>OY728125.1:986241076-987602586 GCA_963277665.1 Viscum album
TCATCAATGCGAGGTAGGGGATACTTGTTCTTTATTGTTATAGCATTGATCTCCCTATAGTCAATGCACAACCTCATAGATCCATCTTTCTTCCTAACAAAAAGAACAGGGGCTCCCCAAGGAGAAACACTAGGGCGAATAAATCCCTTATTACTCAATTCCTCTAGTTGTTTCTTTAGTTCAACTAATTCCACAGTGGCCATTCTATAAGGGGTCTTCGATATGGGCCTTGATCCAGGAATTAAATCAATGAAAAACTCCACTTCTCGTTCTGGAGGATGTCCAGGTAAATCTTCTGGAAACACATCAACATATTCTCTCACAATAGGTACATCCTCTATTTGAATATTCCTTTCCTCACCCTCAGTAATTTCCTTCTCTTCCTCCCCAATAATTGAATTTATTTGAGCTACTGGGGGTGGATCTAGATAAGAATTATGTGGCGACGATTCTGCTCTAAAGATAAGGTGTTCCTTATCATCATCATCAAGAATCCTAACCTCTTTCCTCTTACAATAAATTTTTGCATCATGGTCCGAAAGCCAATACATACCGAGGATTATATCAAATTCAATCATGGGTATGATGATGAGATCAGCAGGTAAAGAACATTTAGGTGCTATAATGGGAACTAATCGACAAAACTTTGTTGCAACAATACTTCCCTTAGGGGTTTTGACCGACAACTCCCTTGTTAAATCAAATTGGAAATATCTAATTTTCTTAGAAAACTGGGAAGATATGAAACAATGCAATGATCCAGAATCAAATAATGCATTTGCTAAACTTGAGGAAACTATTAAATTACCTGCCACCACGTCTTTCGGAGCTTCCACCTCAGCAGTAGTGATAGCATAAGCCTGGCCTTGATCCCTTGGCCTCTTCTGAGGTAAGTTCCCCTGACGCTTAGGACATTCATTTGCATAATGTCCCTTCTCTCTACAATTATAACATTCCACGTTGACAGCCGCTTTCTTTCCCTTGAATTCATGAGCTTGGTGGCCTTTTTCACCACACCTGTAACATACTCCTTTTCCTTTTAGACAAGCACCAGGGTGCTTCCTACCACAATTATCATAGGGTGGAAATTCATTTATATCCTTCTTCCCTGTTTCCTTATTTCCTTTCCCAGAGTTTTCAGCGGATCTCTTCTTATCTTGCTTTGATTTAAAGTCATAAGACTTAGAGAATTCCTTTTCCGTCTTGATAGCGCACGAGACAATACCTTTGTATGAAGAGAAGGTTTCTGATACTAAAGCTCGACGGAGAAATGGTTTTAACCCATCAAAGAAACGATCATTCTTACTTCTTGGGTTACGTATGTAATCTGCAGCATACCTCGCTAACCTTGTAAATTTAGCCTCATACTTTGCGACATTCTCATCCTCCTTCTTCCTCAGACTCAGAAATTGCCTTTCCATATCCGCTCGATGGTCTCGAGGAAAGTATTTTTCTAAGAACAGCTATTTGAACTCCTTCCATTCCATGTTTGTTAATTCATCATCTTCCTTTGTGTTTTGAATTAGTGACCACCATTGATCGGCATCTCCAGTGAGGCGGTAAACTGCCATGACAACTTTCTCCCTTTCACTACTCTCCAAGGCATGGAATATTTTCTCTAAGGAATTTATCCATTGCTCAGCTACTATAGGATTTGTACTCCCATTGAAGGTTGGTGGTTTTTGCCTCATGAAACGGTCTAGCATTGATCCTCCACGTTGCGGATCAGGGTGCTCCATACGAGTAAGGTTATTATTCATAACCTGCGTGAGTTGTCCCAGTACGGTGAGAAGCTGATCAGCACCAGTTGTATCACTAGATCCACCATAATTATCTTGAGCAGGAGGGCAATCCCTACACGGAGTGCGTGCATTGATACGGTTTCCATTCCTTCCACTAGGCTCCATTTCTAAATAATGGCATAAACTGGATTAGTTTATGAATCAAAATACATAATTCCATACTTGTAAAACACTTAACATAAATTGAACTAATTATGGATATAATCCATAATTATAAAAATGTGTTGTTTGAGGAAGTATATACTCGTAACCCTTCATAGTGGTTTGTAAAGAAAATGGGAATTATCCTAAGCATATCCCCCGGGAGTGTCGTAACCAAGAGTGCAGCAAGGCCTGTTGTCGTGCACCAGTTCCCGTTCGAGTCTATCTCAAAGCGGTGTTTTCGTGTTTTACCCCTAGTTACATCTGTGCCAGAGCCGCCTATACCTGCTCGTATCCAGACAGGGATGTATTGCTCGGAAAACTCACAAAATCTCTACAATACCAAAATTTTTAGGAAGTTCTTCTATACTAATCCTCAAAGTTCATCTTAGGTCTACGTGCTCTAATCAGAGTTTGTCTAAATCTAGCTTCCAAGGTTAGTACTAAACTTCCTCTAATACCAACTGTAACGCCCCGACCCCAGCTACCCAGAGTCGGTGCATTACTTCGTAACATTGGCATGATCACAAAAGATCAAGTCTCGAAAGACCGATTAGTTTAGTAGCCTTGGAAACACTAGATACATTCATAAACATTACATTACATCATAAAAATGAAAACTACAATAACATGGTCTCCCTAGTCCACACTCATATCCTCACTGACTATTCTTGCAAGTCAGTCATAATACACTTCTTCACATCCTGGGAAAAATAAAACATTGAAAGGGGTGAGCTCAAATGCTCCGTAAGGATAACAATATAGCAGAAACTTTCATAAGAAAACATAAGCATTTAAGGCAATGTATAACTAAAACAAAAGCCTTATTGAACTTGAACTTCAGCATAATATGGGAAAAGTAAAATAAAATAATGTCATTACTTACTCACATGGATATTCTACTAGACGGATAATCACATGAAATATCAATAACCACTTTCATAATGAGGGAATGTATAATGCCATACATTCTGAAACATTTTTTCAGGGCCTCGACCAAGACGTCTAAAATGATTAAGGCCTCGGCCAAAACCATAAATCAAATTGGGCAAGGGCCTCGGCCAATTCCACGTCTAGTTGTCTCATGAGACCTACCGATGCAATTTTTTTTAGAATATAATTACGTTTAAAATTTCTCAAATATAATCCAGTGTTTTTCTGAAAACATAATGCAAAATTCTGAAAACAAAATAACTAATTCTGAGACTGCTCGACTAATTACAGGTCATGATGGTTCCACGCCCAATCCCTTCCTGTCTACCATACTCGAGAGTCGGGTTTTCTGAAAACATTTTTAAGATTGCGTTAAATACATATACATTTTCACTGGATTTTCATACATTTGAGAGAAATATCTCTCTCTTTTTTTGAAATCATTTAAAAATCACATAATTATAAAATAAAACCTTTTGAATAAACGTAAAAGTCAAAGGGGTTTATACACCGTATAAAAGAAAGTTGTGTATAAAACAAAATATGCCTCAATGAAAGGAGATTGAGACGAAGTCCTTCCAAAGATCATTTTTAAAATAAAATAGATCTATTATGTGTATTCCCTATAAGTATACATAAATAATGTACAAATACAATATAGGACATAATAATATCATGACATAATTTGAAAGTAGGAGATTAACCGAAAGAATAGAAATTGGGTTAAGAAGTTCCCTTACCTTGTACTTTTCCTTGGTTGGGGTAGGTTAACCTCCTGTATAATGGTGAAATAATTGTTATTAATTTATACAAGAATCATATACATTCATATGATATCATATATGATCTTTTAACATTGCTTTGTTAACAATATCTTAGATTTATCGTTGTTTCGGGTGTTAACTTACTCGTTTTATTTTATATGTTTTGTTACGTAAGTCGTGTTTTTCATGGATAGGTTGTATCTTATTCATATCCATAATGATATCATGTCCTTAAACATTATTTTTAAATCATCAAATGATAATTATACTTGAATGGATATGACGGAGAATGAATCTCATCGCGTTCGTGGAGTCGGTAGTCTGTACGTACGCACGAGCGACAATATCATTATTTTGATATTAAAATAATATATAATTGGATAGTATATCATATATAAAGAATCATTATCCTGTTATATTTATTATTTACATGAATTACATATCATTATTATACCCATCTAAATAATAATATATTGAATAACAATTACACCATGACGTGGAGACGGTAAGCCGTACGTACGCACGTATGGTGACATGTCATTCAAATGATGGGTAGAATACTGAATATGGTTGTTCCATATTTATAATAACATCACAGTATATAGAAGATACTGGATTTAAAATTTTAGAATTTAAATAATAAACAAAGAGGGAGTGGAAGAAGAAAGAAACTTGAAAGAGGGTGATGAAAACGTTACCTCTTCTTCGGGTTCTTCCTTTTGATTTGATCAAAAGGACTCCTTAGGATGGCTTTCTGACTAAAGTAAAGATTCTAGGATGAAGGGAGAGAAGTTGGGAGAGTATTTGGGCAGAGGTTGGCTGAACCAAAAGGCTTCAAAGTGTGAATAAGGTGGTAGAGGTGGGGGCCTTTTATAAGAGGAGAGGAGGGGCTCTTTTGGAAAGATTGAAATGTTACATTATTATACAATGATTTTCGGATTCTAAAGGTCCCACACTTATATAATTCGTGGATAAGGTGATAAGTGTTCGAAATCTACCCATCCAATAGTCTTTGGACAAGTGTAAGCCTTGGAGTTTACATTATCTTTTCATTTTATTAAAATCGTTAAATAATGAGGTCATCGATGCATCATAATGATGTCATAAATAATTTAATTTATTTAATGTCTAAAAATTATAAAAAAAATACTATTATGTATGAAATCTTTTTAGCTTTATAATGAATATTTATAGTCAAAATTTGGACTTGTTTAACCCCACTTAAAAACTATTTTAGTAAAACAACTCATGTTTGTGTCAATTTAATTTTAACATTAAATAAATATATATTAATGTCATTTTCCAACCAAAGTGGCTCCATGGGGTCCCCAAGTTGACCCATGGGTTGTCTTGGTCGGCCATGACTCATCCAATAGGAGTAGGACAAGTGTCAAGCTCATCTCATATTATTAAAACATTATTTTTACCTTAAACTACACTAATTACCTCTAATCGTGATTAAGAACTTAAAAGTTACTATTCACCAAAAAATTATTTTAATCTCATTGAACCACATTTTAATTCTTAATGACAACCATGTATGTCGGATTTTTGAAAATCAAATCACAGAAGTGGTAATATTTCATTTTAACGAAAAATCAGTTTTTAACAACCACTTAGTGGTTTCACTATTCATCAAAAATTGAAGTTTTTCAGAATAAGGCCCAAATTTCACCCTAAGCTATAATTGATATTCCGAATTCAAAAATTATGTCTATATTACAAAATTCCAAACATATAAGTTTCATTAATTAATTTTATAGTTAATTCCCGCTGTTACAACAAATAGCGTGTTTTTAAGAAACAATTTATATCAAAAGATTGGCAATTGTTTATGTCCAATTTCAATGTTAAATTAATTCTAATGACCACCATTGGATAAAATGGTAAAAATATATTCTAATTATACTTTAAAACCACTAAATAGTATAATTTATCACTATAAATTATTTTGATTAAAAAAGTTGTTTTTAAGTATTTTTCACTATTCATAAAAAATTAGATGTTCTCAGAAAAATACCAAAAATTCAACATAGGCTAATTTCGATATTCCGAATCCAAAAATGAAGTCCATTTTGATAAATAAAATTTATAAAATTTCAAAAAGTATGTATTACTATTCACAACGGCTAGTTTAATTAGTTGTGGTGTGTGTTAGAGCTCGAGGTTGCGTACAACACGCGCTATTGCATTATTCGAAGGGAAACGTACCGTGGAAGCTTGGAGTGTTACATGCTTTATCAGTGCTTTATATTTAGTGCTCATAAATATTTCTTTCATAAACACATTTTTAGCGCTGATAAAAAAAATAATTATATAAATTCGAAATAAAAATGTGTTTATTAAAAAAGTATTAAAATTTTTATTAATTAAATAATTGTTTTTAAAAATTAATTGATTGATTATACATTATTAAATATTAAACATTTTATTAATTATATAATTATAATAATTAATGTCATTAAATTATATATATTAAATATATAGATATATATTAATTTATATAAATATGATTTATATATTAAAATTATTTATGTGCTTTAAATTAAATTATCATATATTTATTGAATAATGGTATATAATTAAAAATGAATATGAATTAAAAATATTGACTAATTGCATAGTACTCGACATATAATTGAATGTCGTTTGATTTTTCAATCTAATATAGATCAAATGTGTGTGTATTAATTTCATATATATGTAATTAATACATTTTTATATACAATATGCACACACAGAGAACTTATGAATTTTTTCTATATTGTTAAAGTGTACCTATATTCTTAATTTATTCAATTTCACTCATTTTTAACATATATGCATGCACTCAAAATTATATATTCATTAATAATCTTAAAAATATGTTTTTAAAAAATATTTATAAATATACATTCACTATATTTATACAATTATATATTTATAATTATAAATAAATAATTATTTTTTAAAAAGTATTTATATAATTATAAATAAATAATTATGTATATTTAAGTAATTATAAAATCTATAATAAATTTAATTAAATAATGAATATATTTTACTATATTTATATTTGTATATATTTATTAAATATATATATATATATAATTATATAAATATATTTAATGATATAAATAATATTTTAAAAAAATATTCTTATAATTATAAATAAATAATTATAAAATTATAAGAAACATATTTAAAAATGAATATATTTACTATATTTATATTTATATATATTTATTAAGTATTTATAAATTTTTATAAATTTTTTATTTATAGTTATAATTATAAATCCTTTAACAGTGCTTCAGTAATAAGCACTGATAAAAGAATCTTTATCAATGCTTTTTTCACGCTGATAAACATATAGATTTATTAGTACAAAACAAAGCACTGATAAAATGAACATTTATCAACGCTGTAAGTTTAGCACTGATAAAATGGCTCTTTATCAGTGATTATTGGTAAGAGTTTATAAAAGTGTCCCGATCTATTTTAAAAACCCTAACCATTTACGAACTCATCGCGATATACAAGCTTTTTGCAGAAGCCACCTGCTGTTAGTTCTCCTCCTCGGTGAATCAAAGGTTGAATCACACCACTCGACTTCCTCCAAACATCTCATCCAACATCCAAAGAGGGTCCCAAATTTTCTTCAACCTAGCGAGGTGGGCCTTCTTATTTTCTTTGTGTATTTTTGGTTTCATTTTTGATTTCTTCTTCTACAATTTGTTTGTGATACATTTTTTATGATCCGTTGTTTATAATTTGTTTGTGATCTATTGTTTAGGGAATGATTTTTTGTTTTTTGTTTGTATTAGCTACTAATGTATGATCCGTTGTTTTTATCGGATACAGATCCTTGGAATTATTCGTTGTTGTTTTACTATTTTGTTTTATATCTTTTTACTAAATAATTTTTCATATATTTATATAAATTTTTATAACTTTTCATGTATATTCTTGTTTATTGACTATTTATTTGAGGCTCATTGGTGTTTCCCTAATGATTATATATATGTTGACACCTTTCATGGACACCTCAAGGGACATGCACCTTTAGATGCTTTTTTTAAGGAACCAATTTAGTGGAGTGATGTATGTTACTCTATTGGTTATATGTATCATAGGATCTAGTTCATCTTAGAATCCACTATGGTTGTTGGTTTTCTTATGGATTAGATTCAAAGGGGCCATACCTAGTTAAGAACATGAGGTTTTATCACATCAAGCCTTCAATTTTTGAATCATTATGGTGCCTTTAGTTCGCGTTATATTTGAATATCATGTTTTTATCTATTTGATATTTCTTATAGACTATAAGTGAGTGAGTTGTTTATATCGACGTGACATGTATATGTGTTTATATAGCCATTGCATCATTTATTTCTATAATTGTTTGTCTAATAGGTATGCCTATATCAGGTAATGATGATTTTGGGTCTGCATTCCCATTGACCCCAAGGGTTATGCTAGAATTTTGTTCACCCTCTGGTACTAATTGCTTCTATTTGGGGGGGGGGACCACCTCCCATTTATTTTTTTTACACCCAAAGTTTAAACCATCATTTAGTGACTTTGAGGTGTGTTAGAGGTCATAAGATGATATGACCTAGTGTTGTTTAGGTAATTTAGGCTTGGTTCATTACACTATCCATATTCCGATTTACACCTATAAATTTTAGTGATACTATCATTTATTATCTGCCTTTATCTCCATATATTTTTCCAAATTCTAAAAACCCTTATTATTGGATTTAGAATATCTAGGCACTCATATATTCTAGTAGAAATGATCCATATTTACCTTATTATGATTTTCTATAACTCTCAATTTGGATAATGAATATCTTATGTGTATTTATTTATATATTGTATAAAATTAATCTTTTATGAACCCAATATGATGGATTTGAACTGGAAATGGATGCACGCTAATCGTTCAATAAACGAATATGAAGATGGAATTAAAGAGTTCATCAAGTTTGCAAGAGATCATGCAGACGAACCTTCTAAAATACTCTTTCCATGATTATATTGTTTTTATTCAAGACAAATTAGTCCGGAACAGTTAGAAGAACATTTGATTTGTCACTAAATAGATCAAATCTATAAATGTTGGACTAAACAGGGGAAAATCTGAATGTGTACATCGATTGGGATGATACTACGGTTTATGAATCATTTGATATGAATACCTTTGTAAAAGATGTTGGAGATCGCATGGTAGAAATGACAATGGGAATTAAAGATGACTTTTATTATTGTCCAAAGTTGTTTGAGGAGTTAAATAGTTGTTCTAAGAAACCATTGTATACCGATTGTACTAAATACACAACATTGTCAGTTGTATTGAAGTTATATAATTCTAAAACTGAAAATGGATGGTGTGAAACCAGCTTTACAGAACTACTTGTTCTTCAGAAAGATATGATAGCAAAAGAAAATGAACTACTATACCAAACATATAACTCTAAAATAATGTTATGTTCAATGGTAATGATATCTAAAAAAATACATACTTTTCCAAATTATTGCATATTTTTTCACAAGGACCATGAATCACTCATAAAATTACCTAAGTGTGGCACAAATTAATATAAGAAAAATTAATCAAGTCCTTCAAAATATGTATGGTACTTTCCTATCATTCCATAGTTTATAAGACTATATGGATTTCAGGAAACTACAAGACAATTAACATGGCATGCAGATATAATAATTAAATATGGGAACCTACATCATCTAGTAGATTCTCATTAGTGAAATAAAATTGATTACGTGTTTCTTGAGTTTGGTGATAAGTCGAGAAACTTTCATCTTGCGTTATATACATATGGAATAAATCCTTTTGGTTTACAGAGTAGTACTCACAGTTAATGGCCCATCATGTTAGTAAATTATAACTTTCCGCCATGGTTATTCATGAATCGCAAATAAATTATGTTGTCTCTACTTATATTTGTACCTAAGAAACCCGATAATGATATTGATGTCTATTTTCCTCCATTGATCGAATATCTGAAATTGTTTTGGGATACATGGGTTACAATTTACGATACTCAAAGAAGTGAAGAATCCACATTGAGTTTCATGTTGTACGGAATGATAAATGACTTCATCACTTATGGAAATTTATCTGGTTATATCATTAAAGGAATGTTGGGGTTTTCCATTTGTGAAAAACACACATACTCAGTTCGTTTGAAATATTCTTCAAAGAATGTGCTTTTAGGGAATCAAATTTGTTTACCTCGATGACATAAATATCAATCCTGGATGACAACATTTGACGGGAATATCGAACAAGGTACAACACTATCTCCAGTAACAGGTGATCAACTGTACAAAAAGGTAAAAAATATTGACACTAATTTTGGTAAACAATTTTCAAATAACCTTACAAAATTATTTTATAATAAGAGATCAATTTTCTTTGAATCACCATATTGGAATTTTTTGTATGTGAGACATTTTCTTGATGTCATGCATATAGAAAAAAATGTATTTGATAATGTTATTGGAATGTTACTAAATGTTCTTGGAAAAACTAAATATGGCATCAAGGCTGGGTTATACTTGATTGAAATGGGGATAAAGGAAGAGTTGGAACCTGTGAAAGGTAAAAAATGGACTTTTCTTCCTCCAACATCTTACACTCTATCCAGAAAGGAAAAATTGCAAATTTTCATTTTCCTTATGAGTGTAAAAGTTCCATAGGGGTATTAATAAAATATCAATAATGTTGTGTCAGTGACTAATTTGAAGTGAAAAAGACTATAATTACATGACTATCATGTTTTTATGAAATATTTAATGCATGTTTCTTTCCGTTTCATTCTTCTTCAAAATGTACAACATACGTTAACCAGACTTTGATTCTTTTTCAAATTCATACGCATTAAATTTTTATACTTGGAGAAGTTTCCCATCATTAATAAGTATATTTCAATCATATTATGTGAATTATAAATGTTATTCCCACCATCATTATTTGATATAATGGTCCCCACCTGATGGTTCACGTGTTCAGTGAGTTTAAACTATGTGGTCATGTCCATTATTGATGGATGTACCCCATTGAATGGTATATGAATATTTTAAAAGTGTATGTCAAGAATCAAAGTTTTCTATAAGGTTGTATTATAGAAAGATATATTTTTGAATAAGCTATTTAATTCTGTATCGATTACCTATCAAATGTCAAAATCATCGGTCTCTCAAAGTCTCGTCACAATGAACGCCTTATGGTCGAAGGGATTAATGAAATAGATATTGTTACAATTACCTTAACAGAGCGATAGAAAGAACATCTTTACACATTACATAATAATGAAGATGTTGATCCATACATTGACGCCCAAAAAGAAATTATTAGAGATTTTAATCCATCAAGGGATAAAATATGGATATAAAATACACATAATCAATAGTTTATAGGATGATTTAGAGATCAAATTTATAAGGAGTTGTCTAAAAATATGAAATCAATTTTTGAACGACTTCAATGGATATCCATAGGAATGAATTTAAATGTTATATCTTACACTGGGTTTGTAATAAATGGTTATAAGTTCTATATAAAAGAACATGATTACTTTAGTACGATGAAAAATATTGGTGTTACACTTGTGGCTGAAGTGATGCACGTATCTGGTTCCAAGTATAGAAATCCAATTTATGAAAATATGTCATATTTTTGCATTATCGAACAGTTATACAAGTTGGATTATAAAAAATTTCAAGTGCCACTTTTCCATTAGAAATGGGTTGATAGTATCAGTGGGGTCAAAGTTGATGAAATGGGATTTGTGAAGGAGAATTTTATTGTATAATGGGAAAAAGATGATTTGTTCATAATGGGATCACAAGTAGTGAAATTATTTTATGTCTTTGATCCAAAAAACAAGAATTATTTGATTTTCCTACTATTGACTAAAACAAATGTTGAGTCAGATGAAAATTCAATCATGGATGAACCTTGCATTGGGACATCACAATCAGTTATTGTCAGCCCCCATGTATAAAATGTCTTGTATGTTAGAGGGGACCACAAAGGCAGGATTTAGATTCTTGAAAGAGGAACCAAATCATTGAATCCTTAAAAAAATAAAGAGAATTAATTAATAATGTAAAAGTGATTTTTAATATATTATGTTTTTGCTCATAATATTATATGTTATCTACTAAATTAACATAATCTAAATTAAATATTTGACTACTCATGTAGATAATGTCTTTTGTACATGATGATGTTACCAATCCCTCATAAGAACAAACTATAATGGAGGAAACCCTTTAGATAGATAAAAAGGTAATGTTATGATATACTTTCTATATTTTACCAAAAAATTATATAATGGAACATTTATTTAATTTTCATTATTACTTGTAGAGTTTGGTTATTTTAGAATATTTCTATCCATGTGTCATGCCTTTTCAAGAAGATAAACGACGTTGTCTCTACTTAATTATAGAGGTAATCTTGATATTTGCACAGTAAAATCACCGTCCATAGAAATAATGTATTATTACATATTTATGTTTAATTTATTTCTTTTTAGTATTACTCATAATAATAGTTTTCTTATACAATTGGATTCTTTTTTTTCAAGTTTTGGTGGTTTGTTCAAAAGTACTCTTGTAGTATTGGTATTTCAATAAAAAAGTCAATGGAAATCATGGTAACATTGACATTTAGGATTTTTTTTTGAATGTATGTAATAATTTTTATTTATGAAATTATATAAACCAATGTTTGAAATGTCTATAATATAGTGTTTTTTATATTATTTGTGTTGTAAATTTCATTTCATTTAAATTCTATATTGGGACTTGTTTTTGTTGATATCTGGTGTGTTTTTTGTATGTTTCTAGATTTGTGGTGTGTTGTAATAGTACACTACTGTATGGCCCCTTATCAGCGCTTTTACAAGCAATGATAAGGAAAAAATTATCAGCGATGATAGAGGATACATTTATTAGTGCTTTTAAAAGCAGTAATAAAGGTATACATTATCGGTACTTCTATCAACACTGATAAAAGGCCTTTATCAGTGTTTATAACAGCACTGATAAAGGACTCCTTTAGAGGCACTAAATTAAAGCGCTGATAAAATTCATGGGCATTTTTCATCTCTCATGTTATCATCACTTTTATAGCACTGTTAAAGGCTTATTTTTTAGTAGTAAGACCTTAGCTTGTTGGAGTCATGCTTGGTATAGTCGTAGCATGGGCCCCGTTGGGATGAATCGTGACCCAATTCATTCCATCATTTCCATCCCATTTAATTTCATGTTAAACATCAACCATTATTAACCATACTTACCTTATTTTTAATTCATTAGTAATTTCCATCTCATTAATCAAAACAACCCATTCATTTCATTATTTAAATGTTATTATTTGATTTCAATACTACTCAAGCAACTACCACAACACAATGTTCAAACAAACAAACAACTAATCCTCATTTCCACACCCACATCACATCAGACATCACATTTTTCATATTGTAAGAAAAATGTATTTTATCTATTATATTCCATTATTTAAGGGTATTCTCACAAAAGACAATAATCTCCTAGGGAAACCATTTTATTATCCATATATATGTGATTAACCAATTCTATTTAAAGTGATGCTAAACAATCACATCAATCATGGTTTCACAACACATATCAAATTAGCATAATAAAAGTCTTCCAATAGCCATGATTTTTAGCTAGGCATCAAACATTTATAATCCTTTAAAAAATATTACAACATAAGAAAAAACATATGAGATTTTTTTTTATGGAAAGCAATATTAGTTAAATTCATGTGATTATCAATTTATCCCTCCATGATAGTATTTCAATTATCTAAATTATCAAAACACGTGATAATAATTCTATATGGATATGATAATACTTTATATGGAAATAATTATCTGCAACATGAATAAATCATATAAAATCCAAGAGAAATTCCCTCACTCCCCATTAATTCCAATTAATCAATTAATTATCATTATTAAGCCGATGTATACTATCTCCTCAAATAATAACCAAAATTATAACCCCTCCCGCATGATACAATAGGTGAGAAATTAAGGATTCCATAACTTGATTTTGAGACCCAACAATGATGAGAAACTATGTTTGCAAGGCCCAGTTATAATCCATAACCATCATATTCTACATCATTAAAAATTTAAATATAAAAAGCAGATTTAATTAAATATGGAAATTGCATCTCCATGCTTGTGAAAAGAAACTTGAGATTACCTTCTACTGGAGAATCAAAATCCAAAGGAGCTTATGACACGTCAATATGATTAGCATTGAAGGAGTTATGGATAAAAAAGTTGAATAATATAGGGTATTTATTTACCTAATTTTTAAAAGAATTATCATAATTAATTCCTATCATTTTAATTATAAAATATCATTTAATTCATAAAACCAATTTCTCTTAATTTCACAGGTTTTGACCAATTTCAAATACTATATTTTTTCATTATTAAATTCAAATCAAAACATCCTCTCTCCAATATATTTTAAATCCCACATATTTTATGTTTTTGACTCGTATTAAAAAAAGTATCCATTTATTTTTTTAAATATCTTTTTTAGACCTTCTTTAATATAGTGTGTTTTTTTAAATGGCGTGTCATCATTATTTTTTTAATGTTTTCAAAAATCACACTTTTTACGCCTAAACCCACACTCTCTCTCTCCTCACAAATCATATAATAATTTTCTTTTTTATTCTTTTTTAAATGACTCATATTATATATATATATATAGATCATGTGTTTTTTAATCCAAATCATGATATATATATATATATATATATTCAACACACACCAAACTATATATATAGTGATATATATACACAAAAACTTTTTATATATATGCACATACATATATGTATGAGTAATATGTAACTGTGCAAAACATATATGTATTTATATAACAATGTAGGTATACAAACATACGTACATACATATATATAAATAAAACTTGTAACACAAATATTTTTACATAGTTTAATATTAATATAACTCATGTAAATATATATATAGATTTACACACATATATAACATGTCACATGATATGTGAAACAATTTTTTATTATTAACATGCAGAGATTTCGGATTTTCCAAAACCATATATGCAATGTCTTTATTTTATGTATATTATATCTAAAAAAATTCTTCAAAAAACCCTTTTAATATTCAGTAAACATTTTTTTTATAACAAAAGTAATAATTATTATATGATTACTTTGGTGAACCCCTCTATTTTATTTCCTTTTAATGATTCTCTCTCCATTCTATTAATTCACGCATTTTTATCTCATTAAAATCATAACTCTCACACACAACCACCATTAATGAGTAACACATTTAATTTATAATTTATCTCTCTTCTATTTAATCACCCTACATTTAAATCTAATAAATTTTCTAAATGTAAAACATGTAAACTATCTTTACACATTGCACACCTATCAAAAATTGAAATCATCATTTTTTCAATGCCATATATATACATATAAATATATTTAAGTATACTTGTTTTTTCCATTCAAAGATGATATGATACAAATAAATATATAAATAAAATTATTTTTATATATAACATATTTATATATACACATATACATATGTATATATATATACATGTTTCATGAAAAAAACATTCTGCAACATTTTAAAACATAAGTATATATACACACACACACACACAACACACATACATATATAAATATATATGTTTCAAAATAAATTTTATATGTGAAAAATCATTTACTCAATACATATGAAAATTTAACTGATACACATCATAATTAATAAAAGAATAATATGTTCAAACCATGCGTAAAAAACAATATAATTGATAAGTAATATTATTCCTTTGTGATATATATATATATATATATATTATTAGGTGATTAGGGGTAAAATTACATTAAACACACACACACCACACACACAGGCCAAAAAGGTAGGCCATAACACCCCCGAGATATATCCCAACCATCAAGCCTTATTTATTCAGTATGTGGCCCGAAGGCCCAGTGGCCATGAAGCCCATTAAATGGCCCAAAGTTCCACAAACTAGCCTGAAGGCCTAGTGCAACATCATGTTTACATCATGCCTGTGTCACCGTCTACCTGCGTCATGCCTGCGTTACCGCCTACCCACATCATGTCTATGTCACCACATGCCTCGGGAAATTCCCTCCCACATGGATTTTAACATGGGTTTAATGCAAGATTACAAGGAGCCTTTACCACTCAGGCAAGCTCCCAACTACAATATATATATATATATATATATTAAAATCAATTCATAATATTTATTTCTTTCTAAAAATATTAAATTCAAATTCAGACTCAATAATATAGAATTATTTATTATTATATAATCCAAAAACTCCAATAATATTATAAAAACGTAACAAAAAAATCCCTCAACACCGGAGAACAAAAAATGAAGGATCATGGAAAATCCAGACCCTTAAACTAGGTTTTCTTAGGAATCAATGATAGTATTTTTTATGTATAAAATTATATGAACAAGTATTTATGTTTCTTACACCATGATTAAGGTAGAAATATATAAGGAAGTCCCAGGAAAACAAAATTTGATTACTATCAAGATTATCATAGAGTAAATAAGGCACATTAAGGAAATATTCCTGGTTTATAAAGGATTTGAAGAACAAGTCATCAGGGGATACATAGATCCATCCTTACAGGTTGACCAGAATGATAAAAAATTACAATTGATATTTGTATTTTATCTTAATGGAGGAGTTTTGAGTTGTAATAACTCAAAGTAGACAGTGGTTTCTGAATATACAATAGATTTTGAGTGTATTAGAACTTCTCATGAAACTAAAGAAGTTGTTTGGATACAAATATTCATCAAGGAGATTTATTTAGTGCCTAATAGTAAAGATTATATCACATTGTATTGTGAAAACACTATAGATGTGGTCCTATCCAAGTAGGAAAAGTTAAATCAATAGACAAAGCATATAATTTAGATGTATCATATCTTACTGTATTTTTCTCAATGGGGTGAGGTCATAGTAAGCATGGTTTCCATGGAGGAGAATATGATAGACCCATTTACTAAATCCTTATCTCTATAAAATAATGAATATCATGTACGAGCTATCAAACTCAGATTACATAGAAATAAGATCTGGTGAATGTGGGAGTTTGTTGGATTTGGTTCCCTAGAACCAAATTAATTTTCACTTTTGATTACCAATATATCTAAATACCTTAATATTAATTAATATATGATCATATGTTGATTGTTCTTCTACATAGCATTAATGTGATAATGTCCTCAGATATTTTTCTCATCAAAAAGTTATAATAGTTCCATATTATAATGGGAACCGTGAAGTGATATAATGATATTCTTAAAAATAATTCATTTAGTCCAGAAGACATCATCTAAAAATATATATCTGATGTTTATATTATCAAGTACCATATTCTCATTAGTAGACAAGGCTTTGACTCGGGATGTTTTTCACTTGGTAATATCTAACAGATAATTTTATGAGTACATACCCACAAAAATAAATTCCATATGTTATATGTGTTTTTAGATATTACTAACTACGTACTTGTGTATTGGTCCTTATATTTGAGATTATTATTAATTTATATCATGAATGTTATAATTTGATGTATTGTAAAAAAACATGATGAAATATTCTCACAGTGAAGTAGGATGCATTTGGTGTGTCACGAGTGATTAATATTAATAGATAAATCAATAAAGGATTTGTACCATTATAGATTAGAAGTAGACATATCAGGCCCTTTGATTTAAATATAACTATCTAATTAAGTTCGTGGTCATGATAGTTTAATGATGAGTTTATTTTGTTAAATCAAAGAAATATATTCAAGTGTAAAGGTTAATAACAGAAGTATGCAACCTACTTGATGAGATATCAAGATAAAGGGATTATATAAGACATTAATCACCTATATGAGGTATTTATTATTAGGACATTAACTAATTTCTCTATGGTTTCCTTTACATATAGCTAGATGTGAATCTTGGAAGTTAGAAGAGACTGCATAATTTCATATAGAATGAGGCCTAGAGGGTCACACACTAAGTATATCCAAAACCTTAGTTAAATTCTATTTGAATTTAAAATTAAAATACATATTTTTCTCTATAATGAGGGATAATAATTATATAGGTTATGTTGATTGAATAAATTCCATATCCAATTATTAAAAATAATATATGTGAGTTTAATATTAAATGAGTATTTATTTTTCCATTTAGTGAATGTAATATTTATTTATTTATTTTAAAAATAATAAAATGGTATTTATTTATTCAATAAATATTTATTATTATTATTCAAGATTTGATAAATGATGAGGTGTATAGATGAGCAGGGTGTAGGGCCCAAATATAAATGATATATTTTATTAAATGTCATTCAAATAAATAAATAATTTTTTTCATTTTTATAAATGATATTTTATATAACAAGCTTGTGAACATTATGGAATATAATAATAATATTAGTATTATTAAACATTATGTTTACTTAGAATTAGGAAATTAGTTAAGGGAATTTGTGAAATAATTAATTCTATAAACTTAATTATATAACCTAACTTATATAATTTCAATGATAAGTGATTTGTTGTGCACAAAATTTCTCTCTTGATTCTCCCAAGTCCAAAGAAAATATATCTAGAACACTATAAAAATAAGAGTTTATTTCATCCTCCTCCATATTAAGATTGAAATAACCAAGGAGGATTCTTCAAGATTTAAGGAGTTCTTATTAGGATCAATGAAGAATGAAGCAAGATGATTGATACTTCCATTATAGCACTTAAAGTTCTATTAGATTCATTCCAAGGTTCATGGAGCATATGTGGATACCATTAGAGTGATTCTACCTTAGATACTTAATCATAATGATGGTACAATGAGAAATTTTAACCAATTCATCAATAAATAAAGAATTACAAGTGAACATAATTGTTTATTTTAAATTAATTATAAATTATATGTGAAAAATACTCTTCTAAAATATTTTGTGGTTGTTCTCATCCATCTACGAGGATTTAATTTGATGAAACCGATGATAAATATTATTTAGAATGAGATCTAATACTTTCACTATTCCCAAAAAACATCAATTTCATCATTTCTTACACCATGTATCAAGTAAATAATCCAAGACTATATCTGGTAGAAAAATATTTTCAATCATATCATATATTATTCATGGATAGCTGATAGTATAAATCTTTATTCACATATATCTTATATATTAACTCAACTCTATTCCTATAGTATCCTAAGTTTTAGGGCTTCCTAACTAAGTGAAACCCAAATAAAATTCCAAGAATAAGGAACCTAATAGTTAGGGACACCTGATAACTTACCTTCCATATACAAGATAATTTATGGGAACTAAAAATTTGTAGTCGGCCATACCAAACGATCAAGGTATTTAAAAGGGTCACTTTGGAAGGAATATCACTTAGTATTTTTAGAGGTTCTCTATTAAAAGTATCACCAACTTAATATACATCATATACATATTAAATTCATAACCATTGAATAAAATAAAATCTTTATTATTGTATGTTTTATTCTTTTGGGTATTCATGCCTCTAATGATTTAGTTTTGGAATCCCTATTCCTTCCACTAAATTAGTATGTTCACACCATATTAATGTATAACACTCTAAAAACCCCATATTCCATGTTACTCACCTAAATATATAATACAAACACATTCATACATATCCAAATGCATCATATTTATAAATTATATGAACTATTCTTATAAAGTCTTATAATTATGTGAGATTGAAAATATCTACATTAGTAATCCTAGAGTGATAGATAACCAAATACGACCTTTTTAGAACAAGAAATAATCCTCCAGGTTAGTGGGAAGTCTGAACCAAATTCCTTCTCTATATAGAGACATTACTCAAGATATAATTCAATTCATAATAATCTTAAGACAAAATATGAACAAATTATGTCTAAAAATTAAATTCAAGCTAATAAATTCAATTACAAACCAAATTAAGGTAAATGGAAACTAAATATTATATTGTCATTCCTATCATGTAATAAAACAATTAGAAATTTATAAGAAAAAATTTGTCATATAAATTTAGCATGCATGATATTTACAATTTATAAACATTTTATAAATAAGAATATTCTAAAAGAATAAAAAAATAAATAAACTATTTTTTAAAAAAAACATAAGATACAAATACAAACATTTCATATTTAATTGAGGCAAGAAAAATCCTTTTTTACAAGGCCTAACACTTATCTTTTATATAAATTTTATAAACTATATGGAAATTTAGAGAAAAAAATTAAACATTTTTCTCTACATCATATTTTACGATTAATAATATTATTTACAGTTATAAACTATGATTGATACAAAAGAAAAATAATTCATATAATTCATATTATATGAAATAAATCCCAATCATATGCTATAATTGCAACCACCACTTATGACTAGAAATATAGTAAGGCTTTAATTGTATTTTATGATTTAATGAATATCATAATTATAGTAAGATACATAGTTTTACTAAAATCAAAGGATCACTCATATTTTGTGATATCATATATTATATTATATGACATGAGTAATTGGAATTAGGATTGATGAGCCTATAAGGGGCACTGCGCTCGGCTAGGGTTTCTCTCACGCTGCCTCCCCCATCCCGGATCTGCGCTCCTTCTTCCCCGGCTTGGTGGTTTGAGGTGGTGTTTTATATACTGTCGCGGCCTTGTATTAGCTCGTCTTGCGCGCACCAGGGTCTTCGCGACTTGGTGTTGATTCTGCGTCTGAGTCCCTGGTCCGACGGTTCGAGATCAGCACTTTGTCCATCGTTTTGGGTGTTTGTAGGTCAAGCGTTGCATCTCTGGTTTTCTCGGATGGCGGCGTTGGGAGCTTGTTTTGTTTCGAGTTGACGAGTATGACGTCGGGAGGGTTTTTCGGACAAACTCTTGTTCTTGGAGTTCAGTGTGTGATCGTTTGAGGCTGGTATTTGCTTGAAACTGGTGATGTACTGTGCTGTTTGTTCGTTTTGATTTTCTCTTTTGGGTGATTTCTGGGTTTCTGGTGATGTTCTCCCTCTCGCAATCTTCTATGCGAGTGTTTTTTGGATTTCATGGATGGAAATGGATGGGTTTATGGTTCATGAATGTGGTGGTTTTCTGGCCATGATGATGGTTGGTGAACAAGGTGGCGGGGTCAAAACTCTCTCCGACATCCTCGATGAAGAATGGTGGTGCGTGGTGCTTCGGCTTTCTCGCCGGCAATCTGTGGTTTCGCGTTGTTGCCAAAGGAGTTCTCTCCGATGACGAACGATGAAGTTTTGTGGTGACGTTTATGGGTTCGATGCTCGAGGGTGTTAGCGGCTCGAGGGTGCATGGAAAGGTGTGCGGATTGATGGCATGCAGATCGAGGAAAGCTGTCTAGTTTGCTTGAGTTTGAAATTTGAAATGTGAATTTGAACTGGATGTTGCGACGTGGTCTTTGGAAGCGGTGATGTTTTTTATTGGGTACCAAAAACCCTTAAACCGGCCATGAGAAAATAGAAAAAAAATGTAATTTGCAGCATATTCTATGACATAGTTAAAATGTATGAGTTTTATGTATATCACATCTTATGATATGGATTGGTTGTATGCTACTATAAAATAAAATTGATGTTTTATAATTTTCCATATTTTATGATATGGATAAAACGCCTTATGATAAATAAGTTCTTTAAAAAATAGTAGAAAAACATGTTGATCTATTTAATAGCAAGGATTTGATACTACATATGGTTTTTATGGAATTTATCAAATGAATTAGAAATGGAAGAAACCCATGGAATTTCTTGGTCTATCTTCAAATAAAGTAATGTTCTGCAGAAATGAAGAGCATAAGAATACTTAGGTTTCCGTGTAATCAATATTTTACACTTCAATGTATGTTTGATGGAGACCACATTAGTAAAAAAGGTTTCTTATTATGAGGTGATTACACCAACCTTGGATCCTTGATCATATTGAGAGGACCTTAAATCATTAAATGGTAGCTAACACCTTCACTAAGTGATTATTGATTTGATAAGGAAGAGGGGTATGACTTGGATTTCATTCATTGACTATCACTTATAATTAAAAGAACACTTTCCTTTTATATGTCATCCTTGAAAATCTTCATTAAATAGAGAGCATAATCCATATTGGGTGTTATCTCATGTTACTCATACATTAAAACCCATTGGAATACATTATTCAATTAACACTTCAATGAATTTATGAGTCCATTAATAAATAAATCTTATTGATTTATAATTAATGAAACCATACAGAAGAATGTGGCTATAATTCATGCACTCATACCCTATACATTTTTCTAATAATATGATATGGCATGGAATAATAGAATCATATTGTGCTTAATTACAACATAATCATATCATAGCCTATAGTATACATCATATGAATGTTATATTATATAACCTTGGTATATCATAAAAAATGATATCCCCTTATTTTATGACACATCAAACAATTAGAAAAGAACTATATTAGAAAAAAGTTGAATAATCACAACTTCTAAGTTGGAAGTATGTTTAGAGAGTGGAGATAGAGAAACATGAGTCTAGTATAGCAGCTATGAAAGTTCAGATAGTGATAATAGAAACTAATATTAAAAACATTCAAAAAAGTATATCAAGAATCGTTTTATGTGTTTCGGAAACTATGTTTATCAACTAAATCATAGTCTTTTAATAGGGTATCTTTGAAATGATTGATTTATGTTCCCCACTTATGATTTTTCTATTGATTTATATATTTAATCATTATGGTTTATTACATGATGGTTCTGAATTACATGAACCCTCCTTTCTCTTTTTTTGATTAATCAATGACATGATTATTTCCCCTAGAGATATTTTTTTATTTCCCCATATAGTGGTATCTAAGGAGTTTTCAACTGAATTGATTCCCAAATTTCTTGATTTATTCATAGTAATTTTAAATTTAGGTTAACTTGAATCAACTATTTATAAATTAAAAATTCACATAAAGAGTAATATCAAAGAAATTGAATTCATCTAAACTTTGGATGATGATTTACTTCTTATAAGTTATGATTTTAAGTACTTGAGTCAATAAAAATATATTTGATCAATTAATTATCAGTTATGGAATGTTATTTTAGAGGAGTATAGGTAGGATATATATATATATATCCCATGTTCCATCATAATAATTCAAGATCATATTATTGGATAAAATATAAAATGTATTTTATTACCTCTTAAACATATTGTCTCATACATGTGTAGGTTGGTTTTTTTTGAGCACATGGTCTATCACCAGAGTCCAAGGTTTGTTCATTCAGACATGAGGGTATGAGTGACTCAAGAAAAATGTAATCATGAAAGGGTTTTAATGGGGATTGAACTAATTCCCAATAAGGATTAAAATTCCAATGAAAGTGATTGATCATGGTTTCTTCATAAATTATTTGAACTAATGTATATGAGAGATAAAGAGGGATCTAACATTTTCCTAGATACATAGATTTATAAATCATAACATAACTTTTTCTAAGGCCAGGATTTGATCCTTACATGCTTTGTTCCATTTACATTAATTCTATAATTTTTTTAAAATCCATGTAAATAAAATCCATAATAAGTAAAGGCTTGAATTTTACTTAAGATTCCCTTTATGGGGTTTAAACGGATAAATTTTTCAAAAAAAATTATTTTCTTCTACACTTTAACTAGTATATAAACCATTAATGGAAAGGTTTATTTAGTGAAAACTTGAATTTTCTTATGTTTACCTTTATGATTTTTTAACCTAATTCAAATAATATATCTTTATTTTTTAGTTTAAGGACTTATATGTTGAACCAATGCCATTTATCGATAGTTTAAGGTCACAAAACCTAGAAAAATAGGTCTATGTTTAAGGTTATATGGATTTGAGTAAAGGGGTGAAGATGACTATCTGATAAATGGGTATAAATTAAATGATGTGAATAATGAAATCAACACTAACACATGAAACCTAAAATAAGAGCAGAACATGCATGCATAGTTCTAAGTCATAATGATTAGATCATACTGGATGTATAAAGTATAAGGTCATATAACTTTTATTGAAGAGTAAATCGAAGTTTAAGGAACTCAAGCTCAAACCTCAATGGGGTATTTTTTCATCTAGTGAACGCAATTTACCCAAACAAAGCCAATGTGATTATGGTATTAAAACCCATAATAAGAGGGAATTTCAATAACATATGAAGTGATTGGAGTATGATGACATGAGAGTCGTAGATATTTCCATGTTCTTGAATATTAGTGTGTTGGATGATATAAATCATAAATTGGTGTATTTTAATTTGGTATGGAAGTATGATAACAAATAAGTGAGGATAATCATTGTCCATAATATAATGATGGGTTTATTACCATACCATTAGAAAAGTACATGATGTATTACTATCAAACACATTCAAATGATATTTTCTACTATAATACCATCTAGGTGTATGAGATTAGTGGATCCATTCATTAGGAAAAGTATATTCCTTTCTGATGGATATAGGTGGTTTATATATGCGGTGAATGTGAAATAACTATACCAAAGGGATCACATTATATTATATGTACTTTTTAATAATAGTCCTGAACGGTTTATGGTAATTAAAACAATAAAGATATGAGTTATGGTAAATGATAAGGAATTATTCAAAGATAGTTGGAATAACTAGATTTGAGGCCCACTGGGTTGAGTTTACACGAGATACCAAAGAGGGGATGGAAGTGGATGAGAAGTTATTACTAAGAAGAGGATATTGGATCTTGGAATCATTACATATCCTATAAGAACAAAAATTAAACAACATATAGTTTTAATAAAGGGAATATATTTTTTATTATGTCATAGGGATAGTATAGAAATTAAAATATAATTTAAAAAACCCATGCACTAGGATGGTATTACTGATGGAGAGGGAAATGAGAGGGTGTTTTTTTGGTTTTACTAAGGATATGAGATATGGGATCCATTATATGGCATTATTTTTTAAGAATAGTGTATAAAACCCATTATGAATTAGTATTCCATACACTAAGAATGTTTTAATGATTGTGGAAATAGAATGAAAGTGAAATTTGTGAATAAGACTAGTATAAGAGATCTAAGAATCACTATATATCACATAGAAGAAGGAATCAATCCATACATAATTATTGATAGGGGGTGTTGAAGGTTCCAGGTGTAGTGGAAGAGGTGGTGGGTGTAATACCTAACTTATTTTTTTAGATTTAATGAATAATCTATAAGAACATAACAAAAGAACATCGAATCTAATGATTGTATATGCATAAAATAGAAAAACACTATCAAATAAATCATGTGAGGATATTTCATATTAATTTATAATTACATTAATAACAAGAGAATACCTCAGTCTTGAGATATTTCCTCTATATAGATGTTGATCAATTGAACCTCATTTGATTTATACCATAATTGTACCTAGAGGATATAAAATAGAATCTCTTTAGTGGTGATCCACATTTGTGCCTCAATATTTTAACAACACTGAAGGAATTATAGGTGCAAACATGGATGATCCAATAATATTGAGTTATTCAACTTGATTGTAACACCCTGAGCTTCCACGATACACTTATCTTTGAATAATACAGTAGCGTGTGTTGTACGCAACTTCGAGTTCTAACACACACCACGACCAATCAAAGTAGCCATTATGAATAGTAATACCCAATTTTTGAAATTTTATAAATTTTATATCTCAAAATGGACTTCATTTTCGGATTCAGAATATCTAAATTATCCTAGGGTGAAATTTTGGTACTTTTTGGATAACTTTTATATTTTGATGAATACTGAAAATTACTAAATTTTAATTAAAAACAACTTTTTTAATCGAAATAATTAACAGTGATAAATTATGAATTTGAGTGGTTTTAAAGTATATTTAGAATATATTTTTACCATTTAATTCAATTTTGGTCATTGTACATAATTTCACAATTCAACCGGACATAAACAAGTGTCAATCTTTTGATAGTTATTATATCTTAAAAACACGCTATTTGTTTTGACGACGAGAATTAAATTTTAAATTAATTAATTCAACTGATATGTTTTGAATTTGGTAAAATAGACATAATTTTTGAATTCATAATATCAAATACATCTTAGGCCTAATTTTTGGTATTTTTCTGAAAACTTTCATTTTTTGATGAATAGTGAAACCACTAAGCGGTAGTTAAAAAAACTGATTTTTTCATAAAACTTAATTTTACCGCTTCTATGAGTGGAATTTAAAAAATCCGAGAGACACGGTTAATATCAAGGAGTAAAATTTGATTCAATGAGATGAAAATAATTTTTGGTGAATAGTAACTTTTTACTTTTATTTACCATGGTTAAAAGTAAATAGGGTAATTAAGGGTAAAAATGATATTAATATTACCCTAACACATGTCCTAATTTTATTGTACAAGTTTATCTGGACCAAAAACAACCTTAGGAGTAAAATACTATCATTTAGGTCCACTTGTATTAGATTAGGACATTTATTATTATTTAATTCAAAGAAGAGTTAAAAGAGTTAAAATCAAAGTTTATTTACTAAAACATTTTTTATATAGGTTTATACACAAGATAAATTATATTGTAAATATTAATTAGAAAGATACAAATATTTCCTACATAATGATATTTTATTTATAATTTTTAGACATTAAATAATTTAATTTATTTATGACACAATGATGATGCAGTAATTACCATAATAGTGAAAATTTAAAATAATTGATATTATAAATACCCAAATAAATATAATTTGAGACTTTTTATGAATTACAATAATTTTATAGGTTAATATTACATGTTAGTAATTATTTAATTAACTTTTTTTGAAGTAATAATTCTGTTATGATTTTCACAAAAATCCATTTTCCAAATAGTGTTAAAAATGACATTAAAGAGTTTTTAAAACAAATATTATATTATTAATTGATATTCAATTCCTACAAATATAGGTTTCGGCCAAGATACTTATATCATGATAGGTGTATCATTAATGGACCACTTGGGGGTCTCTTGGATGTATATAGTAAGTTTATTAACCATATAATATAAAAATACAAAGAGAAATTGTAAAAGTGAAACTAATTAACTAAGAGTTAATACTTAAAGATAAGGTTAATATAATAACTCAAACCTGTATAAATTCTATTTGTTGAGTGTATTTCGACCCATAACCACCTTAGGATTTGAATAATCCACTTTTGAGCCATTATAAATTAAATATGAATTTATTATAAATTAATACTTTAAGTTTTTTCTAAAGAGCCCCTCCTCCCCCTTATAAAAGGACCCAACTTCTAACCAATTATTCACACCTTAAAAGCCTTTTGGTTCATCCAAACCCTGACAAAATACTCTCTAAACTTCCCTCACTTCAATATAGAGGCCTTAGTTTGATCAGAAAGCCAACCTAAGGATCTCTTTTGATCAAATCAAAAGGAAGAACCCGAAGAAGAGGTAATGTTTTCACCACCCTCTTTCAAGTTCCTTTCTTCTTCAACTTCTTCTTTCTTTGTTATTTATATTCTAAAATAATTACTCCAGTATCACCTATATACTGTGATGTTCTTATAAATATGGTACAACCATATTCAGTATTTTATCCATCCTTTGAATGTCATGTCAACATACGTGCGTACGTACGGCTTACCGTCTCCACGTTGTGGTGTAATTGTTATTCAATACATTATTATTTGGATGGTTATAATAATGATGTGTATTTGATGTAAATAATAAATATAACATTATAAGGATTCTGTATATATGATATACCATCCAATTATATATTATTTTAATATCCAAAGAATGATATTTTCGCTCGTGTGTACGTATGGATTACCGTCTCCACAACGCGATGAGATTCATTTCCAAGTTCACCATTCATCGACGATTATAAAAATATATATTACTAATAAGTATGTAATATATGAAATAATAATTCTACTGGAGGTATATATATTTATATATATAAGGATTTATGTACTTACATATATCTTATTTACTTACTTCCGTTCAATACTATATGAAAACAGAAACATCATTTATGCGTGCGTACATACTACTGTCTCCATAAATGGTGTTTTCCATTTCATATATATGTCGATTATACATATTTATATTCTAAATATATATGATATATTTATCATGTTTTATATTCTGGAAGTATTTAAATCATGATCTAAGTGATACAACCAAGAGTAACAAGTTAAAATACGTACGATAAAGAAAGCGATTGTTACCCGAAATATTAATTTAACATGGAAATTATTATTAAATGGGTAATATAAAGTCATAAATGAATCATGTATGATATCATAAATATTAATATGGTTCTGGTATAATTTAATGACATACTACGATCTTCGTACAGGAGGTTAAACGTACCCTCGAATAAAGGAAAGTGCAAGGTAAGGGGTTTTCATCTCACTCCTTATTCCCGTGAGATTCATGCCATATTGCCACTATTACCTTTTGTGTGGTGTATGTATTGACCATAATTGTATTCTTTGTGTAATACACTTTAAATTATGTGTATTTACATATTCATTGTATGATACCTCTTTCATGGGTTGTATGTTTCGTAAGTTACCAAATTGGTAAGGGTTAATTCCTTAATCTCATCATTATCCGAGATTGTTTATGTGTAAGTATTTACTGGGACATTTTTATCATCCATGTCCATTTTTCATAAAAATTATTTCAAAATGAATATTTTAAGGATTTTGAAAGGTACTCTTTATCAAGATCATAATTTCAAATGTTTTAAATATTTATCTTTCTAAATCTTTTTAATTAATGTCTATGTTTTCAAAATGATTTTAAGGATTTATTTATATGGACATGAATGTTTTGAAATGATAATTCTTTTCAAAAGTTTCAAAGTGGTATGAGACACTTTTATTCAAAAATCTCTTTTAAAATTACTTCCTTTATAAATGTGTGACTTTTAAATGATTTTAAAAAAGTAATATTTCTCTCAAAAAGTTTTACTCATCATTTTCATCTATGTCAACATCCTTTGATGGATTTTAAGCTCATTTGAAGTTGATTTGTTATAAAAAACTTCCATTGAAAGTTTTGTGATATGTTTGACTGTGGATGTGTTATTTTTATACCATTTATGGTTGATGGAGAAAGTATTGACATTTCGTATGCTAGTTTTAATATGAATGTGTATGTTATGTTTAAACCTATTCATATGAGGAATGAATTGGACTTAATAAGTGATGGGTGGAGCCCGCTATAGCTCCTCGATGCATCGGTAGGTCTCATGAGACAAACTAGTGTCTTGGAACAAGGCCTTGACAAAATCTTATTTGTAGTCTTGGCACGAGGCCTTGGCTACGTGGTTATGATAGTCTGGCATTATGCATTCCATCATTATTAAAGCGGTTAGTGATATTGCATGTGATTATTCAATTAGTAGAATATCCATGTGAATGAGTATATGGAATTATTTCATTTTATTTCTGCCATATTATGATGAAGTTCAAGTTTAAAAGGCTTTTGTTTTAGTTTTATACATTGCCTTAAATGTTTATGTTTATTTTTGAAAGTTTCTGCTGTATTGCCTACCCTTACTGAGCATTTGAGCTCATCCCTTTCTATGTTTTATTTTTTCCAGGATTCCAAGAAGTGTATTGTGATTTATATGTAGGGTTAATACAAGGGAATAATGGCGTTCATAAAGATTATTTATGTTGTTTTGTACGTCTTATAGTGAAAATGTAACATTCATGTATGTAATCTATTTTTCCAAGACTGCTAAACTAATCGGTCCTTCGGGACTTGATTCCTTGTAATCATGCCAATGTTATCTAATATTGCACCGACTCTGGGTAACTGGGGTCGGGGCGTTACAATTGGTATCAGAGGAAGTTTATCAATAACCTTGGAAACTAGATTTAGATAAAATCTAATTAGAGAACATATCCCTAAGATAGACATTGGGGATTAGTATAGAAGAACTTCCTATAATTTTGGTATTGTAGAGATTTTGTGAGTTTTCCGAGCAATACATCCCTGTCTGGATACGAGTAGGTAGAGGCGGATCTGGAACAGATGTACCTAGGGGTAAAACATGAAAAAACCGCTTTGAGCTAGACTCGAACGGGAACTGGTTCACGACAACGGGTCTTGCTGCACTCTTGGTTACGAAACTCCTGGGGGATATGCTTAGGATAATTATCATTTTCTTTACAAACCATTATTAAGGGCTCATGAGTATATACTTACTCAAAGAAAACATTTTTATGATTATGGATTATATCCATAAACTGTTCAATTTTCATTAGGTATTTTACAAGTTTGGAATTATTCATTGCAATTCATAAACTGACCTAGTTTATGCTATTTTATAGAAATGGAACCCAGTAGAAGGAATGTGAACTCCAGTAATACGTATTATCCAAAGAGTAAGAAGGATCATATCTTTCATGGTCCTAATTCAGAATTTAGAAGGGAAATAGTCTTCCATGTATTATGATCATATGAAGAAACAGTATCATGTGTTGATAAGATAAGCAAAGAATTCTCGGAGTCCTATGGCTTTGAATGGAATCCAGAGAAGAAAAGGATGGTAGAGAGAAGGACAGATAAAAGGAAGAAGGTAAAGAAGGGTTTTCCCATATGTGATAACTGTGGAAAGAATCACCTTGGAAAATGCTTGAAGGGAATGTGAGTATGTTATAAGTGTGGAGAAAAAGGACACCAAGTACATGACTGCAAGTGTAAGAAAAATGTTTCAAATTTACAATGATTCATCTTCAAGGAGTTAGGACACTACGCGAACCAATGTCCCAATCATTAGACTATGCCGCAAATGAAGCTATTGGATAATAATCAAGTTATGATACTACCACAAATGAAGAGGAATGACTAGTGTTCTTATGTTGTTATTTTAGAGTTATTTCATTTAAGTGTTTTATCAATGATGTTCTGGAAATAAATAAGGATTGTACTACAGTACTATTTCATTGAGGATTTGAGATTTTATGGTACTAAGAAAAGTGACTCTACAGCGAGTTAAATTTTTTGGAAATTACATGGTTGAAGGAAAGATAATCCTTAATATGGTCCTAATATTGAGGTAGTGATTTTGGAATAAGAGATGGTTGATTTTGGAAATTCAGGACGTTGCGATGTTGTAAAAGAATATATGAGGAAGGCATTCAAATGTTATTACCCGGAAAAAAGGATCCTCATTATGTTTAACTTCCTTGTAAATTTTGGATTGTGAGTTTGGATAGTAGTATTTTGGATGGTTGGAATGGATTAAGTTTGAAAGGTTATTTTTTGGATTTTTATAAAAGGACAACATGCAGATCGTGGGACGACCCGTCGTTTCGGACAAATCTGCGGGAATCGAACCCACAACCATAGTGAAATTGGGATTTATCGCCTATTATTGTGCTACATGAAGTTCCTGGATGGTATAATGTAGTTTCTTTACATAAAGGGTCTGATATGTGAATTATAAATTCATTATATTTGGAACCAAATATGATTAAGATAAATAGAGTATTTTTGAGTTGTATTATGTTTTTGGGTGAAATATGAGTTTGTGGTAGAAATTTATTAATGGATAAAACTCTAATTATAAAGTAAGTATATCTCCATATGATCTTAGCCTATCTCATAAATAAATTCCTCAACATTAAGAAAAGGAACTTAGAACAAAAATGTTGTCCTAGATGGTACCTTAGATCAACACTAATTTATGGCATTGGGATTGTTGTCCTTTTCATAGCCATGTTCTCCACCACTCTCCATAATATAATTGATGGTTAGATTTCTCTTACATATCTATATTTTCCTACATGGAACCCTAGTATGTGTTATTTTCGGTAATCTTCATACTTTCCACTATTTATTTTAAATAGAGCCCTTATTAATTCATTTTTCGATGTGGGTTTCAACTAAGATATTTTGAAACATCAAAAATTTGTTATCCTAATACCTTATGTTTTGTTGAACCGATGGTATTTTAAATCATCATAGATTGATGAATTTAAGGACCTCAATTTTAAACTTGTTTATGATTGATGATCTCAATCACTACCTATAAATATTTACGTTTTTCCTCCAATTATATGTATCTAATTGCCACCAATGTCCTCCTAATCGAGATCATAATTTTGTGGTGACCCTTTCATTTCTCTTTTCATCTTATTAAGACTAAATTTTATTAACCAAATTTCCGATGTGGGTTTTCCCACAAAGATATTTTCTATTTTCAACCTTTATTTTCAAAGAACAATATCAAATTGCGAGGACACAATTTATTGAAGGAGGGGAGAATGTAACACCCCAAGCTTCCACGGTACGCTTCTCTTTGAATAATACAATAGCGTGTGTTGTACGCAACTTCGAGTTCTAACACACACCACGACCAATCAAAGTAGTCGTTATGAATAGTAATAACCACTTTTAGAAATTTTATAAATTTTATATCTCAAAATGGACTTCATTTTTGGATTCAGAATATTGAAATTATCCTAGGGTGAAATTTTGGTACTTTTCGGATAACTTTCATATTTTGATGAATAGTGAAAATTACTAAATTTTAATTAAAAACAACTTTTTTAATCGAAATAATTAATAGTGATAAATTATTAATTTGAGTGGTTTTAAAGTATATTTAGAATATATTTTTACCATTTAATTCAATGTTGGTCATTTTACATAATTTCACAATTAAACCGGACATAAACAAGTGTCAATCTTTTGATAGTTATTATCTCTTAAAAACACGCTATTTGTTTTGACGACAGGAATTAATTTTTAAATTAATTAATGCAACTGATATGTTTTGAATTTGGTAAAATAGACATCATTTTTTAATTCATAATATCAAATATATCTTAGGCCTAATTTTCGGTATTTTTCTGGAAACTTTCATTTTTTTGATGAATAGTGAAACCACTAAGTGGTAGTTTAAAAAAATTGAATTTTTTATAAAACTTAATTTTACCGCTTCTCTGAGTGTAATTTTGAAAATCTGAGAGACACGGTTAATATCAAGGAGTAAAATTTGGTTCAATGTGATGAAAATAATTTTTGGTGAATAATAACTTTTTACTTTTATTTACCACGGTTAAAAGTAAATAGGGTAATTAAGGGTAAAAATGATATTAATATTACCCTAACACATGTCCTAATTTTATTGGACAAGTGTATCTCGACCAAAAACAACATTAGGAGTAAAATATTATCATTTAGGTCCACTTGTATTAGATTAGGACATTTATTATTATTTAATTCAAAGAAGAGATAAAAGAGTTAAAATCAAAGTTTATTTACTAAAACATTTTTAATATAAGGTTATACATAAGATAAATTAGATTGTAAATATTAATTAGAAATATAAAAGGATTTCCTACATAATGATATTTTATTTATAATTTTTAGACATTAAATATTTTAATTTAATTTATGACACAATGATGATGCAGTAATTACCATAATAGTGAAAAATTAAAATAATTGATATTATAAATACCCAAATAAATATAATTTGAGACTTTTTATGAATTAAAATATTTTTATAGGTTAATATTACATGTTAGGAATGATTTAATTAACATTTTTCGAAGTAATCATTCTGTTATAATTTTCACAAAAATCAATTTTCCAAATAGTTTCAAAATTGACATTAAAGAGTTTTTAAAACAAATATTATATTATTAATTGATATTCAATTTCTAAAAATCTAAGTTTCGTCCAAGAGACTTCTATCATGATAGGTGTATCATTAATGGACCACTTGGGGGTCTCTTGGATGTATATAGTAAGTTTATTAACCATATAATATAAAAATACAATGAGACATTGTAAAAGTGAAACTAATTAACTAAGAGTTAATACTTAAAGATAAGGATAATATAATAACCCAAAACTGTCTAAATTCTATTGGTTGAGTGGATTTAGACCCATACCTACCTTATTCTTTGAATAATCCACTTTTTATCCATTAAAAACCGAATATGAATTTATTATAAATTAATAATTTAAGATTTTCCTAAAGAGCCCCTCCTCCCCCTTATAAAAGGACCCAACTTCTAACCAATTCTTCACACCTTCAAATCCTTTTGGTTCATCCAACCCCTGAAACAATACTCTCTCAACTTCCCTCACTTAAATATAGAGTCCTTAGTTTTATCAGAAAGCCAACCTAAGGATCCCTTTTGATCAAATCAAAAGGAAGAACCTGAAGAAGATGTAATGTTTTCACCACCCTCTTTCAAGTTCCTTTATTCTTCAACTTCTTATTTCTTTGTTATTTATATTCTAAAATAATAACTCCAACATCCCCTATATACTGTGATGTTATTATAAATATGGTACAACCATATTCAGTATTCTATCCATCCTTTTAATGACATGTCACCATACGTGCGTACGTACGGCTTACCGTCTCCACGTCGTGGTGTAATTGTTATTCAATATATTATTATTTGTATGGGTATAATAATGATGTGTATTTGATGTAAATAATAAATATAACATTATAAGGATTCTTTATATATGATATACCATCCAATTATATATTATTTTAATATCCAAAGAATGATATTTTCACTCGTGCGTACGTACGGATTACCGTCTCCACGACGCGGTGAGATTCATTTCCAGGTTCACCATTCATCGACGATTATAAAAATATATATTAATAATAAGTATGTAATATATGAAATAATAATAATAATGGAGTTATATATATTTATATATATAAGGATTTATGTACTTACATATATCTTATTCACTTACTTCCGTTCAATACTATATGAAAACAAAAACTGCGTTTATGCGTGCGTACGGACTACCGTCTCCATAAACGGTGTTTTCCATTTCATATATATGTCGATTATACATATTTATATTCTAAATATATATGATATATTTATCATTTTTTATATTCTGTAAGTATTTAAATCATGATCTATGTGATACAACCAAGAGTAACAAGTTAAAATACGTACGATAAAGAAAGCGATTGTTACCCGAAATGTTAATTTAACATGGAAATTATTATTAAATGGGTAATATAAAGTCATAAATGAATCATTTATGATATCATAAATATTAATATGGTTCTGGTATAATGTAATGACATACTAAGATCTTCTTACATGAGGTTAAACGTACCCTCGACTAAAGGAAAGTGCAAGGTAAGGGGTTTTCATCTCACTCCTTATTCCCGTGAGATTCATGCCATATTTCCACTATTACCTTTTGGGTGGTGTATGTACTTCCCATAATTGTATTATCTGTGTAATACATTTTAATTTATGTGTATTTACATATTCATTGTATGATACCTCTTTCATGGGTTGTATGTTTCGTAAGTTACCAAATTGGTAAGAGTTAATTCCTCAATCTCATCATTATCTGAGATTGTTTATGTGTAAGTATTTACTGGGACATTTTTATCGTCCATGTCCATTTTTCATAAAAATGATTTCAAAATGAAGATTTTAAGGATTTTGAAAGGTACTATTTATCAAGAACATAATTTCAAATGTTTTAAAGATTTATCTTTCTAAATCTTTTTAATTAATGTTTATGTTTTCAAAATGATTTTAAGGATTTGTTTATATGGACATGAATGTTTTGAAATGATAATTCTTTTCAAAAGTTTCAAAGTGGTATGGGTCACTTTGATTCAAAAATATATTTTAAAATTACTTCCTTTATAAATGTGTTACTTTTAAATGATTTTACAAAAGGAATATTTCTCTCAAAAAGTTTTACTCATCATTTTCATCTATGTCAACATCCTTTGATGGATTTTAAGCTCATTTGAAGTTGATTTGTTATAAAAAACTTCCATTGAAATGTTTGTGATATGTTTGACTGTGGATGTGTTATTTTTATACCATTCATGGTTTATGGAGAAATTATTGACATTTTGTATGCTAGTTTTAATACGAATGTTTATGTTATGTTTAAACCTATTAATATGAGGAATGCATTGGACTTAATAAGTGACGGGTGGAGCCCGCTATAGCTCCTCAATGCATCGGTAGGTCTCATGAGACAAACTAGTGTCTTGGCATGAGGCCTTGACAAAATCTTATTTGTAGTATTGGTATGAGTCCTTGCCTACGTGGTTATGATAGTCTGGAATTATGCATTCCATCATTATGAAAGGGGTTAGTGATATTGCATGTGATTATTCGATTAGTAGAATATCCATGTGAATGAGTAAATGGAATTATTTCATTTTATTTCTGCCATATTATGCTGAAGTTCATGTTTAAAAGGCTTTTGTTTTAGTTTTATACATTGCCTTAAATGTTAATGTTTATTTTTGAAATTTTCTGATGTATTTCCTACCCTTACTGAGCATTTGAGATTATCCCTTTATGTGTTTTATTTTTCCCAGGATTCTAAGAAGTGTATTGTGATTGATATACAGGGTTAATCCAAGGGAATAATGGCGTTCATAAAGATTATTTATGTTGTTTTGTACGTCTTATAGTGCAAATGTAACATTCATGAATGTAATCTATTTTTCCAAGACTGCTAAACTAATCGGTCCTTCGGGACTTGATTCCTTGTAATCATGCCAATGTTATGTAATATTGCACCAACTCTGGGTAACTGGGGTCGGGGCGTTACATTGATCACAACACAATCCTTTGTACTTGAGGTATTATCTCCCTTATTCTCTTGATATTGAGATTAATAAAGGAGGTGGAAGTTTTTTCTCGATCTTGATAAAAACCCCTATAGATTTCCTTCATTGAGAGATAATTCTCTAGAGGTGATTCATTATAAAAATTGATGTCTCTTACGAATTCATCAATAAAATGATATAACTGAGTATATATAAAGCTAAATTAGAGAATAAATAGTTACAAATATTCCATTCTTATTCTCTAAATCCATAGTAAACACCAAATTTAAAAAAATAATAATAATAATAATAATAATTCCTTGATGAGCATATATCTTGTGTATAAAATAAATATCATTTTAAAATAAATAAATAAATATGTATTTAAATGATATTTAATATATCATTCCCACCTAACCCTTTAACCCTTTTTTCATTTCTTCCTTAGTATTTACCAAACTTTAAATAATAAATTTTATTCATTCAATAAATAAATGAATATTATATTCACCGTCTTGTGAATAAATTTTTATTTTAATATCCATGTAACTAAGAAAATATTAATTTTAAAAAATATATTATTTATTATATTGAGAAAAAATAATAAATAAATATTCTATTAGGTGGTATTGTGAATAAATATTTATTTAATTATTAAACCACATTAGTGAATGAATGATAGTGATCAAATAAAAACTTATTAATAAATACTATTATCCAATCTTGATAATAACATCTATTCCAACTATTAAATTCAAATAGAAATTAACTGAGATTAATGGATATAAATTTTTTTTGGGCCTCTAGGCCTCTTCCTCAGTGGAATTAGGTGGTATTGCCTAAAATTAAATATCAGGGCTAAACAACATGAAAAGGAACTTATAGAGGAGGAATTTAATGTAAAAACAAAGACAACCACATAAGAATGCCCACTATGTAACATAATCCTTCTGTCTCAATATCTCATCAATTAAGTTTTATACTTATGATATTAACCCATATACCCATTATGTCTTTCTTTAAATTCTTAAAATAAAACCATAAATTATCAGGGCCATGGAATTTTAGTTTGAAAGTTCCATTCTAATCAAAAGGTTGAGATATCAACTTCAATATAGATGGCAAGGGAAAATACTTTTTGACTTATTCATTAATGACATATTGTTTTTGATGCACCCAAAATATATTACTTCCCATGAATATATAGATTCATTTTTTTAATACATCGATGTATGAAAGTCATGGTATGAATTAATAATAATCATAAAGTCTAAGGATCAATACACATGTTCTATAATGAACTGATCTAGGATGACCCATCATATCACCCAAGACGATTCTCCACTAGTCCTAAAGAATGTTCACAATCTCCATTGATAGGAAACTAGTGCTTGGGTATCAAGAAATAACACTTGGGGATGATTTCAATCTCATAATATCCATAAATATTAGTAGAAACAAAATATAAACAAGAAAAATAGGGCATAATCTTAAAAAAAATCCATCCAAAATATAATGCCTAACAGAATATAATGAAAGTAGACGCATTAGTATAGAATATAAAATACACTTGGCCAAATTGGATGGTAAAATCTTAGTCCAAAAATAAAACAACAACCTGAACACCTCTACATGACTCATGATCACTCACCAATACAACACATCCACTAAAGAACAAAGACAAAAATACAACTAACATCAAGGTGTGCAAACCAGGAAAAAAAATAAGAGAGCTACATACACACACATACATTGGTGTACATGTAGGGTATGAGAAAAAAGTGCCTAGTATGATCTAACCAAGGAGTATATGCAGTTCCATCTATAAAATATTTTATTGGTCCTAGTTTAAACGTAACATAAAAAATAGTTTTTGTTTTACTTTTCAACATTAAGGCATAAAGGGATAAATATTATAATTTATTAATTTCTCATTTTTAAAACCAAAAAATCCTTTCTAAAAACAAGGAATATCTGGTTTAAAATAATTGGTTCAAACCCAAATATTTAATAAAATATTTTCTTTAAAATATCATATAAGTTAGGAAAAGATTTATTTCAAAATACATAAAGAAAACCCAACCCTTTAACCCAAATTTCCAAAAATCCTTTCTCAAAAACCATTATGAAAACAATTACCAATTCAATTTATAAATAAAACTTTACAACCATTTAATAAACAATTTTAAAGTAAATCAAAACACTATTAGAATCAAATAAAACCATCATAAGCAAAAATATAACAAATAATAAAAGTAAAAAATGAAATAAATAAACAATGGTTCCATGGGATCAAGTCAAGGCTAGGGGATACAAGGAAGACATGAAGTGAAATAAAAAAAATGATCTATAATATAAACCAATCATCTTGAGAAACTCCCTAGGATCTAACATCCATGATACTAGACCTAGTTTCCTTATTTCACTTTTTATAGGGCCCCCTAAGTGAAACTATAATATCCCATTCGGCACCCCTTAGGGCCATAGAGTATAATACATACCCATAGGAGGGTGAAAATATCTAGGGAACTAGCTAGTGAGTGAACACCACACAAGTGAAATAAGAATCTAGACCTTCTACATAGCTACATAGGATCTCATTAAATCAATTAATAAATGTGATAAATAAAGAAGGTATGTGAACATTAAATGAATCAAAAATAATAAAACACATTGAAATAAACCTCATCTAACCTCCTAAGCACTTGTAATAAAATACCACTTTCATTCCATTTATGAAAATGAATCTTATAATATAAGATTAATATAATAAATCCCCCTTAAGGACAAAAATATATAGGAACATAAAATACAACAAAAAGGGGGGTCAATGAGGGTATCATAATCATAAAACATTTACTTTACAAAATTCCAAAAAAGGGTTTAAAAATATTTTAGAATTACAAGACACTTTTCTGTCTTTTAAAATCATATTTCAAAACATCCCTTGAAAAAAAGTTATGAAAAAACATCTTGAAATGAATTTATAAATCCACCATTTTCTTAGAAATCAATTTTAGAATAACCGCGAAGGCTAATAATCCATAAAACCATTTGTCATGGTCTTAACATGCCCCATTTTTGAAAAGAAATCCTTTAAAATCATAAAATAATTTATTTGGAAATAAATGTGTGCCAAGATCACATTTTTAAATTCCCATTCTATTTTCAAAGTATTCTCAAGAATTTTAGAAAACCACTTGTCATGAACAAACATTCAAAATAGAAACTATATTTAGAAACCTATAAAAATACTCTTTATGCCAAATGTTAAATCCATTATAAAACCAATTAAAAACCATTATGGTATCATATATTCCCTTAATTTAATAATAAATTAATTAAAAACACTACACCCTTAAATGACATTCATTCCATGAGATATTTCATAGAAAAAACAACCTTATTCGTGTGGAAACTCATCGCAGTGCATCTCCTCTGATAGAGATGCCACAACTGAGTAAGGAAACAACCTCTAGACTACCTAAACAACCAAACCCACATAATTTGTCTCATACCAAACCCTAAATAAAACCCACACAATGGTAAATGTTTTTTAGATAATGAAACTTAGGTAAAATAGAAAATGAAGGAGAGAGGAAGAGGAATGGAGGAGAATACCTTAAGAAATCCACTTGAATATAAAGGAAATGAGGCTTTAGATCCATGAAGAAGGGAGGGAATAATCTCCCACACGCACCCCAACCTCATCTAAATTAAATGTTAGGATAAGGGAAGGAAAAATCCATATAATCATGTAAGATAAAAAATGAAAATTCTTTTTTTTATAAAACTAAGTAGACAGCATGGTTGGGTTATATGGTTTAGAAAAACATGTGCCAAACATGTGGGAGCCGTTGGAAGGAACTTGAATAATCACATATTTTGTTCAAATGGTTTACTAAACCATTCCAAATGAATCCTAAAAACTATAGTAATACATCATGATTAGCCACATAGTTTTCCCAAACCTCGTACAAGCTATATGCTAACACCCAAAACATAAAAAGTCTCACATGATTTTCATTGTATTTAACATAGTTTAAACACAATTATGTGTTACCCATTCAAAACAACTACGCACTGAAAAATTGAAATATAAATTCAAGCACAATATACCTTGTATGATTTCCCCTAAACCAGGGTTTCTATCCATGAAACATAATAAAAGTTCCAAAAAATTCAAGATTTCAATCCAAAACTTTCAAAATTTAAAATTACCCCAAAATGATATAAAATATAAAACAATAATGACTTGATGGTGTCAAAATTATCCCAACCATTCCACTTTATTCCCTTAAAAATTAAATCAATAGAATAAAAATGAAACAAAATATTAAAATCTCCACACCCTAATGAAAGTGATGGGAGGGGTCGGGGAAAATATCAGGAAGATCCTAAAATCAAAAAAAACATATAAACATGACCCATAACCTAAAAGTGATATCAAAATACTCAATCAATATCAACCAACCTCAAGTAGGATGCAATCTATAGCCACTCAACAAATATTTCAAGAACAAAGACACAATATAGGTCACCCTATCATTTATAATTAATCTAAGATGGTGAAAACAATGACCCACCACTTTGAGAGGAAGAACATTACTAAAACAATAATGATACCATAAATCAACCAAGTAACCCCTAAAAAACTACAAAATACAAAAAACCATCGAGAAACTAGATCCATTAACACAATAAACACAAAATACAAGGAACCTACAAAATACCACAATACAAGTCACCCCAAACCTATCAAAATCCAAAATAACCAGAGAACATATTAACTTGAAAAATGAATCAATAAAAAACAACATGGTTATTGCCTCAGACTATAATAAAACATCAGAAGGTAAAAAGGGTCCAAGATTGAAGATATATATCACATGGTGATATTGATATTTAATTTCAACCTCATGAAACTCAAGGCCCAATCAGTAATAGAAAAAACACCCAAATTATACATTCACACGCCCCATGTTTCCCTATGTTATATCCATATAACCAAAAAGCATACATAGCTATGAAATCTAAGATAACATTGGAATAAAATAACAAAAGTATAAAAAAATGAGGTATGAACATAAAAAATAAACCACCAATTACAAAAGAGTAACCAAAAAACACCCAAAGATCACACAAAAAATGTAACTTAAATTTAAAATACTCTAAAATCATTGATTAAGAATCTAAAAACTGATCATAACATAAAAAAAACAAGAATATTAGTCCTCAACCAAGGATCACAATCCCATACCCCGCCCCCCAATTAAACCAATACAGATCCCAACTAAACTACCTATAATTTTTTTTGATAAATAAAATATATCATTACACTATTGAGAAACTAAAATGACACCTATAATTCATTTAGAGCCTTAGTAGATCCAATAATAAGAAAGGGACCTCCTTTAATGATATAAACTCCACTATTTATGAAGACCTTTTTTAAGGATTACTTTAAATAAAATGATACATGAATCCAACACAACCATGTCTCTTAAGGAAAATCAAATATTTCCAATGTCCATCAAGGGATAAAACCAAAATCACAATCCATTAAAACAAGTAAAAGAAATTTAAAATTTCATATTTTAAAGACAATCACACCTTTAAAATAAATCAATCTACGTTTAAACATTATATATCTTTTAGGATAACTGAAGAAAATTGTTACACATTTGTAATTGTAATTTAAAATACCAAATTTATCAATTAAAAAAATCCTCATATAATCCTATTACCATTTATAAACATTTAACCCCTTTAAAACAATTCAAAATACTCTACCATTTTAAACACCCACTAAGGTCCAAAAATCACACAAAATAAAAAAAAATCAAACCTGAACATTTTTTAAAGTAAAAAACCCACTCAAAATTCCAAAGTTCATTTTTTATTTTCCAAAACATATTAATTTTTATTTTTAAACCATCAATTGATTTTAAAACCAAAACAATTTCCATATTTCATAATGAATTCAACCACTTCCAAAAACATCACATAATAACCAATTTATTTTGCAATCAAGACTTTAGGCTTTATTTCCAACCAAAAAAACTTTTCATAAAAACCTAATTCCTTCAAAAATAACCCCTAATACGTCTTTTTAAACCAAAAATATTTTTCCATGAAATATTCATTTTTGTACACAAAATCAACCTCAAAACACACTCCTAAAAAAGAGAGCACCAAAATTTAAATATAAATTAATTATATTTAGATAAACATATCACAATAACCATCTTGATTCATTTATAAATACTGATAATCACTCAAAAATATTCAATAATCAAGGGTTCTAAGTAACAAAACCAAGTATGATGTAGAACTATTCTTGAATTGGCTTTACGGTTTGACAAGCCACGTGTCAATCAGGAAACAACTCTAAAAAAATTTCCAAAATCAACAACTTGGTCACTATATGGTTTGTTAATACATTCAATCCAACCTCATTCCATTGATTCATTTCCATTTTCATCTAAAATCCCAATAAAATCCCCAAGGAAAATAATATAATGTCAATGAGAATCAAAATACCACCATATTAAATTTGAATCTAATAAGAATAATAAAAATGAAATCCAAAACCTAAAAATATAGGGAAACTCAAGTATCAAGGTGAGAAAGTGATTGCTAAAATCTTCCCACACCTACCTCTCGAGTCTCAAAAAATTTCATCTCCAATCTATCAGACTCCTAAAATAATAAGAGAGTGCTTCCAGAACCTAGGTTATGATATTTTTTGTAATAAACCAGCCCAGTCTAACCTGATACATCAACTAAATCAGTTTTTCACAAGGTCTTAAGGGAGTTCCTATTCCCCATGGGATAGGAACTAGGGTCTAGGTATTAAGAACACACACTTGGGAATGAATTTAAACAAAAAATATCCATATAAATATTGAGAAAAAAAATAAACAAACCAAATGGGGAATAACCATAATAAAAATTCATCCAAAATATATACCTAAATAAAATTTTGTAGAAGAAGATACACAATTACATAATATAAAACACACTTATCCAAATTACCCAATAAAATATTGGTCCAAAAATAAAACAACAACCCAAACACCTCTATTTGACCCATGGTCACTCACCACCACCACATTTCCATCAAAAAAACAAGAAAAACATCCAAATAAAATAAATTTTTTGGAACCTAAAAGAAAACAGGAGATATGAATACACACACATAATCCAATGTGCATGAAGGGTGTGAGATAAAAATACCTATTAGGATCTCACTATGTAGTCTATGTAATTAACTTTATAAAACATTTCATTGGTTATAGATTGAATATAATATATAAAAATTAGTTTTCAATTTTAAATAGGAAATAATAAAGTGAAAAAACAACATAATTTATCACTTTCCCCATTTTAAAATAAAAAAAAACTTTCTAAAAACAAGTAACATTCAGTTTAAAATAATTATTTCAAACCTAATCATTGGATAAAATCTTTTCTTTAAAATTTACTTTAAACCCTGAAAATAGAACTTTAAAAATAGATAAATAAAAATATAACCCATTTCACCTATTTTCTAAAATACCTTTTATAAATAAATCGCAACTTCACTTTATAGATCACACAACCTGACCATTTAAGAAACAATTAGAAAGTAAACCAAAACACTAACAGAATCAAATAATACCATCTTAGGCACCAAAATATTAAATAGGTAAAGTAAAAAATTTAATAACAAAATAATGCTTCTATGGAATCTAGTGAAGGGTAGGGGATATAAGTAATATATGAAATTAAATCCCCTAAAAATCCCTAAAAAATCAAGAATTATAGAAAAATTATTAGGATCTAACATGAACGATATTGGACCTAGTTTCCCAAGTTCACTCTCCCTAGGGACCCTATATTAAACTAGAACATCCCATTCGACACCCCTTTGGGTCAATAAGTATAATACAAACACCCGAAGAGGGTGTAACTATCCAAGGGACCTATAAAGAGATTGTACACCTCGCTAGTATAACATGCATCCATACCTTCTACTTAACTACCCAAGATCCCATGATATCAAATTATGGAGGCCAACAAGAAATAAGACACAAGGACAATACATAAATAAATAATAATAAAACATATTTAAATAAACCTCATCTCATCAATTCAACCATGAAAGAAATATAACACTTTCATTTCATTCATACCAAAACGTTAAATAATAGAATATAAATATAAAACATCTCCTATAAGCCATAATATATAATTATATTAAATACAACACCAATGGGTCTGAATGAGGGTTTCACAATCATAAAAAATTTCCCTCAAAAAATTCCAAATAAGGATTTAAAAATTGGATTAGAATTCTAGTCAATATTTATCATTTGAAATATCATTTCAAAACATCCCTTGATGATACAATTTCCCAAATACACCTTGAAATCCAATTGGAAATCAAACATTTTCTAAAAATTACTTCTATAATAACTATAAAGGATAAAAATCAATAAAACCATTTAACATGGTCTTAACACACCCCCTATTTAGAACATAACCCTTCAAAATGTTATAATACTTTCTTTGGAAAGAAACTAGTGCCAAGAATCCCTTTTTTAAATACCAATTCCCTTTTAAAATCCTCTTAGGAAATTTAAAAAAAAACACTTGTAATAAAAAAACATTAAAAATAGAAACTATATTTAGAAACCCATAAAAATACTCTTTATTCAATGTATGAAATCCATTGGAAAATAAATAAAAAACCATTATGGAATCATATCCACTATTAATTTCATAACAATATAATTAAAAACACTTCATCATTATATTAAATGTATTATAAGCGATTTGAATAGAAACACCTACCTTATTGAAGTAGAAGCTCTTCATAACATGTCTCCTTCAATGAAGAATGCACAATCGAGCATGTAAATGGACTCTAGACTCCCTAAAAAACTAAAACACCATCATTATTCTCATATTGAATCCTAAATCTAATTCACATAGTGGTTTGGGTTTGTGAGACAATGAAAATAAAGGGAAGAGAGGAAAGTGAGACAAGAAGAAGAGGATTAGAAGAGGTTACCTCAAGAAGCCCACTGAAACATGAAGGAAAGGGGTGATGGGATCTATGGATAAGGGAGGGAAGAATATAACACACACACCCCTACACCGGTTAAATGAAATTGAAGGAGAGTAGGTGGATAAATCCTTAAAATTGAGTAAGAGAAAATGAAGATATTCAATTTTTTATAAAACCAGGAAGAGAATATAGTTAGGCCACATGGTTTGGAAAACTATACTCTAACTATGTAGATACCACTAGAAGACACCCACACATTTTCATGGTTCGGTTGCATGGTTTACTAAACTGTGTACCAACATTTTAAAACCGATCAATTAAAAACTATAGCATTTCCGCATATTTTTAAGACAAGTTTATTCTAATAGTGCACAATTTATGCACCAACACCTAAAACATAAAAATCATCACATGGTTTTCAATATATTTTACACAATTTATACCGAACCATGCACTATATGTGCATACCAACCATAAACTAAACAAATTTAACTGAAAACTTATATGAAATACACCCTGTATAGTTTCCCATTAATAGTTCATGCTAACTACGAAACAAAATAAAAAGTATAGAAAATGCATGATTTTAAACTGAAACTATAAAAAATATAAATGACCCTAAAATAATGTAAAATATAAATCAACAATGAGATTAGGGTGTCACAATTCTCCCCACCATGACACTTTCCACCCCCAAAAATTCCCTACTAAAAGAAAATTACAACGGAACTTTAAAATATATACACCATAAAAAACCTTATGGTGAGGGATCATGGAAAGGCTTAGGAAGATCATAAAATGAGGAAAATAAATAAACTCTAATCATCCCCCAAAATAGATATCAATATTATTAATCAATATAAACCAACCTCAATAAGGAACCAATCCACAACCACTCAAAAAATATCTTAATAATGAAGACCCAATATAGGTCTCCCCACCATTTAGAATAAATATAAAATGGTTAAAATAATGGGAAACCTGTTTGAGAGGAAAAAAATTTCTGAAACAATCATAATCCAACAAATTAAAAAAAGAAAACCTAAAAATATACTAAACACAAACAGCCATTGGAAAACCAGTTCTACTTCCATAAAGAATCAAAAATTCCAAGGAACCTATAAAATACCATAATACAATTCACCCCAAAACTATCACATCCCAAAATTACCAAATAACACATCAAATTGGGGCATTACTCAATAATAAACAACATGGTTTTAAACTTAAGATAAAAAATAATTAGAAAGTAACTTGGATTTAAGATCATAGAGCACCATACTATGGTGATCTCAATAGATAATTTCAACTATGTGGAACACATGGCCCAACCAGTAATGAATTAAACCTCCATGTTACCCATGCATGCACCCTATGCTTACCCATATTATATTATCTAAACCAAAAATCATTTATATCTATCAATACTAATCTTGAATCGCAAAAAATACAAAAAATAACAACCAAATAAGGCATGGAAGTCCCAAAGAAACCATCTCTCACAAAATTGAAACAAAAAATGCACCCAAATATTATTTCAAAGAATAAGATACCTCAAAATGAAACTACTCTAAACTCATAGAGTCGGAATTTGAAAATAGTTTATCACCCAAAAACCCATGAAGATCAGTCCTTAACCAAGGCTCATAATCCTAGAATACCCCAATCAACCAACATGGATACCAAATAAACCCTAAAAAACATTTTCTTAGATAATTCCAAGGCTCACCACTATACCATCGAGATATGAAAACGACACCTGGAAATCCATTCAGATTCGGTGCAGATCCACGAACATGAAAGAGACCACACCTAAAGATAAACACTCTAACATTTATCAAGATATTTCTAGGAGGATTAATTAACATACCATTATACAGGAACCCAACTTGGTCATGCATCCCAAAACAATCAAATAGTAACAATGTTCATCATGGGAAAAACCAAAAGTACAATATATTAAAACTATAAAACCACTTTCAAAATTTTCAATTTTAAAAAAAAATCACTCCATTAAAATAAAATAACCCATGTTTTAACATTCCACCTCTTTTAGAAAAACCAAATAAATACCTTACACATTTCCTATTATAATTTTAAATCTTAACATTTTCAATTCAAATCATTCTCATACAACCCACCTTCCATTTCAAAAAAATTAACCCCTTTAAAACATTTTAAAATCATCCACCATTTTAAACACCCACAAAGGGTAAAAAATAATACAAACCAAAAAAAAATTGTTTTCAAAATCCCTTCCATTTTTAAAATATATAACCCACTCAAACTTCTAAATTTACTTTTCTTTTATTTTCAAAAACCTCTTGTTTTTTATTTTTAATTCATCTACCAGTTTTAAAACCCAAATATTTTCTAGATTTTATAATGAAATCAACAACTTCCAAAAACACATCATAATAACCAAATTAATTTTATAAACAATTTCCAAGGATTTATTTTCTAATGAATACAGTTTTCATAAATACCCAATTCCTTTACAAAAAACACCTAAGGCCTCTATTCAAACCAAAAATATATATTTCTATGAAATCCTAATTTTTACACAAAAAACCAACAACAAAACACACTCATTAACAAATTAAAACTAAAATTTCAATCAATATTAATTCCAATGAGATCAAAATATCAATAGAACCACCATATTGTTTTCTTAATACTAATAATCGGTCAAAATGATCCATGAATCAAGGATTATAAATAAAAAAATCAATTGGTATGTGAAACTATGCTTTACATGGCCTCATGGTTTGATGGGAAATGTTACAATCATGAAAAATTTCAAAACAAATTCCAAAATAAATCATTTGGTCACTGCATGGTTTGTGCGGACATGTAAGCTAACCTTGCTCTATTGACTCCTTCTGGTTTTCATCCAAAATACCGGTGAAATTCATAAGGAAACTCATATAATGTCAACGAGGATCAAAATTACTCTATCCAAAATCTAAATATAATAAGAATAATTAAATAAAAATCCAAAACCTAATAATCCATATTAAATCAAGGCTCATAGCAAGAAAGAGATAGCTAAAATCTCTTCACACTTACCTCTAAAATCCTAAAACGTCCATCTCCAATCTTCTAGACTCCCCAAATAAAAAGGGAGTGATTTCAGAACCTATGCCCTAATTTAGATCCTAGGCTCTTATACCATTTGTGATGAACTGAAAAAAGCTGACCCAACACATCACTTGGCTCAATTCACCATGAGTCCCAAAGGGTATTTATAATCCCCACGTGTTGGAAACTAGTGCTTGGGTATCAAGAACACAAACTTGTGAATAATTTCACCCTTATAATATCCGAATAAATATGTATAAACAAAACATGAACAATCCAAACATTTAATAATAATAATAATAATTCATAAAAATTATATAACTAAATTAAATAAAGTGTAAGTAGACACTTGAGTAAAAAATATAAAACAAAAAATTCTGAATTTGCCGATACAACCACAGTATAAAAATAAAACAACTTGAACACCTCCACATAATCAAAACATTCTCATCACAACCACACACCTATCAATGGACCAATAAAAACATACAAATGAAATCAAGGATTTAAAACATGAAATAAGACAAGAGAAGTATATACACACACATACAGTAGTGTGTATGTAGGGTATGAGCGAAACATTCCAAGTAGGATCTCATGAAGTAGTCTATTAAATTCCACTCATAAAACATTTCATTGGAACTAGTTTAAAAATAATATAAAAAATTAGGTTTCTCACTTCTCCATAAGAAGGAATAAGGGAATAATCAATATACTTTATTACTTTTCCCCTTTTAAAGCAAAAAAAAATTATTTTCTAAAAACAAGGCATATCCAGTTTCAAATAATTGGATCAAGAACAAACATTGAACAAATATTTTATTTAAAATTTACATAAAACCATGAAAATGGGTATTTCAAAATACATAAATCAAAACTTAAACATTTCCTCCTATTTTCCCAAAATAATTTCCCAAATACCTTTTAGAAAATAATTTTCTCTTCACTTTATAAATCAACCTTTTCAACCATTTAATAAAAAAATTAAAGTAATCTAGAACACCATTAGAATTGAATAAAAACATCATAGAAAGAAATATATGAATGAGGTAAACTAAAAATAAAATAAATAAATAATTTTCCCATGGGATCAAGTCAAGGATGGGGTATAAAAGTAATACATAAAGAAAAATCCCCAAAATAATCCCTAGTGGGAACAAAGAAGCATAAGAAACTCCCAAGGCTCTGACATGAATTATAATTTACCTAGTTTCCTTGGCTCACTCTCCCTAAGGCCCCCTATATGTGAAATTTAAACATTACATTTAGAACCCCTTAGGGTTACTGAGTACAATACATAAACCAAGGAGGGGAAATATCTCCCAGGATAGTAGATACTGAGCACACACCACACTAGTATAACACACATCTAAACCTTCAACTTAGATACCTAGTATCCCATGATATCAATCAATGGAGGTGATCATGAAAAAAATACAAGGTCATTACATGAACCAAAAATAATAAAACACCATGAAATAGACATCATCTCACATCTACACCATCTAAAAAACCCTATTTAATTTCATTCATGCCAATATATTTTACAATGGAAGAAAAATATAAAACATACCACCTTGGGACCAATACATATATCCATGTAAAATATAGTAATAATAAGACTCAATGAGGGTCTCATAATAATAAAACATCCCATTTACAAAATTCCAAACATTCCTTTCCAAATAGTCTTGGAATAAAAATCTAGTTTTCATCATTTTAAATCTCATTTCAAAACTTCCCTTGAAAACCCAATTGGAAAAAATAGCTATAAATCCATTTTCAAATCAACCCTTTTATTATAAACCACTTATAAAATAACTACTAAGGCTAATAATCCATAAAACCATTTCACATGGGGGCTTAACACACCCCATTTTTAGAGAAGAATAATTTGAAATAATAAAATAATTTATTTATAAATTAACTAGTTTCATGAACCCCTTTTTAAATCCTTATTTCTCTTTCAAATTCCATTTAGGTATTTTAGAAAAACACCCGACTTGCAAAAACATTCAAAATTGAAACTATATTTAGAAAACCATAAAATAATCTTTACTCCAAGTATAAAATCTATTGTAAACAAACTATAAATGAATTATGGTATCATATCTACCCTTAATTTTATAATAATGTAATTAAAAAACTCAATAATTACATGAAATCTATTATATGGGATATTTTATAGAAACCACACCTCATTAAACCAAAAACTCATCGCAACATGTCTCATTCGATGGTGAACACACAATCGAGAAAGGAAACAACTTATAGAGTATATAAACAACAAAATACCTATAATTATTATCATATTAAAAACAAAATTCAATCTATATAGTTTTTATGTTTTATGAGAGAATGAAAATTGATGAAAGAGAGAAAAGAGATAAGGGGGTTGGGAACAGAGGAGGTTACATTAAGGAATCTACTTGAAAATGAAAGATATGAGGCTTGGAGTATATAGAGAAGGGAGGAAAGAAGATCCCACACACACCCCAACCTTGACCAAATGAAATATGAGGAGTGGAGAAGGATAAATCCCTAAAATCAAGTAAGGTTAAAAATAAAAATTCAATTTTTTTTATAAAACTAGGAAGAATTCAGGGTTGGGCTTCACGGTATGAAAATTCATGCACCAACCATGATGGATAAACTATAAGGAAACTATACACTCACATGGTTTGGTAACTTAGTTTACTAAATTGTACTCGAATCATTCAAAAACCGATTTTTTAAAATGTAGTACTATCACATGACCACTCGCATAGTTTTCTATAATCGTGCACAATCCATGTGCTAAAACAAAAAATATAAAAAAGTGTAGCGACCCTGACCCTAGTATCCTAGAGTCGATGTTTACTTTATTACGTTGGCATAAGATACAAGGAATCACATCATGGAGAACTGAATTGTTTAGTAGTATTGGTAAACTAGATACATACTTGAAATTCACATTACATTTTAAAACATAAAATACACCAATAATTTTCTTTGATAATGACATTATTACCCTTATTGTATCCTTACATATCAATTATAAAACACTTCCTCATATCTTTGGGAAAATAAAACATAAGAAAGAGGTGAGATCAGATTCTCAATAATGGTAAAATTACAAAAATATCTATGAATAAATAAAGTTTAATAAATATATAAAGGTAAATAACTAAAAAAATGTCATTTAATCAATAACTTTAGAATAATATGTCCTAAATAAATTCTTATCAAAAAATTCCATATAAATAATCACATAATCATAAAACTTAACCATGGATATTTTAACTAATCAAATAATCACATGGAATATTAATAACTGAATTTATAATGATGGAATTCATAATGTTGGACGTTTAAAACTTACCATCGAGGCTTTATGAAAAGATACAAAATACCATTGAGGTCTTATGTCAAGACATCAATAAAATGTGTAATTACTCATCTAAAACCCAATTTAGTTCATCTCATGAGACCTACCGATGCATCGAGGGGCTATATCGGGCCATTCCCATCACTTAATAAGTCTAATGTGTAATGACCCAGTCCATCCCATGATCATGATATTGTCCACTTTGGGCCTATCCCACACGGTTTTGTTTTCCCTGGGTTTTGGCCCTCAAACACCCCCAAGAAAAGGCCTCATGATGGGAGAGGTATCCACACCACCTTATAAAGGGGTTATTCATGCTCCTCCTCCTTCGATGTGGGATTTCCATAACCCATCCCCCCTAGAAGGGCCCAACGTCCTCGCTGGAACATCAAATGGACACTGGCTCTGATACCATTTGTAACAGCCAAGTCCAGCCCATGATCATGATATTGTCTGTTTTGGGCCTAGCCTGCACGGTTTTATTTTCCCTGGGTTTTGGCCCTCAAACACCCCCAAAGAAAAGGCCGCGTGATGGGAGAGGTATCCACACCACCTTATAAAGGGGTGATTCATGCTCCTCCTCCTTCGATGTGGTATTGCCGCCATGTACATAGTATTTACACGTCATGTAATCAGTCAGCAGGTGAATAGTAAGTTGGTGGAAGTAGCCACCAGCTGAGCAACAGTACACTCCATGTATTCAAAAATACACGCCATGTACTCATGTCGACAGATGAACAGTGTGGTGGTGAAAAGTAGCCTCCAGAGGAAGAGTTAAAAATGAAAAGTACACGTTGTGCACTTGAGAATACATGTCGTGTAGGTTGTTTTTTTCGCTTAAAATGGGCAGTAGCCTCCTCATTCGGAAGAGGAGTTGGTGAACTCATTTAGAGCTCAGGATGAGAGTCCGGAGCTTGGAGGAGCTCCCGATCGCGCGCTGGGAATCCATTCCTTCCGTTGTCGATCTTGTTTGAACCGTGCGGGTAATACCTCCCTTATCCTTGAGACGTTATTACCAATTCTTTCTTGATGGGAAGTTATTTGAGTATGATCCTGTAGTTTTTTATCCCAGATCTAAGCCATTATCAGTTGTTTCGGGAGGTTTCATTCGCGTATACCGATCAGAGGAGATCGAGGTAGGTGGTCTGATGTTTAATTCTGACTGTCATGTGATTTTTGTGTACCATTGTTTTGCGCACCCATGTTTGGGGTGTCATATGGTTGAGGCCTTGATTAATTAAATACCTAGAATTATGTAGGTAATTTAATGAATATATACAACTGCTGTTTGGGATCATTGCTTGGATCCAGGGCCACCCCGTGGGTGCATTCCCTTGTTTAGCCGTTTGGACAGGTTACCCGAGGGTATACCGTGATTTTAGCATGCTTTGAATTTCCTTGAGAGGAATTGTATATAATTGCTTGCTTATGTGTTGGTCTCGAACTGGTTACTTGCTTAGCTTGAGGGCAGTGTTTCATTTAGCCTTTGGGAAAATCTTCTCATGCCTGTGGGCAATAGTTTCTATGCCTGTGGGCGACACCTCGTACGCCTATGGGAAATATTCATTATGCCTATGGGTAATCACATGCGGGTTTCGATTATGATTACCTGAGGGTAAGGATTTTCTTGTCTGCAGACAACATTTATTTTTCATATTCATTATGGTGATTTTACATGTCATACTTACCAAGCTAAAGCATAGTATTGGTATTGTATTACCTTGTACTTATTAGATAGCTTGTTATAGTTTTGTTGCGGCACTGTTAGGGAGATTTTCGGCTGAGGCTGAGTCTCAGAAACTTATAATTCAATTATATTGAATTGTTAAATAATAATTAAATGGAAATGGAACTAGTGGGAATGTTTACTTTTTAGAACTTCTTGGTTTACTGCATTCCATTACTGCACACTATTGTTGCACAAACTCACTAATAGTTGGGCATGGGCCTTTGGTGGTTGTCTACTGGGATTCATTTCTCACACCCCTTTTGGGTCATGTCTTGGGCCCAAACAGATTATATTGCTACAAGTGTTGATAAGGGAAAGAGTCTCTATACAGGTACTTTTTTGTTTCCGAGGAGTGGGATAGCATGGGACCGAGATTATGCTCGCGATGCGGCTGAGTTCTGACTGCATTGTTTTGTTTTCCTCACTGTACTTGTACTTTGTATTGTATTATTCTAGATTTCAGTGTATCCTGTTTTGGATGATTTTCTAGACTTAGAGACATAATGCATCATTATATATATATATATATATATGAATGTTGTTATCTTTCACTTCTATACTGTTATCCATTTCAGTTGGGTATTGTTTACCGGTTCTGCATTTTTTATGTTGATATCTATTTCCACTGCGCTAAACTTTGAAAAATGAGGGCATATTTTCCCCACTATTAGACCTAGGCCCTCGCTGCTAGTCGAAAGCCTCTGGAATTTGGGGAAATGCACTTGAGGTCATGTGAACAACCGGGTTCAGGGAACCCGTTGTGTGGCACCTGGATCTGGGACGTTACAAAGTGGTATCAGAGGCCAGCCAGACTGTTACAACAATTACCCATTCTGGAGTGAAAATGGGATGATGTCGCGATGTACATCATAACCGGGTTTCCAAGGTCACCTCGAGGAAATGATGTTGTGTGGGTTGTTGTGGATAGACTCACTAAGGTAGCTCACTTTTTGCCGATCAAGGAGACCTTTGGTGTTGACGAGCTCGGGAAGTTTTATATCTAAGAGGTAGTACGTCTTCATGGGGTCCCTTGTGCTATTGTTTCAGTTAGGGATGCCCGTTTTACATCTCGTTTATGGAAGATTTTTCAGAGGGAACTATGTACATAGGTGATTCTGAGTACAGCTTACCACCCTTAGACTGATGGCCAGTCATAGCGTACGATACAGGTGCTAGAGGACATGCTGCGTGCATGCGTCCTAGACTTCGGGGGCTCTTGGGAGAAGCACATACCCCTCGTCAATTTTGCATACAATAATAGTTTCTAGGAAACTATTAAGATGGAACCTTACAAGGCTATATATGGTAGGCCATGCCGATCACCTTTGTTCTAGTTGGAGGCAGGTGAGGCAACTTTACTGTGACCATGTCTCGTGCAGGAGACTTCAGAGCAGGTCCAGTTGATTCAAAAGCGGATGGCTACTGCACAGTCTCGTTAGAAATCTTATGTTGATCGCCAAAGATGACCCTTGGAGGTCATGGTTGGGGATCAGGTTTTCTTGCATGTTTCACTGAGGTTGGGACACAGGTGGATCAGGAGACAGGGTAAACTTTCACCGAGTTATGTGGGGTCGTTTGAGATTCTGGGGAGAGTCGAGCTGGTTGCCTATCGGTTGCAGTTACCACAGAGGTACCTGGCCATGCACGACGTCTTCCATGTATCTCAAATATGCCATTATCACTCAGACCCGTCTCACGTTTTTCAGCCCGAGGAGGTTGAGCTTCAGGTCGATGCATTCTTTGAGGAGTATCTGATTCATATTGTTGATATAAGCATGGAGGTTCTCCAAGGCCAGTCAGTTCCTCTCGTACGGGTGCTATGGAAGCATGGCTGGGTGCAGGACGAAACTTGGGAGCGGGAGACTGATGTACGTGATCTGTGGCCAAAGTTGTTCTGAGCTTTATCTTCACCACCCTTAGAAGGAAAATTTAGGGACTAATTGCTTTAAGGGGGGAAGTTTGGAATTACCCGGTTCTTATTCTTGAGGTATGAGTTTATTATTTTCCTTTTTCCTTAAGTGTTTTTGAGAAAATAAGGAAAATGGGGAAAAATCCAAAAAAAAACTGGCTACATGTCGTGTACTTTGGCCGAGTGGGAAGAGTACACAGGGCGTGTAGGACTGCTGATGATGAAGGGTGTAAAAAATGACTACACATCATGTACTTTGTATTTACACGTCGTGTAATCAGTTGGCATGTGAATAGTAAGGTAGTGGAAGTAGTCGTCAGCTGAGCAATAGTACACGCCGTGTATTCGAAAATATACGCAGTGTACTCATGTCAATAGATGAATAGTGCAGTGGCGAAAAGTATCCTCCATAGGAACAATTAAAAAATGAAAATTAAACACCGTGTACTTGAGAATACACACCATGTAGTTAGTTTTTTTTCGCTTAAAACGGGCATTAGCCTCCTCATTCGGTAGAGGAGGCATTGAAATCGTTTGGAGCTTGGGAGGAGAGGTCGGAGCTTGGAGGAGCTCCTGATTGCACGCCGGGAATCCGTTCCTTCCGTCGTCGATCTTGTTTGAACCGTGAAGGTAAGACCTCCCTTCTCCTTGAGCCGTTTTTACTAATTCTTTCTTGAGGGGAAGTTATTTGAGGTTGATCATATAGTTGTTTATCCTAGATCTATGCCGTTCTCAGTTGTTTCAGGAGGTGTCGTTCGCATATACCGATTAGGGGAGATTGAGGTAGGTGTTATGATGTTTAATTCCAATTGTCATGTGATTTTTTTGTACCGTTGTGTTACGCACCCATGTTTGGGGTGTCGTATAGCTGAGGCTTTGATTAATTAAATACCTAGAATTTCATAGGTAATTTAATGAATATGTAAAACTGCTATTTGGGATCATTTCTTGGATCCAGGGCCACCCCATGGGTGCGTTACCTTGTTTAGCCATTTGGCCAGGTTACCCGAGGGTATACCGTGATTTTAGCATGCTTTGAATTACCTTGAGAGGAATTGTATATAATTGCTTACTTATATGTTGGGCTCAGCCCGGTTACTTTCTTAGCCTGAGGGAAGTGTTTCGTTTAGCCTGTGGGCAACTCTTCTCATGCTTGTGGGCAGTAGTTTTTGTGCCTGTGGGCGACACCTTGTACGCCTGTGGGAAATATTCGTTATGCCTGTGGGGAATCACCTACGGGTTTTGATTCTGATTACCTGAGGGTAAGGATTTTCATGTCTGCGGACAACGTTTATTTTGAATATTCACTGTGGTGATTTTACATGTCATACCTACCAAGCTAAAGCAAAGTCTTGGTATTTTATTACCTTGTACTAGTTATATAGCTTGTTATAGTTTTGTTGCGGAACTATTAGGGAGATTGTTGGATGAGGCCGAGTCTCAGAAACTTATAATTCAATAATATTGAATTGTTAAATAATAATTAAATGGAAATGAAACTAGTGTGAATGTTTACTTTTTAGTACTTCCTGGTTTACTACATTCCATTACTACACACTGCTGTTTCACAAACTCACTGACAGTTAGGAATGAGCCTTTGGTGGTTGCCTACTGGGATTCATTTCTCACACCCTATTTGGGTCATGTCTTGGGCCCAAAAAAATTATATTGTTGCAGGTGTTGATAAGGGAAAGTGTCCCTATACAGGTACTTGATTGTTGTAGAGGAGTTGGAGAGCATGGGACCAAGCTTAGGATCGCGATGCGGTTGAGTTCATGTTGCACTGTTTTGTTTTCCTTACTGTACTTGTACTTTGTATTGTATTATTCTAGATTGCAGTGTATACTACTTTGGCTAATTTTCTAGACATAGAGAAATAATGCATCATTAAATATATATATGTGACTGTTGTTATATTTTACTTCTATATTGTTATCCATTTCAGTTGGGTATTGTTTACTGCTTCCGCATTTTATATGTTGAAATCTATTTCCACTGAGCTATAATTTGAAAAATTAGGGTATAGTTTCCCCACTATCAGACCTAGGCCCTCACTGCTAGTCGGCAGCCTCTGGAGTTTGGGGAAATGCGCTTGAGGTCATGTGACCAACCGGGTTCGGGGCACCCATTGTGTGGCACCCGGATCTGGGACGTTACATAATGAATTACTCATTTGAAAGGGGCAAAACATAATCAACATAAACATTTTTATTTAAAAACTAACATGTAAATTATTAATACTTACACCAATTAATAAACATGATAATAAATCATCCAGAGTTAAATTGTGAATACTAATAAAATTGTACATCCCCAGTCAAACTGAACATAAACTGTCAAGATAAATAATAATAATGGTATCAATACAATATATCCTCATTGTATCATAAGTAAAATTTAGGGTTAATTTCATTTATGAATAGAAATAACATAAAATTATCCATAAATGTTTTTTGAGAAAAATAACCTTTTCAATTTTAAAATCACATTTTAAAACAAAAAGTTCACAAAACATTTTGAAAATTATTTTCATTAAAAATAAACTTTTAAAACTTTTAAAATAACCATTAAAAATTTTATTTGTCATGACTTTGGAAAATTCCATTCATATCGTACATGTTAAAAAAATATTCATTTCATATTTTTAAAAAAATAAAAACATGAATTATTTTGAAAACACCATGAATATTCCTTTAAAAACATTTTCTAAAAAGTGAAAATGGGTAAAAATTTCTTTATTAAATCATTTATTAATGTTTAAAAACATTTTAAAAAACATTTTTAGAAAACATGGGTTTTGATGAAAAATTATTTCCAACCGAAGAGAGAATTAAAGTCAGGTTTTCTTAAAATAATTTTCTCAATAATTTTAAGTACCAAAGAGTGGGAAAATGGTAATATTTCTTGAAAATTTTCATGTATAAATATATTTAAATAAAATTTAAATTTTTAGGATATAAATATCTAATAATTCCCCCAAATGAGACGTAAATATAAACAATCCCGAATAATGATGTGATTATGAAATAAACCCTTACCACTTTGGTAACTTCTAAATTGTAAGCATCATAAAAGATATGGCATAAAATGAAAATTTAAAAACCATGAAGATAAATATATTCATGATATAAAATATTAATTGGGTAGTATATACACCACATAGATGAAATAATTGTTCAATATGGCATATTTCTCATGGAAGTAAAAGTTAGATGAGAAACCCTTACCTTGAGTCTAAGCCATCATATATGTTCTTTATTTTCAAGAATAATAAATTTTTATTAATTATTTAATTAGTAACATTTTTAGGTTTATTATTACTTTTATTTCACTTATTATCATGTTATATATTATTACTTGATCAATTAATTTTATGTTGGATGTTTCAACGATATTTAGATTATGTGTCAAAAATGACTTTGGTAGGTTGAATATGGTAAAAGAGGTAATCAATTAAACATATAATGAATAATAATCATGAAATAATTATTAAATTTATAAACCAATTATAATTTTTAATCCATTCATGAAATATGGTTATGAAAAATTAACTACATTATAGTCATGCATAAGGTAGGCAGTACGTACGCATGAGTAACAATTCTATTTTTCAATGATCATTATGGAAAGAAGTTAAGTTATATTTTTTCTTTATATAATGATAATAATATCACATATACCATATTATTTATTTAAATATACTTATATATATCATCCATATGGTGTGTTTATGTAAATATATTCACATCTCTTCGTGAAGGCGGTAGTCTGGACATATACAAACAAAGTTATCATTTTTTAGTATAAGAAAAAAATGATATATTATCCTTTTTAAAATTATAAATATGTCATTAATATAATAATTATTTCATTTATTTCACATATATTCATTAACATTATCCTTATTATCTTCTATGTAAATAATTATTGAAAAACAAATCACATGGCTTCGTGAGGCGATAGCCCGATGTACACACGAGTAAAATTATTGTTTCCCCTATGGAATGTAAAGTAAAAAAGTTATATATATGATATAATGACTCAAAAGGTATAATTATGTTATAAATATATATATATATATTATATACATCATCATACCCAACCGTGAGAGGTTTTTATGGAAAACGCGTCACATCGGTTCACGGGGCGGTAGTCTGTTGTACCCACTATAAACATTATCGTTTTCTATTTTTAGGAAGAGTATTTGGATATAGGTCATCAAATTAACATAATAAAAAAGTATTATATTTTATATAATATTTTTATTATATAATCATTAATGAATAATATTTGAAAGAGGTGAAACAAGAAATAAAACAAAACACATAGTTAAAACTTTTACCTCTTCTCGGACCACTACTTTAGGATTATACCTAAAGCAATAATAGAATAGATTTATGAAAAAAATGATTCTAATATTAGGTTATGTAATTTGGGAAGTTATTTTTTATATTTATTTTCCAAACCAATATGGTTTTAAGGTGTAAAGAAGAGAATAGTGGGGATTGCCTTTTATAAGTGAGGTTAGTGGCACACTTTCAATTTTTAAAAAAGTAAATGATGAACCAACACTTTTCACATTCCAAAAGAGTAAAAAATGGATTATTAAATATTATTAGACATTATAAACTCTAAATATGTCTTTAAAATATATTTTAGACATGTTTTTAGGTCATTTTAACACTCATCGTTTTAATTTAACACGTCGTTAAATAAGTTTTTACCTTAACCACATTAAATAATTTTTACTATTTTTACTATTCATTATGGTCAAAAACTAAGTTGAAATTATTATAAAATATAAATTATAATGATTCCAAATATTTGATCCATTTTTCCTAATTAAATTAAAATAATTATAAAATTTTAATTTAAAATTAATCCAGCGAACATGATGAGATGGGTTGTGACCTTCATCCCAAGGTTGAAGTACCTTTTGGGGTATAGGACGACTAGTTTATCAAGATGAAAAAGGATAATACGGAACCTTGAAGGCCTCAAGTGTTCCTAATCTATAATAATATTTGTATTTTTTATGCTTAATAGCCCATTATGGAAGAATTATAGTTTTAAAAATGGGGTTGGGAAGTCTGTTCCATGTTCGATCGATTGTCCCACCTAGTCAACTTCTTAGAAATGTATATGAGTTGCCTCCTTCTCTTGATATAGGAATGTGATGGGGTGAGATTCATGAAATTTATATTGGTTTTAAGGTGGGAAAAATAAATTGAATTAATTTAGCTATTCCAACCTTGGCCATTTTATACAGACAACTGGGGAATATCTCTAAATGAATTGAACCATTCAGGGTTTTGAGCCCTTTATAGATATTATGGGGATATATATCATCTCACATGGATTATTATGAATTATTTAATAATATAAATACCCATGGTTTCTATTTAATGCATTACCATAATATTATTAGTAAATTTTGTCCACGTACATTAAATGAGAGTGATTTTAAGAATTGGATGAATTACTATTCCAAAATTCTATACCGATAATGTGGCCTTCCCACTGGAACCATTTCTGAAAATGCTTCCAAAATCCTTGAAGAACATTATTATTTGATATCCTTTCATGGGGGGATATTGGATTCTTGAATAGTTAGGAATATCATTTTTTATGGGTATATACCATGTCAATTTGAATGAAAATTTGGCTACATACAGAAGAAATGTCATGCCATGTCTTCAAGTGTAAACATTAAGAGAAACCCAATAGTGGCGTGCTAGTTTTAGTTGATGTTGTATAAGGAAAAAATATTTATATAACCTTTCCCCCATATAATTATATTTTTAGTTTGAAAACCAATGACTATGAGTTTTGGATTCCTTCATACCTTGACAGAAAGTTTGCTACTCTAGTGCCCCAATTTAATGGTTTCCCAACTGAGGGTGGAAAGGATGAACATAATCACTATGAAAATATGATGAGGTAGAGAAAGTGAGTTTCCATGTAGCCTGGTGAAGTAGAGAGGCTTGGAAATAGGGATTCTTTAAAGGGTTAATCCTTATCTTAGGTTCTAGGAAAATATTTGAGGCACATGAATGTTCTACCTTCTAGGAGTAGGATTACCACCCTCCCCTCTATCCATGTCAAAGAAAAATACCCAAAGGATTAGAGGGAATGATAATATTATAAGGATAAATTATCCCCAAATGGTGATTGGAAATAAATTAAAGTGGAAGATATTTGTTATGTTTGGGTTTGATAGAGTCACCCCTAATATCTCTCATAAAATTAATCCTCATGAAGTGGAGGCTTACCTCGAGGACTTTGAGGCTATCATTTAATCCCTTAAAGATGTAACCATCCACTCAGGTAAAGTATAAAGATTTATATGGTTGTAATCAAGTAGTGGGGATGAATATGATGATCAAAATTCCTATTCTTTTTGTTTTACATTATTATTACTTGCAAAATCTTAATAAGAAATGCCAACATGACCTAAATTCACTCAAATGTTGGGATTAGATAAATAAATTCAATCATAATTCTCAAGTACTCAAGTAAAAAATGTTTTATTTTTGGGAATGGATCATAGAAGGGTATAGGTAGAAATACCACCACCATGTACTAGAGTTGGTTCATTTGGATGATTTCCTTTTGGGAAGAGATTACAGATGAATATTTTTAGGAATAATATCATTGCACAAAAGAGTTGGTCTATTTAGATGATTTCCTCATATGTGTGGATTAAGGATTAATATAAACATTAATACCATCATTGTACACTAGACATAGTCCATTTGGTTTATTTATTAGAATCAATAGGATGAGGATCATGAAGGGGAAATTTGAAATGAGGATTCCTATATTCAAGTTGGATTGAGTACTAAAGAATAATTCCTTGATGGGATTTATAGATATTCCCACACTAATGTGTTAGGTGCATTATAGTTCTCTAAATATTTACTAGGATAAAGGATTTAATAAGTATATATTGATTTTTTCTAGGTTTATATGGTGGGACCCATAAGATTTGAGTCTTTTATCATCTCACCCTAATTTTTTCATAATCCTCATACTGGGGGGACTTATTGGTAATGGGATTGAATTTTTCTTAGGTGAACCTTTATATGTTTCCCACAAAATAAGATTTACACCAAATTTTTTTCGAACACCCAATATTGTCTAGATCATGAAAGATTCGTGTCAAGAAAGTGAAGACTTAGATTTTGTTTTGGATTCCCTTTGTTTGGATTCAAAAAAAATGATTCATGTGAATCCTTATTTATGTAGTTTAAGGTCATTAAATTCATACCACTGTAGATGATTTTTAATTTCGGATAGCTTTGACTAAAAAAATTGAAATAACCTATCCAGTAACATGAGTGAGACAAAACATGACATGAATTTGAAAATCCTAGTTACATTTATAGAAAGCCTAATGCACACAGGGAATTAAATTTATGATCATGAATCATAAAACTTTATAAATTTTTTTAGTGTCACATGATGAAGACCAAAAATAAGTTTTAGAATAAAGTGTTTCGTACTTTATTTGGAAATGATAATGATGCATGAAGGCATAACATATAGGTAATTTAATCCCCTTTAATATTTTATTTATGAGTTGGGTAAATCGTAAATCAGGTATTTTTAATCAAGGATTTTAAAATGAGGAACACGTGTTAGGGATGACCACTGACCGCAATCAAATAGTGGGTTTTATTTCAATGATTCTTAGGGTATAAAGATTAGTTGGCCTTCTATTTGGGATGAAGATTCCTCTAGTTGACAGGTCATATTGTGTGAACATATGCAGGATCCAAATTGGGGAATGTATACATAGATAAGTAGATGTATCTATTGGAGTTGAATACACTCATTACCAATAACCATAGAGGATTCATTAGGAATCAAGAACATGAGGAATGAAGTAGATTCATGAAGTAAGGGGTATTTAAGGAGGGTTTTGGTACCCTAAAGATCACATCATAGTTTATTGAACATGTTATCAAGAAAAATAGAGTTTCTGCATAATTTTTCATACTTTTTCTAGAATTAAGAGGTTCATCGAGTATGGATCAGTCTTTTATAGGGCCATATAGTGGGTACCATGAGCTTTATATATTTTATTTATGCTCTAAAATTTTCTTAAATCCCTACAAATAATGGATTAGAGAGAGAATACCCAACTTTTCATCAGGATTCATTTTAGGATTTTTTAGCCTAAAAAGTTTTATGTCCCTTTCACTAGTAGTTTATAGTCTTATGATCTAGAACATCTAACATGGGTGCACATGATTTAAGTTCATTAAGTATAGAATATGAAAAGGAAGGGGAAATGTGACGCAACAACCCAGTTAGGGTCCAAGGACAAGAAAAATCTAATGCCTTTTGAACCAAGGATAATGGTTCTATAAATCATGAATCGAGGTTATTATATTAGGAGTGATGATATGGGATAATCAAATAAGAGATATACAATAAATATATTTTAATTATGGGTCCCACTTTGATTTTTTCAAGAAACACAAAGATTGGATGACCTTTTTATTAGGATATAGATGCCTCTCATTAACACAATAGATTGGGGGGAATACATAGGATCCAAATTGGGGCATGTATTAAAATATAATTAGAGTTATCCCTTGAGTTTTGATACAATCTTTTCTGATAACCATGATAGTTTTGAAAAAATCCCAGACACTCAAAAAAGTGTAACTTATGGAAAGGAAAATTCAAAAAAGGTGATGGAGGCATCCCAGACCTTAGTTGACCATGGTTAAACTGTTTTGGTCCTTGGTAAAGGAGTGAGAATGGGTAATGGTCAATGAAATTTAATTAAATGAAAAAAGGAATTAAGTTTTGTGTAGTTTAACATAATGAGATAAGGACTCAAACCACATATTTTAACATAACATGGTAGAGACATTTCTTATAAGGAAATTTACATTGATCTAACTTGTACATAAAATGAAACAACACCATCTCAGTGATGGGTTCATAAGGTATTGTAATTTGGAAGAAATGTATTGAAAATGGGGGAAATTTTATCCAAAATGGGCATCGATACAAAAACCATTTGATGGAAGCCTTTGGTTTGGTTGGTTTGTAAAAGAGGAAATAATTTTTATCTAAATCCAATAGAGGAATGAGATACCTAAAGCCAATGATGACATGGGTTGATATTTTAGTGGAATTAAAGGGTTGGAATTGACCTTTATCAAATTTAGGGGAGGGAATTCAATATAGTATTTAAGACTTGAGTAACCCTATATCTAAACCCAAGGTAATGTGTAGGGTTATATTCATCTATAATTGTGGGGGGTGGGGAATCAAACACTAGGAACCTATGGAGAAAGGGTCGTTTTATCCTGATGTAGGATACCAATGTTTCATTATCATACATCGATTTGGATCTTATGTATGGGAATTGGGTTGTACGATAAAAATCACTTTGAGAAGTTTAATTTCATGTAGGGTAGACCATATGTTGTGTAGTTTAACATCATATGAAAAGGACTAAAACCCAAGAAGTTTAAAGTCGTATGTGATGGACTCAATCCGTTCAATTTAACATTATGATTCTAGGATATAATATTTTATAGTTTCATATCACGTGACAAGAATGTTAAAAATGACATGAAATTTGGTAATTGATTTCTCATAGAGATGTGTTGTGTAGTTTATGGTCTTGCAAAAAGTCCATAGGAAGGTCCTAATATAAGAGGCCTCTAGGGAGACCAGCCATGAATTAAGAGGACAAAAAAGTTGGATGATGGAATGTTTAACTATAGGTTCATATAATAATCTATGTTTGAGGTTACTATGTATATCTAGCTCATACATATAATGGGGGACTCTTTTTGTTTACAATAATTTGTAGCAGGGCCTGTGATAGAAGATCTAGGTGTTACTATGAATCATGTGAGGATAAAAATAAATCCATATATAGTTATAAAATTATATAGAAAGATATAACTATTGGGATATAATATTGATAAAGGGTCATTTTATCCCAATTATTTTTTAGAGAATCATCCCACTTCAAGACATTTAATGGATCAATCTCTCATGAAAGGAAAATTAGCAGTGTTGTTGAACCACTTCAAGTAGTTTAAGTTCATGCGAGATTGACCCAAATGTCATGAAATTTAATGTTATATGATGAGGAATCATGTTCCATGTAGAATAAGTTCATATGATAAGGACTTTTATATGGAGTAATTTCACAGATTTGGCTCATATGAAAAATGATATGACTTTGTCTCAGTATAGAACTCATGGAGGGAATATCATTATGAATTAAGGGGTTAAAACACTAGAATTAAGTGGGTGTTTGATGGGATGTCATGTTTATGCCTAGGATAAGATTCATGGAACACTTATTTATTAAGGATAATATTCCCTAAGAAGATAAAAATTTTATATAAGGATCAAGATACCTTATACCATGATTTGAGGTTTGGTTATCATGTCCATAACATCAAAGTCCCCTTGGGGTAGGAAAAGAACCCCTATGTAGATCAAGCTATCATATAGGGGAGGGTAGTTCTTATTAATATATTTGAAGGGGTGAATCTATAATTGGATATATATGTAAATCCATCCTATATGTAGAATGGTAAATTTTCACATATACACACACCATTATTGAGAGGCTCCTTCTGAACATGTTAGATCTATGTGCAGGGTAATAAATTGGACATCACCTCAGCATAGTTCCATACACTAAGGTCAAGAGACATAATGTTCTACGTATATTTTTTAATTAAAATCAAGCAACAAATTTTCTTGAAACATATATACATAGATCAATATCATATATAAGGGAAAATAAAATTGGGTCCCACCTCAATGTTGTGCCATTGGGAATATCAGATTTCACCGAATTAATTAAATTACTAATGTGGGAGAGGATTTTTTATTAGGATTTGTGGATGTATCTAGATAAGAGATCTATATAACAACCCATATATTTCATGAAAATTATTTTATTATTTATTATATAAAGCTACACTTAATATAACCCTATAAGATTGTTAGGACTAGTGTATTTGGGTAATTAGGTACATATCATAACAATTTGAAAGAGAAACACGAATTAATTAAATAAAACTCTATATCATGCCCTTAATTTTCCTTAATCTTATAAAGATGCATGGGATAACCTGGGGATGTATGTAAGAAAGAGGTGAGCTATAAAACCCAGTAAGGGAATAATCATAGCATAACATGAAGAAATTAGTACATGTGAGTCAATTGGCATGTCAATTTAACATAATATGGGTGATAATCATAAACATGAACATCGAATCGTGATACATGATGATAAAATAAGGGAATTATGGGAATGTGGAAGTGATATTAAAAATTAAATCATAATCATAAGTCAAGGATAATTGTAGAGTCATAATAAAACAGTGTTCTTATCATAACATCCCATGAACCATAGAAGGAATATCATGAGGTAAAATCATTACCCAATTCATTGTAGGGTTATATAATTCTAGGCCCACCCTTTCATATTCATATCATGTGCATGCATAAGTGTGCCACATAAATAATAAAACATAGGGATGTATTTCATAATTTTTAATCCCACAATTAAGGTGGGTGGGTTACATATGTGGAATTCCCTAACAAAATAATTGTAGGTACATATAGGTGAATATACTTGAGTGTAAGTGGGGATGATTAACCACTACACAAATGTTTGTCATGGAAGATCATAGGATAATTTCTACATCCTAATGGAGGTACATAAAGATTAATGGAAGTGTTTAATAAGAGTTAAAGTGGTATCTCATCACTTTTAAATAATAAGGAAAGTAATAGGGATGTGTAAATACATATCCCAACAAGAAAAATTGGGAAACAAAAGGGATAATATAAATAAGTTGCATGAATAAAGAGGGTGATAAGATCAATTACCTTGAGAGGGAACTTTTAAAATCTTGGGAGGATCTTCTTAAGAGATTTATGGGCCTTGGGATGGATATATATATATGTAAGAGAAGATAAAAATTATTTTATAATGGTTTTAGTGAAGAGTAATGGGAGGATTGGTGGTATTTTATTGAAAACGAGATGAGAATTCATTAATAATTTCTAAAATTAAGTTTTGGACTCTATGGGATAAAATAATCCAAACTACAAACCATTCCATGGTTTTTTACCATTTTTTCTACCAAATAGGATGGGATTTAATTATTTTATATGGCTAATAACCAATTTTTTTAAAAAAATACCCTTTTTAATGGGGAAGTGAGTTAAGTTTATAAAGAATTTATTTTAAAACCTTAAAATATAATATAGGCTTTGGAGGATTCATTGGGGGTTTATAAAATTAATAAAATTTCATAAAACAAATTATTTTAATTGGTAAAAATAATTTTGGTCTTTAATTATCTTTATAGTATTTATTAAATCACTTTCGGGCTTCTATGACGTCATAATACATACTGTATAATTATATCATAATTAATTTCTACCCAAAAATCGGTAATGTCATAAAATTATGAAAAATTAATAGTTAGATATTTTAGATGTTATGTTTTCAAACAATAATATTTATTTTATCAAAATAATTCTCTAAATATTATAATTTACACTTTTCAATAAAAAATTATCATTTATTAAAAAATAATGGGTTTTTTACAATACCTGTTTTCCAAACCTTATAAAAATTACATTTTAATTTTAAAATTATATTATAATTTATATTTAATAAATAATATTTAATAATAATATGTATCAAAATATACTTTATTTATGAAATTACTTAATTCATCAAAAAGAGTATATTTATTGAAACTATATATTTCCTGAAAATAAAATTCATGTATCATAGTCTCAAAATATAATGTTTATCAAACTTATATTTAATTATTATAAGGTAATAATAAAAGATAAATTTAATAATTAATCTATATAAAAAAATATAAAAATTCAAATTGTTAGCGTTTAGATACATAACCCTTTATTACAATAGTGAGTTCCCTAAGGGCAAGGTGTGAAATGGTGAGATTTTATTTGGGTGGATCGATGAACATGGTTTGGGCTATGATGTTGATGAGTTTGAACATCTCCAATAAATAAATTTTCTCTTTCAATATTATTTGGACCTCATCTTGGTCTTGGTCAAGGTTAAAGCCCCATGATTCTATCTCCATTAGAAGATCTAATAAATGAGTTTCATAAGGTGCGATCCAACTGGTCAAAGTCATCTCTTATGTTTTATATGGCAATTGGATTTATCATAACCCCATTTATGTACTAATCATGTGATCACTGTGTAATAGATATACAATAAATGGTTAATATGTTTAAAAATATTTTAAATCTGATCGGATATAACTTATAATGGTCCAAAATAACTGAAGTAATGCATGTGTATTCTATAATTTTATTTATTAAAAAGAAAATTACTCATTCAAAAATTAATTTCATTTATAAATGTTCATTTCGTTACATTATTCATTAATTCAGAAATCTATCCCTAAAATTTCATTTTTACACTAAAATAGATTAGGTTTCTTTTTTTCATAATCTCTTTTGGTTCCCAAGTCGCTTCCTCAACCTTGTGGTTCCAAAATAGCACATTGGTCATGTAAGTTGTCTTGTTTCATAGAACCTTGTATTTATGATCTAAGATCTTCACCAACTGGTCCTCATATAAAAGATCATTTTCCAATGGAACCACCTCTGGATTTAGTACACGTTGTGAGTCCAGTATGTACTTCTTCAATAGGGATACTTGGAACACATCATGTTCTTGAGATAGGTTAATTGGGAGTTCTAGTTGAGAATCCACTACTCTGATATGATCATGGATATCAAAGGGGATAATGTATCTTGTAATAATATTTAACTTCCTCACAAACCTCATTACTCACTTCCATGATGATATATGAAGGAACACGTTATCTTTGAACTCAAAATATAGGTCTTGTTGATGATTGTATGCATTGTTTTTTTTTGTCGAATTTGAAAAGATTTAATATGATACTGAATGGTTTGAACCTTATCTATCATCTCTTGGATATGATTATCTCCCATCATATTCCACTCTAAAACTTCATCCCAGTACGTCAGAGTTAGAAACCTCTACCAAAAAAATCCTCATAAGGCTCCATTTGAATTCTAGAATAGAAACTATTTTTATATGATAACTCTACTAGGGGAATGTGTTGATCTCAAAGTTATTGTAAATAAATTGAACATGATCTCAACATATCTTTTAGAGTTTTAATGTTTATTTTTGACTAAACTTCTATCTGAGGGTGATAATTAGTGTTGAATCTTAGTTTTGTATCCAACGCTTACTGAAGGCTTCTCCAAAACCTCTAGGTAAATCTTGGATCTCGATCATATAGAGAGTGGAACTCCATAAAGTATTACAACTTCCCTTAGGTATATCTTGGTAATTTGGTTAAGAGATAAATCTTCCTTGATAGCAATGAAATTCATTGACTTGGTAAGGCGATCAACTACCACCCAAATGGAATTATTTCCTTTAGGTTTTAGAGGAGTTATATGATGAAATCCATGGTTATGTTTTACAATTTCCATACTAGTATGGGAAATAATTTCATCATATCATTAGGATTCTATCATTTAGCCTTGAATTTTAATCTTACCAGGCATCATGATACCAATTATGTGATATCCCTCTTTATTTTATCCCACAAAAATCATTTCTTCAAATCTATATACATCTTAGTGATTTCTGAATGAATAGAGAAGGATGAGATATGAACATAATCTAGAAGTTACCTCTTTAGTTTTGATTTTTATGGGACATGTATCTAGTTTCCAAACCTCATAACTCCATATTTAGAAAATTTAAACTCCAGAATGTTTTCTACCATTTTATTTGGAATCTCATCATCCTTCTGAGCCTCCTTGATCCTCTCATGAATAGATAGTTGAGTAGTCATTTGAGAAAAGCAGAATAGATATCATTTTATTATTACCATGTAAATCCTCTTTATGTCAAAGAATAATGGATCCCTTGAAAATTTCATCATGGTTTGGGTTGAATTATCCCTTCTACTTAGAGCATTTTAAACTTTTTTTCTTTACTAAGAAGTTAATGGATTGAACAATCATAATCCTTGATCATCTATAACCAGCTTCATTGGTGCATTTTGAGTTCCATTTATGTGAATATATACTTGAGTATTTTATGATCCATATATATGTCACACTTCTTTCCATAGAGATGATGTCTCCAAATATTTTTCATGAAGATCATTGTGGATAATTATATATCATTTTTTGGGTAGTTTTTATAATGTATCTCTAGTTTTTGGGAGGCATATGCGATCACCTTTTCATCCCACATGATTAAAAAACCCAATACTTTTTTTGATGCATCGCTATAGATCATAAATCATTTCCCATTAATGGGTAATGTGAGAACAAGTGTAGTTATTATCCTCTTATTCATCTCTTTAAATATTTCTCCAAATTCATTATTCTAGACAAAAAATACATGATTCCGAGTTATATTGGTCAGAGGGAACGAAAATCATGAGAAGTTTCTCACAAATTGATGATAGTAACTAGATAATCCTAGGAAACTATGAATTTCCATAACATTGATTGGTCTAGGACATCCTTCAATTGCCAATGTTTATTAAGGATCCACTGATATCGATTTACTAGTAATAACATTCCCTAGGAATGTTACTTTCTCCTGGTATAATTTCAATTTCAAACTCAACCTATAGTATAAAAGGAATTCCAAGTCATTCTTTAAATAACATATTATCTCACAATGGTAATTTCATCAAGGATTATCTTTACTTAGTATCAATCATTTTAGTTATACACACTTTCTCATAAGAAAATAATATATATGCTTGAGATGATATTTCCAAGGTAGATCCATCCTTATCCATTCACTTATATAGAATTTTATGGTGATTCGTGTTATGAAGGGTGAATAACTTCTCCCAAAAATTTATGTTTCATTTATAAAATGAAAAACAATCCATAAATAAAATAACATTGATTTCCACTAAAGGGATAATGATAATATTTTCAATAAGAACATTCCCACAAACTTCAAATTATTATATAATAATCATAGAATATTTTCTTTATGATATCAAACCATTTCACGTGGTGACTTTATGTTCTTAGAAAACATAAAAGATATTCTGGTGTGGCATGAATTGATACAGAATAAGACATACCCAAATATGGAGTAGAGTTTAAGTTTAATTAAATCACCATGATCCATCTTAGCATATAACCTTCCTTTTTCCCTTTCTATAGAAGATAGTTCATGATCATAATCCTTGTTAGGCTTTTAATAGTGTATTCTTATGGACAATACCCAAGTTCCACACATTTATGACATAGAACTATTAATGGTACCTTTGATTGAACTTTATTTTCTTCTGTAATGTTATATGAATTCTTCATTTTTAATTGAAAATTATCTAATTTATTATCTATTTATCCACAATCAAAACATCATCCAGACCCTTTGAGAAGTTTACCTTGGTGCCTCTTTCCATGTTTTTGATAGGTATGAAATTGAATCATATTTCCTTTATAACTTTTATCATAAGAATTTCCAAAAGATGTTGTCCTCCTCTTCTTTGATGTGTTTAGAGATTCAACTATGTGTTGGTTATTTATTATTATTTGGGATATTTGGTTTGAAATAATCAAAATATGTATTAATTTAGCACCCATAATTTTAGGAATTTCATTTGGATAGTCATTACGATATCCATCACATTGGTTGTTGACTTGGTTCCTCCTATTTCTAGCCAATGACTAAAAATAAATGGAAAATTAAGGATGAGTATTTTAAAAATATTAAACACATAAATAGGAAACTATTAACATTAAAGTTATGAATAATAAATTACATATATTCCTTAACCTATAAATTTCTATGTTTCAATATAGGTTATCCATTATCTATTTCCTAATATAAAATATTATGGGATATTTTGTTCTCTTTATAATGGTTTGTCAGGATCTTGTGAATTTACCAAAACATATCTCCCAAGATTTTCAAACCAATCATGTAACAAGGCCTCATTTTTATTCACCAAGTGATGATTGAGTCCAAATCAACGTGCCATTTTCAAGGTTATTACCCCTAGGAAAAAATGAACCAGAGAAATATCCAATTATTGTATCAAAATAGGGATGTATTTTCTTAGAAACCATTTACTCTATACTTTACCAAAATTGAGGGATGCATTCCCATGTATAGTCTTTTTTTATGAATTTAAGTATATTTTTATAATCCTAATCCCCAAAATAACCATCCTTTCCTTTGATACCAACTATGGAAACCTATATATTTTATACACTTTATTTCATTATTTATTTCATAAAGATAAGATTAACACAACCCCAAAATATCTAGAGGCCTAGTATATTTGGGTGATTCAGTACTTAACAAATTGTGAGAAAAATATAAATACACAAACTTAATCACCCTAACATTCCCTTTAATTTCCTTGATCTTATAAAACTGCATGGGATAACCTGGGGATGTACACAAGGGGTGAGATATAAAGCCCATTTTGGGAATAATCAAAGCATAACACGAAGAAATTAAGATATGTTAGTCAATATAAGTTCCAAGGTAACATAATAGGGGTAATAATCATAAACTTTATCATCAAATCATGATATAAGATGAAAACATAAAGGAAACAAGGGAATGTGACAACAACATAAAACATGAAATCATAAGTATAAATCAAGGAAAATCTTTGAGAAATCATAACATATTTTTCTTATTACACCCCTCATGTACAATACATGGAATCTAATGAAATAAAAATATTACCCAATGCATTGGAGAGCTATATAATTCTGGGTCTACCCATCACATCCATACCAAGTACATGCATAAGTGTGCCACATAGATCATAAAACACAGAGATTTATTTCATAAATTTTAATATAATGATTTAGGAATGTGAGTTATATAAATAGAAGTCCCCAATAATTTAATGATAGTTACATTTATGTGAATATCCTTAAGTGGAAATGGGTATGCGTAATCATTACACAAATGTTTGGCATTGAAAATCATTGGATAATTTTTGTAGCATAACAAGGGTACATAATGATTCATGGAAGGGTTTAATGAGAGTGAAAGGGGTCTCTAATTACATTGAAATAATAATTCTAGTAAGTTGTATGTGTAAATACATATCCCAACAAGTTCACTTAGGAAACAACATATATAATATAAAAAGTTTCTTTAATAAAGAGGAGAAGGAGAGGATCCATTACATTGAGAGGGCTCTTCTAAAAGCTTGGGAGGAGCTTCTTAAGATCATAGGGGAACCTCGGGATAGATATAAAGAGGGATAGTTATATTAAATTCATGATCTAATGGTTTTTAGTTAACAAGAATGGGAATTTGGGTCGGATTTTATAGAAAAAGAGAGGAGAGTTCTTCATTAATTTCTAAACATAGGTTTTAGACTTTATATGATAAATTAATATAAAACACCAAACACACCATGGTTTCTACCAAAGTGTAATTTATTTCATAATTTTATATTCATAAGAACTGAAATCCTTAAAATAATATCCTTGGTGATGTGGAAGTGTGAAATGGTTTTAAAGAATTGATTTAAAAACTTTAAAATATAATATAAGGTTTTAGGGGTTCATTTAGGGTTTATAGAATTGATAAAATAAATTCAAAAATATATTATTTTAAAGGGGAAACATAATTTTGGTCTTGGATATTATTTATAGTATTTATTACATCACTTTTGGTCTTTTATGATGTCATAATACATATTGTATAATTATACCATATTTCATTTTTACCTAAAAAATCAACTATTTTAGATTATTATAAAAAAATCATTTTTAGATAATTTTTATGTTCTTATTTCAAAAATAATATTTAATTTATCAAAATAATTAACTAAATATGATTATTTACACTTGTAAATAAAAAATACTCATTTATTGAAAAATACTAGTTTTTTGACAATAACCATTTTTTGACCCTTAGAAAATTTAAATTTGACTTCATAAAATTAAATTATCATTTATATTTAATAAATATTACTTAGTAATAATATTTTATTAAAATATAATTTATTTTAAAAATTATTGAATTCATCAAAAAGAGTGTCTTGGTTGAAACTTTATATTTTCTAAAAATACAATTTATGTTTCATCATATCAAAATCTAATTTTTTTCAAACTTATTATTTAATCATTATAAGGTAACAATAAAAGATAAATATAAAATTTATTTATATATTAAAATTATAAAAATTTATATTGTTAGTTTCTAGATACATATCCCTTTATTAAACAACCAAATTTCCTTAGGGAAGGATGTGCGATGATGATATTTTCTTGGGGTGGTTTGGTGAACATGGGTTGGGTCGTGATCTCAATGAGATTGAACTTCTCAAGTAAATGTTTTTGGTCATGCTTTAGTTATTGAACATTAAATTGAGATTGTTCTGGGGAAAATACCAATGATGTTATCTCCTTCAAAATCTATGATAAATGGGCTTTATAGGGTATGATCCTAATGGTTGAGGCCATCATTTCATTTTTCTATGTCAATTGGATTTATCATAACCCAATATATATATATACTAATCAAATTTTTAAAGTATAATGACTATAATATCTATAGTTAAGATGTTTAATGGTATTTTAAATCAGATAAGATATAGATTATAGTGGTCCAAATTAACCAAATTCATGCATGTGTTTTCTATAATCTCATTTCTTAATAAGAAAATTACTCATTTAAAAAAGGAATTTTATTTTTAAATGTTTTGTTTGTTACAATCCATGAATCACTACATATCCTATGAGGACATTATTTAATTCACATGCAGTTCTTAAATTATCTTAGTTTTAGTGGATGTTGGGAAGGACCTGATATAATAAATAGTACCCCAACACTAGATGGGGGAATTTTTTTGTCCTCCTCTTTCTCAGGGTTGGTTCAAAAATAAATATTCATTAAAATATCCTATGTAAATATGACTCATACATAGGAGAGAAGGAAATTTTGGTTGGTTTAATTTGTGGTTGGGCCTAGGATATGGTATTCAGGTGTCACTGTGAATTCCATGAAGACATGAATCAATACACACATAATTTGTAGTTGTTTTACCTATGAAGATAAATATCTTACATGGAAGAAATATTTTTAGTAAAGGTTTACAGATAAATAAATCAATGATGAATATTCCCACATATATATATCATATATAGGATAGGGAGAATTTACATTTTTCATTTGTAAGTAGAAGCTTATCAAATGGATGAATTTTCATATTGTCATAGGCTAATGTTATTTAGGAACCATAAAATAAGAATTCTCACATGGATCGGGATCTCATATGGGAGATTCAAGAAAAACAAGATTAATTGTTCTCATAAGTTTGAGGCCTTTTAGGGTGGTCTAAGTGTTGTGTTGTTAGAATTAATACCACTAGAATGATTTCATATAGTATAAAGTCATCTGACTAGGATGGGAGTTCTTTTGAATTGAGTGATTGGTGCATGGGGTAACTTTTCACCATTTGGGTTTATACAAGGTTGTGTTATTTGACCCCTATACCAATATAAAATGATTAGCATCAGGGAAAATCCATGGTTGGATCTAGGATAGGTGATCCTACATGTCACTATATACCATATAATGATATAAATCAATCTATATTTAGTTATTGAAACACTCCTATATAGATCAAGCTCATATGTAAGGGAAACATGAAATTTTTGTGGGAATAGGTTCATAGATAAATAATCTTATTTTGAAGGCTCGTGTGTAGATATGGCTTATACATAGGTGGGAGGAATTTTTATACTTTGGGAATATGTACCCAAATAGATTAATAGCATAGGGAGTAGCCCCAGTATCAAGAAAAAAGGTTTTGATTATGGGGAAATTTTAGTTGAGCCCAATGAAAAGAGTCTAATCATCACTATGCATATTACTAGAGCATGAATCAAGCTACACATATTTCTTGAAATATCCTTCTATAAATCTTGTTCTTTTAAAGCGGAAAAATGTATTTGGTTACTTTACAATTTTTTAAGATTATTTCTCAATCTAAGATATGAGACCCAAACATCACAACGTATCCTATAATAATGGGAATAAATATAAACATAGTTATTTAGTATGAATTCATTATATAGATCAAGATCATATGTGAGGAAAGGGGCATTTTATATTTATAGGATAAGAAAACCATGAAGTTAGGGATTGTCGATGTATCCATGAGGACTGAATGAACACCTATGTAGATCAAGCCATTCCATATAGAAAGGAGAATTTTTTCATTATTGTTGTGGTTGTGGCTAGAATATCATATCTAGGATTCAGTATGTATCTCATAAGGATAGGTATAAATCCACACATAGTTCTTGAAGAGAAATTCCCTCCATAGATATAACATATATGTAAGGAAAGTGGGAATTTTATTTTGGTGAAAGATGATAAAAGAAATAAATCACACACCAAAATTCATATGTGGATCAAGCTCTCATATAGGGGGAATAAAGAATATTCCACTCTAAATAGTTTATAGACATATGGGATAGAATTGTGTGGGAATTTATTTTAGGGTTATAATGCTTGTTCCAATGTGTGTAGCATTTTTAGGTCATCTAATGAGGGCCTCCACCACACAGTTTAATGCCATGTAGTAATAAAATAAAGTCGTGTAGTTTAATTCCATGTGACAAGGAACCTTATGACATGAAGTTTAAGGACATTCCACTTAGACCACACTATGAATTTTAACATCATGATATTAGGATTTTGTGGACAAATGTGATATCAGGAAAAGTATTTATTGAGAAATATTTCATTGGTAGGGGTACGATATGCTCCCCACCCATTGTAGTTAAGAAGTAAGCTCAGTTGAAATAGAAATTTTGTATGGAATAAATCTCATACCATTATGGTTACAACTTTGGTGGATTATTCCTTAGTATCATTGGGGTTTTTTGAGAACCAATAACATCACTTATCATAGGATTGAGTAAATATGATCATTCTTATTGAATGCTCACACAATCCAATTTTTGTGGACTTCTAGGTTGTACAGTGTGTGTAACCTCTTCTCATCAAGATAGTCTAACTCATTTAATCACTTATGTTATTGCTCATCTTCTAATATTTGACCACATATTGTGATGTAGAATGAGGGAAACTAAACTTTGATGGGTATCACTACCTCTATCTTGTAGAAAATTTAATATAGGGTATCTTTATTGGAAATTTCATTTGTAGTGTGGTTAGTCCGTGAGGAATGAATAAGCTTATCGGTCCAGGAATTATTGTTCTTATCTAATATATTTTGTATTATATTTCATAAACAATTATTAAAGTCATATATCTTTCCATTTACTACTGAATGATAGTGGAATTAGTGATCAAACTCAATGTTTTACTCCTAATACAACCCCTTTAACTCATAAGAATGGAAATTGGTTCCATTTTCCAAAAATATTGTGTTAGGGACACTAAATCTAGTGTTGATATTAAAATTTAAAATGTGAATGACATTCTTTGTCCCAACTTATTTGAGGGGTATAAACACAACATAATTGGATAAAAATTTAGTGGTAATAAGGATGTACTTAAATTAACCAAATGTGGATGAAGGATATGGCCCCATAACATCCATTCCCTATATGGTAAATGATTAAGAGTACATAGTAGTATGAAAAAACTTTAGGGGTATATGGATAAAGATTTCATGTATTTGATAAGAATGGAACTTCCTAGTGAATTCCCTAAAATCTTTTCTAATCGTTGGATATAAATAGCCAATCCTCTTGATTTGATGAGAGAGCCTAGTCCCCAACTCATAGGTTCCAAAAAATCCTCCACAGACTTCTTGAATAAATTCTGGGGGTTCACCTACTTCAATTATTTTGAGGAGGTATTTATTGAATCCTCACTTATTGAAGACTTCCTATACATTTAGGCCGTCATAGAGAGTGAAATTTACTACCAAACATCAGATCTATTCCTTCTTAGACCCATTTGAAGGAAGGATCATGCTTTGTATATAGTATATTTTAGGTAGTATCCATCAATTATGGTATCATTTAGCATGGATATTGGCTCATCATCTCTGGGAAAATGTTTATTTCATTGATTTCCTCCAAGTCATAGATGATTACTGGGGAGACGACCCTATTATGTGTGATGAAATAAACTGTCTTATCCAGGTCAGGGTTTACAAGATACATGGATGTATTAGTCAGTGCCTCATAATAGGCATCCTGTGAGTGATGGACATGGATCAATAATGGCTTGAAGGGGAATTCTTCAACCATTCACCTTAAAACTATAAGTAAATAAGGAAACATTTTCTTCTTAATGGAATATTCACCATTAATTTTCTAAATTACCATCTTTGAGTTGCCTTTAACATTAAAACATAATATTTTATACTATAGGAACAACCCCAAGACTATGATAATATCATTATATTCTACCTTTTTATAAGTGAAACCATCAAATTGTAGGAAAAATAGGGTAAAAATACTTTATATGGGGAGATGAAGACAATCGCTATACCAAGTAAATTGAACTTTGGGTCGTCCATTATTTTACTAGTTTATCTTTGAGAGGTTCCATAAAATATTATATCCCATATTTGTAGAGTATCTTGGTTATAGAAAACTTCATAATACAATAATTTAGTATTTACTGGTGTGCATTTGGGTGTAGGATGTACTGTGAGAAAATCATCAAGCACCTACACCTTGATTTCTCTTTATGGTATAAATTGGATTTAGAACTATTTCAGGATAACCTCCCATTTATCCAAACACATGGTTCACTTCATAAAATTGAGGTTTTAATTGAGCGGATCACTATGAGAGACCAAGCAGACCTCATCGTGTAACAATTAGTGCCATATCTTTTTTCCATGATGATCAATGCAAGGTAGTTCTTCTTTATATTAGAATATCGAGTATTAGTATCTATAATTTTTCTTCAAAGATAATAGAATTGATTTTCTTTTCCTACATCATTTTTCTATACAATAAGGGAACTGAGTGATATATCAATGGTAACTACATATAGTATGAGTGGATTCACTTCCATCGGTGGTATTGGGACCAGTGGGTGTAGTATATATCAATTTATATTTTTGAACGATTCTTGATAGTATTCATCCCATTGTTAAAAAACTCTCTTCTTTATCAAATTTATAATGGGGAGGAATTTACCTTATAGATTGGTTATGAAACACTTGATGTAAGAAAGTATCCCCTAAATCCATTTTATTTTCTTGAGGTTTTGAGGAGGTTACATTTCATGGATCACACAAATACTATTAGGGTTAACCTTGATGCTATAATGGTGTATTACAAAATTGAGAAATTTTCTCGAGTTTAACCTAAATGTGATCTTTGGTGTGTTCATCATTAATCTATTCTACCATAGTTATTGAAAAATACTTGAAGGTAGACAATATGGAAACAATTATATTGGGATTTAACATCTAGGTTTTCAACATATCATTCTATAATATTTCCAAGAAAGGGCGTGAAGATATGGTGAATGAAACTTTAATAAGTAGAACCATGATTATATAAAATAAAGGGAATGACCTGATATTATATTACCCATTTATATGATCTGAAAGTGGTGTCCTCTTGACCTTAGGTGCCATCTTGATCTAATTGTACCTTGATTACATGTCCATGAAGGAAATTGATTGAAACCCTATGAACCATCGATCAAGAGACCTATGATAGACACTTCGAAATTGTCATTGAGAAGTACCAATTGTGATACCTAAAATTGATTTAGACCCTAATCTAACCATTCTTTTTATTAACATGGATTATTTTGGATATCCATTTAGGGTATTGAACTTCCCAGATGAAGTTTTCCTTTTTATTCTTATCAACTTTGGATTTGACCATAGTGGAGTGGGATGGATGCATCCTATTGGATGATTTCTTGAAACCACAATAATCATCTGGTAGGACTATATGATTATTGGAAACATCATTATCTAACCCCAGAATCTCAATATAATTCTATGTGAACACATAGTAGTTTTATTTCAATAAGTAAACATACACTTATTTCTATTTAGAATACATGAAAGTGATAATCATGATAGGTCATTTGTCTTACACTATACCTAAATCTATTTATTTGAGTACATCAATGGTGGTATAGGAACCTTCCTCAAATGTTTGAGGAAAATCTATAAGGTTTTCTTCCTATTCTTCCTCCACCCCATTGTCATCAATAGTGGGTATAATGGGATTTAAAATACATCATGAGGGGATTTTTATCTCTTTTGAATAATGAGGGGATGTCATTTTATCCTGATAATTATGATGTTGGGGTATTATTTGTGGGGATGTCTTGGATAACTTCCCATTATTTCTCGCTATGATTGAGGGTAGAAGATTTTCTAACATCCTAAAACTAATGGATGGTATGGGATCAATATATACACTTTTTTATGATGAGTAGGAATCTTTGGATCCATTAAATATCAAAATGGGAGAATCCTTAGTTGCTAAAGTCAATGAGGGATTTTCTTATAAACCTGGAGATGATTTATAGATCTCATGGGGATTTGATGAGAAATATGGGAATTTTTTTACTGGAGATTCATCTATAGTTTCATTCTCCCTAGGTATGGTCTGATGATATTATTATAGGATCATATCGACTGATGAAATTGTTACTTTGTAAGTAGGGTCTAGTGAAGAATTTTAACCATGGAAACTCTATGGAACAAGATTTTTTTCCTTTATTTGATTAATAAGAAATACAAAATCATCCCCAAGTAAGTTCCAAAATTTTATTGAGGTGGTTCTAAACCATTTGGATCAGTGACCTCTATGTGTCCTTCCATCATCAGTTACTTTCCTTCTCTCTTTTAGAATCATACTTTGAATACATGGATTCACAAGATTAAAAGTTGGTTCAATATCCATATTATACTCCAACACATCCCTTGATATGGTACTTTAGGCATTGATAGTATGATGATATTACTACTGCATGGATGTGAAGATCTCTCTAATAAAAGAATAGATATTGTGTCCTACTAGATCACCATAAACTTAGATTTAGATACAAGATATTTGATCTAGGATTTGGCTTTGATTATCCTGAGGGTATTTTTCTCACTTTTATCGTACCCTTGAATTTTCAACTTCAAGGGAGAAAAATAATTTCATTGTAACCTAAGTTTCAGAGTATCCATATTAAGATGAGATTGATCCTAGATCCATTATATGGATTTATGGATCTTGAAATTTTCATGATATCCCAAGACATATATGGGTCTGTTATATCCATGGATGATATCGTCCCTATCATTATTTGTAAATGATATGACCACATGGAATTATTTTGTCACATTCTATGCATGATACACCTCATCCATGATGACTTCTATATGAAATTATTAGGGGGGTTTAAAGATCATTTCAAAGGTGAGGATCATCTCAGATTGAAATTTTGGATGGGACAATATCCAACCATTTCAAGATTTCGTACTTCATTTATAGAGGTTGGAATTCCCCAACATGAGGTTATTATTTAACCTGAAGATTTTGGGATTAGGTGACTAGAACTGGAAACCCTAAATCTTGGTTGAAACCTTAGGGATTGTTTATTATTGTTGGGTTGATTCATACTATCCTACCCACATGTTGAGTTGGTCATAAAATTATACCCCTGCCAATTAGTCTTCTAATACAATTGGCTTTAGATGGCCCTTGATGGATTCCAGGGTATCTCCATGCTTATTTTGGGTTCTTTAAAGAGGGTTTCCTTTGGTTTTTTATTTACTTATGTATTTTATAGATATATGACTAGAAAATTGTGCTCGATCATTATTGTGTATCCCCCTATTCACCATGCTCCCTAGTTTAAAAAGGGTTCTATCAAATGGAATATATTATCCAAGATATATTGTGACTCTTCATTTAATGATATATCTATTTTATGGGGAGGTTCCATTTCTCCAAAAAATGTGGGTAAAAAATCCATGAGATTATGGAATCATTTGGGAGTTGGCTGAAACTCCTCTTCCCACACTTTATTCCACTTTAAAAAGTTACATGAATCTCTAATGAATAAATTCAATGGAATGAATTTGGATTATGGAGTGGGAATTAGTGACACAACCAATTGAAAATTTTATTCCCTAAGGACGGTATGATCCCAACTGGTTGTCTTCCAGGTTATCAAGTTGTCGAAATTTCATTCACATATAGAAGAAACTTTTTTTGGGTCATATTTATCCTATTCTTGGAAAGTGGACATGTAATACAATTGATATGGAGGTTTTCCCAACATTACCTTCCTAGAATCAACCATTTTTAGTAGGAAATCCTTAAATATGAATAAGTCGTGGATGTTATGGCACAACATCTAGTGAAAATGGAAACATTTGGGATGATCGCTGAGGCTGAATTAATTAGGTTTCTTAGCCTTGGGAATATTGAGTATATTTCTTTCCCATGTTTGTGATGAAGTATCCTATAAACTATTTTTTTAGAAGTATTTTTTTATTTGGTCCTCATATCATAGGAAATTTTGGTCTTTCCTTACCTTTGGATGAGGGGAATATTGTTTTTTTTTTGTTGCTATATAGGAGGTACCAGATGATATGGATATTTTTGGGTGTAGTATTAGCGATCAATGATACCTTAAGCATAATAGTATCCCTTTTATCATTACAGTATCTTCTTCCTTAAGTAGCATGAACAGGCTGAGAGTTGAATTTGGTTTTCCAAATGGATTCCTCTAAGAATTGTGTAGTGTATAAAAACTCTCAAAACACACCAAGATATTTTAATGGGATCAAGGGTGAATACAACTTTTCATTGATATTATCTACACAAATATCCAATAGTTTCTCCTGTGGGAGATGAATACTGAGTGAATATGTCGGGCCCTTCCATTTGGGTATGAAATTAGTGACCCTATTGTTTTCACTCTTCTTTCAATTTATGAGGTCAAAAAACATCATTTACATTACTATGGAGATAAATTTCTAAAGTAATTGATAGTGAAGTTATTCACACCGCATAATGGATTCATCCAGTAAACTATTGTACTAGATGAAGGCTTTTCCCACCATATTCTATACAAATATCTCAAGTTTTTCTATCACTGACTGATCATGTGAACCCATTATGAGGATACATCAGGATAAAATATATGAAATGTAATGCTCCATACCACTTTTGACATTGATAGTTGGAAATATGGGATTCCTGATGTGGGTTAGAGGAGGATATGAATCCTCCCATTTGGGTGTGTGGTTTCCTTTAGGTATGTACAAGAGCACACCATCCTTCTATTTCTTCCATTCAAATAGTGAGAGACATAATGAAGATGGGTAGTTCTAGAGGAAATGGTGTTTAAGATAATCCCTTTATGTAGGTGGAAGGTGAAAATTGATGTGTCCACCCTTTAAACAATGGATATTGACTCCTACTTCAAGCTAGTCCTAAGTTACTTTACATAAATGGAGGAAGGTACTATTGTAGTGGAGGTAAGTATTGATCTTCCTCAATCACTAGGTTTAAGTACACCAGTTTCATAGACCCATAACCAACCAAATGTTCAGACTCTTATCTTGAGGGATAAATAATCCTCTCCTAGTGAGTGGGAGGAGAAACATTCACTTATTATTGATTATCATACTCAATGAGAATGTTTCTCCTAAGTAATTTGGTATTGATCTATTTCAATTAGTCCATCTCAATCTCATGCTATGAAATATTCTCTTCAACAGAAAGGTATTCAACATCTTCAGGTCCTGACTTGTATATAAACACACCTTTACCTTTATCTTTAGTAGTGGGGTGTCAAAATGGTTGCAATAGATCAGTTTTAGTTTCTATGTTTCAAGAATACCTTGGATATTGGGTACACACACCTTCCTCACGTGTCTTGCTGCGAACCATATATCGGGTTACTGCTTCTTTTTTTGGTGACTTGGTTTGCATGTTTTGGTAAACATACTCTTATAGATTGATAGTGATCGTGTTAACTGACATATACTGGGTAGTGGGGGTCACATCTTCATCACCCGAGTTATAGATTGACTCCTCATTTGTTGTATCCTCTTCAATGGATACATCATGTTCCTCCTTTGGTTCCCATTTCTTAGTAGGCCATTTCATATTGTAACCTCTACAAGGTTTAAATTTCTCTTTTACTATTCCCCTAACATCAAATAATGAATATTTTTCTTGAGGGATTCCTCATTCAATGTTACCGAGTTGTCACCAAATTATAGGGTTATGTTGCATAAAATTAGGAATTATGGGGGTGTTGGATGTTGGAGGTCACCACCAAGCATGGAAAAGATCAAATTATGGGGAGGATATGGTAAAAATTCCCTAATCCTTGAGGATAGATATATATTGGTTCCCCCACCATCATATTTTGAAATCATTGAGGGTTTTATGATCTCAAGAGTGGTGGTGGTGGTAAAAATATCCTAGGCCTGTGGGTTGGGGCTACTCCATAATGGTTACCTTAGTGAGTTCCAATATCCTTTTCTTGATTTGGTGTGATTTCACTCAAGATTTTTCTATCTATATTGCATCCTAAAAATGTGAACTACCTAATACCATAGGTTGTTCTATAGTTAAAGGATTTTACCTACTCAACTGAGATGATTGGGATAATTTATTAGAGGCGTATTGTAGGATACTATCAATGATCCATACCTTTTCACCACACTGATTTCACATATTAAAGGTGGTAGGGTTTTGTTGGATGGTCCATCTAGTGTGCACGTTATTTTGGATGAATAACTCTCCTTTATAAATGAAAATTAAAGAATCCTTATTTGGTGGATTCTATTGGACCAGTTATGGGGTGAATTGCAATGATCCATAGTCACCCCATCCATGAATACACATATTGGATGATGCATCTACGATTATCTACCTAAGTGAACATAATCTATAGAAAAAATATTCCAGAATGTGCTGGATATTTTTATCTGACCATAGATTTTAAGCTTTAGATAAAGTAACCAAATTGATCTGACATCAGAGATTGTTTAGTACCTAGAAATGATCATTACACTCTCAATAAGGGAGGTGTTTTTTTAGGATTAAGGGTTTACAATAATTTATGGAATAATTAAGGAATGAATTTAAACTTTAACAACTATATAATTTCATATAAGGGAGTAATGATAGTCCATAACATAGTTGGGAGGTTATCCTTATCTATTTCTTTCCACATGTATATGTTTCCTTCATCAACATTGAGGGAAAATTCTTCCACCTAATCTGATCATCAATTTTATTTTACCCATTATTTATGAGAGAGTAGAATATTCCATTATATTGATGGAGATGATATACTATAAGTGGTAATTAAGCACATGGACATGATTGATAGTGATCCTTTGAGTGCTTCTAGGTATGAGGGTGTTCTCATAACAGATTCGAAAAGTGTAGGACCTTATTATCATGATTAATTTTCACCATGGGGAAGACCTTCATAGTGACCAGTCAATGTGTTGAAAAGGGGGGAAATTTTTACCTACTAGTCTTCTTACTGTAAGGAGGACTTACATTGATAGAATCATGAGAAGAGTTCTCATAATTGACTTTGTGTTTTCATGGTCAGGATCTTCATGGAATGTGATATGGGGATGACCTCTATAACTACCAATCAGAATATCATTAGAATAACCTTCATAGATAAATATACTCTAACTACCTAGTGATGAGTTGGAAGAGTCTTGATCACCCATTGATGGGTTTTATATAGACTTGAGTGTATCAATTCTAATAAATGTAGAAATATGGGCTTGATTTTAGTTCATTGTTTTCTTTTGGTGATACCTTATTTTGGATACTCTTATTGGGGTAGACTGTTGAATAAATTTATTTATAGTATTTTTGGATGAATCCTATATTTTTCATATAGATTTAAAAAAATATCCTTGACACTAGGTATGAATCTAGGTATGTCCCTTATTTTCCCCATAAATATTCCATTGTACCCCTTCAAGCCGGGTGAGAATATCTGCTCGCATTTCAGTAGAGACCAAGCCTTGTCATCAGCCTTATTTTGGATGAATGGGAGAAGTAATGTGTTCCTGATTCTAATAATATCATAGAATATATCAATAGGACTCTTAAATGTAATTGGGAAAATAATAACACCTTTTGTTTCTATTGAGGTATACTGACTCTTCTCCCAAAGGGGGGAAAGGATATGAGCCCGCTCTCAGGTAGTTGTTAGGATATACTAATGTGATTCTTTAGAATTGAAAAAAGTAGGTATATGGTCCTACACATAGGTTATTGTTGGGATATACTAGTTACTTTCATATTCTATAAATTTCATGATCCAATGACAACTCTATAATATGTTTGTTAGAATATAGGCATGTTCTTTAATTGACACTGAGATATGATGAGGGGATTCTATGACAAAAATAATAATATATACCCATTCCCTAGTGGGAGTGGGAATATGTGCCTAATACTATCCTCTAATTTTAATTTGGATATTCTGAATAGCTTAATGTTTGGGGTATTGAATATATTCCCACTTTTAGGTTGCTGTTGATATATTCCAACATGTCTCCCTTAGTGCCGCGTGTGTCTATAAGAAGGCTTTCTAGGTGTGAATAAAAATATGGGCCTGCTCACTAGTGTCCTCCATAGTGTGACATAATACTTCCTCAATAGAATAGAGGATATGAACCCACACCCTATGGTTAATAACATTCTATTCTTAGTGGGATAAATTAGACCTATAGGTGTGAGTGAATAAGGGAGGAATCTACTAGGTATCTTCCTCCATAAGATGATGAAGGATTATGGCCACACGATGCTAGCATCAATAATAATTTTTAGAATCCATTTTGGGTTACCTCTAAGAAGAGGTGGCGTTATAGTTGACCTTATTATCCACCCCCTAAGATAAGTGAGTTATTGATTTTCATACTCTAGGGGAAGACTCCCAAAGCGCTTGGTGGTAGTGATAGGAAACACTGACTTATCTACATGTTTCCTTGGTGAGTTAGGATTGGATGATTTAATTCTTGGAGGCACTCATTTATTCCAGACAGGGTAGTAATGGTACCATGTTGGTGGTACTCCCTCACCGCCATTTTTTCCACTTAGTTTTGGGTATTATGAACATGTGATGTTGTCCTTATGATCACATGGGTTGTGAATTTTATAGTGGTTGAAGCATGAGAACATCTGATGGATGAATATTCAATCACTTTGGATTTAATTGACCTCTTAAAAGGGTACCTTCACACAATAACACCAAAAAAATAACACCAATCAGTGTATTATTAAAAACAATTTTATGTTTAACCAATCATTTTTATAGGATCATAAAAACCCAGTTTTTTGGTTATTAAAAGATTCACATAGGGTTCACCATTTTTTTACATGAAACATGTGAAACATAATGGCATGATATGGGGGGTTCTTGGTTGTTTTTGGTTAATGAAATATTTCACATTGGGTTCACCATTTGTTTTCAATTGCTATCTAATGGGGTTTTTCATGGAACTAGAAACACCCAATGACTCCCATATACCTGAAAAGAGATTCCACTTGTGAGAGTTTCCAAAACCAGGTGGTCACTGGGGTTCTGATCACTAAATCTTTAGAATGTGCATTAGTTGAGAGGATGGGAGGTCGGGCTCATCACACCCTAGGGGGTGGGGGGATTATTTCCTACTCAAGGATTATCTTATATATTTAAGTCACATTCAAAAATAATTAATAAGTTCTCGATATGGAAGTGGTAAACACCATGCTAATGATGGATTGAGATTATGCATTAATTTAGATGCTTATATGTATTAGTGGTTCTCCATATTTTTTCTTTAAGAGGAAATTCTCACTTTTAAGGTGTTATTGTTTAATTCCAAATAACTTGGTTCTATGAAGTTTATTACCCTCCAAAAAGGTGTAAGATGTTATGGAGGTGGTATTGAACCTCAAATAAGTGTCTTACGTATCTTGTTATAATATTAATTAAAACCCATATAGTTTAAGATGAACAGTTTAGGGTTATGTGGCAAGGACCAATCCTTCAAGTTTAACATCTTGCGATAAGGATGGTTAAATGATAGGTTCCTAACAATGGTTATTGCGGGACTTACACATAAAAAGCCCTTTTGGGATACTCTCAACATGATAATGGCTCGATGAGGATGGTTTGGGATTTCTAGAAGGAATATGGACCTCTAGGTGGCTTATAAAGAATATGGATAAACTGAGAAAATGGTGATGATTTGCTGGAGGTAATATGTCCTTCAAACTAGGGGTATGATTTCATTAGGAACATGGCCTAATATTGTGAGTTTTCTGGGGGATATGGTCTTGGATAAAGGAATTTCTAGGATTTTGGTAATAAAGCTAGGAAAGGGAAGGACATAAGTGATATCATGAGGAATATATCCCCATAAGGATGGAAATGAAGGTTAAATATGTTGAGTATGAACCTTATAGTGACTTCTTTTGTGTCCCATCAAAACCAGGATAAAAACCCACACAATTTGAGTGAAATAGTTTAAGGTCATATGACAGGATCCTACCATGCTATTTAATGTCATGTGGTAAAGATATTGGACACATAGTTTAACATTATTTTATGAGGACGGTCATTTTAAGGGAGCTACCCATACTTGGGAGGGAGTTCTGGAACTTGATACTCTACTGGTTTTGTATAATTTGTGTGTCAATTATTTCACTTATGTTTTATCAAAACATTTTTTTCCTCTGAATTCATTTCTTGGGTTTAATTAAGTGAATCTCTTTTCATTTCAACACCAATTGGGTTGAAATTTCAAGTGGGAAACTTGGGTTGTTTCAATTGGGAAACACAAGTATCCTCTTTCTCTCACACATAAAAAAGATATTAGTATTATTTGTTATCCATTAATCTGTTCTTGAAGTCCAAACCTTGACAACACTATTGTTGTGTCAAGGGTTGGTACTTTGTGCAACGTTTTAAGTGGAAAGAGGGGAATCAAGATCTTGAAAAACCTCAACCAAAGAATTGAACAAAACCATGTGAAATTTTCAGAAAAATGAAATATCTAATATGTGTATTTAACCTGAAGTGATCTCCTTATATCATAATTATAAAACACCATGTTTATTTATCAACTATTAAACTCTTTAAATCAAGTCATTTTCTTGAAATTGTTTTCAAACCACCCCCTCTTTTGTTCTTCTTATTAAAAATTGACACTATAAAACCACCAATGCTCCTTGAGAGATGACCTAGGGTCTGAAATAGACTACAAAATATTCTTTAAATCACTATCAATTTGATGTGTCATGACAACGTGTTCAAATTTTGGCATCGTTACTGGGGAACACTTTGGTTTTAGTGTGTGTTTTTTATAATATTTTTGTAATTTTTGTGAATATTTATTTGTTTTATATTCTACCTTTTCATATATGTTTGTGTTCTGGTTTATTTGTTATATATGTTCTATGCATGACGCGTTCTACATCGGGAGACTTACCACCTTTAGAACTCGAACCAGAGAGGATCTTATGTCAGCGGCCCCGAGATGCACAAGACAACCCTTTATTGGAGGACACACCACAACTCGAGATTTTAGTAACCCATCTTCTTCTGGAACCAAGTTAGAAACTGAAATTAAAGTGTTTAAAATGACTAAAAACAATATAACACTAAAAAAATAACCTCAACAGATGTTAATATCCAACCCACTTACATTCAAATGCACGGCGAGGCACCCAATTTCGAACTTAAATATGGTTTAATTCATTTATTACCAAGATTCCATGGACTTTCTGGAGAAGATCCACACAAGAATCATAAAGAATTTCATACCGTGTGTTCTACATTAAAACCTGCAAATGTGGATGAAGAAAAATTAAAGCTCAGAGCATTCCTATTTTTATTGGAATACACTACAAAAGACTGGCTTTACTATGTCAATTCACCAATCAGAGGTCAGGCGGACCTGAAATGCCTTTTTCTTGAAAAATATTTCCCATCCTCTCGAACTGCAAATATAAGGAAAGAAATATTACATATAAGGAAATCTCAAGGGGAAACATTACATGAATATTGGGAATTCTTTAAAAGGTTATGTTCAAGCTATCTACACAACCAAATAAGTGATCAACTTTTAATATAGTATTTTTATGAAGGTTTAATTCCTATTGACCAAAATATGATTGATGTTTCTGCAGGTGGTGTGCTAGTTGATAAAACCCCAATCTCTATAAGGAACTTAATTAATAACATGGCATAAAACTCTCAACAATTCGGTTTAATGTCCAATGTACCCATTCGAGGTGTCCATTAAGTGCAAAGTACCAAATTCGAGAGGAAGGTGGACATGAAGTTCGAAGAGGTAAGTACCCTTCTTTGAAAAATTTCTCTTTCCCATGGGAAATCCCAATATCATCCTCCCATCCATTGTGGTATATGTTCTTCTAACACCCACTACTCTAATCAATTCCCCCAACTAAGAGAAACTTCTGAGAGTTATGAGGAAATCTTTCCAGGTTGCCCTTATAACTAACCCTTTAGGCAAGAACCATATTATCCATCCAATCCTAGGTGGAAATACAACCAATATTATAGGAAAATAGGGTATTCAAACCAACCTCAACAACCATGGAACCAACCGAGGTAGAGTAGTCAACCACCACCACCCATAAATCCCCAACCACAAAAAATGTCTTTCCAACAAACCCCTCCAAAACCCAAGCCTAGATTAGAATACATGATGAAAAAAATGGATTCTAACAATATTCAATTCCAAAAAACCACCCAAGATATTATACAAGACCTAAAAACCTAATTAGGCCAACTTTCCAACTCGGTGGGGGAAATCCAGATCCATGGGTCGGGTAAACTACCTTCTCAGCTAGTAGTTAACCCTATAGATAAAGGAAATGTCAGTTCTATCACCCTTTAGAGTAGACCAAAACTAAAAATCCAAATGACCCCTCCACTAGAGTCATCCCCTCCTAAGGAAACCACTATCCCAACTACTGGAAATGCTCCAAATGAGGTAGAACCTTGTCCTAAGAGAATCCCCTCCAAAGGAAAGAGTGTGTCTATTTATGAGTCACCTAGCCCAATAGTCCCTCTTCCATTTCCACAAAGGGCCACCCAACCTAGAAAACAAAAGAAAACTAAACTCGATAATGAAATTTTGGAGACTTTCAAAAAAGTGCAGGTAAACATCCCCTTGATTGATGATGTGAAAAAAATTCCAAGATATGCCAAGTTTCTAAAGGAGATGTGTACACACCGAAGGTGACTTCGCGATGATGAGAAGGTAAGATTGGGGAGGACTATTTCATCATTTATAGATCCATCACTTCCCACTAAGTGAAATGGTCTCGAAACATTCTCAATTCCATGCACCATAGGAGAGTATTATTTTTCTAATGCTATGCTTGATTTAGATGCCTCTATAAATGTGATTCCTTACTCCATTTACTCTACATTGCAGGTCGGGGAACTAAAGCACACTTTAATTATTATTCAACTGGATAACCGGAGTACTGCACACCCCTCTGGTGTGTTAGAGGATGTTCTTGTGATGGTTCAAAATTTAATTTTTCTTTCTGAATTTTATGTTCTTAAAATGGAGGATGGTATGATGAATGGACATGCCCCGATTATATTGGGGAGACCCTTCTTGAAAACCGCCAAAAACATAATTAATGTCCACAATGGTACATTATCTATGGAATTTGGTGGCGGCATTGTTCACTTCAAAATCCTTGATGTCATGAAGCACCCCTGAAAAGAACATTAATTTCTCTCTGTTATTTCTATAGATGTACTCCCTTCCCTTGAACAAACTTCATTTCATTTCCTCGATCCCCTTTATGAGTTTTCTTCATTGAGAAAAAATTATAGGAAATGATTCATGCATTGATTGTTGTAGTGGTCTAGAAAAGTGTCATGCATGTTAATTGATTGATGATTTCTTGAACACTGAGGATCCAATGACCATCGATGATACTACTAAGCTTGTAAAAGATCATTCTTCATCTGAGGATGATACCATTGAGCAGTTAGATGAGATTATTGGCCTCTCACGTTCACACACACTCCCATCAATCTAAAATCCCCCTGAATTAGAATTAAAAAAACTACCTCAAGATTTAAAATATTTATATCTTGAGAATTGAAACAAGTTGCTTGTCATCATTGCTAGTTCACTCCCTCATGAGCATGAATTGCGACTTCTTGAAATTTTGAGGGAGTATAAACAAGCTTTGGGGTGGACAGTTGTTGAAATTCCTGGTATTGGACCATAAATTTGTACACATCATATTTTATTAAATGATGAGGCTAAACCAGTGAGGCAGACACAACGTCGACTAAACCCAAACCTATTAGAAGTTGTGAAAAAGTAGGTAACAAAATTATTGGCTTCTGGAATCATTTACCCCATCTCTGATAGCCAATGGGTCAATCTCGTTCAAGTAGTTCCTAAAAAAACTGGCCTTGGAGTAATCAAAATTGAAATCAATGAATTGATTCCAAATCATGGTAAGAATAGTTGGCATGTCTTCATAGACTATCTATGACTAAACCAACACACTAGGATGGACCATTTCCCTTTTTAATTCATTGACCAAATTCTAGAGAGGCTAGCAGGTAAGTCCCACTACTGTTTCCTTGATGGGTATTCAGGATACTTTCAGATTCATATTTCCCTTGAGGATCAAGAAAAGACAACCTTCACTTTCCCCTTTGGCACATTTGTATATATGAGGATGCCATTTGGTCTGTGCAATGCTCTGGGTACTTTCCAGTGATGTATGGTTAGTATTTTTTCGGATTACCTGGAAAATTTCATGGAAGTTTTCATGGATGGCTTCACTGTTTATGGCTCCTATTTTGATAAAAGTTTGAGTAGTCTTGGTTTAGTCCTACGTCGCTGTATTGAAAAGAATCTTTTATTAAATTATGAGAAATTCCATTTCATTGTGTGACAAGGTATAGTTTTGGGGCATGTCATTTATGGGGATGGTATCCAAGTAGATAAATCAAAATTGGATGTCATTTATTCCATACCATTCCCAAAAAATGTATGGGATGTGCGGTCTTTCCTAGGTCATGATGGATTTTACCATCGTTTCATTCGTGACTTTAGTAAGCTTGCACTCCCACTCTCTCGGTTACTCCAAAAAGAAAAAGAATTCTTTTTGATATAGAATGTGAGTAATCTTTTAATAAGTTAAAATGGAGTCTCACATCACCCTCAGTGGGATTTACTATTTGATCTCATGTGTGATGCCTCTAACTATGAAGTTAGGGCAGTCTTGTCACAAAGGGTTGATCGAGCTCTACATGTTATTGCCTATGCATCACATACTTTGGACCCTGCCCAAGAAAACTACACCACAACTAAAAAATAATTCCTTTCTATAGTGTTTTACTTGGATAAATTTAGGTCATATATTTTATGGTCCAAAGTCATTATATTCTCCAATCATGCATCCCTCTGGTATCTCCTTAAGAAACCAGAAGCCAAACCACGCCTCATTCACTGGATGCTCCTCCTTCAGGAATTCAATCTAGAAATTAGAGATAAAAAAGGAGCATAGAATGTTGTGGCTGACCATATCAGTAGGATCCACCCATCCTCGTACATTGAATCATATCCCTGTATTCATATAAATGAAATGTTTCGTAATAATCAACTGTATCGAGTGCAAGATGCAATTCCTTGGTATAATGAAATTGTAAATTATTTGGTAGCACCTTGAATTCTTACAGATTTAAAAAAAAACCAGAACGACTGTCTAAAACATGAGTCTCATTGGTACATTTGGGATGACCCCAACCTTTGGTGCACCTATAGTGATTAGGTCCTCAGGAGTTGTGTTCCTGATAGCGAGTTCCAGTCTGTCCTTAGGTTCTGCCACACTCTTGCTTGTGGGGGCCCCTTTGGTCCCCAATAGACTACTCGCAAGGTCCTCTATTCTAATCTCTTTTGGCCCATATTGTTTTGGGATTCCCATGACTTCTTTAAATCTTGTCCTCACTGTCAAATAACGGGGAATGTCTCTAAAAGAAATGATATGACACAAAAACCCTTGCTCTTCCATAACATTTTTTATGTTTGGGGCATTGAATTTATGGGACCATTCCCCAATTCATTTGGTAACTTATACATTCTTTTGGAAGTGGATTATGTTTCCAAATGGGTAGAGTCACGAGCTACAAGGACTGATAATTCTAAGGCAGTTGTAGAATTTTTGAGAACCTAAATTTTATGAAGGTTTGGATTACCTAGGTTCATCATCAGTGACCAAGGATCTCATTTCTGCAACCGAACAATGCAATCACTTTTGCGTTGGTATGGGGTCGGTCATAGAGTGTCTATTGCATATCACCCACAGACCAATGGTCAAGCCGAGGTTTCAAATAGAGAGTTAAAATGATTCAGGAAAAAATGGTTCAACCCAATAGAAAAGATTGAAGTCTTTAACTTGATGATTCATTATGGGCATACTGTACTGCTTTCAAAACTCCAATTGGAATGTAAACCTATTGGCTTGTGTTTGTAAAGAGTTTTCACCTGCCTGTTGAGATTGAGCATCGGGCCTACTCAGCCATCAAACAATGAAACTCTAATATTTCTGGTGTATAGTACTGGAACTCCCATTTTTTGCACCGGGCTATTTGCGACGGGATCCCGTCACAAATAGCCCACTACAGAAAACAGCGTTGCAACAGATATTTTTTGTGACAGGCCCGTCATAAAATATATCTATTGCGATGGGACTTTTACCCATCGCAAAAAAACCTACCGATTATATACATTATATACCCAAAAAACTTTTACGACGGTCCCATCGCAATTAGTTTTTGCGACGGGGAACTTACCCGTCGCAAATAGCATTCTGATTATATACATTATATACCCATAAACCTTGTGCGACGGGCCCGTCGCAAATACTAATTGTGACGGGCCCATTGTCCCGTCGCAAATACTAATCTTAAAAAAATATATTTCACTTATTTTCGATAGGGCCCCGTCGCAAAAGACCCCATTGCAAATACTAAAATTAATTAAAAAAAATAAAATTATGATTAATGAAAAATTATATTATTATTATAAAAATAATAAAAAAATAAAAAATATTATTATTATTAGTAAAATAAACAAACATTAAAAAATATAATACTAAAAAAAATATTTAATAAAATTATGATTAATAAAAAATTAATATTAATATTATTAAAATAATAAAATAATAAAAAATTATTAAAAGTTTCAATATTTTCAAAAAATATAAAAAAACATAAAATATTATTATTATTATTAGTAAAATAAACAAATATTAAAAAATATAATACTAATAATAAATAATAAAATATTAAAAATAATTAAATTATGCAATATTTCCACCAATATAAAAGACAAAAACTGTAAATAGTTCATATTATTACAAAACTTGAATTCAAATGTTTTTAACATAAAAAAAAATCACGGGGGGGGGGGGGGGTCGTGTGGAGGAGGTGGAGAAAACTTCATCCCTAAACTAAGAGTCAGACGGCGCATGTACTTCATCTTCTCGTGATACTCCTATTGTCACCGCTACTTCAATCGACGCAGATCCTCCTCGTGATGCAGCTCCTGATGCTACTGTCGCCGACACATCTCTTCATGTTTCTTCTACAAAGTCTCTATAATCTTAGCCTGAGTTTGCAACTGCTCCTGATATTGTGATCCAAAAGATGATGTCTCTTCATGAGCTCCTCTCGAGATGGACGCCGACATCGTAGCAGTACCATAATAAGTACCAGGAGTCAAATGAGAGCTGATACCAACTACTCGGTCCTTCTCAAATCCATATTGAGTCGCATGCATCCATGCCGCCTCATCGAAATGGTGAGCACCGGTCTGCTCAGTCGTCTCGTCCTGACCCTCATCCTGTGTCTGAGAGGTCACAGCCTCATATGACTCCTTCAATTCCAATTTAAAATTAAAATTGTGAAAATATTATATGTAGTTAATTTTCAAAGAGAAAAAATAATACTAACCACAATCTGATGCTGGCGATCACCTCTAATCTCTCCAGCGGCTGGATCACTGTACATCCTCTGATAAATGTCGAACTCTGTAATATCGGGATGCTCAAATGCCTACAGAAATATAAAATAAACTATTTATATTAAAAGTTATATAAAATATTTAAAAAATATACTTACTAGATGATCTCTATGCGAACTGAATGTACGGATACCAGCTCGATGCATCACCTCCTGTCTCCCCTGGTTCTGTCGTCCCACTGAAGATATCCTTTGAAATCTACCACACAACCAGTGTAAACATAATCTATCCCAAACGTGAGATAAAATGTACTCTGGTTGGTGAGCTCTATATGACTCATCAAATTCTGTCACTCCTTCTTTCTTAATGGATGTCCTTCTCAAATTGTGCAAAAACTGATGGAAGCGGTCGCGCATAGAAACCTGCCATGTCGTGTGGATAGCGTCGCACATGATATAATCGATAGGATACCATAAACCCTACAAATAATTTATAATATAATGTTATTAAAAAATAAATTTCAAAATAAATATTATTTATTTACGTACCAGCCAATGATGGAACATGTCGTGTCGCACATCAATAGGAATCTGTTCCCATGTGATCTATGGATGAGAAAAATAATTGTCAAGATAATGCTCCCCTGTCCAATATCTACATGTGCGAAACTGTGAAAAAGGAATAAATAATCAAACAATTAGTATATATATAAATAAATTAATTAAAGCTAACTAAAATATGCAGGTTACCATACCTCTGTGTGTGTGGATCGAAACCAAGATGTGGACGTCGCTCGAGGATAGGGTCAGGAATCATCAGTCATGCAAGACCGCGCCCCCTCTGTGTACCCCCTGAACCTCCATTAGGAGGAGGGTTAGATGATCCAAAATCTCCATCATCAAACGGTAGGTCAGCCTCCTGCAACTCGTGAAATATATCATAGTCCATCTGAAACACAAAATTATTATTGTTAGTAGATAGTTGAAAATAACTATTTAATATAGATATATATTAGTTATGATTATAACCAGTATTTAACTGTGTCAATGTTCATCTTCATCCTCTTCTCCATAGCTATCAATGTCAATGTCTTCATCTTCATCCTCAGCATCATCAATATCCGTATGAGTTTCAGTTTCAGCATCTCTTATCATTTCAAATTCATTTGTAACATCATTAACATCTTCATCACCATTGATCCTTAATTGTGGTGTGTCATCATCGATATTCACGTCTCTTTGTAAATCAGATGGATTTTGAGCAGTCACTTGAAAAATTTCAATTCCTTCCACTTTAGCGGAACCACATTCAGTTTGAGTAAACTGATTTTCCCGAGATTTCATTTTTATTATGCTCCATCAATCTCTCAAGTCTATTGAAGTAGCATAGTACTTTTCATAATAAATTTTATGTGCCTGTTGAGCCAGTAAAAATGGTTCATTTACTACAAGAAGACTTTTATATTTAATATCAACTATTCCATGAGTCGGATGAACACGCAAGCCTCTCTCAGTATCCAACCACCAACATTTAAACATTGTTATGTAATTCTGTCCTAGATAACACAGCTCAATAATTTCATCCAAAATGTCATAAAAGTTGACTTCAGTTTCTTTGTGATGTGATCCTCTCAAGAAAACTCCACTGTTCATTGTTTTTTTTTTTGATTCTCCGTATGCATGTGTATGAAATTGAAAACCATTCACCACATATGCATTATAAGATTTAACCATTTTGGATGGTGGGTTACTCAATATACACAGTCACTTATCAATTTTATCAGCATATTGAGACACCTGAGAATTTTTAAAATAATTATCAAATAATAAAAAAAAATTGATATTAAACCATCAATAATTTTTGTTACCCGTTTTTGAAACCATTGAGAAAAAAAAATTGTCTGCGTTCTTCAAGAGCAGTAGCTGTAATTTGTGGAAGTTGTTTCTTGATATGATTATCATATAACCTACAAATAAAATAAGTTTAAATACTATAACATAAATTATAGAATAAGTTATAGAACCACTCACAGGACAAATGATGTCATTTCTTCACAGCTGAGCAGAACATATGTATGAGCTATGTGATTTTCATCATCTGAAATCCATTGTTCATAAACTCCACTAAAACCAAGATTTGGATGATTAAAAACTGTTAATTGATTCTCCATTTCTTCATTAACATTCCCCTCATTTCATCCCATGCGATTTTTTTATGAGGGATATTGAGATTCAAAATAATGAGAGTAGAAAAAAGCAATTTCTTCTTGCAAATAAGCTTCAGAAATTGATCCTTCAACTGATGCTTTGTTACGTACTTTTTCCTTCAATTTCTGCATGCATCTCTCGAGTGGGTAACTCCATCGAAACTGTACTGGACCTCCACATTTATTTTCATATGGAAAATTTAATATCATATGTTCCATTGAGTCAAATAAATCCGACGGAAAGATTTTTTCCAGTTTACATATAATTACAGCAACATCTTCTCCCAGTTTTCTTAGTGCATCGTAGTCTGTTGTTGCTGCGCAAATGTCTCAAAAAAATATTATATGTCTGTTATCGAATCCCAAATTATAGAATTCAATAATCCTATAAATCTAATCTACATTATTCTTTCCATTATAACATGACAAACATGACTTTTTAATCCAGTAATATAACCATTCTTAACACATCTGCCCAAATTGGAAGCATATCCATCTGGAAGTCTCAAATATGAAATCCACTAACAAAATAATAAGTGACTCTCTTTGGACAATGTATAAGCTGCTTTTGGCTTCATTAACCACTGTGATCTGACATTTTCAAATAGTTCAAGTTCTGTTCACCTGCAAATTTGGGCAAGATCTAATCGTGCCTTTACATTATCTTTGGTCTTACCTAGTGTATCCAAAACTATATGAAATAAATTATCAAAACAGTTCTTCTCAATATGCATAACATCTAACATGTGGCGAACCAAAAAATCAGACCAATGCGGAAGATCCCAAAAAATGATCTGTTTTATCCAATTATGTTCTTTCCCAAAGCCATGAATTTTCTATTGGTTTACTGTTGGTCCAAATGTGATTGGAGGTAATGAAAATACAACTAATTTTAACTATGTACCTAAGATCATCTTTGGAGGTTCATCCATTTCAATTGTACCTTTTCTGAAATGAGATTTGTTCCTCCGGAAAGGATGATCGGTTGGAAGAAATCTATGGTGACGATCAAAATAGCAATGTTTTTTTCCATTGACAAGCATAAAGGCTTTGTTATCTTTCATACAGTAAGGACATGATTTCAGACCATGTTTACTCCAACCAAATAACATTCCATATGCCATAAATTCACTAATCGTCCACATCAATGCATCTTTTAATATGAAATTTTGTTTCGCAGAAACATCATATGTATTAACATCATCACTCCACAATGCATTTAACTCATCAATCAATTGTTTCAAATAAACATCAATATTCTTTTTCGTATGTCCTGGGATTAATAGAGTCAAAAAGATATAAGGATCATTTATCAACATCCATGGAGGAAAATTGTATGGAGTTATAAAGATAGGACAACATGAATACTAACTACCATAAGAACCAAACGAACAAAAACCATCGGTAGAAAGACTCAATCGCATGTTTCGGGATTCTATAGAAAGAAACAGATGCAGAAGGTCAAAATGTATCCATGAATCACCATCAGATGGATGAGTCAAGCTTCTATCAGCTGAAATCTTGGTTTTGTGCCATGACATCATTGACGCTGTATTCTGAGACATAAATAAACGATTCAACCTGGGTGTAAGGGGGAAATATCTCAAATGTTTTACTAGAATTGATCTAGACTTCCCTGGTTGAGCTTCTTTATACCTCGATTGTCCACATGTGGGACAACTATCCAATGACTCATTTTTTCCAGAATATAAGATGCAATCATTTGGACATGCATGAATATTCTGATAACTAAGGCCTATATTATGAACCAGCCTCTTGCTCTCATAGTAATTTACAGGAAACACATTTCCTTCAGGTAACAGTGTTTTAACCAAATAAAATATCTTATCAAAAAAAAAATTTGACATTGCATTATCTGATTTAATAGCCATAAATTTTGCAACCGCTTATAATTTTCTTATCTTGCAATCCGGATATAATGAATCCTCAGCAGACCTCAACAACTATTAAAATTCGGATGGTACCAACTCAGGAGATAAATCAATATCATCGTGAGTTTCAGTTTTTTGCACAGATGGACCTGCAACATCATGTACTAAATTTTTAAACCATGATGGATCTGGAATCAAGTTATTAGGATCTTCTCTGGAACTGCGATCACCGTGTTGATACCAAAAAACATAATCTGGTTGAAAACCAAATCGTAAGAGATGTCCCCCAACCTTGTCAACTGTGTCAAATGTTCTCAGAGCACATTTTTTACAAGGACACTTAATTGTGCCTTCTAAAACATATTCTAGTTTTGATGATTCAAATTCTAAGAAAGCTTCAACACCCTCAATATATATAGGATTTAAACCAGAACCATTTGGATTTCTGCGCTGATTTATCCAAGTGTGATCATCTAATAATGAATGATGTCGACTTCCTTGTTCCATATTTTTCTACATAAAATATAAAATCATCACTGTTTTTGAATAATTTGAAATTATAAAAACACTATCTAAAAAAAGAAGATAAATAATTACAACTACTTCTTAATAATTACCATTAATTAAGGGTGACACAATTTCCAGTGGATTGACGGCTCCTCTTTTGTCTGACGGCTCATTTGCTTGCATCTTTATCACACTGAAATCACAATAAAGAATCTGGTCTGAGGTACGCATATTCATTCCTGTATACATGAGAATGAATATGTGTACCTCCCACCAGATTCTACATTGTGATTTTAGTGTGAGAAAGATGCAAGTAAATGAGCCGTCGGACAAAAGAGCCCCCTTTTCATCGATGAATCGTCTTCTTCCAACTGTCACCTCCTGAAAACATTATAAAAAATATGATCCTACGAATGCATATCCAATCTCGTGCATACAAGATTAAATATGTCTATGTAGCATCACATTTTTCATAATGTTTTGAGTCGGTGAGAGTTGAAAGGAGAAAATTCATCGAGCAAAAGGAGTGTCGTCAATCCACTGGAAATTATGCCAAGTTCTTAAAATTTATTAAAATTTATTAAAATTTCTTCCTAACTATTCCTAACTAATTATTACTAATTATTCTTATTTATTCTTATATATTCCTATTTATTCCTATATATTCCTATTTATTCCTATATATTGCTAATTATTACAATTTATTGTTATTTATTACAATTTATTGTTAATTATTACAATTTATTGCTAATTATTACAATTTATTGCTAATTATTACAATTTATTGCTAATTATTACAATTTATTGCTAATTATATCAATTTATTGCTAAGTATTACAATTTATTGCTAATTATTCCTAATTATTGCTAATTATTCATAATTATTACTAATTATTCCTAATTATTCCTAATTATTCCTAACTATTCCTAACTATTCCTAACTATTTCTAACTATTCCTAATTATTGCTAACTATTCCAAATTATTTCTAAATATTCCTAATTATTTCTAAATATTTCTAATTATTGCTAATTATTCCTAATTATTTCAAATTATTCCTAATTATTGCTAATTATTACTAATTATTGCTAATTATTACAAATTATTACTAATTATTACTAATTATTACAATTTATTACTAATTATTACTAATTATTACAATTTATTACTAATTATTACAATTTATTACAACTTATTACTAATTATTACTAATTATTACTAATTATTCCTAATTATTTCTAATTATTTCCAATTATTTCTAATTATTGCTAATTGTTACTAATTATTACAAATTATTACTAATTATTACTAATTATTACTAATTATTACTAATTATTACTAATTATTACCATTTATTACTAATTATTGCAATTTATTACTAATTATTACTAATTATTACAATTTATTACTAATTTAGAAATACTTAGCAATACTTAGAAAAATGAAAATTGGTTGAATAATGAAAAGAAATTTGGTAATCATTGTTGTGGAGATGATTACAAATTTTCCCTTTATTATCCAAGTAGTTTTCGTTTACTAATTATTACTAATAAAAAAATTATATTATCAATATTTATGAAAAAACAATATCAATATTATTAAAATAATAAAAAAATTATAAAATATTAAAATTATCAATATTCGCAACAGGCTTTGCACTATTCTTAACATGTTCAAATCTCAAAGGGTCTCCAATTGTCAGGTCATGCACAATAAAAATTTTGTGTCAGCCATGTCCAATGTAAACTCTATAATTTTCCTTACATGGTTGATCACCTCACAAGTAGTGTTGCAATAGGATGACCAAAGTAATGTTGTTCTCATCTCTAAGAATCATCTCTCTCCCTTTACATAGATCATTCTTCTTTAAAAATTTGATGGGACATCAGTATCTTTCCCTTAAATTTTCAAGGTAGAATGGTCTATGTAAAGGGTCATGTGAGATAATTCTTATAGATGAGAAGGGCATGACTTAGGTTGTCCTATTGTAATGCTACTTGCAAGGTGATCAACCAAGAAAGGACAATTATAGAGTTTATATTGGACATGACTGACACAAACTTTTCATTGTGCATGACCTGACAATTGGTGACCCTTTGAGATGTGAACATGTTAAGAATAGAGCAAAGCCTGTTGTGAATATTGATAATTTTAATATTTTATAAATTTTGTATTATTTTAATAATATTAATATTGTTTTTCCTAAATATTGATAATATAATTTTTTTATTAGTAATAATTAGATATAATTATATTTACTATTTATTACTATTTATTACTAATTATTACTAATTATTACAATTTATTACTAATTACTAAAATTTATTCATATTTATTCCTAATTATTCCTAATTATTTCTAATTATTTCTAATTATTACTATTTATTTCTAATTATTGCTAATTAGTTCTGATTATTCATAATTATTCCTAATTATTTCTAATTATTCCAATTTATTCATATTTATTGCTAATTATTGCTAATTATTCCTAATTATTTCTAATTATTGCTAATTATTGCTAATTATTCATAATTATTAGTATTTATTAGTAATTATTACTAATTATAGCTAATTATTACTAATTATTGATAATTATTCCTAATTATTGCTAATTATTCCTAATTATTGCTAATTATTCGTAATTATTGCAAATTGTTGCTAATTATTCCTAATTATTAGTATTTATTACTATTTATTTCTAATTATTACTAATTATTACAATTTATTACTAATTATTACAATTTATTCCTATTTACTCCTAATTATTCCTAATTATTCCTAATTATTCTTAATTATTTCTAATTATTTTTAATTATTTCTATTTATTTCTAATTATTGCTAATTATTCCAATTTATTCCAATTTGTTATTAATTATTCCTAATTATTGCTAATTATTCCTATTTATTAATAATTATTGCTAATTATTGCTAATTATTCCTAATTATTAGTAATTATTACTAATTATTAGTATTTATTAGTAATTATTACTAATTATAACTAATTATTACTAATTATAGTTAATTATTACTAATTATTGATAATTATTCCTAATTATTTCTAATAATTCCTAATTATTGCTAATTATTTGTAATTATTACTAATTATTAGTAATTATTACTATTTATTACTATTTATTACTAATTATTCCTAATTATTCCTAATTATGGCTAATTATTACTAATTATTCCTAATTATTCCTAATTATTGCTAATTATTCCTAATTATTGCTATTTATTCCTAATTATTTCTAATTAGTTCTAATTATTCCTAATTAGTTCTAATTATTACTAATTATTGCTAATTATTCCTAATTATTCCTAATTATTCATAATTATTCCTATTTATTGCTAATTATTCCTAATTATTGCTAATTATTACTAATTATTAGTAATTATAGCTAATTATTAGTAATTATAGCTAATTATTACTAATTATATATAATTATTCATAATTATTGCTAATTATTCCTAATTATTCCTAATTATTGCTAATTATTCCTAATTATTGCTAATTATTACTAATTATTTCTAATTATTAGTATTTATTACTATTTATTACTATTTGTTACTATTTATTACTAATTATTCCTAATTATTACAATTTATTCCTAATTATTACAATTTATTCCTAATTATTACAATTTTTTCCTATTTATTCCTAAGTATTACAATTTATTCCTATTTATTCCTAATTATTGCTAATTATTCCTAATTATTGCTAATTATTCCTAATTATTGCTAATTATTCCTAATTATTGCTGATTATTCCTAATTATTGCTAAATATTCCTAATTATACCTAATTATTAGTACTTATACCTAATTATTACTAATTATTACTAATTATACTTAATTATACCAAATTATACGTAATTGTTACTAATTATACCTAATTATTACTAATTATACCTAATTATTACTAATTGTACCTAATTATTACTAATTATACCTAATTATTACTAATTATAAGTAATTATTACTAATTATACTTAATTATTAGTAATTATACCTAATTATTACTAATTATAAGTAATTATTACTAATTAGACCTAATTATTACTAATTATACCTAATTATACCTAATTATTACTAATTATTACTAATTATTACTAATTATACCTAATTATTACTAATTATACCTAATTATTACTAATTACACCTAATTATTACTAATTATACCTAATTATTACTAAGTATACCTAATTATATCTAATTATTACTAATTATATCTAATTATTACTAATTATATCTAATTATTACTAATTATATCTAACTATTACTATTTATATCTAATTATTACTAATTATATCTAATTATTACTAATTATATCTAATTATTACTAATTATATCTAATTATATCTAATTATTACTAATTATATCTAATTATTGCTAATTATTACTAATTATATCTAATTTTTACTAATTATATCTAATTATTACTAATTACCCCTAATTATATCTAATTATGACTAAATTCCGCTAATTTTTTATAATAATCGCTAATTATTGCAAATTAACACTAATTATTTATAATTATCATTAACAATATCAATTTCTTACTAAAAATAAATATAAATAAAAATCAATTTAAATCTAATTTAATTAGAACTAATAAACAACAATTAAAATTAATAAAAATAATAAAAATAATATAAAAATAATAAAATATAAATACGTTAAACTTTGATATTCTGAAGGTGTTGGTGCCTTCCAGTTGCTCTCGTTTAAAAAAAATTTAACAAACAGAAATTTTTTCCTTAAAACTCGAGAATCAAGAGAAAGGGAGAGGAACATCTAAGTGATTTGGAAAAAAACGGATGGGGGTATATATAGGTTAGATTAGTGGCGACAGGGTTAGTTGCGACGGGATACCCGTCGCAAATGGTGGTATTTGCGACGGGACCCGTCGCAAATACCCTTGTCCGCATTAATTAATGTCGGCAATTAAAAGGGTATTTGCGACGGGACCCGTCGCAAATACACACCTGCTGACATACTATTTGTGACGGGCGGCTTTGCCCGTCGCAAATGGTATTTACCGCTGTCGGGCTTTTGCGACGGGACCCGTTGCAAATACATTCACCCGCATTAATTACAGTCAGCGGTTAAAAGGGTATTTGCGACGGAGATGCGTCCCTATCGCAAATACTCTTCCCGCGTTTTGGCGCGCAAACCGCACCAAACCGATTGCGACAGGTCGCCTATTCCCATCGCAATTTACCTACTATTTGCGACGGGAAAAGACTCTCGTCGCAAATACGTAGTTCGTCGGACCTTTTGCGACGGTATATATTCCCGTCGCAATTGACCTGTCGCAAAAAAACCACTTTTCTCGTAGTGGTAGGTGCTCAAAGGAAGCTGAAAATTCAGGAGATAGAGGAAATGAGAAGAGATGCATATAAGAACTCCAGGATTTATAAGGGGAGAACCAAGGCTGCACCTGACCGTCTCATCCTTCATCATCAGTTCCACATTGGGCAGAAGGTCCTCCACTATAATGCAAGTCTAAAGTTGCATCCAGGTAAGCTTCGTTCCCGCTGGTTTGGACCATACACTATTACTAACATCTCTCCATTTGGTGTTGTCCAGGTTCAAAATGAAGAAACCTAGAAAACCTTCACAGTTAATGGGCAGCGACTAAAGCACTTCCATGAAACCCTTCAAGAGTCCCCGATGGAGGAACTCTAAGTTCAAAAGGTAGTCTACGAATGACACCCACTAGGTTTTATCCTTCCTTCCTGCATTCTATTTTTACAGTGAGAACACTGCACACTCTGGGTGTGGGGGGATGTGTATACTCCTAGGTTAGTTAGGAATTTTTATCATCTTTCTTCTTTTTGTCTTTTTAGCTTGCTGAATAGTATTGTTACTTTCCCCCCTTTGTCTCCCATTCACCTTTGTGCTAGAATATTATTATTTTTTATTCTCAATTTATCATGGAAAATGATGCTCATTTAGTCATGGAAGTTATTGGAAATGCATGTGGAGTGTCTGTATTTCATGTTGTTTTAACATTTAAAAAAAATCTGATGAAATTTTCATTTCAGCAAGAATTCAATACTATAGTGTGAATTTCTTTTGTAATTTAGTTCTTTGTCGATGATATAAATGGTTGTATCATTTTAAAACCTTTGAGAAGAATGGTGCCCTTTTTGTGAATAGTTTAAAGGAAAATTGTGTCACATAATCTCTCCACATATTTTTTTTCACCCAGCCATGATGTGTGAAAATTTCTTACTTAATGGAAGGTAAATATAAGTTAGTTTAATTTTTCTCTACTTTCCAAAGTCATTTTTCCATTCGTTTTCTCCTTATCTGATATTTTTTATTACTGTACCTGATTGACCTATGCATCTGTACCTGTTATCTAACTGTTGTGCGCGCGCAAAAAAATAAAAAATAATAATAATAAAACAAAAGGGGTTATATATTGGGCAGGTCAAAAACCACCCTTCCTCGACCTTTGATCTTGTTATAACTATTACAATTAGAGTCATGAGGAGATCAAACATGGGTTGAGAGAAGAGTGTGAGATTTATTCCAAGTGAAACTTTTGAAAAAATTAATAAATGAGGGGAGTGAATAAATGTACAATATAGGGGGATATCTAGGTAGGGAGACATGGTTTGACTTCTGGGAATGCTTAAGTGAGTGGGTCTTGAAATTTGATTGCAAAAGATGTGGGGAAAGTTTGGTGGAAAGGATCTTTTAAGTAGACAATTATTAAAATAACTTATATTTACTCGATAAAAAGTGGAAAGAATAGCATGAAATGGTTGTCACACACACACATGGATAATTAGTGACATGAGTAACTTTTGAATTATTTTCTTTGATTGGTATCATTCATCTCTTGGAATTTTATTTGGATATAATTTTTGAGACGTCTTTTTCAATGATCATTGAGATTAACTCCTCAATGTGATTTTTTCTTTGATCACATTTATATCAGGAATTAAATTTTCATTGAATGTTAAATCTTTATGAAGTTGGAAATATCTACATGCATAATTTTTGGAATTATGAATTTGATCAGGAGTGAAAATGTTTAGGTTTGGGGGTGTGATCGCACCACGATTCACTGTTTCATTTTCACCCTTACACCACTGTGCTAAACTTGTTTTATATGGAAAATTATAAAAATAATAAGAAATTGAATTCCATTTTTGAATCAATTATTTTGTGTTTATCACTGTTAAAAATGGTAGTGTTACTTGTTTTGATGATTCCATTGCAGGAGAAGGTGATTTGGAGGACCCATGATGATGTCCAAGAAAAATAGGCCAAACTGCGCAAGATCCATGCACACCAGTGGACTCATCCGCACACTTATCCTGAATCTTGCATCCAAATAGGATGTAATTTTGTTGTCTGGTCCAAAATTCATTGGGATACATTTCATATAAAGAAACCCAAGACTCATTCGGTCATCTGGTGGCCCAACTGACCTGATCTGTCCAGCACACCGAATTTGCACGAAGTCAAAAGTGGTGTGCAATGATCTGTCCATATCTCGGGATCTAGTTGTCCAAATTATGAAACATGTTCGGTGGATACATCAAAGAGGTGGGTCTAAAACTTTTTTATTTTCTCTAAAGTGATATAAGGCTGTCTGGAGGTCGAAACCCATGTGAAAAGTGGTTTTAAGAAATCTGTGTGCTCAAAACCACCTTCCTATTTTCCAATAAAATGAAACCTTGGGCTCCCCATTTGTAAGTTCGACCAGGATGCAAAGCTCTGGTATTTTGGAGACCAAAAGGATTCCTCTACTCATCCAAGAAGTTTTGGATTCCCCTATCGTCATAGGGGGATCAAAAATGAAGAAGGACTTCCACCCAAGCCTTCTCCACATCTCGATGGTGAGCTAAACGGAGGATGATCATTTTGAGGGAGCTAAACATACTTGGTGGGGAGTTCTGGAACTTTATACTTTACTGGTTTTGTATAAATTGTGTGTCAATTATTTCACTTATTTTTTATCTAAACATTTTTTCCTCTGAATTTAATTCTTGGGTTTAATTAAGTGAATCACTTTTCATTTCAACACTGATTGGGTTGAAATTTCAAGTGGGAAACTTGGGTTGTTCCGATTGGGAAACAAAAGGATCCTCTTTATCTCACACATACAAAAGATATTAGTATGATTTGGTATCCATTAATCTGTTATTGAAGTCCAAACCTTGACAACATTATTATTGTATCAAGGGTTGGTACTTTGTACAACATTTTGAGGGGCAAGAGGGGAATCAAGATCTTGATAACCCTCAACCAAAGAATTAAACAAAACCACGAGAAATTTTCAAAAATTGAAATATCCAATATGTGTAGTGAACTTGAAGAGATATACTTATCTCATAATTCTAAAACACCACTTTTATTTATCAACTATTAAACTCTTTAAATCAAGTCATTTTCTTAAAACTGTTTTCAAACCACCCCCACTTTTGTTTCTCTTATTAAAAATTCGCACTATAAAACCACCAACACTCCTTGAGAGATGACCTAGGGTCTTCCCTAGACTATAAAATCTTCTTTAATTCACTATCAATTTGACATGTCACAACAACACATTCACTTATCCCAAGAACCATGAAATCAATGAAACATGCTCAGATAATATCCTTTAGAACCTATATTGCCTATTCCAAGATCCCATCGGTATGAGGGTTAAAATATGTGCTTAGAAGCACTTGTGTTACCATAGACTTCTACAATCCCTTCCAGAAATGTATTTTGAAATGAGAGGCCCTGTCAGATAAAATAGTACGTGGGACCCTGTGTAGTCATATGATCTCACATACATACAGTCTTCCCTGCTCATCAAATGATAAATTCTCCTAAATTGCTATGAAGTGATCCACTTCTGTCAGTCTGTCAATGACAACCCATAAGCATCGCTACATCTAGGATACCTAGAAAAACTGACTATAATGTCCATGGAAACATCTTCCCATTTCTATTCTGGGACTGGAAGTGGCTGTAACAATCCTTCAGGTCTCTGGTGCTCCACTTTCACATGATAATAGGTGGAACACCTAATGATAATGCATGTAATCTGATGTTTCATTCCAGAACACTAATATTGGCGTCACATATCTTGATAAATTTTGGAGATTCTTGGATGAACTTCCCACTGAGAATTGTGGGACTCGTACATCAACTCCTCTCTCATATCTGTAGGAACTCAAAAATGTCCGTGAATATGCAAGATGTCATCTCTATCCACAGACCAATCCAGAGGTGGGTTATCTCTTGATATACTCTCATGGAGAACCAATCCTTCAAGATCTGAAAACTTTATAATCTTAAACTTCTCAAGGAGGGAATAAGTAACTACCAAAGATGAGGAATAAGACTGCTCATGAATATCATGAAACTCCAGATGCATCTCAGAGAAAAAGGGACATTAACTTATCACTAGGTTCACGTACGACCTATGTTTGAGTTTTTCAAATCAGTGCATCTGCAACCACATTTCTCTTGCCAGGAATATAGGAAAGATCAAAATCAAAGTACTATATATATTCAATCAATATTCATTGTATGAGATTCAAGTCACACTGTGAAAAGATATATTGAGGATCTTATGGTCTGTGTACACCATAAATTTCTCACCAAAAAAATAATGTCTCCAACAAAGTAAGGTATGTACCACTGCTACTATCTCATGGTCATGCATTAGGTAGTTTCTCTCATGAGGTATCAACTGCTAATATTTTTACGCAATGACTATATCCTCATTTATCAACACTTCTCATAGGACGATACTTGATGCATCACAAAAGATAGTATAACATATTTCTGGCTCTAGAAGAGTAAGAATAGGTGCCAAGACAAGCCTCCCTTTAAAAACTTGAAAGGATTTCTCACAAGCTTTTGACCACATGAACTTAAAACCCTTCTTGGTAAGGCTAGTAAGATGTTAATAAAGATGTGAGAAGTCCTATATGAAATATATGTAATATCCAACTATCCCCAAGAAACTTTGTATGTCAAACACATTCATGGGAAGCCCCACTAGTGCAGAAAACGTTTTTTACGTCGGTTATTTTTAATTTTTTACGTCGGTTTCTAGACGAAGTTAATACGTGTGACATTATAAATAAGGTTTTTGACGTCGGTTATTTAAAAACCGACGTCAAAAACATAAAATCGCGATGTTTATCACGTCGGTTATTTTAGAACCGACGTGATAAAAGGCCTGGAGAATGGTTTATCACGTCGGTTATTTTAGAACCGACGTGATAAATGGCCTGGAGATGGTTTATCACGTCGGTTATTCAATAACCGACGTGATAAACGGCCTGGATAATGGTTTATCACGTCAGTTATTGAATAACCGACGTGATAAACAGGGGCGAGGGGGTTTATCACGTCGGTTCATATAGAACCGACGTGATAAACTAGGTTGAGGGTGGTTTATCACGTCCATTCTATAAGAACCGACGTGATAAACCGGGCTGAGCGTGGTTTATCACGTTGGTTCATATAAAATCGACGTGAAAAACCGGGGGAGGGGGGTTTATGACGTTGGTTATTGTATAACCGCCGTGATAAACCAGGCTGAGCGTGGTTTATCACGTCGGTTCATATAAAACCGACGTGAAAAACCGGGGGAGGGGGGTTTATCACGTCGGTTATTGTATAACCGCCGTGATAAACCATAGGGAGGCGGTTTATCACGTCGGTTATTCAATAACTGACGTGATAAACCATTTTCCAGGCCGTTTAGCACGTCGGTTATTCAATAACCAACGTGATAAACCATTCTCCAGGCCCTTTATCACGTCGGTTATTAAATAACCGATGTGATAAACCATTCTCCAGGCCTTTTATCACGTCGGTTATTTAATAACCGACGTGATAAACCATTCTGCAGACCTTTCATCACGTCGGTTATTAAATAACCGACGTGATAAACTATTTTCTAGGCATTTTATCACGTCGGTTATTAAATAACCGACGTGATAAACCCAATTTTTTTTTAAACAGAATGCAGTGATCTTCTCTCCACCAGAATCAACCAGAAAACAAATCAAGAAATCGTACCACAAAAACAGAAGTACATCAAAATTAAGCATGTACATAGATACCATATAAAACTTACCCACTAGACAGCATCCACCCTCATTTATACCCCATGGACAGCCCTCCCCCACCCCGTTGGAGCCCTCACCCTCATGTATACCCCCTGGACAGCCCTCTCCCACCCCATTGGAGCTCCCACCCTCATGTATACCGACAACCCTCCCCCACCCCATTGGAGCCCCCACCACACTCCTAGACTACCCCCCGACCCCCGGACACCCCCAAACACCCCTCGACAACCCCCCACCCGCCTGAACAGCACCTCCTCACCCCCTCACCCCACTTGACAGCCCCCACCACACCTCTGGACAACCCCCCCCCCACCCCTGGACAGCACTCCCACACCCCTGGACTGGCTTCCCACACCCCTGGACATCCCTGCCACCCCCCAGGACTGTCCCCCCACCCCACCGGACAGCCCTCCCAGACCGCTGGACACCCCCAACCTCACTGAACACACCCCCACACCCTTGGAACCCCTCCCCTACAGACCCAAATCCATACTAGAAGAACCATCAAAAGTAGACCAAAACAAGAAGTAGAGCAAAATTAAACATTCACTTATATAACATTCAAAACTTACACTGTCAACTTCAAAAAAACTAAATCAAACCTAAACAACTACCAAATACACAATTAAAACGACAATATTCAAAATTACATTTTACATTACAAACAACTAAAATTCAATCAAACCTGTAAAATAATTTGACCACTCTCCTTGTACGTGTTTGATGTCTTCAGCAGTATAGGGTTGAGGGTCATCAAAAAGCTACAAATGAAAAAGAAGATAGTTAACGTGTGTAATGAATAAATCAAATTGAAATATTATGGCAAAGTTTAAGAGGAAATCGTACCAGGTCAAAATTCACAACTGTCCCAGTTGTTATTATTTCATACATAAATATTAACATATAATATCCGCATTCGATGAGGCCTTGTTTTTCATGACAATTCTATTTTGAATGAGTGTAAATTCAATATATTATTTTTATGTAATAAATCAAAAAGTACAAATTATAAATGGAAATTTACCTTCGCATTTACATATTTGATCTTTGCATTTCTTTTCTTTGTGTTTTTTCGAAAGTAGACCCATGCACTGTTAGAAAATAATACGAATGGGGTAAATTTAAAATTCATTATAATATATAAAACTATTGATAAATTTAAACTTACTTTTCCAATATATTCTTAAAACTTTCCCGCACATCACTATGAACAGAGCATATCCAATAAAGAGCTTTCTCCCTTGGGCAAAAAATCCCTAACATCCAATGATTACTGATAAAAGGAAATTTAATGTTAGTGGTTTTTTATGTTAAAATATAATTAACTCTTTGAGAGAAATTTGTTTCATACCTCTCACAAAAAGGCATCATCCAACATTGTTGGATTATATTCTTTTCAAATCTTTCAGCAATATAAACCATTCTTTGTTCCTTAGTCAATGCACATGCTTCAGGGGAAATCAATTGTGGGTCCATGAATCCATATACTTCTGTCAGTTCATTCCTCTCACAAATTTTATAAAGATACCTAATACAAAACATATATAAGAATACATTTTTAATAAATATAATGCAGGGAAAAGGTGTTAAGACTTACATGGAAAAAATTTGCACCACATTGATTCCTAACTTATCTCCAGTAACAAGCTCCATGATATCAGATTTTGTAATCCCCACACTTATTTCACGTCCACAAACATGAGATTCCATTGGAAACTCATAAAAACCCAACAACAAATGTGAATATCTTGACAATCTGTCAAGACCACTGGAATCTGTATCTGATGTCATAGCATGTTGTCTTTGTTGTTGTCTATACAGTATTTCTTTACCTTTGAAGTATTCTTGTGAAAAAAAATTGAGAATTATAGTAGTTTTCAAATGATAAAACAACTGTAATAAAAAAATAAAATAAAAGATATAACATTCATACCTCTATGGTAATGAGTCGAGGAAGTCTGGATGGCCAAACTAAAAAATGGCCGATACTTTGTCCAACTGTCGCCACCTCATCTGTAGGTATTGGTACCCTAGCTGATCTATCTATAATATCCTATACAGTGACCCTCTGATTCTCTACCTCTAATTGTTGATGATGAACTGTATCTCCTATACAATATACCAACCCGTATTCTACTATATGATGTTGAGAATCATCAACATACAACTCGCAATATGTAGGAAGCTGCGGCGGAGGCGTAGGATAAAAAATGGGGTCCGCAGGCTGAGGTGGGGAGTGGGAGATACTGGCGGAGGTGGAGGATAAATAATGGGGTCTGCAGGGGGAGGTGGAGGAGTGGGAGCTGCAGTCTAAAATTGTCTTTGCATTTCTGCAAACATAGACTGCACCGACTATCTAATCTTGTCTTCCATCGTCGCATTAATATTTTGAACTTCAGCCTCCAAGGATTCTATTTTTTTTATAAACCCCCTCAGTGTTAGAAGTTGAAGAACGTGGAAACACTTTTCTTACCGATACACCTGCCGGATATCATCTTACACGACCAGGATGTTCGGGCCTTCCCAATGCTGCAAATAAAATATCTTACCTCCCAGTAGCTGTAAATGTCCCCTCTGAACTCTGCTCCTCAAGAATGTACTGTATTAATTAATTGAACATTTCTGTAATGATTGAAACTTATATGAAGAAAAAAGTTAACTTAAATAAATTAAATAGATATCTTACAATCCTCTCAGCTACGATTCTCGATTCTTCCGAAAGATATTGCCCTTTTTTTCCCTTCTGAGCTCTCTTCCATTTTTCATGTCTAGATGGAGGGGATGGAGGGGCCACCTCTCCAGATCTTGAAGACTCAGCTCTTAGTTATTGAAATTTTTCCGCTATCATTTTTTCTTCCAATAATGTATACCCTCCCCGAGATAAACTATGAGGGTATACATTTTTATATTGGATCTCCTGATGAGATTTCCTTGTTTGCTGTAATTTAAGAATAAGAAATCATTAACAAAACATTAATAAAATCATTTATATAACAAAGTTTATAAAAGTTTACATTGCTCTTACCAGAAATGACTCTTTTTTTTCTACTTTAAAAAACTGTCTCCATGTGTCTTCATCTATAAAAGGATATATACGACATGGATTGTCATGACTCCTATGACCATAAATGAAATCAGATGAGAGGGTTGATTTGAAATCCCTCCATCTCCTGGCAGCCAACGATAAGCATTTCTTCCTGACTCCTCCAGTGTCAGGAATATCAAAAGTCATCTGATAAAGAAGAGGTTAAACATATTATATATACTAGAAACATTAAAAGAATGTTCAAACAATGACAAAAGATCTTACCAAAATCGTCTCCCAAAACTGAGAGATAATCGCTTTATCCACACCTCTCCAATCATCATACAGAATGCTTACTTTGGTCTTATCCTGAGTGGCAAAAAAACTCTTAAAATCTTTGGCATTCGGACCTCTAGGAATATCATCATCATCAAACTCAACTACTATCCTCTGATCCTGCGTACGGGCAAGTGATAATTTTGGTAAATGTGTGCACCCACGTTTACCAACCTTTGAACTCTTTGTCGTAATAGGAGCATGTGAATGCTCATCCCCAGAGGTATGACCAGCAATATGCTCCTCTCCAGAATCATGTGGTTGATCATCTGAATGATCTGTCATTATCCTTCAAATCAAAAAAACAAACGTCAGTTCACAAATATACAAATTCAAATATTTTAATACTACTATAATCAGAAAATAGAAAAGTGTACTAGGTTACATAATAGTAAACATTGGTAATATGGTAAGCATGTTAAACAATGGTAAAGATGGAAAATATGGTCAAGATGGTCAAGATGGTTAAGATGGTTAAAAATGGAAAAATGGTAAACCTGGTAAACATTGTAAACATGGTAAAGTAATTGTCAGTGAACAAATATAAAAATTCAAATATTTTAATACTACTGTAATCAGAAAATATAAAAGTGTACTAAGTTACATAATAGTAAACATTGGTAATATGGTAAGCATGTTAAACAATGGTAAAGATGGAAAATATGGTCAAGATGGTCAAGATGGTAAAAATGGTAAAAATGGTAAACCTGGTAAACATTGTAAACATGGTAAAGTAATTGTCAGTGAAAAAAAATAAGCATTTTAAAATTCATGTAATGGTTATAAACATGATAAAGTAAACTAAACAAACTTAAAACAAACAAAAACATATACTTATTTTATTTTAAAACATGTTTTAATAAATAAAAAACTTACAATATCTAACATTTATGGAAAAAATAAATGTAAACAAGAAATAAACATATATTACCTGTAATTTTAGGAATGTACAGATGGATTTTTTCCCAAATTCCTTCTTCGTGATCGTTCCTTATGGCACAAACTATGTCTTCAACATGATCGTCATTATGTTCTGTTAATATTTCCATGGAAGTAGGGATCTCACATAAATCAGCATATTCATCAAGTTCATCCTCACCAACATATTGTTTTTCCCTTGTAAAACAACAGCCCACTGCATATCTGATTGATCTACTACATAAAAAAATTTTTTTGCATGTGTTGCCATTATAAAAGAATCAAATGTGTCTTCCAATCTATTCAGATTAACAAGTGTCATTCCAAATTCATCGTGTCTGACACTGTTGTTACCGTTAAACCATTTACAGTTAAAAACGGGAACTTTAATTTTAAATTAATCAACCTCCCATATGTCTTCAATCACTCCATAATATGCATTTGATGCAGAAATTGGGTTTTTGTCCTTAACACTCGAAAAATGCATTGCTTCTGCAAACACCAATATACCACGATTCTGAACTGCACTTCTGTTGTCCTGAGCTTTTGTATGAAATGTATAACCATTAATGTGATAACCAGACCATGTTATCACATTTAAACATGGACCACCCACTATCCATTTTAATGTCTCTGATACATCTGATCTACCAAGAAAAGTCTTTTTAATCCATGACAAAAAAGTTTTGTTGTGCTCATTCAAAATCCACATTTCTTTCTTCTTTGGATGACATTGTTTCAAATCATTAATATGCAATGTGATATATGGTTGAGCATCAGCTATGTTATTCAAGATTTATGATTCTAACTTCTTCATCTGTTCAGCTGACAATAATTTGACTTTCAAGCCACGAATCCCCTTTCCCTCATTATTAACTCGTTCATGGCGAGACGGAGGCAAACCTATGTGTTGCGCCGCAGCCAAGTAGCTCATACAAAACTCTGCTACCTCCTTAGAAATATACTTTTCAATAATGGAGGCTTCAGGTCGATATAGATTTTTAACATACCCCTTTAATATTTTCATATACCTTTCAAAAGGATACATCCAACGAAGATATACAGGTCCACAAAGCTTTATTTCTCGAACCAGATGAATCATTAAATGCACCATTATATCAAAAAAAGTTGGAGGAAAATACATTTCCAATTGACAAAGTATAAAAATTGCATCCTTTTCCAAAATGTTCAAAGCATTCACATCAATCGCCTTATTACAAATTGAATTGAAAAAATAACACAACTTCATTATAGTCTTTCTGACACGAATGGGCAATATTCCACGCAATGTAACTGGTAGAATTTGTTGCATCATGACGTGACAATCATGTGATTTCATACCTATCAACTTAAAGTCCTTCAATGAGACAAAATTTTTTACATTAGAAGAATAACCTTGAGGCACTTTGGTATCATGAAGACACTGACAGAAGCTAATTTTCTCCCTCTTCGATAATGTATGACAAGCCGGGGGAAGAAATGTTCATCTTCCTTTAGGAGTGGGAGCTAACTCCAAACATATTCCCATTGATAGTAAGTCTAATCTTGCATTCAACCCATCTTTATTCTTTCCTTTAATATCTAACAATGTTCCAATCAAAGAATCACAGATATTCTTCTCCACGTGCATGACATCAATATTATGTTTAAATTCATGATACCTCCAATATGGTAGCTCAAAAAAAATTGACCTTTTCTTCCAAATATGTCTATCATTACCAGATTTATGTGTCTTTCCCAATGTCACGTCAAGGTTTTTCACCCTCTCAAAATACAGATTAGGGGATAAAGGTTTTGGAGTAGTATCAAATTCTTGTGAGCCATTAAATGCCTTTTTTAGTCTTCTATAAGGGTGTTCCATAGGAAAAAACTTGCGATGACCCATGTACACTGTTTTCCTCCCATGATGAAATTGACAATAGGATGTCTGTTGTTCGCAAATTGGACATGCTTTATGCCCTTTAACACTGTATCCAGACAAATTTCCATACGCTGGGAAGTCATTTATAGTGAACAGAAACACTGAATGCAGTTGAAAATATTCCATTTTATAAGAATCATACACCCTAATACCATAAGCCCATAACAGTTTCAAATCATCAATCAACGGTGACAAGTAAACATCAATATCATTACCAGGTTGCTTTGGACTAGAGATCGTTGTACTCAACATGACATATTTGCACTTCATACAAACTTCAGGAGAGAGGTTGTAAATTACCAATAAAACAGGCCATGAACTATGTGTGCTACTGAGTGTTCGGTATGGATTCATTCCATCTGTGCACAACCCTAGTCTGAGATTTCTTATTTCATTTCCAAATGTAGAATACTGCGCATCAATTTTCTTCCATTGTGGACAATCAGCTGGATGACGTATTTTTCCAACACATACCCGCTCTTCAGCATGCCATCTTAACCTTTTTGCATCATGTGAATTAGAAAATAAACGTTTGAAACGATTAAATATAGGAAGATACCAAAATACCTTTGAAGGGATCTTTGTAATCTCTACATCACCCTGTGATTTTTCTTTCACCTTATACCGTGATGTCCCACATTTTGGACACTCTGACAGAAATTCATATTCCTTCCTATATATAATGCAGTCATTCGGACAGGCATGTATTTTCTTGTATCCCAATACCATCGGGCATAATATTTTCTTGGCTTTGTAATGTGAATCTGGAAGATCGTTATCTTTTGAAAGAATGTCTTTCATCAATTGTAGCAGCTCTGTAAAACTTATGTCACTCCATCCATGCTTCGCCTTCAGGTTAATCAATCTTAACACCGCCGACAAAACTGTAAAATCTGTACAACCGGGATATAATGGTTTTTCAGCATCACCATATAGACGTGCAACTGTCGGTTCTATCTCAATTTGTTCTGCTACAATATCGCGAATCATTTCTTCAATTCATCAGAGTTACCATCTTGCGAATCATCATCATCAGTGACATTTCGTCTAGTTTCACCATGCCAAATCCAAGGGCTGTAACTCGGATTAAAACCATGACATATCAGATGATCTTTTATCTCTCTACTTTTCAACTTCTTCATATTCAAACATTTCAGGCATGGACAGAAAAAAATGTCACTACTTGGAACATTTCGTTTTGCAAATTCCAAAAAGGCATCAACACCTTCCTCAAATTCATTTCTCATTCGATGTGTCGTAATCTAACTTCGACTCATTATTACCTATAACAAATATCAACAAAAAATATATATTTTTAAGATAATACAAATACATGTTTATATGAAAAAAATCATAATTTGAATGTAAAACAATTTAAAATATAAAACAAATCTATAGGTATTTAAAAAAATATTCTTGAATATTATTTTTAAAACAAAATATAGTTAGATATAACAGTTTTAAATTTCATTTAATCAAAGAAAACCATGACGCCTAATGATTCTCCAAATAAAATATACATCAATAAAACATAAACAAAATGATTTTTATCTGGAATAAGTGAATATGATCAGATGATACACATTTATAATAATCTCATGCCAATATACTAATAAACATGTTAAAATATAGGAATACCTAATGGAGCATATAACATGTGTTATTCATGCTTGTTGTTCAATCATTATGATCTAAAGTACTCAACACTTTCAAGTGCCAAAATATTGAAAGTAGTAGTAGTTTTCATAAGTACCCAACACCAAATAGCTATACATCGTAAGTGTCATGTTAGAAATATGAATATAGTCCATTTGTTTTATGTTTAATAATATTGTCATATTATCTGATCATTCTGATTATATATTAGAATTACTATATCCTTTTGATCCGATATATAATCTAAGGACATTAATATTTCTTTAGAAAAAGTAATGTTAATATCATGGTAATGTAAAAAAAAGTATATGTCGAACTATATATATGTAATACCAATAAAAAAATACATATGTGTTTGGCCTGGGTTTCACACATAAAACAACTCATCTCACAGATTAAATTTTTGAATCATCCTACATAATACTTATTTTTATAACTTAGGGAATGAAAATAATAAAAGTTTTGATTTACGATACTCATTATGGGTAAACATGATATATATAAATATAATATCTAATCTCATAAAAAGATATCCATGGGGGTATAAGAGCATACACAGAGCACATGATCAAAAAGATAAGTGAAACAGTTCTATATAATCATAGATCATAAGACCTGAGTCCAAGTATAACAATTTTAGCATAACATAAGACATGATTTATATGATAGTGGGAACATGATTTAAAAAACCTTATTCACAAGATCACAACATTGGTATGTGGAATAACATAAGAGTGTGGCACAAACATAATCATATAATTCATAACATATGTCAAGGGAAAACATAGTTTCATTCACCTCATATTGGGATATGTTAATCACCTTTCCTATAATTTATTATAATATTTCTTACGAGACACATCACATAACACATTGGACATGGTATAACCATTTGTATCCCATATTGGTCTATGATATATAATGCATTGTCGAATGCATTAGAAGGATATTATGGACCCAAATGTCACATAATGACTAACCATATATATGGGTGAATCGTGATCATCAAATCATTTATAACACTTTCGTAGATCAATTAACTAAAAAAATGAAATGGGGGTCATAATTGTTTTTACAAAACATAATAATTATTAATACATAAAAATGTGTTTGGATGGTAAGATAAGATAATATACCTAATTCAATCTAATTATCGTTAAATTATTTCTACCTAGATAGAAAAGACCTTTAAAAAAAATATAATTTAACTTGAGAATGAAAAGAAAGTACCCTTTACCTTTTTTATAATGAAAAATCTGAAAAGGATGATAATAATATTTAGGTATTATAATTTTTTTATGAATTATTAATAATAAAAGAAATCACCTCACTTGGTTTTGTTGAAAATCAGACATACCATCGTATTCAAGAAATCAGATACACTTTGCATGAAAAGGTCCATCATTTTTAGGAGATGACTGAAAGAAGAAATGTATTATCAGACTCACCATGAGTCTAGAATGAAATATTTGATTGTAATAGGTATGAATTGATATTTTTATGAATGCAGATGAAAAAAGATGATGGTTTTCTGATCTAGGAGTTCTAAAAATCATAATTTTTTGAAAAAAATTTATGATGTAAGAATGTTGAATGAAATTTTAAGGATAGGTATTACCGATTGTACCTGGTCCAATTTCATTCATGAAAATCATTTTCTGGACAATCATATTGAAAATATGATTTTAAGAAAATAAGTACTACCAATCTTCATCCAGAAAGACACATTCCAGCTAAGTAGGAAATAATAATGTTGCTGGAAGAATGGAACGTTACAATACCACCCATTATTTTTCATATTTTGCTGAAGCTAATCCTCAATGTTTTAAAATTAATTATTCTTTCTAAATGATTGAATAATTTGAATGGTTGTGAAGTCAAATATCTATGTTCTCATGGTCATAGTAATATTTTTATCAGATATTGATTTATTTAGATACTTAAGAGGTTGCTCGTAATGAAGTTGCTGGTATTCAGATAGATCAATATAGCGATCATATTGGAGTTGTTACTGATTCGTATTTCAGAAGAAAAGATGAAGTATAAGTGGTTTAAGATGCTTTAATGAATTTACTTTTTCATTGTACTATAGAATCGTAAAGCGTATATCAGAATGAAAATCTAGAATAAGAGTTAAAAATAGTCTTATCCAAAATACACCTGTTTGAATGTTGCGAGTTGAATGTTGCGAGTTGAATGGACATAATAACCATTTGCAATAACAAAAAATTCCACAAGATTCAAAAACGAACGAAAAGCACATCAAGAATCGAAACAAAAACAAACGAAATAAATTCGTAGAAGGCTTACTTGAATGTTGCAAGTTGAGATGATAGATCCGAGAGGAGTGAAGAAGATAAACAATGAAGCCAAAATGAGTTTAACGCAGGTCGATCGACGAGCCGATTAGGGTTTACCGCGCGAGAGAGAGACGAGCCGACGGACTGTCAATCGAAAAATCGTAAATGACAGTCCACGGGCTTTATTTTTTTTAAATGTTTTATAACGTCGGTTATATAATAACCGACGTTATAAACTATTTTTTAACTTTATAACGTCGATTATCTTAAAACCGACGTAAAAAAGCTCCCGCGCTTTGGTTTTTTACGTCGGTTATTTTATAACCGACGTAAAATACGAGATATCTACGGGTTTTTTACATCGGTTATTTGGAAACCGACGTAAACCCCCCCCCCCCGGGCTTTGTTTTTTTACGTCGGTTATAAGATAACCGACGTAAAAAACCAATGCGCGGGGGGGTTTTTACGTCGGTTTCCAAATAACCGACGTTAAAAAACCCGATATCTACGCGTTTTTTACGTCGGTTATCAAATAACCGACGTAAAAAACCAAATCCCAGGGGGGGTTTTTACGTCGGTTATAAAATAACCGACCTAAAAAATCTCGTCCTTTGGTTTGTTACGTCGGTTATTTGATAACCGACGTAAAAAACGCGTCTATATCGGGTTTTTTACGTCGGTTACCAAATAACCGACGTAAAAAAACCCCCACGCATAGGTTTTTTACGTCCGTTATAAGATAACCGACGTAAAAACCCAACAGGCGCGATTTGTAACGTCGGTTATTAAAATAACCGACGTTAAAAATCTACTCGCCGCATTTTTACGTCGGTTATATATAACCGACGTAAAAAATGGTGACGTAAAAAACGATTTCTGCACTAGTGCCCCCAGGAAACTAAAGAACTAACCTTTTTAGGGTCAATAGATATACCTAATTCTGATATTATATGAACCAATAAGTGAATTTTTTTGAACCAAAATTGTCACTTAGCAATCTTGGTGTAATTTTTATGCTCTCTTATTGTACTCAAAATGATCTCAATAAAATTTTAATGGTCACTACGAGTGTGAGAATACACCAAGATGTTATCCACAAAGACCATGAAAAAAGAATCCAAATAGGGGTGGAATACCCTATTCATCAGATCCATGAAAATGGCGGGAACATTCATAAGATTGAATGACATAACAAGGTACTCATACAGACCATACTTTCTATGGAAAGGTGTATATGGTATGTCTGATGACCTAAATCACACCTGATGATAACTTGATCTCAGGTCAATCATAGATAAGACCTTATCTCCTCAGATTTGGTCAAAGAGATCCTCTATTCTGGGAAACAGATATAGGTTTTTTACTATAAAATGGTCCAACTGTCTTTAATCCATAGATATACGTAAGGTTCTATCTTCCTTCTTGTAGAAAAGGTACAAGTGAACCCTAAGAGGATATACTAGGTTGTATAAAGCCTTTATCCTCTAAATACGCTAACTTCCAATTGAGATCCTGAAACTCTACAGGTTCCATCCTATACGGATTAATGGATTCTAGAACCACTTCTTGAACAAGCTCAATCATAAAATCTACCTCTCTCCAAGGAGGTAATCTAGAAAAGACATTTGAAAATACATACCTAAAACAATCTACCACTGGTGGGAAATCAACTTGATGTAAAACCTAATCCTCCATGAAGTGATTTGAAATATGGGCGGTCACTGCACATAGCCAGTGATGCTTTGGTCTAACTCCACCAACATGTACATCACACTCACCCTTATGTAGATAATTGTTTCCTTATGGTGATGTAAAAGATACCCTGTGGTGACAGAATTCTACAAAAGCATGATACTGAACCAACCAGTCCATCCTATGTATGAAATCTAATACCATCATCTTGAGAACAAAGTACTTCCATAAGAAATTGTAATTACATACCTCAAGGGGACATTCCCTACATTGGTATATACCCTCTATTCATACTCATAATGGTGTATCTAGGGTCATTAAACCACAGTAATATTGTATCTCCAGTCCAAGAATTTCCATGATAGATATAGAGATAAAAGAGTTCGAAGAACCTATATCAAATAAATCATATACTATAGTAGATTCCACTATAATAGTACCTCATACCGTAGATGGTCTCGTAGCCTGATCCTTGGGTATCGGTTGTAGTGCATGCAACTAGCCTGATTCACAACCTTGTGCAATAACTGGACTACCACGATCATAACTGATCTGTTGGCACTACTGGTGATCAGGGGTCTGGCTACCATGACCATGACCTCATCCTTTGCCACACCTACCGGTTTTATTCCAACTCCCTGTCTAATGCAGCGTAAAAGATCCCGCTCTTGAAGGTGGAGATGAAGCTGATCCTTTTCCACCCGAAGCTGGAGGAAAGGTCCTACAGAAATGTTAAAGATGCCCCATACGACCTCAATCCAAACACTCCATTGGGTCCCCATCACAATTAGGATTCAGGTTCCCCCGCTATCCACACTAATGACACTACGAAAAAATGGGTATTTGCGACGGGGGTATTTGCCCGTCGCAAATAAGTAGCCTTTTGCGACGGGATTGCTTTCCCCGTCGCAAAAGAACTGGCGCGCTTTGCGCGCCAAATCACGGGAAACATATTTGCGACGGGCGGTTATTGCCCGTCGCAAATAACCGGCGGCGGTAAAAGGTATTTGCGACGGGAATATTCCCTCATCGCAAATAGTATGTCGGCAGGTGGTTATTTGCGACGGGACCCGTCGCAAATAACTATTTAACTGTTGACCGTAATAAATGATGGCTAAGGTATTTGCGACGGGTACCGTCGCAAATGGACCCGTCGCAAATAATCTAACCTATAAATACCTCCATCCGTTTTTTTCAATTCATTCTCAAACTCCATCTTCTTCTTCTCTCAAAATTCTATTTCTAGAGTTCAGCGTTTCTCAAGTTTATTTTTTTTCTCCGGAGTTGATATTGAAGTTTTCAAGAACGATCAGAGATCAACCTCAGATCAATTTTCAAGGTATTTATATTCATTTTAATTTAATATTTATTTTAAATTTTTTATTAGTTTCAATTATTCTTAATTAGTTGTAATTTAATTATGTTTACATTGTTTTGTTACTTAATAAATTTAAATTATTAGTATTGTTCATAGTTAATGGTAATTAGGAATAATTAGTTATAATTTTCAATAATTAAGAATAAATATTAATAATTAGTAATAAATACCAATAATTAGGAATAATAACATTATTACATTATTAGTATATTTTATTATTAATATTAAAATAATATAATTTTTTATATTATATACAATTCTCTTTTCATCTGTGTGTTTTCTGTCTGCACATGTATTATTTGTATGTGGAGACAGAAAACACACAGATGAAAGGAGAATTGTATATAATATAGAAAATTATATTATTTTAATATTAATAATAAAATATACTAATAATGTTATTATTCCTAATTATTGGTAATTATTCATATAATTACTAATAATTAGGAATAATTACCAATAATTAGCAATAATTAAGAATAATTACCAATAATTAGGAATAATTACCAATAATTAGTAATAATTACCAATAATTACCAATAATTAGAAATAATTACCAATAATTACCCATAATTACCAATAATTACCGATAATTAGTAATAATTAGTAATAATTAGGAATAATTTGTAATAATTACCAATAATTAGTAATAATTACCAATAATTACCCATAATTACTGATAATTACCAGTAATTAGAAATAATTACCAATAATTAGGAATAATTACCAATAATTAGGAATAATTACCAATAATTACCAATAATTAGTAATATTTACCAATAATTAGTAATAATTACCAATAATTAGTAATAATTACCAATAATTAGTAATAATTAGTAATAATTACCAATAATTAGTAATAATTAGTAATAATTAGTAATAATTAGTAATAATTAGTAATAATTACCAATAATTAGTAATACTTAACAATAATTAGTAATAATTACCAATAATTAGGAATAATTACCAATAATTACCAATAATTACCGGTAAATAGTAATAATTAGTAATAATTAGGAATAATTACCAATAATTAGTAATAATTAGTAATAATTAGTAATAATTAGTAATAATTAGTAATAATTAGGAATAATTAGTAATAATTACCAATAATTAGTAATAATTAGTAATAATTAGTAATAATTGCCAATAATTAGTAATAATTACCAATAATTAGTATTAATTACCAATAATTAGTAATAATTACCAATAATTACCAATAATTAGTAATAATTAGTAATAATTAGTAATAATTACCAATAATTAGTAATAATTAGTAATAATTAGTAATAATTACCAATAATTAGTAACAATTAACAATAATTAGTAATAATTACCAATAATTAGTAATAATTACCAATAATTAGTAATAATTAATAATAATTAATAATAATTACCAATAATTAGCAATAATTACTGATAATTACCAATAATTAGTAATAATTAGTAATAATTACCAATAATTAGTAATAATTAGTAATAATTACCAATAATTAGTAATAATTAGTAATAATTAGTAATAATTACCAATAATTAGTAATAATTACCAATAATTATTAATAATTAGTAATAATTAGTAATAATTAGTAATAATTAACAATAATTAGTAATAATTACCAATAATTACCAATAATTACCGGTAAATAGTAATAATTAGTAATATTTAGTAATAATTTGTAATAATTAGTAATAATTACCAATAATTAGTAATAATTACCAATAATTAGTAATAATTACCAATAATTAGTAATAATTACCAATAATTAGTAATAATTACCAATAATTAGTAATAATTAGTAATAATTAGTAATAATTACCAATAATTAGTAATAATTAGTAATAATTACCAATAATTAGTAATAATTAGTAATAATTACCAATAATTAGTAATAATTACCAATAATTAGTAATAATTACCAATAATTAGTAATAATTACCAATAATTAGTAATAATTAGTAATAATTACTAACAATTATCAATAATTAGTATTAATTACCAATAATTAGTAATAATTACCAATAATTACCAATAATTAGTAATAATTAGTAATAATTAGTAATAATTAGTAATAATTACCAATAATTAGTAATAATTACCAATAATTAGTAATAATTACCAATAATTAGTAATAATTAGTAATAATTAGTAATAATTAGTAATAATTAACAATAATTAGTAATAATTAACAATAATAAGTAATAATTACCAATAATTAGTAATAATTTACAATAATTACCCATAATTACCGATAATTACCAATAATTATAAATAATTACCAATAATTAGAAATAATTACCAATAATTAGGAATAATTACCAATAATTAGTAATAATTACCAATAATTTGTAATAATTAGTAATAATTACCAATAATTAGTAATAATTAGTAATAATTACCAATAATTAGTAATAATTACCAATAATTAGTAATAATTAGTAATAATTAGTAATAATTAGTAATAATTACAAATAATTAGTAATAATTAACAATAATTAGTAATAATTACCAATAATTAGGAATAATTACCAATAATTACCAATAATTACCGGTAAATAGTAATAATTAGTAATAATTAGTAATAATTAGGAATAATTACCAATAATTAGGAATAATTACCAATAATTAGTAATAATTAGTAATAATTACCAATAATTAGTAATAATTAGTAATAATTAGTAATAATTACCAATAATTAGTAAAAATTTCCAATAATTAGTAATAATTACCAATAATTAGTAATAATTACCAATAATTAGTAATAATTACCAATAATTAGTAATAATTACCAATAATTAGTAATAATTACCAATAATTAGTAATAATTAGTAATAATTAGTAATAGTTAGTAATAATTACCAATAATTAGTAATAATTACCAATAATTAGTAATAATTAGTAATAATTACCAATAATTAGTATTAATTACCAATAATTAGTAATAATTACCGATAATTACCAATAATTAGTAATAATTAGTAATAATTAGTAATAATTAGTAATAATTAGTAATAATTACCAATAATTAGTAATAATTAGTAATAATTAGTAATAATTAGTAATAATTAGTAATAATTAGTAATAATTAACAATAATTAGTAATAATTAACTATAATTAGTAATAATTACCAATAATTAGTAATAATTACCAATAATTAGCAATAATTACCAATAATTACCCATAATTACCGATAATTACCAATAATTAGAAATAATTACCAATAATTAGGAATAATTACCAATAATTAGTAATAATTACCAATAATTAGTAATAATTAGTAATAATTACCAATAATTAGTAATAATTAGTAATAATTACCAATAATTAGTAATAATTACCAATAATTAGTAATAATTAGTAATAATTAGTAATAATTAGTAATAATTACCAATAATTAGTAATAATTAACAATAATTAGTAATAATTACAAATAATTAGGAATAATTACCAATAATTACCAATAATTACCGGTAAATAGTAATAATTAGTAATAATTAGTAATAATTAGGAATAATTACCAATAATTAGGAATAATTACCAATAATTAGTAATAATTAGTAATAATTACCAATAATTAGTAATAATTAGTAATAATTAGTAATAATTGACAATAATTAGTAATAATTACCAATAATTAGTAATAATTACCAATAATTAGTAATAATTACCAATAATATTAGTACTATGAAAATAATAAAAAATTTATATAATATTAAAATTATCAATATTTGTAAAAGGTTTTTCTTTATTCTCAACATATTTAATTCTTAAATGGTCAATTTTTAGGTCTATCTCAATAAAAAGTTTGTGTTAGTCATGTATGATGTAAACTCTATAATTATCCTAGCTTGAGTGTTTTTTCTAACAAATTATTCAAAAACAGTAATGCTTTTATATTTTATAGAAAAATATGGAACAACGAGGTCGTCAACAATCATTATTAGGTGACCGCATATGGATAAATCAACGTAGAAATCCAAACGGTTATGGTTTAAATCCAGTATATGTAGAGGGTGTGGAGACTTTTTTATCATTTGCGGCATCAAATCCAGAATTTGTTTCAGAAGGAAAAATAAAATGCCCTTGCAGAAAATGTGCATCGAGAACGTTTGACACGTTTGACAAAGTGGGGGAACATCTCTTACGTTTTGGTTTTCAACCAGATTATGTTTTTTGGTATCAACACGGTGAACGCAGTTCCAGAGCAGGTGATACCAACTTGATTCCAGATCCATCCCGGTTTCAAGATTTAGTACATGATGTTGCAGGTTCATCTGTTCAACATACAGAAACTCCGGCTGATATAGCTTCATATCTTGAGTTGGCACCGTCTGAATTTTATGAGTTGTTGAGGTCTGCTGAGGATGCATTATATCCTGGATGCAAGATGAGCAAATTAGAAGCAGTTTCAAAATTTATGGCTATCAAATCAGATAACGGAATGTCAAACACCTGTTTTGACCAGATATTTTCTTTGCTTAAAACACTGTTACCCGAAGGAAATGTTTTGCCTGCAAATTACTATGAGAGTAAGAGGCTAGTTCGAAATTTGGGACTTACTTGTCAGAATATTCATGCATGTTCAAATGACTGCATTTTATATTCTGGGGAAAATGAGTCGTTGGATAGTTTTCCCACATGTGGGCAACTGAGATATAAAGAAGGAAAACACGGGAAGTCTGGTTTTATTCCTGTAAAACAGTTGAGATATTTTCCGCTTACATCCAGACTTCAGCGTTTATTCATGTCTAAGAATACAGCGACAATGATGTCATGGCATAAAGAGAATATTTCAACCGATAAAATCTTGAATCATCCAGCCGATGGTGATTCATGGAAACATTTTGATAGAGTACATCCATCCTTTGCTTTAGAAGCTAGAAATGTTTGACTGGGCCTTTCCACTGATGGTTTCTTTCCGTTTGGATCTTATGGTAGTCAATATTCATGTTGGCCTATTTTTTTAACTTCGTACAATTTACCTCCATGGATGTTGATGAAGGATCCATATATCTTTTTGACTTTACTAATTCCAGGACATCCGAATAAAAATATTGATGTTTATTTGAAACCATTGATTGATGAATTAAATTTATTGTGGAGTACTGGTGTCAGTACATATGATGTTGCAACGAAATAGAATTTCATACTGAGAGCAGCATTGATGTGGACAATTAGTGACTTCCCGGATTATGGGATGTTATCTGGCTGGAGTACACATGGTCAGAAATCATGTCCTTACTATATGGGAGAGAACAAAGCATTTATGCTCATTCATGGAAAGAAACCTTGTTATTTTGACTATCATCGCAGATTTCTTCCAGCCGATCATCCTTTTCGCAGAAACAGATCTCATTTTAGAAAAGGAACAGTTGAAAGGGATGGACCTCCAAAAATGCTATCAGGTTCGGAGTTAAAATCAGTTGTATTTTCATTACCTCCCATCACTTTTGGTCCCATAATAAACCAACAGAAAATTTTTGGTTTTGGAAAAGAACACAATTGGATTAAACGTAGCATATTTTGGGATTTTCCATATTGGTCTGATTTGTTGGTCCGACACATGTTAGATGTCATGCATATTGAGAAGAACTGTTTTGATAATTTGTTTCATACAGTTTTGGATACGCCAAGAAAGAGAAAAGACAATGTAAATTCATGTTTAGATCTTGCCCAAATTTACAGGCGTCCAGAATTTTAACTGTTTGAGAATTTCAGAACAGAAAGGTTACTGAAACCTAAAGCAGCTTATACACTGTCTAAATAAAATCGTTTATTATTTTGTCAGTGGATTGCAGATTTGAGACTTCCAAATGGTTGTGCTTCCAATTTGGGTAGATGTGTAAAGAATGGTCATATTACTGGATTAAAAAGTCATGATTGTCATGTTATAATGGAAAGACTTCTACCCATTGGATTAAGAGGTCTGTTGAATTCTGTGATTTGGGATTCCATAACAGACATGTCTCATTTTTTTCGGGAAATTTGTGCTGCTACAGCAGATTATGATGCTCTAGGAAAACTTGAAAAAGATGTTGTTGTAATTATATGTAAACTGGAAAAAATATTTTCGCCGTCTTTCTTCGACTCAATGGAACATTTGATGTTACATTTGCCATATGAATCCAAATGTGGAGGTCCAGTACAGTTTCGATGGATGTACCCATTTGAAATATGCATGTAAAAATTGAAAAGAAAAGTACGTAACAAAGCATCGGTTGAAGGATCTATTGCAAAAGATTATTTGCAAGAGGAAATATCTTTTTTCTGCTCCCATTATTTTGAATCTGAGTATCCTTCAAAACACAACCGAATGGGATGAAACGAGAGGAATATTGATGAAATCGACAATCAATTATCTATTTTCAACCAGCCAGAGATTAGTTTTGGTGGAGTTTATGAACGCTGGCTTTCAGATGATGAACATCATAGAGCTCATACGTATGTTCTTCTCAACTGTGAAGAGATGACATCAGTTGTACTATAAGTGTTTATATCACTTATTCTATCATTTATGTTACAGTAAATAACTTTGGTTTTTATAGGTTGTATGATAATCATATCAACAAACAAATTCCACAAATTACAGCAGCTGCTCTCGAAGAACGTCGACTGAAAAATTTCTCTCAGTGGTTTCAAAAACTGGTAACATAAATTCTTTATCATTTAGCAACTCATTCAATGTATAGTTTACTATATTGATAATTATTTCACAAATTTTCAGGTGTCTTGACATGCTGATAAAATTGACAAACGGCTGTGTGTATTGAGTAACCCACCTTCCAAACTTGTTAAAACTTATAATGCATATGTGGTGAATGGATTTCGATTTCACACACATGCATATGGGGAATCGAAAAAAACAATGAACAGTGGAGTTAGTTTGAGAGGATCTCATCCTCGAGAAAATGAAGTTGACTTTTATGGCATACTTGATGAAATCATTGAACTCTGTTATCTTGGACAACATTACATAACCATGTTCAAATGCCAGTGGTTGGATACAGAGAGAGGCATGCGTGTTCATCCGACTCATGGAATCATCGATATTAAATGTAAAAGTGTTCTCGTAGTAAATGAACCATTCTTATTGGCTCAACAGACACATCAAGTTTTTTATGCAAAGTACTGTGCTACATCAAGAGACTTGACTGATTGGTGGAGTGTAATAAAAATAAAAATTTGAGACAATCAGTTTAGTCAAAGTGAATGTGCTTTCACTGATGTGTAAAGAATTAAAGTTTTTCAAGAGAGTACTCAAAATCAATCTTTTTTACAAAGAGACATGAGTATCGATGACGACACCCCACATTTAAGAGTCGGTGATTACGATGATGTTAATGATGTCACATATAAATTTGAAATGGTAAGAGATGAAGAAACTGTAACTCGAATGGATATCGATGATGTTGAGGAGGAATATGAAGATGACATTGACATATATGAAGATGATGATGAAGATGAACACTGATAGAATTCCATGGTATTTATATACAATCATAATATGTATATATGTATATATAATAGTAATTATCAATTATTTGATAACAACATTAACATTTTCTGTTTCAGATGGACGACGCCACATTTCGTGAGTTGGCGGATGCTGACCTGCCTTTCGATGCAGATGAGTTGCTGGCAGATGAACCTCAGCCTGCAGGCGCTCTAGGGAGTACGCGGAGGGGGCGCGGTCTTACACGATTGATGATTCCTGACCCCGTCCCCGAGCGACGTCCACGTCTTGGGTTTGATCCACGCACACGGAGGTGTGATAACCTGTGTGATAACCTCTGAATTTGACTAAGATTTCATTAATCTATTCACATAATAAATGTTTATTATTTTTACAGTTTTCCGCATATAGCAGTCGGACAGGGCAGTGCTATTTTGCACAACTATTTCTCTCAGTCGTGGACCACATGGGAGCAGATTCCCATTGATGTGCAGCAGGCCATGTTCGTCCATTGGTTGGTACGTACGTAAATAAATAATTTTTATTTTGAAAATTATTTCATTTCTAACTTGATATTTTGATTTATTTGTAGGGTTTATGGTATCCGATCGAGGATACCATGCGTGACGCCATCCACGAGGCATGGGAGGTGGCCATGCGTGATCGCCTTCATCAGTTTTTGCACAATTTAAGAAAAGCTTCCATGAATAAAGCAAGAGTGTCAGATTTTGACGAGTCATGTAGAGCACACCGACCAGAGTACATTTAATCCCATGTATGGGATGGATTATGTGCGCACTGGTTGAGTGGTGCCTTTCAGAGGAGATCATCGGTAGGGAGGCAGAATCGGGGGAGATAGGAGGTGACTCATCGAGCTGGGAGTCATTCTTTCAGTACTCATAGACAACATCTGGTACGTACATTATTTATAAATATTTTATATAACTATAAATATTAACAGTTTATTTTTTATTCTTATAGGATGTCGAGCACCCCGATATTACGGAGTACGACGTATATCGGAGGATGTATAGTGATCCTGCTACTGGGGAGCTCAGAGGTGATCGTCAGCATCACATCGTGGTCATTATTATTTGTTTTCAAGTTTAAAAATTAACTGCATATAATATATTCACAATTTTAATTTTAAATTGCAACTACATGAGTCATATAAGGCCGCAACGTCACAGGCCCGGCCTGAGAGTCAGGCCGAGTCATCAGATCAGACCACTGGCCGTCAATTTGATGAGGCGGCATGGATGCAGGCCACCCAGTATGCCTTCGAGAAGGGTCGGGTAGTTGGTATCAGCTCTCGACTAACTCCCAGAGATTATTATGGCGGTGCTGCGATGTCGGCGTCCAGCTCGAGAGAAGCTCGTGCATCTTCTTCTGTTACACAGTATGAGGATCAGTTGCGATCTCAGACTGCACTGATAGAGAGTCTCCGACAGGAGCAGGAGCAGATGCGTCAGCAGCATGAGGAGGAGCGTCGACGCCAGCAGCAGCTGTACGAGGAGCAGACGAGTCGGTGGCAGCAGCAGCATCAAGAGAAGATGGAGTATATGCGCCGACTCACTCATGCTTTAGGGATGGATTTTCCTCCACCACCATCTGCATATCCCCCCCCCTTCAGATTAGAGTTTGTTTTTATGTTATAAAATTTGTGAAATCAAAATATGATTTTTTTTTCTATTCGTAGTTTCTGTCTCATTATAAAATATTAATAATATTATATTTTTAAATAACAATATTAATATGAATAATATTATTATTTATATTTTATAATATTAAATTTTATATATATATTAAAATTTTATAATATTATAATTTAATTATATTTTTTTGTAATACTTGAATTATTTTAATATTTGAATGTAAAATAATTCTATTATTTTAATATTAATTAAAATAACTTATTAATATTTTTTTTATTTATGAATTATAATTCTAATATTATTATATTAATTAAATCATTTATTAATATTCTATTATTTTTTATTTTTGAATTATAATTCTATTATTATTATATTAATTAAAATAATTTATTAATAATTTATTATTTTTATTTGTGAATTATAATTCTATTATTATATTAATTAAAATAATTTATTAATATTTTATTTTTATTTTTTTTGAATTATAATTTGATTATTATTATATTAATTAAAATAATTTATTAATAATTTATTTATTTTATTTTTTTTATAGTATTTGCGACGGGATACTATGCCTGTCGCAAATAGTATTATTATTATATGCATTAAAATAATTTATTAATAGTTTTTTATTATTTTTTAAATAGTTTTGGCGACGGGTCCCGTCGCAACAGTTATTTGCGACGGGGCCTGTCGCCATTACTATTTGAAAAGTTTTTTACAAATATACGGAGTACTATTTGCGACGGGGAGAATCCCCATCGCAAAAAAAGGCTTTAGCGACGGGCCCGTCGCAAATAATTATTGTTGCGACACTGTTTTCAGCAACGGGCCATTTGCGACGGGCCCCCGTCGCAAAAAGCCATTTGCAACGGGATCCTGTCGCAAATGACCCGTCGCAAATACCTGTTTTTCTAGTAGTGTGAAACACTTTAGATCTATCTAAATAGGCACTCTAGTTGTCACTACTCAGATGAGATACCTCGAGGGAGTGTTTCCTGCAACCAAGATAACTATTGGCCTGTCGTGACACTGATCCTCTAAGCCCGATGCTACTATCATCCCTCAGGTTTTTCTCAATGATAAGATCTTGATTGGATATATCATAAAAATTAGGTAGGTGAAATACATTCACCTTCATATGGATGGAGTACTATAGCCCATCCTCGAAGCGTCTAGAATGTGAACGCTCATCACCGGTTAGAAGCGGTGAAAAGAAATGTAACTCTATGGAACATATTAAATATTCCATAAATAACATAGATCCCTATTTGAGATGCATGAACTCTATGGATCTATCAGAACTTAGCATCTAAGGAAATAAATGATCATAGAAGGTAGTCTGGAAATCAAACCATAACATGCCCTAATGACGATCGGCCTGGGTAATCACATCCCACCAATGCTTGTTCAAGTCCCAAATCATGTAAGTAGAAATTTTTACCCTCTTCTCTGGAGGAACCTCAAGATGCTCAAAGATATATAGGGTGGATTCTAGATAAGACTCAACAGCATGTGGACCTCTATCCCCTGATAAGGTAGGAGGATGCTGCTGCTAGAACTCGTGACTCAGAACATCCATTGTAGGTGCAAGATGTGGACCACCATGCATATACTATTTCAGAAATATGACACTATCATGAACATGGGAATCAGTGCCCAGATCAAGTACACCAGGCGGTGCCTCGAGTGGAACTCCTGGTGGTAAGATTGGCGGCCTAGGGCCCACCACATCTGGAGCATGATCGTTTCCACCTTTCAGCACATGATACGAGGATGTCATGGTTGAATTAGTCTAAAAATGCCAAGGACAAGCCTCAGAAACAAGATTAATCATAAAGGTATCATCACTAATAGAAGCTAAATATAATAAAACTCACTATCTCGGGCATACTACCCCAGCTACCTTCTTAGACGTCCAGGTATTTTTAAGTGGTCAAGTATAAGTTTCATTTAATCATTCAAATTTAATTATCAGGTTCAATCCTTTACCTTTTAATAAATGTGACAAGGTAGGATAAGGACATGAAACCATTTCATATTATAAGTCATGTTTCTCTTAATAATGGATATCCATTCCCATTGAATCAGTTCCTATACACCTCATCAATGAAAATGAATACCATTTATTTATAGCATAATGGACTGACATGGTAAATTACTCATCCCAAACCATGAGGTCCTATACACCTCAAGAATTGAGATAGGTAATCACTCAATTGAAACCAAGACTAATAAAAACATAATACAAATATCACAGCATCACTCAACAATCACAGACATATCATGCAATGAAAAGTAGTGAAATAAACCTTTATGGCATGGAAATATTCTTGACATGTGAATAATATGTGCTTATAATGATGAATGTAACAATTATCCTTGCCCTCATATCATCGGTACAAGGATTAAAGAAATCTTCAATAGAGTAATAATCAACAACACCACACATCATGTGCATCACCCAATGGTTAAATAATTTCAATAGTAATAAGAAAAATAGAATAACAATTATAATTCAAGAAACTTGGTTTTTAGCCCGAATATGGGTTCAAGATGCCCAAGAATGACTTATGACCAAGTCTCAAGCATTCATAATCTTCAATATATTGTCTCCAAATATTAAATCAAGAAATTAAACTCCTATGATATCACTTTGTGACGTCCCGGACTCGGATTCCACTTCATGGGTGCCCTAAGTCTGGTGGCCCACATGGCCACAAGTGTATCTACCCAAATATCATAGGCTACCAACTAGAAGTGAGGGCCTAGTGTGTTTCTGTGGTGAGACTATTCCCTCATTACTAGAGTGAAACACAACTGATAAATATAAAAATAGGTAAATAGTGGAAGAAGTACAAGTAAACAGAAGGCACAATGGAAATAGGAACAACAATAAAAATAACTAAAACAATAGGAATAAATGATGATGATATGTCATGTCACTAGAAAGCTGGAAAACACAGATACAAGAAACCATACATAATATGTTCCACAAAATTATAAAGGAAATCAAAGACTATCCCAAGCATCTCGAGCTCCGTCTCGGTCATCTGTTATCAAGATCCATCCTAAAGATCAAGTAATCAAGTGTTTGAAGACATATAATTCCCTTTATCAACACCTATATCCATGTAATCTACTTTGGGTACCAAAAAATTCCCATAGAGGGTGCGAGATAAATCTCAGTGGGCCACCACCAATGGTGTCTATAACATTCGGCCCGTGTAATGGAAATATAATATTGTGCATGAATGCATATATAAGGTAAAGCAATACAATGTAACTAAATACCCAAGTACCTACTTCATCCCTTGTATTTTGTCTAAACATGTAACCAATTCATTATTTGATTGTATCAATTTATAAATAGGCGACATGTAAGAAATAGTGATGGTTCCAAACTATAACCATTCATCCTACAGTGATATTTAATAATAAATTTCCATGGTAATAACCATGGAAACATAAAGATAAAGGGTCTCCAACTCAGTAATAACTATATCCTAGGTAAGATTAAGAGTTTAATACAAGGATCTTAGTCAAATTCATTTCATAATGAGACGCCTATTGAGTCCAAGGTGTTCGTATAAGGTAAAACGGGGCTAAGGAATGATTGGACCAGATGGGATTTAACAATGGAATCTACTTGTCAATGTTGGATCCAAGGAGTGTATCCAAGGAATACTTTAATACTATATGAGGGACCATACGGTGTCATACCGGGAATCCAAGAATATACAAGGATCGAGATCTAGGTGGGTTTCAACCTAAGCAAGCCACATCCTTGAATCAGAATAGAGTTCCCAAGTTCCCAAGGCATTCCCCAATAAAATTCCAAGGTGAGCTACAGTTTGGACACTCCTATATTTTAATGAATAAATATATATAATTTAAATTTGTCCAAGCCTTTCCTTTAATTATTATGAATAGGCCAAGCAGCATGCAACCCTTTAATAAAGTCATAATCAATCAATAATTCAATTTGGATCAAGCCTTTCCTTTCATTAGTGTGACAAGGCCAAGTAGCATGAAACTGTTCATTTAAAACATTTAAGGCTTATTAAATAATTATGGTCCATTATATTTCCTTACATTAATGTGTTATGGGTGTTATGGACATGCAACCTATTATTTATTTACATTTAATTCGATCATGTCATAAACTTAGTATACTTTCCAATTTACATTTCACATTTAATTATCAATTGAAGCACATACCTTAGGCGGGTTAAGTGGTGAGAATGAATGGTACTTTCCATAATGAAATTCAAAATATAAATCAATCCATTTAATATAGATAATATTACCCTTAGAATGGTCAATCCAAGTAACACCCGAGCGATAACTCAAACATGTTAAATACTAGAAACCCAATTACGATATAACCTCCTACATGGGATGGATGGAGTTGTGGGAGTAAGCACTAAAAACTAATCACATATTTGTAAAGAGTATAACCATGTAGTTCTAATGAGTATAATCATGTAATATAAATTCAATTATGATACCTGATGAAATCGGCAGGCCCCATATGATAATTCCAAAATCAACAAACTTGAGGGATGAGTTATAGACCACACACCTTAGGTTTGTACAACTCTACTCCTATAATATAGGCCTCTTATTTGTATTATAATGGATTAGATTTTAGAAAAGGTAAAAAATGATAAAACCTATATAATTAGGTTGAGAGAAAAAGAGAAGAGAAACAACTAAAAAGGGCTCGAGTACTTACCGTTGTGCATCTAACGTGATGAATAGAAGTTTGATTGGATCCTGGACGAAGTAGATCTCTTGATCCCTAACTTAGTCCTTCAAAAGATCCAAAATGATATAAAAGAAGGTTAATCCTGCTAGAAATAAGATTAGGATGAAGAAGGGGTATTAATTAGATCATTAAGGTGAAAAGGGTAAAATTACCTAGATTTTAGCTTGTGCACAGTTTGCTGCACAGTTTTCCAAACCATCTGCAAACCATCCATGAGTACCAAGGGAAGAGGGGAACTGGCATGGTTTGGCCACACAATTAGGGAAACCATGCACCAACCATGCAAGATGAATCTTCCCATAATGCAGACCATCAACACGGTTTGATCAAACTATTCCCCCCTTTTTGCATGATTTACTCTAACCGTACGACATGGCTAGTTTTCTCAAAAATATGGGTTTTGCGCTTCTAAAAATCCCCAGACACCCTCGAGACCTTCATTTATGCATCCATAAAAGGTCCAAAATTAAGAATTATACTGAAATTTAAAGGATCCATTCCTGAGTGAAAAAACATGTTCTTATAATATGGATGATAATTCAAAACCTTTTAGGAAACCACAAGGACACCTAACACCTATAATGAAATAAGTAGTCAAGAATGATTTCATTAAAATTATTGATTATAGTTTAATATTTCCTATCACTAATAGTTAGTGGTTCATCCCATTTAAAGTGGTAACTAAAAAGTGTGGGACCATATTAGTTGAAAATGATAAAGGATAATTGATAACCATAAGAATAATGACTGGATGGAGAGTTTGCATCAAATATCAAAAATTGAATGATGTCACCAGAAATGATCACTTTACATTACCCATTATTGATCAAATACTTGAAATATTGGTATTAAGATATTATTATTATTATTGGGATGGATACTCAGGCTATAATCCAATAGTGGTGACACTAGAAGATCAAGAGAAAAGCACATTCACTTGTCCGTATGGTACATTAACTTATCAGTGAATTCCTTTTGTGATATGAAATACACCAACCACATTTCAATGATTCATGATGGAAATATTCCATTAAATGATTGAATAGTTCATGGAAATATTCATGGGTGACTTCTCTATATATGTGGATTCTTTTGATGAATGTCTGGAACATTTGGATAATGTTTTGGAAAGAAGTGAAGAAAAGAATATGGGGCTCAATTAGAAAAAATCACACATTATGGTAAAAAGTGGGATAGTTTTAGGCCACCAAATTTCAAAGAAATTCATTGAAGTTTATGCAACCAAGATCAGTAAAATAGATGTGATACCCATGCCTACTTTAGTTCATTCAATTTGAGGTTTTCTTAGGCATGATGGATTTTACTAATGTTTCGTTAAATATTTCTCTTTTATTACCCATACCTAGACCACTCTATTAGGAAATAATGTCACATTCCACTTTTGGAATAAATTTCAGGAAGTAATTAAATTTATAATGCAATACTTGGTTGAGGCCCCAATAATGATTTCCCCAAACTTGGAGCATCCGTTTGAGCTAATGTGTGATGCCAGTGACTGGGAAGTTAGTTCTGAATTGGGAAAAAGGAAAGAAAGGATCTTTAGACAAATTTATTATTATATCCTCACTTTGAAAGAGGCTCAACACAATTACACAATATCAAAAAAATCTCTTCTATCATTTTTCTTCACATTTGATAAATTATGATCTCACCTGTTGTTCTCCAATGTCACTGTCTATATGTATCACTCTACACTATGATATCTGATGACTATGAAAGATGCAAATCCCAGAATCATTTGATGTATATTATTACTTCAAGAATCTGACCTAGGATTAAAGGAAAAAAGGTCACTACAAATTTCATTTCTAATCATTTATCATTCATAGACCATGAAACAAGTGAAGTCAATGTGTAATTAATCAATGAAACATTTCCTGATGAACAACTCTATGCCACTAAGACAATCACACATTAGTATTACAAATTCTTAAACTAATTTTTCTTCAGGCATGGTACACATAGATTTTTCAAATGATAAGAGAAAAACATTTTTGAATGAAGAACGCCATTACTATTAGGATGATCCATAAATTTTTAAGGACTGTGTAGATGTAATGATATTAAGATGTATCCTAGAAGAAGAATTTGATAGTGTTTTGAACTTGTCCATGCTATAGAAGCCATAGAAAACCATGGAATTCAATGAATAATCAGAAAAGTGTTACAATTTGGTTTGTGCAGGCCTACTATGTATCATGATATTTGTTTGTTCATCATGAATTGTGATTAATGCCAAATAACTGGTGGTATAAGCTAGAAGTGTGAAATTCCACAACAATAAATCATGGGTATTGAAATATTTTACATATGGGGAATTGAATTCATGAGTCCTTTTCATAAATCATTTGTAAAATCCCACATCTTTGTCTATGTTGAATATGTATCAAAGTGGGTGGAAGATAATGCATTTTCATAAAATACTACTCGAGTTGACATTAAATTTAAAAAAACATATTTTTACCCGATTTAGAATTCCAAGGCACATCATCAGTGACCATGGTACCCACTTCAATAGTGAAATGTTTCAAAAGCTAATGACTCTCCATGGATGTAAACTCTACATGATCACCCCATACCATCCACATAACAATGGCCAAGATGAGGTTTTAAATAGAGATATTAATGTCATTTTGGAGAAAACGATGAGTACATCTTGGAAAGAATGGGATGCTAAACTTGATGATGCACTTTGGACTTACATGACTACATAATAAACACCTATTGAAATGTCCATGTATCTCTTGGTATTTGGAAAAAACACACCACCTCCCTATAGAAATGGAACACAAAGCTTATTAGGTTGTTAATAAGTTAAACGTTGATTTCAAAACTACCCAAGAGAAGCGTTTTTTTCATATGAATGAATTAGATGATATGAGGATAGAAGTGTATGAAAATGATTTGATTTATAAAGATAAAACTCGAGATAAGAATGATAAATTGGTCCAACAAATAAAATTTTCACCAAGTGACAAAGTTCTACTTTTCAACTCAAGACATCAGATCATAGAAGGAAAGATAAAATCAAAGTGGTCAGGACCTTACACTGAAATAATTGTTTACCCCCATGGTGTTGTTGAAACATATGATGGGAATATGGATCCATTTAAGGATAATGATCAATGACTCAAACTTTATCACACCTATTATACAATATGAATCATTGAAGAAGTTCCCTAAAATCAAGAATCTGCTAGTATGTCTTAAGATGTAAAAATTTGTGCTAATCAGGAGGCAACCCAAATACTTTGATATTCCTTGATCTTTGTTTAATTACTTTCTATATTTATTTTTCTTCACTATTTCTTGAATTATTTTTAATTTTACTACTACAGTATCCATGTCCAGCTATTCTATTATTCCATGGTCATCGATGCACCTATTCCATCCCTATCTTCCCTCGTACTGTTGGTGACTCAGAATTTGGCAGATGTCGAGTGCCAACTTGTGGAGATTTAATTAGAGACCCCTTATCAGAATCCATCACCACCACGATGAGCATATATTATTTTCTTTGTGCACCAATTTCAATCTCAGTACGCTCCAGAGGTTGTTAATCCCACCAACCGTCCACACAAGCTCAATGACACAACCATCGGTTCCAACAAGAGGCTAAGGAATTATGAGATGATGGACCATGCTGATTAACCTTTCTATATTTATTTTTCTTCACTATTTCTTGAACTATTTTTAATTACACTATTACAATATCCATGTCTAGCTATTCTGTTATTCCATGGTCATCGATGCACCTATTCCATCCCCATATTCCCTCATACTATTGGTGAATCAGAATTCGGCTGATGTCGAGTGCCAACTTGATGAGATTACATTAGAGACCCATTCTTAGAAGTAATCACCACCACGATGAGCACATATTATTTTCTTTCTGCACCAATTTCAAGCTCAGTACGCTCCCAATGTGGTTAATCCCACCAATCGTCCACACAAGCTCAATGACACAGCCATCAGTTCTAGCAAGAGGCTAAGGAATTATGAGATGATGGACCATGCTGAATAACCTTTGTCTATCCATATTGTGGAAGAAGAAAGTATTAGCACTTACTTGGAGGAAACCCGTGTTTTTATCTTGTTATACTTTTTCATTTATTTATTATATTTTGTATTAGGAAATTAACCTGGCATGTGGAACATTTTCAACTACTCCTATAATTTTTGTGCACTTGTTATTCTCCAACGAATCTACATTCATTTGTATGATATTTGGTATTATCTTTATGATATGATGCGGGTATGTGATGTCCATGTGTATATTTTATAGGTACATCATTTTTAGAGCTTTATTATATATAGGAAGGCTTAATATGTTTATCAAAATTTACTTGAAGAAGTTTGTTTTATTTTCTTTCATATTTTTATGCTTCTAAAAACACCATGTAAAACAAATAATTAAAAAAACATAAAAAAAAAACCATCCTATCATTTATTTAACTCACATGAAATATGTTGTATTTTTTTCATAATAGGGTCAGAGGTATACCACTTGTCTTCCTAGGAATTTAGAGAACATTCTTGTTTCACAATATTTTATTCTTGATACCATGGTTTACAAGATTTCTAATATCAGTCCATGATTTGAAAATGTTTCCCTGAAACACATTTATTTTTAGACACTTATTTGCACTCATTCTCATATGGGTTGTCCAAAATTTTATTTCTATACCCATGAGTATTCTGGACCCTTTTTTCATAATCTCGTGTTTTTATTTTTCATGAGGGAATCTCGTGTTTTATTTTCTTTAATATTTTTATGCTTCTAAAAACACCATGTAAAACAAATAATTAAAAAAACATAAAAAAAACCATCCTATCATTTATTTAACTCACATGAAATATGTTGTATTTTTTTCATAATAGGGTCAGAGGTATACCACTTGTCTTCCTAGGAATTTAGAGAACATTCTTGTTTCACAATATTTTATTCTTGATACCATGGTTTACAAGATTTCTAATATCAGTCCATGATTTGAAAATGTTTCCCTGAAACACATTTATTTTTAGACACTTATTTGCACTCATTCTCATATGGGTTGTCCAAAATTTTATTTCTATACCCATGAGTATTCTGGACCGTTTTTTCATAATCTCGTGTTTTTATTTTTCATGAGGGAATCTCGACCATGTTATGTCTTCTTGAACTTTCCATGTTTATCCATCAAAGTGATTGGAATTTTGAAAGTTACACTAAAATGGATGAGGCATTTTTTGATATATTTAGACCCTTTGACCCACTAATCCACCCTTAAATTTTATCCATTGTGTAACCATTAAAATCCCTAAAGAATCTTTTTTTAGGACGATCCCACAGCTGATACCATTCCCTACCCTTTTCTTAATTATTTTCATGATGATTTTCAATCTCAGTATAGGGGAGTGATTTATTCACGGAGAAGGTTGTTTAAGGTATAGTAAAAATTTGATGCACATGGATCTACATTATCATATTGTGATCATATGTGTTATATTTCAGAGTAGAAAGATTAATTACATGTATTTTGGTATAGTAATGTAGATTATTTTTTGGTTCCAACAATAAGTACTTTCGTGGTCATTATGTGGTAACCCCCACTTTGGGGGATACCTATAAAAGTGATGAATCATTACTCATAGTGCTAGAGAGTTTTTAACATGACCTAATTTCATTGTGATGCTATAAAATATTCACTACTTGTGTACCTTTCTTTGGGATTTTGTATGACATTTATTTCATGGGGTTTTAGAATTGATACTCACCAGTTTTTCCTACCCATCTTATTTGAGTGAGTTGTGTCCTAAAAAAAGAGATGAGGAGGCAAGGAAAAAAAGAGAGAAACATTGGATTGTCATATTCTTTTGAAAAAACAACATTTTAAGTGTGGGGGAGTGAGAGTTTGGGGGATACATTAGGAATGACATTTATCATGCATTTATTTCAAGATTCAACCCTCCTTTTTGGAAAAACCTGTCACAATTTTTTATGACCCACCATCCCACAACCTTAGATACATTTGAACCTCATATAAAATTCTTGAAATTAATGTATTATTTTTATCTACACTAGTATAGATATGAAATTCATGGCAAGCCTATGGTAAACATGAATGTGTTTGAGAATTGAGAAAATCTTTGATCAAATTGTTTGAGCGATGAGAGTGATGGTGAGGTAGGTCACATGATGCACGAGTGTTGATTTTGTTTTGGAAGGAATGTGATTGGAAAGGTAACTATTTTTGAAAATTGGAATTCTAAATGAAGGATGAAATTTTGTGGATAAAAGGGGTTGAAATTTTTTGATCTTTTATTTTTGATATTCTGATTTGTCAATGGGTTAAGTTGTGTATTCATTCTTATTGTTTTTCCCATGAGTGAAAAGGATTATGTGTGGAGATTTTATGAACATAAATTTCACATGCATTTTTAATAATTTTCTAATTTATTTTTAATTATTTTTCCAAACTACTTTAAGCATTTTTAGGTTGTTTTTGTAGTTTTGTAGTATTTTAGATATTTTTATATTTTTTAATTAATATGTATAATAATTTTTACAATTTAGTATTTTATTAGTTTATTTTAATTTCATATTTTATTATTAATTATCATATGTATAATTATTAATGTAATTTACCATGTAACTCTAGTTTATTTAATTATATTTTTAGATATTTATTTTTATCTCTTTAACTTTATTAGTTTTTAATTATTTTTATTAGTTTATATTGGTTTTGTACATTATTAGCATTTAATGTATAACACTTTTTATTTTTAACAGTTTAATTTTTATTAGTTATATTAATTTCATATATTTAACACTATATTATTATTATTATTAGTTTCTCTAACATTAGTTTTAATATTAGTTTATTAATTTTTTATTAGATTAGATTAAAATTTTTATATTAGTATTATTATTACGTGTATAGATTAAAATTATATATAGGTAATAATTTTATTTTATTTTATGTATTATTTTTATAATTTTATGTACATGTATATTTTTATATATACTAATTAATTTTAGTTGAGTAATTAATTACATAAATTTATTTTATTTTTATTATTATTATTTTAATCTAACATTTATTAATATCAACATTTTTAATATTATTGAACTTATTTTCCATTTATTATTTTTAAATGCATTCCTTTTTAACTCTTTTTAATTAGTTTTTCCGATTTGTTTATTTATTTTCCTATTTAAATACAGGAGGAAACCACCATTCTATATTCGCTCCACTGATCTTCCACCATGTTGTGCTTCCTCCTGCTATCACCATCTGTAGAACCCCCTCCCTCAAACCTCATTCTCGTCGTCCCGTCTCCTTCCAACCTTGCCACCCCCCCATGTACCTCTCCCTACTTTCTAGACCCTCCCCCTCTCCATTGTGCCCCCTTCCTATCTCCCTAGCCCTCCCCCTCCTCCTACACCGCCACATCCCTCTCCCTCATTGCCAGCCTCCACCCCCACATCCCTCTCCCTCCTTTGAACATCTTCACTCAAGCGCACAATCAGGTGGATAAAACTCTCAGGCTCACCATCGACTTCTTCGATGTAGCAAACTAACCACCTTGGCTATCTCCCTCTCTGCTAAAGCATGAAAACAGTATCCAAACATCCTCTCTCATCTATTGCACATCTAGAAGATGGTCTACACCTCTACGCTTTACTATTCACATCCCATACTAAGAAAGTTAATTCTCTACGCTTTACTATTCACATCCCATACTAAGAAAGTTAATTTTTTTGACCGACTGTATTGTAAAATGGTGGCATAGATTTTTGAAAAATGGGTTGTGCCATTTCTCCATTTGGTTTGGTACTCGAACGAGTCTCCTAATTTATTTATAACACCGCAGAATGTGACCTTAAATAAATTAAAAGATATAAAATGAGTGTCTGAAAAATTACTACACAACCATGAAAAACAATTTTTTTCTATGATCAAATATTTAATCTACCCAATTATCACCAGTTCTAAAAATATTAGCTTTATTTAGATTCTCATTTTATATATCTTAATTTATTTAAGGTCCCATTATCTAGTGTTATAAATAAATTAGTAGATGCGTTCGAGTACCGAACCAAATGGTGAAATGACACAACTCACTTCTCACAAATCTACACCATCTATTTGTACTACAATCGATCAAAATAATTAACTTCCTCAGTATCAATAGATAAAATAATAATTAAAAAGGCCAATTTAAGTTTTAGAAATTAATTCCAATGCAAATATAATTAAAGAAGACAAAAATTCAAATGAAAAAAAATCAATTGTCATTTAACCACAAAATAAAAAATGTCAATCTGGAAAGCGTAACAAATTAATTATACTGTCAACATCCTGACACACATAAATTTACCCCTACATCACAATGGAAGAAATACGAATGATAATAAAATGGTAAATCATTAAAATTGTACTTGTGTTATTTGAAAAAATGATTATGTCGGTCCTCACTCTCATTGCATAGTGTACTCACCATCTGTCGATCTCCATATGAAAAGAGAACTCACCTATTGACCTCTAAATGCAAGTTCAACCTCCACATATATTAACGTTGCACCTGAGAAGGTGTGCGGGCATGCTGCTGAAGGCGGATGAGGTGTGATTTTTATGAGGGGTGGAAAGTAGTGTGGGATGTAAAAGGAAAAGCATGGAGGTAACAACCGTCTGCTAGGTGTGAAACTAGTGAGAGAGGATGTTCGACTGCTATTTTCATGCTTTAGCAGAGAGGGAGATGGCCATTGTGTCTGGTTTTCTGCACCATAGAAGAGGACGACATGCTAGAGAGTTTCAACCGCCTTGTTGTGTGCTGTATCAGAGGCGTGCAGAGGGAGGGGGACATGGGGGGAGCGCTGGGGAGGTTGGGGGGATGGCTAAGAGGAGGAGGGAGGAGCGCTAGGGAGATAGGAAGGTAGGGCATACTGGAGAGGGGGGAGGGGAGCTGGCCAGGAGGGTGAGGGACTATGGGGGGTGGGGTGGGGGGGATGGGGATGGGAATGAAGGCTTTTATTGGTGTATAGGTTTTTTATTAAAATGGGTGTAGGGTAGGCGTAATTAGGGAAATGGGTCAAAACGCCACTTGAAGTGGCGCTTGACCAATTTCGGGAGCATAGCGCCACTTGAAGTGGAGCTGATAGTGTACAGTAGACACAATCAGTGCCACTTCAAGTGGCTCTAATCCCTTTGGGGTAAGACTCATTGTTCTACTTCAAGTGGCGCTGAGGCATCAAGAAGCCTATAAAATCGGCTCGCCCCACCCCCACTTCCCATCCCCACTTCCCATCCCCTTCCTTCCTCACTCTCTCTCTCTACTTCGGCTCTCTCTCTCTACTTCGGTTTCTCTACTCACGTAGCCACCTCTTCACAAATTTGAGGTAATCCTTATTTTAAATTTATTTAATATTTTTATTTATTTAAATATTTTTTTTAATTCATAGAATTAGTTTATAATTACTGTATTATATTTAGAAATAGTAATGGTTTTTTTAAAATGTAGTTAAGTAATTAATTAATTATAAGTAGGTAATTAATTAATTATAAGTAGGCAATTAATTAATTATAAGAAGGTAATTAATTAATTATAAGTAGGTAATTAATTAATATTAAGCAATTAATTAATTATCATGAAGAAATTAATTAATTATTGTTAAGCAATTAATTAATTATCATTAAGCAATTAATTAATTATCACCAGACACGTAATTAATTATCGTTAGGCACTTAATTAATTATCATTAGGCAACTAATTAAATGTGATTAGGCAACTAATTAAATTTGATTATGCAACTAATTAATTGTGATTAGGAACTTAATTAATTGTGATTAGTCACTTAATTAAGTGTGATTAGGCACTTAATTAAGTGTTATTAGGCACTTAATTAATTGTGATTACGAACATAATTAAATGTGATTAGGGACTTAATTAAATGTGATTAGGAACTTAATTAACTGTGATTAGGTACTTAATTAACTATGATTAGTCACTTAATTAAATGTGATTAGGCACTTAATTAAATGTGATTAGGTACTTAATTAATTATAGTTAGACAACTAATTAATTGTTATTAGGAAACTAATTAATTGTGATTAGGAACTTAATTAAATGTGATTTGGCACTTAATTAAATGTAATTAGGCACTTAATTAAACTTGATTAGGGAATTAATTAAATGTGATTAAGGAATTAATTAAATGTGATTACGGAATTAATTAAATGTTATTAGGCAATTAATTAAATGTGATTAGGCAATTACTTAAATTAAATGTGATTAGGAAATTAATTAAATGTGATTAGGGAATTAATTAATTCTAATTAGGGAATTAATTAGTTCTAATTAGGGAATTACTTAATTCTAATTAGGAAATTTCTTAAATATAATTATAATTAAGAAATTAATTAATTATCGTTAAGCAATTAATTAATTATCGAAGAAATTAATTAATTATCGTTAGGCACTTAATTAATTATCATTAGGAACTTGATTAATTATCATTAAGAAACTAATTAAATGTGATTACGCAAATAATTAAATATGATTTGGAAACTAATTAAATGTGATTAGGCACTTGATTAATTGTGATTATGAACTTAATTAAGTGTGATTAGGCACTTAATTAATTGTGATTAGGCACTTAATTAATTGTGACTAGGCACTTAATTAACTATGTTTAGGCACTTAATTAATTGTGATTAGGCAATTAATTAATTGTGATTAGGCACTTAATTAAATTTGATTAGCACTTAATTAATTGTGATTAGGCACTTAGATCTAATTAGGCATTTACTAAAATCTAACTAGGAAATTACTTAAATCTAACTAGGCAATTACTTAAATATAACTAGGTAATTAATTAAATCTAACTAGGTAATTAATTAAATCTAACTAGGTAATTAATTAGTGAAGTAGTTATATTAATTATAAAAGTAGTTATATTAATTAGTGAAGTAGTTATATTAATTAGCGAAGTAATTATATTAATTAGCGAAGTAGTTATATTAATTAGAAAAGTAGTTATAGATTGCTTCTAGAATATACCCTTTCATTACATTCTAGGAATGATAATGAATTTAGTTTTTCATCTACCTTGAACTCAATTTATAATTGAATTTATAAACTTGAATTTAGTAGTTGAATATATTTTTTGCATATTAAGTGTTAGACATTTCATGAAATGAATGCTCTCTTGAGTAAAGTATCCCCATGTAGAGGGGATTTGGGTCAGACCACATACTTTCTTAGAGGCTTTCCTTGTCTAGGAAAGTGAATGGGGTTGGATATCAGTCGCTCTAGGCTTACTCATGTAGAGTTTTTCAATTTCATATAACTCTATGATTTTACATGACTTGTTCATATACCTCATGCATATAATGCATGTGGATATATATGAATATGTTTGACTTCTATTTTTGGGTAAGTAACACAAACTTCTAGGTTGTGTAAATAGTTACACATCAATATGGTTTGAACATATTGATTTTGTGGAGGGATTAGGATTCCAACCTTAATTACTAGAAGTATGCATACATAATTTGATTCTCTAATCAGATTTAATTTATAACGATGGTTTATTTTAGATACAAAAGATGGATGCCTATATTTATTGAAACAGTAAAATAGTGGAGACAAAATAAGGATGTAGTTATAGTATACATCCAGAAGCTATTGTGATGCTTGGAGGATGTACTACTTTGGAATCTGTGTAAAGGAAAATTGATCAAAAGTTAAAACTGGAGAGGAATCAATTGATAGAGTCCATCACATTCAAAAATCTTCAATATATAGATAGGTTTTGGCATGTGACCTATACGGTAAATGATGATAAATATTGGGAATATGTACTTTCATTGGTTAAGTATCTACCTAAGAATCAAATGATGGAGGTGTATGTCTGTATAGCTACAATGGAGGTTCCATCGACATTGGAAGTTGGACCATCTCAATGTCATGAGAATGTTTCATATTCTCCTACACAGCAAGAAGTTCCATAAGCATCGGTAGTTGTTCCATCATTTCCCATGGCCACAGTTTCAATGGATAGTCCTCCACATAATTTAGATGCATTGGTTGATGATTTTGAGGATGATGACAATTTCGAATAAGAAGATGAAGAGGAAGTTGAAGAAGAAGAAGAAGAAGAGCATGTGGAAGAACAGTATGTGCCCACTCATGTGAGGTTAAACCGACCATTGAACCATCCTCCACTATTGGCTTCATGGTCGACTGAAGGCATGAATCACTTGCTAGAATTTGATTGATCATTTATTACTCCAAGTTCAGAATTTCTAGGAATCATTGGTGGCACAAATTGAGTGTCAAATGACAGTGTTCTATATATTAGCAGAGAGTTTGATAGCAAAGAAGCAATGAAAAATGTGATAAAACAATATCACATTGAAAGACATTACTCTTATGTTGTAGAAGAGTCAAAGAGGTTTTACTATCTGATTCGTTGTGACAAATATGAATCTAACTGTCAAATGCATCTGCGAGCTAGAATTGATAACACTTTTCATAGCTGGAACATCACTAGATTTACTCCACACACCTGTGTTAACCTAAGCTTGTCATAGAAACACTCTTCATTAGATGATGAGTTTGTTTCAACTATTATTGTTGAAATGATTAGAGCATGTTAATACGTTCCTGTGGTTCTGGTGATGGAGTGAATCAAACTACTTTTTGGGTATCAAATCTCTTACTGGAAGGCATGTGCAGCACAACAAAAGGCTATTGTGAAAGTGTAAGATGATTGGGATGACTCTTATCGAGTTTTACCACAACTTTTGGAGCTTTTACGCCACAATAATCAAGTGTTCTATTAGTTACATACTGCTGAATATGTTAACCCCAACACCCCAACATGGGAGACAACATAAGTTACACAATGTGTTTATGCTTATTTCAATCATTATATGATAAATTTCATACCTTAAATGATAAGTGTTATATCTTACATGAAATTAATGTTTTACTGTTTGTAAATTCAGATGAAGCAGTCACTATTATCTGCCCAGGAGATGCATGTGTCATGCGATATGTTGGCACGATGACCTGTCAGACATCTTGATGTTTGGAGAGCACATAATTTCCATCACAAGGCACCTCGGTAGCTATTTTTCCATACCTTAGACATGAGGGATTTTATGGAGTAACTATGTGAAACTTCAAGACCATTGATCACCATTTGATTGCTGCATTAGTTGAGAGATGACGACCAAAGACGCACACATTTCATCTCCCAGAGGGGGAGATGATCATCACTTTAGAGGATGTCGCCTACATGCTTGTTTTACCCATCCGTGGACATACAGTTATGGGTAACAGTAGTGGCGACTGGGCTGCAGTCATACAGAGGCTACGAGGCATTGATGTCGTCAGTGCACGAGGTGTCCTCCAGGGTTCATGCTTGCGCTTGAGGAGGCTTCATCAGCATTTCAAATTCATTCCTGATGATATAGACGAGGAGATGCTTATTCATCACACACGTGCATACATTTTTTGGATGCTCAGAGGCTTCTTGTGCGTCGACTACTCTACCGTTTTGGTACACATGATGTACCTCCCATTACTTGAGGATTTGGATCAGACAGCTACATACAGTTGGAGGTCCACTGTATTAACACATCTGTACTGATCACCATGTACCAGTTGTCAGGTAGATTCACATCAGATTGCAGGTTTCATGGTGTTAGTACATATGTGGGCCTTGGAGAATTTTTTACGCATCGCTCCTCGATCCATCGCACCACTTGCACTGGAGCTATTTCAGGACTATCTTTGGGGATGATGGTATGTCTACATCATTACTTTTAGTTATTTAGTACTTTTTTTATTTTTTTTATAAACTTACCATATATTAATCTTTTTTAACCAGGTGGAGTCAGTCTCAGAATTATGCACATACTCCAAGACAAAGTGTACATAGCTTTCAACAGATATTCGACGCCATGGTGCCAGTTTATGTAAGTTAAACAATACTTTTTTATAGTCCAATTTATTTTGTTATCACTATTTTAAGTAATTTTAATATAATGTTAGTAACATTTTCATGATAATATATGAATTATTTATTTGAGTTTACATTTTAGGTTTCATGGACTCCGTATACCAGTCATGTCTACGCATCACTTCCACCTTACTGCACAGTTAGGGTTGGAGATCGTGCTGCAGTGGTGCCACTCATCCACTTCCACATCATTGACTAGCACCAGCCAGAGCAGGTCATGTGCCAGTTCGGTTTCATACAGCATATCCCCATGCCACCAGGACAGCCTGCCGATTTACATTCTATTGTGCTTACAGGTAGACAAACGACAAACTGGCGGCGATTTCATGCATCTTATATCGAGTTGTGGGAAACACATGCCAGATTTAGTATCATTCCATTTGGATATTCCACAACACGCAGTCAATTATCTACTTAGGGGGGTTATGAATACTAGTATCAACGTCACACTATCAAGTACTTTACACGTCAGGGGATTGACATTCAGCAGTTGGTATGTTTACTAAGAGTTATTATTTTTGTTTAACTCATTTTCAGTACTAATTTGAATGTCATTTCATTTGCAGGAAAACGCCATTGGTCATCTTTCACATACCACACAACCTCAAGAGGATGCATATATTAGGGAGGATGTAGCTCATCGGGATGTGTTGGCTCTCCTAGATCATCTCTGATTGATATGTGACAGTTTTTTTTTTTGATGAGAAGCCACAGGAATATCCCAATCCATATCCTCTAGTTGAAGCTACTGAGGATGACGATTTCCCTGCTATGCCTATTGAGGAAGATGCATCACCACCACCACCACCAACTGTACGATAGAGACGAGCACATCAGGAGGGGTAGAGGCGACGACATCGACATCCGAGAGCAGCTCCTGCAGATGCCGCCGCACCACAGAGAGAGGATCTGGCCCAGCTGACTGATGATATTGCACAGTAGGGACACACTTATATACCACAGATGTTGTCTCCGCAGATTACTATGGACTTCGATCTGGGTGTGGTCACATAGCTTATGGCGGCCCCCTCTCCCAACGAGGCATTCTACAGTGCCCCATTTCTACCATTTATAGGAGCTTCGGAGCCATATGGCGCCCCATATGATTTTGGGTCATCCTAATCACATGGTTTTGGTCAGTCCTCTACACAGCACCATGGGGAGGCACTAGAAGCACCGGAAGAAGAGGAACCCATAGCTAGGACACCGGAGCAACACGGACGTTGGACGCGGAGATGACGTGAGATTCAGACACCGCGTTGTGGTACTGGGGGGCATCGTCGTTGATGTTTCAGATGTCATGTTGTATATATTAAAAAATGTATTTATTATGATAAGTAATTTTTGTTTAAGACAAATCATGAGAAAATCAAAAATATACTAAATACAAACTAATTTAAATTAACTATTAATAATTTATATATTTTCAAAGTCTCATAATTGTAACATTATTATGCTTCATGTATGTGACTTTTGAAGCATATAAATTATAAAGTACAAGTACAATCTAAATATAATTTGTCACACGATCAAAACATATAATAATTTATTGAAAAATGAAAATAAAAATAAACATATAGTAAACAAAAAATATTTTACATGACAACTTAAATATTTAAAAACATTACATTTATAATTATATATTTGTAAAAATATTTATAAATGTAAATTACTTATTAGTAATTAAATAATTAATAATTAACCATTAATAATAAATAATTAAAAATTAAAATGATGAATAACAATTAATAATTATATTACAAATTAACTAATTAAATATTGTATAACTAATAATTATATTAATAATTATATTAATAATTAACATATTAATTATTAGAAAATTAAAAATTATATAATTAATAAATATATTACTAATTAACTAATTAATTATTAAATATTTCGTATATGTTTAATCCATATTTTAAGTTTCATTTATATTTAGTTAATATTTTATTGTCTTTCAAAGCCACATTCTTGAAACATTTTTATCTTTCAAGTAGGTGGATTTGAAATCTTATAAATTATTTTCAAGAAACATTGTTTACAAATTTCTTTTTATTTTCAACTATTTATTATATGTTTAATCCATATTTTAAGTTTCATTTATATTCATCTTATAGTTTATATTTTATATTCTTTCAAAGTCACGTACTTGAAACATTTTTAAGTTTTAAATAGGTGGATTTGAAAGCTTATAAATTATTTTTGATGAACATTTTTTACGAAATTCTTTTTATTTTAAACTATTTAATGTATGTTTAATCTATGTTTTAAGTTTAATTTATATTAGTCATATATTTTATATTTTTTAGTCTTTCAAAGTCACATACTTGAAACATTTTTAATGTTACAAGTAGGTGGTTTTAAAAGCTTATAAATTTTTTTTATCAACATTGTTTAAGAAATTATTTTTATTTTCAACTATTTCTTATATGTTTAATCTATGTTTTAAGTTTCATTTATATTGCTCTAATAGTTTATATTTTATAATCTTTCAAAACACTTACTTGAAACATTTTTAAGTTTCAAGTAGGTGGATTTGAAAGCTTATAAATTATTTTTAGTCAACATTATTTATGAAATTCTTTTTATTTTCAACTATTTATTATATGTTTAAAAATATTTCAAATTTATAAGCTTTTAAATAATACTTTTGTTATTAACAATTTATTATATGTTTAACAATATTTAAAATTTATTTATAAATAAATACTTATAACTATATAAATATAGATTAATAATTATAGATTTAAAATTATATATATATATATATGTAAAAATATATAATTATAAATATATAAGTATAAATATAATTACCATATAATTTTAAATATAATTATAAATATAATTATACATATATATATATACATATGAATATTAAATATATTTATAAATAAATTTTAAATATATATGTAACAATATTTTCAAAATTATATATTTTTAAATATATTTATATTTATATAATTATAAATATTTATCTATAAAGATAGGTTTATAATTATATAATTACAAATATATTTTTTATTTAAATATATAAATAAAACATACACAAAATCGGCCAAAAAACACAAACACAAAGCGCCACTTGAAGTGGCACTTTGTTATTTTATACTTATTAATTAGTTATACATATAAGTAAGTATAATTAATAAGTATTTTTAATTAATAAGTATCTATAATTAATAAGTATAATAAATAAGTACAAATAATTAGTAAGTATAAATAATTAATAAGTGTTAATTATAAATATATAAGTATTTATTTATTAATAATTTATAAATAAATATATAATTATAAGTCTCTATTTATTAATAAATATATAATTATTTATAAGTATTTATAATTATAAATATATTTTTTATTTAAATATATTTATATAAATATATTTATATTTATAAATATATATTTTTAATTATATATATATATAATTATATTTATTAATTATAAATGTTTATACTATTATATTTATAATTGTAAATATATATTTATATAAATAGATCCTTATTTATAATTATATATTTAAAATTATATTTATAAATACATAATCACAATTCATTAGATTTATTTATATTTAAATATATTTATATTATATATAGTTATTTATTATTGTAAATATATATTTATGTATTTGTAAATAAAATCTTAAATACATATTTATAAATAAGAAATTATTTATTATTTATATGTGAATATATTTACATTTATAATTATATTATAATTATAGATTTATTATAAATATATATAATGGGTAATCGGGTGGAAAAAAAAGGTCAAAGCGCCACTTCAAGTGGTGCTTAATAAACCTATTTCCCTAAATAAATTCAACCTAAACCCATTAAAAAACCTCTATCACTAAAATCACCTGGGAATGAAGGTTGATGGAGGGGCACTGCAGATTGTGTAAGTAGGAGGAGGTGCGACACATTGGAAGATTAGTGGAGTAGAGATAGACTGGTGGTTTCCTACAGCATTTAAATAGGAAAATAAACAAACAAAATGAAAAAAACTAATTAAAATGAGTTACAACAGGATCTATTTAAAAAAACAGAAAATTGGTTAAAAGAATATTAAAAATGTTAATATTAATTGATGTTTTATTAAAATAATAATAATAGTAGTAAAAAAATTTATGTAAATAATTACTCAACAAAAATTTATTAGACAACATAAAATTATATAGGTACATAAAATTAAAAAAATTAATACATAAAATAAAATAAAATTAGTAGTTAGATAAAATTTAAATCTATACACATAATAATAATACTAATATAAAATTTCTAATCGAATTTAATAAAAAAAATTAATAAACTAATAATAAAACTAATGTTACTAAAACTAATTATAATAATAATATAGTGTTTAATATATAAAATTAATATAACTAATAAAAATTAAACTTTTTAAAATAAAGTGTGTTTACGTTAAATGTTAATAATGTATAAAATCAATATAAATTAATAAAAAAATAAATTTAAAGAGATAGAAATAAATATATAAATATATAATTAAATAAACTAGGGTTACATTGTAAATTAAATTAATAACTATACATATAATAATTAATAAAAAATATAAAATTAAAATAAACAAATAAAATACTAAATTACTAATATTAGTATAAAAATTAACTAAAAATGATCAAAATATCTAAAATACTAGAAAACTACAAAGCAACCTAAAAACACTAAAAGAAGTTAGGGAAAATAATTAAAACTAAATTATAATGTTATTAAAAATGCAAGTGAAATTCAAGTGCATCAGCTACCTTAGGAAGATAGGTTGGGATTGACACCTAGTAGGAGGCCCTGATTGGAGGCACATGGGTTATTTGAATGGCATGATCAACTCAGATCCCTAAGATCATGTGATTCATACTCAAGGTAAGAAAGACATAGAATATTAAGAAAATTTCATGCGATTATTTAATTCGATTCAAATGGGACATAAGAAAAAAGGTTACCCCTTTATGGGTATCCTTACACTACTGGAATTCTTTGTATTTGCGACGGATTATTTGCGACGGGATCCCGTCGCAAATAGGCTTTAGTGACGGGGCCCCGTCACAAATAGCCCATTGCAGAAAACATTGTTGCAAATAAGTATCTGATTATATGTATTATATATACATAAACTTTTTCGTGATGGGTCCGTCATCCCGTTGCAAAATATATATATATATATATATATATATATATATATATATATATATAACGTTCTGGGACGGGCCCATCGCAACAAAGTATTTGTGACGGGTAAGTAATCCCGTCGCAAATATGTTTTTTAAAAATATTTAGTTAGACTATTGGCGACGGGGTCCAGTCGCAAAAGGTCTCGTCGCAAATAATAAATTAATTTTAAAAAAATAAATTTAATAAATTTACGATTAATGAAAAATTAATATTACTATTATTAAAAAAATACATTAAAATTCTCAATATTCACAAAAAAAATAAAAAAATTATAAAAAATTATTATTATTATTATTATTATTATTATTTGTAAATAAACAAAAATTAAAAAATATATTACTAAAAAAATATTTAATAAAATAATAATAATATTATTAAAATAATAAAAAAAATATTAAAATTCCCAATATTCACAAAAAAAAATATAAAAAAATATTAAAATATTAAAAATTAAATTATGTAATATTTGCACCAATATAAAAGACAGAAAATGTAAATAATTCATATTACAATGTTAAATTCAAATGTTTTTAACATAAAAAAATCACTGGGGTGGTCTTCTGGAGGAGGTGGAGGAGCTGGTGGAGGAAACTCCATCCCTAAACTATGAGTCAGACGACACATGTACTCCATCTGCTTGTGATGTTGCTGCTGTCATCGATGCATCTCCTCCTCATGTTGCTGCTGCTGCTGCTGCTACTGCCATCGACGCATCTGCTCCTCGTGATGTTGCTCCTGCTGCTGCTGGCACCGACACATCTCTTTTTGCTGCTTCTGTAAAGTCTCTATAAGCTCAGCCTGAGCTCGCAACTGCTCCTGATACTGTGAGCCAGAAGATGATGCCTCTCCACGAGCTCCTCTTGAGCTGGACGCTGACATCGCATCAGTACCATAATAAGTACCATGAGTCAAATGAGAGCCGAAGAAGATGATACCTCTCCACAAGCTCCTCTCGAGCTCCTCTCCACGAGCTCCGCTCATTTAATTGCATCTTTCTCACACTAATTATTGCTAATTATTGTTAATTATTCCTAATTATCCCTAATTATTGGTAATTATTCCTAATTATCCCTAATTATTCCTAATTATTCCTAATTATTCCTAATTATTGATAATTATTCCAAATTATTCCTAGTTATTACAAATTATTACAAATTATTACTAATAATTAATAATTATTACTAATTATTTCTAATTATTACAATTTATTACAAATTTAGTAATACTTATCAAAATGAAAACTGCTTGAATAATGAAAGGAAATTTGGTAATCATCGTTGTGAAGATAATTACAAATTTTCCCTTCATTATCCAAGCAGTTTTCGTTTACTAATTATTACTAATAAAAAATTATATTATCAATATTTATGAAAAAACAATATTAATATTATTAAAATAATAAAAAAAATTATAAAATATTAAAATTATCAATATTCGCAACAGACTTTGCTCTATTCTTAACATGTTCAAATCTCAAAGGGTCGCCAATTGTCAGGTCATGCGCAATAAAAAGTTTGTGTCAGCCATGTCCAATGTAAACTCTATAATTGTACTTGCATGGTTGATCACCTCGCAAGTAGTGTTGCAATAGGACGACCAAAGTAATGTCAATCTTGTCTCTAAGAATCATCTTGCTCCCTTTACATAGATCATTCTTCCTTAAAAATTTGAGGTGATATCAGTATCTGTCTGTTAAATTTTCAAGGAAGAATGGTCTATATAAAGGGTCATGTGAGATAATTCTTATAGATGAGAAGTGCATGACTTGGGTTGTCCTATTGCAACACTACTTGCATGGTGATCAACCATACAAGGACAATTATAGAGTTTACATTGGACATGGCTGACACAATCTTTTTATTGCGCATGACCTGACAATTGGCGACCCTTTGAGATTTAAACATGTTAAGAATAGAGCAAAGCCTGTTGCGAATATTGATAATTTTAATATTTTATAAATTTATTATTATTTTAATAATATTAATATTGCTTTTTCATAAATATTGATAATATAATTTTTTTTATTACTAATTATTACTAATTATTACTAATTATTACTAATTATTACTAATTATTACTAATTATTACTAATTATTACTAATTATTACTAATTATTACTAATTATTACTAATTATTACTAATTATTACTAATTATTACTAATTATTACTAACTAATTATTACTAACTAATTATTACTAACTAATTTTTACTAACTAATTTTTACTAACTAATTATTACTAACAAATTATTACTAACTAATTATTACTAACTAATTATTACTAACTAATTATTACTAACTAATTATTACTAACTAATTATTACTAACTAATTATTACTAACTAATTATTACTAACTAATTATTACTAAGTAATTATTACTAAGTAATTATTACTAAGTAATTATTACTAATTAATTATTACTAATTAATTATTACTAATTAATTATTACTAATTAGTTATTACTAATTAGTTATTACTAATTAATTATTCCTAATTAATTATTACTAATTAATTATTACAAATTAATTATTACTAATTAATTATTACTAATTATTACTAATTAATTATTACTAATTATTACTAATTATTACTAATTACTACTAATTATTACTAATTATATGTAATTATTTCTTATTATTACTAATTATATCTAATTATTACTAATTATATCTAATTATTACTAATTATATCTAATTATTACTAATTATATCTAATTATATCTAATTATTACTAATTATATCTAATTATATCTAATTATTACTAATTGTTACTAATTATTACTAATTATTACTAATTATATCTAATTATATCTAATTATATCTAATTATATGTAATTATATCTAATTATATCTAATTATTACTAATTATATCTAATTATTACTAATTATATCTAATTATTACTAATTATATCTAATTTGTAATGGCCCGGACCTCTCCGGTCCATTCCTTTGTGAAAATGTGGTACTGCAGGTGTTCTTGGAGGTCAATACGACTTGGTGTGCATTTGGGTGGACTTTTAAGGAAAGTTAAAGGGTTATAGACTTTGCACGGAAGGCGCACGGTTTGTCAAACCGTGCGGCCAAACCGTGCGAGGTTGGTGTTGGAGGCAGTAGCCTTCACACGGGAGGCGCACGGTTTGCCTAAACCATGCGGCCAAACCGTGCGAGGTTTGTTGTTGAGGTAGAATCCAACGCACAGTTAGTGCACGGTTTGTTAAACCGTGCGGACTAACCGTGCGGGCACTTAAAGTTAGATCCTAAAATTTAGGATCTTGATCGTTTAGCCTCTATCTTGCTCGTTTAAGCAACTAATCGGCCATAACTCAGGATTACCTTTCCTGGGAGATAGGAGAACCTCTCCCAAGCATTTTGGAGGCAATCCGGAGACTTCTCTTCGCGAATCGAAGCTGTTTTCTCGAGGTATGTGGTCGTTCTTGTTTGGTTTCCTATATCTACCTAGATCTACTCCTCCTCTTCTCTTGGTTTCTTAGATATACGCCCATTAAGGGTAGATCTAAGTGTGTGGATGTCAAAGATGATGAGCTTTGGTCTTGGTTGTGTTAGGGGAGGAGATCTAAGGGAGATTCGTAGAGAATCGGCCAGTTTCTTGGGTGTTCTTCGACCATTGTGGTTTCCGTCAAAATCGTTGAGGTAGGGGATTCATGGCTTCTCTAATTGTTTATGTGAAATCGTAGAGTTATCATGATTTAGCCCTCTATATCACAATGAAATTGACCTAATTAAACACTTGAACCGGATTAAAAGAATTGGTTTGATCGTATGTTGTTGCTTTGTACCGTGATAATGGTTCGCCTCTTGATTTTCTAGATAGTGTGATATCTATGCCTTGCTTGTTATCATGTTGTTCTTAATGAAATTGATAAATAACGTAAAGTCGAAATTAATTGATAATTAATTGGATAAATATAAGGAGTCATGTAAAAGAATCTGGTTCTTGTTGTAATTTGATGTTGATCAAATTGGCATAGTAAGCACGTTTAATCTTTATGATAGCTTACTGATTTGGTTCATGATGTTGGAACCAACGAATTTAATTTTTTAATTCAAGATGGATTAAAGAACTTGATTGATTGAATTCCCTGAAGGGTTATGAGTTACCCTCTTGTTGTGAAATAAGGCTAAGAGCCCAATTGATGTGGTGTTAGTTTTCCAGCTGCTTGTGATGTGATGTGACCCTAGAGGGGTGTTGTGATATGTGGAGGTAGGGAGGCCTTGTGGTTGTGGCAGCGGATGACGGCTAGAGTGGCGAGATGCATCGGTTTATGCATGTGGGTGTCGGGGAGGACACCAGGGATGATGGTATGGGATGGATGTGATGGATGGATGTTGGTGGTTTTGATTGGTTGTTTATCTGCTTTACTTTTCCCCACTTCTCAAGGTAGCTGGTCTTTCTTACCCTCCTTCTGAAAGAGGTGAAGACACACGGGGAATGCCACGTGCTTTCCGTGTTTAGCCTCTCAAGGGAGAATGGGTCTACCCTCTTGCTATAGGTGGAAAAGACTCGACGGGTAGTATATCTACTCACCGTGTTGAACCCCCTTGTGTTTAGTAGCATAGGATGCTTTTCTAGAATTCCTGGGAATATGGGAAAGTAATTTTGTAATGAAAGTTTGATTAAATGGTGATAATCCACAGGAACAGATATGCTGGAATTTAATGGTGATGGTGTAACTTTTAAAGGAACGGTTGATATTGAATGTGATGCCAATGAAGTTTAATGTGTTTTTGTTCATGGTTAATTAATGTGCAAAGAGTTAATTAAGATAAAGTGGAATTGATGAAAAGGGGAATAAAGTGACCTAATGAAGTTCTTTAATTGGTTGTGTGCTTCTAGGATACCTAGTCTTAGAAATAGCAACCCGGAGTCCGAGAGACGTTAGCTGCAGTTGAGACTAAGACTAGGTTATGCCCATAGTGTGGTTTTGAGTTATATATATTCTGTACTTTTTGTGTTTCTATATGCTACTCCACCCTGTCAGTAAGGGAAACTAACACCCAGGGGATTCTGAGCCCTAGGGGGTGTTTTCCCCAACATTCTGATGGGAGGTTGAATGGATGACTACCCCCTTTAGCCCCGCTCTCTTCTCTTGGTAGATACTAGTTCCATTGGCACAACAGTTAGTTTTCCCCATATATGTGTGTAGAGGGATGTAATGGCTTGTGGTTATTTCCACACATATATTCTGGATATAGTATCATATGGACTACTATAGGTGTAATGTGTATAGGCTGTGATGGCTTGAGGATCCTTACTCGGCGTATGGGCTGTAATGGCTTGAGGTATAATACCCGACGTATGATACACGTTATGCGGGCTGTGGTGGCACCTGGAAACTACCTGGTTACTATTGGTTGTGAAGATGGTGTGGTGCTTATCCCAAGTGTCTGCGGGCAAGACTTTGTGGTGCATGTGGTGCAGATTTTGGAGCTTAGCCCAGGTGTATACGGGCAAGCCTTTGAAGAGAGATGCACAAGACGTATGTCGTTGGGGCAAAGCAGAAAACCAGTGGGGAAGTAGTAGCGGGGTACCTTGATATTATTTTCTATATGATATATTCTTGTATGCGTTACTTGGGGAGAGTAGCCATGGTGAGGTTGGGAACATAGTATACCTGCTTAGGGGATGAGTTAGTTTCACTGTTGTTCACTGTGCTTTAGCATTATTTCTTTACTTTTGCACGAGAGGCATCGGGGAGGATCCTACTGAGTATACTGTTATACTCACCCTACGTATATATAAACTGTTTTTCAGGTCACTTGGAGCAGGTTGGAGATCAAGATGGTTACTACTAGCTTGTGGTTGGAGGAGCTGTTCGGGCTTGTGGTCACTGTCGTTTTACTTTCTTTTGGGTACTTTTAGTTTTCCCTTTCAGTTGTATTACTTTTTCATGGCATTTCATATATGTACATCTGTTTCTTTTATATTTCAGTTCTGAGTTGGATTTGGTTGGTGTATGTCTTATCTCTCTCTTCCCCATGTGTTCTCTTAGAGGGTAATGCCTCCCATTTGTGTGTTTATTATACCCTTGGTGCTAGTCGCCATCCCGGGGCCTACTGGAGGCGGGACTCAGGGGTCATTATCTCCCTTTTCACATTACTGTCCCAGGAGGGGTACACTTTGTGGGGAGGGGGTCATGACAGAGTGGTATCAAAGGTCTGGTTGAGGGATAGGATGGAGTTTGGAGTTAGGCACATGTGAGGTTGTATGGGTTGGTAGGGCAACGATGTCATTCATGTTTATCAAGTTAGGTAAACACTGGAGACCAGCTGAGACATAGGAGTTTAGGGTCCCCTGTGATCTGATGCACGGACCTTTAAGTTTACAACGGCTACTAAACAGGGTGATATTGGTTGCAGGGTAGAGACCTAGGAAAGGATCATGCATCATTCTTCTTTGCGCCTGTGTTTGAATGGGTATACCTTGGGATAGGTTAACCTAAAATAAATAAAAGAAAAAAATTAATTAATAAATGTTGAATCTTCCATATTCCAGGATTAGGAGATCTAAGTGTTTTTTATTTTATAGGTATGGCTCCAGGTCGACGTCCTCGTCAGGTTTACATAGAAGATGTCTAGTAGGCTGTTCTAGTAGGTCGTCGTAGGGTATAGGTTGATGACGACGACACTTGGAGGAAGACACTATGAGAGTTTCAACGCCAGAGTCTATAGAAGTATGAGGGCTCCATTTCAGATGCAGTCACGGAAGACTGGTTGGAGGAGGTCGAGATAGGCTTCAGTTCGATCCGTGCTCAGAAGGAGCACTGGGTGTCCTTGGTTGTGACGATGTTGCGTGGAGTAGCAAGGCAGTGGTGGTTGTTGTTCCTTGGGGATTGTGAGGAGTCAGGGATCTCATGGGAGGAGTTCCGAGACAAGTTCAGAGTCAAGTTCATTTCTTCGAATGCGAAGGCGTCTAGTCGCCAGGATCTTCTTACCCTTCGACAGGGGATCTCCAGTGTTCGAGAGTTTGGAATCCATTTCAGGAACCTTTTACGATATGCTTTGGACCTGTTACCAGATGAGGATGCTAGGGCGATGCATTTCGAGGAGGCTTTGCGTCCAGAGATCCAGCGTCAGGTCACCCCATTTATGCTGAAGACATATCTTGAGGTGCTGGAAAGGGCAGAGGTTGTCGAGAGGACTTTGTCCAGGACCGGATCATCACGAGAGGGGAATTAGCATGATTCCTTTCAAAGCAGAGATGTGGTCTGGGGTTCCCGGTTTTCCAGGTAGAAGAGTTCCTGTTCAGCCGGGGGTAGGTCCCATCCCTTCACGTCTCGTTTCTCCGGAGGCAGTAACTCTCAGGCCTATGCCAAGGGATCAGACGCTTGTTTTTCTTATGGTGGTCGTGGTCATCAGCAGTGGGAGTGATCGAGCTTTCAGAGCAGTCATCGTGCACCGGGCGCTTTGCTCCAGGTTCCACCTTTAAGGTAGTTCCAACCGAGGAAACAGCAGCCAGTTGCACCAGATTTAGATCAGTAGAGGGTAGATGGGGTGGGTAGAGGACAACCCCATGACACTCCCCGTCCTCAGAGAGCAGAGCGCAACCATGTTGGTGGTCGTCATCAGGGCCAGAGAGGTCGTGGAGGAGGTCGTGGTCAACTTCATGCTCTAGCATTGCCAACACCAGGTGAGCCAGATGTCGTTCGAGGTAACCTTTGCTTGTTTTCTACCTTGGTGTATGCCTTGTTTGATTCAGGAGCGACACACTCCTTCATATCACCTACCCTTGTCCATGCTTTGGGACTTGAGGTAGAGAGGCTTCCAATGCCCTTAGCGTTGACTACGCCAGTTGGAGGTCGATTTGACTTGTTTGAAGTATGTAGAGACTGTGAGCTAGTGTTGGGGAAACACCGCTCTGGGGTAGATTTCCTTTGTTTACGAATACAACCATATGATGTCATCCTCGACATGGATTGGTTATATTCGGTGCAGGCTATCATGGATTGCTACAGGAAGAAGGTCGTTTTCTTTGATGCGGATGGAGAGCAAGTGGGGTTCGTTGGTGAGCGAGATCCTCGGATGGGTCATAGACGGGTTCCATCCTTATCGTCCATGGTGGATGAGATGATGTTGAGTTCTTCAGAGGTTCAGCTGTTGGCGTTTCCTAGGGTCATAGAGGAGTACCCTGATGTCTTTCTAGAAGAGGTTGTAGCATTACCCCCTCGATGAGAGATCGAGTTTGGGATTGAGCTACAGCCAGGAGCGTCTCCTATCTCTATGTCTCTGTATAGGATGCCCCCTTCTGAGTTACGAGATCTACGTATACAGATTGATGGTCTGTTGTAGTGCAGTTTTGTTCGACCGAGTGTGTCACCATGGGGTGCACCAGTTCTATTCATGAAGAAGGCCGACGACGGTTTGCGGTTGTGTGTCGATTATTGTCACTTAAACAAAGTGACAATAAAGAATCGCTATCCTCTTCTGTGGATCGATGACTTATTCGATCAACTGGAGGGCACAAGTTGGTTCTCAAAGATCGACTTGCGGTAAGGATATCATCAGATGCGTGTGAAGTATGAGGATATCCCGAAGATAGCTTTATGTTGTCTTCATGGGCATTAGGAGTTCGTCGTAATGCCGTTTAGTGTGAAGAATGCTCCTGCTGTGTTCATGGGTTTAATGAATGCTGTATTCCGTGAGTTCCTAGACAAGTTCATGGTAGTCTTCATCGACGACATCCTTGTGTACTCCACATCTGAAGAGGAGCATGCATAGCATCTACGACCCATTTTGGGAGTTCTTCATCGACAACAACTCTTCGGGAAGTTGTCGAATTGTGATTTTTGGGCTCAAGAAGTCCGTTTCTTGGGGCATGTTGTGTCCCAACAGGGAGTAGTTGTTGATCCATCGAAGGTAGAAGCAGTTTTGTCTTGGGCATCCCCCAAGATAGTGTTAGAGGTGCAAAGTTTCCTTGGTCTCACAGGCTACTACAGGAGGTTCGTAGCCAATTTCTCCCGAGTTGCAACTCCTCTGACAGCTTTGACCAGGAAAGATCAGGCTTTCATATGGATTGATCAGTGTCAGGCAGCCTTCGAGTATCTAAATGAGAAGTTAGTAAGTGCTCCAGTCCTTTATCATCCAACTGATGGAGTTCAGTTTGATGTTTTCTGCAATGCTTCACATCTGGGGCTAGGTTGTGTTCTCATGCAGCAGAGGTCAATTGTTTCTTATGGGTCTCGGCAGTTGTGTCCCCATGAACGCAACTATGCCACCCATAATCTTGAGTTGGTAGCTGTAGTGTTTACTCTGAAGTTGTGAAGACATTACCTTATTGTTGAACGCTTTGTGGTTTTCACTGATCATAAGAGTTTGAGGTGTGTTTTCTCCCAGCGTGACTTGAACTTACGACAGCGTCGGTGGATGGAGTTCTTGCAGGAATACAACTTTGAAATATCGTATACACCTGGAAAAGGGGATGTTGTAGCTGATGCGCTGATCTGAAAGTCACGTAGAGATGCTGTGTGTGAATCTGGTGATTCCTAGAGAGTGATGGAAGAACTTTCAGCATTACATCTTGATATGGGAGAAGTCGGAGGTAGAGGTTGTCTTTTTCAGATGATGGTGAAGTCATCCCTGGTGCAGAAGGTGGAATATTCCCAGTTGGGGGATCTTGAGGTGGAGGTCTGTAGAGACCGAGTTGTTGGTGGTGAATCCCCTGATGGTTGGTCTGAGGATGAACAACACATAGTGTTGTATCATGGAAGGATTTTTGTTCCCTTGGCGATGCGCGAGATGGTCCTCAGAGATTTCCATGGTTCTCCTTTAGTGGTGCATCCTGGTGTGACAAAGATGTATCGATCCTTGAGGAGTTAGTTTTGGTGGCCTGGGCTGAAGCGTGTGGTTGCGGAGTTTGTGTCTCTTTGTTTAGTCTGCCAGAAGGTGAAGGTCGAACACTGTGTTCCTGGTGGTCTTCTCTAGACACTAGATATTCCTCAGTGGAAATGGGAGGACATCTCAATGGACTTTGTTACCGGTTTACCTCGAGCTCCGAGAGGTTATGATGTTGTTTGTGTGGTAGTGGATCATTTAACAAAATCAGCCCACTTTATAGCAATCAAGGAGTCAAGATCAGTGGAAGTTTTGTCGAGGCAGTATCTGGAGGAGGTGGTGAGACTTCATGGAGTCCCTAAGATGATAATTTCTGATCGAGATCCTCGTTTTACCTCCAGGGTGTGGAGAGGTCTCCAACATGCTTTCGGTTCTCAGTTATGCCTTAGCACTGCTTTTCATCCTCAAACGGATGGTCAGATGGAGCGAACCATCCAGAATCTTGAAGACATGTTGCGCTCTTGTGTTCTTGATTTTGGAGGTTCATGGATGAGGCACTTACCCTTGGTGGAGTTTTCCTACAATAATAGTTTCCACTCCACCATCGGTATGGCACCGTTTGAAGCCTTGTATGGCCGACCTTTCCATTCTCCGTTGTGCTGGACTGGGGTCGGAGAGTCAGCAATTCTCAGACCGGAACTAGTGCAGAATACAACAGAGATGGTTTTGGTAATTCGTGAGAGGATGAAGGCAGCGCAAGATCGTCAGAAATCATATGTTGATCAAAGGAGGAGACCCTTGGAGTTTAATGTTGGGGATCATGTGTTTCTGAAGGTGACTCCCCATCGTGGGCAGTGAAAGTTTGGTCATGGGAGTAAGCTTTCTCCCCGCTTTGTTGGGCCTTTCAAGGTGTTAGCTCGTGTTGGAGTTGTAGCGTATTGAGTAGCACTTCCCCCTCAGATGAGTCGGATACATGATGTTTTCCATGTATCACATCTACATCATTATCTTCATGACGAATCACACATCATCTATTGGGGTGAGATCGATGTTAATGATGACGCCTGTTTCCGACGCTTTCGCCGGGGCGCGTGCATCCGTCTGTGGGGGAGGACGCGCTGCTTGTTGCCCCGCATTCCCACTTTCCAAAGGCGGGTGGCATCCGTTCCTTGTTTAGGGACGTCTGCTCCTTGATCAAAACCGGGATGATGGGATGTCAGTTCTTCCTTCCATGGATTCCTCCTCGGAGCTCATTACCTAGTCCGGGTCTCCCTCATAGATTTAAAACGGGTTCGTGAAGCTCATTCCCGGTGCCATATCTACATGGACGCCAGTTAATTACGCTGCTTCCATCAAGATGCTCCAAGGGGTCTTGTCGGGACAGCAACCTTCGGTGAGGAGAATGGTCACGTTGGGGCGTCATCGGCATATCTGTCTTCGGTACCTCATCACAGGGCTTCTCGAGGGCGTGGAAGCCCGAGGAATCCCGCATCGAACGCGGGGAATATGTACCATTTGAGGTTTTCCTCAGATTCCCATGTTTAACACGGGGTATGTCGCGAGTTTAACGTCTTGCGGAGACGGATCGGGTTGAAGGATCCCCAGGGGGGCGAACACCGATGTTGGGGCCAGCACGTGGGCGGCCTCCCGGGTGTCATGGAGTGAGATGGGGTGGCATGACCTCACCGGGATGTGGCGGCCTGGGTAAGGATCAGGATGGACGGTGGAGTGAGACATGGGGATTACGTTCTGGGATGGCCCAAGAGGGGGGATACAGTTTAACATCATGCGGGACGTGATACAGTTTAACGTCATGCGGGACGGAATACAGTTTAATGTCATGCGGGACAGAATACAGTTTAACATCATGCGGGACAGAATACAGTTTAACGTCATGCGGGACGAAGGATTTGGGGCTTATGCTCTGAGGCGGCCCAAGGTGGGGGATACAGTTTAACGTCTTGCGGGACGCGATACAGTTTAATGTCATGCGGGACGGAATACAGTTTAACGTCATGTGGGATGAAGGGTTTGGGGCTTACGCTCTGAGGTGGCCCAAGGTGGTCGGGGAACTGACATGGAGAGGTCGGGATGACCGGGTGGTGGGCTTGCACCTCGTGGAGGCTTCCTACGTACCGTGCGTTAGCATGGATCAAAGTCCACGTAGTTCGCTGGGATGGGGCTTACGCTCTAGGGCGGCCCATAAGAGGATGTCATGGTTGATGTGCGCTCTAAGCCCACGTGAGTCATGCTTGGTGTGGGAAACAAGATGCAGCAGCGACCAGACGATCACGTCGTGAAGGGTGTGTCCGTGAGAAGCAGAATGGGGCTTACGCGTTAAGCGGCCTAAAGAGGAAATAGGGGCTTACGCGTGGTTAGCGGCCCTTGGTGTCGGGGCTTACTCCAGGGTGGAGGCTCGTGGTGCGACAAAGCGCAGTGGGAAAAGGACTCCACTGGCCTTGGCAGGGGGGAAGTACGGAGATGCACGGGTGCAATCATCCGCAAGAAAGGCTAGGGGCTTACGCTCTGAGGCAGCCCTTCCCCCGCGGAAAAACGCCACTCCGACAAGGATAATCTCATTCCATGTGAGGAAGAGTCCATTCCCGTGGAGACGAGTGGGCGTAAAAGATGTCCGAGCTGGGGGGACCCTGCGTGCGAAGCACGGGGTCGGACCACAGTTTAACGTCTTGTGTTAAGGATGAGGTGCTTAACAGTTTAACGTCCTGCAGCTTGGATGAGGTGGGTTCTCTCCACACCCCTAGGGCTTACATGCCCAACGCCCTCTAACCCTTGTGGGAGGGAAGGCATCGGCAAGGCCATGATGAAGGGGGCCTGCAGGGCGAACCACCGGGGTGTCCACGTTAGCGTGGCTATGCGAAGAAGAAATAACTGTTAGCATGCCTTTGCGGAGAAGCATAAGGCAAAGCAACACAATGGGAAACACGACCCATGGGACCTTGAGGTTACTTCACACGAGCCTGGAAGGCCGTACGAAAAAACAACGCATGGCGCGCATGCCCGGCAGGGGAGACATCAGGTGCCTGTGCGGGGGGCAGCCAAGGGGCGTCAAGGTGAGGGGTCCTGGGCTTCGCGCGCAAAAGGGAAGGTTTGCGCGCAAAAGACCGGGACGACGCGCAATTGGAGCAAAGGAATTGCGCGCGGAGAGGGAACTACGCGCAGGTTATTGCGCGCACGGCAGGGTATTGAGCGCACGAGACACGGATTGCGTGCAAGGCTGGAACACTGGGGAGGGGGAAAATTCACTGAAGCCGGTGGAGTTGCGCGCAAAGGAAAACTTCGGGGCAAGGTTGTGCGAAATGAGGGTTTTACCTGGAAGTCATCTTGTGCGCGGGGGGATCCGAATTGCGCACACGGGGGTCGTTTCGGATTCCTCAACCCCCAAACCGTTCGGGGTCACCTTCTATTTATAGGCGACCTTTGGCACGGAATCCAGGCGGCGCGCGAAATTCTTCGCGCCGAGCACAGACGGCGCGCAAAAGCTCACCGCGCAGAACCGAGGCGCGCAAAGATTGCGCGCCTCATCGGCTCAATTCTGTGAAACCCGGTGATTCTACGCGCGCAGAACAATTTTTCGCACGGAGCCTCCTTTATTTCACGCACCACATCCCGGGCCTCCGGATCGGGCCTCTGATTCCGAATATGACTTCGCTTCATCATTCTGAAACTTCCTCTGAGAGTTACGGATATTTTTCGGCGTCAACAAATGCCCCCCCTTGGAATTGGATCAGCGAGAGGTCACAACGATCGGATTCCAAGGGAAATGCCAAAAGGCTAAGTCGCCTGGTCAAGTTGCGTGCAAAATTCCGATGGGGCGTGCAAAACCTACGGACACGCGTGAAATCCTATTTCCGCGCGGCGCGGAACCCTGGCCTCGCCTATAAAAAGGGGCACTGGGTCCCATATCCATACATCTGCTTTTTCCGCGCGATAAGCCTATCGCTCTCGTGTGCGAAATCGCTTCCGCTGCTGCGCGTAATAACGCTCTGGCAGCGCGGAATTCCATCCGAAATTTGGTCATGATTTCGCGCCTGTTCGGTCTTTTCCGCGCTTCACGTGCTGATTGCGCGCTCATCTCCAGGATTTCACGCAACTCATTCAGATTTCGCGTAGAACTCTCCGATTTCGCACCCTGCATCCTGATTTCGCCCAACTCCCGATAGATTCGAGATGGCATCAAACCAAGTTGATGAGGGGGAAGCCGCTGCCCGTAGGACCGAAATGGCGGCAAACGAGGAGGTTTATGGCACAAAGGTGATTGTCTCTAACAATCTGACCTTGTTCAACCTGCTGACTCCGGCCCAGAAGGCATATCCCTTGTCGTACAACCTCCCGCTCTGGAATTTTGGCATCCTAGAGAAGGTGCCACTGTCGGGCTACGAGGTGGACACGCCGCGGTCTTGGGTGTCTCGGGAGGACGAAATTCCTCGCTACAACATCACCAACAACAGCCATCCTGCCAGGGAAACTAGACATATGGATGTTTATGTCCTGAACCCGAGGACTAGGACCATTACCAGGGACGAGCCTGTGGCGGAGGATTCTCCTGCCCGCTACACGAGCACGTTCCGTCAAAGCATCACAGATGACACGAAGGGCTGGCTGAAGGATTGGGACCGGTGGTCCGGGGGTAACTTCACCATCGAATGGGCATGGGCGTTCTGGGTTCGCCATACCTGTGACTAGTTCGGGGACGAACTGTGGTATATCGGCCGGTTCGAGGCGGTATGGACATCGCAGTTCCATTTCCACCGCCAGCCTGAACTCGGACTGGAGCTATTCACCTGATGGTCTCCTGACACCAACACGTTCCACCTTCATCATGGGGAAGTCGGCATCAGTATCTGGGACGTTCACTACATCGGAGGTATCCCACTGGAGGGCTACCAATACGACGAGTTCATTCCTCCAAAGAACACCTGGGGAGACAGGTCACGGATGCCTATGCTGACGTGGCAGATGCTGCAGCTGGCCAAGGAGAGGCTGGGGGTCTAGGACTTCCTGAAGGACATCGCCTACAAGGGCTGGTTCAGCCTGTTCCTTGAGAAGGATCCCGTCGTCAAGATGCCGGGACGGGGAAAACGGTGCCCAACCGTGACTCAGAGGAGCAAGGACGGGTCCTACTGGAAGACTTTGGAGGTGGGGCAATACCAATCATGGGGCTACCGCGTCATTGAGGCCCGAGACCTAAATGTCCGGTATACCGGGTTCCTTGCCGCCTTCCTGAGCGGGTGGCTCCTGCTGGTGCGGGACGCGAGGATGGGCGTCCGTCCAGCGACTTTGGTGATTGCGGGCTCCATGGCCGCCAACAAACGGTTCAACTTGGGTGTCCCCATGCTGGCCAAGATGTATACCATCCTGGGGCGCATCTCACGAGGGGGGTCGCCTCGGAGGGTATGTGGTCCCTTCCAGATCTTCCATGGCTGGGTGGCGGCTCATCTCGGCGGGTATACTTTCCCAAACGTCGTCCGTCCTCCGGGCAACGGTCTGCGACCGTCCTTGCTAAACATCGCAGGGGTGGCGACAATGATGCTCAATGGGGAGGGCGTGAGGATCCGCATCAGCAACCATACCAACTTCAACTTCAGCCCGTTCCCCACCCCAGTCGGCCAACTAGTGGACAACGTGCGAGGCTCTCTGGAACAGCAGGAATACTTCCAGAGCATTCGGGGCGGGGTGCTCGTGGCTCGGATCGATGGGAAGGTGATCTGCGATCCTTACGTGCCATCCCGATTCGCCAGGCAGTTCGGGTGCCTCCAACGAATGTCGAAGAAGGTATTCACGGCTGTCTGGCAGGAGAAGAATCCATGCGTCCTGCGCCAGATGTGGTTGATGTTTACCACTTTCGGCTCTGGCGACGTCCTTACTCTTCCTCCCACCGGGGTCGATGTCGGCCTAGCAACCGAATATGCCGAAAACTGGACCATTGCGTACCCTGAGGGGCTATTATGCAAGCGTGTCCGGCAACTCGAGGTTACTCGCGCGGAAACCGGGCGACGGGAAAGAAGGCACGGTGCCGTCGGAAGGGGGGAACCAAGGACGCGTCAGGTAGCGAGGCCTGCGCAGGCTGAGACTTCGGCAGCGGGAACATCACATGGTGCTGCCACGTCCTCGTTACCCGCAGGGGGGTCACATGAGGCGGCCAGGGAACTGCCCAGGAAGCAGATAAGATATCTGCTCGAACCTTCCCAAGACGCAATTTTCCTGGCATTGTGGTCGGCCTGGATGACCCTGCGACAATCGCTGAGCGTCGAAGCCATCTGGCAGAAGATAATGCAAAACGGGATCCAACTGCTAGAGGTCGGGCTCGTTCGAATTACCGACCGAGTGAACTTCCATCGGCAGCATGCTTATCTAACGGCCATGGATGCATACGCATGCCAACGGGGGCAGCGTGCAGAGCCAACTTTCCTAGTGAAAGTGATGCTTGGCCAGGAGCATGATCCGGAAGCGATGCCGCCGGGAGAAGGAGACAGTGAAGAGGAGCCGGAGGGGGAGGAGGAAACCAGAGAGGACGAAGGCGAGGGAGAAGATGAAGAAGAGGAGCCCGAAGGTGAGGGGCGCAAGGGGAGACCTACCAAGGGAGTCTCCGAGAGAGCGGTGAGATTGCCGACTCTGATCTCGACATAACCGAGATTCTCGAGGTTTGTCTCTGTCTTCATTTGTTTCCCTCATTCATCCATTCTACTTTCCAACTTCTAACTCACTTCCCAATCCTACTCAGGAGCAGTTGAGCATTGGACGGGTGTCCCCACCAGAGGAGGGAGGAGAGGAGCCAGCGGGACATGATGGGGATCCAACACCCATCATTGAATTAACAAGCGCAGAGGGGTCTCCCCTTACGGCAGCTCCTACAGCGGCCGAAACACTGGGGACCGACGCTCTGGATTCCTGTAAGTCTCCCGCTTCACTACTGGTTCTTGGTGTCGAAAGATCCCATCTGACCAGCGTATTCCTTGCGCAGTGATTTCAACACTGGAGGCACGTCAGGCTGCGGAGCCCGAGCCATCCGCGAGTGGACCAGCGGCGGACATACCACCTCGCTCGGAACATGATCTCTGCACTGAGTCGGCCCCGACAATTGATGAACAGGGGGCGGCGGACATCAGCGGCGCCGTTCCTGAAACGAGGTCAGAAGCTGGTGGAGGCGTCATTGCTGTTGGGGCGAGAGAAGGTCGCCCGGACGTCGAGGATTCTATTCCTCACGAAGACATCCCTGGGGCGGATCCTGCTACCGATATATTGGCGGCCTTCCCCATATACCGACCCGCTGACCCTGAGGAGATAGATGACTCAGACTCAGAGGCCGCCGAGGAGAGCCGGATGACACGACGCAAAGGGTGGAAGTGTATCCAGCGCTTCCTCGGGCAGCCCCAGTCGGATTGGCTGAGGCGGATGGGATCACTTCAGACCTGGTTGCGCTTCCTGTGCGTCGTAGGGGATGACGCTCAGCGCCTTCATCTGATGGTCTATGATTACATGGCCGAGAAGATACACGAGAGCAGCCGGCGCACCGACATTTCCCAGTGCCGGGAAGGATCGGCGAGCGCTCAAGCGCTGCTGAGGGCGGAGCAGGAAGTCCGACACCTCGAAGGGTAGGTGGCAGATAAGGAGGCCTTCATCGCAACATGCTCTGAGCTCGTGGAGCAACTGACGGCCCAGCTGGCTGATGCGCAGGATCAACTGGTGGAGGCGAGTCACCAGATGACCGTACTTCAAACCGAGCGGGCGCAGGCACAAGCTAGGGCTGGCGAGCTGGGCTCTATGGTGGCCGATGAGGAGAGAGTCTTCAAAGAGCGAGAAGCGGTCCTGGAGGCTACCAGCCAGAGGGTAGCAGCGCTGGAAAGATCGCTTTAGCACGCTAATCCCTAAGGGCTTTGTTTTTGCCATCTCATGAACTTTCTGCTTGTACTGCTCATCGTCTCAATCCAATATGTGGTGAAATCCATTCATTTGTACCCTTGGTTTAATGCGCTCAACCATAGTTTAGAAACGAATAACAACTCATCCCTAGGCTCCTGTGGGTCGTGCCCAATGCAAGAATCAGAAGATGCTCGTACCATCATTTCGTTCAACTGTGGGGCATTGACCAAGCTTCAGGCGTCCAAAATTGGGCCTGGACTTCTTAGGAGAACCCTGAGCCGATTGATGTGTTGACTTCTCAATGTGCTCTTACACACAAGCGGGGAAATGCCGGGGGCATTGAAATCCATCCGAACACAGGGGAATGGAGAGGAAGGGTGAATCACGCTGCCCAAATTCGGAACCCAATGGGGCGCAACCATGGAGAAAAACTGTCAACCGTGGCGGAAACACAACATCCATATCATGTTGGCCTGGAATGGGGGGACAATAAATGAGGGCTGACTGCTGACCATGTTCGCAACATGGGGCCTAACTCAAATATCGTTGGTCAGTTTTCCAGAACGTTGGCCCAGGACAATAGGCGGACCATAGGTCTGTCATCCATACTGTTAGGGGGTCCCATCAAACATGATCAATTCTCCATAATGTTGGCCCACGACAGTAGGAGGACCATAGGTCGAGCATCCATACTGTTAGGGGGTCCCGTCAAACATGACCAGTTCTCCAGAATGTTGGCCCATGACAGTAGGCGGACCATAGGTCAAGCATCCATACTGTTAGGGGGTCCCGGCAAACACGAAAGGAAATGAGGATCCGAATAATGGGGGAAACAAGGCGTGGAAGGTGGAGTGGTGGTTTGTTCGAACAGAGTCCAATACTCCCAAAATTGCGCCACCATGGTGAAGGCGCATCAGGCAGACGTACCGACCTGATCATGGGTCGTCCCAATTTCCAGGCAGGACCTCTTTGACGAGAGAACTGCCGCTTCCCATTATTACCATGGGGCATCCCGAACCTACTCGGGGTAGATATCCCGATTACACCACTTCCCATGATGTTGGGCCGAGGGGCCGACAATAAGGAAGGACGGGGTTTAGTAATCCCTGAGGCTGGACCCAAGACGAAACGTCCGGGCGGTCCTACATATCTCATAAGGATGAGAATCAAGCCACACGTAGTTCTTGAAAATACAGTTTAACATCATGCGGGACGGAATACAGTTTAACATCATGCGGGACGGAATACAGTTTAACGTCATGCGGGACGAAATACAGTTTAACGTCATGCGGGATGGAAAACAGTTTAACGTCACGCGGGACGAAATATGGATCTTAGTTTTAGGTATTAGAGCTCGGACCGAGAGGATCTTAGTTTTAGGTCTTAGAGCTCGGACCGTGAGGATCTTAGTTTTAGGTCATAGAGCTCGGACCGTGAGGATCTTAGTTTTAGGTCATAGAGCTCGGACCGTGAGGATCTTAGTTTTAGGTCATAGAGCTCAAACCGAGAGGATCTTAGTTTTAGGTCTTAGAGCTCGGACCGTGAGGTGGGAAAAGGGAGAAACAGACACATGGCAAGGCGGTTACAAAATCCGATGTGAATGAGGACCTAAGCCCTAATTACCATGTGCTCTCCGGGGAAATGCTCAAGTCGAGGGACCGAACATGAAGGTAGGCTGGACCCGCGGGGAAGTGCCACAGGCGTTCCTACGTATCTCATAAGGATGAGAATCAAGCCACACGTAGTTCTGGAAGGTGACATGGTAAGATACCAGTACCAGGGGAAAAAGGGGAGTGAGGGCATGGCCCTTGCACTGAAAGAAGTGGAATTTGATAAATCTTGTTTGTCCTTTCAGGTGAGTGGTTTTTTTTTGTGAAGCGACAAACCTAAAGTAGTAGGCCATGGTGTCGCCACAAGAATCAAGCTGTGATAGGTGTTGACAAATGGCATGGCATGTGACCAATACCCAACGTGATGTCCTCAACAACGAGGCCGTCACAATGCAGTGTCATTTTTCGTCTTGCGGCCAGGACGATAATGTCATAGTTTAGGGTCGTGTGATAGGACCAGCAACACAGTTTAGGGTCGTATGGTTTGGACCAACAACATAGTTTAAGGTCGTATGGTTTGGACCAGCAACACAGTTTAAGGTCATATGGTTTGGACGGACAACATAGTTTAAGGTCATATGGTTTGGACCAAAAACATAGTTTAAGGTTATATGGTTTGGACCATCCGAGAGAGGAGCCTCGGGCCAAAGGGGCCTACGAGGGTTCAACAATCAGGGAGGGGCAGGAGATGCTAGCTCCCAGCCATGCTGGGCCCGAAACGCAATGTATGGGCGACTCCTCATCCCCCCTTGGGATGAGGGTCAAGCTGCACGCAACCCGTAAAGAAGATACCCAAGCACATACTCTAGCGCTCAGATCGCGGGAGCCCCGAGAGACACCGTTACACAGCTTGGTTTGTCTGATGTACGGGGGTGTACTGAGGGTTAGTACAAGAAGTGTCGAGATTCCACCTTGACGCAGTGGGGCGGAACATGACATGAACCATGCCACCAGCATTCAGGGCCTGGGGAAACCGGTGTGATGACTGAGGATTACTGCTGACCATGTTTGCAACGCAACATCCTGTCATGTTAGCCACGAGGACAAACAAATGAGCATCAACCGCTGACCATGTTCGCAACGTGGGATTTGTATCAATTTGTTGTCTGAAACCCCCGGGGGCGTTGGCCCATGACGGTAGGAGAGCCCTTGGGCGTTGTATCCAGGCCGTTCTTGGGGGTCCCTCCGGGTGTGAAGGATGACGGGGGCCCGAATGAAGGGGAACACGAAGCTTGGCAAGTGGATGGAACTTGCCTAAGTCGAATCTAGCACTCCAAGTTCTAGACCAGAGTGCCTTGAGCACATCAGCAGACCACTGGAAAGGGTCAGAGGGCTCAGTCCGAGAGTGGCCAAAAGATGGCGGATCCCTGGGCAAAAAAAAGGGGCGTAATGCCAAACACCCTGGGCACTGGGAGATCGTGGGATCTCCTAAGAGATGGGGTTGTACCTGACATCTAGGTGTTCAGGCGGTCCTACGTATCCCATAAGGATAGGAATCAAGCCACACGTAGTTCTTGATATGCGCCTTTAAACGCCATTGGACAGAGGAGGGCTAAATCCTGAGGACAGGGTGCGTGTGGTGCAGTTATTGCAAACCCGACGTGAATGGGGACATAATCTCACACCACGCCACATGATCTTGTGGTCAAGGTCCCAAAGGTGAAATATGGATCTTAGTTTTAGGTCTTAGAACTCGGACCATGAGGATCTTAGTTTTAGGTCATAGAGCTCAGACCGAGAGGATCTTAGTTTTAGGTCTTAGAGCTCGGACCGTGAGGATCTTAGTTTTAGGTCTTAGAACTCGGACCATGAGGATCTTAGTTTTAGGTCTTAGAACTCGGACCATGAGGATCTTAGTTTTAGGTCTTAGAACTCGGACCAAAGCACAGTTAGGGTCGTGCGGGACCATACAGTTTAAGGTCATGCAGGACCATACAGTTTAAGGTCATGCAGGACCATACAGTTTAAGATCATACAGGACCATACAGTTTAAGGTCATGCAGGACCAGACAGTTTAAGGTCATGCAGGACCAGACAGTTTAAGGTCATGCAGGACCAGACAGTTTAAGGTCATGCAGGACCAGACAGTTTAAGGTCATGCAGGACCAGACAGTTTAAGGTCATGCAGGACCAGAAAGTCAAGGAAAAGTACTTCTTGAGGAACCTGGTGTTGGTGGGAGGAGTGATACGCTCACCATCCATAGTCACCAGGGAGTACGCTCCATTGGGATAGACCTTATGGACAATAAAAGGCCCCTCCCACTTGGGTTCCAACTTGGGTGGTTTCCTGCCGGGAATCATTGGCGCTCTAAGAGCCAGCACCAAGTCACCTTGCAGGAAGGAGCAGAGGCGAACCTTCTTATCGAAAGCTCGAGCCATCCTGCTCTGATTCCTTTCCAAGTTATGTAAAGAGCGAAGCCTAATTCCGTCCAGCGCTTCTAATTCGGCTAGACGGATCTCGAAAACTCTGTCCGGCGCTTGCTGGTCGTAGACCTCCATGCGCAATGAGGGCAGCTGGACCTCGATGGGAAGGACGACCTCAGCTCCGTATACCAGGGAATACGGGGTCACCTGGGTGGAATTGCGAGTTGTTGTCCTATAAGCCTAGAGGGCGTTGGAGAGCTTGTTCGGCCAACTTTTCTTGTTCTTACCAACCATTTTTTGCAGAATGTTAGAGAGGGTTTTGTTAAACGCCTCAATTTTTCCATTCGCCTGCGCATGATAGCGGGAGGTGTGGTTAGAGAGAATGTTGTACTTGGCGTACAATCTCTTCATCTCGGCCGCTCGGAATTTGGTTCCGTTATCCGTGAGGATAGCGTGAGGTATTCCAAACCGGTGAATGATATTGGAGCTCACGAAGTCGGCGATAGAACCAGTCTTGACTTCCCTGAGTGAGGCTGCCTCTGCCCACTTTGAGAAGAAATCCATGGCGGTTAAGATGAACCGGCACTGGCGGGCCGTCGCCGGCGGGTAAGGCCCTACGACATCCAAACCCCAGACCGCAAAGGTCCAAGAATACTTAGTAGTATGGAGAGGCTCTGGTGGCCGATGCACAAAGTTAGCATGAACTTGGCACGCATGACACCTCTTGGTGTACTCGATGCAGTCGTGGATCATGGAGGGCCAGAAGTATCCCAGTCTCCGAATCTGGTGGGACAACTTCGACCCGGCCTGGTGGGCGCCACAGGAGCTAGCGTGCACTTCCTGCATGACATGTGGGATCTCCACTCCTTGAAGACAACGGAGGAGAACACCGTCAAACCCACGCCTGTAAAGGAGCTGCTCACGGCTGGGACCGCTCTGAAGGGTGAACTGCGGCGCGCGGCGCCGGATTCATTCCCGCTCTGCTCGGTCCATCGGAAGATTTTTGTGCCAGAGATATTCAACCAAGGGTGTTCTCCAGTCAGGAACTGTCTCAATCACCACGCCTGAAGCCCCGGGGGGTCCTGACGCGGGGGCACCAGTGGTGAGATGGTTCACTCGTGGGCCACGATCGCCCTCCGGGATAACAAGAGCAATGAATCTTCGGTGCGCCACATGGATGATTAGGTCATCCTGTTCGGGCTCCGTGAGTGATGCGGCCAGGCTGGCCAAAGCATCTGCTCGACTGTTCTGCGACCGGGGAACATGAACGACATCTGGTCGGGAGGGGAACTTAGCCATTAGATGGAGAGTGCATTCCAGCAATGGCATGAGTTCCGGCTTCCTGACAGCGTAGTCATCGTTAACCTGCTTGAAGACTAGCTCAGAGTCCCCTTTGACATACAGGTGGGGTACGTTAACCTCCAGAGCCCACTCGAGACCAGTGATGAGGGCATGATATTCTGCCTCATTGTTGGTGCATCCTTCTGACAACAAGAAAGAATATGGCAGAACGGCTTGCTCCGGGGTGATGAAGACGATACCTAGGCCCACTCTGTTAAGCCTAGGATCGTTGAGCCTTCTACCGATAGGGCTTCGGGAGGCACCATCAAAGTGCATCTGCCAGCATGGGGTGGCGTGATCGACTGAGAGGATTGCCTCATCAGGAAAGCCCAAATCCAGTGGCTGGTCCACGGAGGTTGGGTGGGCAGCTAAAAAGTTTGCCAACACCTGTCCTTTGATGACCTTCTGAGGTACGAACCTAATGTCGAACTGATGGAGGATCACCGCCCAGCGTGCCAATCGGCCGGTCAACATAGGAAGGCTCGGGATGTATTTCAACGGGTCTACCCGAGAGACCAGCTGTACCTCGTGGTGCTGCAAGTAGTGCCACAATTTCTGTATGGCGAATACGAGCACCAGGAAGCTCTTCTCGATGGGAGAGTATCTAACTTCCGCATCGAGGAGCATGCGGCTGAGGTAGTAGAGGCTGTTCTTTGTTCCCTTTTTGTTCTTCTGGGTGAGAAGGGCGCCAAGAGATCGCTCCAAGGCGGTCACGTAAATGACCAGCAGCTTTCCGGGAACGGGTGGCATCAGGACCGGAGGTTGAAGTAGATACTGCTTGATTTCCTCAAAAGCGGTCTGACACTCTTCATCCCACCCATAGGCGGCGCCTTTCTTCATGAGCCGAGAAAAGGGCTTACACTTTCCGACCAGATTCGCAATGAATCGGCTTATATAGGCTAAGTGGCCTTGGAGGCCTCGAAGCTCCCGAATATTATTTGGGGGAGGCATATGAATGATGTCCTTGATCTTCTCGGGGTTGATCTCTATACCTCGATACCTAACGATGAAGCCAAGAAACTTTCCGGAGGTGACCCCGAAGGCACACTTCAACGGGTTCATCTTCAAGTGGTGAGAACGGAGCAAACCGAACACTTTCTCAAGGTCTTTGAGATGGTCCTGGCGCTGGTGAGATTTAACCACCAGGTCATCTACATAGCACTCCACCAGCGTCCCGAGGATCGGCTTGAATATGCGGTGCATAGCCCGTTGATAGGTGGCACCCGCGTTCTTCAGGCCGAAGGGCATAACCCGATAGCAGAAAGTTCCCTGAGGGGGCCTAAAGGCAGTGAACTCTTCATCCCCAGGGGCCATCCGGATCTGGTTGTACCCGGAGTACCCATCCATGAAGGAGAGGGCTTGGAACCCGGCCGTTGCGTCGATCAACAACTCTGTCACGGGAAGGGGAAATTCATCCTTCGGACAGTGGAGATTAAGATCGCGGAAGTCGATGCAGACCCTGATCTTCCCGTTCTTCTTCCTGACGGGAAAAATGTTGGCTAGCCACCTGGGGTACTGGACTTCCTTGACGAAGTTGGCCTTAATGATCTTATCAACTTCGGCCTCAACCATGGCACCATGAAAGGGGTGCATTTTTCTGGGAGGCTGCTTGAACCCGCGATGGTTTGCTGGGAGGCCAAGGCGGTGGACGGCTACCTGGGGATCTAGTCCCGGCATCTCTTTATAACTCCAAGCAAACACATCACGGTGCTGTCTGAGGAAGTCTATGTACTGTTTTCGTTCCTCGGGAGGCATAGCGGCGCTGACCAAGGTGGGTCTCGGGTCCACCCCACTACTGAGGTTCACCTGTACTAGCTCGTCGACCGTGGCAGAGACGCCCTCCTCAAAGGCAGGAGGAGAATCTTCCATGTCTTCTTCTCTGCTTGTGGAAGGATCGCCCATGGGGGGAGCCGTTTCGGGGCTGCTCGACCCTGATGGGGAGCTGGCACCGGCTTGGGCGGCAGAGGTCGTCACGATGGGAGACTCATGCACCGCGGAGACCATGGCAACGAAGGCGGTTGATCCAATCCCATCCGGCCTGCGGCCCAAGGGGCCACGCTTTACGACATCAAAGTAGTGGTGACGCGTTGGCTTGAGCCGGTCGATCCCGACTCGGCGAAACAGGCACGTATGACTTACTTCTGTTTCCATGAGCCCAACGTCCCGATATCGTACGGGGGTAGGAGGCTCGGGGATCACCTGGTCCTGGTTGGTGTAAGAGTACGAGGTAATTTCCCACCGTCGCTTAGACCTGGAAATATGCATTACTCTGGTACCCGAGACAACAAAGCACTCTCCCATATCGGGAGTCGTGGCCTCCAACCGATGGATTGGGAAGACATATGCGTCATCCAAACCTGCCCAAGGATCACCCACGACAACGGTGGGCTCAACCTCACCTGCCAGGATTTGCTTGTCCTTCCTCCTGTAATAGTCAGCGTCTAAGTAACGAGCTTCACAAGAGGAAAACAGAGACGCATCTCCTTGGAGCACACCCACTCGACCCTTAAGGGAGTATTTGAGGCACTGATGGTATGAAGAGGGAACCGCTGCGTGAAGATGAAGCCACGACCTGCCCATCAATGCGTTGTAGGCAGTGTCCTGAGAGACAACCATGAATTAAGTATTGGAAATTAAGCCGCCGAACTGGGTCTTCAGACGAATCTTGCCGAGTGGAGTTTTCTCGGTCCTGTCATACCCCTGGATTCTGAGGTCAGAGGGAGTTAAATCATCCTCGGACAACCCCAGCTTTCGCAGTGTCCGAGTTGGGATCAAGTTAATCCCAGAACCCGTGTCGACAAGACAGCGATGGACTTCCACCCCATTGAACTGGCCGGTGATGTACAGCGGGCGAATGTGCCCCTGTATGGGAGGGTCTTCATCTTCACCGGAGAATGAGATAACCTCCTGACATTCGGCGTCCTCAATCACCTCGGTGTAGAAGGCTTCTGCGGCCGCGACCTCCACTTCAAACTAGAGGGGGCTCCTTAGAGCCTCAGCGAGCGCCTCACGAATTTCGGACAACAGGCGAAGGGCCTCAAGGATGTAAAGGATTTCCGGAATGCCAGCCAGATGCTTCAGGACATCATACTTTCGCGCCAAACGCGAGATTCAACTTACAGGAGGTTGCTATGCGATTGGGGTCATGACGGGCCCTGCTGGCGGGACCGGTGGCTGAATGGTACTAGGCAAGTCCCGCTGTTCACTGGCTGAAGCCCGGGAGGCGGCTGTCATGCTAGGACCGGAAGGCCGTAGTCGGCCAGTGGCAGGGCTGGGCTGGTTGCGACGCGGGCAAGGCGGTTCCGCCCGATCCAACAACAAAAACATTGGTGGAAGCGAACCTGTTGTCACCGGGTGAGGGAGCCGCGAGTGCTGCTCTCTATACCGGGACTGTTGCCTGGTCTCGGTAGCGTGCACAGACTGACTGGAGGTGACGACTTTCGTGCACCGGCAGTTCACGTAGCCACGGCTCTGTCGACGTTGGCGATGGCTGGGGACATTGGGGAGGTCCACTTGGCGCTCCTCGTCGTCGGGAGCCAAAAAGGGATTTATCAACTCTACGGTGTTAACCGAAGCGTACCCCGGGCTCTCGGGGAGGTCCACCTAGCGCTCCTCGTCGTCGGGAGCCAAAAAGGGATTTACCAACTCTACGGTGTTAACCAAAGCATACCCCTGGCTCTCGGGGAGGTCCACCTGGCGCTCCTCATCGTCGGGAGCCAAAAAGGGATTTACCAACTCTACGGTGTTAACCGAAGCGTACCCCTAGCTCTCGGGGAGGTCCACCTGGCACTCCTCATCGTCGGGAGCCACAAAGGGATTTACCAACTCTATGGTGTTAACCGAAGAGTACCCCGGGCTCTCACTCGAGGAGTCATCCATTACCGGACGGGGTCTCTGAGGGATCCCCATTTCCGGGGGCAAGAAATCGCCAAGCGTGCGAGAAGATGAAGGTAATGGAAAGGCGCGTTATTTCTTCATGCGTCGCCACATGCTCTTCTGGGAAGAAGTAGGCTGGGACGACGATACCGAAGCGGCGCTCGCAGACTCCGAGGGCTCTGGCTGATCCAGGCGGACACAGATGATACCATGGGCACGGGAAACCGTCCTGCGGGCCATCCAATCATTATACTTCCGGGACCCATGGTCGGAAACCTATTCCCACCCATCCTCGTCGTCAATACTGCCATCTGATCCCATGAAGACACCTTCCACCTGTGCCGGGGCTGGGCCCAACCTGACTATGTTGTTGTCAATCTGGTCTTGGAGCCAGTCCTTGAACACATAGCATTGCTGGATGGTGTGTCCCAGGAACCGGTGATAAGGGCAGTAGTTAGGGCGATCCATGAGACACGCCTCTTCTGGCTTCCGGCACTCAGGCAGTCGCACGATCCTCTGCTCCAAGGCGCTACAGAAATAACCGGGGACCTGGGCCTCACCAAACGAGTAAGCCCGATTCCTTCTGTCTGGAAAGGGGACTCTTGGGGGATGACCATGGCCAGGGGCCGGAGGAGCAGGCCGAGGAGGCGGAGCTGGATTACCTCACCTAGGTGGTGGCGGTGCGTTACGCGGAGGCTCCTGCCGATTTTGAGGTGGTCGCTGCTGGGCCGGAGGCTGTGGGGGTGGACCCTTATGAGCCTGCTGAGCTGGCCTCACCGGAAGCAACTCTAACTGTCTGGGGGCCTCTATCTGCGCCACAGCAGCGGGCTCGGCTCTAGTGGCTCTCCTTGCAGAGATTATAGGAGGCAGCGGGCGTGCCTGACCGGCCTGTTGCAGGGCTTCTTTGAGGCGCTGAGCCTTATCCGAGAAGTCCCGGAACCCTCCAGGGTAATTCTGCGTGATCAGGGAAGGAACCAACTCCGCCTTGACGTTCCCCACACACATCGTCAGTAATTGCTCCTGAGTCAGTGGCATGTCAAGGGAGTACGTGAGCCCCTTCCACCGGGCGATGAAGTCCGCGACTCGCTCGTCGGGCCTTTTCTTTCACCTGAAGAGGTCTGCAATGTTTGTCTTCCGGGTTGTGGAACTGAACTAGTAGAGGAATTGCCGGCGAAGGTCCTCCCAGCTAGTCACTGATCCAACAGGGAGCTGGCTGTACCAGAAGAATGCTGGTCCTTCCAGTGTCTGAATGAAGCACCGGAGCTTGGCAGCCTCCTGCTGCGCCGGAGTCCCTAACATAGGCCCACACCTCGATTTGAAGTGGGACAAGTCTTCTGGTGGGTCTCCGGTCCCGTTAAAGGGGGAAAAAGTGGGGTTCCCAAATCCCGACGGGGCCGGTATGTCATCCACCCATGCGGGGTACGACTTGCCATCCGGTGGGATCGCCACCTGCCGAGTTTCCAGGGCCTCCAAGCGAGCGATGAGCACTTCCATCAGATCATCCAAATGCGGATTCCTGTCCTGACGGGGATCTCTAACCACAAGCGCATTGCCAGGCTCTTCGATACGATAGTCGCGCTCAGCTGCTCGGGGGGCAGCTGGCGGAGCGACTCTCAGAGCGGCGGGAGGAAATCGAGCAGGGTCCCCCAGGTTGTCTCGCCGCTCGGGAGGGTTCGGCGAAACATATCGCGCCCTCTTTCCATGGGCTCCAGTGTCTCCCCTGTTGGCAAACACGACACGGTCACGGTTGCCCGATGGGATCTCAGCAAGGGGAAGATGCTCCTGCCCTTGCTGTCCTGGTCTAGGGTTGTGGTAGTTAGGCCGCCGCTCTGCAATGCGTTCGGCCAGGAGCTCATCAACCAGCCTCTTTTACTCGGCTATCTGTTGGCGCAGCGTGGCCTTCTTGGGATCATCCTCTACCTTCTGCACTGAGGCAGATGGGTCAGCAAGTTTGACAGACCCGACGAGCTCTTTACCCTTGCCGATGTTTCGGCCCAATGCCAGTGCCTCCGTGGGTACAAGAAGGCCTAGGAGGCTCCTCTGTTGGAGAGTAATCCTCCCAGATGGGTCCAGTAGCGGCCTGTCCTCGGGGGGTGAGTCTCCATCGAGGGGCTCCATAATGTTTCCCTCATCTGAAGGTTCAGCCATGTTAACTGCTACTGCCCTTGGCGACGTTCCCTCAGGGCCGCCCAGTGGATCGGGCTGCCGGCGGATCGCACAGAAGAGGAGAGCAGCGTACTTCCCCCACCCGCAGACGTGCGCGTGGGGGTGGAGTCCTCAATAACTCTGTGGAGTACTTGAAAACTCTGGACACATTGTTGCTGAAGGGCCTCATGGTGGTCCAGTGACTCGGGGTGCTGGACCGCGGGGAGTGATGCTAGGTCGACCCGGCGACACATCTCACCAATCTCCTCGAGATGCGCTTGGCTCCCGGGATAAGGCGCTAGCTGATGGTGGAGGCGGGAGTGAGTCACCCGAAGAATCTGGCGGAAGCATTCAAACTCTCCCGGGGTGAGTGACTCTGGCACATCAAAACTCGATTCTGCGACCAGCCAAAACTTCTCAGGGAAGTGGCCCGCTGCAAGAAAGGTCCAGGAGCTCCACGACTCCGGTTCAGGGTTCGAAACTTTCCACCCCTACTCGTCCACCGAGGAAAGTCGGGGGATTGGCAATGGCGCCGAGGTAGGCCGTCGGGGCGGTGGGCTGGCCGGCGGGGAATTCGGCGAACATGCCGATTGGCCGCCGATCCCTGGGTCATCCTCCAGGGGTTGCAGTGCCCTGGATGCCACGTCGCGATAGGATGGGCCAGCGAATGGGCCTCATGTCACAGCGTCGGTGCTTGCCGAGGGTGTATCGCCTCGCGATTCTTCCGTCGGTCCCCAGAAGAGTTCCTCACCCTCCCTAACAGGGGTGGGATGTGCTTTCGAGGAGGTCAGCGGCAACTGCGGGCTTGATCCCTGGCGGTACGCTAAGTCCTCGTCCTCCTGGACATACCTTCGAAGGGAGGAGGGAATCATACAGATCTCGCATTCGGGGAGTACGAGACTGACGCGCCGCGTCCCCACCCCTGCCCTCAACTCGAAGGGTTGGGGGGGAGGTTCCATCATCGAGTCGTACTCTGCCACAGAATCCGAGAAACGGACTGGTCTGATTTCCGTCCGGACTCCCCTGACATTCCTCCTACAGCGACAACGCCCGACCTTCCTACCCCTGGGTAGCTCCTCAGGGTAATGACGATTTCCGTAATGGGGTCCCCCAGCCACAATAGAGATGGGGCAGAGGGGACTGAAGGCCGGGGTGCGAGAAGCACTGGGACAGATGTCGAAAGGGACATGGGGAGGACCTCCATGTGAGTGAGCGACTGGATACACAATGGCTCCATGCTCGCGGCCGGCAGTAGGGGGAGTGACCTCATACCCCATGCAGTGGGCGCTAGAAGGAGTCATACCTAGATCATAGCCGTCGCGAAGAAGCTTTCGGCTTCCCAGATCGGTGGCACGGAATGAGCCCTCATGGTGAGCAGCACTACCGCGGATTGGTCCGCAGTGGACATCGCCAGTGTCCGCGACCGGGAGATTCGACCCAACTTGCCTACAGGGCGGTCGGGGTTTCGATCCCAGTCAGGCACGCGGCTGCCCCTGCTCAACATGCGCGGGGATCTGGTAACAGGAGTTAGAAGTGGATCGGGCCACAGTGGTTGCTGATGCTGGTGCCCCAGGACGGGAATTCTCTCCCACTCGCGCCCGACGTTGGCATCGAGTCAGATGGGCCGGAACCGGCGGTGCGGGCATGAAGATTGCCTGCTCCTCGGCTCGAGGAGTCGGGCGGCGGCGTCGACGCAGCCTGGAGGTGGATCTTGCCGTTAACCCTTGGGATGGATCGCCGATCGGGTGGACCCGGACATCCCCCACCTCATTGGCGTAGGGGAGGGATGTGTCAAAGCGCTCCGGGGATAGGTTCCCAAAGCGGTTGAACGTCGGCGTGGGGAGCGGTGGCTCCCTGTACGGCCCTCGAGGGCAGCGATAGTGGTGAGGCGCGGCCACCTATAGATCCAAGCGGGCCATGCCCCTGGTGGGGATGACCCCTTCCTCGTCATACCTACGAACCAGGTTATTGATCACCCTCCGCTGGATGATTTCTGACGGGGAGAGGGGGCGCAAGCGCCCGGCTGCTACGGCGGTCGAAGTCAGAGTGACCGTGGGATAGGTGGGACCGCGCGGGGTAGCCGCGTCGGTACTGCCCCTGCCCCTGCGCCGGTGGGCAGGTGGCGATCGAGCTCCGAATGCAGTGATCTGATTCCTGGAAACAGGGAGATGAACCCATTAGCATCAACAGGAAAGGAGATCAACAACCAAGGCCCATCGTCATTCCGTCTTCCATGGTCGGTGAGAGGGATCCACGCTGACGACGTCACAGAATGGAATAGTCAACGTCCTGAGCGCCTCGACCCCTGGCGGGTTCATGTCCCGGTGAGGGTTACCCGGACCTGGTGACATGTTGTTCTCCAGACGCCCCGACGGCTACCATTCCCTGTGTTGAGGAGAAGAGCTTCACGTCGGGTTCACCATTTCTGTGGATCCGACGCCCCGATGGCTACCATTCCCCGTATTGAGGAGAAAGCTTCACGTCGGGTTCACCATTTGTGTGGATCCGACGCCCTGACGGCTACCATTCCCCGTATTGAGGAGAAAGCTTCACGTCGGGTTCACCATTTGTTTTTTCCGACGCTTTCGTCGGGGCACGCACATCCGTCTGTGGGGGAGGACGCGCTGCTTGTTGCCCCACATTCCCTCTTTCCAAAGGCGGGTGGCATCCGTTCCTTGTTCAGGGACGTCTGCTCCTTGATCGAAACCGGGATGATGGGATGTCGGTTCTTCCTTCCGTGGATTCCTCCTCGGAGCTCATTACCTAGTCCGGGTCTCCCTAATAGATTTAAGACGGGTTCGTGAAGCTCATTCCCGGTGCCATATCTACATGGACGCCAGTTAATTACGCTGCTTCCATCAAGACGCTCCAAGGGGTCTTGTAGGGATAGAAACCTTCGGTGAGGAGAATGGTCACGTTGGGGCGTCGTCGGCATGTCTGTCTTCGGTCCCTCATCACAGGGCTTCTCGAGGGCGCGGAAGCCCGAGGCATCCCGCATTGAACGCGGGGAATATGTATCATCTGAGGTTTTCCTCAGCTTCCCATGTTTAACACGGGGTATGTCGCGAGTTTAACATCTTGCGGAGATGGATCATGTTGAAGGATCCCCAGGGGGGAACACCGATGTTGGGGCCAGCACGTGGGCAGCCTCCCGGGTGTCATGGAGTGAGATGGGGTGGCATGACCTCACCGGGATGTGGCAGCCCGGGTAAGGATCAGGATGGACGGTGGAGTGAGACATGGGGCTTACGTTCTGGGATGGCCCAAGAGGGGGGATACAGTTTAACGTCATGCGGGACATGATACAGTTTAACGTCATGCGGGACGGAATACAGTTTAACATCATGCGGGACAGAATACAGTTTAATGTCATGCGGGATAGAATACAGTTTAACGTCATGCGGGACGAAGGATTCGGGGCTTACGCTCTGAGGCGGCCCAAGGTGGGGGATATAGTTTAACGTCATGCGGGACGCGATACAGTTTAACATCATGCGGGACGGAATATAGTTTAACGTCATGCGGGATGAAGGGTTTGGGGATTACGCTCTGAGGCGGCCCAAGGTGGTCGGGGAACCGACATGGAGAGGTCGGGATGACCGGGTGGTGGGCTTGAACCTCATGTAGGCTTCCTATGTACCGTGCGTTAGCACGGATCAAAGTCCACGTAGTTCGCTGGGATGGGGCTTACGCTCTGGGGCGGCCCATAAGAGGATGTCATGGTCGTTGCGCGCTCTAAGCCCACGTGAGTCATGCTCAGTGTGGGAAACAAGAGGCAGCAGGGACCAGACGATCACGTCGCGAAGGGTGCGTCCGTGAGAAGCAGAATGGGGCGTACACGTTAAGCGGCCCAAAGAGGAAATAGGGGCTTACGCGTGGTTAGCGGCCCTTGGTGTCGGGGCTTACTCCAGGGTGGAGGCCCGTGGTGCGACAAAGCGCAGTGGGAAAAGGACTCCACTGGCCTTGGCAGGGGGGAAGTATGGAGATGCACGGGTGCAATCATCTGCAAGAAAGGCTAGGGGATTATGCTCTGAGGCAGCCCTTCCCCCGCGGACAAACTCCGCTCCAAAAAGGAGGATCTCATTCCATGTGAGGAAGAGTCCATTCCCGTGGAGACGAGTGGGCGTAAAAGATGTCTGAGCTGGGGGGACCCTATGTGCGAAGCACGGGGTCGGACCACAGTTTAACGTCTTGTGTTAAGGACGAGGTGCTTAGCAGTTTAACATCCTGCATCTTGTACGAGGTGGGTTCGCTCCACACCCCTAGGGCTTACATGGCCAACGCCCTCTACCCCTTGTGGGAGGGAAGGCATCGGCAAGGCCATAATGAAGGGGGCCCGCAGGTCGAACGACCAGGGGGTCCACGTTAGCGTGGCTATGCGAAGAAGAAATAGCCATTAGCGTGCCTATGCGGAGAAGCATAAGGCAAAGTAACGCAACGGGAAACATGGACCAAGGGACCTTGAGGTTACTTCGCACGAGCCTGGAAGGCCGTACGGAAAAACAACGCATGGCACGCATGCCCGGCAGGGGAGACATCAGGTGCCTGTGCGGGGGGCAGCCAAGGGGCGTCAAGGTGAGGGGTCCTGGGCTTTGCGCGCAAAAGGGAAGGTTTGCGCGCAAAAGACCGGGACATCGTGCAATTGGAGCAAAGGAATTGCGCGCGGAGAGGGAACTATGCGCAGGGTATTGCGCGCATGGCAGGGTATTGCGAGCACGAGACACAGATTGCGCGCAAGGCTGGAACACTAGGGAGGGGGAAAATTCACTGAAGCCGGTGGAGTTGCGTGCAAAGGCGAACTCCGGGGCAAGGTTGCGCGAAATGAGGGTTTTACCTGGAAGTCATCTTGCGCGCGGGGGGAGCCGAATTGCGCACATGGGAGTCGCTTCAGATTCCTGAACCCCCAAACCGTTCGGGGTCACCTTCTATTTATAGGCGACCTCCGGTGCGGAATCCAGGCGGCGCGCGAAATTCTTCGCGCCGAGCGCAGCCGGCGCGCAAAAGCTCACCGCGCAGAACCGGGGCGCGCAAAGATTGTGCGCCTCATCGGCTCAATTCCGCGAAATCCGGTGATTCTACGCGCGCAGAACAATTTTTCACGCGGAGCCTCCTTTATTTTGTGCACCACATCCCGGGCCTCCGGATCGGGCCTCTGATTCTGAATATGACTTCGCTTCGTCATTCCGAAACTTCCTCCGAGAGTTACGGACTTTTTTCGGCGTCAACAACGCCACCTTTTAGAAGAGACCTGTGGAGATCCAAGACCGCAAGGAGAAGGTGTTGCGCGGGCATTCCACCCCCTTAGTTCATGTCTTGTGGCGACATGGTGTCATGGAGGAGACTACTTGGGAACGTGAATCACAGATATGTGCTCAGTACCCAGACTTGTTTGATGTTTAACTCTTTCTATGTATCGTTGAAACTGATGTGGTTATGAAACATTCATGTTTTTGAGATGGCTCCATTTTTTGCTTTGGTGGCTTGCTCTCTTTTGAGAGGTATCTCGATGGGTGGTTTTTCAGACCCTGTTTCATTTTCTCTATAGGTGGGTTTTGGATTCTCGGGGATGAGAATGTTTTGAGAGGTATCTGATGTGATGGCTCGGACCTCTCCGGTCCATTCCTTTGTGAAAATGTGGTGTTGGAGGTGTTCTGGGAGGTCAAGGTGACTTGGTGTGCGTTTGGGTGGACTTTTAAGGAAAGTTAAAGGGTTATGGCCTTCGCACAGGAGGCGCACGGTTTTCCTAAACCGTGCGGCCAAACCATGCGAGGTTTGTTGTCGAGGCAGAAGCTAACGCACGGTTAGCGCACAATTTGTTAAACCGTGTAGACTAACCGTGCGGGCACTTAAAGTTAGATCATAAAATTTAGGATCTTGACCGTTTAGCCTCTATCTTGCTCATTTAATCCCTTAATCGTCCATAACTTGGGATTACCTTTCCTGGGAGATAGGAGAACCTCTCCCAAGCGTTTTAGAGGCGATCTGGAGGCTTCTCTTTGCGAATCGAAGCCGGTTTCTCGAGGTATTTGGTTGTTCTTGTTTGGTTTCTTAGATCTACCTAGATATACTCCTCCTCTTCTCTGGGTTTCTTAGATCTACGCCCGTTAAGGGTAGATCTAAGTGTTTGGATGTCAAAGATGATGAGCTTTGGTCTTGGTTGTGTTAGGGGAGGAGATCTAAGGGAGATTCGTAGAGAATCGGCAGGTTTCTTAGGCGTTCTTCGACCGTTGTGGTTTCCATCAAAACTGTTGAGGTAGGGGATTCATGGCTTCTCTAATTGTTTGTGTGCAATCGTGGAGTTAGCATGATTTAGCCCTCTGGATCACAATGAAATTAACCTAATTAAACACTTGAACTGGATTAAAAGAATTGGTTTGATCGCATGTTGTTGCTTTGTACCGTGATAATGGTTCGCCTCTTGATTTTCTAGATAGTGTGATATCTATGCCTTTCTTGTTATCATGTTTTTCTTGATTAAATTGATAAATAACGTAAATCCGGAATTAATTGATAATTATTTGGCTAAATATAAAGAGGCATGTAAAAGAATCTGGTTCTTGTTGTAATTTTTTTTATCAAATTGGCATAGTAAGCACGTTTAATCTTTGTGATAGCTTACTGATTTGGTTCATGATGTTGGAACCAACGAATTGAATTTGTTAATTCAATATGTATAAAAGAACTTGATTGATTGAATTCCCTAAAGGGTTCTGAGTTACCCTCTTGTTGTGAAACAGGGCTAAGAGCCCAATTGATGTGGTCTTAGTTTTCATGCTGCTTGTGATGTGATGTGACCCTAGAGGGGTGTTATGATATATTGAGGTAGGGAGGCCTTGTGGTTGTGGAAGCGGATGGCACCTAGAGTGGCGAGATGCATCGGTTTATGCATGTGGGTGTCGGGGAGGACACTAGGGATGATGGTATGGGATGGATGTGATGGATGGATGTTGGTGGTTTTGATTGGTTGTTTATCTGCTTTACTTTTACCCACTGCTCAAGGCAGTTGGTCTTGCTTACCCTCCTTTCGAAAGAGGCAAAGACACGCGGGGTATACCACGTGCTTTCCGTGTTTACCCTCTTGAGGGAGAATGGGTCTATGCTCTTTCTATAGGCGACAAAGACTTGACATGTAGTATATCTACCCACCGTGTTAAGCCCCCTTGTTTTTAGTAGCATAGGATGCTTTTCTAGAATGCCTGGGAATATGGGAAAGTAAATCTGTAATGAAAGTTTGATTAAATAGTGATAATCCATGGGAATGGAGATGTTGGAATTTAATGGTGATGTTGTAAATTTTAAAGGAACAGTTGATATTGAATGTGATGCCAATGAAGTTTAATGTGGTTTTGTTCATGGTTAATTAATGTGCAAAGAGTTAATTAACGTAAAGTGGAATTGATGAAAAAGGGAATAAAGTGACCTAATGAAGTTCTTTAATTGGTTGTATGCTTATAGGATACCTAGTCTTAGAAATAGTAGCCCGGAGTCCGAGAGACGTTAGCTGCAGTTGAGACTAAGACTAGGTTATGCCCATAGTGTGGTTGTGAGTTATATATATTCTGTACTTTTTGTGTTTCTATATGCTACTCCACCCTGTCAGTAAGGGCAACTGACACCCCATGGATTCTGAGCCCTGGGGGTGTGTTTTCCCCATCATTCTGATGGGAGGTTGAATGGCTGACTACCCCCTTTAGCCACACTCTCTTCTCTTGGTAGATACTAGTGGCATTGGCACATCGGTTAGTTTTCCCCATATATGTGTGTAGAGGGCTATAATGGCTTGTGGTTATTTCCACACATATATTCTGGATACAGTATCCTATGGACTACTATAGGTGTAACGTGTATAGGTTGTGATGGCATGAGGATCCTTACTCTGCGTATGGGCTGTAATGGATTGAGGTATAATACCCGACGTATGATACACGTTATGCGGGTTGTGGTGGCTCTTGGAAACTACTTGGTTACTATTGGTTGTGAGGACGGTGTGGTGCTTAGCTCAGGTGTCTGCGGGCAAGCCTTTGTGGTGCACGTGGTGCAGATTGTGGAGCTTAGCCCAGGTGTATACGGACAAGCCTTTAGAGAGAGATGCACAGGACGTATGTCGTTCGGGAAAAGCGGAAAATGAGTGGGGAAGTAGTAGTGGGGTACCTTGATATTCTTTTCTATATGATATATTCTTGTATGCGTTACTTGGTGAGAGTAGCCATGGTGAGGTTGGGAACATAGTATACCTGGTTAGGAGACGATTTAGTTTCATTGTTGTTCACTGTGCTTTAGCATGCTTTCTTTACTTTTGCACGAGAGGCATCAGGGAGGATCCTATTGAGTATACTGTTATACTCACCCTACGTATATATAAACTGTTTTTCAGGTCACTTGGAGAAGGTTGGAGATCAAGCTGGTTACTACTAGCTTGTGGTTGGAGGATCTGTTCGGGCTTGTGGTCGCTACCATTTTACTTTCTTTTGGGTACTTGTAGTTTTCCCTTTCAGTTGTAGTACTTTTTCATGGCATTTCATATATGTACATGGGTTTCTTTTATATTTCAGTTCTGAGTTGGAGTTTGTTAGTGTTTGTCTTGTCTCTCTCTTCTGCATGTGTTCTCTTAGAGGGTAATGCCTCCCATTTGTGTGTTTATTATACCCTCGGTTCTAGTGGCCAACCCGGGGCCTACTGGAGGCGGGACTCGGGGGTCATTATCTCCCTTTTAACATTACCGTCCCGGGAGGGGTACACTTTATGGGGAGGGGGTCGTGACATAATTATTACTAATTATATCTAATTATTACTAATTATTACTAATTATTACTAATTATTACTAATTATTACTAATTATTACTAATTATTACTAATTATATCTAATTATATCTAATTATATCTAATTATATCTAATTATTACTAATTATTACTAATTATTACTAATTATATCTAATTATTACTAATTATATCTAATTATTACTAATTATATCTAATTATTACTAATTATTACTAATTATATCTAATTATTACTAATTATTACTAATTATTACTAATTATATCTAATTATTACTAATTATATCTAATTATATCTAATTATTGCTAATTATTACTAATTATATCTAATTATTACTAATTATATCTAATTATTACTAATTATATCTAATTATTACTAATTATATCTAATTATTACTAATTATATCTAATTATTACTAATTATATCTAATTATTACTAAATATATCTAATTATTACTAATTATATGTAATTATTACAAATTATTACTAATTATATCTAATTATTAATAATTATATCCAATTATTACTAATTATTACTAATTATATCTAATTATTGCAAATTAACACTAATTATTTATAATTATCACTGACAATATCAATTTCTTACTAAAAATAAATAAAAATAAAAATAAATTGAAATCTAATTTAATTACAAATAATAAACAACAATTAAAATTAACATAAAAAATAAAATAAAATAAAATAAAATAAAATCTAAATACCTTAAACTTTGATATTCTGAAGATATTGGCCCCCTCCAATTGCTCTCGTATAAAAAATTATAACTAAAAGAAATGTTTTCCTTGAAACTGAAAAATGAAATGAGAGGGAGAGAATGATCTGAGTGAATTGGTAAAAAAACGGATGGGGGTATATATAGGTTAGATTAGTTGTGATGGGGTTATTTGCGATAGGGCCCATCGCAAATACCCTCGCCCGCATTAATTATAGTCGGCGGTTAAAAGGGTATTTGCGACGGGCCCCGTCGCAAATAGTTCCTGCCGACACTCTTTTTGCGACGGGACGACATCCCGCGCAAAAAGCTATTAACCGCCGCGGGGTATTTGTGAAGGGCTCGTCGAAAATAATCTTGCGCGGTTCGGCGCGCAAGCTGCGCGGTTTAGCACACAAGTCGCGCCAAACTATTAGCGACGAGAGACATCTCCCCATCGCAAATAATTTTCGCACGGTTTGGCGCGCAAGTCGCGCCAAACTATTTGCGACGGGAGACGAAAACCCATCGCAAATATTGATTTTTCCCGTAGTGTTAGCTCAATTGTGATATCACAAATGGGAACTATATTATGTCCAATTGAAACCATATTGGGTACTCTACCCAAAAGGTAATCCCATCCATCCTTATTATTTCTTTATAATAGGTGAGGGTGGTTTATAAAAGTAGGAGTGTGGAATTCTACAAGAAATATTAGGGATTTACTCAATAAAGGATGCACTATATAACCTGGCTCATTGAATGGAGAAGAAATCCATCACCGAGTCATGGGAAACCACTCTAGTGTCTTCTTGATAGAGTCCCTCATTATCAAGGGAATCCACGATCATGAACCCCCCAAGGGTTATACTTATCTAGGATGACAATCTGGAGACTCCTTTTATTATGGTAATCCATGATTGAAGGGTTTCACTGTAACACCCCAAAAATTTTCTATTAATTTTCCATTAAATTAATACTATGTTGAATAGATTGTTTCAAATGTAATACTTAACTAAAAACATGATATTTTAATATAAAATTATTTAATTTGACTATAATAATATATCCATTAAATTAATAGGTATAAGTGACATTAATTACACTATTTCTACTATGTTGATTGGAGAATCGATGACTTCAAATAGTACAAATCTTCCTTATGTGGCTAACTAATCTGAGTTTGGAAAAGAGATGGCATCACTAGGGTTTTCACTAGACCAAGCCCAATTAAAACTCCAAAATTTTTAGTAGGAGAGAAATCATATAAAATATAAGTTCAATCTTATTAAAATTTCCATGAGATCCATAAAATCTAAACCACCACCCACGACTTCCACTAGAGCATATCATATGCTTAGATCTTATGTGGAGATCATGAGGGAGTTGTGTAAGTATAAATTAATATGATATAAACATTTAATTATGAATGTAATAAATTAGATATCACATTTATTTTATACATTTCACATTTTAAATTTAGAAAAAATAAGGTACATTTTCAATATTAATGCATTGATAAAACCCAATTAATATAGCAAAATAACAAATAAGATCATTTTATGGTAAAAATGTATTTCCTCTAAAACTGAATTTTTATATGATTTATTTTAAGAAACTAAGCATATCATAGATAAAATATATTTTTAATCTTAAAGATGTATTAACATCAATTCAACTATTAATTGATAGGAAATAAGAATACAAGTAGTTAACATTTCCAAGGTTATTTTCTTATGAAAACAATTCCCATTATATTTTTATTTAAAAGTTAAATTCTAAAATTTTAGAAATTGAGTTTGACCAAATTAATTTCATTCTTTATTTATAATAAGAAAATTATATTAAGATGAAATTTTAGGATTTTCATGAAAAATTAATTTTTAGGTGAATAGTGAAAAACAGTTTTTATTCATACCGCAGTGTTTTGACTTTATCATGTTATAAGCATGAATTAAAACATTTTAAATTTTTTTCCCTGACCATTATTTTTTTTAATGAGTAAAATTATTCATTTAAAAATGCTATGATGAATTTATAAAACCCATATTTAACATTTTAAAACATATAGAAAACTCATGTTTATCCTTTTGAAACTTAAGTAATCTTGTATTCTAATAAAAAAACCCTTTTTGTTGTTTTATTTTAATTATGATTTTACAATGTATAATTTTGTTTTGTATTTATTTTTAAGACATATTTATCTTATTTTTTTAATAATAAACTAATTAATGTCATAAATCTTTAACATTGATAATTTTATCTCAATCATAGTTTTTTATCATAAAAATACACTTTTTCTAAAAATGGTTTTTTACACATTATGTGCACTAATGTTAAATTAATATTTATCACCCTTATAAATTTTATTTCAAACAAATTATTTCATATTTTGAATTAATATTCCCAAATTATGTAATAATACCCATTTTATTTTTAGGCATTAAAAGTAAATTACTTTGGAAAAAATTAGTTACCATGGTAACAAAAAAAGGTAAAAGTCAAAAATATAAGTGTAAAAGACTTAAAAACATGTTTAAAACATGTGTGAACATGTATAGTTGAGTCTTTCTCTACCTTACCAATTTCACCACTCCATTATTCCCCATTATTGGATCCACTCGGCGTTTGAATAGTGGATTAACATTTATATTATTATAGAAATGAAAGTCATCTCCCTTATAAAAGAATCCATCACCACCCCACTTATATTCACACCCCAAGCCTCTTATATTCAAAAAAATATTCCTAAATAACTCCTTAAAACTCCTAAACATTTCCTAGAGGTTATAGTCTTCTCAAAATACAACCACTCAAAGCCTTAATCCAATTTTCAATGGAGCTCTTCCAAGGAGTAAGGTAACATTCTAAATTACTCCATTTTGTTTTCTTTTTTCCTTTATTTCTTATTCTACCTCCTCCAAATATAATCTAACCATTTTGAAATAATTACATAATTATCATAAGTATACTAAATTTTTATTATGTTTATGGGATAACCATTTTCTACGTTCTTTTAAACTGGTCAAAAAAATAAAAATATCCCTTGTGTTAGGTGAAAACTACCACCTCCATAAGTGACATGATACGTTTTTTATAACCACCTTAAAAGAATTTTTAAAAGGTGAGTTTTAATTAATAAATATAATACATACAATATTATGAAAATTGTGAAAAATATAAAGCAATTCCTACCTTCTTTATGTTCTACAAAAAATGAGAATGACACTCATGTGTACGTGCATACTACCGCCTCCATGAAATAATGTATTTTATTTTTTCATCTAGAATTTTTATCCAAATATCCTAAGATATGTTTTTAAAAAATAAATTAATATATTTTTACTTTTTTAATAATGATATTATGTTAAAAGTTTCATTTTATTAACCATACTCACCCATCGATCACAACATATGTTTGTTCAGGTTGGTTTAACATACTACATGAACAATGCTATAAATTTATATCATGGATGACTATGAAAACTTAAATAATAATATTATTAGAAATAAATGAGAAAATAATTTTTTGATTAAGGTTTTGTAAATGTTATATTAATATTTAATTCATTATTAATATACCAATGTTTGTTCACAAAATATTACCTAATGTTGCTTGTCATCAATTTTGTTTTCATGAATCATGGATAAAAATATCATGGAATAAAATTAGAGAATTATAAATAATTGTAAAGAATAAATTACACCACCTTGTATAATCTATTGATGAAGAAATCAGTATCAATGGACACGAATCAGTATCGACATTTTAACGCGTGCACGAAACAGTCAAAATCGATAAAATATGATGATAAAATAATCTATAATTAACTAATAAATGTATAATAAATGATTATAATTGAAAAATAGAAATTTTAATAAATATGAAAATGGTTTTGAAATAGTTTATTAAGATCTTTATGTTTAGGATATAGGGGATTAAAGAGATTTCATAGAACATGGCATTAAAAGGTAAGGGGTATTCTTGACTCAACTTCATTTCCTGAGTCATAATGATTCTTCTTTACCCATGGGTTTACATGTTTATTTTATTTTATTATATGATGATATTATAATTCCTTTCATAATTATTTTTTGGGGAATTAAATTGATGGATTTCTTTCTTCATAAAATTTGATGATGTTAAGAGCATTTCCCGTTATCTCTAAATGAGCTCTTTTTATTCAATATCCATATCCAATCTTCCTGATAATCTTCTCCTTTATTAAATTGAAAACCAAATATGTGTTATTTCTGGTATTTTTCAAATTAATATTTACCTCTTTACAAATGAAATATTTATCACTCTCTTTATGATGTGGGTTTCAATAATGGTATTTTCAAAATATTTAAAATGATTTCATTTTAAAGTTTTTATTTTTATCTTTAAATTCACATTTCTTATAAAAAACCTTTTTTATTTTTTTCAAGGATCCATAGTTTGTATTTATTTTAAAGTGGATTTTTAAAAATCTTTTCATGTTATGTTCTTAAAAAAATATATTTTAAAGTGATGCATAATTTTTTATCTTTACAAAAATGTAAAGAATGTTTTCTGAAAGATAATTTTCAGGTTTTCACTTACATTTTCCTATTAAAAACATCTAAATCCTATGGATTTATGTTTTATGAATCACCCTATAAACACATCTATTAAATACTCTTTTGGGTTATTGATTTTTGGTATTAATTGATCTAATCTTGAAAGTCAGTTTATATGATACCATTTGGAAATGATATGATACCCATTTTCTTTCCATGAGCTATTTATGATATGATGAATGATTGATTTCAAGTGGCACACATATGTATGGATGATTGATGGGTGGGATTTTATATCACCCTCTAATTCATTAGTTAGATTTTTAAATCTCATGAGATAAAAATACATAAGCATAATTAAGTTGTCTCAAAAGTGTGGTTGTGAGTAGTGACTCATGAAGGTGATGTATACACGAGTACAATTAAGTTGTCTCACAAGTTTGGGTGAGAGTAATGACTCATGAAGATAATGTTAAATTTTCTTATGTTAGTTTCAAAGTTCTTTGTTATTCTATTTTCTAAGGGAATGTTACATTTCTATGCAATATGTCTATGATTATGCTCCATGGGTCATGTTTATTATCTCATGGATCCACAATCCTTTTCTATGGTATATATTTTTCATTTTAGATGACATATTATTCTATCATAAATCATGGGTAACTATTATTATTCCATGTTAATTTTGAAAATATATTTCTCTCCAACTCATGTTTTCTCATATGTTTACGATTTAACCCTTGATGACATGTTAATAAATTTTCTCTTACTGAGCGTTTGAGCTCACCTATTTATTATATTTCCATTATCTAGGTTGTATAGATGTTTATAAATTATGAGTAGTCTAAAAGGGAGTCTAGTGTTGCTCAATTATGGAGAAATGTTTATGAATGTTATGAAATAAGCTGCTTATGTAGCTAGTTCTCAAAGGAAAAAAACCTTTATTTCTTGGGATTTTGTGTTTATTGTGAGATACAATGTCGATATTATGGAAATAAATTAAAATAAATACATTTTTATCTTGAATCATATAACTTGGTGTCAAATACTATGTGTAAAGTATGGGTTTTATCTCACTAGATTTGGGAGTGTGGTCCTGGGGTGCCTTAGTTGGTATCAGAGCAAGGACTAGTTATTTTTGAATATTAAGATTAGTAACCTTTAGTGAAAACTATAAGGATAAGTATAAGTACGAGAAAATATCTTGAAATTTTGTTAATTTTTTGAGTAAGTGGTTTTCCTAGCAATTACATTCCTCTTTGGATACTGAAAAGTGGATGCGGCTATGACATAAATTTACATAGAGGTAATCAACTTGAAAAGGGATGGCTGAGTATCAACATAATCTTCAATCAGTGAAAATTAGTGGGCCTAAGACTAAACACCTGTATTAGAAAATCCTAGGGTATATGATTCAGTTAATTCACATTCTCTTTAGGAACAATTATAAAGGATTTGAGTGTCTTTCTATAGTATAGTTAGAGAACCTATTAGGGAATAGATATTGAATAACATAGATTAAAGCCTAGAAATTTATAAGTTAAGGTAAAAATTTAATTTATGATCTATTCCTTTTATACTAACAGTTTTCCATTTTAGATTCAGTATTCTTATCCTTTACTTATATTTAGTTAAGAAATGATTGGAGTAAGGAGAAACAACGATAACGATGGGTGCGATAGAAAATGCGATGATTGTCCCACAAGCAACCTAAAGGGATAAGAGATGGAGTGATAAATAATGTGAATATGTCGAACTGGATCTCATGAATTATGATGAAAAAAATGAAAATGTAGTTGAATTCTCAAACACACCAAAGAAGATAAGGATAGAGTCTCATAAAAGTTTGGGTGACACAGTAGATGAATGAAAGAATTTTTTATTTCCCAGATGCCAAAAATGTGGGAAAAGGCACTCTGGGACATGTATCAAAGGAACTATAAGATGTTTTATGTATGGAAAGGCAGATATATAGATTATATATTCTAAAAAAAATGAAGAGTTCAATTAACACTATTTATATAAATAAATCTCATCCTAAGGTACCACTAACAATTAAATGTCTTAAATATTGGAAACATGGGAATTATCCAAGATAATGACTTAGTCCAAGGGATAATGTAGATAAGAAACACTAGAAAATTACAAGGCCAAGGGAAAAGGGAAAGATTATGAAATCATAACTACTAAAGTGGGTCCGGAAAATGATGTGGATTATGGTACATTGATCAACCACCCAAGAATTGAGTGGCCTATTTTATTCTTATTATAACCACTCCATTATACCTATAATTTTTTCTAAGAGAATTAAATCACTACCTTGATGATTTTATTATTAGAGAAAAACTCTAGTTGTGTGTTTATTATATCCCGAGTTAATGTTTATAGAAATTCACCTAGTAAAATTCTTATTATTCATCCTTTAAATGAATTTAATGTGATTTTTGGAAATAGATTGGTTGTGTATACTTAGAGAAAAAATTATTTGTTAGAATAGGGAAATCAAATTTCACATCAACCTATTCTATTCTATCTATTCAAGGATTATTATGAACACCCTTTTGAAGAAAATCATATAATGTGGGTCTTGATACTGAATAATGATAGAGTCTTAGCTCAAATGGTTGAAGAAAAACCTAATATTAGGGAAAATCCAATTCATAGGAAAAAAATAGTTTCCAAGGTTGATATGTATTTAGAAATTATATCTTGTGTTGCATCTATATTTTAAATACCCCTAGATATTTCCATTAAAAAGTGATAATTAAAAATTACAAGGATGAAATTTATTTAAGTGTGTGATAATGTAACGCCCTGAAATTTTAGTATTAATTTTAGTTTAAGTAAATACTATGTTGAATACTTATTTCACATAAAAAATCAGCCTAACATGAAACTATAATATTTTAAAATAAAATTATTAAATCTGGATGTTATAATATAGTCATTAAATTAATAGGTATAAATGATAGTAACCACACTATTAAAACTATTTATAAAGGAGAAGTGCTAGCATTGAGTAGGACAAGTCTTCCTTATAAGGTTCACATATTAGAGCTTGGAAAAGAGGTGGAATCACTAGGGTATTCTCTAGACAAATCCCAATCTGAACTCCAATAATCATGGTATGAGTGAAATCATATTCAAGATAAGTTCAAGCTTATGGAAATTCCAATGAGATCCATGCTAACTAAACTAGCACCCACAACCACCATTTGATCATATATTATTCTTTTATCTTAATAAGATTCCCAGACGATCATGTAGTCACCCTGAGTGGGGTGAATCTGGGGTGACCAACTTTTATTGATTACGTTCAACTTAAATTCTTTCTTCCTTTTTTTTTGAGAAAAGTAAACTCAGGGCTCTTTATTAAGAGTGAAATAAAAACTCAAACAAGTATGAAGAATGGAATTTTACATTTAGCTCATTGTTGGACAAGAACCAGATCATAAGGAAGATTTATAGAGCCAGTACACACCTCTTCAGCAATACCTTTATTGGAAATACCATCAGCGAGCTGGTTTGCTTCACGATAGATGTGTGTGACTATGTAGCTCATTGAAGTTAGCTTTTCATGGTAGTTAACCCATTTTGTTGTCAGTTTCCATGAGAGATGAATCTTCCCCATTCTTATATCTTGAACAATGAGAGTAGAATCACATTCGAACCAAATCTTACTCCAGCCTATTTGACATGCAATATCAACAACTTTAATAAATCCTATCATTTACACTTCCAAAGCAATGACATGTCTGAAGGTTCCGGACACAGCGGAAGCGTGGTTGGGACGACATCCAACTTTGATTTTTACCATGACCAATGATTATTTCATGATCAATACGACGATGAATGCCAGTCTCCATGGAATATAATCAAAGATTTAGACAAAGAAGAAAGAGGCCTGAAACCTTTAGAGAGGATCTTGCACATCATGTTTATAATTAATTTAATTAATTTCATAAAGAAAAATAATACCTAGATCTTTGGTATTTTTCTTCTTTGATGATGTTGATCGTCCGGAATGACCCTTCTGGATTATCTCGTTGCGCTTGTAAGGATCCAAACTAGAATCCCTCTAGCGGTGATCCACACGTGCTCCGATGGCCTCCGATCAACACCGCTCGTTCTCTGGGTGCTAGCGCGGCGAAGAGAGTGTCTTGTGTTGGTCGTTCTGGATCGCTTGTTCTTCGGCCTTGAAGAACGTCTCTCGTTCTTGAGAGGGGAGAGAAGAAGATTCGATAGAAAATTTGTTTGGCTCAACAATTCTCAATTCACCAGGCGTGTGGTATGGTATATGGCACAATATGCCTACTTGTCTATTTATATACATGGAATTTCAGTTACGATATTTAATCGCATAGCAACAATTAAATACATTCATGAACTTAGAGAAAACTCATGCTCATAATAATAATACTGCTTCATTATTAATGGTGCGCCAACTTGCGCAAAACGGAATTATAAAATAAAATTCCGCGTCACAAAATAATAGCAGCGTTATTATTATTTTAACTTGTGCCAACTAGTTAAATAATTATTTACCGTCTTGTAAATAATTATTTTACCACCGGACAAACCTTGGTCTGCTCGAACTCCACTTCCATTTATTGAACACCCGAATAAATAAATATTTTATTTACAAACTAGTAAATAAATATTTATTAAATATTAAATAAAATAAATAAATATATTTTATTTAATTTATGCAATCATTTTAACTTGAATAAAATTATTCCACGATCTTGAGAATAATATTTATTTCATTAATTAAATTCAAATAGAATTTAACTGAGACCACTAAAAACACTTAATGTGTTCCTCTCTAGGATTCTTTTTTGTTGGCATTAGGGGGGCTTACCTAAAGTCCAAGAGTACTGTCTAGCAACGGGTCAAGGCACCCAAGAGAAAGAACGTAAAGTCGCAACAATGACATCCGCATACGAACGTTTACTGTGTAATATAATTCCTTTGTCGCAATATCTCATTAAGCAGGTTTCATGATAGTGTCATCAAATTTTATGCTTGATACGTCGTTCTTTGACTACCTGAAATAAATTCATCGTTATACCATGGCCATGGAATTTCGCGCAACGGTTCTATTTCAATCAAAGGGTCGAGATATCAACTTCCATAAATGGAAGGGACAAATCCTTCCTCGACTTATCCATTAATAACATGTCACTCGTGATGCACCCAACGTACCATACTTCTCACCAACTGCCTACGTGACGGTTTTCGTCAGTAAATCAAAGTGCGCGAGTCATGACACGTATTAATGATAATCTTAAAGTCTAAGGATTATTACACACACTCAAAGATAGAAATATCTGATGCCACTAAAACATGCAGAATTTCTACTAGCGGGTCTGTTCTCATAATCTCATATCTTGGAGATTACCAAGTGCGAACTTCATGAGAGGAAGTCTTATCTGCTTATGAGTACTCACTGCCTGAATGGCCTGAATGCCTTCATTTTTATTGATTTTTGATAACCCCCCTTTCAAGGGATAATGGGGAACCCTTACAAGGCCCGTAGGCTTAGGAGATTACATGACCCGAAGGTCTTAGGGATTTCAACTAGTCTATCTACAAAGAACTGCTCCTCCCCAGCATCTGCATCCTGATAGTAGCTCTTCACCTTTGCATGACCGTCTGGCTAGGCTTCCCGTGCAAGCACAGGCTGGTACCGATGACATAGTCATACCCTCTCATTCTGACAATCCATTTGACTCTGCTCTGGTGAGTGCACCTGCTCTGAATCCTCTTCTGGAGCTGCTCCTTTTTTGTAGTGTGTTTGGGGCCTGCATTCATGTGGCTCGAAGGCCTTGAGAATCAACTGGCCCGAAGGCCTTAGGTGGCCCGAAAGCCTTGTAGGACTCGAGGACCAAACCGATGGCCCGAAGGCCCAGATGGATGAATAGTTCCGACTGCTACAGTACCGAACAGTGTCTGCTACAGTAATGCTACAACAACCCAGAAATATGTCTCCACCCTGATTTGATCTTAGGTCTTTTGGATGCATCTAACGAGACCTCACCAACTGAGCTGAGGCTCATGTGCGCTTATGAGTACTCGCACTTGATGGTCTGCATGTTATGTGTCTCATCATAGTATATTATCCAACCGCAGAACTATATTTAAGAATATTGTTATAGCATTTCAAGGTTCTCATCATAGCGGGGAACTGTCATGACATTATCAATGCAATAAATACTCTAAGAAATTATTACATCATAGTCATGTAGAACAATGAACAATATGTAATAATACATTAAATATCCATGTAATCAAAGTAAAACCAGTTGGTTCTAGGACACCGACTCTTACAATGTCCACAACGACTATGCATGTACTCAACAACATCATCGTTGTGGTCCCTAAAGATCACCCCATAACTCGATGGTCCTAGATTTCCTCTCGAAGCTCGATCAGTATTGCATTTTAACCGGCCGAAGAAAGGGGGAGTAACAAAATACCTCAAATGTGCCATGAGGTTGAGGGAAGTTTCCTGAAACTTTGAGGCACCTTAAGATTATGAGATCTCCAACCGAATTCCTGCACATACCAAAGTGAAACATATTTGCCTGTTGGTCTGCCAATAGGATACTTTGAATAGCAGTATGATAAATGAAGTGTTTGTCATCATGTAGTGGTTTGTTTCTGTTGGTCCAGATGATATGAAGTTGCTCAGTGCATGATACTTTGAACAGAACAACAAGTTGGTTGGATAGCTGAACAGCTAGAATGATGGACAAGAAATGTTGAATTGAGACAACTTGCAACGGAGTAAGCTCAAAAAAATCCATAAACAACATTCCACAGGGAGGAGGCAGTTTGACAATAGAGAAATAAATGACCAACATCCTCATGATGCTGATGGCAGATGACACATCTAGAGCAAATGGAAACTCCAACACGATGGAGATTAGCCTCAATAGGAAGTTTGTTGAGAGAAATTATCTAAAGAAGAGTAAACCTAGAGGGGAGAATCGACTTTTTATTGAAGTTACCAATCCGTTTTCTATCACCGTGAAGCAGATGCCTATAGAAACTGTTTGAGTCAAGAAGACCGTTGGGAGAGGGTTCCCATATAAGAATATCATACTGCATAATGAAATCATAACCAGAAACAATTGAGGATATATCATTAGGTAGAACTTCCAGATTCTCCATTTGGTCTTTAATAGAAATGCTATGATCAATTGTGTGACCAGAGGAGTTCAGCCGATCAATCAGAGGTGTCCCAGTCCAGTTGTCATGCCAAAATCTGAGAGAAGAGTTCATATTCACCAACCAATGAGAGTTACCACGCCAAGAAAAATTCCTTATCATATAATTAATAGCTTTAATCAAAGATGTAGGAAAAGAGTAGACCATGAACAAATACACCAGTTTTGAGACAACCACATGGTTGATAAGAAAAATTCTCCTGGCCATTGAGAGAGATTTTCCCTTCCAAGAGGCAAGCGTTCTTCTAATCAGACTCAAAATACTGAAGAAATGAGAGGCCCGGGTCTGCCCCAGAACTTGGGGACTCCAAGGTAAATGAAAGGTAATGATCCTTCCCTTGTGCCCAACCAGTGAATGATGCTAGTTTTCCTGGGAGCTGAAATTTTCTTTCCAAAGTAAATAAAGGATTTGCCCCAACTAATTTCTTGACCACACAGATTTTCATAATACCGGAGAGCATTTTTAATGTTGATGATATTCCTTCTATCTCCCTGTGTAAAAATGATTATTTCATCAGCAAAAAAGAGATGAGGAGCAGATTTACCTTGATCCACCCTAATCGTTGACATTTCACCCATTGTCAACCACATGGAGAAAATGTCGGCTGAGATAATCCTCTATACAGTGGAAAAAATGATGGTCGATAAGGGGTGTCCTTGCCTCACCCCTCTAGTGCATTTGAAATAACCTTCAGGTGATCCAATGATAAGAATGGAAACATTGGCAGATTCAAGTAGTGTTTTGATCCAATAAATAAATTTCATATTGAAGCCAAACTTGTGAAGAACATTGCCTATGAATCCCCAATCCATAGTGTGAAAGGATTTTTTGATGTGTACTTTTAGAGCAATGTTGCCTCCCCTGGTGGGCTTTCGGATAGGATTTACACATTCCGAGGCATTAAGCAAAAAATTATGTATGTTACTTCCTTTTACGAAGCCAAATTGATTTCAGGAGATGATTTTGTCTGAGACACAAGAAAGCATGGTAACAAGGATCTTTATGATGACTTTATGAAATGCATTGACAAGAGCCACAGGTCGAAACTGGGTAATGTCACTCGCATTCTCCACTTTTGGAACGAGGTCAATAAATTGAGCATTGATGCCCGAATTAAGAGTTCCACCTTTAAAAAAATGCTTGACAGGCCGGAAAATATCATCTTGGATAAGATCCAAATAGCATCGAAAGAAATGATTCATGAAGCCATCAGGGCCAGGTGAACTGTCCCTATTAAGACCAAAGACTGCATCTTTGACTTCAGAATCCAAGGGATTGGAGGTGAGGAAATAATTTTCATTTTTGGTAACCAGTTTAGGAATAATGTCCTCCATTAAATCCCCATTCCTTGATGACCCATTAAAGCGATTCATGTAGAAAGAGACAATATGATTTGAGAGCTCCTACCATGTGTCCAGGATTCGGTCTCCATCCTTGAGCAGAGAGAGGGGTCTATGCGCTTTCCTTACTCTTTGAAGGGCATGGAAGAACTTGGTGTTCCTATCCCCATCTGTGAGCCATCTAACTTTGAAGATATTTCTATTTATGTTGTCGGTCTCGTAGTTTGGAGGACATCAAAGCCTCTTGGCCAATATTGCCATAAAAGGTGTTCATAGTGAAATCTACCTGTAATTCATGAAGAGAGCACTCAAGGGTCTCAATTTCACAGTCAAGCAAGACGAGTTTAGCCTTGCTCCATTCCCTCAGTTTAGCTTTGAGAGATTTAAGTTTGGAGATGCAGAATAGAGGATGATCAGAACTAACATTCAAGTTCCAAGTGTCCTGGACAATTTTGGTGCATTCCAGAAGAGTTCGTCCAAGAATTATTAAACCTAAAGGGGATAGGCTGCCTCTCTATATTATCAAAAAGACTCACCATAATGGGGTGATGATCTGAGTTGTGTTTGGCTAGTGTTGTACATGAAAGCGTTTTCCAGTTTCCAAGAGAGGCTTCATTCACAAAGGCCATGTCAATTTTACTAGCTCTCATACCAGTCAGGTACCTTTTGTACCAAGTAAATTTGGCACCAACAAGATTAATTTTAGTGAGGTTGGCCTCCTCTATACAGGCTCAAATGTCCCTTACAGATGCAGTACTATAAACTGGGCTGAGTTTCTCATCTGCATGAAGGATGGCATTGAAATCCCAAATAATCAACCAAGGGTCATTGATAATGAAAGACAGGATCTTTATATTCAGCCATAGAAGTCTTCTATCAATGTAGTTATTAAAGGCATAGACAAAGGAACAAAAGCATTTCTATCCAGAAATAAGAAAACTGCATGTAATAATCTGGTCATCCACTTGCACAATAGTAGGCTGCTCCATAGAGTTGTTAACCAAGAGCCAGAGTCTATCAGTATTAGTGGCAGGCTAAGATATTCCAAGAATTGGGTACCCATTAGCAGCTCTGAAGACACTCTGATTTAAAGAGTTAACTTTGGGCTCAGAGAGACCAATAATTTCAGATTTATACCTACCTGGAAGGAGCCGAAAATAACTTTCAGTGCCAGGGTTGGCTATTCACTAGCAGTTCCAAAATAGGATTTTCATTTTAACTTTGACATGGGGGTAAGTCCCCCTTTTCCTTTCATCCCCATTTGTCTTTGTGACTTTCTAGAAGGTTCTGCCTTCGAATTAATTGCAGCAGATTTTTCCCCTTTTAAACTGCTATCAATGCATGTCTGGGTGGAATCTGTGTCATGTTCATTCCTACTACACTTTCCAGGAGTTTACAATAGAGCAGTGTTAGCTATTTGCTGGTCAGGTAGATGACTTGGGTCACTACCTGTAACTGGAATAGGCTGGGATTCCAAAGTAGTAGGGAAGATATCCAATTGCACAACAGTATTAAGCTCAAGAGAAATGAGGTCAACCACAAAAGCCTCTCCTTGGACATCAAAAATAGTAAATATGACATCTTCTGATAAGGACAAAAGGAGATTGGAAGAATCTTCTAAGGGGATATTTTGATTATCGGGTTCTAAAATGAAGGTTACAGCATCATGAAGCTGATTCTAACAAGCAGGTTCTGAAATAAGAGAGGCCTCAGCATGTTGTTGTCTTTCCTCCTCTTCAACCAAGACAACCCAAGATGTGCTTGGATTATCTAGTTTGTCCAATTTTACAGCACTTGGTTGGTCAGGTCCTTCTTTTCTCCCAAAAACATCCAAATTCTTCTTCTCGTTCCTTGAAACTTCAGTCCAAGACTTGGTATTGATAGCTGGCTTAACCAACTTGTGGAGCACAAGACAGTTGTTGATAACATGGACCACCATTTTACAGTGATCACAGAACTTAGGCAAATTTTCAAATTCAAAATGTACCTCCATGTGATGGTCGTTTGAAACCCGGGATACCGGATCTAGAATTGGTGTCTCCATATTGATTTCAATTAAGACCCTTGCATAGAAGCCCAGATCACCATTGACAGTGCGATGATCGATTTTCAGAGGGGTACCAATTCCAGAAGCCAGATCGTTGAGAATCCTGGGATGCCAGTAAACCCAGGGTAGCCCATGAATCCTGGTCCACACCTATGCCATTGAATTCCTTTGAGTAAATGGTTTAAAATTAGCATCCATTCCGAAAGTCGGAAGAGCCCTGGTTTAAGATTGAGGTTCCCGAATCGCCAAACCGCATCAAAATCGTCCTTCCTCTCCAGAATGACATGAAAGAGACCTTTTCTGATTAGAATGATCCGCTGTCGTGAAAAGCTCCAGCAATGGGATATTCGGTGCTTTAGGTCACCATAAGACCAAGGTTTAGCACCCCTTTCATACGAGATGCATCCAAGAATTGAAAATTTATAGAGCTCCATTAGTTGTTTAATCGCATCCGGGTCCGTGACCACTGTGATGTATCCATTTCCCAAGCACTTAATAACAGGAGATCCACTAGTATTTACTGCTGTAGATGCAGATACTGTAAGAGCTTCAGCGAACAAAACAGCTTTGCAAACCAAGGTAGAAGAGGTAGTCCCAACCCCACCCGAGTGAGCCAGATTCACCGGATCCCTCTCACAATCTTTGGCCAAAACCTTTGAAGGACGTATGAAAACATCCTTTGGATCGAAGTGGCAATCAAGAGGATACACCATGCCGTCTCCCCCCAAAACGATCTCGATTGGTGAAGGATCAGTGGAATGTGATCTCTTCCATCATTTTAGTTGATTGAACCACTGATATTAGTTAGTATATATAGATCTTAATATGTCACCCTCACACCTATTCCCTTATTCTACGAAGATAGTGTAAATTATATAGAACGAATGGTTTTTTATAAGGTTCAGCCTCAAGGTGATAACCCACCCATTTCCATGTTGACTCCCATTAAGTCATGAATCATTTCAAAAATTACAAATGGTGTGAGAAGTTAATATCTTTAACCCACATTATATTGGAACCCCACCAGCATATCTCAAAAAAATATCAATCTACCACCTAGTTATAATGTTGGAATTATTTATACTAGAGCTGGAAGTCTTCAAAAGTTATTTACAAACTTCCATATTGATATAACTTCAACTTACTTGAATCTTATGTTGTACTCAACATACAAATTAGCCTATCTTCATTCCATTAGATTAAAATTTTAAAGCTCTCACTGACTCGAACTTCAACGTCTGAAACTTCTATAGGTTTGTGTCTAAGGTTGGTATAGTTTTCCTCCTTATGGTCTTTTGGATTCAGTGAACTCACTCAATACTTTGAAACATCATGTTTTGGTCTTTTCAAAATTCGAGCCTTCTGATCTTCCCAATAGAGTGCTTGATCGTCTGCTTCCACTTTTTTATAATATGAAACTCTCTAAATTATTTTCACTTTCATTCATTTAAACACAAGTTCTATTCCCTTATTTATATATCCAAACATTCTCTGATAGATGTGGAGAACACGCGAGCTTCTACTTAAAATTCCCATAACATCAAATTTTAAATTTACTGGCTTTAATATCTTCTGAAGATATCGGTATTTTATTTCATCAAATATCCCAAAATACATATCTTCAAATATATTCAATTCATCTACAAATATTATCTTGAATAAAAAACTTTCATCCTGTGAATAATTCACTTTGAACTTCAAGCTTAGAATCGTTTGAATCTACGACTTTATAACAAAGTTAATTCCTTTTGGAATCTTCCAATAAAGGTTATTCTATAGAAGTTGCTTGGATCTTTTCAGTTATAACTTTTCCTCAACTTAGCCTTATAAAACTTTTTGTATCTTGAACATTCTCTATCTTGATTCATGTGCATCTGGTGGTCTCCATCTGATGCACCTTCATTTAGTTCAAACTCATCTTGAAGGGTTTTCTTTTGATAGAATCAAATCTAGTCTCCAGGTTCTGATGTTCTAAAAATATTCTCAAATCACCTTATAATCAACTTCGGCTCCAACATATAATTCTTTAAGCTTATTTACATATGGGACTCCATAGATCCTTACTTTAGATCAGTCACTTGTACTTTCATTACTTATGATACTTATAATTTACACCAACCAAATCTTGTAAAAAAAAATGTATTTCTTGACTTCTAGTTGCTTGAACTTCAATACAACATAGAGTTTTTCATTCTTATTCTGACCATCCTTAGTTTATGACTCTTCTCAGAAACCTCATCATTCTTCTGATGCTTTATTATTTCTTTTACTAATGCTTCATCTTCAATTAACTTCAAAAATCCATGTTTCTTTACAAGTGTATTAAACTTCCAACAAGAAGGAATTTATAAATTCAACTCATCTTGGATCATTGTTGGTCTTCCATCGAAGTGATGTTCATCTGATGAACAAATAGTTTATAATCATCTGACTTTGTTCTTCTAAATCCTTGAATGCTTTGGGTTTCTTATCTCATGATTTTTGGATACTTTCAATTTTATTATACACAAACTACTTTGATTATCTTTGGTGGAATCATAAAATTTCCTCCAGATTTATAAACACTTCAATAGCTTATGTTTCTCAACTTACTCTATAGTATAATGTTTTGAAGATCATTCAACACATTATGTTTAGTGTATCTTTCAATAGTGATGAACTTCATTCCTTTATAATTTTATGATAGAAAATCTCATTGTAAGGTTAAGGTTACATTACATACCTAAGGAACAGATCATTGAAACTTTATTAATTGTTTAGTGTGTTTTTTCCTTTCAATCATCCCATTTTCTTCTTTCTTGACTAATTATCTGTCAATGGTTTTATCTTTAGGATTACTTTCTTCACTAGATATTCCTTTGAATCTTCTAGTGAATATTTCTCCTTCCAAATATTAATTAGGGTTTTCCATCTCCCCATAATGTAGCTTCACCATTCAATGGATCCTTTTAAATTTCCCATTGAGTTGGTACTTCAATATTCCATATCACCATATATAGGAATATCACTCCCTTAATTCCAAAATTAGGTTGATAGTGATTCTTTATTCTTTTGTACTAGTCATGAATACAATGAAGACCAATTTTGTAATCTTCTAATGTTAATGGATGCTTATGGGTATAAACATTTCCATGTATTTCTTCATTCATCAACAAAACTAACTCCACTTATCTTCATTACTTACATCCATTTTATTGAATTAGATCTTTCATCTATTTTGTTCCTACTTTTGATGGTTCCTCCATTTGGAATATGTTATTCTAGTGGAATTTCATCCAAAACAACCATAAGAAAATTTTCCTTTAACTTATACATATAATTTTTTACAAACTATTGAAAAAATACAATATATCATCATCATCATCTAATGGGAACTTCAATATCCTCATTTGGATTTGTTAATAATATCAAATTTTCTTTAGAGACAATGATTTTTCTCCCCCATTATATACAATAAATTCAAAGTAACTTTTATTTCCTTCTTATGAGAACGTAAAGTGAGGGACCTTAATCATCAATTTTCTCTCCCCCATAATGATTTGAATTTGAATCTCCTTATTAACATTTTGGGGTGAGGGAGAAACTTTCTTTGATTTTATTTCTTCTCCCCATTTTTTCCATTGAATCTAATGTAAACTTGAATTCCGTGAGAGAAGGATAAGATCACTTTTATTAAAGAAATAATCCCTATTTCAACCAACACTAAGTCTAAGTGGGCTATGATCGGTATAGAAAACAAGAGTGATTATCCTGACCATTAAAGTTGTCCATATAAATACCAAGTGATGATAACTTTCATAATATATCCTTTTAGGTGTGTGTTCATCACATCTTCTTTCAACTTACTTTTATATATCCATCTCAACAAATAGATCAAAAATGTTCAAGCATACAAAGTAGTTTTCTCCCCCTTTATAAGATAATTCTTACTTTGTCGTTAACAAATAAATTTCCCCCCTTTTCATTTAAAATTCAGTTTTCATATGATGATGAGTGAGTATAGAAAATGTACATGAAAATGACAGTATATTCAATTATCAAGATATTTTTTATTCATAACTTCAATCTTCAATTCATAGTATTTTTCAGCATCTGGTATTGGAGCACTTTGGCTATTTAGAATATTAATCTTTTTCACATTGATTTATAATGATTAAAAAAACTAGATTCTACTTCACTTTAGGCCCCCATGAATTATATAACCTTTAATTACCTTTTCACTAAAAAATTTTGATCAAATGGGAATAAGGTGGATCTCCCATTGTCTTCAATTAGAGCAACATCACTGAAAAATGTTTCTCAAACCCATAAAATCCTTCTTTAACTTCATTTTTCTTCATGTATTCTCCCTTAATATTCCAGACATTAATATTCTTGGGTGGAATTGACTTCTTAATTTCAATTTTATTTTTCACTTTATGTGGGGGTTTCTTCTTAACATTAGCATCAGTTTCTTCTAAAGTCTACTTTAGTTTTCTTGACAACTTCTCTAACCCTGGTGTAACATCTCAACCCAGCTCACCTCTAAGATGGTGGCTGGACCAGTGGGTCACATGACCTCAAGAACATCTCTCCAAACACTAGAGGCTGCCAACTAATAGTGAGGGCCTTTTTGTGTTTGAGGGGGAGACTATGCCCTCATAGGTAATAGGTATTATCACAGTGGAAGTAGACAACAACTAATCATAAATAATGGAAGCATATAAATGAATAAACTGCCACAGAAGCAATATAAATAATCCAACTGAATAATAATAATCAAGTGCGGAAGCTCACAAAATGATGTCATGCCATGATGTCTGTCTAAACTGAAAGTATGAAAAATAGAAACTCAAGAACATAGTCAACTAAAAGAAAAGACACAAAGCAGCCGCTGCATCACGAGCAAGGCTCAATCCTCTGCCCCAGTCTCCATCCTAAGCAGTAAAGAACAATCAAGCATCAGAAGTAGCACACTTCCCCTTTTCAATACCTGCGAGCATGTAATCTACTCGGGTGTCAACGACGCCCGATCAGGGTGTGAGATAAAATCCCAGTAGGCCGACACCCACAGTGTCTAAACCTTTTCATTTCATGAAATGATAAAAATGAAGTGTGCCATTATATAACGATTTCAGATAATTAATTTAAGTGCAATGAAATAAATAAGTCGGCCCAGGTTCCAAACGGCACCTGTGCCTAATCACCTGCTTCAGCCTAAGCTGGTAGTATGAAAGGGTACCTATCAGCAGAATGCACATGCACATATATATATAAAACCCAGAAACGCAAGGTAAAACAAGGAAGAGGTATACCCCAAGCTTGTGCTTTAACTTGGGGCCTAAGTCAAGTGTCAACCAGGCGCACTTCAACATACCAGAAGAATATTTCAATTCTCAAGAGACTCAAATGGAAATAATATAAACCCTAAGTGCATCATTATTAAGGTTCAAGTTGAGAGTTGGAGTCTGATCCTATCCCAAAGGTATCGCTATAGAACATCCTTCAATTTATCCAATACCACCGAGCCCGTCCAAAGCAATCTTTCGAAAGGACAAGTATCGCTCGATTCATGGCTTTACCCTGAGTCCATCCCGATCTCGAAAAAAGGGGTCGAGTGTCATCTGAGGTTGTCTTAGCCAAATTTCCAATAGATTCATCTTGATGGTCCCTTTTGGAACCGATGTCACTCATAAGTATTAAAAGCCCGGGGAAGTCTCGGTCCGACAAAGCCAAAGACACCTCCCCCCAATGCGTAATGGTAACAGTCAAGAATGGAGGGTCTAAGTGTTACCCTTAATATGGGACCCGCCTCCTTTCTCCACCCTGAATTTAATTAAAGTTTTCACTGCAGCATATATGACATAATCAGCATATAAAATCACAGCTTGAAAACTAACTAGATATACCCATGCATCGCAAGGTATAAATTAAACATTACAGCATAACAACATAACAAGGAAATATATTTTATCAACATAAATAGATAATGCACTTTTTAAATAAATAAATAGTTCAGCAAAAACAATTACCAATGATCCAACAATTCAAAGTTTGTGTTCAATGCAACTATTTCTTTAATTTAATTACAATAAAAATGGGCTGCACAACACCTACAGTTAATTAAATTATAAACCCGGCTAAAAGAAAAAATATATTGACCATGTCGGCATACCCAAAGGGGTGTCCGACCTTGTTGAAAAAATTAAAACAAATTAAATTAAGATAGTTAAGGCTGTAATAATTAGGTGATCAACTAAATTGATGAAATTGGGTGAAATTGCACAAAGCCGATAGGCACCGACTAAGGGAACAACGATGCATTTTTATAAACCACCAAGAAACAGAGGGAAAGCAAGTAGGAAATATACCTTGTAGTTGTAGATGACACAAAGATCCACGATAAGATTTGATTTGACCTAAAATGGAAGAAAATATAGGATTTTAGAAAACCTCAAAATAGGGTAAAATCCTTTCACGACGAACTACGTGTAGGATACTCAACGAAAATGTATGATTACAATTACACAAGGTTAGCCTTTCCCTAAGGTTTACTGCACACCTGACAATGAAGAAATCAGATGATAGACGAAGGAGCTGCGGTCTTCCGAAAGAGGAGCAAGGGGGTACACTACCTAGGGGGAGAGGGAGGTGCGACGTGAAGAAGAGGAGAGGAAGAGAGGAGAGGAAAAAAAGAAAGAAAGAAAAGAAATAAAAAAAAAATAAAAATAAGAGAAAAATAAAAGAAATTGAAAAAAATAAAATAAAAAGAAAAATAAAATATAATAAAAGGATGGAAAGGAAAAAAATGATAAAAATAAATACAAATGGAAATCTCCCATTTTAATTTTTTTTTATTTTTCCCATAACCCCCTTTCTATTTTATTTCAAAATTTCTTTTTATCCTTTATTGATTTCTTTTAAATATTCTTTAAATATCTTATTATTCTTTTTCAACCATTAATTAATTATTTTAATTCCGAACACCACGTTAAAGTGCGACATAAAATTTGTAACGCCCCGACCCCAGCTACCCAGAGTCGGTGCATTAGTTCGTAACATTGGCATGATCACAAAAGATCAAGTCTCGAAAGACCGATTAGTTTAGTAGCCTTGGAAACACTAGATACATTCGTAAATGTTACATTACATCATAAAGTGAAAAACTACAATAACAAAGTCTCCATAGTCCACACTCATATCCTCTTCTGACAATCCCTGCAGGTCATTCATAAAATACTTCTTCACATCCTGGAAAATATTAAAACGTTGAAAGGGGTGAGCTCAGATGCTCAATAAGGATAACAATATTGCGGAAGCTTTCATAAATAAACATTAACATTTAAGGTAATGTATAACTAAAACAAAAGCCTTTTTAAACTTGAACATCAACATAATATGACAAAAGTAAAATGAGATAATTCCATTCACTTCTTCACATGGATATTCTACTGGTCGAATAATCACATGAAATATCAATAACCACTTTCATAATGAGGGAATGTATAATGCCGGACATTCTGAAACACTTTGTCAAGGCCTCGGCCAAGACGTCTAAAATGATTAAGGCCTCGGCCAAAACCATAAATCAAATTGGGAAAGGGCCTCGGCCAATTCCACGTCTAGTTGTCTCATGAGACCTACCTATGCATCGAGGAGCTATAGCGGGCTCCACCCGTCACTTATTAAGTCCAATGCATTCCTCATATGAATAGGTTCAAACATATCATAAACCATAACATAATCGTATCACATAAAACATGCATAAAGGAAACATAACATTTCCACATTTCAATCACAAGATATCAATACAACACATTGATATAATAAAAACGCTTTCAAAACCATTTTCAATACCAAAATAAAAGAAAGTTAAAACTTTGTATTTATTTTTCATTAAAAACAATGATGGCTTGTAGAGGAAGCTGAAACTCAAATAATGGTCACGGCGGCGGAGAAGTCGTTGTCGCCGCATAAGTACGAAAAGAAAAACATTCCCTTTTTGTCATTTAGTAAAACACTTCGTATAAAAAATATTCCTTTTGAATAAACGTAAAAGTCAAAGGGGTTTATACACCGTATAAAAGAAAGTTATGTATAAAACCAAATATGCCTCAATGAAAGGAGATTGAGACGAAGTCCTTAAAAAGATCATTTTTAAAATAAAATAGATCTATTATGTGTATTCACTATAGGTAAACATAAATAATACAAAATAATAAATAATAATATTATGACATAATTTGAAAGTAGGAGATTAACCCAAATAATGGAAGTTGGGTTAAGAAATTCCCTCACCTCGTGTCTGACTTGACTCAACCGTTCTTTAACCTCCTGAATAATAAACTAGAGTTAATATATACCTTATTAAGAACCATTTTCAATTTCATTATCCTTTTTATATCACTTATTACAATGATATGAACATTATGTAATTATTTAAGTTAATAACGGTCGTTTTGTCGATCTTTGGTACTTGAGTCAACAATAAACTTCTTATAATTACAAGTTGTTCATGTGGTAGAATATCCATTATCTACAGAATTATATTCATGATTTAGATGTCATATATATCTTATATATCCAGTATATACATTTATTTATAATATTACGTAACATTTAGAGGTAAGAAATGAAATGCACCGTTCATGGAGACGGTAAGCCGTACGTACGCATGAACGCTACTTTCATTTCAATTTCATATTTAATGGAACGAAATCATAATGATATAAATGTATAATATAATTCCAGTATAATATAGTGTATAATACCATTTACTCCATCCTTTATACATCCCACATATGGCATTAACGATTCAAATCACTTTGAGGGGGCGGTAGTCCGCACTTCCTAAAATGAAATTTTCGCGTTTACCCATAATGGAAATCATAAAGTATGCCATAAATGAGAAATACAGAAGCATAAGGAAAACATAAACATAATATATATATCATATATGAAAATAGTGTCATCAAAATGGCCACCATTATAGGTGTTAAAAGAATTTGAACAATCATCGTTTCGTGAGGCAGTATTTCTCCACCCACAGAAACAGTATGTTCTTTAACCATTAGACGAATGTGTGTGTAAGTGTAAACCAAATCCTTATCATAACAACATCCTAGTATATTGTATATACTGGTGTTGTTACAAAAGAAAGTAATGAAAAGAGTTTAAGGGGTTGGAGAAGCAAAATGAAACAAAACAACATTAGAGAAGACATTACCTTAAAAATAGGGCAGATCTTTTTGATTTGAGCCAAAGGCTTCCTTGGGAAGAATTCTGCCCAAAGTGAGGATTCTAGGAGTAAGGGAGGGATGTTGGGAGAGTATTTGGGCAGAGGTTGGCCTAGACAAATGGCTTGAAGGTGTGAATAAGGTGGGAGTGGTGGGGGCCTTTTATAAGTGGAGAGGAGGGGCACTTTTGGAAAGTAATGAAATGTTATTCTATTATACAATGATTTTCGGATTCTAAAGGTCCCACACTTGTATAATTCGAGGCTAAGGTGATAAGGGTTAGAAATCTCCTCATCCAATAGGCTTTGGACAAGTGTAATCCTTGGATTTTACATTATCTTCTCATTTTATTTAAATCGTTAAATAATGAGGTCATCGCTGCATCATCATGATGTCATAAATAATTTAATTTATTTAATGTCTAAAAATTATAAAACAAAATACTATGATGTAGGAAATCTTTTTATCTTTCTAATGAATATTTATAGTCAAAATTTGGACTTGTGTAACCCCACTTAAAAACTGTTTTAGTAAAACAACTCATGTTTGTGTCAATTTAATTTTAAATAAATATATATTAATGTCATTTTCCAACTAAAGTGGCTCCATGGGGTCCCCAAGTTGACCCATGGGTTGTCTTGGTCGGCCATGACTCATCCAATAGGAGTAGGACAAGTTTCATGCTCATCTCATATTATTAAAACATTATTTGTACCTTAAACTACACTAATTACCTCTAATCGCGATTAAGAACTTAAAAGTTACTATTCACCAAAAATTATTTTAATCTCATTGAACCACATTTCACTTCTTAATGACAACCATGTATGTCAGATTTTTGAAAATCAAATCACAGAAGTGGTAATATTTCATTTTAACGAAAAAATCAGTTTTTAACAACCACTTAGTGGTTTCACTATTCATCAAAAATTGAAGTTTTTCAGAATAAGGCCAAAATTTCACCCTAAGCTATAATTGATATTCCGAATTCAAAAATGATGTCTATTTTACAAAATTCCAAACATATAAGTTGCATTAATTAATTTTATAATTAATTCCCGCTATCACAACCAATAGCGTGTTTTTAAGAAACAATTTATATCAAAAGATTGACAATTGTTTATGTCCAATTTCAATGTTAAATTAATTCTAATGACCACCATTGGAAAAAATGGTAAAAATATATTCTAATTATACTTTAAAACCACTAAATAGTATAATTTATCACTATAAATTATTTTTTTTAAAAAGTTGTTTTTAAGTATTTTTCACTATTCATAAAAAATAGAAGTTCTCAGAAAAATACCTAAAATTCAACATAGGCTAATTTCGATATTCCGAATCCAAAAATGAAGTCCATTTTGATAAATAAAATTTATAAAATTTCAAAAAGTAGGTATTACTATTCACAACGGCTAGTTTAATTAGTTGTGGTGTGTGTTAGAGCTCGAGGTTGCGTACAACACACGCTATTGCATTATTCGAAGGGAAATGTACCGTGGAAGCTTGGGGTGTTACATTCTCCCCTCCTTCAATAAATTGCATCCTCGCAATTTGATATTTTTCTTTGAAAATAAAAGGTTGAAAATAGAAAATACCTTTGTGGAAAACCCACATCGGAAATAAGGTTAATAAAATTTAGCCTTAATAAGAGGGAAACGGAAATAAGAAAGTCACCACCAAATTATGATCTCGATAAGGAGAACATTGGTGGCAATTAGAGACGTATAATTGGGGGAAAACGTAAATATATGTAGGGAGTGATTGTGGTCATCAATCACAATCAACTGTCAAATTGAGGGCCTCAAAGCCTTCAATCTATGTTGATTTAAAATATCATCAGTTCAACAAGACATAAGGTATTAGAATAACACATTTTTTTGTTTTAATATCCCTTTAATAAAGTTTAAGAATTAATTTATTCATTGAATAAGAGATAGGTATATATATATTTATGCTTGAAAATTAGAGTTTCAACCTTCAACTCATCTTTCACTCAAAAAGATAATAGGACTAAAAAATATTATACTTATCCTAATTGTATAAGGTTCAAAATGTTAACACATACCATTTAGATTAGTAAAATTATTTTGTAATAACCAGGGACTTCCTGTAGGCTAGTGGTAGGAAATAAAGGCATGTCGTACTATGGTTGTGGGTTCAATTCCTGCAGCTTTGTCCGACGCGACGGGTTATGCCCCACCCTGCAGGTTGTCCTTTTCCTAAAACTATAGTATTATAATATTCCAAAAATAATCTTCAGAAATGTTTTTACCTTAAATAATACTATCCAAAGATCAACTTAATCCATCCCAACCTTTATAGTTATCCAAAATACCTCTGTCCAGACTTTCTCTAAAAGGTCTCTTAATTCCAAAATCAATTTATCAGATTCCCCAAACAAAGTAAAGTTTCTCTTATTGTGACATACTAAAAATATAATTACCTTCATCATATTAAAACCTTACTGAAATCAACAAGTACTGCAGTGCAATCCTTATATATATATATATCACATTATTATAATAACCAAAATATAATCCATGAGTCCAAAAGTACCAATACATTAGTTATTCTGCTTCAATTGTAGTAACAGCATAAGATTGTCCTTGATCCCTTGGCCTTTTCTGAGGTAAGTTTCCCTGACGCTTAGGACATTCATTTGCATAATGACCCATTTCTCTACAATTATAGCATTCAACTTTGATATCCTCTTTCTTTCCCTTGCAATCACGAGCCTGGTGACCCTTTTCTCCACATTTATAACAAACTCCCATTCCTTTTAGGCACGTACCAGGGTGATTCTTCCCACAATTATCACATAATGGAAAATCCTTCTTTCCCCTTTTCCCTTTATCTGTCTCTTGTTCCACCATTCTCTTCTTCTCTTGCTTTACTTTGTTGTCATAAGACTTAGAGAATTCCTTTTCTGTCTTGGTAGCACACGAGACAATATCTTCGTATGATGAGAATGATTGTGATACTAAAGCTCGACGGAGAAATGGTTTTAACCCATCAAAGAAACGATCAATCTTACTCCTTGGGTTACGTATATAATCGGCAGCATGCCTCGCTAACCTTGTAAAGTTAGCCTCATACTTTGCGACATTCTCATCCTCCTTCTGCCTCAAACTCAGAAATTGCCTTTCCATATCTGCTCGATGGCCACGAGGAAAGTATTTTTCTATGAAAAGATCTTTGAACTCCCTCCATTCCATATTCGATACGTCATCATCTTCCTTTGTGTTTTGAATCAACGACCACCACTGATCGGCATCTCCAGTGAGGTGGTAAACTGCCATGACAACCTTCTCCCTTTCACTACTCCCCAAGGCATGGAATATTTTCTCTAAGGAGTTTATCCATTGATCAGCTACTAACGGATTTGTACCCCCATTGAAGGTTGGTGGTTTTTGCCTCATGAAACGGTCTAGCATTGATCCTCCACGTTGCGGATCAGGGTGCTCCATACGAGTAAGGTTATTATTCATAACCTGAGTAAGTTGTCCCAGTATGGTGATTAGCTGATCGGCACCAGTTGCATCACCAGCCCCACTATAATTATCTTGAGCAGGAGGGAAATCCCTACATGGAGTGCGTGCATTGATACGGTTTCTATTTCTTCCACTAGGCGCCATTTCTAAACAATTGCATAAACTAGATCAGTTTATGAATCAAAATATATAATCCCATACTTATAAAACACTTAACATAAATTGAACTATTTATGGATATAATCCATAATCATAAAAAGAAATGTTTCCTTTGAGGAAGTATATACTCATAACCCTTCATAGTGGTTTGTAAAGAAAATGAGAATTATCCTAAGCATATCCCCCGGGAGTGTCGTAACCAAGAGTGCAGCAAGGCCCGTTGTCGTGCACCAGTTCCCATTCGAGTCTAGCTCAAAGCGGTGTTTTCGGGTTTTACCCCTAGGTACATCTGTGCCAGAGCCGCCTCTACCTGCTCGTTTCCAGACAGGGATGTATTGCTCGGAAAACTCACAAAATTTCTACAATAACAAAATTCTAGGAAGTTCTTCTATACTAATCCTCAAAGTCTATCTTCGGGCTATGTGCTCTAATCAGAGTTTATCTAAATCTAGCTTCCAAGGTTAGTACTAAACTGCCTCTGATACCAACTGTAACGCCCCGACCCCAGCTACCCAGAGTCGGTACATTAGTTCGTAACATTGGCATGATCACAAAAGATCAAGTATCGAAAGACCGATTAGTTTAGTAGCCTTGGAAACACTAGATACATTCGTAAACGTTACATTACATCATAAAGTGAAAAACTACAATAACAAAGTCTCCATAGTACACACTCATATCCTCTTCTGACAATCCCTGCAGGTCATTCATAAAATACTTCTTCACATCCTGGAAAATATTAAAACATTGAAAGGGTTGAGCTCAGATGCTCAGTAAGGATAACAATATTGCGGAAGATTTCATAAATAAACATTAACATTTAAGGCAATGTATAACTAAAACAAAAGCCTTTTTAAACTTGAACATCAACATAATATGGCAAAAGTAAAATGAGATAATGCCATTCACTTCTTCACATGGATATTCTACTGGTTGAATAATCACATGAAATATCAATAACCACTTTCATAATGAGGGAATGTATAATGCCGGACATTCTGAAACACTTTGTCAAGGCCTCGGCCAAGACGTCTAAAATGATTAAGGCCTCGGCCAAAACCATAAATCAAATTGGGAAAGGGCCTCGGCCAATTCCATGTCTAGTTGTCTCATGAGACCTACCGATGCATCGAGGAGCTATAGCGGGCTCCACCCGTCACTTATTAAGTCCAATGCATTCCTCATATGAATAGGTTTAAACATATCATAAACCATAACATAATCGTATCACATAAAACATGCAAAAAGGAAACATAACATTTCCACATTTCAATCACAAGATATCAATACAACACATTGATATAATAAAAATGCTTTCAAAACCATTTTCAATACCAAAATAAAAGAAAGTTAAAACTTTGTATTTATTTTTCATTAAAAAAAATGATGGCTTGTAGAGGAAGCTGAAACTCAAATAATGGTCACGGCGGCGGAGAATTTGTTGTTTCCACATAAGTACGGAAATAAAAACATTCCCTTTTTGTCGTTTAGTAAAACGCTTCGTATAAAAAAGATCCCTTTTGAATAAACGTAAAAGTCAAAGGGGTTTATACACCGTATAAAAGAAAGTTATGTATAAAACCAAATATGCCTCAATGAAAGGAGATTGAGACGAAGTCCTTAAAAAGATCATTTTTAAAATAAAATAGATCTATTATGTGTATTCACTATAGGTACACATAAAGAATACAAAATAATAAATAATAATATCATGACATAATTTGAAAGTAGGAGATTAACCCAAATAATGGAAGTTGGGTTAAGAAATTCCCTTACCTTGTGTCTGACTTGACTCAACCGTTCTTTAACCTCCTGAATAATAAACTAGAGTTAATATATACCTTATTAAGAACCATTTTCAATTTCATTATCCTTTTTATATCACTTATTACAATGATATGAACATTATGTAATTATTTAAGTTAATAACGGTCGTTTTGTCGATCTTTGGTACTTGAGTCAACAATAAACTTCTTATAATTACAAGTTGTTCATGTGGTAGAATATCCATTATCTCCAGAATTATATTCATGATTTAGATGTCATATATATCTTATATATCCAGTATATACATTTATTTATAATATTACGTAACATTTAGAGGTAAGAAATGAAATGCACCGTTCATGGAGACGGTAAGCCGTACGTACGCATGAACGCTACTTTCATTTCAATTTCATATTTAATGGAACGAAATCATAATGATATAAATGTATAATATAATTCCAGTATAATATAGTGTATAATACCATTTACTCCATCTTTTATACATCCCACATATGTAATTAACGATTCAAATCACTTTGAGGGGGCGGTAGTCCGCACTTCCTAAAATGAAATTTTCGCGTTTACCCATAATGGAAATCATAAAGTATGCCATAAATGAGAAATAAAGAAGCATAAGGAAAACATAAACATTATATATATATCATATATGAAAATATTGTCATCAAAATGGACACCATTATAGGTGTTAAAAGAATTTGAACAATCATCGTTTCGTGAGGCAGTATTTCGCCACCCACAGAAACAGTATGTTCTTTAACCATTAGACGAATGTGTGTGTAAGTGTAAACCAAATCCTTATCATAACAACATCCTAGTATATTTTAGATACTGGTGTTGTTACAAAAGAAAGGAATGAAAAGATTTTAAGGGGTTGGAGAAGCAAAATGAAACAAAACAACATTAGAGAAGACATTACCTTAAAAATAGGGTAGATCTTTTTGATTTGAGCCAAAGGCTTCCTTGGGAAGAATTATGCCCAAAGTGAGGCTTCTAGAAGTAAGTGAGGGATTTTGGGAGAGTATTTGGGCAGAGGTTAGCCTAGCCAAATGGCTTGAAGGGGTGAATAAGGTGGGAGTGGTGGGGGCCTTTTATAAGTGGAGAGGAGGGGCACTTTTGGAAAGTAATGAAATGTTATTCTATTATACAATGCTTTTCGGATTCTAAAGGTCCCAAACTTGTATAATTAGAGGCTAAGGTGATAGGGGTTCGAAATATACTCATCCAATAGTCTTTGGACAAGTGTAATCCTTGGAATTTACATTATATTCTCATTTTATTTAAATCGTTAAATAATGAGGTCATCGCTGCATCACCATGATGTCATAAATAATTTAATTTATTTAATGTCTAAAAATTATAAAAAAAAATACTATGATGTAGGAAATATTTTTATCTTTCTAATGAATATTTATAGTCAAAATTTGGACTTGTGTAACCCCACTTAAAAACTATTTTAGTAAAACAACTCATGTTTGTGTCAATTTAATTTTAAATAAATATATATTAATGTCATTTTCCAACTAAAGTGGCTCCATGGGGTCCCCAAGTTGACCCATGGGTTGTATTGGTCGGCCATGACTCATCCAATAGGAGTAGGACAAGTTTCATGCTCATCTCATATTATTAAAACATTATTTGTACCTTAAACTACACTAATTACCTCTAATCGCGATTAAGAACTTAAAAGTTACTATTCACCAAAATTTATTTTAATCTCATTGAACCACATTTCACTTCTTAATGACAACCATGTATGTTGGATTTTTGAAAATCAAATCACATTAGTGGTAATATTTCATTTTAACGAAAAAATCAGTTTTTAACAACCACTTAGTGGTTTCACTATTCATCAAAAATTGAAGTTTTTCAGAATAAGGCCAAAATTTCACCCTAAGCTATAATTGATATTCCGAATTCAAAAATGATGTCTATTTTAAAAAATTCCAAACATATAAGTTGCATTAATTAATTTTATAATTAATTCCCGCTGTCACAATAAATAGCGTGTTTTTAAGAAACAATTTATATCAAAAGATTGGCAATTGTTTATGTCCAATTTCAATGTTAAATTAATTATAATGACCACCATCGGACAAAATGGTAAAAATATATTATAATTATACTTTAAAACCACTAAATAGTATAATTTATCACTATAAATTATTTTGTTTAAAAAATTTGTTTTTAAGTATTTTTCACTATTTATAAAAAATAGAAGTTCTCAGAAAAATACCAAAAATTCAACATAGGCTAATTTAGATATTCCGAATTCAAAAATGAAGTCCATTTTGATAAATAAAATTTATAAAATTTCAAAAAGTAGGTATTACTATTCACAACGGCTAGTTTAATTAGTTGTGGTGTGTGTTAGAGCTCGAGGTTGCGTACAACACACGCTATTGCATTATTCAAAGGGAAACGTACCGTGGAAGCTTGGGGTGTTACAAAATTTTTCATAATATATCTATAGTTATTTAAATTAACTAAAAAGCTACTCGGGACCCACAGCGAGGTGCGCAGATGCGCACCCTAGGTCTCTTAAGAATTAGACGGCAATAAATTAAAAATGATCCGTACCTGATTAAGGCCAAGACGTTACAACCTCCCCTACTTAAGACAACTCGTCCCCGAGTTTCCCTTGTGAGAGTAGTGGAACCTTGCCAGAGAAAAGTTTTGGCCACTGTGCACGTACATCTGTCTCTCGCTCCCTGGTCTCATCCTGAACGCGTCCGTGTTTCCATAACACCCGGACTAGAGGGACTAACTTGCCTTGGAGAACTTTCATGTTACAGTCGATGATACGGATCAGATGATCCACAAAGGATGCATCAACGTCAAGCTTGATGTTATCAGGGTCAAAATAATGAGACGGGTGTAAATGATATTGTTGGAGCCGAGATATATGGAAAACATCGTGCATGGTACGATACCTATGGGGTAGCAGTAACCGATAAGTTATCGGCCCAACTCTCTCCAATATATCGAATGGCCTGACGTATCTCAGTGATAACTTCCCTTGTATCCTGATCTGCCTATGACCCAACCTCGGAGAAACCCGCCGAAAGACTCATTGTCCCACCTCGAACTTCAGAGGTTTGCAGTGACGATTGGTATAAGACTTCTGTCTAGACTGATCTATAGTCATATGCTTCTGAATCAACTAAACTTGCTCAGAAGTCTCCTGAACGAGATGAGGACCCAACAAAGTTTCCTCACCTTCTTCGAACCAGAATAAAGGCGAATTACACGGTCTTCCATAGAGGACCTTATATGGAGCCATTTGAATTATCGCCTGGAAGCTGTTATTATAGGTAAACTCAACAAGAGGTATATACTTCTTCTAGAAACCTCCAAAATCAAGGATGCATGCCCGTAACATATCCTCTAACACTCGTATAGTTCTCTCAGACTTCCCATCAATATGAGGGTGATATGCAGTACTCAGAAGTACCTATGAACCCATCACCTTTTGAAACCCTTTCCAGAACCGTGAAGTAAAGAAAGCATCCCTATCCGAGATAATAGATTGAGGTAAGCCATGAAGTTGCACAATCTTCCGGATATAAAGCCTTCCCAACTCATCAATTGTAAAGGTCTCTCAGATAGATAAGAAGTGAGCAGCCTTGGTCAACCTATCGACAACCACCCATATTGCATCGCAACCTCGAGGAGATCTTGGAAAAACTGTAACAAACTTCATGGTGATGTCATTCCATTTCCATTCAGAAATAGATAGAGGTTGTAGGAGTCCAGCAGGTCACTGGTGCTCTGCTTTCACCTGTTGGCAGGTGGAGCACCGAGTGATGAAGCCTGCTATTTTCATTTTCATACCAAGCCACCAATACCATCGACACATGTCTCTGTACATCTTGGTTAGCCTAGGATGGACTACCCAAATGGAGGTGTGATATTCCTTCATCAGCTCTTCCCGTATACCTGAAGGTACCCATACATGACCACGGTAAATAAGAGTTTCACTGCCATCAACAACCCAACCAGGAGGAGGGTTCTCTCCTACAACACTTTCCATCAAAACGATCCCCTCAGGATCAGTCAAATGTTTCCTGTGGACTTGATTTAGAAGGAAGGACATCACTATAATAGCTACTAGAACTGGTTGCCTGCTCTACTCTTGAACCTCCAGATGCATCTCTGAAAACAAGGCCATCATCTGCCACACACTGTTGGCTACCTGCATGGCTTGTGTCTATGTATTGCAGCTTAAAGAATCCACCATAGAATTAACCTTACTAGGGGTATAAGCAATCTCAAAACTGAACGACTACAAGTATTCAAACCACCTGTGTTGCCTTAAGTTCAAGTGTCATTGAGTGGAGATATATTTTAAGCTTTTATGATCCATGTAAATGAAAAATCTCTCACCCAACAAATAGTGTCTCAAACAGCGTAGAGAATGAACCATAGCTACCAACTCAGGGTCATGGGTAGGATAGTTCCACTCTTGAGGTCTCAGCTGGCGGGATCCATAAGCCACAACTCGATCACCCTACATCAAAACTGCAACCAGTCCGATTCTTGAAGCATTAGAATAAACTATATAGCTCTTACCAAGTTCAGGAAGAATCAGTATTGGGGCTAAGGTTAGTCTTCCTTTCAATTCCTGAAAATACTTTTCACAATCTTCTGACTAGATGAACTGTACACATTTCTTATTTAGGGCTGTAAGAGGCGTTACTAAGTGGAATAAATCCTAGATGAAACACCTGTAATAGCCAGCAAGACCTAAAAAACTACAGATGTCGAAGACACTCTTGGGATGCTCCCATGAAATAATGGGGATCACTTTTTCTGGTTCAACTGATACCCCTGATTCAGATATAATATGATCCATGAAGTGTACCTTATTAATCGAAAAGTGGCATTTTGCAATGTCCCAGATCCTGGTGCCACACAATGGGTGCCCTGAACCCTGTTGGTCACATGATCTAAAGAGAATTTCCCCCAATGACAGAGGCTACCGAATAGCAGTGAGGGCCTATGACTAATAGTGGGGAAACTATGCCATCATTTGTCAAAGTGTAACATAGCGGAACAAAATATAAACACACAAAAATGGAAGCAGTAAACAATATAAACCTGAAATGGACAACAGAACTAAAGTAAAAGATAACCAACAGTCATATATATGATGATGAAACATGTCTCTAATATAAGAAAGCAGCTAAAACAGGATACACTACAATCTAATACTGTACAACACAAGGTACAAAGTACAACAAAACAACACCAAGGCAGTGCAATAGGAACTTAGCAGCATCGCAAGCCTAAGCTCGGTCTGAGGCTCTCCTACTCCTCTACAAAAATCATGTACCTATGTAGGGACCATTTAACTTATCAACACCTGTAGTAATATAATCTGTTTGGGCCCAAGACATGACCCAAACAAGGTGTGAGAAATAAATCCCAGCAGGCAACCACCAAAGGCCCATGCCCAACTGTCAGTGAAAATGTGCAATAGTAGTGTGCAATAATGAAATGTAGTAAACTAGGATGTACTCAAAAGTAAACATTCCTACCAGTTATATTTCCATTTTAATAATTATTTAAAAATTCAAGTATAATTGAATTATGAGTTTTCCTAAGACTCAGCCTCGGCTGACAATCTTCTATACAGTGCCACAATAGAAACCACAACAGGCTATCTGACAGGTAAAAGATAATAATAATACCAAGCCTGTGATTTAGCTTGGCAGGTACAACCCAAGAAAATACCATAGTGAATATTCAAAGTAAACATTGTCCTCAGACATGCAAGTCCTTACCCTAAGGTAAGCATAAATGAAACCCTCAGGTGATTGCCCTCAGACATAACGAATATTGCCATCAGGAATACGAGATATTTCCCTCAGGAACGGAAGCTACTGCCCTCAGGAATATGAAACATTACACTCAGGCTAAACAAAACCTTTCCCTAAGGCTAAACAAAACACCGCCCTCAGGCATTCCATAAGAAAATAAAGTAACCAGGCCGAGCCCAATGCATAAGCAAGTAGTTTATATATATCCTCTCAAGAAAACACAAAACATGCTATAAACACGACATACCCACAAGTATCCTGGACAAATGGCTAAAAAAGGGAACCGCACCCTCGGGGTGGCCCTGGATCAAAGCAACGATCCCAAACAGCAGTTTATACATAATCATAAGATCACCTATGAAATTCTAGGTATCTAAACAGTCAAGGCCTCAGCCACACGACACCCCAAACATGGGCGCGTGGCACAACGGTACACAAAATCAACTCGACAGTTGGAATTAAACACAAGACCACCTACCTCGATCTCCTCTGATTGATATACGTGAAAGGCGCCTCTCGAAACAACTAAGAATGACGTAGATCTGAGATGAAAGATTACCCATTCAAACCTAAATAACTTCCTTAGTGAAATAATTAGAAGGAAAGGCTCAAGGAGAAGGAATCCCATACCCATGCGGTTCAAACGAGATCAACGGTGGAAGAATCAGATTCCCTATGTGCAATCAGGAGCTCCTCCAAGTCCCAACCTACTCTCCCAAAGCTCTGGTGAGTTCTCTGCCTCCTCTGCCGAATGAGGAGGCTACTGCCCGCTTTTAACGAAAAAACATAACTACACGGTGTGTAATTTACATGTAAACGGTGTGTACTTTCCATTTTTTAACTATTACTCGGGCGGCCACTTTCCACCGCCTCACTATTTATCTGCCGACTTGCTTACACGATGTGTATTACTAAGTACATGGCGTGTACTATCGTTCCTCTGGCAGCTACTCCCACTACCTTACTATTCACCTGTCGACTGATTACACAATGTGTATTACTAAGTAAACGACGTGTAGTTAGTTTTTACACCCTTAATCTTCGAAAATCCCACACGCCCTGAATTTTCATCCTACACGGCCAAAGTACACAGCATGTGAAAAAAACTACACGACGTGTACCCATAAATTTTGGTATTTTCCCTATTTTACCCTTTTTTTCTCAAAAACACTTAAGGAAAAAAGAAAAGAAGAAACCCGTACCTCAAGAATAAGAACTGGGTTCTTACAAACTTCCCCCCTTAAAGAAATTTGTCCCTGAATTTCCCTTCCAAGGGTGGTGAAGATAAAGATAAGAACAACTCTAGCCACTGAGCACATACGTCGGTCTCCCGCTCCTAGGTTTTGTCCTACACTCGGTCATGCTTACATAACACCTGTACAAGAGGAACTAAACGGCCTCGAAGAACCTTCGTGCTCCTATCAACAATACAAATCGGATTCTCCTCAAAGGATGCATCAACTTGAAGTTCAACCTCCTTAGGCTGAAAAACGTGAGATGGGTCTGAGTGATAACGACACAACTAAGATAGGTGGAAGACATCGTGCATGTTCCGATACCTCTGTGGTAACTACAACTGATAGGAAACCGACCTTACTCTCTCCAGAATCTCAAACGGCCCTACATACCTCGGTGAAAGTTTACCCTATCTCCTGATACGCTTGTATCCCAACCTCGGTGAAACACACAAGAAAACCTGATCCTCGACCACGAACACCAAGGGTCGTCTGTGGTGATCAGCATAAGATTTCTGATGAGACCGTGTAGTATCCATTTTCTTCTGAATCAACTGGACCTACTCTAAATTCTCCTGCACGAGACGTGGTCCCAGTAAAGCTACCTAACCTACCTCTAACCAGTACAAGGGTGATCGGCATGACCTACCATATAAATCCTCGTAAGGTGCCATCTCAATAGTTTCCTGAAAACTATTATTGTAGGAAAACTCGACCAGGGGTATTTGCTTCTCCCAAGATCCCCCAAAGTCCAGGACGCATGCAAGAAACATGTCCTCTAGCACCTGTACTGTACGCTCTGACTGTACATCAGTCTGAGGGTGGTAAGCTGTGCTCAGAAGCACCTGTGTTCCCAGTGCCCTCTGAAAAATCTTCCAAAAATGAGAAGTAAAACAAGAGTCCCAATATGAAATGATAGAACGAGGGACCCCAGGAAGACGTACTAACTCTCAGATATACAACTTCCTGAGCTCATCAACACTGAAGGTATCCTTGATCAGAAAAAAGTGAGCTACCTTTGTAAGTTTGTCCACAAAAACCCATACGAAATCATTGCCTCGAGGTGATTTCGAAAACCTAGTCACAAAGTCCATCACGACATCATCCCATTTCCACTCCAGAATGGGTAACTGTTGTAACAGTCTGGCTGGACTCTAATGCTCTGCCTTCACCTACTGACAGGTGAAACATCTCGTGAAAAAACTAGCTACCTCTCTTTTCATACCCAGCCACCAATACTGATGTCTCAAGTCACGGTACATTTTGGTAACTCCAGGATGAACTACCCAAGCTGAATCATGAAATTCCCACATAAAATCCTCACATATATCCCCTGAAACCCACACTCATCAATGGATACACAATACCTCATCATCGCCTATCGTCCGACTAGGAGGAGGGTCCTCACTTTCCACTGACTCCCGTAGAACTAGGCCTTCTAAATCTGATAGCTATCTCATCCTCACTCTATCCAGGAGGGTAGAAGTCACAAATTAGGATGAAAGATAGGCTCTCCCTTGATAATCATGCACCTCCAAATGCATCTTAGAGAACAAATCCATAAGCTTCCACTCACTACTAGCCTCCTAAAATACCTGTATCTGAGTCCTCTTACTCAGTGCATTAGCTACTGCATTACCCTTACCAGGTGTATAGGTAATCTTGAAGTCGAAGGACTGAAGGTATTCAACCCACCTTCGCTGCCTCAAATTTAAGTCATGCTGAGTAAAGATGTATTTAAGACTTTTTTGGTCCATAAACACCACAAAATTTTCTCCCAGAAGATAATGTCTCCAAAAGCGTAACACATGAACAACTGCAGCCTACTCAAGATCATACATCGGGTAATTCCTCTCATGTGGGCTCACCTGCCGAGACCCGTACGCAACTACTCGATCTCCATGCATCAACACTACTCCCAGCCCAATACATGATGCATCATAGTAAACTGTATAGATCTTCCCTTGCTCTGGAAGTATAAGGACTGGTGCTGATGTCAACCTTCCCTTCAGCTCCTGAAAGGTTGTCTCGCAAGCTTCTGACCAAACGAACTTCATACCCTTCTTATCCAAACCCGTCAACGGCACTGCTAAGTAGGAGAAGTCCTATATAAAGTACCTGTAGTAACCATCCATCCCCATGAAACTCTATATTTCAAACAATTTCTTAGGATACTCCCAGGAAACTACTTCTCTCACTTTCTCTGGGTCTACCGAAACTCCTGCCTCTGAGATAATATGACCTAGGAAGTAAATCTAGTCCATCCAAAAGTGGAACTTTGAGAGATTAGCATATAAATGATGCTCTCTCAGTGTACTCAAAATGATCTCAAGATGGGTAGCATGGTCGTGTTGAGTGTGAGAGTACACCAAGATATCGTCCACAAAGACTACCACAAAAGAATCCAGATATGGGTGAAACACACGATTCATCAGAGCCATGAAAACTGTTGGCGCATCTGTGAGTCTGAATGACATGACCAAGTACTCGTATAGACCATATCTGCTCCGAAAGGCTGTAATTGGTACGTCCGATGGTCTAACGTGCAACTGATGATATTCGGACCTCAAGTCAATCTTTGAGAACACCCGGGCTCCTCGAAGCTGATCAAAGAGATCATCAATCCTTGGTAAGGGATATCAGTTCTTGACCGTCAACTGGTTCACCTTCTGATAACCCACATAGAGTTTGAGGGTACCGTTTTCCTTCTTCACAAACAGGACAGGCGAACCCCAAGGAGAAGTACTGGGTCAGATGAAACCCTTTGCCTGCAACTCCTCCAACTGCCTCTTGAGCTCCTACAATTCTAGTGTAGCCATCCTATAAGGAGGAATGGACACTGGTGTTGCTCCTGGCACAAGCTCAATAGAGAAATCCACCTCTCGATCTGGAGGTAGACCTAAAAAGTCGTTTGGGAAAACATCTCTGAAATGATTAACCACTGGAGGGAAATCCTTCTGATAAGTTCCCTAGTCATCCAGATATAAACTCGCAATCTAGGCTATCACTCCACCTCACCCATGATGCTCAGGTCCAGCTCGACACGCCTGGACATCCCATTCACCCTTGTATAGAAACTCTCCACCCTCTAGTGACGTGAAACTCGCCCTCCGATGATATAAATATAAAAAGGCTCAAAAGGGTTCCAACCAGTCCATCCCGAGAATAACATCATAGGCTGTCATCTCTAAGACATAGAGGTCCCAAAGAAGGAGACACCCACCAACCTCTAGGGGGAACTCCTTGAACTGACACACACCTACCGTTCTAGTTCCCAAAAGAGTGTCTAGCATCATGATATCAAAATAAGAAGAAACAAAGAGCCCAAGGCTCTCCACAACGGGAAAAAATATAAAGATATTGTGTATAACCCGTATCGAAAAGTACCGTAGATAAAATAGAAGAAAATAGAATAGTACCTATGATAGTAGAAGGTTTGGGATCCTGCTCCTGTTGGGTCTGTTGTACTGTATATTCCTTCCTAGTGCCGCAGCCCTGTGACATAGCCTGACTACCCTGAGCTGACCCAACCTGTTGTCTCTGAGATCCTGGTGTCTGGATACCACGACCATGACCACTACCTCGTCCTGAACGTCCTGACGTATTCCAATTCCCTGACTGGTAAGATTCTAATGGCCCTGCTCCTGCACGTGGAGTCTGCACAGAACCCATCTCACTAGTCACTGGTGGAAATGCCCTGCAAAATCGCTGAAGATACCCATCTTTCCACAAGCTCGACACTCCACTAGGTCACGTGGACACTGAGGTCTCTTGTTCCCCTCTTTACCACACTGGTAGCACATTACCTGGCCACCTGAAGAATTCCTCTAGCTATTACTGCCACCGTCAGAGAAATCCATCTACCTCTTCCTCTTGCCGGTAGAAATAGTACCAGAGACCGGTGTTGAACCGCCCTAGTCTGAACCACTAGCTTCCCACAGGTTCCGCTCAGTAATCAGTGCCTGGTTCACAATAGCATGCACTTTAGGCAACCTGGAAACATTCACTAGTGCGCAGATGTCATATAAAAGACCATCCTCAAAGCGTCTATCCCTAAACATCTCATCACCCACCAGAACAGGTGAAAAACGTTGTAGCTCGGTGAAACAGGCAGAATAGTTCATCACTGACATAGCGCCCCGCTGCAGATTCATGAACTCTCGAGCCAGATCTTCCCTTAGCATCTCTGGAAAGAAAAATTCATATAAGACTGCCTAAAAATCTTCCCATGCCATGTCTCTATGATGCTCAGTCTGGGTGGTAACATCCCACCATCTCTTGGCGGAATCACGCAACATGTAAGTAGCGAGATTGACCCTCCTCCCAGGAGGTGTCTCCAAATGCTTGAAGATCATCTGCATAGAACCTAGTCATGAATCTGCAACCTATGGTCCACCATCCCTTAAAAATGTAGGCAGATGCTACTGCTGAAATATACGTGTCAGCTCTGCCATAGATGTGGCAATCGGCGGTGCTCCCTAGAAGGTATGCATAAACCGCATGAAGCATTCATGGAACTGCGCATCCGCTCCTGCGTCCGGTGTAATGGATAGCACCGCGTCTGGCACTGCTGGAGGATCCATCGGAAGCACATGGCCTACTGTATCTGGAGTATAATCTTCGCCACTCTCTTGGTGAACAAATCATGGTCATCTCGGCGGCATGATTCTACAAGTTCAAACACACGCCTTAGATTAAGATCATCAAGGACTAAAACTGGAAGCGTAAGAAAAGAACAGAAGAAAGAAAACATTCAGGTTTTACAAAAGAAGACTACACGACATGTATAATAACTACACAATGTGTTCCCTTAAGTCTTTTACATGGTCGTGTACTTCTTGCCAGAACTGGTCATGTAACACCCCAAACACACAACATGTTGTCCTTATACACGGTGTGTACTTGAATTTTCTTCCCCTGCCCAAGTCCTTCTACACGGATAAGCCACACAGTCCTCGTTAGAACGAGACTACACGACATGTTTATTCCAGACACGATGTGTACTAGACGAGCTTCACCGACCCGTGTTGTTCATGACACGGCCAGAGACACAACTCACACTACACGACGTCTTCTAAAAGAACACAACGTGTACTTGAAAAGATAACACCGAACCGTGTTGTTATCTACACATCCGGATCCCAAGATTACACTACATGGCGTGTTTAGCATTGACACAATGTGTATAAGCTAAGATTTCTCCATACATGTTGTTAGTCACACGGGCAGACACCGGGTCATGACGACACGGCGTGTACAACTGGTACACGGCATGTCCCCACAAGAGTTTCCCTATCCCGTGTTTCTTCCCTAGGTACACGGAATTTTACACCCACACACGGAATGCACACCACCATGTTTCCCCAGCCACACGGCCAAGTCCACATGACCTCTCACCGGTCAAGACTACACGGCGTGTCCCACAAGTACACAGCGTATCCTCGGTAAAAACTAGAAGACCTGTGTTCTCTCCCACACGATGGGTTACATGGCATTATACTACACATCATGTATATATAAGTACATGGTGTGTACTTAATTTTTTTTCATCTCTTCCCAAACAGAAGAGTACACAGCGTGTGTTCAAAATTACACGGCATGTATTCTGGGTTTTTTCGAACAATAAGCCTCAAAAACTACTCTGAAGTCCCTTATTTCTTTAATTCAAGAGTCGGTATGCCAAATTTCGATCCGTGGGGGACCATAATACCCGAGAACCAAAGTTTAGCACCTGACCTTTCACATTATAGCATAATATGCAACAGAAGGCTAGATCATGATCTGCTAAATTCCAGTCCAATAGAGCCCATACTTCTCAGGAACCAAAGTATAGCATCCATAAACCCAACCGTAACATGTACCAATACCCTATCAATAGTAGGCATATCTATCAAGGTACCTATCACAACAACATGCATTTTCTAACACAACATCTATCACAACAACATGGAATTTCTAATGCACCTACATGGCATGGAAACTATGCATGGCATGTGATTCTAACATGTGCCTAAATGATGCATGAGATGGAATACCCTCATCTCATCGGGTTTCAACTAAATAGAACCCTAGTATAAAAATATAAACAGAACACCACAAGTGTGTCACCCAACGATGAAAATCAAATCAATTGTAATAATCATAAGTATAAAATCACAATTTAATTCGAGGCAATCTGGCCTTTACCTGTACATGGGGTAGATACTCTTGGGAAAAATGTATTATCGAGTCACTTAACAATCTATCTACTTCCATTGTCTCCAAATAATAAAATAAATCAGAAAAAAGAAAACCCTCTAATACCACTTTGTAACGTCCCAAATCCGGGTGCCACACAACAGCTGCCCCGAACTCGGTTGGTCACATGACCTCAAGTGCATTTCCCCAAACGCCAGAGGCTTCCGACTAGCAGCGAGGGCCTAGGACTGATAGTGGGGAAACTATGCCCTCATTTGTCAAAGTGTAGCATAGTGGAACAAAATATAAACATACAAAAATAGAAGCAGTAAAAAATATAAACCTGAAATGGACAACAGAACTAAAGTAAAAGATAACTAACAGTCATATATATGATGATACAACATGTCTCTAATCTAAGAAAGCAGCCAAAACAGGATACACTGCAATCTAATATTGTACAACACAAGGTACAAAGTACATCAAAACAACCCCAAGGTAGTGTAATCGTAACTCAACAGCATCACAAGCCTACGATCGGTCCCATTCTCTCCTACTCCTCTATAACAATCATGTACCTGTGTAGGGAACCTTTCCCTTGTCAACACCTGTATCAATATAATCTGTTTGGGCCCAAGACATGACCCAAATAGGGTGTGAGAAATAAATCCCAGTAGGCAACCACCAGAGGCCCATGCCCAACTGTTAGTGAAAATGTGCAACAACAGTGTGCGATAATGAAATGCAGTAAACTAGGAAGTACTCAAAAGTAAAAATTACTACTAGTTATATTTCCATTTTAATAATTATTTAACAATTCAAATATAATTGAATTATGAGTTTTCCCGAGACTCAGCCTCGGCCGAAAATCTCCTATACTGTGCCATAGTAGAAACCACAATAGGCTATTTAACAAGTAAAATATAATAATAATACCAAGCCTATGCTTTATTTTGGGAGGTACAACCCAAGAAAACACCACAGTGAATATTCAAAGTAAACATTGTCCTTAGACATGCAAGTCCTTACCCTCAGGCAAGCAGAAATGAAACCCTCAGGTTATTGCCATCAAGCATAATGAATATTTCCCTCAGGAATACGAGATATTACCCTTAGGCATAGAAGCTACTGCCCTCAGGCATATGAAATTTTTCCCTCATGATAAACAAAACCTTTACCTCCGGATAAAAAAACACTACCCTCAAGCATTCCATAGGAAAAGCAAGTAACTAGGCCGAGCCCAATGCATCAGCAAGCAATTTATATATTTCCTCTCAAGAAAACACAAAACATGCTATAAAAATAGCATACCCATGGGTATCTTGGCCAAATGGATAAACAAGGGTACCGCCCACTCAGGGTGGCCCTGGATCAAAGCCACGATCCCAAACAGTAGTTTATACATAATCGTAAGATCACCTATGAAATTCCACGTATCTAAATACTCAAGGAATCATCCACACGACACCCCGAACATGGGCACGAGGAACAATGGTACACAAAATCAACTCGACAATTGGAATTAAAAACAAGACCACCTACCTCGATCTATTCTGATCGATATATGTGAAAGGAACCTCTCGAAACGACCAAGAACGATGTAGATATGAGATTAATATTTACCCATTAAAAACTAAATAAATTACCTTATGGAAATAATTGGAAGTAAATACTCAAGGATAAGTAATCCCATACCCGTGTGGTTCAAACGAGATCGACGACGGAAGAATCGGAGTCCCGGTGTGCAATCAGGAGCTCCTTCAAGTCCCAGCCTCCTCTCCCGAAGCTCTGGTGAGTTCTCTGCCTCCTCTGTGAAATGAGGAGGATACTTTCTATTTTTAATGAAAAAAATAACTACATGGTGTGTAATTCTCATGTACACGACGTGTACTTTCCATTTTTTAACTATTCGTCTGGCGACCACTTTCCACCGCCTCACTATTTATCTACCGACTTTCTTACATGGCGTGTATTACTAAGTACACGAAGTGTACTATTGTTCCTCTGGTAGCTACTCCCACCACCTTACTATTCACCTGTCGACTGATTACACGACATGTATTACTAATTATACGACATGTATTTAGTTTTTACACCCTTAATCATCGACAAGCCTACACGCCCTGTATTCTCATCCTACACAGCCAAAGTACACGGCGTGTGAAAAAAGTACATGGCGTGTACCCATAAATTTCAGGATTTTCCCCATTTTACCCTTGTTTTCTCAAAAACAATTAAGTAAAAGGGAAAAGAAGAAACCCGTACCTCAAGAATAAGAACCGGGTTCTTTCACATTGTTGAGCTTAGCGTATAGCTGGTGCTCTCTCAGCATACTCAACACGATCTCAAGATGGGTTTCATGGTCATGTCTAGAACGCAAATACACTATGATGACATCCAAAAATACTACCACAAAGGAATCAAGATATGGGTGAAAAACCCGGTTCATCAGAGCCATGAAGACTGCCGACACATTTGTGAGGCCAAATGGCATAACCAGATACTCGTAAAAACCGTACCTGCTTCGTAATTTCGTACATAGAATGTCAGATGGTCACACACACACACCTGGTGATATCCCGACCTCAGATCAATCTTGGAGAAAATAGTTTCTCCCTGGATCTGGTCAAAGATATCATCTATATGAGGCAATGGATAGCGATTCTTTACCATGATATGGTTGAGTCGACGATGATCCATGCATAACCTGAGGGTACTATATTCCTTCTTAGAAAAAAGGATAGGTGAACCCCACAATGATATTCTAGGTCTGATGAAACCATTATCCTCAAGGTATTCAAGCTTCTTTTTAAGTTCCTGTAGCTTTGTTGGTTCCATCCTATAAGGAGGAATAGACACTGGTGCCACACCTGGCACGATCTTGATAGTGAAATCTACATTTCTCATAGAAGGTAAGCCAGAGAAATCGTCAGGGAAGACATACCTGAAAACATCCACCACTGGATGGAATTCAACTAGGTGTTCTCCCTGATCGCTCATGAAGAGACTTGCCAACTGAGTTTTCACTCTTTCTAACCCTTCATATTTAGGTTTAGATCAGTCTGCTCGCATATCTCATTCTCCTTTGTGAAGATATGTGTCACCCTCAGTGGATGTGAATCACACCCGACAGTGATAGAAATCCACTTGAGCATGAAAAGGAGCAAGCCAGTTCAAACCGAGAATGACCTCAATTCCAGACATGTCGAGGATATGGAAATTCCAAACAAAACGGTACCCACCTATCTCGAGGGGTCACTCTTGGCACTAGCGTATTCCCTTTGTCCTAACCCCAAGTGGAGTGTCGAGATACATGACACCACAAAGGTACTCAATTGGAAAACCAAGACTTTCAAAAACAGTAGTATATATAAAGGAGTGTGATGCACAAGTATAAAAAAGGGTAGAACCTAAGGTAGAGGCTACTAAAATAGTACCTCTCACTATAGATAGTCTAGCACTCTGCTCCTCTGGTGGTGATTTCACTACGTACATGAGACCTGATCCATGACTCTGATACGCTGCCTGGTTGGCCTAAGCAGGCCTACTCTACTGATGCTGATAATCTGGAACTTGATTTCCTTAACCACGATCTCCACCATTACCTCGGCCTGATTGGCTGGTGGAAAAAGAACTTCCAGCCTGTTGTGGAGTCATAGATCCCATACTTGATGGAGGTGCAGGTGTGGATCCTCTACCACTGGATGGTGAAGAGAAGGAATGAAAAAAATGCTGAAGGTGACCCATCCTACCGCAAGCTCAACACTCCTTCAGATCTCTCATACATTGTGGCTTCTTATGACCATCTCTTCCACACTGATAACATGTGACATATCCCTCTACATGTGCTGTTTGGCTAGGATTTCCCCCACGTGCACCTTCAAAATGATGTTTCCAGCTGCCAGAAAATCCATCACCCTAGCTCATTGGTTTAGCTTCCCTAACATTTTTCTCTGAGATTAAAGCCTGATTTACAATCTCTGTAACAGTGGTAAAAAAGAAGACGTTCACCTACGAGTGGATAGTATACTCAAGTCCGTCCTCAAAATGTCTCACAGTAGTTTGCGCGTCGCTAGTCAGAGATGGGAAAAAATGTTGAAGTTCTGTGAAATGGGTAGAATACTCTAACACAGTCATAACACCCTGCTGAAGATGTAGGAATTCCTGTGCACGATCATTTCTCAGAGTCTGCAGGAAAAAGTGATCGTAGAAGGATACTTTGAAGTCGGCCCAAACCATGTCACTAGTCTGCTTAGCCTGAGAAACAACGTCCCACTAGCGCTTGGAGGAGTCAAAAAGCATGTAGACTTCCAACTTGACCCTTCACTCTGGAAGTGTCTCGAGGTGGTCGAAGATAGACCTTATAGCTTCTATCCAAGACTCTACAGCATGAGGGCCGCCACTCCCCAAGAAGGTGGGAGGGTGTTGCGGTAGAAAGTCCCACGTGAGGTCTTCCATATATGGGGAAGGTCTGGGGATATTCTGAACTGACTTCATAAACCTGAGGATACTATCCCTAAACCAAGCATTAGGGTCACTCTGAAGATGAACAGGAGGTAGTGCCACAAGAGGCTCTACAAGAGGTACCACTAGTGTTTCAGGACCCACCATATTTGGAATGTGCTCATTTACACTCTTTTAAGGCACGACATGAAAATGTCGCGAAAAAATTTGTCTATAATAGCCAAACACACACCTTTAGACAAGGAGTAAAGAATGTGAGAAAAAAAAGTAATGTGCAAAAGTGGTTAGGTGCATAGCCTGCCTCTGAGCACTAAACAACAGACAAACCGCTTCAAGAGTTGGGTTTCGATATGGAAGAGACAACTGAAAAAGGATTTCTAAACAAGTTATACAGTCCAATCCCAGGTTAAGTCAGGATAACATCTAACAAACTATCAAAAATTTATATTCAACAACCCATCATTTTAAAATTTTACAACTAGTCACACAACACTCACATGAAACAAGAAAATTCACATTGAAAGTAGATTTGGCATGAAAATATGCATGAAATTTTAAATCCTATAGTGCCTATAATGATGCATGTAATGTATTGACCTCGTATCATCAGGCTATAATGGTAAAACCATTATCTCAGCAATACCAACACAATAACAACACAATACAAGTGATTCACCCAATAGTGAGATCATATTAATAGTAACTGGCATAATCAATAACTGCAATCCCAACTCAGGAATTTGAGTTTTATCCTTGTACATGGGTTAGCTACATCAAAGAACAAAGTACATCGCAAATCCCTATATCCTAGTCTCCTATCTAACCCAAAAAATAATACAAAAGGAAAAACCTCCTTTGATACCACTTTGTAATTTCCCGACCCAGCTCACCTTTAAGACGGTGGCCGGATTGGTGAGTCAAATGACCTCAAGCACATCTCCCCGAATGCCAGAGGCTGCTGACTAGCAGCGAATGCCTTTTTGTGTCAGAGGGGGAGACTATGCCCTCATAGGTAATAGGTATTATCAAAATGGAAGTATAAAAAAACTAATCAAAAATAGAGGAATAATATAAATGAATAAACTTTAGCATAAGAAATATAAATAATCCAACTGAATAATAATAATCAAGTGCAGAAGCTCACAAAATGATGTCATGCCATGATGTCTGTCTAAACTGGAAGTACGAAAAATAGAAACTCAAGCACACAGTTAACTAAAAGAAAAGACACAAAGCAGTAGCTGCATCATGATCAAGGCTCGTTCCTCTTCCCCAGTCTCCATCCTAATCAGTAAAGAACAATCAAGCATCGTAAGCATCATGCTTCCCCTTATCAATACCTGTGAGCATGTAATCTACTCAGGTGTCAATGACGCCCGAGCAGGGTGTGAGATAAAATCCCAGTAGTCCGACACCCACGATGTCTAATCCTTTCCATTTTGTGCAATGATAAAAAAGCAGTGTGCCATTATATAACAATTTTAGATAATTAATTTAAGTGCAATGAAATTAATAAGTCTGCCTCAGTTCTAAAAGACACCCGTGCCTAATCACCTGCTTTAGCCTAAGCCGGTAGTCTGAAAGGGTACCTGTCAGCAGAATGCACATACATGTATATATATAAAACCCAAAAACGCAAGGTAAAACAAAGAAGAGGTATACCCCAAGATTGTTCTTTAACTTGGGGTCTATGTCAAGTGTCAACCAGGTGCGCTTCAACACACCAGAAGAACATTTCAATTCTCAATAGACTCAAATGGAAATAATATAAACCTTAAGTGAGTCATTATTAAGGATCAAGTTGAGAGTTGGATTCTGAGCTCGTCCTGAAGGTATCACTATGGAACATCCTTCAATTTATCCAATACCACTGAGCCCATCCAAGGAAATCTTTTAAAAGGCCAAGTATCGCTCGAGGCATCGATTTACCCCGAGTTTGTCCCAATCTCAAAAAAAGGGGTCGAGTGTCATCCGAGGCTGGATTAGCCACATTGGAAACAGATCCATCTTGTTGATCCCTTTTGGAACCATTGTCACTCATAATTATTAAAATCCCAAGGAAGTCTCTGTCTGGAAAAGCCAAAGACACTGCCCCCCCCCCCCCCCCCGACGTGTAATGGTAACAGTCAGGAATGGAAGGTCTAAATGTGGCCCTTAATATGGGACCCACCTCCTTTCCCAGCCCTAAGTTTAATTAATGTTTTCATAGTAATAGATATGACATAATCAACATATAAAATCACAGCCTGAAAACTAACCAGATACACCAGTGCATCACAAGGTATAAATTAAACATTACAGCATAACAACTTAACAAGGAAATATACTGTATCAACATAAACAGATAATGAACTTTTTAAATAAATAAATAGTTCAGCAAAAACAATTACCAATGATCCAATAATTCAAATTTCATGTTCAATGTAACTATTTCTTTAATTTAATTACAATAAAAATGGGTTGCGCAACACTTGTAGTTAATTAAATTATAAACCCGGCTAACGGAAAAATATACCGACCATGTCAGCACACCCAAATGAGTGTCCAAACTTGTTGATACAATTAAATCAAATTAAATTAAGATAATTAAGGCTGCAATAATTAGGCGATCAACTAAATTGATGAAATTGGTTGAAATTGCACAAAGCCGGTAAGCACCGACTGATGGCACAACGATGCATTTTTATAAACCACAAAAAAATGGAGGTAAAGAGAGTAGGAACCCTAAATTGTATTCATATATGTCTCTAAGATCCTTGGTAGGCTTTTATTTGACCTAAAACGGAAGAAAATAGAGGATTTTAGAAAAACCCCAAAATAGGGTAAAATCGTTCTATGATGAACAGTGCACATGATACTCAACAAAAACGTACTATTACAATTGTATAAAGTTAGCCTTTACCTAAGGTTTACTGCGCACCTAACGGTAAAGAAATCGGATGACATATGGAGGAGCTTCAGTCTTCCAAAGGAGGAGTAGTGGGGTGCACCACCTAGGGGGAGAGGGAGGTGTGATGTGAAAAAGAGGAGAGGAAGAGAGGAGAGGAAAAAAAAGAAAGAAAGAAAATAAAGAAAAATAAAATAAAAGAAAAATAAGATAAAAATAAAATAAAAGGAAAAAGGGAAAATAAAAATAAAAATAAAATAGAATAAAGGGATGGAAATGAAAAAATGATAAAAATAAATAAAAATAAAAATCTAATATTTTAATTATTTTTATTTTTTTGGAACCCCCTTTCTATTTTATTTCTAAATTTATTTTTTTACTTTCTTTCTTTGTTTTAAATATTATTTAAATATTTTATTATTATTTTTCAACCTTGAATTAATTATTTTAATCCTGAACACCACGCTAAAGTGCAACATAATATTTTTCATAAAACATATGCATTTATTTAAATTAATTAAAAAGCTGCCCGGGACCCACAACAAGGTGCGCAGACGCACGCCCTGGGTCGCTTAAAGAATTATACAATAATAAATTAAAAATGGTTCATACCTGATTAAGGCTGGGATGTTACACCTGGTAATATTATCATACATTTTTTAAGAGTGTGACTAGACAAATTACACCTTCCGCATAACTTTTTATCTTCTGTTAAGTTACTCTTTAGTGGTAACTTCTAGTGAACTTGAACTTCTTCATCAGATATGTCTTCCACCATTCCATCACACTTGTGTATTTCTTGGATTGAGTGACATTTTTATTTGATATTACTTCCCTTAACATGAAAATTCATGGGGAGTTTACAACTATCAATGAAGTGGTCTTTTATTCCATAGAATTAACATTTTTCTTAGTTAAAACATCTTCTAAAACTTTCTTCATGGGTGAAACCTTCCTTATATTTTTCTATTGTTTTCACCTCAAGGTAGACATAAAATCTATATTCTTATTATTTTTATTCAGATTTTTTGGCACCATTATATTAGTATTTAATAAGTTTTTATTGATAGAAGTAAAACATCACTCTTCATCTCCATGGCCACTTATTCTCTAACTTCCACATAAAATTTTAAGATATTAACATATGTGGGATGTTAAAAGTTTTTTATTTTTTATGAGGGTTGGGTTTAATTAGACGAGTGACCTTTATATTTTATTTTCCTCCAACTAAATATTGAGCTTCCCTATTTTTCAATAGATAAAAAATTATGCCAATAGTCTATGAAATAGTGTTTGAACTTTAAAAATCACCAATAGTATCCAAAAAATATTTTATTCTTCCTTTGAATAAAATTTTTCATAGAATATATATATATATATATATATATTATTTTTTTAGTATAAAAAAATTTCTTTCAAATACCTTATGTTTAACAAAATATTCCATTGCATCTTTCTCCCACATTTAGAAAAGTGTTTGGTTTCTCTTCAACTTTTATTACCCATATTTTTCTATAATAACAATTGTTTCCAAAACCATTCATGTAATTATAATTTTTACATACTTAATTTATGGATCATTGGTTTACCTTTTTCTTATTCTTCTTCATATTATAAGAAGGTGATACTTATGATGCTATCATGCTTCTCCTACCACATTATTGAGTATTTATAGAAGTAATACTATCCTATGAAATATTAATAAAAGTATTTATTTTCTCAACTCCATGTGAAGATTGAACATAATTGTCTTCTAAGTTCCTTAACCCGATCTCCAACTCAAGGAACTTTAAACTTAAAGTGGTTTTATAATTTTCAAAAAATTGTAAATTATCTTCAAACTCTTATTTAAAATTTATAAATTTTCCTTCATGAAATATCCTTTCTTCTAGTAGATTTATATGAAGTTATTTTATTCTTAAGGATTTAACCTTTAACTAAGAATTCTTGTCTTATACTCTTCATTTAAAATTATTGATTTGTTCATGGAAAAAATTACATCATTTAAGTTGGTTGAACCTATGTTATTAGTTAGTATGTATATATATATATATATATATATATATATATATCTTAATATCTTATTCTCACCATGTTTCCCTTATACTGTGTAGATAATACAAAGTAAATAACATACAAGTATTTTTATAAGGCACAACCTCAATGTGAGAACCCAGTCCTTTCTGTGTCAACTCCTATCGAGTCATGGATTTTTCAACTAATAATAGTTTCAAAAATTACAAGTGGCATGAAAATTTAATATCTTTAACCCTCATTATTCTTTTATATAACCAATTAATCTATCTTAAAAAAAATATCCTTTTACCTCATAGTAGGAATGTTGACATTTTTTATACTGGAACCATCATTCCTAATTTTTTTTACAAACTTCCTCATGGATAGAGGTTCAAGTGCCCAAAATATTCCACTACACTCAACATGAACATCATCCTATCCTCTTTATGGTATATTAAACTTTTGGAGCTCTCACTAACTTAAAATTTGAAGTCCAAAGCTTACACAAATCTATGAAATATGTCAGTCTATATTTTTTCCCTTTTGGTATTCTTGATTCAAAGAACTCACTCAATACTCCATAAATTTGTGTTTCCATATTCTCAAACTCCAACCCTTATGATATTATGATGGAAGTTCTTGGTTGGATGCATCCCCTCATTTATAGTTATAAAATATCTCAATTATTTTAAAGTTATTTTATTAAAATCTTGTTATATACCCCCTTTATATATCCAAGATTCATCTGATTGATTTTGGAATACCATAATCTTTTTTTGAAATTATCACCGTGTTAACCCTTGAATTAACCGCATTTAATATTTTTCATAGATACTAGGATTTGATTTTATCAAAGATCACACAAAAATTGGCATTAATAACATTCAATTCATCCTCAAATATTGTCTTAAATCATGAAATTTCCTTCCATAAATGTTTCAATTTGAATGTACAGATTAGTATAATCAGAATGTTAGTATTTAAAACAATGTAAAGTCCTTTTGGAATCTTCTCATAAATTTTATTCCTTTAAAATCACTTGGATCCTTCTGGTTCCACCTTTTCCTTAATGCAGTCTTCTACAACCTTTAATATTTAGAAACTTATTTAGCTTGATTGATGTGCATCCTATGGTCTCTATCCAATGAACCTTCATGTACATTGAACATGTATTGTGGATTATTTTTCCAATCAAATAAATTCTAGCATTCATCTTTATAGATTCTAAACTTATGCTCAACTCATCTCCCAATCATCTCATCCACCATCATAGAATTATTTAATATTCTTTACATCTAGGATTCCTTATATACTTACTTTATATTATCTAGTTATACCTAAATTACTTTAAATAATTTTTATTTAAATCAAAAAATTTTTATCAGCATAACTAACTATCTTTACTTCTAGTTCTTTGACATTAAACCCAACCCAAATTTGATCATATAACTTCTAGTCATCTTTACCTTAATACTCTTATGAGAAACCTCCTCATTATTCCGGTACTTTATTATTTATTATATGAATGCTCTATATTTTGGTAACTTCGAAAATACATGATTCTTTACATGCATCCTAAACTTATAAAAAGTATGAATTTTTAAATTTAACTCATATTGAATAACTGTTGGTCTTGAAACAAAGTGATGTTCTTCCGGTGAACAAACAATTTAACATCATCAAAAAAATTTCTTCTAAAACCTTAAGTGGTTTGATTTTCTTATCTTATGCTTCCAAATATTTATATATTTATTCTACACCTACTATAGTGATTATTTTTGGTGAAATCATAAAAATCATTCCATAAATCTCTTTCTGAAATCTTATTCTATACTTCCAAATAATTTATTAGTTCAAGTTTCTCAACTTACTCTATAGCATAATATTCTATATACCATTTAGTAAATTATGTTCAATTTATCTTCCAAAGGCACCATACTTTATTCCTTTTCTATTTTTATGGTAGAAAATCTCATTTTAAGGTGAATTTTACCTTACATTTCTCAGGAATGAATCATATAGACTTAGCAATTATTCAGTGTGGTTTATCCTTCTGATCACCCCAGTTTCTTCTTACTTTATTGATTATCTTCTTATGGTTTTACATTCAGGATTTACATTTAGAATAAATTATTATAGATATTCTCATGAACATATATCCTTTAAAAGATTCATTAGTTTTCTTAATCTCCCCATCTAATAGATCCACTATTCAATGGGTTATTTGAAAATTTCCATTGAATTGTTACTTAAATCTTCATGATCACCATATCTAGGTAACTTATTCAATTTAAATATGTGGTTCGGATAATTTCTTCATCCTTTATAATTATTAATGAATATAATTAATATTTCTTCAATAACCATCTAATGTTAATGACTACTTCAAGGTATTAAAATTTCATCACATTTATCCATTCATCAGCAGGACTAATTCCAACTATCTTAATTACTTCCGGTAATCTTCTAAAAGTAGATATTGTATCTATGGTATTCTTTTTTTTGATATTTCCTCCATATGTAATATATTTTTCTAGTCAAACTTATTCTAGAACTTTCAGATGGAAATTTTCCTTCAACTTACTTATTGACCTTGCCGAAAACTATTGACAACAAACACAATATATCATCATCATCATCTGATGAGAACTGAAATCCCCCCATTTGGATTTGTTTTTGATATCAAATTCTCTTTAGATTCAATGAATTTTATCTTACCATTATTGATAATAAATTCAAAAACTCTTATATATCCTTCTTCATGGAACTTTATGTGAGACCTTCTTCATCAAATTTCTACCCCCTTACTGATTTGAATTTGAATAACCTTATTAACATTTTAAGGTGAGGGAGGAGATATTTAAACGTATTCATATTTATCCTTTTTCCTCTATTAAATCAAATGTAAAATTAAATTTCTTAAGAAAAGGATATCATCACTTTTCTTAAATAAATAATCTCTAAATCCACTAACTCTTAGTCAACATGTTCCATGGTCAACATAGAAAATAAGAGTGATTAACACTAACATTAAATATGTACATAAAAAAAGTTATAGATAATTTTACAAAAAACCTTTTAGGGATAAGTTCATAAATTTTTTCATTCAACATACTTTCCTGTATCCATCTCAACAAACAGATCAAAAGTTTTCATGTGTAAAAATAAGGTTTCTCCCCAACCATTTTTCATCCATTGCATTTGAACTTTAGTTTTCATATGGGGATGGAATATTATAAAAAATATTACTAAAAGGTGTAATAAATTTCAATTATTCATATATTTTATATCCAGAACATAAATCTTTGATCCACCAAATTTTTCAGCATTCACTGTTGGATCACTTTGGTAGTTCAAAATATTTTATTTCTAAATTTTATTTAAAAATATTATGAAAAAACTATCTTTAACTTCAATAAAGGGATACCCCTAAATTACATTACCTTAAATTCCATTTTTCAATGAAAACATTTTTATAAATCCAGAATAAGTTTGATCTTCCACTGTCTTCAATTAGAGAAATAAGGCTGAGAAAATTTTCTGAACCCATAAAATCATTCTTTCACTTCATTTTTCTTTATGCCTTCACCCTTATCTTTCCAATAATAAATCTAATTAGGTGTCATGTACTTCCACCTTTCACTTTTATATTTCACTTTTTGTGGGGGTTTCTTCTTAACCTCATAATTTGTTTCTTTCGATGTCTACTTTACTTTTTTTAACTACTTATACTCTAGTAATATTGTCCTGTATTTTTCAGAAGTGTTCTCAACCACCTTACACCTTCAAAAAAACTTCTTATCTTATGTTATTTCACTCTTCATTGGTAAATTACAATGAACATAAACCTCTTAATTGAAGATTTCTTGAATAATTCCAATCTATTTTTTTCTTTCTCAGATTAATTGAATTTATTACTTGATACTCCTTTTTTTAACATGAACATTCATGGAGAGTTTAAAATTATCGATAAAATTTCCCTTTCTTATATATATGTAGCATATTTTCTTGGGGATTAAATTTTCTAAAACTTTATTCTAAGGTGAAACCTTAATTCTAGCTTCTATTTTTTTATGTCAAGGTAGACTAATAATATTTCTTCCTTTTAATCTTTTTCAAATTTTGTGGTTTCCTTCCATTATTCTTTACTAATCTGTGCTTGGTATAAATAAACCAACACTCTTTATCTCCATGAACACTTCTTCAAAATACTTAACATAAATTTGAAAGATATTCAAATCTATTGGATGTTAGTATATTTTTCTTTGTCTATGAGGGTTGGGTTCACTTAGATTTGTTTTTATCACCCTAAATTTTGGAATTATCCATTTTTTGATTGTTGAAAAATTATGACAACAATATACGGCCTGGTATTTAAAATTTCCACAACACCTGTATTAGACAACATATAACAAGCCCAACACTAGTAACCCAAATCCAGTGTCTACATTATTACATTATAAAAATATATAAAGGATCACATCACAAAGGATTAATCAGTCTAGTATTATTGAAGAACCTAATAAATATATGATTCCCACTTTACATTGGAAATTAAATATAAAACATACCAAAATTAAATATTATACATCCTTGAAACTCATCGAAAAATTCCTTCTTTATATCATAGAGAAAGGAAAAAATAAGAGTGAGATCAAACTATCAGTAAAGGTGTATACAACGGATGCTATCATGATTAAATAAGGATTAATAAATATGGAAAGGTAAATAACTAAAAACACTATCACAACCCAACCCACTGGGAACTGCATGGACAATGATGAGTTGAGTGCGACTACCCCATTCTAACCTCTAATTGGATTGGGGCTGGAGACTATTGCCAAGTAGTCATATCGCACAAATGAGAGTCATTACTCTAATATACCTATATGAACAAAAAATATCCATGGCTATACAATTTTAAAATGTAAAATAACACTACTGATACCAATGAATTCATAAAATTCATCCCACAGTCATTGTATGATAAATAATACTAGAAATCATAAATGGAAAAATAAAATCCCACAAAAAATTGTAAAGCAGTCCAACTCGCTAGAAAGAGGGGACTATAATCAAATGAAACTCCTAGTATGAACCATGGTTTTTCTTTCCCAATATAATCTCCATCTACTCCTGGTACACTAAGAACACCATAAAATGGATGGTCATCTACATAAGAAAACACATGTTCGATCAGATCCCATGTAGGGGAGAGTATAATAATAGCCAGTAAGGAACCCCAAAATCACTAAGCATAAAGAATCAAGATAGTATAAATCTCATCATATGGATATAAAAATCATGATATGGGACATAAAATGAAAAATAAATACATACTAAAGGTATACAATAAGTCACAAGTTAAGTTCACAACCCCATTTACAGCCTAAGAATATGCTCAATAGTTGCGGTAACACTCACCTGAGAGAAGGCACTTTGCAAGTATGATAACACTGATGGAATCCATATGATATTTCATACTCTTTGGGTATCTCCAAGAATAAGTACCATTTATAAGTCCAAATTGGTTGATACACAGATGGGGATCACACCCAGGTCTATGGGGTATACTGACAACCAGATCTGGATTAACCTGTTAAGTAGGGGATTTATGCCCATCTATATTTATCATACCGATTCATGAAACCTCACTTAGGGTATAAGAAGATAGTAGATCCCACCTAGGGCCATGGGGGGACACTGACAACTCTATCCAAGATAAACACATTCAAGTGTATCAAAATCCCATGTTTAGGACATAATACCACAATATACCCTCATAGGGATAAACTGAGGGAATTCATGTAGATACCATATTTTTTACTTTTAATAATTTTAGATATATCTAGGAATATTTTTAGAAATATAAACTGAGATATTGAATGATTACAAGGCCCAACGTGGCCAAAATTAATTGTATAAAAATATTAAATATATTTCATATCACACATGCATAATTCTTTAGGAATAATGAGATATATCCTAACTAGATTCTTGAATAAAAAATCTAGGGCCAAGGTTGAATATAGAATGTGAGGTTTACCTTATTCATGACCTCAAATGGGTTATCATGGGACATTCAGATAAAGAAGCCATTAGTGGGTGCAGTTAATTAAAATAAATAATTTACTTATTTATTTTAAATTAAAAAACCTAATAAAGAATCCTCTATAAATGTGTTATTATATAGAATCACCAGGGTTAGACACATAACCCTAGTACCATTCATTCTTCATTTTCTAATAGATAGCAATGAAAAGCTTCTGGATCAAGGCAAATCAAGGTACAAAACGCAATAGATCTTCCTCCATTATTGGAAGTAGCGTTCTTCACCAATGATTAACTTGAATAAAGTTAGGACTCATCATTTGTGGTTTTCACCATTATGATTAAATTATTGAACATGATCATATTGTTATTAATTTATCTGCACTCAAATTCATCCTTTTCATGAGCCCACACATTGGACTAAATTTTTTATTCAATTTTTATCCCCGTTGTGCCATGTTTCTGACCTTGATTATTCCCGATCTATGCTCATTAGCCAAGAATAATTGGAAAAATATTTTTTAAATTTTTTTTCATGTTATTTCCCCCCATCATTATTTTCATTATTCATCATTTGACTATGAGGACCATAGGTTGATATTGCTGGGAGGGATCGAACATGATCAAATTCAAAGATTCATGGTAGATTCATTAGAAATTAACAAATATCTGATTAAAGAATATATAAATATGAATTGTGGGTTGTAGATGATTACACCATGTATTTTTAAATATTATTAGGTACCAGGAGGTTCCATAAATGAAAGAGGTATATGGTGGCTTTGTATGGGTGATCCAGATTCCATTTTCTGGCAAACAGATAGCCAGCAACGATGGATGTAGGCATTACCCTCCAATTATGGATAGTCAAATGATGCAATTTGTGGAGGATAAGATATATATGAGACACATAGATCAGATATGAGATTATGTGAAAATATTAACTACATGGTGTGTACTAGGATGAACACATGCTATAAAGTGACCCGGCTGTGGAAGATAGGGTTTTCAGGTGAGTTAAATATCACAAGCTATGTGGGAACCCTACATTCCATATAAATCGGTGTTGGATACATTCTATATACTATGGGAGTGCACATACTTGGGAAAAAACAAGCACATTTCATGTACCGACACATGACCAGGGTACATAGACATGGCCCGATGGACACATGCATGACCAGGAAGACACAACTTGACCCCAGATGGTCGAGACACATTATGTAGTTCCATTACATGTCTTATAGGGATACATTGGTAGTGAGATGTGTACTCTAAAGGACATGTACTTTAAGAAGAGTGAGACCACACACCAGGAGGGCCCCTAACAAATAGTGTGTATTCTTTTGAGGAAAATTTTACCTCTAAAATATAGTTTGTTTGGACTCAGATTTTGGCCCACGAGTAGCCTATGCTGTGTATTTTTCCTTGTAGAAAATGATTCTAGGATTCATTGTGGATTTTGATATATTATGCGAGATATTTTGGGGGTGGTGATTCTGTAGGTGACATGCGATGATGGAAGTGATCAGGAAAGATCATCACTGAGATTAGAACGGAACCCTCCTACTAGGATAGGGCATGACTCTTCTATCAATCCATAGAGTGGAACGATCCTACAGAGTTAGGGCATGGTCCCTATATCTTCCATCTCAGTGGTACCCTACTATTGGGACAGGGAATGGGTCCTCTATTTATTTATTAAGTGGCACCCTCCTATGGAGTCAGAGCACGAGTCCTCTACTATCAAAGAGTAACACATCTACTAGTATGGGGAATGGGTCCAATATTTACCATTATAGTTGAGCCCTCCTATAGAGTAAGGGCATGGGACCTTTATCTATTCAGTGGTACCCTCCTTTTTCATCAGGATATGAGTCCTCTACCGTGATATTATGCCCCCTAAACTTTGAAGTCAATGGTGAGGTGTGTCTTGACATGGATAGTCCTTCAGAAAGACATGAAATATACTGGGAATCATTGATATACCTATTAGAAATGATTATAGACTCTCTTCCTGGGCTAGTCTATGAGATAGAGATCTCCTTTCTCTATTCTACTGGGTTTATTTTATGAAAAATTATATCTTTATATCTTTATAGTTGGATTTCTTTACTCTCTTACTATGGGTTGAGTTTTCTACTTCTATCATGTCTCCTATTTCTTCCCAATTATATTTCAAGTTTTCCTAATGGGTATGTATATACTCATCCCTATATGATATTTTCACACATGTTTCATATATTATCCAGATAAAGGACATGTCAAAGATTATTTCAGAGGAGCATATGGATACCCTAGTGTATTTGACCACGTACAATGGCCAGTGCTTAGAGATTAGGATCTGGCCTCTCTTAGTATCTAATTTTATAGTTATTTTTAGGCTGGGACATATTTCTAGTTGGGTTTGTAATCTTCCCATTTAATTTTTATATTATTCTTTTATACTCTTGTATTCCCTGGATGTTGTTACATGTATGGTTGTTACTCTAGATGTTAATGTATTTTTTATTTTTTACTTTTCACTTCTACATGGAGATGGTTGGGTGCGTGTGTATAGGTTCATTAGAAAAAGGCCTCCCATATTATTTATTCCTTTCAGATCCAGTTACTAGCCCTTGGCCTATGGAGGTAGGCTTGGGGTAGTTCTAGATCAGATCGCCATCGACCAAGTAGGCTTTAGGGGGTTGGGTCATGATAAATTTAGTATCAAAGTTGGTTTGTTCTATGGGATGGTGTTTAGAGTTATCCCATTATGAGGATTTGGTTGGTAATTAGGGAAATAATTTCAAAGTGTCTCGAGTGTAGATTTTAGTCTAGGGAACCTAGTGTTGGTGCAGTGACCGATGTATCTATACATCAGGACTATGGCTACCTGCTTGTCATCTCGGTATACCGAGAAATTGGTTTCAAGGAATTTTGGTACACACATTATATATGATTGAGTATTTTGACTATCCTTCTTGAGTCAAATACCCATATATATATATATATATATATATTCTCTTCTAACTATGGTATGTCTTCATAATTTTTTTTGGAATCCTTCGGGAAGACATCTATCCATATTACCATTTCAAGATTGTGACAATGATCTAATGAGTAATGAGGCATCAGTTCAGGGTCCATCTCATGATATCCTTAATCCAGGAGGATAAGTAGAAATAACCCCAAATTTAGAGATGTATATTATACCAAAATAAGAGGATTAGTATGCATACAGACTTACCACACTCTATGAGTTCTAGTACCAGATGCCGCCAAGGTTCCATGATGAGCCAGATCCCCAGGAGGTGGAGGATTGGATAGAGTTGGTGATATGAGTTTTTAGGATTATATGTACACTTAATGATCATGTGATTTCATTGTTAGAAAAAATTTTCCATGGAGAAACTGGCTACTAGGGGATCCTAGTAATGCAGATCCATGAGGAGTCGACACTCTCATGGTCTGACTTCCAGAAACTATTTTGTGAGGAGTGCTACCCATCATGCTTGTGATCAGTTCATATTTAGGAGATTCTAGAGATGTAGTAGAGAGGGATGATAGTTTTAGAGTATTCTATATGGTTTATAGACATCATGTGACACTCCCTCAACATGATTAAGGATGGATACTTCCAGGAGTCAGATTTTGAGAAGTGTATCTGTTGAGACATCCATGATAGTGTAGTTCCCTTTTCCATTTTCACTTATGCTAGAGTGTTGGAGTGGAAACTGGTGATGGAGATATTTTTGTCATATGAACACCATTTAGTTGGATATGGATGTGGGAATTATAGGGTAGAGTCATATGTAGCACCTACCGGGAACCAGTTGGTATGATATAAGTGTAGGAGATATTTTACGATCAGATTCAGGCACATGATCATGTGTAATAGGGACCAAAAATGGTACCATGGTAGCCCATAGAGGGGTGATTCTTTATATGTGATGGTAAATGTCACATGGAATATTATTTACTGATCAGATGTGTTGAGGAGGGTAGAAAGATAGTGGGTAAACCACCACAAGAGAGACATCACCATGATAATGGATTCCCCAGGCGACTACAGGGTGGCCCCTAGGGAGGTGGAGTGAGTATAAGAGAAGGTGGGAATCTATGGGAAGGATCTACAGGTGGTGGAAGACATTATGATATCCTTGCACCAACACCACCTGGTGGCCCACGTTAGGCTCAGGGAGCTACCATCTGGGGCCTTGGATAGCTGTAGGCTATGGAGGCATATGGCCCGATAACTCACAATATGATTATAGGTATGATCTATGTTTGTTATACTATTTCTTCAGTATTAGTATACATAGGTGTGAGTCATTACTTCATCTATTTACTCATAGTGTAAGAGTTGGGGCTCCCAGTTTGGGCTTTAGCCCGACAGCTTTTCCTTGACATTCTTAAGGGGAATGCTTCTTCGATATATCTTATCTATTGGTAGTGTGATCTATATATTGGAAGAGAGAGTTTCTCATGGGACCTTTTGGTCATCATGATGAGATTTTATGACACCATCTTGTGTATGGATTAGTTTTCTATGGTATGATTGTAGATTGAATTTCACCACAGACAGGTCAAATATCTTCTCACTAATGGGATGAGACTATCCTTTGTGGGAGAGAGAGATATTGAGGTAGGATGAGTGGGTTTTACGAGAAGGAGGCTGCATCCCATCACCCATCAGTTGGTGAGTGTATCCCTTGGTATAATAGGATCTTCAGGCATTTGGTTTCCTTTAGTCATGGAGTATTTAATTTCTATATTTCCTCAGAACATTCCAAGACTACCTCCAGTGTGGGAGATGTAATTTTTCATTAACTTTCACCCAAATATCGCTCCAATATCTTCTGTGGAACATCATATGGACCATAATGATCTCTAGGAGATGTGGTTAAAGTTTTAGAACCTTTAAGAGAAGTGTTTTATCAGAACTAGTGTGTCCCCTTGGGATGCTTTGGTGTTCATGAAAAAGGTGGGTGGGGTCTTGCGGATTTGTGTAAATTATCATCACCTGAACCAGAAAAAAATGGAGAAAAAGTACCATTTGTGAAGTATGTATGACCTATTTGATTAATTGTGAGGCATGAGATGGTTCTTGAGGATTAGTCTCAAGTTCAGCTACCATCATTGGAGAGTTTGTGAGGCTGATATTCAAAAGTTGGATTTATAATGTTTCTATAGACACTATGATTTCCTAGTGATGCCTTTATTTGTGAAGAATTATACAACTTTGTTTATTATTTTGATAAACCAGATATTCCAGCCATACATAAACTGATTTTTTATTGTCTTCATTGATGACATACTCATGTAATCTGCATTAGAGGAAGAGCATGCATAGAACTTGTGGATGTTACTAGACTTTATTTGGGAGCATCATATTTAAGGTAATCTCTTGAAGGGATAGTTATGGATCCATGAAGTTTACTTTATAGGGAATGTTATTTATGATCATGGATTATATATGGAATTAGTGAAGATCGATGTAGTGTTTTCTTGGGATCCACCCCAGATTGTGTCATAGGTATGGAGTTTTCTTAGTTTGGAATGGTACTACAAGATGTTTATGATAGACGTATCCTGTATTTCAGCCCATTTGACCATACTGACATAGAAATTTCATCTATTTACTTGGAATGAGTAGTTCCATAGAGGCATCAAGGAGTTGAGTTTGTTGCTAATGAGGGATCATATTTTGAGACTACCTATGGAGGGTGTGGAGTACATAGTTTATTACAATGCCTTTGGATATAGTATTGGATACATATTAATGTAGAGGTAGGCAGTTATTTCATATGGATGGAAGAAATTGAGACCCCAAAATAAGAACTACATGACTCATGACCTGAAGCTGATAGCGGTAGCATTCACTCTGAGGATGTGGAGAAACTATCTTCAGAGAGAGGGATTTTTTTTTACCTATAACATCAGAGTATTAGATATGTATTCATGTAGAGATACCTAAATATGAGATAGAGGTTCTAGTTAGAGTTCCTCCAAGACTATTACTTTGAGATAGTCTATACTCTAGGGAAGGGTAATGTGGTGGAAAGTTCCCTTAGCGAGAAGTCACAAGCATGTTTGGTTTTAGAGGAATCAGAGCAGTTGGCTTCCTTACAATTGATCCTGGTTGAGGAAAAAGGTATAGATTTTCTTTAGTTGATGGGGTTGACTTATCCACTCCTCTAGTTTTTGAGACAGTCCCAGTTGGGATACATTTAATGTGAGGTCTTACATTGATAGATATCCTCTGGAGATTCACCACATGGATTTTCTGTAGGAGGGAATCACATCATCCTTTTTCAGGGATAGATGTTGGTCCCAACCATGATGTAGGAGAAGGTGATGAGATAGTTTCAAACATCTCCTTTAACTATACATTCTAGTTTAGGGAAGATGTATAGAGATCTTTAGTAGTAGTTTTTATGGATTGGAATGAGGTGTAGAATGGAAAAGTTTATCTCTCAGTGCATCACCTATCAAAAAGTTAAGGTTGAGCACCAAGTTTCGATAGGTTTGTTGCAGCCTCTTAAGATCTCAAAGTTAAATTGGGAAGACAAATCCATGAACTTTGTGATAGGAATTCCTTGGAAAGAAAGAGTAAATGATTCCATCATGATGATTTTTTACGGAATTATGAAATCATTAAACTTCCTTGCTATTAGAGAGCATATTTTGGTGGAGAATTTAGGGTAGTTTTACATGTGAGAGATTATCTGTCTTCATGGGGTTCCACTTACTATTGTCTTTGAACATGATGTATGTTTTACATCATAATTGTGGAGAATATTGCAGGAGGAATTTTAGACCAAGATGAGAATGAGTACAACATTTTACACCCAAATATATGGGTAGACTGAGTGCACTATCAAGGTTCTATAGGATATGATGAGGGCTTGAAAGTTAGAATTTGGTTAGATCTAGGAGGATAAATTTCCTTTTGTAAATTTTTCTTACAATAATAACCACCAATCTACTATAGACATGGAACCATTTGAGGCTTATTATAAGAGACCATATAGGTCAACTTTATACTAGAGTAAGTTTTGTGAGTCATATATTATTGGGCTAGGGAGGCAAGTTATCCCTGACGTTCATCAAGCTGTTCAAGATCTTGTAGTGGGTTGGTGAGGTTTCCTACCACCTCACCTAACCCCCATAGTTGGAATGAGCATACGACTTCTTCCATGTGTCATAGCTGAGGAGAAACATACATGTTACCACACATGTTATTTTCAAGGGAGATTTGGACACCAAGTATGGATCCACTTTTATGGAGAACCCTATGGAGATCGAGGATCAATGGGAGAGAGGATCTTGCATGGAAATTACATTCCCTCGATTTGTATATTGTGAAAATATGAGATCATACCAGAGACTTCCTAGGAGTAGGATATCTAGATGCGTGCTTATTATCCCCATATTTTTGTTTAGTTTTTTCTTTTCAAGGATGAAATGTTTAAAGGAGGAAAAATGTAGAGAAACTTTTTTATCTTTAATACTTTTAGATATATCTAGGAATATTTTTAGAGCCAGGCATTGAGACAACACGTGATTCTGAGGCCCTATGTGTTCAAAATTAATTTTTAAAAAATATTAAATATATTTTATATCACATGTGAATATTTGTTCAGGATTAATGGAATATATCATAAACAGTTTCTCAAATAATAAATCTAAGTCCATGGTTGTATTCGGAATGTGAGGGTTTTCCTAGGTGTGACCTAAAATGGTTCAGCTCATGACTTTTAGATAAATCGGGTGTTGGCAGGCGTGTTTAATTAAAATAAATAAATAATTTATTTATTTTAAATTAAATTAAGTAAATTATAATTTTCTATAAATATGTTATTATGGAAAATTCATAGGTTTATCCACATAACCCTATGACTATTGAGAGGAGGATTCACTATTCATTGATGGAAGATTGAGATCGACGAGGAGCTTTCAGATCATGGTTAATCGAGGCACAATGCACGCAACAAATTTTCCTCCTTTACTAGAAGCAACATTCTTCACCAAATATCGATTTGAATCAAGTTAGGAAAAAATATTTCATGGTTTCCAATATTATGATTAAATGATTGAGCATGATCATACAGTTATTTTTTGATCTCCATTCAAATTCATCCTTTTAATGAGTCCACACATCAGATTAAATTGTTTATTCATTTTTTTTATCAACATTATGCCATGTTTCTCATCCTGATTATTCCCAATCTATTATTGTTTTCCAATAACTCTTGGACAACGATTTTTTCACATCATTTTATTGCACTTTAACCCTATTTTTCTTCTTTATCTTCTCCATTGGCATTAAAATACCACAATTTGACATTGTCGGGAGGGATCAAGCATAATCAGACCTCAAGATTCACTAAAAATTCATGGATGGTGAATAGATCGGTGATTAAAGAGATAATTGAGATTTTTTTTGGTTGTGGGAGATTCGACCATGCTTTTGTAAATTTGATGAGATAGTAGGATGTTCCATGAACGATGATGATGCAAGGTGGATTTGTACAAGTGAGCCCATTTATGTTTTTCGACCAATAGATGGTTGAAAATGATGGATGAAGTCATTAACCATCGATTATGGGAGGTAAAATGATGTGATTTTTGGAAGAGAAGCCTAATATGAGGCATGCATAATAGATATAAGATTCGATGAAAATCTGAACTACATGGTGTATACTAGGATGAACACATGTCGTGTAGTGACCTAGCTACAACGGGTAGGGTTTTCATGTGAGTTAAATACCACACACTATGTGGGACCCCACATTACATTTGAATCAGTGATGGTAACCTGATGTTTACTATGGTAGTATATAGGAAAGGAAACGAACAAGACCATACCATGTATCGGCACACAGTTAGGTTATACGAACACAACCTGAAGGACATGGACATGACAAAAAGGACACAGATTGGCCCTGGTTGGTTGAGAAATGTACTATATTCCCCAAACACACTATGTAGGGATAAATGTGTAGCAATCCATGTACTATAAAGGAAACTACTAGTAAGAAGAGTTGGACAATAGACCGTGTGGTTCCCCTACACAATGTGTACCTCCCTTTAAGGAAACTTATACCTCTCACATCACCTTCATTTGGACTCATATTTTGGCCCTCAAGTAGCCTATATTGATTATTTTTCCACACATAACATGATGGTGGACTTCACAATGGATTTTGAGATACGAAGAGAGATTTTATAGGCATGAATCTTCTATAGGTGACACTTGACGATGATAGTGTTCAAGAAGTATCATTAGTGTTATCATAGTGAAACCCTCCTATTGGGACAAGGCATCATTACTCTATCTATCCATAGAGTCTCACCCTCATGTAGAGTTAGTTTATGGCCCCTCTATTTCCCAAATGAGTGTTACCCTCATACCAGGAGAGAGAATGGGTCCTCTATATATCTACTAAGTGGCACCATCCTGTGGAGTTAGGGCATATGTTATTTACCATCAGAGTGAAACCCTCATATTGGGACATTGGATGAATCCTTTATCGACCATCAAAGTGGAATCCTCCTGCTGATTCAGGGAAAGGGTCCTTTATCTACTGATTGGAAACCTCCTATTGCATCAGGGCATGGATTCTATACCTAGAGATTATTCCCCTCCGTTATGTAGAATAATGGAGAGGGGTAGATCATGATGGATAATTCTTTGTACATACACATGAGATGATGGGAATCATTGATGGAAATCCTGGAACTGATGGAAGACTCTTTTCCTAGGTCGAGATTTGATATAGAGATCCTATTTCTCTCTCATACAGGGATACTTTTAAGAGAGTATATATATATATTTATATCATTGTTATTGTATTTTATTAGTCTCTTACTATGATTTGAGCTGTATAATTCTATCATGTCTCCTATTTCTCCCCCTTATATTTTGGGGCATCCTACTAGGTATGTATATACTCACATATACATGGGATTTTCTCACATTAATCATATCTTATATAGATGATAGATAGGTCAATGGTGATTTAAAAGGCTCGTAGATATAACCTGGTGAATTTGACTTTGTATGGTGGTTGGGGATTGGAGATCTGGAGCCAGGCTCTCTCAGTATTTAATTTTGAATATATTGTTAGGTTGGGACATATTTTTGGTTGGGTTTGTATTTTTACCCATTATTTTTTAGATTTCACTGTCCTACTCCTGTATTTCCAAGAGTTTGTTACATGCATGACAATTACTCTATATGTTACTATCTTTTATATTCATTCCTCTACACTTCTTAATAAGGATAGTTAGGTGCATGTTTATAGGTACATTATAAAAAGTCCTCCCATATTAGTTATCATTTTTTGCTATGGTATCCAACCCCTGGACAATGGAGGTGGGATTAGGGTAGTTTTAGTTCGGATCTTTGTCATCCATACGGGTTCCAGTGGGTCAGGTCATGACAACGCACCCTAAGGGAACTAGTTGATGTTAAATACAACAAGGATCTTAATCCACCAAAGATAAAGTACATGGCATTTACTGGTTGTATATGACATGTATTTCCTACTTTAGGTCTGCCCGTGTGGTCTAGCCTATGCCTATGTACTCTAGGTCATTCCCTATGTATAACTGACCATACCCATGTACTGCTAGCTGTGCCTATATACCTATCCGTGTTTGAGTACTAGGTCATTCCCATATACTATACCCATTCCCATGTACTTAGCTGTGTTCGTTCCTATGTTTCCTTTATGATTCCCATCAATCCATTAGGGGAGGGTAGCATGACATTTGAAATGTGTCATATAGTGTGTAATATCTAATTTCCATGAAAACCCTAGTGTCGAAGCTAGGGGTCCCACATGACGTGTGTCTCCAGATTACAAGCCATGTAATATGAAATTTTCTTGAAACCTAAGGTTCTTCCTTTCATACATTCATGCCTCTATCACCTATGGATCTACTGATGATCTCACTCAAAGATCATGGATCTCCTATAACCGAGCCTTTTTGTCACCATTGGCCAGAATTCGGATGTCAAATCTGATAGGAAACCCATCCCATTTCACCATGCCATAATTTTATGCCATCCAAGAAAATGTGGTTCTCAAAATTAGTTCTGATCCTTCTCCAATGATCCATTATTTTCATTTCACCTTGATCATAAACCAAAGACTTGGTATTGATCCATTTCTTGAAATAATGGTCGGACAAAGATTTAATATTAGGTATTCATCAAGCCCTGATCCAAGAAATTTCCATTTATGAGAATGTGAAGAATGGAAGAAAAAAAATACAAGAAACACAAGATAGAAATGGACTTTAGCTATGTTTGGTTTGTCCTTTATTCTTTGTTGTTAGAATTATGAATGAATTAATAAAAAATAAATAATTAAATCAATCCACAATTCTATCATCTACGTGTGAATTTATTCTTGATAGTGAAATTGATCCACATTTGACACGGGAAAAAACATGGGATGAATCCACAAAAAAGATCATACCTCGAGTTTAGATTAGTCATTGACAAAGAATGATACTATGTGGTAGTCTTTGGTGAATTCCAAAAAATACATTGGCATAGATGACCCACATAGTATCGATATAATCCTCTAGTTTGTTATCATCCACCAAAAAATTTCTGCATTGTCCCTCTCTCAAATCCCCATGGTTATGCAGCTAACCATGGAATTTTGCCATAATAATGAATTTAAAGGGGGGGGGGGTAGGTCATGGAGAACACTAAAACAAATAAATAAAAAAATAAATTATTTAAATTATTTATCCACCAATGATGAAAGCCAAGATGAAAATCTTACACACATAAGGATTATGTCACACCTAGTGAAGAAACCCACATTCTAGACTCATTGTGATCTAATATTTCTGATCAGAGACTATGTTCGATATTTATTCCAATTTTTCTAGAAAACTCTGTCTGCATGATATTAATATATTTAATATAATTTAAATAACAATTCTGGGCTCACCAGGCTTCTCCATATCACACCGTCTCAGCTCCTGGCTTCAAAATATTACAAGATATATTCCAAATCTTTAATGGAAAAAGGACATTACAAACACATTACATTTAATAAATAACATGATAAAAAATGAATCCATGGATAATATCAATGTAATAATCTAATGGATAATAATAATTAATTTCTCAATGAATGAAATTTATAATGTTAGAAGTCTTGATCAAGTCCTTTTTCCAAGGTATTTTCAAATATGGTTAGGTATACACCAAAACCCATTTAATATGTTTATCCAACTACTTTGTCTCATAAGACATATCAATGCATAGAGAGGATATTGATAACTAGGACCTACCTATAATTTCATGTAAAATTCATTCCACATATATTGAAAATAAATTTAATTCATAAACAATATACCTTATCAACAAATATATTCATTGAGTAAATAATAAATAATATCAATATTTACTTAGCGAATCAAATAAATTTCATAGTAAAACACCATATATAGAAATGGTATACTGTTTAAGAAATAAGAATATTCAAGATATAAGGAATATGTATATAGATAAGAAATGTAATTTCCAATGAAACATGATCACAATAAATTGAATGTGTCAAGGGAATGTTAGTGACCACAAAATTAAATAGAGATAAAATATGACCATAAATTAATCATAAATATAGGTTTTGTAATAAAATAAATACTTTTGGAGAATATAAGAGAATAGAATAAAAACTTTGAAAATATTTTTTTATCAAATAATTTTATTTTTAAAACTATGGGAAACTCTTATAAGAAGCTAAAGACTATAAAATAGTTATGGCGACAGGAATATATGTTAACACCATATATGTTAAATAAAAACATTCCTATTGATTTTTATAAAGAAATTTGTAAATAATCCTATTAGAATACATTATAATGGTTCATTTAAAACCTTTTAAACAGTAAATTATAATATAAAATTTACTTAGTAAATCATTTTAGTAAATAAAAAGGACTTTTGTAAAATAATTTTGAAAAATATAGATAAGTAATAAACATATACTCGATCAAAAAGTGAAATAATTTTTAATTTTCTTTTAAAAATTTCTTTGGTTGATTTAAGTTACAAAGTGAGGAAACTTTAAAATAAAACCTAGAAACTTATTAAATATCCTTAGGATAAGAATGTATAATGGTTTTACTAATGATAGATTATAATATCCCTCAATGAAAATATAATAAATTCCAAAAATTGAATTGTAAAAATAAATTCATACATCTTTGGGAAATTTTGAATTATAAACGCTTGAAATATTAAAATTTAATTGAAAATTTAAATACCTTGAAAAAATATTTTTTTTAAATATATTAATTTTTTAGTATATACAACACAAAAAATTAAATAGATTCATAATACCAAATATGTCTCAATAAGGTGTAAATTGAGACAAAATCCTTTACCTCACACTTCCACTTAGTTGAATGTGATTTAACCTCCTGTATGATAAATTTAGATTTAATAAAATTACATTAAAGAACCATATACTTGTTTATAATATCATTTATGATCCACTTATAATATCTTATCCCTATTTTGTTAATAACGATTCATTATTATCTTTGTTTTAGATGTTAATTGCTTCATTTTTCATGTATGTTTTGATTTGGAAGTTATTATTATTATGTATTAATCATGATTATATCATATAAATAATGTTAATAATGATATAAAAATTATATATATTCATTATATACATATTTATAATCATCCGTGAAAATTGTTCATGAAAAATGAATCACATCTTTTCATGGATGTAGTAGTCCATACGTATTATTGAGCACTGTTATCATTTTTAATAGGTGGAAGGGTAATAAAGTAGATGATATATTACATTTATAGAATAATAATAATATCATAAATATCATATATATTCATTATTTTTATATTTATGACCTCCCATGTGAGTTAGTGATCGAAAAAAATACATCGGCTCGCGAGGCGGTAGTCTAGCACACACATGAGTGCTGGTTTTGTTTCCCATTTGACAAATAATAAGAAAGATAAATATTATAAAATCCACATAATAACATATTAGTATATGTCCTATAATATTTTTATTATATTTTAATGGTAATAATATAATTAATGGTGTTAAAATAAGAAGAGAAATGAAAGTGTTCAGTTAAGATGATTACATATTCTTTGAAAGAGCTCAATTAGATATTCTATTAAGGACTCTAGAGTTAGTATTTTGGGAAGAACTGAACCTATAGAACATGTATAATCATCACTATGCATCTATGTAAGAATAATGAAATGAAATAAGGGAATAAAGTGGGAAACACTCTTTAGACTGAAAATAATAAGCCTCTAGAATCCAATGATCAAAGAGAGAGAAAAGTGGTTGGTAGATCCTCAAAAAACGCTTAGGATTTTCCCAAGGTTCAAGGAAAATGATAGAAGAACAAAATAATTCAGGTGAGCCCTGGTATTTATAAACAATATGGAACTTTACACATTCATGTTATGAATCACATATTCATGTCATGAGTTTTTGTGAGTCCATACATTTCAAGTCGTGAACAACTCAAACTCAAAACCTAAGTAACATACATAGATTTTCATGGCACCTCATCCTCAATTTAATTCACTTCATAAATATTCCTTTCATGATAGGAGTTTATTAGGAACAAAACCCCTTTCCAAAACTCAATCCATGAATCACCGGCCTTCTATATATGAATAAACCTATTATGATGTGAATATATATTCACATCATGAACTACCCACGGTAGTAGAATTGCTTCTAAAAACATCCCTAAACCCTCCTAAAGCCTCCTCCAAACACCTCCAACTCACAAAATATCAATGTAATGGAACCAGAAGGAAAAACCATTAAATTAAATACCTCTAAAAAATTCTCATAACTGATAATCAAAACTAAACTCAAATAGAAAGTGGAGGGTCAAAACAAACACCCCATGAGATACCCCTTAAGGATCTCGTTACACTCAAAAAACTACCACCATCCAAACTGATCGATCCAAGAAAAATCATCCACGAAACACCCCATACAACCACATCACCATATCACCACCGACCACAACACCACACATCTCATACTAGACACAAGACATTGTTATTTCACATAACCATCATCACTACCATTTCAACCTCTCCATTTCCCAAGTCAATAATCTCCTCTACAACCATGTAACACGACCCAAAGCACAAAAATCAAGGAAACCTACCCTCTATAGGAAGATATTTTCTACATTAGGTGTAATTAACATTCCCACATTATTTTATAACATTCCATAATATAAAATTTCTTAATTAGGAATAGGTTTTCCCTTATTAATATACTCAAAGACATAATACACAACACCGACAAGGGAAAAAACACATCACATAAATCAACATGGTTTAAACATCACATCATCAAATAAAAATAGAATAAGGAAAAGCTAAAAAAAATCTTGGTACTGGCACAAATCGATGCCTCATGATCCAAAGTACACTCCTCCAAGACATAATTCCTCTATATCACGTGAACCAAGGGGACTATTTATCTATGAAAAAAATTCTCTTTATGATCCTAGATCTCTACAATACACTCAAAAAATCATATACAATCCTTGATATATAACTCTCACCTATCAATGAGGTGGGATTCATCATAAATATACGAATTAATTTGGGATAGGTTGAAGTCATTTTAGATCCTATATAACTATGGTGGAAATACCAATTGATATGAAACCTTGAGAACATGCCCCAACACCTCAAAATTTTTAATGGACCAGGGAGAAATATTACCCCTCTACCAAACCTCCACTTCCCTCAATGAGGGTAAACCATTAAGAACAAGTGGTATTTAACCTAAAATTCCAAGGGTCGTCACCTATGATCAGCATTGTTCATATAATGGTCCTGATCTACCCTCATCAGCTCTTGGACTAACTGGATCTTCTCAGTCATGCTCTACACCACATCTAGACAAATAACCACAAACCCTAACCTCCATCCATCAATGTATATAATGGACTATATTCCCATAAAATTCCTCAAATTGATCCATTACAATGGACGAACGATAACTAATGTTATAGAAAAACTTAACTAGTGGCAGGTGACTTACCCACAATCTGATAATGTCCAAGACACTTGTTTAGAATATATCCTCCAACATCTAGATGGTACACTCTGTCTATCCATATATCTAAGGCTAGAAAGTTGTGCTAAGGAATAAATGGGAACCAAAGGAATGCAACATTACTATCCATAATTGTGAGGTAAAATAAGGATCATTATCAAAGATTATGGTTCTTAGTACCCTAGAAAGCCTAACCATGTCATCCACATACCACCTCACTAAGACATCCACAACACTCGATTCATGGATTGCTATAAAATGAGATGACTTTTTTCAGTTGGTCAACTATCACACAAATTTTATCCTATCCCCCCTAACCTCAAGGTAACTCGATAATGAAATATATAGATATTTTGTCCCATTTCAACTTAGAAACATCCAAGGGATGTAACAAACCTCTAGGAACATTATTTTCTTCTTTCACCTATTGAAAAACTTGATAACTCACCACAAACCCTACCACTAATCGTTTCATCATTGAACACCAAATATATCTCCTAAATACATGATAAATATTTTTCATGTAGGGATGTACTACTAAAGGAGAGTTTTCAAAATCAAAAAGAAATCCCTATAACATTTCCAATAGAACAAGAAACCTATCTTGGAACAACATATGGTTATAAACACCCTCTGACTATCCATCTAGAGCATCAACATGGACAACATGGTCACATTTCACCTTTGCCACTATATATTTCCATTGAGACTCATCCAATCATTGCACCAAGGATTAATATGTAGTTATATGAAAAAGAAAACCTCAACAACTTTTCTTCCCCATTCCAAGATTCATCCCTACCAACTATTTAATCCCTTCCCAATCTTCTTTAGACTCTTGAACCAAATATCCATGGGATTTTCAACTCAAAACATTATAAAAAACATTCCCCTTTACTAGGGTATAAGAGATCTCAAAATTTTAATCCCAGATATAATTAATTAACCACCCCTAGTGGAGATTCAAATAATGCTGAGAGAATACATATTTCAAGATCTTTTGGTATGTGAAAACCATAAAGTAATCATCAATGAGTTAATTCCACCACTACTTTAGAAAAAAAACAACGAATGCCAACTCTATATGATAGGTGGCATAGTTACACTCATGGGGGAACAATATCCTCAACCCATACGAGTTAACCACCTTTTGATACATCAAGACACATCCCAATCCCAGATGCGTTGCATCATATAAAACCTCAAACATAACACCATATTCATTCATCTGAAGAAATATTGAATTGATCAACTTATCTTTCAGGTAATCAAATATTTTTTAGTACTAATCAGTCCACACAAAATCCTAGTATTTATTAGTAAATTCTATCAGTTGGGATATAACCTAAGACAAATCAGACACAAAAATCTAATAATATCCTGTAAAACCAAGGAAATTGCAAACCTCAACTTCATTCTTGGGTATATCACAAGAAAAATCCACCTCAATCTTCAACAGGTCCACAACCACACCCTATAAAGACATCACATGTATAAATAAATAAACCTATCACATCTTAAAATTTTACTTGGATACATTTCAATAGAGTTGGTGGTCTTAAAGGACATATAATATATATTTGAGATGTTCAAAATGCTCCTCCTCTGAATTCTAGTACATCAATATATTTTCAATGAACATGATGACATGATCTTGAAACTCACAGATTATGGAGTTTATGATCCCCATGAACACAAGTGGTGTGTTTGTGACACCAAATAGAGTAACTATGAACTTCAATTTCCCATGTTTTCACTTGAAGGTAGTATTTAGAATATACCCTTATTTCAACTTCATTTGGTGATATAAAAACTAAAAATTGATCCTTTAAAACCAATTATCTCGCTTATCCTAGTTGAATAAATCATTAATCCTCATAAGAGGGTAACTATTATTAACTATAACATGATTTATCCTATGTTATTCCACACAAAACCTTATAATAACATATACCTTCTTAGTGAACAACACTGTATCACCCCACAAAGACACACTGGGTCTGATGAAACCCCTCTGAACCAGATTTTTAACCTACAACCTCAATTTATTTAATTTTATAGGCACCATTCAACAGGGATCCATATAAATCAGATATGTTCCCGATTGAAACACTATCCCAAACTAGATGTTTCTTCAAGGGGTAGTGTCATAACCATATTTGGGAAATCATCCAAAAATTCCTCCACAACCTTGAGAAAATCCTCAGCCAGATCTTCCAAGGATAGATCCATCAACTGAGATAAAAAATCCATACTTTCCCATCACCCATTTGATAACTCTTCTCCCCAATGAAGTCCACTCACTAACCCTCCACATTTTAAAATGAAACTATCTTATGGAATTAGTAGTTGACTAAATGAATGAAATACAAGAAATCAATGCTTAGTATGAAATCCTATGTTTGTATCTTTAGAAAAAATAAATCTCCCACCAATTGGTGCTTTCCCATCACTAGTATATATCTGCAGAAAACATCAAAAAGAAAGAATGAACTACAACTAGAATATATAAAAGTAGAGAAACTACAATTATCTCCACATCCAGTCCCAAGGTATAGACTAAATTAGGATCAATGAAGGACTATGAGGCTGATAAATCAAACAAGTCACAAATAAGGGTATATGATAAACTAATCGTACCTAAAACAACCTCTATACCCACTGGCACTGTCACCTCTGTATCATGCATCAAACCATGACCAAATCCTCTAACTCTCTTCCATTGGCATCCAAAACTGCACTCTTTCATAGTTCCCTAAGTATGGGGACCATAATTAGGATTCCCTCATCTAACTTCAACTTAATTAGGATTCTGTTCAAGTGTTCTTGATCCCTTATACAAAAACTTCCTTAGAAGAAACTGATGTTACTGTCGAAAAGGGGAATGACTACCCATCTGAAACTAGCCTCCCAGAGTGGTTGGATACTGATCCTGGTGGTGACCCTATCCCCCATGTTCATAACATAAAAATAAGAATCCCTTGGTAGTTTCTATGAAACCACATTATATATAAGGTTATGAAGGGATATTTCATGGTCTATTCCTCATTAGTCAAAAACCTGACTGCCTAAAATTACATGAATTACTGCTTGAATCCATTAACCTCAAGATTCCATACCAAAAACTCTATTTAGGATCACCTAAAAGAAAATAAATATGCTCGCTGAACTATAACTTTTTTTTACCTTCAGGTACATAGAATTTATAAACGGGGTGCTTGCATAGATGATTGCTGGAAAAAATGCCTCATCTAAATACTACCATACGACCTTCTTATCTGGGAAAACATTAGGGGAAAATTTAAGGAGGTTCTAAAATCTGGTCCTAATATCCATCACACATAGACACCCACGATTAAGGTAGAGTGTAATGAACTATATATTTATGAAGGGTAAAGTTCATTTGTTTTTAATTTGAATTCATTTAAATGAACCCATCAATGATGAATAATCATATAAAGTAGGTCATAAATGTTTCTGAGGATCATTGAGAGCCTAGAACCTCAAAATGGTAAGAAATTACTGGGCCTAATGGTTAAAGAAAACCATGCAACCCAACCCACACAGTTTCCCCAAACCGTGCGGTTGCAGACAGTGGGGCAGAAGGGGCCGCAAAGTTTTTCTGGAACCGTGCAACACGAGGTGCATGTCCATGTAGAAGATTTCTATTTCGGGATAGAACATTTTTTATGGGTTTCACACAGTTAGATAAAATATGAACCTAATCGTTTGGTGTGCCTCTAATTAGTAGTTAATGGATCATGATTTTTCCAATCATGTGGACAAATGATTCTCCCTTACATTTAAAGGTGAAATTAATTTTTTCCCTCACTTAAACTTATAACATATTTTATCTTATATCCTTATCCCTCTAGTGGCTATAAATGGTTTTCTTCCTCCTATAGCTCAATAATCTTCTCAAGCTAGGATTTGATCTAACTTTCTGATACGAAGTCCAAATCAAGATCTGTCGAAAGCATTAGATCTATTTGGGTAAGCTCTTCTAGTAACTTTCATCCTATCTAAGTTTATCATCAGATCCATAATGCTTCTTATGTGAAATATTATTTCCTCTATTTTCAATACATTGGACAGTTTCTCATATCTCTTCTAACCTGCTTCAAATATGAGGCTGATATCGACCGAGGAGTCGTCTACGACCTTGATGTAGGTGGTCAAATCGTTTTCCCATTGAGTGTCATTGCTTCTTAGCTATACAATTATGCCTCAGGCCATATTTTACCAAGTGTCCCCATTATACTAAGTTCATCATATCAAATTCATAATCACACCTTGATACATGCCTTGTGATCCTTGTTTGGTAGTTTATAGGTTGTACACCCCTCATATGGTCACCCTTTGTGTCTGAAAAATGAAATTATCCATTATGGTTAATAGTTTTAAATGCCCAGTATGCCTATGTAGCTTCTAGACTGCTTTATAAATGGTTTCACCCTATTATATGGGTTGTTTATAGAACCTGATGCACCTTCTAGGTTTTTCCCACCTATCCTTGGAATCACCCATGTAGGAAATTCCCTTCCTGACCATGTCATATTCTTAAAGTCTCATTGCGCCTTATAAATGAAATTTCCATGTTTTATAAAATTAAATGGTTTGATTACATGTAAATCCTTATTTATGTGGGTCGGTTTCCATTAAATGAATTGAATGAGAATATTTATAAGGGTGGTAAGGCCACACCTATTACTTCATGATTAATAAAATTAAATTAATTGAATTATTAAGACTTTTTCCTTTTGAGCTTGATAAATTAGATCTACCAGAGGTAATTTCTCATGATTATATTTACAAATATGAATATGCCTAATATATATATATATATATATATGAACTTGTCTATTGAATTAGATGAGTTTTATTTACTCATGATTAATATTATAAATGTGATTATTCTTTACAATTGTTGTGATATGATGGTAAGGGGTCCATTGGGAATGACTGTATCATTCCCCCTTACACAAGGTGTTGAGAATGATGTCTCACACCATTAACACTAGTTGGATGTTGGGATTTATGTGCCACATCCCTTATTTGGGTGATGACACGATTCCTCACTCACAATCCCAAGTTTTGTACATTACACCTCACACTATTATTTGAATGTAGGAAATGTACCCTATTGATTGAGCTTATAGGATCATTAGTCTGGTCATGGATGTTTGAGTTATTCCTCAGTCTAGCCAGTAACTAGTATTCTAGGTATATAGACACTTACATCTGCACATAATTGGTTTATATAGGTGGATGCAATATATAATTAAACTATATAAATTATAACTATATATATGGAAAATGATCAAACTTCCATTCTGGCCATGAGCTGAAGTAGGTAGACCCTCCATGTGTCCTATGAAAACTTTTGCAGGATGGTTATTTATTTCAACATTGATTTCTTATTCTGTTTATACCTGCGCACTTTTAGTTATGAGCACTTCTTGGATTATATGTAGACACCATTGGTGGTTTCTTACTAATATTTTTATCTCATAACCAACTCAGGCTGCCTTTGGTACCTAAGATGATTTTTTTTTGTAGTTTCAGAAAAGGGAAAGGGAATTTCTTCTAGTTGTTGATATATTTTTCATATATATGAATCATAAGAGTAGAGGGCCAAGAATACACTCGAGATGCTAGCAGAGAACCTTTTTTTTGTTATTTTGTACTTTTTGTATAGCATGATTGTATGTCTGTTCCACTGTTACCATTTTTTTATATTTAAATTCCATGAATCCATGTGCTGACACTGCTGTAGATGATTTTGATTATTATTCACCTATTCAGTTATTTACACTTCCATAATTGTTTATTTATCATATATGTTGTGTATATGATTCCATTTTTGTATGTTTGTTTCTATAACTGATGTGACAATCTAATAAGAGGGTATAATCTCTCCACTGTACCACCTTCACACCCTTGATGATAGTCGGTAGCCTCTAGTATTCAGGGAGGCATGCTTGAGGCCATATGAACCATTGGCTTAGGGCACATTTTAAGTGGACATTGGGTCAGGATGTTACAAAGTGGTATTAGAGAACTTAACTTTATTTTGTCTTTATGTTTGGTAATTATACAGGAGACCGGAAGTTAAGGGATTTGGAATTGGTCCTATACATAGATGTAGCTAACCCATGTATAGGGGAAACCCAAATTTCCTTGGATGAGTACTTGTTATTATTTCTTTCACCTATTATGGTTGATAAGACTTCACATTTTGCATGACTATTTTGAGTTATGATGTTATTGATTTTGGTATTATTGAAATGATGATTTTTTTCTACCTAGTCCTGATGAAATGAGGGCTTTTCATTAGACCATGCATCATTATTAGGTACACTAGAAAAAATATTCCATGCATTTTTCCATGTCACGTCTATTTTCAACATGAATTTTCCCACTTAATGTTTATAGTGCCTTAAATATGAATTGAATTGTGCTAAAACTTCTTGTAGGAATTGGAAAATATAATTGATAATTAAAGAGAATGACTTAATGTAACAGTGTTTTCCTGAATAGGTTAAATCAGACACCATATACAGTCAATTATGGCATGCTTAAGCATGGACCATTGGCCACATGGGATGGAACGTGTTATGGTGTGAGTTATGTAGATTCCATATTTTGGTTCATAAGGAGTATGAGACCTTATGGATTGGAAATGGAAATCCATATAATTAAAACATCTTAAAGTGATTTAGATAATTTAGAAAGAATAAATCTAAAGTGAACATTACTTCTAAATTAGAATTAGTTATCCTATACATGTGAAAATGAGACTCATACCTGAACCTGGCCTTATAGTGGGCAGATAGGTGTCACTTATTTTTTGATGGCTTTTTGTAGTCTATGTATACCACATGGAATTGGATTTTGAAGAAGAAAAAGTGGCATGATCACTTTTATAATAAGGCTTTATAACATTCCTATGTTCTATCTATAATATTATCATTTTCTTAAATCTCTTATGAGGAATGATTTTGTAATTTTTTGTATTATTCCGCCACGACGTCCTCCTATCGTATGGCCTAAAGGTAGTGAAAACCATGCACATGAGGTGGTGGGACCTATGTTTTCAGTGATTCCTCCTATAGTTCCACCTATGTCACCTTCTACTGTTTGAGTCTTGGGAACTAACACCCAGTTCTGAGTGGGATTCTTACATATGTTGTAGTCTATCCAAGGAGTTGTTCGACCTACCCCAAGAATGAAAGAGTTGGCTCAGTAATTTCAGCAACAAAATCCTACCACATTTTTGGAGAATGATATACCACAACCTACTGAGTCTTGTCTTGAAGATATCCTATCAATTTTTGAGCATCTATAGATTCCTCTAGAGTAGAGGGTCAAACTTACTGTGTATATGTTGTGTGATTTTTCCAAGAGGTGGTTGGATTTGACCACCCAGGTGGATAAACATCATGATATGGTCTGGGATGATTTTGAGACGATCTTATATGGATAGTTATTTACCCAGGCTCTTAGGGATGATATTCCTAGGTAATTCACAAACATACTAAATAAAATTATATATTTTTTGGAATACTCTTCTCATTTCACTGATCTATAGTGGTTCCTCCTACTCTGACTGGTGATGACCTTATGACCACTATAATATTTGAGGATGGTTTGGTAAAAACCATCTAGTCAAAGGTTAATGTATTCAGGTTCACCAATATTTCTAAAAAAATCAAATAGGCCCTTTTCATAGATAAGAATCTAAGGGAAGAAAATGGTGTGAGTCAGATAGGTTCTGCACCTAGATCTATTAGTGGTACTTTTAGTGGACTCAATAGAATTTTTGAGGGTACTAATAGATATAACAGTAGTCAGGTTCCATGTGTAGATAGTTTTTTAATCTATTAATAGTGTGGGAATAAAAGACACAAAAAACCTCAGTTCTTGCATGATTCAGTGAAATGCAGAGGCTATGGCAGGATGGTCCACATTAAACATTTCTTCAGAACTTTCCCATTAGTTCCTATCAAGCATGGATCTACTACTACTCCTTAATCAGGAGTGGGATGAGTATTATTAGAAAAGTTAGGTAGTTGGAACACCACCGACCGATCAGGACGAGGTGGTAGATGAGGAAAAGGTAGTTAGACTTATGATTCTTAGTATTAGAAGTGTAAGACTTCTCTGGGTTGTCATGTAGGGACTCGGAGCCATGATACAAGCCAGTTAAATGTAGTATATTCTATGATAGAGAATCAGAGTTCTATACCTTCTACTATAGAGGTACTATTCTAGTATCCTCCAATTTAGTGTTTGATTTATTTGAAATAGGCACGTCTCACCCATTAAATTCTAGTTTTGGATTGAAAAAGTCTAGTTATTGGGTCATATCATCTTAGAGTCAGGAGTTTTAGTAGACCTAGAGAAAGTGAAAGCTGTAGTTTCCTGGGAGAATACCAAGAAATTATTTGAAATTCAAATTTTATTTGGTATTTCTAGATATTATAGGCACTTAATCAATATTTTTCACACCTTGAAGCACCAATTATGGGTTTGACAACAAATGATGTGAAATTTATATGGCCAGAAGCTTGTGAAGTAGACTTTTAGGAGTTGAAGGAAAGATTTAATTCAATTCAGATATTGATTCTTATAGACCCTAGAAGGTTCTATACAGTATACTATGACAAATAGGTATGAATATTGGAGCCTTTATAATGTAGGATGAGCAAGTCATTGTATACAAGTCTCATCAGTTGAGGCCTCATGAGTAGAATTATCTAACACACGACCTCAAAATAGCTGTAGTCATTCATGATCTATGATATAGGAGACACTATCTAATTGGGTATCATTTTTTTGTGTTCACTGATCACAAAATCCTCAAGTAAATATTTACGTAGAAGGATCTCAATATCAGGTTACATCGGTAGGTTGAGTACCTACACTCATTTGATTTCGAGATTGCCTAGATGCCTAGTAAAGGAAATACTGTATCCAATGATCTAAGCCAAAATACTTAGACATAAGTGATTCAGGAGTCTAGTGGAGAGTGTTATCTTATGTATTTACTCTTATAGATTTATATTGAGGTTCAAGAGGACCGTAGTTAGAATATCCTCTCATATTTGTAGTAACATCTACTCTTCTGAAATAGGTAAGAATGAGGTAGTTATCTAATCCCAAGGGCCTTATACTATGAGAAATAATTTTATATTAAGGTACATATTTAGGTTGGACCATATATGGGGATGATACCTTACTATTCCATTAGAGTGTATGGTTCCGAACAGATATCATAGAGTAGCTGATGTAGGAATTCCATGCCTTAGCATGGGCTATTCACCCCAGTGTCACCAAAATGCATCAGGTTCTAAAGAGCTAGTATTGTTGTCCTGGTATAAAATGTTATATTATTAGAGTCATCACTTAGTGTACCATCTATCATCAGGTGAAGATGGAACATCAGTGTTAGATAGGGATTATACAACTATTGTATATTCTTAAGATGAAATGGGATGATGTTTCGATGAACATCGTGACTGGTTTACCCAGATCACCTCATGGAAATGATACAGTGTGGGTTTTCATTGATCATTTTAAAAATTTTGCACATTTCATACCTATGTGAGATAAATTATTTTTAGATAATCTAGGATGGATGTACATTAGGGAGGTTTCATGTCTTCATGGAGTCTCGTTGTATCATTTTTGACAGAGACACTCATTTCATATGACACTTCTGAGAGGGGTTGCAGAGGGCCTTGAGTACATATGTTCTTATGAGCACAACCTATCACCCCCAGACCAATGTAAAGACAAAGTGCACGATTTAAGTGCTAGAGGACCTACTCTGTGCATGTGTCCTTTACTATAGAGGTCACTTGGAGAAACACATTTCCCTTATGGAATCCATTTATAATAACATATTTTAAGATACAATAGAGATGGTTCTTTATGAATCCTTATATGGTATGAATTTATATTCACCTATATGATGAATAGAGGTAGGGGAGGTAGCTATTATTGGACCATGTCTCATGAATAATACTACAAAGCAGGTCCAACTAATTAGAAAACTCATGATGATAGCTCAGTCTAGACATAGTCATATTATAATAAACTCCAGTAACCTCTTGAGTTTGAGGTCTAAGACTATGTTTTCTTTTGAGTCTCACCCAAGTTGGGGTATAGATGTATTCACAAGTAGGGTAATCTATCACTGAGGTTTTTTAGTACCTTATAGTTTCTGAAACAGATTAGACCAATGGCTTACCAATTGGGACAACATCAGAGATACTAATCAATGCTTAATGTCTCTATTGTATCTTTGCTTCTATGATACTATCTGGAATCATCACATGTATTTCATCTATATGAGGTAGAACTAGATGTGGATGCTTCCTTTTATGATAATTCTGTTAATATTGTTTATCAGAGCATGAAGACACTCTGAGGTAGGTCTGTTCCATTGGTACAAGTTCTATAACAACACAACTAGATGCAGGATGAGACCTTGGAGTGGGAAGTTGACATATGATCTCAGTTTCTAGAAATATTTGTTCATAATACATCTTTGCCCTCAAAAGGCCAAATATAGGATGAGTTTCTTTAAGGAAGTTTGGCTGTAATGAACCATCTATTCAAAAATGTATGAATCATTTGTTTTCAATTTTAATTCCTTTAAAAGACCCCATTAAGGATGCACAATCAAGTAAATGAGGTCATAGGTGTATCTAGGGATTGTTTAGATCCCGAATCCCCAAAATGGGAAGAAAGGACTGGGCCATATGTTTAGAGAAAATCATGAATCCTATCCCACACAATTTCCCAAAACCGTGTGGGTGTAGATAGTGGGAAAGCAGGGGTCACACATTTTTCATGAAACTATTCAACCCCAACCACATGGCCATGTGAAAGATTATTGGTTTGGGAAAAATCCTTTTTATATGGTTTTAAAATGGTTAGATAAACAATGTGCCTAAACATGTTGTGTACCCCTAAGTAGTAGTGACTCATGCACGGTTGGCGCAAAATCTTTCCACTCGTGTGTCCAAACTATGAACTATTATATTTCAAGATGAAATTACTTTTCACTAACTTAAACTTATAACCTATTTTATATTTTTTCCTTCTCCCTTTAGTTGATAGAAATAATTTTCTTCCTACCATATCTCAAAAATATACTCAAGCTTGTATTTGATCAAACTTTCTAACCTGAAGTCCAAATCAAGATCCCTTAGAATCATTGGATCCATATTGGTAATCTATTATTGTATCCTACCTCCTATATAAATTTATCTTCGGATCCATCATTCTATTTAGGTGTAAGATCATTTGCCCTATTTTTAGGGCATTTGATAATTTTTCATATATCTCCCAACCTACTTCAAATATGAGACTAATATCAACCAAGGAGTCACTTATGGCCTTGAGGTAGGTGGTCACATCATTTTCCCCTTGATTTTCATTTCTTTGTAGCTATGCCACTATGCAACATTCCAGCTTTTTCTATGAATTCCCTTTAGATTATGTTATTCATATCAAATTGATCATTTCTCCTTGATACATGCCACATGATCATTGTTTGGTAGTTTAGAGGGTGTACACCCCTTATATGGTCACCCCTTGGGTGTGCCAAATGAAATTGGCCACTATGGTTAATTATTTTAAATGACCCATATACCTATATAGCTTCCATATTGGTTTATAAATGGTTTCCTCTTTTTATATGGGTTGTTCATAGAACCTGAGGCACCTCCTAGGTGTTTGGCCCACCTATCCTTAGAATCTCCCCTGTAGGAATTCTCCTTCATGACCATGCATTTTTTTAAAGACCCATTGAGCCTTATAAATTAAATTACCATGTGTTAGAAAATTAAATGGGTGGATTACATGAAAACCCTTATTAAAGTGGGTTTATTTCCATTAAATTAATTGAATGAATTGAATGGGTGGATTTATAAGGGTGGTAAGGACACAACTATTACTTCATGATTATTCAAATGAAATTAATTTAATTGTGTATCCTTGTTCACTTTGAGATTGATAACTGAGATGCATGAGAGGTAATGCCTCATGATAATATTTACAAATATGAATATGCCTTATTTATATATATATGAACATGGATATTAAATTTCATGAGAGTTATTGCCTCATGCTTAATATTATAAATGTGATTATGACCTGTTATGGTTGTGATATGATGGTAAGTGATCTTTTGAGCATGATAATATTTCTCCCCCTTACATCAAGTGTTGAAGATGACATCTCAAACCATTGACACTAGTTGGATGTTGGGATTTACATTTCACATCCCTTATTTGAGTGATGACATGATGGATCACTCACAATATAGAGTGTCGTGCATGACGTCTCACACAATTATAGGGTTATAGGGCATGTACCCTATTTCTTGATCTTATAGAATCATTAGATAGGTCATGGATTTCTGAGTTACACCCCACTCCATCCAACAACTAGTATTCCAGGTATATGGCCACTTACGTATGCACGTACTTGGTTCATTTAGGTAGATCCAATATATAATTAAACCATATATATATATATATATATATATATATATATTACTATATATATAGTAACTGATCATACTTCCATTCCGAACATGAGTCGATGCAAGTAGACTTGCCAGGTGTCCTATAGGAACCTGAGTGGGCGGGTTATTTATTTCAACATTTATTTCCTATTCTCTTTATACCTACACACTTTTTAGTTACAAGAACTACTTGGATTACACATAGACACCGTTGGAGGTGTCTGACTGATATTTTTACCTCACACCCTACTCAAGATTCCTTTGGTACATGAGAATTTTTTATATAGGTTTGGATAAGGGCATGGGACCCACTTATGGTTGTTGATATATTTTTCATATAGATGGAGCATAAGAGTAGAGGACCGAGCATACACTTGAGATTCTAGTGAATCATGTTTTTTGTTCTTTTGTACTTTTTTATAGCATGATTGTATGCATGTTCCCATGTTCCCCTTTTTTTATATTTACATTCCAAACATCCATGTATTGAAACTACCATAGAGTATTTTTTTATTATTCAGCTATTCAATTATTTATGCTTATGCATTTTATTTATTTATTAAATCTATCGTGTATATTCTTTCGATGTTGTATGATTATTTTTATAACTATTTTTCCACTTTGATAAGAGGGTGTAGTCTCCCCACCATACCTTCTTCACACCCTTGCTTCAAGTTGGTAGCCTTTGGTGTTCAGGAAGGTTCTCTTGATGACAAGTGACCCAACAGTTTGGGGCATAGTTTAAGTGGAACCTGGTTTGGGATGTTATAGAGAGATATTCCTAACTCTTTGATGAATTCATCATCAAGGATAGAAGTTCCAAATATAACTCCTTCTGAAAGTCTAGCCACAAGAGTTCTGCCTCCTGATGGTCACTAAGATAGAATTTCCACCACTAACGCACAACTCCCCACATCTGACTAATTTCCAATGACACCAAAACTTAGCCCAAGATTAAATCATACCAAAGGGGATCTCAATATCCTCTAACAAGTGTTCTATCTCTAGATCCAAGATTCTCCCCTTATACTACCCTAAGCACTGCTATTAAAAGGAACACAAATCCCTCTATCATACCTCATCCTCTTCTATCAAGTTGAGACTGCAATGACCCACCAAATCAGTCTATTGAACCTATATCGCCTAGTCTACTCAAGGATAATGAATATGATCTATTCCTAAAAATAAAGGAGAAGTCCAAACCAAAGTATAATGGAATTTTATGAAGTTTTATTTATTTAATTCTTTCAAGATCACCCAAATCAGACATGAAAATAATCAATAATGATGTATGTACCTCTCTTAGGTATCTATCTTGAAAAAATGTCCACAAAACCTTGTCATTCAATAATCTAACAGTCCTTGCATCAAATAATGGGCCCCCTAAGATCTTGTGTCTTAGATGGCCCCCCTAGAATATGTCATGCACCAAGATCAACTTGAATTATTTCCATACCAACCCATGAAATCCTCATATTTCCTATCTACACAATCTATCACATATCTCAAACAAAAAATTTGATACCACTTTATGAAGATCCACTACCTCCAAAGGTACCCCTCCTAGGTTGATAATGATGGAATAAAGATAATGACTCCCAATTCCTACCTCCAATACACCTTGGGTTGGTGAAATGCACCGAGGGAATAAAAATCCCACATATGGGAGGCATTAACCTCTAGAATAATATAGGATAAATAGATAAGGATAAAAAACCAATAAAATTAAAAACTTAATTTAAATTTAAACCTAAATCTATCCCAAAATTCATGAACAATGTCAAGAAATACAAATAAAAGATTCCAAGTAAATACCAAAAAGACAGTCCTATGGAAATGACTCAATAAAATCTCTAAAAACCAAGATATTAATTTACATATCAGTACCCAAAGACCTCCTAGAAACCTAAAAACAGTTTATATACAAAGGGTGATAATAAAATTTATAATAAATAAGATTATTCCCTAGGTCTCAAGTGTACATGTTAAAACAACATACTAATGTTCCAGTGAATAAACAACATAACCATCATCATCCAAAACAGGACAACTAAACAATCATAGCCTCACCATGACACACTCACAAAATCATGCATAAAATATAGAAACATATTACCAAGAACATAAATCAACAGTTCTTCACAACCACTTCCCTACTGATTTTCTACTCTCATGCCTTAATGTTAAATGTCCCATGCTCTCATCCATTCCACTAATATCACATCACATATACAATCATATTTTATGTGGAATGGGGAAAATACCTACATACCTCACCCTCACAAGGTCTAACATCTGGTTCTAGGATCAGTTATGATTATATCACATCATCATCACATCACATCATATCACCTGCACATCACAAAACTAGGGCAACAAGGAATCATGAAAAAAAGAAATCAACCTCATTCCCTCATCCCACCACACATAACCCCCAACATATATCACATCATCATCACCACCGGATAATCTCCAACACTAACCCATATCATCACTGGGTAATCTCCAACACCAACCTGTATCTTCACTACTACTAAAGGAAGACTAGAAAACAGGGGGTTTCCAACCATCCGTATCACCGCCAACATAGATGTTGGGGAAACACATAGAACAAAAAGTATTTGGGGATTTTAAAATTTATCCAACTCAAGTAGGGAATTTAAAAAATAACATAAAATACATGATATATAGATATTACACTATAGCCAACCTATGGGTACACATCATCTACACTAGCATACTCTAAAAAACTACCACTACACCACACGACATACATCATATCCACTACCAACACTAAATTCATCACATCACATAACCACCACATATAGACACATAATTACACTTTCAATTAGAGTTTCCACCATTTTATAGATTTAAATGAGTTTCCAATAATTTTAATTTACTAAGAAATTCATTCACACTTGCAAAAACCTTTAATTAATCATTATTTTCATTTAATTTAATTATCACATACCAATTTTGGACCATTATTATTAATTTACCAACTTATGATTTTTTATTTTCTATATTGAAATTTATTTCATGGCTAACCAGACAACTAACATAACCTCAAAACACATAACTACTCACCCATCTAACATCACACATCACCACAACATCACATTAGAAAATTAATCTCACAAAAAATAACCATACGTCTTAACCACCACACATCACAACCACTACATGATACAACCACCTCACATCACAAACACTACACATTAACACCATTACAAAACCACCCACATCACATCACATGTCAACCAACCATTACATCACTACCCCAAACATTTCACAACCCAACTAGTCACCACCATTATAACAAAGAAACACACATTACACAAGGCCACGCACAATAAGAACAACAACACATAGGATATGACACTAACTTCCAAAATTGTGGTTCATTAGATTACATTAATTTACTTCATTATTTAGCATGATTACTATCACAAAAATTCTAGATTTCCATTTGGAACCAATTAATTAGCTATATATATGTTCTTATCCTTTTATTCAAGGTGTGATCAAATAATAAATATAGTAAGGGTATCACATACATATTAAATATATCACAATCAATGTCCCAAATAACCATGATTTTTATCAATGGAAACAAGAATGCATAAAATCATCAACAATGTCATAAAAGTAGTAAAAAAAGATATTTCACCCCATTCCCATAGATTTTAAATTAATAAAATTCATTATATTTATTAATATTACCATTAATATCCACCCAATGTAAGGAAAAATTGTGAAATCCCCACACATTCATACAAATTGGGAGAGAATGAGGATCCCCTACCTCAAAGGAACTTTCTGATTCACTGCGCATAATAGGGGAACAAGAGACAACCCATAAACAAAAACCACACTAGGAAATAATGGAAAAACCTAAAAAAAACCAAGATATCAATAAAATGTCAACCTAAACTCACCATGATCAAAACATCTTCACTGATGTGACTCATTGGAAGAAGAAAAAAAAATAAAACAAGGGGATAGACAGAAGAAACCATCTCATATTTCAAACAATAAACCTCTAGAATCAAAGTATTAAATCAAGACTAAAGGGTTTATAATATCCTATAAAAATTCTTAGGATTAGACCAAGGTTTTAGGGAAATAAGATAATAAAGAATAATTTAAGTTGAGTCATAATAATCATAAATAATATTGAACTCTCTATATTCATATCGTTAATCACACATTCATTTCATGAGTTTTTATGTGTACTTTAATTGAAATCCAAGAATCTAGTTTAATCCAAAAACTGCCCATAAAATCCTAAAACTGAAAACCCAATTAACATCCACTACTTTTCACAGTTCCTCAGCCTCAATTTAATTCACATCTTGAATTTTCCTTTCATGTGGCGAGTTTATTTAGCACAGAACCCCCATATAAAACTCAATTCATGAATCATCAGCCTCCTACACATGAATAAACCTCTCATAACATGAATACATATTCACATAATGAACTACATACTTTTTTAGAGTTTTATCTCACAACTCTGCTAAACCCTCCTCAATCCTCCTCTGAACACCTCCAACTCATGAACTTGCAATGTAATGGGACAAGAAGGAATATATAATTATAGATTATTTATCCTTTATAACTAGTCATGAATATAATGGTGATTAATTCTATAATCATGTGAAGTTAATGAATTATTATGTGTATAAATATTTCCATGTATTTATCCATCCATCAATAGTTCTTACTCCACTTATCTTCACTACTTTAAGTTATCTACCAGAAGTAGATATTTCATCAACAATGTTCCTAATTCTGATGGTTCCTCCATCCAAAATTTATTTTCTTCCAATACTATATTCCATCATCTCAATCCATGTAGCCACAAATAGATGACCGTGGCTATAATTCATCAAAAATATACCCTATAGCCATAGTTATATATGATAGTGGCTATATATTTTTACCATAGTATCAAAAATATAATTTATTTAATAATAATAATTAAATTTGTTATTAATTATTATATAAATATAAATATAAAATTTATATATATAAACACACATGCATAAAAGTGATATAGTTGAGTGAAAGACATATTGGTTTGTATACATGAGACGTGGGTTCTGAATAAGGAATGTTCTTACTTTAAAAAAACCATATTTCCATGGTAAGATGATTATGGATATACTCTATATCCATGGTTAGTGCCTGTGGTAGTTTCCTATAATCATGGGAAACACCCATTGATATAGGTCCCATGCCCTCATGATGAGCCTATTTTTAAGATAATCACCTATGGAAATAGGGCTTGTGATCATGTATATATCCTATATAGAATCCCAATATTTTGACACATATTATTACATGTTTTTAAAACTTAACTACCCATTAAAACAACACAAGGATCATGAGGCCTAGGGTCTTTGGAATACAAGGTTCATATTTACTCAAAAGGAAATAAAACAAGGAATACTTATATTATTCTCTATATTTAGCTCATAAATCCATCCGGTCTCCTAAAAATACATGGGATAACCTAGGTAATACATGAAATAAAGAGGTGAGATAAAAATACTAGTAATGGAATAGACATAATAAGTAGTAATAACATGTGAGTTAAAGGTATAACATGATATCATAAAATATAATGATAAAGAGTAATAACATGATAACATAATATTAAGAACATGGTATCATAAGATCATTACATCATAGGAAATGTGACAGAAACATAAAACATGACATAAAAATAAGTCAAAGATAACTATCGAGACAAAATCGCATGGTGTAAAAATTACAATAATGGATTATGCTCACTCCAAAATCCCATACATGATGTATCATAAGATGAAAAAAATTACCCAATACATTGGAAAGATATATAATTATGGGTCCAACATTCACATTAAATTCATGTACATGAATATGTTTTTTCACATAAAAAAAATCATATGGAATAAACATAAGAATTATCTATGGAAAGAAAATGGGTTGCATAATCTTGGCTCATATCATAATCAAATTAGATTTCTTGAAGAATGAATTTGATAAATGATGATAAGGAATGTATTACCCCATCAAAGGAAATGACAGTGAGTTAGGTATATATGTAAGATATATATATAAAAAATTGATAAGCATTATATAACATTATAGGTTGTTTTCATTTATGAATAGAAATACTTTTAAAAAGAATAAAAACATTCTTGAGGAAAATAACCTTTCCACTTTGAAAATAACTTCCAAAAAACAATAAATCCACAAAATATTGTGAAAATAATTTATTTTAAAATAACATTTGAATATTATAAAGGATTTTTCAAATAAAATAATGGTCATGGTGGTGGGTGATTCGGTACATGTAGATCATGTTAAAAAAATATTTATTTCACATTTTTGTAAGAAAAGTCAAATGGTACCTCATTTGGAAAATGAAAAAAATAATCATTTAAAAACATTTTTAAAAAATTCAATCATGGGTAAAAATTAATTTAAACATTCATAGTATAATATTAAAATTATTCCTGATTTTTTTTATGAAAACATGAATTTGAAATATATTTTTTGATCGAAGTGCGTAATAAAGGTGAATTTTCTTCAAACAAATTTCTCAATCATTTTAAATGAAAAAGAGAGAAAAATGGTAATATTAATTAAAAATTTCATGAATAATAAGAGTGGATTAAAATTAAAGGGTTTTATTAGAAAATGATAAAATAATTTCCTTCAATGGAAATTCACACAAATACAACCTCTATTAAAAATAGATTGAATCCTAAACCCTTAAACCCTTGGAAACTTTTGAATAATAACCACCATGAATGAAGTAAGTGAATTTTAGATTAAAATAATATTATGTTTTATTGATTCATTATATAATAAGAAAATAGTTGTTATATACACCATATAAAATAAATTAGGTTCATAAAATAACAAGTGTGTCAAAAAAGGATGTTTGGAGATGGAAAACTTTACCTCGAGTCCATAATTTATCGTTTATGTATTTTATATCCTATATAAAAAATTATATCAATTATTTATTTTCAAAAGGGACTTACCAGGATTAATAACTTATTGAAAATCCATTTAATTAATTTATTTTAATGGTGTATTTAATTACTTAATTATTTATGTCCACATCAAGTGTTTTTTAGGAAACTCAATTCATAATTTGAAAAATACATGAATGTGTTGACCAAGGTCAAATGTGTCAGTGTTCCATCATCTCAATAATAAAAATCCAAAAATAATTATTTCTTTATGTGTTAATTATAAATCTAAAATCAATCACGAAGGATGGTTATGAAAAATGAACTACATTTTGATCATGGAGACAATAGGCTATGTATGCATGTGCAACATTTCCATTTTTCAATGATCATAATAGAAATAAGGGAAGTGTTATTTTGTATTTATAGAATGATAATGATATCTTAAATATTCATATTATTTCTTTATGTACACTTAAATATACCATATGTGTGACTCACTTATAAAATAATAAATCATAGTGCTTCATGAGGTGGTTGTCCTCTATATACATGAACAGCATTATCATTTTTTAATAGATGGTTAGGTAATAAAGTATATGATATTTTAATTTTAGATAATGTTTAATATTTCATGAATAAAATATATAAAAATTAAATCCATCATTATTAATAATCAATATAGGTGATTAATGAAAATGAATTACATCAGTTTGCGAGGTGGTAGTCCTCCGTACACATGAATGATGGTTTTGTTTCCCATTTTATGTAAGTGGAGATAAAATTAGTTTTTTACATTAACATAATTAAATATTATTATATTTTAGATAATTATTTTATCACATGATCATGATTGAGTGATATTTGAAGTAGGTGAAAAAATAAATAAAAAAAAATGCTCAGTTAAGAACATTACCTCTTCTTCAAATAACCTCTTTAGGATTACACCTAAAGCACTATTAGATTGGATTTATGATAAAAAGTATTATATAATTATTTAAGGGAATTAATTAAGTTATTTTTTCAGGTATTGGTTGAACCAATGGCTTTTTTAATTGTGGAAAGGAGAGAAGAGGGTTTCCATTTTATAAGGGAGGAAGAGTGATATTCTTGTAAATACCCGAAACTATTCAACAATGGGAATTCAATATCATGGTAAGTTAATAAAAAATTAAAAAAATAAAATATTTGAGTGTATATAAGGTATATAAACATTTATAACACTCAAAATAAACTTTTTTTAAACATGTTATCCACTTCATCTCTAAGGTCACTCACTTTTACCCTTTTAGTTTTATTACCACAATAACTATTTTTTTACTATTTTTAATATTCATTAAAAAAAATTTAAGTTTAACATATTATATAATTTAAATTATTATTATTAAAAATATTTAATTAATTTTATAAAATTTAATTCATTTAAATATAATAATTTAATTTAAAAATAAACCCGTAGACATGTCGAAACAATTTGTTTTTCATGAAATGAATTTTTCAAGCATAAGAAGATATTATAATAATTATATGAAAATTAATCATAATTAAATTAATATAAATTAATATTTATAGATATATAATATATAAATTTAATTTAAATAATTACTCATTAGGGTTTAGTTTAATTATTAAAAATGTAGAAACATTATGCACTTTAAAACAGTTTTCAGAAAAGTTTGTGTTAAAGACTATAAATAAAATAATATCAAAATAAATTATAAATATGATTTAAATGAAATTAATTGGATTAAATTTAAATAAATAAAAATTATTTTACTTTGAAATCATATTAAAATAGTTATGCTGCTTTTAAATTATTTAATTTATAAAAACTAAATGTCAGTTTTACGAAAATCATTTTTTCGCTATTCACTAATAAATAAATATTTTTCTTAAAACCCCAAAGTTTCAGCCAAATTTAATATTGATATTTTAATTTCAAAAATTTATTATAATTTTATAGAATAAAATTTCTTAAAGATCCAAAAATTAATTATATTATTTTTTTTTCACAAAAAATAATAAAAATAATTTTTTGAAATAATCATTTTTATTAAAAAATAAGTATTTATATCCTAATAATTTATAATACATTTATATTGATTAGTGAATTTATATATATTTAATAATGTACTTAATTCAATTAATACCCACAAAATTAATTTTAAGGTTATATTGGTTATATTTATGTAATATTATTTTAATAATATGTACCATTTTGTTTAATCTCAGTGTTGCATGTTGTATATGTTATCGAAAAAAATGTTCTTTAAAAATACTAGGGTTCTACATTCTACCCCCATAAATAAATTGTTTATTTATAATATGGAAATTTTCTCTATAATCAGGGGTTTTACATTTGAAATTTCCCTTTATAGAGAAACCACATCCTAAAAAGGGTTAATAAAACTCCATCTTCTCTAAAATTCCCTTTTTCATTTTCAAATCCACTATCAAGGGTTGAGTGTAAAACCATAAAAAACCATAATCCTAGAAATATTTTAATAACATATTACATAATCAAACCATTCCTTAATATTTTTAACCTATTAGAGTCATGCACCCTTTTAAATTTCCATTTGATGAGGAGGACCATATCCATATCAACTTTAATAAGCTACTTGATGCAATAAGCCATCTTGTCCCAGGTCATGATAAACTGTTACATGCTAATATTACCATCATTGAACCCATGAAATAAGTTTTGGTGCTTATTTTTGATCCAAATAATTTTTATCTCATTAGTATTAACGTGTAGAATTCCTTCAAACATTTTGGAAACATCCTCTGGTGAAGAATTTATCTCCCCCATATCAACCATATTTTATTCATTGAAGTAAATAAATAGATCCAAAAAAATATAAAGAAGATTCATAGGCCTCTCCTACAATAGAAAAATCCAAAATTCCTTCCATCCTAACCTCCCTTGAGGCTATAATACTGATGTTATCTACTTCCTCAAAACTCATGAAAACATCAGGATGTTGATCAGTATCATTGAAAGCTTCAATAAACCCCTATTTAATGTCTATATTTACAAGTGTGATTGGAGAAGGTCTGAGATAAGGGGCCTCATGAACAATCCTCATCAATTCCCTCATTTTACCTTAGTATTTTGAAATCATGCTCTTAGGTAAAAAAAGAATAATCTTTATGCCTTTTAACTATCTTCCCTAAATTCATTCCTTTTTCCTCTCTAGATGATTGAGTTACTCACTAGAAAGTTCCTCTTAAAAAGATCATTTCTTGGAAGAATTACCATCATTCATGTTTTCCTTATAATAAGGTATACAAAAATATTCATGGATCCTAGAAAAAACCCTCTCATTCACTTCTCTTACAACACCATTGAACTTTTTATTTTTCTGTTTGACCTTCTCCCATCCCCCCTTATCCTTATCTAACCCAATATGCTCCAGAACATTGAAATCATTCTTAATATATAGGATAAGAGGAGAGATCATCATCAAACATGGATGTACTTTTTAGGAATTAAGGTGATAAGTGTTACCCTAATAAGTTCCCAAGTCCGTGTGAAGAGTCCTTGGAAATACAGGAGCCTCAGAATGAGGTATAGGAAACCCTCTCTTCAAACCTTATACTACTTTAAAACCATATAACGCAACTGATATACCATCCAAGCCACTCTTTTGTGAATTTGAAAAAATATATACATAGGACTTTGTTGATGAAGATATATCTCCCATTGATCCATCCTTGGATGGGATTGTGGGACAAGGTGGAAAGCCTATACTTATTTGAGATTTCCATCCACACCACCATCAATAATATGGGTACCTTGGACCCCAAAAATCCCAAGAATCAGGCCCATGTAAATGCCATTAGTGTACTTCAACATCCCAGTTATCTCCTATAAAACAAAAATGTCTGGTTCGGGGATACCTTAGCGGTATTAATGAATAAATTGGAAAATATTGGAGAAATTTGAACAATAAGCATTCCAAGATTCAAATTTGACAAGTTGCTAATATATTATCTAACTATAAACTATGATCCATATACCTGTTATAGGAGGATTCAAAATATGCATCTCATTGTATAATCAAGACTCAATAGGGTGTTTCTGTGTGGTCATATTAAAATAAAAATAATGAAATCTACCATGTGAATTACAAAGAAGGTAGAGAATCATGGGATTTTGGAATGGGAGTGGGAGGTCTTAAAGATGAATTCAAACCACTTTATTAGAGGGATACTTAATTAGATGAAAATCAAAGGATAAATAGTTTAAATTAAATATAAAATAGCATAAAAACATACCTTTCTTGGACCAAGAACATTTGAGATCATATTCACTTTCAAACATCATAAGGATTTGACGAGTGTCGAGAAGGACCTCCAACACATGATGCTGAAGATCCCAAGTTTCATTGAAGGGTTTGTCAAAAAGGTTGACTGAGGGACTCCAATGAGGGAATCATGCAACAAAAATCGGAGATAGTAGTGAAGAAGATTCATTGAACTCTACAGGGGAAATCAATACCACCGGCTGTCAAAGAGAAACATTTGAGACCTTTGGGTTGACCTGAATACTCAGGAAATATAGAAGAGAGATGAGTTATGTGAAGGTGATGAAGGAAGTATCCATGGATGGGTTTATAAGTAGTAGTACATTTGTGGTAATTGAAACTACATATATGAAATAAAAGTATAAAAAATTTTGGAGAGTGATAGAGACAATTGATCATAATAAAGTGAATATTCAATAGAAACTTAAAAACCACAAAACCATAAATCTATGATGAATTATAAGACCATTTATTGATCATATATGAATTTAATAAGATAAATTTTTTTGTTTCAAGATTATTTTCCAAGATTTTAGGAATTATTTTACTATTATGATATAGAAAAATCTAAAATATACTTACTTGATATCTTTTTATTTTATAAAATCAATGTCATCCTTTGGTTGTGCTTTGATCAATTTACACTTCCACTATTACTCTAAGGAATGAATATCCAATATGAAATTTTTTATTCCTAAAGAACAAAAATTAACTTTTAATGGATTATAAGATCCATAAAAGGGTAAAAATATATTTCTCCTATCTTTATTAAAATTGAAATGATTAGCACAAAGTAAGATAATACCCAAAATTAATATGGATATATTAATCTCAAAAAATAAAAAATAAAACAAAATATTTAAGATATACGATTCCTTAAATAAATAAACCTATATTCCAAAAAACCTCAATGGTTATTTCATACAATTCAAGTTACATCTCCAAAAACACAATAGAATTCCTACCAAATAATACTTTTTGTTAACCATAAAGGTTATATATATCTCAACCCAATAAAATGTTTCCGAATTTATTAGTAATCACCTCAAAATCCTAAAAATTCAAAAATATTTTATCCTTTAATATGTTTCAAAAAATCAACTTAATATTTATCCACATAATTGTTTATGTAGAAAAAATAATTTTATGCTAACCATAACATCATATAGGCCAGTGGTAGGAACTACATCCTTGTCCCCCTTCAATTATGGGTTCAAGATTTACAACCATACTAGATGTGATGGGCTGTATCCTGAAATATAGATTGTACTTTTTTAAAAACTATATTTATATAATTCCTACCACATTTCAAAAAATATGATGAACATCCTTAAAATAACATTACTCATCAAATCAGTTTTTGATAACTAGAGTTTTCTGTACATCTTATTTTTCCCACAAAATCAAATAATCCAAATTGAGTATTATTACCTTAACATAAAATTTTGGATAATCCTTAAGGGTTACCAGTACTATTAAAATTATTTCCACAAAATATAAACTCATTATTCCTAAAATTAACTTTTTTACTATAAACCATACTAAACTTAATGGTTATATTACCATATATTTCTAAAAAAATACTCATAATCATATTATAATTTATTAACATAAAACCCCAAAGGGGTATTTATGCCTTTAAACTTATTATCAACACTATACTTATCAACCCAAGACAATTTATGTTTAATATATTTCATAAATTATGTCCTTCGTGCTGTTTTGTAAAGAGTTGATTAATATACAAAACTTATCCCATGAGAGCATCAAACTAAGTGTGCATCAAGGTGTATTTTAATGCACCAGAGGTTACAATAGAGGTAAATCCCAATAAAACCTTTTTAGAGTTATTACCCCTAGGTACAAAAGTGATAGAGCTACATTCAGTTGTAGTATATAGATAGGTATGTAATTTCATAGAACCCACTGACTCTATAATTCACCAAATTTCTAGGATATTTTTTATACTTATTCTTATCATTATAGTTTTCCATAGGCCTATCAATAAAGTGTTATAGTACTAATCCCCAAAAATAACTAGACCTTTCATTTTTACCAACTTTAGTTACTAAGCCTTTTATAGACATTATTATATGATTTTTAAACTTAAATGTACATTAATACAACACAAGGACCATGGAGGATAGTTTTATAGGAACAATAGGTTCATATTACAACAAAGGGAACTAAAACATGAAATAATTATTATATTCTGCATAATGAGATCATAAATCTGTATGAGATCCTAAAACTACATGAGATAACCTGGAGATTACATAAAATAAAGGGGTGAACTAAAAAGACCCATAAGGGAATAAACATAATAATGAAGCATAACATGTGAGTCAATGGTATAACAAGATATCATAAGATAGAAGTCTCAAGAGTAATCACACAGGAGAATAATATAAAATAAATGGAATAATAAGAAAATGGAATCATAGTAAATATGGTAGAAACATAAAATATGACATAAACATAAGTCAAGGTTAACTGCCAAGACAATATCATATGGTGAAAAAAGTCCCATAATGTATTAGGTTCACTCTATAATCAAACACATGATGTATCATAAGAATAAAACATTAACCAATGAATTAGAGGGATATATAATTTTAGGAACTCCCATCACATTCATTTTATGTACGTTCATATGTTTTCCATATAAAGATATCAATCACAAGTCATAAACATAAAAATTACCTATGGAAAGAAATTAGGTTTCATATTCTTGTCTCATATAATAATCAAAAGTGATTTCCTAAATAATTCATTTGAAAAATAATCATAAGTAATTACTACCCTATCAAAGGAAAGGATAGTGAGATTGATATATAAATAAGAGAAATATATAAATAATTTAGAATTATTCTATAACATTAAAGGCTTTTTCATTTATAAATATGAATACTTTTAAAAAGATTAAAAATAACAGTGACGAAAATAAAATTTCAAATTTAAAAATAACTTCTGAAAAACTAAAACTTCAAAAAATATTGTGGAAATAATTTTCTTAGAAAATAACATTGAAAATTTATAAATTAACATTAGAAGAAAATAATTTCATGATTATTAGTAATTCCACACATTCCAATTACATTAAAACAAATATTCCTTTCACATTTATATAAGAAAATTCTAATGGTACTTCATTAAAAAAATGATAGGAAAATTATTTTTAAAACAATTTATAAAAATAAAATATTGTGTAAAAAAATAGTAAGATAATATTAAAAACATTTTGGAATTTTTTTTAAGAAAACATGGAGTTGGAAAAAAAATTATATTAGATCTTAGAGAGTAATAAATTCAGATTTTATTTAAAACATTTTCTCAATCATTTTAATTAAAAAAGTGAGGAAAATGGTAATATTACTTGAAAAAATTAATTAATATCCATATGGGAATAAAATTAAATGGTTTAATTATACAATGATTATACAATTTCCTTTAGTAGAAATTTTAGCATAAACAACCTCGATTAAAGTGAAATTGAATCCCAAACCCTTACTGCCTTGGTAACTTTTAAATCATAACCCCCATGAATTTAGTTAGTTAATTATAAATTAAAATACCATGAATTATGAATTATTAGTGATATAATATGAAAATGGAAACTATATAAACCATATAAAAGAAATTAGGTACATAAAAGAACATGTGTTTCAGTGAAGGAGGTTTTGAGATGGAAACCCTTACCTCAAGTCCATTATTTATCGTGTATATCTTTTATATCATGTACACTAAACTTATTTCAATTATTTATTTCCATAAGTAAATTTTATAAGTTTAATAAATTATAATTAAACCATTTACTTAATTTATTTTAATAAAGTATTTAATTACTTAATCAATTATGCAATTATGTCCACGTCCGCTACTACAAATTAGGGTTTATCCAGCGCTAGGGTTAATGAGCACTAAAAAATTACCGATGAAGGGGGGGGGGACTTTAACAGGGTTAATAAAAAATCACTAATAAAGTGACGTCATTTATCAATGCTAATATAAAATAACTGATAAAGGGGGCCCTTTATCAGTGCTAGTGAAAAATCACTAATGGGGGGGGGGTGGCTTTATCATCACTTTTTTTGAGTACTGATAAAGGGTATATATCATAAAATAAAATATATTTATTTAAAAATAATATATTAACATATAAATATAATTATATTGATATAAATATAATATATATAGTTTTTTAAAATATGATAAAGACAAGGATAAATATGAATTTACAATTAATATATAATATATTTAGTGAATTTGGATCACAAAATAATTAAAAATATTATAAATTAATAATATGATAATTATTATTGAGTAATATTCATTTAATAACAATTATATTACATAAAAATTAAATTAATTAATGAATGGTCTAAGATAATTTAATAACATGAATTGAACTTCAAACGACCATAACTTTTGATTTGGGTGTCTTTTTGGGCTCTACAATATATCAAATCGAATCTTGTGAAGATATATATTATATGATGACCGTGGGGGACCTTGGTCACTATTTTTTAGAGTTTAAAATGGTCCAAAAGGCCACCATAACTGAGGTTTTTAGTTAGGATACCATTTTTTTAATATTTTATGGTATTTAATCTTCGTTTAAGAGAGTCTTCTTGTCTTTTTTAGTGAAGATTGAACTTATTCCCAGGGATTACATTCATATTTATATTATGTTTTTTAAAATTTATTTATTTTTCATAACTTTGTTTCATTTATAATTAAATATATGCGTATTTTATTATATTTACATATAATGAATAAACATGTATAAATATGAATTTACATAAAAATGTATTTTTAAATATAAAAAACATATGGAAATAAATATTTATTATTCATTTAATTTAAAATAAATAATTATCCATTTTATTTACCTTATAAAAATTTATTAATATGTATATATATACACCTATACAAGTAATGGTTATATATAAACATATATGTGTCAATAAAAAATTATATTTATGTGTATATTCTAATATATGTACATAAATACATATATATGTAATTATTTTTGTGTGTATGTGAGAAATATAAATGTGTACTTGTGTTTAAAATATTTGTATGTGTGTGTATCAATATTGTGTGTATACATTATATATAAATGTATTTTTCTAAAAATATACCATTATCATTAAATATTTTATATAAATGAATTTACATTAAAACTATATGATTATATATATTAATATATATACATATAATGTTTATATATACATATGTGTGTGTATTGATAAATAGATATATATTTATATTTATATTCTAATACATGTAAATGAAAATTAATATATAATATATTTAAATAAATTTAAGTATATATATATATATATCATAAACACATGCACACTCACACAAAAATATATTTTATAAATGTATTTAAAAATAATTAAATATATATTAATAATAAAGATATATTTAAATTTATATAAATAAATATAAATTATATCATAATATACAATAAAACAGGGCATACCAGTGGTAAAGATGTTCTCTTTGCACATGGAGGTCATGAAATCAAATCCAAGCACACATGTGGGTGGGTGAGAAACTATCTTACACTAAGTATTGGGTGTTATGAGTGTTGAGTAAGTGGGTGGGTGTGGGGTAGTTGGTTGGAGTGTTGAAAAAGGGGGTCTTGAGCACTGAGAAATGGTACAATTTTTTTTCCAATTTTTATCATCACCAGAAAGAAGTACTGATAAATGGGGGCTTTATCAGCACTAAAGAAAAATTATGATAAAATATCCCTTTATCAATGATTTATCATAGCTCTGATAATTCTCTGATTTTAACATCTCTTTTTTAGTAAGGTCTTTTTAATCACTATTAGAGCCTATTATTAGTGCTATTAAAATTATGTTTTATAGTAGTGGTTGGGTGTTTGTGAGGATGCTCAATTCATAATTTCAAAATGACATCAGTGTGTTGAATGTGGTCAAAGGGGTCATTGTTACATCATCTCAAGAATAATATTAATGAAATAATTATCATTTTTGTACATCAATTATACTTTTAAAACCAATCATGAAGGATGGTTATGAAAAATGAACTAGATTTTGATCATGGAGATGGTAGGCAATACGTACTTATGAGTAACGTTTATATTTTTCAATTACCATAATGGAAAGAAGGTAAGTGATATTTTGTATTTAAATAATTATCATTGTATTATAAATATTCATATTATTTATTTAAATGTAGTTACATATACCATCCATGTGACATGGTCATTAAAAAAATTACATCGCTACATGAGGTGGTAGTCAATCTTAAACACGAACAATGTTTTCATTTTTCAATGGATGGTAAGGTAAGAAATTATATCAATTTTTTAATTTTTTTAATATTTCATGAATATAATATATGAAAATTTAATTTATCATTATGTACATCCTTGAGTGGTGATAATGGAAAATGAATTACATTGGTTTGTAAGGCAGTAGTCCGCCGCACAAATGAATGATGGATTCATTTCGATTTTTTGGAAGTGGATAAGGATTTAGGTTATGAAATTAACATAATAAAATATTATTATATTTTAAATACTGATTTTATTATATTATAATTATTTAGTAAGATCTTAAGGAGGTGGAATAAGAAATAAAACAAATATGCTCAGTAAAGAACATTACCTCTTCTTCAAAGCACCTCTGTAAGATTATACCAAAATCCCTCCTAGATTAGAATTATGATTAAAAAAAGGATTATAGGATGATGTTAGGGTAGTAAGGAAGTGGTTGGTAGGTATTGGATGAAAAAATGGGTTTTGGAAGTGTGGAATGGAGAGTAGAGTGGGTTCTTTTTTATAAGGGGGATGAGTGTCATTCTTTTGAATACCCAAAATTATTAAATAATGGGAAGTCAATCTTAGGAAAAGTTACTCAAGAAATGATCAATAAATTATTTTAAAAGAAATAAGGTTTATAAAAACCTCTACCATTAAAAATAAAGATTTTATCATATTTACCTCTAAGGTTACTCAGTTTTACCCATTTAATTTTTTTTACTGTGGTAACTATTTTTCTTACTATTCTTACTATTCATTATGGTGAAAAATTAAGCTGAAATGATTATATAATATAAATTATAACTATTTAAAATATTTTATAAAATTAAATTCACATAACTGGAATAATTTAATTTAAAATTAAACGTACAGGCGTGTCAGAAATACAATTATTTAAGAAATGCATTTTTCAAGCATAACATGATATTATAACAAATATATGAAAAGTAATAATAATTAAATGAATTTAAATAAATAAATAAATATATATATAATATAAAAATTTCATTTAAATTATCACTCATTAGGGTTTATTTTTATTAGTTAAAATGGATAAAATTATGTACTTTAAAATAGTTTTTAGAAAATTATGTTATATATCCTAAGAATAAACTTATATTAAAATACAATATAATGATTATTTAAATGTAATTACCTAGGTTAAATTTAATAAAATAATAATTTTGTTAGTTTTAAATCATATTAAAATAATAATAGGACTTCTAAATTAAATAATTTATTAAATAGAAATGAATGTTTTACAAAAAATTTGTATTTTTCACTATTCACTAAAAAACTGATATTTTAAAAAAAAATTTATCCTAAGTTAATATATATGTGTTGATTGAAAAAATTATTTCTATTTTATTAAATAAAATTTCTAAATTTTCCATAAAAATTAATTATAATTGTTTTTCCTAGAAAGCAATAAAAATCAATTTTGAAATAATTTTTTTATTAAAAATTGATTGCTTATTTTCTAAGAATTTATAAATACATTTTATTGATTAGAACCTTTATATATATATTTCAAAAATTATTTAATCCTATTCATATCTTCTAAACTAACAACTAGGTTATAACAGTCATATTTAAATAATAAGATTTTAAAAATATGTCGTTGTCTATTTAATCTCAGTGTTGCATGTTTTATATGCTATCGAACATTGTATTCATTTAAAATAATAGGGTGTTATATACAATGGGATATATCCATGTCATTTGGATCCACCCTCACTAGCCTATGGCTATAACCTATTTTTCTACTTGTGTAAGCTTATGGTCCAACCCTTTACGACATACTGATAAGTTTTCCATTATTGATATTTTGAGATCACCCATTTCATATGTTTCTATTAACCAAGATTAGGAATATGATTATAACTTATTATAATTCTATAAAGGAATATGAGTATCTTTGAGAACTAAGAACATAAGAAAATTAGTTTACAACACTTGTAAACATTTCTCCATAATTTAGCAACACTAAACTCATTTATAGAATTCTAATAAGTTGTACTCATTCCTAATCTTGGTTAATAGAAAATTAGTTTACAACACTTGTAAACATTTCTCCATAATTGAGAAACAATAAACTCCTTTATATAATTCTAATAAGTTATACTCATATTCCTAATCTTGGTTAATAGAAAATTAGTTTACAACACTTGTAAACATTTCTCCATAATTGAGCAACACTAAACTCCTTTATAGAATTCAAATAAGTTATACTCATATTCCAAATCTTGTGTAAGCTTATGGTCCAACCCTTTACGACATACTGATAAGTTTTCCATTATTTATATTTTGAGATCACCCACTTCATATGTTTCTATTAACCAATATTATGAATATGAGTATAACTTATTAGAATTATATAAAGGAGTTTAGTGCTGCTCAATTATGGAGAAATGTTTACAAGTGTTGTAAACTAATTTTCTTATGTTCTTAGTTATCAAGGATATTAAACCTTAAGTTATTGGGATTGTGTTTTTACTATGAGATTTAATATCTATATTATATAAATTATATGAAATAAATATATATTTATCATGGATCATCTCACTTGGTGTATACTACTATGTGTAAAGTATGTGTTTTTATCACCTGATCCAGGAGTGTGAGTCTGGTTACCTTATGCACAATGGTGTGAATAACCTGATTATTTGTATCAAGTGTCCTTGGAGGAGGATTTATGTTTCACTTTTTGGGGTCTTGAACTTGGAAAAATAAATCAATGAAGGTATTTCAAGTTTCATTCATCTATATATATTAATGTGATGAAGGTGGTGACATAAGGGAAGTATTCTATTTCATTTATAAGGTAGGCAGTAGAACCATGATAGATCATAATATATTTATCATGTGTATGTGGTATCTGATTATCACGTTAGAAATATAATATATTTTACCCAAAACCATGTGCATAACCCATTGTGGGAGTCCCGTGTACATGGTGAAGAATCATGCACCGACAGTGGTTGATGGAGGTAGGTATGTTGACCTTACACATAATGGAATGAAATTACGACCACTTAATGAATTTATTATAACTAGGTTCCCCTAATTCAATTCACCTAATATATTTCTATTAATAATATTCACCTACTATTCTTTTCTTAATATAGATTTACTTTGAATTTGTATCAAGGGATTAGATGATTAAACTCCTTACTTACTTTCCTCTTTGTGTTTTTGTCATTAGAGGAGTAGTCTATGGTATATGTTGTAAATGGTTAGTGTATCTAGACCTTGAGGCCGGAAGTGGCACATAGGCATCATACTTAGTCATTCAGTCCCTTTGTGTAAAAAAAATGGGCTATACAATCTTGCCTACTTAGAGGGACTTGTCAACGAATTTCCTACCCAAGATCCAATCATATACCCACTTGGGTGATACTTTGAAAGGGTTTAGTGGATGAAATTTAGGTAGATGTGTTTAGTGAGCATGTGATCTGTTAGAATGATTCTAAATAGTTCTGAAATATTTCAATAAAAGGGTTCAATCACATTTATAGAATGGTGAACCGACTAGTGACTTTAGATGACGAAGGGATTCCTAAGAAAAGAAAATTGTATGGTCAATCAATTTCCTCTTAGAACAAGTTATCAAAATACATGGAATTGATTGAATAACTAGAAAGGAAATATTTCCCATGGATTGAATTTTTGGCAACAATGCTTGATTGGGTAGGAAAAAAATTGTCTAGTTGATTTCTAGCTAAGGACTTCCACCACTATTTCATGTAACTGAGCTCCATCAAAAAAAAAGTTAGGAACATCTATGTGATTTGTAGGTGATCATGTATGATGGTATCCTCCTTTCTCAAAATTTTTATTTTATCCTAACAAAAATTCTTGCGAGTATCGATTGTATGGTGAGACCACAAACCAGTAACAATTTTATCAAGAAAAGATATTTTATCTTTATCAACAATTTTCCATTGTATATTTTATAAATCATTTTTTAATTTCTTTATCTATCCATTTTTTTCTACATGATAGTGATATGAGTGATTAAATTGAAGGTTTTACTTAAAATACAATTTTTTCAACTTAGAAATGAAAATTTTTAAGCCAATATCTATAATAATTATGATTGGAATTCAAAATCAAGTGACAAAAATGGAATTCAAAAACAATTATCGTGACTCTTTTCCTGATATAATTCTAGGATATAAATTTTAACCATTTGGAAAATAAATCAGTGGTAGTGATAATGAAATTGAATTTCTTGAGAGTCACTAGAGAATACAGACCAATTGAATTTCTCCTCTATATGATAAATGGTTAGACATATTTGGTAGTTTGTAAAAAATTTGAGTGTCTATGGATAAAATTTCTATGAATTTGACAAACTTGAAACCTCTTAGTAAACCCTATATGGTCATGCATCCTAGATGTTCAAAAGTACCCATGTATTTTGATTTTATTAATGTTCTTGGTTTATATATTATGTACACCAACTATTCTTGTGTGGAATTCCTATAAATAATGACAGCCCTTCTATTTGAATGAACCTGATAAGGAACCCACTAAAACCTAATTTTTAGAGGACCTTTTGTATATTTTGGCCATCAAAATGGAAAAAATTCACCACCCTTTAATGAATTTGGTTTTTTTCGTACTGCACTTTGTTGAACCCTACATTGAAGTTACTCTATTACAAGGGACATAATTTTGGTTTCTACATCAATTGATGAAAATTAGGATCTAATATAAACTATAGTACTTTCATCCTTGTTTATATTTGTTATTTATCTGTTAAGAACATGAGAAAAACTCTCCAGTGTGCATTGTGGATGATTATAACCTCCATATCTAGATCAAAAAATTTTGTGGCTGAATTAGAGAATGAATGTTCTAAAGCATTATATGAATGTGAAACATGAGAAAGTATTAGCTCTTTACAAAATTGATCCCTCATTTTCTTTCATATTCAAGAAAAGGTACCAAATTCTCTATGTTTAGAGTGTAAATTTAATTAATCTTATTAATAACTTACTTTGAGACACCCTTGATATTCAACTTTATGAATAATATCTATATGTATAGATATAATAATGTATTGAGGGATTTTTACTTGACCTCATTGGTGGTTCATCATTCTAAAATGAGAAAATATTATGGTAAGAATTAATTTTCTTGAGATATAAACACAATCCCCAAACCATCTCAATTGAGTTTTGGGATTTCCATTATTTTACTATTTATACTTCTAGAATCATCATTAATGTATATTTACCATGTTTGTAATGTTTTATAGACAATTAAAACATTTTCATTAGGGAGTCTAATATCCAAAGGTGGCTCTTTCAGAGAAGGGTGTCGATAGGTAGGTTGTTATCTATTATCACTTTTCTTTATTTATAAATATACTTAATACTAGTATTGTGGTAAGTAGGGTCAGACCATATAGACTTCATGTTTTCTAAGCCAAATAAACAAAAGAAAACAAAAATAAACAACCAATAGATGAAACAAATCAAGGGAGATGATGATGGAATAAATTGGGAATGAAGGAACTATAATGAATGTGAAAAAAATAGTGCAACAATAGTTGAAAAGATAGAAAGGTAAAATAAGGATGTATTTAGGGGTAAGTAATGGAATGGATAGAGTTGATAAGAGTATCATAGATTTTGGATTAGGATTAAAATTATAATTTTAAAAATATATGAAAAACAAAAGTTGAAATAACAAACTATTACTAGGTAAATAATCTTTCCCATAGATCAATTCTAAGGGTTGATATGTAAATCAAAAACTAAATAAAAGGATAATTATTTATGGACAAAAAAAATTGAACCTTTTCCAATTGGAGTATTTCAGTTGAAGGTATCAAGGAAAGAGATCCCTAAATCTTCACCTGACATTAGATGGAGTAGGTAAGAAATGATGTCCATGAGTATGAGAAAATGAGAGCACAAGAAAAAGGAGAAAAATTATTATCTTCTAGTGAAACCTCACCTAATATATCAATTTTAGTGAAGAATTAATTGATTTTTAACTACCAAAAGAGTGATTCATTTGTCAAAAAATAATTAGATATAATAGAAAATAATGTCAAGAAACAAGCCAGGAATAAAGACCAAATTCTAAGAGTTAAACTGAGAAAAAATAGGTAAACATAATTCAACCCATCCATTCCAAGAACCCTAAAATAGTTTAACTACGCATGATCACTTTATCAATAATATTATTCAATAAATTCATTTTAGAGTCCACATGAACTATGAAACAAGAATAAGTAAATAAATTGTTATTAGTTTAGTGGAATCCACCCTAAAAATCAAACTTCCCATTACTTATTCTCCAAGAACCACCTCTTACCTCTGATCCAACCACTATACATATCATTTTTAAAATATTTAGTTACGTGGAAACACCCTATATGACAAATCATAGGTATTATCCCTAAGATCATCACCCTGTCATCCATGGGGCATAGTTCATTATAGATATTCTTCCTCACAATGACTCTATATCAACCCATATAATTTAATACCCTCCTCTAAAGTGGGCATGGATTTAGATGATTGTATATGATCATTCTAGTTTTATTAACTCTTTATCAGCTTCTCTAGTAAGATTAAAAGAGATCCTAGTACTTTTTTATTGAGATCAAAACCTCTTTGTCTTTAATTTCATTTTAGAATCAGGACTCTGTGATTTTAAACTCTTATTCTCCTTATATAGAAAATCCTATCCTCAATGACCCTTACACAATAATGTGTGCTTATGTATTACCATTTCATAGCCATCAGAACCCAATACTACCTTGATGGAATCTAAATGAGCTACCGTGATATATTTTTTGCGGTGCACAACTACCTTTACATATCCCACACAAAAATTATGACAACCCTTATTCAAGATATCATAGTCACATTGATACAATAATGTAACAACAACTTTATATTTACATAGGTTCTTATATATACCTTTACACATGGTTTTAAATTACCTTTCCACAACTCCCATAATCACCTTTATTTTAGATTTCTTGACTACATCATTATACCCTTACATGGGTACCTTTACACAATGGTGGAGAAATGGAGTTTATAACCTTCTAAAAAATTATCCTAAACCCATACACAACCTAACTGAACAAAAAATTATAAAATACATGATGTTATATGAAATGATTTACAAATACTTATGAAAATTATAAATTCATACAAAAATCTGAAATTTCGTATGAAAAACAAGTGTTATGAAACATAAGTGATATGGAATGACTTAAAAATTCATAAAAAAATGGAGTTTTACAAATTTTTTATGATTTCCCAAAAATCACAGATTAAAATAATAAAGTGTTGCAAAAAATTTATTTTGTGATAAAATCATGAAACTTTTTGAAAATAAATTCAATGACCCAAACACATCAATTTTTTTTATTTCAATTTAAAACTAAATACATTATTTTTTTCTTTAGATCTATAAAAATTAAATGGAAGAACATTTTAACAATTAATCCCCAAATGTCATCATTTTCACCAAAATATTCATAGAATAAAAATTTAATTAGAAAATAACCAATAATTATTAATTTTATATTTAAATCATATTTCAACATATAAAACTCAATTATTTATCAGATCAGATGTGGAAAAAATGTATCCAAAAAAGGTCAAAAAATTCCTCCATACTTATCACATTAATTTTTCTCAATTAATCTATTTATCAATTTTAGTGGAAGGGAATTTGTCTTAAAAAAATGAAATATATATAATTCCAAAAAATTGATAATTTTTATGAGTGTTTTCCCCCATGGAATCTTTCACTTAGTTAAAGATGATATTCTCAACTAAAAATAATATTTCTGGGTAAAATTTTCGTTTCAGATTTATAAATATTACAGAATTTCAAAATTTTCAAAGGATTTAATCCATCACAACTTTTCATTTTATTTTTCCTTTAAATTTCTCTTTTTCTCAAAGGTGAATAGATACACATAATTAACACAGAATAATTACACACAACCGAATGGTTGTGTTAGTATAATAATTAAATAATATGAATAATTAACCTTCCCATAGATTTTAGGTTTAAGAATAAAAATAAAAAACAACGATTAAGTGTGCATCTATAACTCATTTAAATGTAAGGATTATTATTTTATAACCAACCAAGAAGTTAACATCTAATTAAAATTATAAAACATCTCGTAAATTTTTACCAAGAATTTTTTTTTAATAGGAAATAGGTTAAAAATTTCACCTGATTAAATCCATGGTTAAATAGAGAATATTAATCACCCCAAGTAAAAAATCAATCCATAAAATCAAGAAAAATTCATAATCCCCAAAAATGATAAATGAAGCTTCAAAAATAGAAAAATTTGAAAAATATTATCATAATTTGATGTGATCTAAATGAAATAAAATTTATAACATAAAAATATATACGTCTCACACTTAGAACCCAACATTATCCCCAATATTGATCTTTTAAGGGGGAGACACAAATATAATAGTTTTGGTTCAAAATTAGTTTGCAATCATTAGTTTAAAATTAAACTTTATGGGTCATAGTAAGATTCAAATAACATGATGGAACTGTAAAACTTAAAAAATATAATTTAAAATTCACATGTTATTTCTTTAAAGTCAAAACTCAAGTGTTAAGAAAATTTATTTTAAAAATATCATGTTTAACAATTAATCCAGCAAGTAATGGCTCTGAAAAATTCAGGATACTAAAATAAGGGTTCAATTCTATTTCATATTTATTTTCAATGACATATAGATCCATAAGATTATCACCTAAAAATACAATATATATTCAAATAATTAATAAATTCCACCCAAAAATTTTTCTCTAGAAAAATATAGGTTTTACCTAATAAATGGATTACAGTAATAACCATAAAATCATGGAATCAGACTTATAATAAAAATATCAAGATAATGTAATGAAGAATACCCCCTTGATAGTTGGTACTATTTTTTAATGCTGAACCAAAACTTCACTCTACTTTGAAACATGTGACGCTCCACATGGTCTCTGAATTACCATTCCAACAATAGTAATAAATAATAATATTAGAAATAATGTTTAGAAATTAAATTTTTTAGAAAAATTAATGGGATATGATGTGATACAAACTTATTATCAAGATTATGAAAATGAATAAAATTATGGTCCCTAAATAGCATGGTTAAGGAAATTTATTTAAAAGGAATAATACATGAAAAAACTTGAAAAACCATGGGTTTCCTCCTTTACAATGCTAATATTAGATTTATAGACAATAATTAACCCCTAAAATTTTATCCATTATTATTTGGTGGGTATGATATCTTGAATATTATAACTTCACTATGTTTTGTGTAAGTTTTCCCTTGTTCTATTAGATATTTTATAACACTAATATCAACTAAATACTTATTAAAAACCACAATATCCTTAGGACTATCCTTTATATCACTAATAGCTTCTATGCCCATAGTTTCACAAATAAAACCAAAGATGGTAGAAATTATTTGAGAAAATTCAATAGATTGGATGGATAAAATCTCATAGGGTTTCCTAATATTTGAGGCACCCAAAGACTTAGAAATATGAACATGGAATATTTTATACTATTTACACTCACCCAAAGTGTCACTCTCACCATTTTATTTCTTTTTTGATGCAGTGGAATGATCCTCAAGTCCTCATAAGAACCCCTTATACTCAGAAGAAGAAAAGTCATCTTCTAAACTACTCTAATTAACTGAAGATGAAAAGATTTATTTTTTAATAAAACTATTCAAATTCTCATCCTTGACACTCTCAATAGGTTTAAAAGATTTTATTTCAAGATATAGAGATAAATAATAAATCTCAAGCTTAATATCATCCATAAAACACTCATTTTAAAATAGGAAAATTTCTAAAATAGACTTAGAGATATATGGATAAGAGGAGTAGGGAATTTAATTCAGATCAAATGTAAGGGAGGGGACTCCCTCATAAGGAGAGGTTCATGAACAAAAAACTACAACTTGAGAAACATTATTAACAAAGCATCTTATTTCAAGATGGACTACTTCTTGGTCCATAATAATGAGTTCTCTAAGTTGGATCTAATGTTTCATTAGTATTTCATCTTATTGTGAGGATTTAGTTTCAACATAATTGAATATAAATATATCATTAAGTTTATTTTAAATTATTTCAATCAAATGACCATAAGTATATTTCGTTATTTCATCTCTGAACACCTCATCAACAACATCTACCGATTTCAATGCCACCTCTAGTGTAAACTCATTGAAAACTTGAAACTCTTCTTGATCATCATGAGTATGGAGGGTCATTTTACCATTACTAGTATATAATAATGGTATTCCTATAATTATTGGAACTTTTTTCTCACACTCCATATCAAGCAGTAAAAAATAAATGGGAAATTTAAGCTACCCTACCTTAACAAATAGATCATCTACGCTTCTCACGGGGCAAGTAATTGACCAATAAACCAATTGAAGATAAACATAGGCCTATTTTAACTCAACTAGAACAAAATATTAAAATAATGATCACAGAAATAGGTTGATACTAGATCCTAAGCCACAAAATCAATTTAACTCCTCACTTTCTCTAATTCTTCATGTTATAGAAATGTTTCATGGGTTTTCAATTTAGGAGGTAACTTCTTTAATAAGACAACACTACACACCTAATTTAGATTTATGATGGAATATTCTTCCCTTTACATTTTATTATCTAAAAACCTCTTCATAAATTTCACATCATATGTAATTTTGTTTAAGGTTTACACATGGAAATTTTCTGGCTAAAGGTTTCTAAAATCTCAAGTCATTTTAGATATTCAGGTTTATAATTTTTCCTTTTTAACCATCTAGATAAGTGTATGGGAGGGGAATAATGAAACAAAATTGGTTTTATTTTCTTTTTCACTTCAAATACAACCTTTTTATACATTAATTTATCAATTTACACTTTATTTTACTTTTTTATTTACCACTTTCAAGTGGAGATCCATCAATTAGTTCAGTTTGGGCCATACTATCTAGTTTCCAAAATTTAGTGTTTTATAGACTTTGATTTAAAAAATAAATTATATTTTCTATCTCATCTTCCCTAAAATGACCCCTAATAGGTATTTATGTTTTCAAGCCTTATCTTATGGTGAAAAACATTACATTTTCACTTAGGTTTATTTAAATTGTGACAAGAATCCTTCTATTTTATCTTCAACATAGGTATCTTGAAATTTGGAACATTTTTATTCATAGATTATATATTCTTAATTATTGGGAATCTATCTTATTGAAGATATTCCTAACCAAAACCTCAAAATTAGTGTTATAATTTGAAGGCCCAACAATTTTTTGAAATTGATTTCCTAGTTTGTTTGAGTACCTAGGGTAAATAATAGGTTTTAGAACACTATTATATCTCCAATAAAGTTTGGTATTATTTTTATAACCAAGGATAAATATTTTTCTAAAATTGATCAATTTACCCTAATTTTTATCCCTAAAGTCCACAAATTAGACACTCTCATCCAGTTGAATGGGTAGATCAAAAATATGGTATCTATTTTTTGTATATCTCAATATACTACAATGGTTTCATTATTCCCTGTAAGATACCAGATCTTTTTAAGGTAAGTTTTTGTTTAAGTTTTGGTTTGGCCTCTTCTTTTTCGTAGATAAGTGTTTACCAAGTTCAGGTGGGGGCTCAGGGGTGCCCTGGGGGATCAGGGTTCAAATATTAGAGCAATTAGGCCAAGCAGTACAAGGCGCACAGTCTGCGAACAGTTAGGGGTAACTGTGCGGGCAACCTGTGTGGACCAGCCATCCTCGGACAGTATCCTGAGTACAGTCTCTGCACAGTTAGGAAAAACCATGTGGTATTCCGAAGAAGCCATGCGGGCTGGCCTCTCATGGACAATAGCTCCCACACATTTTTATGCATGGTTTGGAAAACCATGCAGGTAAACTATGCAGCCCAGAGAAGGTGTAAAAAATTAAAAAAATTACACCCCATGATTTTAAGACCCGATTTAGGTATTCCTCCATTCCATCTCCTCTATCCCTAGTGACGCCCCAAGAACCTCAAGATCATGGATCAATATCCATCATTTCTTGGTCATTTGGAGTGCCGTTGGTTGAAGATCGAAGCTTCAGGTAAGTCTAATCCTCTCTTTCCTTCTCTCTTGCAGATTAGGGATTGTGGTTTCCTCCATCTCCTTCTAAAGCTCTAAAACCCTCTTTTTTATGTTAGATCTAAGTTAGGGCTCCAAGGGGTGTTTGAATCTAGATTGAAGGCCACGATTAATAGATAATTCATCAATGGGTTCGAGTTAGGTGGTCTATAAGTTTTATCCCTTTAGTTTTATATAGATTTGTGCATGTAGTTTTTTGATTCTTACCCTCTCATGAAGAGTCCATCTTTCCATTATTGTGATGTGATGTTTAGAATGTCTAAACAACCAAATGGAACCCACATGATCCCCAAAGGATGCATGGAGGATGACGTGACCTATGTTAGGGCCACCCATGGGGTGTTCCCATGTTCCTGAGCTTAGATTTTAGCTATGTAAATGTAGGTCCATGTACAAGAACATAGATCCCAGGGTGAATATGATGTCAATATTGAAAGATGTGAATGGGATCCTTAGTAATATACCTTGGTTGGGAGGTGACCTATGTAGGTGTTGTTGGCTTAAAAAATGGTTAAGTGAGATTTTTGGCCCCAAAAAACCCGTACCCAAAATTTTCCAAATGATTCTATACATGATCCAAGATCGTAGTACATTTTTCAAGCTTCGATTTGGTAGGCCTTAGGGCCTGAATGGATTTACAGATTAGGAGTTATGTACATTTGAAGTTGGGTTGGAAAACTGGTTTGCGAAGCCCATTCGTGAAGCCCCCTCCGCGATCGCAGAGCTCTGCCGCGAAGCAAAAAGGCGGGATTCTCCACGAACCCGTTTGACGTTCGTGCACACGGAAAAGAACCACTGCAAAGCAAAGTAGGCGGGAAGCTCCGCGAACCTGTTTAACATTCATGATGCACCACGAAGACCCATCGCGAAGCAAGGACGCAAGACGCTCCACGACCGCATTTGACGTTCGTGATCCACCACGGAGCAAGCTCCATCTTCGCGCCGAGCGAGATCTGCTTCACGGTGCCCCTTGCCTATAAATACCCACCTCACCCCCTTATCTAGATGGCCACAGCCACATCGCCCCTTGGGCGGCCGATATCCCGATTCACGGAGCTCCGCTTTGCAGCTCCGCGAGGCCATGCTCCGCGAGAAGATTTCTTCGCGTTGCTGCTCCATGAGCCCATGCTCCGCGAGCATCTTCCTTTGCGATGCTGCTCTGCGAGTCCATGCTCTGTGAGTACTACGCGAGATCCCTTTTCTCTGTGAGCACCCTTTTCTCCATGAGAGACCTTTTCTCCACGAGCTGCCCTTGCTCCGCGTGGCCATGCTCCACGATGCTACTCCGTGAGTCCTTGCTCCGCGAGTCCATACTCTGTGAGAACCCTTTTCTCCATGATACCCCTTTGATCTGTGAGATCCCTTTTCTCTGCGATACCTTTGCTCCGCGAAGACATATCCTTTGCGAGGATCCTACCTTCGTGCCCATCGGTCCATACCGCGGGGGCTGCACCCCCGCACCCCTGCTCGGGGTCAGTGCCGGGCTGCGGTCCCAGCCCTCCGGGCTGGTCCCTTCAATACCTCCACAGACCCCCATGAAAAATTGAGAGTCGCACTACAAACTTTTTGGGCCGGGAAGTATGGGGTTTTTCATTGCGCCCTTATGCACACCCACCTTCCACCTGTGGAATACCATGATTTGAGAGACTCCTCCGCACACCATGAAACACCTTGAGTAGACAAATTCCTATTGGTTTCATTCCCATGTCATGAGTTGAGATCCTCATCATCAATTACCTGAGTTCCTTGAGTCAAACCATTCCTCAGGTAACTCTTCCAAAACCTATCACTTGGCTCCTATGCCGAGTCGAACCAGAAAGGGCCTCCCTTGCGTAAGTCCCAACACTAACCATTTCTAGGAACCTTATTCCTAAGTAGTCTTATCTACATGACTATAAACTGTAGTACACCCTATGTTCCAATCATAGGATGCATCTTGCACTAAACAAGAGATGCCTTATGCTCCCAGCATGAGATGCACAATAGTCCTATCTACATGACTATAAAATGTAGTAATCTCTACATGATCAACATAGGATGCCTCTTGCCCTATCCGAGAGATGCCTTATGCTCCAAGCATAAGATGCCTAATAGTCCTATCTAGATGACTATAAACTGTAGTTCACCCTATGTTCCAGACATAGGATGACTCTTACTCCAAATAAGAGATGCCTTATACTCCCAGCATGAGATGCACAATAGTCCTATCTACATGACTATAAACTTTAGTTCACCCAATGTTCCAGACATAGGATGCCTCTTACTCCAAATAAGAGATGCCTTATTCTCACATCATGAGATGCACAATAGTCCTATCTACATGGCCATAAACTATAGTAATACCAATGTTCCAAACATAGGATGCCTCTTACGAGAGATGCCTTATGCTCTAAGCATGAGATGCCTAATTCCATGATTACAGTGGTGTAATTTCAAGACCATTGGAATCTGTTCAAACATTCCATCACTCCACCTCACGCTTTGCATGTCCTTCATTCAGATCCTCATCCACTTCCATGTCTGGAGGGACCCCCTAACGGCCTAGTCCGATGCCACATCGGCTCACCTATTGTCCTGGGCCACTGCCCCGTAATACTTTGGAAAACACTTCGAGTCAGGTCATGTGTTTCGAACATGGTCAATAGTCGACCCTCATTTGTTTGTCCCCATTTCAGGATAATGTTATTTGGATGCTGTGTTTCGAACACAGTCAACATTTATCATCCATCGTCATGCCACCCTCACCGCGTTCCGAATGTCGGTCATGTGACTCAAACATTCCATCTCCCTTTGTTCGGACTGATTCCAACACCCTTGGTGTTATCTCGCCTATGCACTAGACTATAGGTGAAGGCATCAACCCACTAGTGGGTTGGGATTCCCTCATGTCCAAACATGAGGAATAAATTACGGGAAACTTCTTTTCCTAAGCCCCATTCACCATTTCCGCTCCATAGCGGCACCCGGGCAGCTTCCTTGCGTAAGCCCCATTCACCGTTTTCACTTCATAGCGGCACACAAGAAGCTTCTTTGCATCAGCCCCATCCACCATTTCCGCTCCCTAGCAGCACACGAGCCTCCATCCTGGTGTAAGTCCCAGCACCATGGGCCACCCAACGCGTAATCCCCACTCCACGTCCCACTAACGCACCTTTTGCGACGTGATGATCGGGTCTCTACTGCCTCTTGTTTCTCACACTGAGCACAACTCGCGTGGGATTAGAGTAAGAACCGACCATGACAACCTAACGAACTACAGGGACTTTGATCCATGTCAAGGAATGATACGTAGGAAGCCTCCATGAGGTTCAATCCCACCACTTGGTCGTTCCGACCTCCTTCACGCCAGTTCACCCCCGTCCCGCATGACGTTAAACTATATACCTGAACTATGTGGTCTTTGATCAATTTCAAGGCATGGTATGTAGGAAGCCTCACGAGGTTCAATCCCATCACTCAGTCATTCCGACCTTCTTCACGTCAGTTCACCCCCGTCCCACATGACGTTAAAATGCATTCCAATCCAGCGGTATGCCTTTGTGACTATCCCGAACTATGTGGCCTTTGAGCCATGTCAAGGCATCGTACATAGGAAGCCTCCACGAGGTTCAATCCCACCACCCAGTCGTTCTTACCACGTCGGTTCACCAACACTTTGGGCAACCTAGAGTGTAAGCCCCACACCATCCTAAACTACATGGTCTTTGATTCATGTCAAGGCATGGTACTTAGGAAGCCTCCCTAAGGTTCAAGCACGTCATCCACATGGACCAAGGTCCTTATTCATGTCGGTTCTTTGATACCCTATTCTGAACTATGTGGCCTTTGATCCATGTCAAGGCATGGTATGTAGGAAGCCTCCATGAGGTTCAAGCCCATCACTCGGTCGTTCCGACCCCCTTCACGTCGGTTCACCCCCGTCCCGCATGACGTTAAACTGTATCCATCTAAACTACATGGACTTTGATCCATGTTAAGGCATGGTACGTAAGAAGGCTCATGAGGTTCAAGCCCATCACCCATCGGACCCCCGATCCATCTTCACGTCGGTTTGCTGACGACACCATCCTGAACTACGTGGTCTTTGATTCCCTGCCACAGGGATACGTAGGAAGCCTCCATGAGGCTCAAGCCCAGTACCTATCCATGCATCCATTCTCATATTCCACCTCCTCAGGTGTCCCATCATCCCACCGAACTACGCAGACTTTGATTCCATGCCAAGGGGTTACGCAGAAAGTCTCTTCAAGTCTCAAGATCAACATCACCATCGTCCTCACGTCTGTTCCATTTCATTCCCCCTCCACTTCATTCAACTCTCCATCATCCATACCGATTCTTACTCGGGCCACCACATCCTGATAGGATCATGTAATCCACCCTCCTCACTGCTCCTAGCAGTACTTGGGCTGCTATCCACACGTAAGCCCCGACATGTCTCTAGGACGTTGTTCCTTGTGTACACCCTGATTCATCACCCCTTCGAACTACGTGGGTTTTGATCCTTGTTGTCTATACAGGGTATGTAGGAAACCTCCCTGAGGTTCAATCGTAGCCAATGGTAAACCTTGGTGTTCCCCCATTTTGGGGTGCACACTCTCTGATCCGCCCTCAGTGGGGTCCAGATCAGCTTTCACGGTGTGACATCTCCCCTCTACGGGACACACCATCTCTGATCTGTCTCTATGGTACATTCTGATCACCATCATTCCATCTTTGCATGACGTTAAACTCATGGCCTACCTCGTGTTAAACATGAGATGCCTAAGGAAAACCTCAGAAGACATGCCTTGGGCGTAACCGTCTCTGCTAGACGTTAATCTTGAAGCATACCCTGTGTTAAACATGGGAAGCTGAGGAAAACCTCAGATGCATGCCTATGTCATATGATTCCCTTCATTAGATGTGGGATGCCTCAGATTCTGCACCCTTGAGATTCCCTCTATGAGGAATAATAAAAGGTTCCCCATTGTCCATGCACCCATAGATGCCCCGACATGCCTGATGTTGTCATCTACTCTGACCGAAGGTCGCTACCATGTCAAGACCCCATGGAATGTCTTAATGGAAGTAGTGTAATTAACCGATGTCCATGAATATATGGAACTAGGAATGATATTCACAAACCAAGACTGAAATCCATAAGGGAGACCCGGACTAGGTGACGATTTATGAGGAGGAATCCACGGAAGGAAGAACCAACATCCCATCATCCTGTTTTGATCAAGGAGAAAACGTACCTGAACAAGGAGCGAATGCCGCCCGCCTTTGGAAAGTGGGAATTCGGGGCAACAGCTGCGCGTCCTCACAGATGGATATGCGTGCCCCGGTGAAAGAGTCGTAAACAGAAATGGTGAACCCAACGTGAATCTCTTCTCCTTAAATAGCGAGTAGACCAAATATTTCGGGAAAATTGAGGCATCGGCCATGTGAATCCCCTATACATTATATGTGAGAGGATGAGTAACATCCGGTGTTTGAAGAATATGGTCCATCAGCTCCTCGCCGAATCTGCTGCCTTAAGAGGCCGCGCAGGTGGCATCCGTCACCCCACTCTATCGGCTCCTCACTGACCACACTGCCTCAAGAGGTTACGCATGTGGCATCCGCCACCAGACTCCATCGGCTCCTCGCCGACTCCGCCGCCTCAAGAGTCCACGCAGGTGGCATACGCCACCCCTCTCCATCATCTCCTCTCCGACTCCGCAACCCCAAGAGGCCGCGCAGGTGGAATTCGCCACCACACTCCATCGGCTCCTCACCAACTCTGCTGCCTCAAGAGGCCGCGTAGGTGGCATCCGCCACCCCACTCCATCGACTCCTCGCCGACTCCACTGCCTCAAGAGGCCCCGCATGTGGAATCCGCAACCCCACTCCATCGTATCCTCGCTGACTCCGCCGCCTCAAGAGGCCGCACAGGTGGAATCCTCCACCCCACTCCATCGGCTCCTCGCCGACTCCGCCGCCTCAAGAGGCCACGCAGGTGGCATCCTCCACCCCACTCCATCGGCTCCTCGTTGACCACGCCACCTCAAGAGGCCGCGCAGGTGGAATTAGCCACCCTACTTCATCGGCTCCTCGCCGACTCCGCCGCCTCAAGAGGCCTTGCAGGTGGAATTCGCCACCCCACTCCATTGGCTCCTCGCCGACTCCACCTCCTCAAGAGGCCACACAGGTGGCATCCACCACCCGACTCCATTGGCTCCTCGCTGATGCCGCCACCTCAAGAGGCCACGTAGGTGGCATCCAACACCCCACTCCACTGGCTCCTCACCGACCCCGCCGCCTCAAGAGGCCGCACATGTGGCATCCACCATCCCACTCCATCAGCTCCTCGCCAACCCCGCCGCCTCAAGAGTCCATGAAGGTGGCATCCGCCACCCAACTCCTTCGACTCCTCACCGACCACGCCGCCTCAAGAGGCCGCGCAGGTGGCATCCGCCACCCCACGCCCTTGGCTCCTCACCGACTCTGCCGCCTCAAGAGGCTGTGCAGGGGGCATCCTCCACCCCAATCCATCGGCTCCTCGCCGACTCCGCCACCTCAAGAGGTCGCGCAGGTGGCATCTGCCACCCGACTCCATCGGCTCCTTGCCGACTCCGCCGCCTCAAGAGGCCGCGCAGGTGGCATCCACCACTTGAATACATTGGCTCCTCACCGACTCCACGGCCTCAAGAGGCCATGCATGTGGCATCCGCCACCCCACTCCATCGGCTCCTCTCCAACCACGCCACCTCAGGAGGCCGCACAGGTGGCATCCGCGACCCAACTCCTTCGGCTCCTCGCCGACCACGCCACCTCAAGAGGCCGCACAGGTGGCATCCGCCACCCAACTCCATCGGTTCCTCGCCGACTCCACCACCTCAAGAGGCCGTTCATGTGGCATCCACCACCCAACTCCATCGGCTCCTCACCAACTCCGCCGCCTCAAGAGGTTTCACAGGTGGAATCTGCCACCAGACTCCATCAGCTCCTTGCTGACTCCGCCACCTAAAGAGGTCGCGTGGGTGGCATCCTCCACTGAACTCCATCGGCTCCTCACCGACTCTGCCGCCTCTATAGGCCGCGTGAGTGGCATCCGCCACCCAAATCCATCGGCTCCTCGCCGACTCCGCTGCCTCAAGAGGCCGTGCAGGTGGCATCCACCACCCAAATCCTTCGGCTCCTCGCTAACTCTGCCGCCTCCAGAGGCCACGCAGGTGGCATCCACCAACCGACTCCTTTGGATCCTCACCAACTTTGCCACCTCCAGAGGCCTCAAAGGTGGCATCCACCACCCGACTCCTTCGGCACGTCGCCGACTCTACCGCCTCAAGAGGCCATGCGGGTGGAATCCACCACCTGAATTCTTCGGCTCCTCACTGACTCTTCCGCCTTAAGAGGCTGCGTAGGTGGAATCCGCCACCTGACTCCTTCGACTCCTCACCGACTCCCCCGCCTTAAGAGGCCACACAGGGGGAATCCTTCCCCGACTCTATCGACTCTTCGTCGACCCTACACTGTTATCACCAGGAACTATGGAGGTGCTCCTCATACCACCACTATTCGGAACAAAGGCTTCCATGCTTTACGGGCTCCATCGCCCCATCGTACCGACGTTCCAGGCTTCCACACCTTCCGGGATCCATCGCCTCGTCATACCGACGTTCCAGGATTCCATGACTTCCAGGCCCCGTCGCCCCTATCGTACCGAAATTCCAAGCTTCCACGCCTTCCGGGATCCCTCGCCCCATCGTACCAACATTCAGGCTTCCACTCCTTCCGGGCTCCATCGCCCCGTCGTACCGAATCTCCATGCTTCCACGCCTCCTGGGCCCCGTCGCCCCCATATTACCGACGTCCAGGCTTCTATGCCTTCTAGGCTCCATCGCCCCGTCGTACCAACTCTCCTGACTTCCACGCCTCCTAGCCCCCATCGCCCCTGTTGTACGGACGCTCCAGGCTTCTACGTTATCCAGGCCCCATCACCCTCATCGTACCAAAGTTCCGGGTTTCGATGCCTTTCGGGCTCCATCGCCCCGTCGTACCCACGATCCTGGATTCTTCGCGCCTCCATACCAAGGGAATGTAGTCATCCCTACTACCCTTGTGACACTCGGTGTCATCCCAACGACCACGTTGCATCAACCATAGTGGTCATCCCTGTGGCCTTGGCACCAACTCGCGAAAGGTTCATTATGATCAGGGAATTTTAGGGAAATCCCATCATATGATTCCCACCTTATCCCAACCCACCAGAATGGGGCATGGAATACCATCCCCCTACCGACACAATCCGTGTGGTTTCACGTCTCATTTGCATGACGTTAAATTGCGTGACAACCGCGTCCCAGTTGCATGACGTTAAACTGCGTGACAACCACGTCCCAATTGCATGACATTAAACTACATGACAACCACGTCCCAGTTGCATGACGTTAAAATGCGTGAAAACCACGTCCCAGTTGCATGATGTTAAACTGCGTGACAACCACTTCAGAGTTGCATGATGTTAAACTGTGTGACAACCACATCCCAGTTTCATGATGTTAAATTGCTCATCTTCATTCGTCATGACGTTAAACTGTTCATCTTTTTCCGTCATGACGTTAAACTGATCATTATCATCCTGCATGACATTAAACTGTTCATCTTCGTCCTGCATGATGTTAAACTGTTCATCTTCATTTATCATGATGTTAAACTAATCATTATCATCCTACACGACATTAAACTGCATCTTCGTCCATCAGGACGTTAAACTGTTCATCTTAGTCCGTCATGACGTTAAACTGATCATTATCGTCCTACATGACATGAAACTGTTCATCTTCATCCGTCATGACGTTAAACTATTCATCTTCACCCGTCATGACGTTAAACTGATCATCATCGTCCTGCACAACATTAAACTGAATCATCATTTTTCATGATGTTAAACTGTTCATCTTCGGCTATCATGACGTTAAACAGATCATTATCATCCTGCATGACTTTAAACTGCATCATCGTCCAACATGATGTTAAACTGCTCATCTTCTTCCATCATGACGTTAAACTGATCATTATTGTCCTGCATGACTTCAAACTACATCATCGTCCTGCATGACATTAAACTACTCATCTTCATCCATCATGACATTAAAATGTTCATATTCGTCCGTCATGACGTTAAACAGATCATTATCATCGTGCATGACATTAAACTATTCATCTTCGTCCTGCATGACGTTAAACTATTCATCTTTGTCCGTCATGATGTTAAACTGATCATTATCGTCCTGCACGACATTAAACTATATCATTGTCATGCATGATGTTAAACTATTTATCTTCTTCCTTCATGAAGTTAAACTGATCATTATCGTCCTGTATGACTTTAAACTGCATCATCGTCCTGCATTATGTTAAACTGCTCATCTTCATTCGTCATGATGTTAAACTATTCATCTTCGTCTGTCATGACGTTAAAATGATCATTATCGTCCTGCATGACGTTAAACGGTCCATCTTCATCCTGAATGATGTTAAACTGTTCACCTTTATCCTTCATGACGTTAAATTGATCATTATCGTCCTGCACGACATTAAACTGTATCATCGTCCTGCATGATGTTAAACTGTTCCTCTTCGTCCGTCATGATGTTAAACTGATCATTATCGTCCTGCATGACTTTAAACTACATTATCGTCTTGCATGACGTTAAATGTTCATCTTCGTCCGTCATGATGTTAAACTGATCATTATCGTCCTCCATGACTTTAAACTGCATCATCATCCTGCATGACGTTAAACTGGTCATCTTCTTCCATCATGACGTTAAACTGCACGTTATCGTCCTGCATGACTTTAAACTGCGCATCATCCCGCATGACGTTAAACTGTTCATCTTCGTCTGCCATGACATTAAACTGCACATTATCGTCCCACATGACAATAAACTACAAAACGTTTCGGGCTCTATGACCTTAAAATAAGATCACCACCATCCTCACCGCATGACGTTAAACTGCATGGCCTTCAAGAATTACGTATGGCTTGATTCCCATCCACATGGGATATGTAGAAATGCCCGAACATTTTGTATGCTGGCCCAGCCCAAATGCCAGAATCTTCCCCTTGGGTCAAGACATATGGAGGGGTGTAGACTCTTGCCCCAATTCACATCGAGCTAACCTCGATCCGGACGTAAGTCCCGCTCCCTAGAGACGTTCGCCTCTTTCAGAGGTGGGTACAATTATGCTTCACCCACTCCTTTGATTGAGACTCCATTATCTTACCTGTCTGGAAGGGCCCCTGAATGGTATGGATGCTAGGCCTAAGGGCTCTATATTACCACTTCAAGCCAACGCCCTCGAGGATGTCGAGCAACAAGCCGATACAAGTCCCACATTTCAAATATGGTTAGCGGTCGATGCTCGTTTGTTGTTCCCATTTCAGGTCACTATAGGGACGTTGTGTTTCGAACATGGTCAATAGCTGTCCCGGATTGTTAGGGCTACCCTAAGGGGTCCCGAATGTCGAGTGTAGTAGTTCATGCTACCCCACGGTATCTTCAAGCGACGAACTCCCTCCGGGAGATGCCAACCCTTAGGCCCCTTGGCCTTTTTGGGCCCCCGGACCAGGTTCTCTCTTATGGGATTGTACGATATGGTGTGGGATTATGTCCTCCTTCATGTTGGGTTTCTCATTGTGTCGTACACATCCCCGGATGAGACACAATATCATATTACTTTTCCTCACTGCAAGACGTTAAACTACAAGCTGGTCAGGCCTTCATGACCAAGGCCCCTTGGCCTTCTCGGGCCCCCCGACCCTCATCCTCACTGCAAGAAGTTAAACTGCAAGCTGGTTAGGACTTCCTGACCGAGGCCCAACCTCAGGACCCTTGGCCTTCTCGGGCCCCTGACCCTTGTCCTCACTACATGACGTTAAACTACAAGCTGGTTAGACCTTCCTGACCAAGGACCCTTGGACTTTTTGGGCCCCTGACCCAGGTTCTCTCTCATGGGATTGTGCAGTGTGGTGCGAAATTATGTCCTCATTCACGTAGGGTTATTCCCCATGCCGTACAACTCCCTTGTTTGGGGTATCCTACTCCCCTCCTCATCCTCACTACATGACGTTAAACTACGAACTAGTCAGGCCTACCTGACCGAGGCCCAGCCTCAGGCCCCTTGGCCTTTTCAGGCCCCTGGCCCAGGTTCCCTCTTATGGGACCGTGTGGTGTGGTGCGGGATTATGTCCTCATTCATGTCAGTTTACTCGCCACACCGTACACTTCCTCATTAGGGTATCCTGCCCCCAGGTATCTTTGAGAACTACGTGTGGCTTGATTCCCATCCTCGTGGGGTACGTAGGACCACCCGAATGCCTAGACTTCGGGTCCAGCCCCATCTCTTGGAAATATCTATTTCACCTTGGCCCCTTGGCCTACCCTCTCCTTCCCGAACACCTTCGTCAACCCTCTTAGGTGTTTCACCAGTGTGCTTAAGGGTACTCTGGTTTAGTACCTGAAATGTCGGTCTTTACTCGGAAATGACTCCACCCGCTTTTCAGGCTTTGTGTTCTCTTCATTAGGGCTTCCATCACCATTCACACCCGAAGGGACCCACGAGTGGCATGGATGCTAGGCCCAAGGGCTCTCCTACCATTACGGGCCAATGCCCCTGAAGGTCGCGGACAACAAATTGATACAAATCCCGCGTTGTGAATATGGTCAGCGGTCGATGCTCATTTGTCTGTCCCCATTTCAGGCTAACGCGATATGGATACTGTATTTCTGCCATGGTCAACAGTTATCATCTATCTCCACGCTAACCCTATTAAGCCCAAAATTTCAGTTACATGATTCACATCCTTCTCTATCTCATCATGTCCAAGTAGAACTTCGAAACTCTTGGTACTATCCCTCAGTGCGCATCTGCGCGTTAGGAGGACCAGAGACGTGATAGGGACTCCACAACAATTTTCCTTTGGCGTGTGTTCCATGTATTGCAATAGGCATCTTCCTCACTTGTTTCCCACACCGAGTTTGACTCATATGGGCTTAGGGATTGTGTTGAGGTCTGCGCTTACTTGGAAAGCCACCATCCCTCCATGTTCTAAGCTCTAAGACCGTAAAATAAGATCTCCTTAGAACTACGTATGACTTGATTCCCATCCTAATGGGATACGTAGGAACGCCCCGAACTCTCGCCTTTGGGTCCAGCCTGAGTTTTTCTAATTTTTCTTTTCTGTCTGGCCTTCGGGACTTTGACTACGGGACCGCGTGGTATGGTACGGTATTATGTCCTCATTCACGTTGGGTTTTGCAATAGCCACACCACACGCACCCCATTCTAAAAATTAGCCCTCCTGTTTATTGTCCCGCTTGTCCCGCACGAAATTAAAAGGAACCCTCTAGAACTACGTATAGCTTGATTCCCATCCTCATGAGAAATGTAGGATCACCCGGACGTCTCATTTTTGGGTCCAGCTTAGCTAGGAGCTAGTTTCTTCGACCCCTTTCACTCTTACCTCTATGTACGCCCCTTGTCCTGAGGTCCCCCTCTCGGAATCACGTACGGTGTGATATGAGACCATGTCCCCATTCACGATGAGAATGTTTTATTGCACCACACACATTACCCGCCTAGCATCGTCTCTGCTACGTCTATGTTGTATGACGTTAAAATGCATGCTTGGTCTTATCACATGACCCTAAACTGTGGTATTATCGTCCTAGCCGCACAATGAAAAACAACATTGCTTTGTGATGAACTCATCATGGATGACATCACGTTGGGTATTGGTCATACGCCATGCCATTTTTCAATGCCTACTATGACTTGATTCTTGTGTCGATGCCAGGGCTTGCTACCCTAGGCATGTCGCTTCAAAAAAAACCACTCACCTTAAAGGAAAAACAAGATTTATCAAATACCACTTCTCTTGGCACGAGGGATAGACCCCGCGCCCCTTTCATCCTTTACACTGTTACCTTACCGTGTCGTGCCACATTGCAAGAACTACGTATGACTCGATTCTCATCCTCATAAGATACGTAGGAGCACCCAACCACTTCCCCGCAGGCCCAGCCTAACTTTGGTGTTCAGTCCCTCGACTCGAACACTTCCCTAGAGAACACATGGTAAGTAAGGATTATGTTCTCATTCACGTCGGGTTTTGTAACCACCCTACCATGCATCTCCTGTTCTCCTTACCCATTCATGGTCCGAGTTCTAATACCTTAAACTAAGACCCTTTAAATAACTACGTGCAGCTTGATCCCCATCCCCATGGGGTACGTAGGAATGCCTTTTCATTTTGCTTCAGGCCTAGCTCAAATTTAGTTTTTGGTCCCTATACCTAAAACCTCTCCCCAGGAACACGTGGTGGTCAGAACCCCCGGTTCCCATTCACGTCGGATATTTGAGTTACCCCACCACATGCCTCATGTGTTTCCTCCCATCCATGGTCCGAACTCTACGACCCTAAACTAATATCTCCCTATTGGAAGGGACTCCCCCCTCTATCTATTATGCCTCATTTCCGTATTCAGATGCGTTTTGACAAAGAGCCTGAAGTGTGGAATTTTCATGGGGACATTCCCCTCGTTCCATGTCCAAGCTTTGTGAGTTTTCTATTTGGATCCTCTTCCTCTTCCACATCCAAAAGGACCCTCAGACGACATGGATTCTAGGATTAAGGGCTCTCCATGGATGCTGGGCCTAAGGTCTCTCTTACCGTTTCGGGCCAACATCCTTAAGGATCTCGGACAACATTTGTGACAGGTCCCATGTTTCGAACATGGTCAATGGTCGGCCCTCATTTGTCAGTCCCCATTCCAGGATAATGCAACATGGATGCTGTGTTTCTGCCATGGTCAAAAATCATCCTCCATCATCACGCCACCAACATTGTGATCCAGATTTCGAGCATCATGATTCCCACATTTCCACTTCCTCACGTTCAAGTAGAATTACGACATACTCAGCTTTGTCTCTTCGCGCATCTAGGTTTTCTTCATGGGTGAGTTAGCATCATTGGGCCAGTATTCACCGAGTGTCCCTTCATCCTAGAATTCTCCTTCCTGTGTTGGGAAAGTTCCACCACTACTTATTTTTTCCCACACCGAGTATGACTCACGTGGGCTTAATAGTTTTGGTAGGATGTGTACTGATGCGACCAGGTTGCTCATCGTCCCGCATGAGGTTAAACTGTGCTCTCAGAAATACATATGGCTTGATTCCCATCCTCATGGGGTACGTAGGAACTCCTGACCACTCTGCTTCGGGCCCAACCTAATTCTCACTCTTGGTCCTTCGACCTGAAGAGTTTCCTCTGGGGTTACGTGGTGTGATTTGGAATCCAAGTCCTCATTCACGTCGGTTTCATAGTTACCACACCACATACTCCCTAGGATCTTCCCTTTCATTCCACATCCTATCGTATGACGTTAAACTGCAGGAGTCCATATTTCTTAAAAGCATGACACTAAACTACGATTATGCCCTGAACAAGTTCGGGATGCCCCATGTTAGTCCTGGGATGTACCAGATCCCCTGCCAGGGAGGATTTCAACTGTCAGTGTTGGTCTATGATTACAATTCACCTTCATAACAACATATGGATTGATTCCCATCTTCATGGGATAAGTAGATACACCCCGGTATTTTGCCTAGGGTCCAGCCCCGGGAATCACAGATCCCATCCTTTCCCACAGTCGACCCCTCGACTTGATTCCTTGTAGGGAACCGTGTAACAACAAATTTTCCCTGAATAAGTTCGGGATGCCCCATGATGACATTGGGAAGTGACATCCCCCTCGCCAGAGAGGCCCCATATGAAAGAAGGAATAATCCATGATCAAAATGATGCGTCCATACAGTGTGCTTCCGCCACAGTGGCATAATTTCAAGAGTGTTGGATTCTGTTCGAACAAACCCTCACTCCACGTTCTATGCTTTGCATGCCCCTTATTCGGACCCTCATCCTATTTCATGTCTGGAGGAACCCCCTAACATTATGGATGCTCGGCCTATGGCCCGCCTACTGTCCTGGTCCAATGTTCCAAAAGACTAACAGATGTCTGGAGGAACCCCGTAACAGTATGGACGCTCAGCCTATGGCCCGCCTACTATCCTGGGCCAACATTCTGGAAGACCAATGGGTAGAATTTTGATTCAGGTCCCATGTTTCAAACATGGTTAATGGTCGACCCTCATTTGTTATCACCATTTGAAGCTCATTGAATAAGGATAATGTGTTTCGAATGTGGTCAATGGTTATCCTTAATTGCCACACCACCCCCATAGTGTTCTGGATTTTGGGTATCATGATTCAAAACTTCCACTCCCCTCAGTTCGGATTGATTATAACGCCCCTGGTGTTACCCCACTCATGCGCCAGAGCATGGTGGGAGGAGCAGGTCGGCTGTCTAGAGATCCATGTTCTCCAGCTGTAACCCCTCTCTCTTTTAGGATTCTCCCAAATAGTGATCGATGTCCTATGCCGATCCCTTCACACCTTTTGTTGTTTAACACTCTCGTATAGGAGCCCTTATTATCTCTTGTTTTCCACACTGAGAATGGATCATGCGGGCTTAGATATTTAGTTGGATATTTCCTCAATGCGATCGATGTACAATGGACCTCAAGGCACATGTTTTCCTCAGTTGTTTCCTCAGAACGTGGTCCGCCTCGCCCTCCTCATCCTCGATGGACCCCGTTCTTAGGGGTGGAATTTTTTGGCCTTGGAAAACGCATCCCCAAAATTTTCCAAATGCTTCCACACATGATCCAAGATCTTAGTAAATTTTTCAAGATTCGATTTGGTAGGCTTTAGGGCTCGAACGGAGTTACAGATTAGGAGTTATGGACATTTGAAGTTGGGATGGAAAACTGGTTTGTGAAGCCCGTTCGCAAAGCCCCCTCCGCGATCGCATAGCACCGCTGTGAAGCAAGGAGGCGGGATGCTCCGCGAACCCATTTGACATTCGTACATTCCGTGAAGACCCACCGTGAAGCAATGTAGGTGGGAAGCTCCGTGAACCCATTTGACATTTGCGATGCGCCGTGAAGACCTGTCGCGAAGCAAGGAGGTGGGACGCTCTGCGACTGCATTTGACACTCGTGATCCGCCGTGGAGAAATCTCCGTCTTCGCGCCGAGCTAGCTCTGCTTCGCGGAACCCCTTGCCTATAAATACCCATCTCACCCCCCTTCTCTAGATAGCCACAGCCACTTCTCCCCTTGGGCTGCCAATCTCCCGGTTCGCGGAGCTCCGCTTAGCAGCTACGCGAGGCCATGCTCCGCGAGTAGCTTCCTTCGCGTTGCTGCTCTGCGAGCCCATGCTCTGTGAGTAGATTCCTTCGCGATGCTGATCCGTGAGTCCATGCTCCGTGAGTAGTACACGAGATCCCTTTTCTCCACGAGCACCATTTGCTCCACGAGAGAACTTTTCTCCGCGAGCCGCCCTTGCTCCACGAGGCCATGCTCCGCGATGCTACTCCGTGAGTCCTTGCTCCGCGGGTCCATGCTCTGTGAGAACCCTTTGCTTCGCGAGACCCCTTTTCTCTGTGAGATCCCTTTTCTCCATGATACCTTTTCTATGAGAAGCTACTTCGCGAAGACCTATCCTTTGCGAGGATCCTACCTTCGTGCCCACCGGTCCATACCGTGGGGGCTGCGCCCCTGCACCCCTGCTCGGGGTCAGTGCCGGGCTATGGTCCCAGCCCTCCGGGCTGGTCCCTTCGCTACCATCATAGACCCCAATGAAAAATGGAGAGTCACACCACAAAATTTTTGGGCTGGGACGTCGGGGTTTTCCAATGCGCACTTATACACACCCACCTTCCACCTGTGGAATACCATGATTTGAGAGACTCCTTCGCACACCATGAAACACCTTGAGTAGAAAAATTCCTCTTGGTTTCATTACCATGTCATGAGTTGAGATCCTAATCATCAATTCCCCAAGTTCCTTGAGTCGAACCATTCCTCAGGCAACTCTTCCAAACCCCATCACTTGGCTCCTATGCCGGGTCGAACCAAAAAGGGCCGCCCTTGCGTAAGTCCCAACACCAACCATTTCTAGGAACATTATGCCTAAGTAGTCCTATCAACATGACTATAAACTATAGTACGCCCTATGTTACAATCATAGGATGCCTCTTGCACTAAACAAGAGATGCCTTATGCTCCCAGCTTGAGATGTACAATAGTCCTATATACATGACTATAAAATGTAGTAATCCCTATATGATCAACATAGTATGAATCTTGCCCTTTCTGAGAGATGCCTTATGCTCCAAGCGTAAGATGCCTAATAGTCCTATCTACATGACTATAAACTGTAGTTCACCCTATGTTCCAGACATAGGATGCCTCTTACTCCAAATAAAAGATGCCTTATGATCCTAGCATGAGATACACAATAGTCCTATCTAAATGACTATAAACTGTAGTTCACCCTATGTTCTAGACATAGGATGCCTCTTACTCCAAATAAGAGATGCCTTATGCTCCAACATGAGATGCACAATAGTCCTATATATATGGCCAAAAACTGTAGTAATACCTATGTTCCAAACATAGGATGCCTCATAAAATAGATTCCTTATGCTCCAAGCATGAGATGCCTAATGCCATGATTACAGTGGTGTAATTTCAAGAGCATTGGAATCAGTTCAAACATTCCATCACTCCACATCATGATTTGCGTGTCCTTCATTCAGTTCCTCATCCACTTCCATGTCTGGAGGGACCCCCTAACAGCCTGGTCCCATGCCGCATCAGCTCACCTACCGTCCTGGGCCAACACCCCAGAAGACTTTGGACAACACTTCGAGTCAGGTCTTGTGTTTCGAACATGGTCAACAGTTGACCCTCATTTGTTTATCCCCATTTCAGGATAATGTGATATGGATGCTGTGTTTCGAACATGGTCAACAGTTATCCTCCATCGTCACGCCACCCTCACCGCGTTCCGAATGTCGGTCATGTGACTCACACATTCCATCTCCCTTTGTTCAGACTGATTCCACCACCCTTGGTGTTATCCCGCTTGTGCACTAGCATATAGGTGAAGGCCTCAACCCACCAGTGGGTTGGGATGCCCTCATGGACAGAAATGAGGAAGCAATTATGGGCATCTTCTTTGCGTAGGCCCCATTCACCATTGCCGCTCCATAGCAGCACCCGGGCAGCTTCCTTGCGTAAGCCCCATTCACCTTTGTCGCTCCATAGCGGCACCCGGGAAGCTTCTTTGCATAAGCTCCGTCCACCATTGCCACTCCCTAGTAGCACATGAGCCTCCATCCTGGTGTAAGGCCCAGCAACATGGGCCGCCCAATGCGTAAGCCTCACTCCACATCCCACGGATGCACCTTTCGCGACATGATGGTCAGGTCTATGCTGCAACTTGTTTCTCACACCGAGCACGACTCGCATGGGATTAGAGTAAGCACAAAAAATGACAACCTAAATAACTACGGGGACTTTGATTAATGTCAAGGAATGGTACCTAGGAAGCCTCCATGAGTTTCAATCCCACCACTTGGTCGTTCCGACCTTCTTCACGTCAGTTTACCCCCGTCCCGCATGGCATTAAACTGTATACCTGAAATACGTGGTCTTTGATCCATGTCAAGGCATGGTACGTAGGAAGCCTCACAAGGTTCAAGCTCATCACTCGGTCGTTCTGACTTCCTTCACATCGGTTCACCCCCATCCCACATGACGTTAAAATGCATTCCAATCCAGCGGTAAGCCATTGTGACTATCCCAAACTACATGTCCTTTGATCCATGTCAAGGTATGGTATGTAGGAAGCCTCCACAAGGTTCAATCCCACCACCCGGTCATTCTGACCACATCGGTTCACCAACACTTTGGACAACCTAGAGTGTAATCCCCACACCGTCCTGAACTACGTGGTCTTTGATCCATGTCAAGGCATGGTACGTAGGAAGCCTCCCTGAGGTTCAAGCACGTCATCCACCTGGACCAAGGTCCTTATTCAGGTCGGTTATCCAATAACCTATTCTAAACTATATGGACTTTGATCCATGTCAAGGCATGGTACGTAGGAAGCTTCATGAGGTTCAAGCCCGTCACTCGGTCTTTCCGACCCCCTTCACGTCGGTTCACCCTCGTCCCGCACGATGTTAAACTGTTTCCATATAAACTATGTGGCCTTTGATCCATGTCAAGTCATGGTACGTAGGAATCCTCACTTGGTTCAAGCCCATCACCCATCGAACCCCCGGTCCATCTTCACGTCGGTTCGCTGACGACACCATTCTGAACTATGTGGTCTTTGATTCCTTGCTACAGGGATACGTAGGAAGCCTCCACGAGGCTCAAGACCAGCAACTATACTGGCATCCATTCTCATAGGCCACCTCCTCAGGTGTCCCATCGTCCCATCGAACTATGCGGACTTTGATTCCCTACCATGGGGATACGTAGGAAGTCTCTTCGAGGCTCAAGACCAACATCACCGTCGTCCTCACATCGGTTCCATTTCATTCCCCCCTACAATTCATTCAACTCTCCATCATCCATATTGATTCTTCCCCGGGCCGCCACATCCCAGTAGGATCATTTCATCCACCCTCCTCACTACTCTTAGCAGTACTTGGGCTGCTATCCACACGTAAGCCCCAGCATGTCTCCGGGTCGTTGTTCGTTGTGTACACCCCGATTCATCACCCCTTAAAACTATGTGGGTTTTGATCCCTATTGCCTATACAAGATATGTAGGAAAACTCCTTGAGGTTCAATCCCAGCTAATGGTAAAACTTGGTGTTTCACCATTTTGGGGTGCACACTCTCTGATCTGCCCTCAGTGGGGTCTAGATCAGCTTTCACGGTGTGACATCTCCCCTATACGGGACACAACATCTCTGATCCGTCTCTATGGGACATTCTAATCACCCTCATAACATCTACACAAGACGTTAAACTCACAGACTACCTCGTGTTAAACATGAGATGCCTGAGGAAAACCTCGAAAGACACGCCTTGGGCGTAACCGTCTCTGCTAGATGTTAATATTGGAGCATACCCTATGTTAAACATGTGAAGCCGAGGAAAACCTCAGATGCATGCCTATGGAATATGATTACCCGCATTCGACATGGGATGCCTCGGGTTCTGCACCCTTGAGATTCCCTCTTATGAGGAAGAATACAGGTTCCCCATTGTCCACGCACCCAGAGATGCCCCGACATGCCTGATGTTATCATCTACTCCGACCAAAGGTCTCTACCATGTCAAGACCCCATGGAATGTCTTGACGAAAGTAGTGTAATTAAACGACGTCCATGAATATATGGCACCTGGAACGAGATTCACGAACCACGACTTAAATCCATAAGGGAGACCCGGACTAGGTGACGAGTTCCGAGGAGGAATCCACATAAGGAAGAACCGACATCCCATCATCCCGTTTCGATCAAGGAGCAAACATCCCTGAACAAGGAAAGAATGCCGCCTACCTTTGGAAAGTGGGAATGAGGGGAAAGAGCTGCGCGTCCTCGCAGATGGATACACACGCCCCAGTGAAAGCATCAGAAATAGAAATAAAGGGAAAACTAAGGGGTTAACTTTATACATTATTATTCTTAGTGAGATAAGAATGGGAAATGGTAATTGGGGATGAATTGTGGATTGGGTTAACACATGATAATTAGGAGGTGCACCTAAATGATTGAATGTAAGGAAGGTATTGTGTTATGTGAAATGGGAATTTTGTTTGAAATGCGTAAGTGGGTAAATTCTTGTTAAATGATAAATGGGATAAATGGGTTAATGAATGTCCAATAGAGAATTTGTCTAAGGCAAAGGTGTTGTTGAATACACCTAATGGGTTAAGATATTTCACTCATTGCTGGAATGGCATGGGGATGTGCATTCATGCATCATTTTAGGCACCTAAGGATATAGGTGGCATGAATCCTTATAGGAACACACATGGGATGGGTGTGAGGGGCATAGAGAGTGAAATTCATTTTTACTTCCTTGATAAATATGAAGAAAATGATGTTTAATAATGGTAATTAAAGTGGGTGAATGAAAAGAATGAAAATAAATAGTTAAGGAATATCATGTATAAATAATGTTGTGACTCAGTTAATGTTTTGGGCTGTGATAATTTTAAGGGGTTGTATAATGATGGTAAAATTGTTAATGAATGTTCCTAAGAGGAAAGGATCATGTTGTAAAAGAAGAATTCGTTTAATGATGTGTTGACGAGAGACTTGTGGTTTAGTAAGTTGGTTACCCCATGTTGATGATGACCGCCATAGGTATGGTAGGGGGTGGTGATCTAAGTGTGATGATGACCGTTGGGGTAAAGTATGAAGAATGGTTTGTTTAAGGTTGATAGTGTGAGATTACTTCCACCTATGGTTAAATTCTATTGTTCATTCTTCTAAGTGTCTAGTGAATGGAATGTTTGGAATGAGAATGTTTGGGTTAAAGGTGGGTATTCGTGGTGTTTTCAGTTTGACCCTTGTAAGTGTGGGTTTGGGTAATGAGAGTTCCCTAGATGAGACTTTGGGTTTGGATTGTGAGGCCTAACTCATTATGATATGGCCTAGGTGGTGTGTTTAGGGAAACCTTAGTAGGGTTGTGGCCTTTGGGTTGTGAGGCATTGTTTGGTAATGTGAGTGAGGAAACACTTGTGGTTCTTGATCGTGTGGAGTACATGCCGGACCCTAAGGATGATGACTGTTCTTAGGGGCCTTGTGAGTAGAGAACTTGTGAGTTGTGTCTCAAATTTAGGAGATTATTTTTTTACTGTAGTGGTGATGAATGTGTACACCTTTGGTGTGGAACATTGAGTAGATGGTTGTTCGGTACACAAAGTATAATGTGCATTAGAATGGGAGTGAGAGTTCCATTAATACACTTTTCTTTGTTCATGCCATGATAAGTGTGGTCTAGAGAGAGGGCCAATGGCTTTTCCAGGTTGTGACTCTAGTCAAGGGAGTTGGTTTTGTTCAACCATTAAGGTGACCCATGAGAGTGGTATAAAAGTTGTTTTGAATAGAAAAGATAAGGGTGGATAAAGTTTGGTTATATACTTCTGCTCGATGGTGATACCCGAGGTAAGGGTGGTCATGTAGCTTAACATGTTGTATGAATGGGTTGTATGTGGAAAGATGGTTAAACCTAGTTGAAAATCACACATGAGTGGTGATGGTTAAGTTTTGATGTGGTACGTTTGTCAGGGAAGCCCGAGATTCCTAGAAGGTCATGGTGTCCCATATCTTGACATCAGAAATGAATAAGTTAGTGGTGGTGTTCTTAGATGACTTCTTAGAATACCTCATCTAGTGATGATCATGACCAAAATCTTGACATCATCACAGGTATGTTGATAAGCTCTGGATCTTTCCAAGAGACATGGAGGTGTTTGGTTGGATGAGGGACATCATGGATTTTACACACAAGGAAGTGATATGTGTGGAGTTTGATGACGAGATGTACACCCTTGATGACAAAGGGTGAGGACCTAGGGATGGGTTGAATGTTGAAAAATGTCTTGGGTTCCGTTCAAGGAGGCTGAGAATGATCACTGGGTAGCGTTCATTTCTTTTTTTTTTGCGAAAAACGCTGGATGGACATTTTTAGGTTTGGGATTTTGTTTCTGATCGGTTTTAAGATGCGGTGGTTGGAATAACTCATGGCGAGCAAAGGTAACAACACTCCTAAGGTGGGGAGTGATACATTAGCCTTGGATGTGGGAAAGAGAACATTGAGACTATGTAATGGCACTGGGGTAGCAATGAGGAACCGGTGAGGTTCATGTTAGGTTCCTTAGAGAGGCATGTGAGTCTTGGATGTGGTGGAAAATGAGCCAAGTGTTGACTTGAGCTCAAGGTGGTTCCAAGTGAAGCTTGTGAGACCTTGGTTGGGTCGTAGGAGGATGTGGTTGGATATGACATTAAGTAGTGAAAAGGGATGTTGGGGTCCTATAACTCCAATGAAGATTGGGGTTAGACTTGGGTAATTTTCCCTTGAGTGGTTTTGAAATGTTGTGAAGTTGAATGAACCATGGATATGTGATGTAGTGTCATGAAAAGGGTGAAGTTGATGAATTTATAGAGTTTGGTAATGCTGTGATAATGAATTCTATAGGAATTTAGGAAATGACCTCAGTGGGTGTGTGTAATGATAGGGATAGACTTTAAGTCAGTAACCACCTTGGGAAGGTGAGAAAGGGGTAGCGTACCATCAGTGGAAGGTGGGTGTTTTGGGGCAATCCAGTTGAAGGTGGTCTGACCTAAGAAGGTAAAATTGATGGGTGGGGTGAGAGTGACCCACCTTTGGGTTTATGTTGTAGAGTAAAGTGCCTTTCAAAATGAAGTTATACCTGAGTGAGGTTAGGATTATCATAGTCCTTGAATGGATATTTCGGGAATGTCATTCCGAATGGTTGTGACGATGCGACTGGATGCCAAGGAAGGGTAATGCTCCTATGGATGGTTGGGTGTAGTGATTTGGTTGATGACGTGATCAAAGTTTTGGGTTGGAAGGACTTGAGTGGTCACTGTTCAGGTGAGTTGGCCCTGATAGAGAGCTTTGGCACATTTTAACTGGCTGAGTAGATGAGAGTTTTGAGTTGCATTTGGATATATAGTTATGGAGTGAGATCATTAGAAAATGTGGTTGGATGGGTCATGTGTTTTCCTCCAGGTGATACCATGTTGGGTCACCATTACATTTGGGTGAACCAAAAATGACGCCAAGTGATTTGGGTCATTACCCGTACTGAGAAATCATGACGATGAGGTTCTACTTGGTCCCTCTATGGTTATGTGATGTTATATGTTAAGTTCCATGTGTTGTGGGTTAGGTGTTGTCACCTAATCCCCCCAGGAAGTTCTTGTGGTGAGAATGGTTGAAGTGAATGGACCCTTGAGGAGTTTCAGTTCGTGTTGTGGTTGTGGTAAAGAAGACATGTGGTACAAGTCTATTACCTTGGTATATGTTCGGTGGCCTTGTGATGTGAAACCAGGAACATGGAAAGTGGGAAGGTAGGCCTTGTGGCACGATCCCTTGTTATAGAAGTTAGTGATGCTCGAAAGAGCAGCTCGAAGATGAGTCGTTATAAGGTGGGGAGGTTGTAAGATCCCAGATATTTTTAAGTTAATTTTATATTTATGTTTTGGTTTGGAATATTCTTTTGGATAGATAAGTGCTTCCCTGGGGGTGCCTCAGGGGTCTCAGGGGTTCCCCAGGGGCTCAGGGTGCAAAGAGTAGAGAAATTAGTCCAAGAAGTGTTAGGCACACAGTTAGGGGTAACTGTGCGGGTAGACCGTGCGGACCAACCATCCTCGGACAGTAGCCTGAGCACAGTTACTACATAGTTAGGGAAAACCATGCAGGATTCCCAGGAATCCATGCAGGATGGCATCTCGCGGACAGTAGATCCTGCATGGTTTGTGCAAGGTTTGTAAAACCATGCGGGTAAACCGTGCGACCCAGAAAATTTCGAAAAAATTAAAAAAATTCCACCCCATGATTTTAATACCCAATTTGGGTTTCTCCTCCATTCCACCTCCTCTAGTCATAGTGACACCCCAAGAACCTCAATAGCTCTCATGGATCAATCTCCCTTATTTCTTGGTCATTTGGAGCTCCGTCGGTTGCAGATCGAAGCTCTGGGTAAGTCTAATCCTATATTACCTTATATCTTTTAGATTAGGGTTTGTGGTTTCTTCCATCTACTTCCAATTCTCTAAACCCCTCTTTTTCAGGTGAGATATAGGTTGGGGCTTCAAGGGGTGTTTGAATCTGGACCAAAGGCCAGGATTAAGAGAGCGTTCATCAATGGGTTCAAGGTAGGTGGTCTACAAGTTTTATCCCTTGATTTTTATAGAGATTTGTGAGTATAGTGTTTTGATTCTTACCCTCTTGTGAACATTATATCACGCAATTATTAGGATGTGATGTTTAGAATGCCTAAACAACAAAATGGAACCCTCATGATCCCTGTGGGATGCATGGAGGATGATGGGATCTATGTTAGGGACACCCATGGGGTGTGCCAATGTTCCCGAACATAGAGTTTAGCTAAGTAAATGTAGGGACATGTGCGAGAACATAGAGCCCAGGGTGAATCTGATGTTAAGATTGAAGGATGTGAATGGGAGCCCTAGTAATATACCTTGGTTGGGCGGTGACCTATGTGGGTGTTGTTGGCTTAAAAAGGGGTAAAGTGAGATAAAGGGAAAAGATAAGGGGTTAGCTTTATACATGATTATGCTTAGTGAGATAAGCATGAGAAATGGTAATTGGGGATGAATTGTGGAATGGGTTAATACACGACAATTAGGTGGTGCACCTAAATGACTGAATTCAATGAAGGGATTTTGTTATGTGATATGATAATTGTGTTTGAAATGAATAAGTGGGTAAATTCTTGTGAAATGATAAATGGGATAAATGGGTTAATGAATGGACAATGATGAATTTGGATAAGGAAAAGGTTTTTTTGAATACAGTAAATGGGTTAAGGCACGAAAATGGGAATTTTGATAGATAGATATTAATAATAATTAGAATTTGTGTTAATGGGTTATTACATGGGCATGACTAGAGAACATAATGGAATGGATTTTGAGCCTATTAATGGAGCCCAGTGAGTTAGGCTTAATGAAAAATTCCTAGTGAGATAGGCACAATGAATGAATTCTTAGTGAGATAAGAATGATAAAAGGGAACTTGGATAAACAACTAAATGATGTGAACTGTGGTAAATGTGTAAATGGGTTATGGAATAGTACTAATTCCCATGTTGTTGTTATAAATTGTGAATGTTGATTACCAATGGAATTGGTTATGTTATGTTGTGTTATGTGTTGTGATATGCAATGGCATTGAATATAATTGGTTGTGTTATGGTATGGTTGTAGTGATTTGATAAATAAGCATGTTCACATGGCTTGGTAGTGTGGGGTATTGAATGAGGTTCTACGCCCACAGGTTAAGTTGGACTGATGCTCTAAAATCCACCCCTAATGCACTGGTTAGGGATGAGGACTGATACTATATTCCCCTAATTGTTTCATTCCACCTGGACTGAGTCTCTAAGGTGAGGTTATTGTATTGATGTCATTCCACCCAGACTAAGGCTCTAAGGCGAGGTTATTGTATTGATTTCATTACACCTAGACTAAGGCTCTAAGGTGAGGTTATTGTATTGATGTAATTCCACATGGACTAAGGCTCTAATGTGAGGTTATTGTATTGATATCATTGCACCTAGACTAAGGATCCATGGTGAGGTTGTTGTATTGATGTCATTCTACCCGGACTGAGGCTTCATGGTGAGGAAAATGTGTTGATATGATATGTGGATCCCTAGTGATATAGGGAATTGCTTTGTTTTCTTTATACATTGTGAATGATTTCCTTAGACCTTTTGTAGATGATATTTATTCCTAACCCATGGAACATGTGATCAATATGTTTTATTTAAGGAATATGGTATAAGAAATGGAATTGGGATAATTTATAGTCATGAATTAAATGGATCTCATTTAATAATGGCACTCGAAATATCCCTTTCTTACTCACCATTTATATAGTACTTGCATGAACTATCTATTATACTAGATATTTTGTAGATACTATTGGTGGTGGACTACTGAGTTTTGTACTCACACCCTTCACGGGCCACTGTTGGGTACCCGAGAAAATCTATTGGTTGTAGTTCAGGACAATGGCAGAGGCCCTACTGTGAGATGTTGAGTTGGGATTGGGATGTACATGGAGAAGGAACCAAACTCGGATTTAGGACCCATTTGGAGTTTTGGCCACTTGTTTTATTTTGGTATTCTTCCACTTTACACTACTAGTATGGAATGACATGGTTGTATTTGATTTTTGGTTTGTACCCTATTTGGGAAATGATTGGATATACTATTTTATTGGTATTTTATATTATTTCTACTATTTATATTGTGTTATACTGTGGCTTACTCTGGTAAAGAATGTATAGTCTCCCCACGTGACTCATTAGACCCTCACTATAAGTCAGCAACCTCTAGCGTATGGGGAGGCGTGCTTGAGGTCATGTGATGACCCATCTCGGAGCACCAGTTTAGTGGCTTCTGGGTTAGGGATATTACATTCCCAATGTAAATTCTCAATGTAAATACCAAAAACCTAAGAATGTGACTCAAACAATGAGTTTTTCTTTTCCTAGATCATTTATGTTGGGAGTTTTGAGTCAGTTTATAAAATATTTCTTTACGATTCTAAACTATAAAATTATAAAAATTTCCACCTAAAAACTAGTTTACTATGTTTTAGGGGTAAGGGTAAGAAATTTATAAAATATTTCCACTAAATGGAGGGGAAAAATATAATGGTATGGAAGTTTCCTAAGAATCCACCTAAATCTATCCTAGGTTTTATGAAAAAAACTCCCCCTCATCCTTGATAAACCATGTAATATTATTTATCACCTATGTTATCATATTCCTAGGATAAAATTTTTTCACAAAGAAATTAAAAAACTATACCAGGTATCAAAAATATATTATTTAAGGAATTATAACTATATACAACATTTAAACTTTAATAAAAATAGAAAAAAACAATAATTTATGCTCCTCCTCACTAAGCCCATATAGAGGTAATTACCTCATAGTACTGAAAAAGTTTCTGATAAACTCAAAAGAATCATCATTTGGAAGTCCATTTAAGGATGATATCATAGATATGTGGGACTATTTAATTTAATAATTCTTAGTCTTAAGAGTAATCCTTTTTCATGAATTATTTCTAGAAGAAAGTGGAAATTAAAACTCCCTAATCCTAGGTATCTCAAAAACTTGATTTATAGACCGTGGTGGACTAAGATTCTGATTTTGGTCCATAACTATTTCATTTTAATAATTTTTCATTTTCAATTGATTTATCCATTAAGTGCACTATGATTTTTTCTAATTTTATATTTAAAATATCTAGAATAAGTGATTTTTTCCAAGTGTTCATGTAGATATAAATGAAAATATATGATAATAACACACACAAAAAGTGTAACAAGAAGTTTTAGAATTTTATTGAATATATTTATGTGTTTTTATTATTTTTTATTAAACATAATGAATTATTTTTATTATTTTTTCCTTTTTCGGTTGGTGACTCGTTCCTTCCCTAAAAACAACACCAATAATTATATAGGTAGATCATTGATTATTATCAAATTTATTTATTTATAAACCTACTTAATACTAGAACTATTGTAACAAACCCAAAACCAAAACCCTATAGGTATTGGTTACTTTAATAAAGTGACAAAAGATATACGAGATGAAATCACACATGATCAAATAACTTAGTGGTATTGATAGACTAAATGAATACATGATTATCACATGAAAATTAAATGCTTGAAAAACAACTTAAAATTCCTTTTAGAACATTATTATTTCTTCTAGTATATAATTAAAATCATTCATAGTTAACTTCTTGATACACTTGGTATAAGAAAACATAATAATGGTTGAAGTCATATTCTTAGTAAGGGAAAGATTACACAAAAATATATCATAGAATAAACAAGACATGAATAATATGGAGAAAATAAAAAATTAATCAAATAGAACATAAAAATAATATCATGAAAAGGGAATATATCCTCTGATCATATAAAAAATAAATAATAACATGGATAATAATAACTGATTTCATAATTATAGAATGTATAATGATATACATCATAATATTTACATCAGATCCTTGTGCTATAAAATTATATATTAATAGTTAAGAAAACTCCAAATACCTAAGATATTTTTTCTCAAAGTACATACCACTACAACATTGGGATATAATGATCCAAAATTATTAATTACTAAATCCAGTGCATTCATACTATGAAATAAATAAATAACAACACAATACATAATCAATATAAACATTCATATTAAAAAATTGGTATACAAAATGTAAATATTTTCCTTATTCAATAACTAGAATAACATGATCATAAGACATAAAAATATATATAGTGGATGGTATCATTAGATAATATCCCTAATGAAAAAAATACTTAATGGATACTAAGATATATGAAAAACCCCTTTTATAGATATTATAATGTCACTTTTATAATAGAAAAAATATCCTTTTCTTTTGAAAACATTTTAAAAGGAAAATTTTCTTGAATATTTAGAAAATTACATTATTTTAAAACAAAAATGGAAAATTTTAAATTAATAATAAATTTAATTAATAGTTATGATGGTGGTAAAATCCATCCATTCAGTAAATGTTAAATCAAATATTATTTTCATAGTTTTGTTAAAAAGTCCAAAGTACATTTTTCAAAAAATGATATGATAGTTCCTTTCAGGACATTGTAAAGAAAGAATAATATAGTTGAAAATGAATTTAAAAATTCATTGGAATATAAAAAAACATTCCTGAAAAAATTTTAGATAACATTAATATGGTGGAGAAAGATTTCTGACCAAAAGGAGAAATTAGATTTTTTCCTTAAAAACATTTATTATACATTTAAATCAAAAAAGAGTATGAAATGAAGTAAAAAAAATTATAATCGATATATAAATATATTATTAGAAAATATATGTATTTTTAAAACTTATGGAGCTCCTAATTTCCTTCAATGGATGTTCAATCATAAACAATCCCAAATAAAAATGAGATTGTAGAATAAATCCTTACCTTAGATTTTTTTCTTGGTCGGACTTGTTCCAAACTCCTATATTACAACTTTTTATTAATTATTTACTTTAATAAAAACATTTTATAGGTTTATTACCTTATTATAATCCATTTTATTTAATTTATTATTGTTTCGTATATAGTTTCTAAATTGATTAAGTTCATTTTAGATGTTTTCTTGATGTTTGGTTTATAATTCAAAAAGAACTTTAGCAGGTTGACCATGGTCAAATGAGACATTATTTAATCATATATATAATATTAATCATTACATTATTATCACTATTATATAATAACTACCATTTTATTACCATTTATGAAATGTGGCCCTGAAAAATGAATCCTATCACTTCACGGAGGTAGGGGTCCACATATATGTACGAACGACATTTTAAATTTCCAAATGATTGAAGTGTAAGAATAAAAATAATATATTATTTTTAAAGAAACATAATTAAATAATTAATATTAAATATATTAAATAAATATTTCACAATAACAATACTTGTGAGGTGGTGATGAAAAATGAAAAAAATCATTTTGTGGAAACGGTAGTCCGTATGTATGTAGGAGTGTTGCTTTCATTTCCCAATAGATGGAAAAAGAGATGAAGAATTTTTTTCCATAATAATAACAAAATTTTAGTATATTCAATATAATTATGTTATCATATTATCATGGTTATGATATATTTTCAAGAGGTTTAAGAGTAAATGAAATTAAAGGACACGGTTAACAGTTATACCACTTCTTTAGAAATCCTCCTTTGGATTAAACCTTAAGATTTAATAGGATGGTCTCAGGGGAAAAGTAAAATATCTAGGAAGTGTATAAGGAATCTAGGAAGGTATTTATGTAGTTATTTTTAAATTTTATTAACATTTGTAAATAATAGTTAATAGGGGGTGTATTTTATAAGTGAGGTGGGTGGTGATCTTATAAATACTTGAAATATTAATATATAATTTCTTTCTACTCATGTAAAATAGATCCAAAGTGACATATATTCAAATATAAATTATATAAGGTTCAAATATAATTAAAAAATAAAATTTATACAATTATAAGTGGAATTTTAAACCTTATCTTTTGGTTTTAACCTATTTGTTAACTCCCTTTAACATTAACCGGGTTAACAAATTTTCAATCATTAAGGACCCTGAAAGTAATTTTAAAAATTAAAAGTGGCACATAAATGGATAATTCATGAGTCTCAAAATTTTCTCATCCATTAACATGTTTTAATTATTTCATAATTATTTAGAAATAATATTTAAACCATCGATACAACTTAAGGCCATTTTTAGGATTATTCACAAAAATTATCTTTAAAGCCATCAGGATAATAATAAATTAGAATATAATTACTTTAAATAATAATAATAATTTATAATTATGTATCAAATTATTTTTAAACCATTATTAATAAAAACAAATTACTTTTAATGTTTTTAAAATCATTTACTTTATATTTCTACTACACAAGCATCGTGTTGGTGTTACATAAGCATTTTAGGTAATTATGACATCACTAAAAATTAGAAATAAATTAACATCACAAAAATAATTTACTAATATTTAATATAAAAATTTATAACCATTAACAACTTCTTTCCTCCTGAAATAATCATCTTATAAATATTAAAAAAATGAGAGTGATATTTTTTATTTATTCTTTCTGTAAAGTAATATAAATGTCATTATCCAAGGAAAATGTCCCCAAAATTATGTATATTCAAATATATAATGATTATGGTAAAACTAAATTAACAAATTAAAATAATGGAAATTTTTATTGTGATTTTAATCCTCAAACCATACTTTTAACCATGTTTTTCCCATTTTACCCTTTATCGTGATGACTTATTTTTACTATATTAGCTATTCATTATAAAAAACTTAAATTTACCTATTTACCAAATTTTAAACACATGATCATAAATATTTAATCCATTTTTTAATATTAAGTCTTTATAATCATTATAAATTAATTTTCATATATGTATGAAAAACGCATCAATTGTTTTAAGAAAAATACCCTATTAAAATATAAAAATAATTTCACACCAAAAAAAAGTATAATATTGATTCCTATAGAATTAAATTGATTTTATTATGTAAAATGTAACTTTTGTGACTTCTAATCAAATATAAAAAATAATGGAATTTTTTAATTAAATGAACCATGAAATAATATTATTTAAACATTACCATTACAACCTAGCCATTAGATTAGTGGGTGTGAACAAAAGTAAGTAAATTTTGAAATATAAATATTGAGGGTTTTCATAATACAAATAATTAATTTAATCAATAAATTTAACATTCATATAGTCTTTGTTACTAGGTAAAGAATTATAATAAATTCATTTTATGCTTTCAAAAAAATATTTCTTTTAAAATTAGTTTTTAATGGTTTTATACTCATGAATTATAATGAATTTATGATAATTTTAGTATTTAAATTTAAAAAATGAATAATATTTTTGAAATCAACACATAAAAATTAATTTGTTGTGAATTTTTGGAATTTTTATGCAAACCATGATTTTTAAGTGAATAGTGAAAAATACTGATTTGGGGGTATTACACTATGGTTAGTAGGGTTAAACTATAGAGAATGGAATCTATGAAAACCAAAAAAACAAAAGAAACCATAAAAAACAAATAAATACTAAAAAAGATCAATTGAGATGATGTTGGAATGAATTATAAAGGAAGGTACTCTAGTGAAAGCATAATAGAAACAATGGAAAAGGTTGAAAGGTAATTAATGATGGATTTATGGAGAAGAAACAGACTGGATGGACTTGATAAAAGCCTCAAAACTATTGCATCAGAATTAAACTTAAAAGAGAAAAAATATTTTCAAAAAGAAGGTTGAAACATTGAACTATTATTAGGTTAGTAACCTTTACTAGAAACCTATTAAAAGGGATGATATATCTATCAAGCACTCAAGAAATAGAGAATTATTCATAAATAAAAAAACCTCAACCTTTTAAAATTTATTTTCTTCAGTTGGAGTTATTGTGGAAAGAGATCCCCTACTCTTCAACCATTGGTACCTGAAGTAAGGTAGAAATAATGTTCATGAGGAAGAAAAAATATAAAACAAAAATTGAAGGGGACTTAATGTGAACTTATAATGAAACACCACATAATATTTCGACTTTAGTAAAGAATGAATTGATTTTGAATGACCAAAATCAATCTATTTCTAATTTAATTTTTCAAAACATCATTTAAAAAAATATAAAATAAAGCATAGAAATATTACAATAAGAAAAACTAAATTATAAGAATTAAACTGAGAATGAAAAAAATAAAAACATAATTCAATTCATCTAGTATAACCCACCTAAAATTTTTTAACTAAAAATTATCATAGAATCAAGAAAATTATTTAATTAAAGCATCTCAAATAAAATAAGAAAAAATAAATAAGAATAAGGAAGACTTTTTTTCTTTGAATCCTCCTTCCAGCAAAACCCCCCTTTATTGTTTCTCTGATCACTACCCCTTTCCTCTGGTCTAGCCCCACTCTATTGTATTCATCCTATATATATTCATGTACAAACTCCTTGAATTATAATTTATAGACACTCTCACCAAGAACTTATCCATAGTCTCCAAATGGAATAGTTCACTGTATATCTTCTTCCTCATACTGACTTTAGATGAGTCCCTTAAATTGTATACACTCCTCCCACATGGTATTGGATACAACTACATGTATATGATAATTATGATTTGGTTTAATCTTCATCTGCATCTCTAGTAGGATTTAAATATCTCCATGAACTTAGATTCATTAATATTGACACCTCATTATAGATCTACTTTCTTGATTTACCACTGGGGGTGAATATATTTACCCCGTTTATGAATTATAATTTTTTAATTTAACCTATAGAACATGTTAAGGTTCTCTATCATCTCAAAAATATCTCACATCCACACATCATGTTAAATAGTAATAAATAAGAGGGAAAAAACATTATTTATAAGGGTCGATATAAAACCTATACCTTTTTATGTTGGATAGATTACCCAAAATATATTCTTCACTACATGAAAAAGTGATTACAATAGTGGTTGGTTACACACCCAAATTATAATCCTTTATAAATGGTTATACACCCCAACTTCAGTTTCCTCTTTAGTAAATTGTTTGAAACTCTAGTCACAAACTCATTATTAATTTTTTTATCTTGTAATAAATAGATCATTAAATGATATAAGTTTCTTAAACATCTATTTTAAATAGACCTCTTTCAAAAATAAGGTTGGATCAATAGGTATTGCTTCTGTTTAATATTAAAAAACTCTAATAACTACTTGAATAGGTCTACACAACTCTAAAATCATTCAAGATATTGAAAGATATGGTTCATCATTTTCTTTCTAAACATTCATGCATTAGGCCTTATTCTTCATCAAAATATCTCTCTAGCTTCTAAATCCTCTCTCTCCTTGATATAGTGGTTTACCGATTCTTTTCTTTTATCTTCTCAACTCTATTCTTTGTAAAACTGGTCTTCATGCAGATATAGTATACTACATGATATTCTCAATTGCTTTTATTTTCATGAAAATATTATTTTTTGTATGGACTTAACATGATACTTCAATTGCATATTAAATTTTCTCATACATGAAATTCATGTATTGTGATGATCTAGGAATAGAACCCCCATGAACTAAATCCTTATGAACTCCCAGTTCTTATGTTGATAAATCACAAAGGACCCCCTCTTTGTGTATTCTAGTACACATTATTCACCTTTACTTTACACATTTATTAAGTTAGCTACTTATTCTTCTTCACATACTATACCTCACTCCAAATTCTCATATTTTACCTACACTTTGTGTAATTAGTACATGGTTCAAAAAAGTACTATGAATACTATTGTTTGTGTAGGGAACTTTCAAGTCAAGATCCTTTAAATTTCTCACATGAATCTATTCCCATTATAATAAATAATTAATAATGCAATCAAGGAGGATATTTATAGCCAACAGTGATCGAGAGTATCCCTTAATAAATCCATAAATCACATTTAAACTTCCATATCATGTTACTCTGAGAAATATATAATTTTATATCCCCAAGCCTCACTCCATTCTCGCATGTTTACAATACCGCACACTATACTCATGATCAAACCATAACATAAAATAGACCTCCTGTAATCACATACTAAATGATCATGAATTATTCAACTTCTAAATTATTCTTTATATATATACTATATGCTTATTTTTTATCCAAGTTATCATTCCTTCAATAGGAACTCAAATTTCATACACTTATTATCATTTTAGGCATTTTATAACATTCTAATCTTGTACATACTTGAATAATAGACCATAATCACATGATCCTCCATCAAATACTAACCTCGGTACATCGCATATCGACCGTACAAGCTGTTTAATCCTCTGATTTTTCATCGCATGATAACCTCATGACACTACATAAAAATTTAACAGTCCAAATCCCTTTTTAAAATTTTTTAACTTCCAATATTTTCTTGAAATTTCATGATGGTTTTTATGTAGTTTGGACTAAGTATCTTGATCACAAACTCACTATACATTCAAAATCTTACACTGATGAACTCAACCTCACAATGAGGATAACAAATTCAAACGTCATTATTTAAATCCACGTTTCACTCCCCTATTGTTCATAGATTTTAAGTAAAGTAATAGTATTTGATTATAATAAATATTCCAACATTTAAATAGTGGATAAAAGGGATCCTCTTAAATTACATGGCATATCCCTTAGCTAGCAAGTGAACACTGCAAGGATTTTAGAGTTCTCCCTAAGCCTACTGTGATACCCAAACATGAGAGTCTTAATTATATAAATGTTGAACCACATGATCTATAACTACCATAAAACATGTTATTCATGTTGTTTCCTCTTTGGTATATGTTCCACCATAGGCAATTTCACTTGATGTTTTCCTATACCTCTATATAGGCTACCGGAGATGGCTATGTTGGACCTAGTTTTTTAAAAAACACCTAGAGAAAATTATATCCACTATAATAAAAAGTATACATCCCACATTAATAATATATAAATATTCTAAAAAACATAATTATCAAAATATTACATCATATAAAACACTAAGATTATTTTCTTTCAAGTGGAAACTATTATCTTTCAATTAATATTTCAAATTTTAACTTCTCTCAACTTCATCAAATAACATAAACTCTTTATTCTCATCATTTAAAAGTACATCTAAGCTCAAAATTATTTATGTTATAAAAATTCTTCCATTCCATATCTCATTAGAACATTTAGTAAACATTAATATTGGATTTAAGATTATCACATGTTTTTTTGAAGATATATCCATAATAAACCTTTAATCATCACAATATCTTTTCATTAAACACTTATTGACACATTTAAAATAAATACGATTTATATAATGGACACTTGAATCTACCCTTTTGGATTATATTGTCAATATCTTTTCATACTCTAGATGTTAAAATACATTTTTCTCTTTCTCTAATGTATCATCAAGAAATACATAGAAAATGTTGAGAATTACTCATTTCATCTAATACTTTTGAAACCTTTTACTTATCCATATTTTTGAACTAATAATTAACTTGTTCCATTTTCATAGAAGTTTTATACCACATTATTTCTTTAGAAAATATCCTTAAGTTAGGAAAATAAAATTCTATATGGGATTTTTTTATGAAACAAGAGCGTATAACCAAGGTTATTAATGTTGTCCATAAATCATCCATCACCATGCTTCAATTCACTCTAACAATTTCATCATTCATGTTTTAGGGATTATCAAATAGCAAAATCATGATATATATATATATATATATATCCTACACTCATATGAACAAAATAATCATAAATTTCAAGTGAAAAAAATATATCTCCCCCTGTTATATAAATATCAAATTCCCCTTAATAATAGATTTATAATCATTTATAATAGGATTGAGAGAATGATTATATACCTGAAATTTCATTTTTTATCTATTTAGTAATTCCACATTCACTATGTAATGAAATAGTGATATATTTAACTCATATTTTCTCCCCCTCAAGGTATTTATTCATAGCCTTAAATTACACACATGTTAGTACAAAAAAATAGATAAGGGAATAAAGACAAGCCTCCTTTTTTAAAAGAAATAGAAATCAGGCTGATAGTTTACTCTCACTATTTTCTATTAATTATTTATTTTGATATTAGGATATGAATTTATATACCTCTTATTAATAGAATTCTTAGGTTGTATGATTAAATTTTGCATTAGAGTTGTTCCTTTATATGGAGAATTCATACCCACATCAATCATTGAAATAGTTTCATTACCCAATGGCTTCATATTTTGAACATCTCTTCTTGGGATGGTAAAATGGACATAAAATTCTTCATTCCATCTCTTTACTAATTACAACACCCCTTGAAATTTCCTTGAATTTTAAAATTAAAACATGTAGATGAATTCTCAATCACATAAATATTCTAATATTATAACCCCAATTTATTTAATTTTTCTCTCCATCAATCTATTATTTCTTCATTACATTGGTCATCTTCAATAGATATATCTAGATATATAATAATCCTTTATTGACCTATGTATCTTATTTGTTATTATTACATGTATTTGTGAAAAGATTAATATTTAATGACTCTTTATTTTTAGATTTATGAATTTTATTCCCTTTCACTACATAGGGAATCTATCTTAGAAGTTTATATTTTGATTATGAATATTGATTTAACAATTTCATTAATTTATTATTGATTTTGATGATCATAATATACCTCATTTGTTTTACTAATTTTGTTTCATTAAGTGAATTTAAAAATTATATTTATTAGAATATTTATTTTGTTTTCCATTGAATTTTAGAAGTAATTCAGGTTAAGTTTTATTTTTCTAAAGTAGTCTAGACATTTTGATGAAGTTTGGAATCACTGTTCATAAGCCTATTTTTAAGTAGAATGTTAGGTTTGGTAACCTAACTTTCGGTAGGGAATACTATTTTTGGAACCTAACATTTGGACTGTATGATAGGATTGGGAATATAACATTTTGTGAATAACCCTATGTTTGAATAACTAATGTATTTTTAAATAACCCATGTTTTGGAATAAATAGTACATTATGATCCATAATTTTGAAGATTACTTACCCAAAGAAACCCTATATTGAATCACTCATAAGAAAGATTTTAATTTTAGATATTTATGATACTTCTATATTGATTTCATCAAAGTAAATATCTCATTAAAATATTTTAGAATACCATTTTATAGTATCTTCAACAATGGATTAAATTATTCCCATTTCTAATGGAAGTTATGATTTTTAGTGGGTTATTAAATTCAAAATTTAAAATTATTGAGTGTTTTGAAGATCTAAATTTATCTAGTGATATTTATAGATCATATTGATTAGATTCAAATCATATTTCTAATTTATTCTTAATAGAATTATCTAGTTGATATAACTGGGCTACAAAGATTAGAGTTGAATTCTTCTGAACACTTATCAGTTTCTCCAAAGAACTAAAAAGTTGAATCACTTTTTAATATCATTAGGACATTATAATATTATTAAAATTTTTTTGTTGTACATATTTATTGTCAATATTCTGTAGTTAATTTATGTTTTCTATCAGGACTACACTTTAGGAATATACATATTGAAAATTGATTCCATGTATCCATTCTACCATTGAGAAGTCTTTTTTATGCCACTATTGTGTCATTTTTAAATTTTCTATAGAAACTTAGAGTTTATTCAAAAGGAATAATCTGTGAAGAATTTATTATATTCCTCTTAATATTTATTCTTTTTTCATTTGTGAAGGAAACTATGAGATGATCCTATTTTCAGCAATTAATATCTATTATTTGTTCTTTTGGAGTGTCATATTCTCATTATAAGATATGGTTTCCGATGTTCCCTATAAAATAACTTAACTTATTGTAAGGTGCCAATTTCTTGAACCTAGTTTTCAAGTTCCTTAGTAAAACAAACTTTTTAGTGAAAATAAGCAAGATCATGAAGAAAGTGTTGGTGGATTAGGATAGGGGATCTTTGTTCCCCATACTACTATAAAAATTACCTTATTATTTAATTTATTTTTACACTATATAATCTATGTGAATAAAAGTGTACTACATCACTTTCCAAATCATAAAGGGAGATCATTTTTAATTTATTGAAGTGTTTTAAAGGGACACAATTCACTCCATCTTGTTTCATTGTGTTTATTCTGACCAAAAATTTGTATAAAATGAGCGTTCTTTGAAGAAACATGTTATGCTATATCACAATTGATCTAAAGGTATTTATAAATAAAACTTTATATGGATAAAATAAAAAATGAATGACAATGATCAGAGAATCATATTTCAATAGACATAATTATAGACACTGTAAAGCATATATAGTCAAATATTTGAATAATATTAGTTTCAAAGATTATAAGAAGATTGTTAAATCATATGAAATCCGTAAAGAAGAAACATAAAAGTGTGATATAACCAAAGAATTTGAATATGATGTAAATTCAATATCCATGAATGCAATCATTTGTGGACTTGCACCTTGTTAATTTAATCATTTTTATTAGGTACCTACTGCCTATGAGATGTGGAAGACTGATGCACTTTCCTATGAAATAATTGATAATGTCAGAAATTTAAGGCACAAAATTGATAAAGAATAAATTTGATACTTTTAGGATGTATTAAGGAGAAATTATTACTCAAATGAATATAACATTGATTGAAATAGTCAATAGTGTTACTCTATAAGAACTCTAATTCTATAACTGTTTCATACATTGAAAGTTATTAGATTTTTGCCCTCTAAGTATAATTTAATCTCTAATACTGTTAGGTAATTTAAACCTAATAAATAATTAATAATAAAGGATTTTATTCGTACTCTAATGATGTATGATGCTAAAATGTATGTTGAGGATAAATATAAATGAATAATCAAAAGAGAGAATAATACTATTCTAGTTTATATTATAAAAGGTGAAATGAAGTTTAATGAGTATGTTATATCCTCAATTGATTCATGTTGTTTAAAATTTTGAGAAGAACTGGCTCACCTAGATATAAGATTCAGTAAGTTCTATAAAAGGAAGAAAAAAAATTCAAGAAGTATTTTAATGATTTCAAGAAGAATGCTAATTAACTAAATGAGGTTAGGTCTTATGAATGAAAATAGTTGGTTCATATCATACCTAATTTCCCACAGTTTAAGGAAACAATTGTTGTACCTATCGTACCCCTCGAGGTTTAATTTTCATGATCACAATCACTCTCTTATTTATCTAATATTGTTTTAAGTGTTTTTGGATGATAGGAATAAATTCAGGGTGCCAAGGAATTGGGCCAAGAAGGCCAAGAAGGCAAAAAGCCAAAGTGGACTGAAATTCAGTCCACCGGCCAACCAGTGGCTTCACCACCGGCCAGCCGGTGGCACCCAGACAGAAGGCTGAGCCACTGCCTCAGCACCGGCCAACCGGTGCCTCACCAGCAGCCAGCCGGTGGCACCCAGCAGAATAGTGTTTGCTACTGCCTCAACACCGGCCAACCGGTGGCCTCCTCACCGGCCAGCCGGTGGAGCCTGAGCCCGAAGGCCTCTCCATTTTGCAAGCACCGGCCAACCGGTGGCTCTGTACCGGTCAGCCGGTAGAGCCAGTCAAACTAGCCGTTGGGCCTTTGACCAGGCTGGTCCACTTGCCTCCCAACGGCTCCGAAGCCTTTTCCAACGGCTCCAAAGACCTCCAAAGGCCATATGAGGGTTCCCCCTCTATAAATAAAGGACTAGGAACCCCCGGAAGCCTAAGGAACAACGTCGGAACTATTGTGAAACCCAAGGACACATTTTGATCATTTGGCGAACCTCCGACGCATTCCTCCAAGGAATCCTCCAATTGCTCCAACTCAATTCCACATCCAAGGAGCACCACCAAAGAAGATTGGGAACGCCCTTCATCAACTCCTTCAATCCATTGGCACCCAAGACTTCCCCATTACGGTTTTTCATTGCTTTATTTATTTTGAGCATCAAATTGGGTTTGTGCCTACAAACCCCATCTCTTTCTCTCATCTCCTCTTTTGGGTTCTCACACCACCTTCAAGGTGTGAAGAGGTTGGTCAAGCCTTTCCTTTAAAAGGCTTGAGACATAGGTGAGCTATCCTTCACCTGTAAGAAGGCTAGTGGGTTCTTGCTCAACCATTGAAAGCAAGTGGGTTCTTGCATAACCATCAAAAGCAAGCTGTAATAGGTTCTAGACTAACCTTAAAGTCTAGTGGGTTTCTTGCTAAAACCATTGAAAAGCAAGCGGTAGTAAATCTCTCAACGGTTGAGTTGGGAGCGGAGACGTAGGCTTGGGTTTAAGCCGAACTCCGTTATCAAGCTTTGTGTCTTGCCTCTTTTATTTCCGCTGCATTCTTTAACTTTGATTTTAAATTATTAATCATTTTTTTAAAAGGCAATTCACCCCCCCTCTTTCCATCACTTCCTTTTCTTCTCCGCCCAACAATTGGTATCAGAGGCAAAATTTGAGTAATACCTTCACCGGTTTCAAATTCAAGATCCATTGTGATGGCTTCAACTTCTTTCGCCCCCGAAGGATATTCTTTGGGTCGTGCTCCATTTTTTGATGGAACCGACTATACCTATTGGAAAACCCGCATGACCACTTTTCTTAGAAGCATAGGTTATCCCATTTATAAAATTTTCATGCATGGTTATTCTCTCTCCTCTCCCGATGAATCCAAATGGACTCAAGCCGATATTAAAAATTTCAAGCTTGATGGCAAAGCCATGAACGCTCTACATTGCGGCCTTGATCGTAATGAGTTCAATCGAGTTTCCACATGCACATCATCACATGAAATCTGGAAACTTTTGGAGGTTACCCATGAGGGGACCAACAAAGTCAAGGATACTCGATTGGACATGTACCGTCAAGATTTTGAATCTTTTTCAATGCATCCATCTGAAAATATTTCTGAAATGTTTACTCGTTTTACTGATGTTTTCAATGGTAGAAAATCTCATGGAGATAATATTTCTGCAGAAACGATGGTCAAGAAGATCCTTTGGATCCTACCAAGCTCATGGGCTCCAAAAGTCACGGCAATCCAAGAAGCCAAAGACATCAAGAACATGCCGGTCGAAGAGCTCATCGGATCCCTCATGACTTATGAGATCACAATGAGGAGGCAAGCTGAAAAGGAAGGCAAACCGATCAAAACTCCAAAGAACATCGCCTTCAAGGTACAAAAAGAAGAAAGCTCCTCCTCCTCATCATCTTCCTCTTCAAGCGGTGATTCCGAAATGGAGAATCTTGCCCGCAAAATGCACAAGTTCATGAAGATGAACAAAAAGAAGAAATCCCGCAAGGCTCAAAAGGAAAAACACGATGAAAAATCCGAGCCCGAGGTAACATGCTACGGGTGCGGCAAGAAAGGCCATTATAAGCCCGATTTTCCACTCAAAAAGAAAAAGGCCAAGAAAAAGGAAAAGAAGAAGGCTTTCAAGGCCACATGGAGTGATAGCTCCACATCCTCCTCCTCCTCAAGTGACAACGGTAACAAATGCCTAATGGAATTTCATGAGGTAACATCTTCCGACTCCTCATCCTCTAGTACTTCAAATTCTTTTAATCATTTATCATATGAGGATCTCCAACATGCTAGAGATCAATTGGAGGAAGGTTTTCACGAACTTTCTTCAAAATTCGTTGCTTTAAAAAAGAATTTCCAAAAACTCTCTTCCGAAAAGGAACAACTTCTCAAAGAGAAGGAAGAGTTGTCCCTCAAAGTCCAAAACCTTCCCGATATTGATTCCATGGAATCAACCATCAAGGATTTAAGGGAATCCCTTGCCAAGTTCACCAATGGGGAACAAAGTTTGACCAAACTCCTAGGTTCCCAATGCATATCTAGAACCACCGAAGGGCTTGGCTATTCCAAGAAAGCTTCCTCTTCCTATGATCCTACTATTTTTGTAAGGGGGAGCTCCCAATTTAAATTTTGTAATTATTGCAAAAAACCCGGGCACTTAATCTATGAGTGCAATTGCAAAAATGCCCGGTATGGTAGGCCCAAAACCATTTTCCTTAATGATGAATTTCAAAGGAGAAGACCCGCCATAAGACAAATGTGGATTGAAAAATCCCTTTTAGCGAGTCTCTCCGGGCCAAAATTTTTTTCGGTTTCAAAAACCTCTCCCTGGTGATTTGTTATTTTTATTTAGGGGGAGTTAGGATTGTTTAAGCTTTTTTTGCGTTTTTCATTTCATTTCAAAATTTTTGATTCAAAACTTTCAATTCAAAATTCTCAATTCAAAATTATTATTCAAAACATTCAATTCAAACTGTTATTCAAAATTTTCGATTCAAAACTTTCAATTCAATTTCAAAAATTTCAATTGGTTTAAAAAACTCTATCTTGTTTTTCAACGCTTCCCTCAATCAAGTTTTATGCCCCGTGCTATTTTGATAATCACAAAGGGGGATAAATTCTTGGTTGATTGGGGGAAAAATATTTTAAAGCATGCCACTCATTTCAGTCTTTTTACATTACTTGTTTTGGTGATTGTGATCATCAAAATAGGGGGAGATTGTTGTACCTCTCATACCCCTCGAGGTTTAATTTTAATGATCACAATCACTCTCTTATTTATCTAATATTGTTTTAAGTGTTTTTGGATGATAGGCATAAATTCAGGGTGCCAAGGAATTGGGCCAAGAAGGCCAAGAAGGCAAAAATCCAAAGTGGACTGAAATTCAGTCCACCGGCCCACCAGTGGCTTCACCACCGGCCAGCCGGTGGCACCCAGACAGAAGGCTGAGCCACTGCCTCAGCACCGGCCAACCGGTGCCTCACCAGCGGCCAGCCGGTGGCACCCAGCAGAATAGTGTTTGCTACTGCCTCAGCACTGGCCAACCGGTGGCCTCCTCACCGGCCAGCCGGTGGAGCCTGAGCCCGAAGGCCTCTCCATTTTGCAAGCACCGGCCAACCGATGGCTCTGTACCGGTCAGCCGGTAGAGCCAGTCAAACTAGCCGTTGGGCCTTTGACCAGGCTGGTCCACTTGCCTCCCAACGGCTCCGAAGCCTTTTCCAACGGCTCCAAAGACCTCCAAAGGCCATATGAGGGTTCCCCCTCTATAAATAAAGGACTAGGAACCCCCAGAAGCCTAAGGAACAACGTCGGAACTATTGTGAAACCCACGGACACATTTTGATCATTTGGGGAACCTCCGGCGCATTCATCCAAGGAATACTCCAATTGCTCCAACTCAATTCCACATCCAAGGAGCACCACCAAAGAAGCTTGGGAATGCCCTTCATCAACTCCTTCAATCCATTGGCACCCAAGACTTCCCCATTACGGGTTTTCATTGCTTTATTTATTTTGAGCATCAAATTGGGTTTGTGCCTACAAACCCCATCTCTTTCTCTCATCTCCTCTTTTGGGTTCTCACACCACCTTCAAGGTGTGAAGAGGTTGGTCAAGCCTTTCCTTTAAAAGGCTTGAGACATAGGTGAGCTAGCCTTCACCTGTAAGAAGGCTAGTGGGTTCTTGCTCAACCATTGAAAGAAAGTGGGTTCTTGCATAACCATCAAAAGCAAGCTGTAATAGGTTCTAGACTAACCTTAAAGTCTAGTGGGTTTCTTTCTAAAACCATTGAAAAGCAAGCGGTAGTAAATCTCTCAACGGTTGAGTTGGGAGCGGAGACGTAGGCTTGGGTTTAAGCCGAACTCCGTTATCAAGCTTTGTGTCTTGCCTCTTTTATTTCCGCTGCATTCTTTAACTTTGATTTTAAATTATAAATCATTTTTTTAAAAGGCAATTCACCCCCCCTCTTGCCCTCACTTCCTTTTCTTCTCCGCCCAACAACAATAAATAAAGAGAAGAATCTCAAAATGAAAGATAAGTATGAATGCAAAGGAATGAATTCTATGAATTCCACATGGAATGTTTTAAAATACTCCAACATCTCTTCAAATTTTGATTCATAAAAGTTGAAATTTAATTAGAAATAAAGCATGTATTTTATGGATATGTAAGGTGAAGTGAAATGACATAGATTCATAAGTGAAATTAGGTTCATGGATAGTGGATACTCAAGGAATATGAGTAAATAATTTTCAATGTTCATTTCATGATCAAAATTTGGATTATTTTTCAACTTTAGTGATAAATATAAAGGTAATATCATTAGAGTTGGATCAGTTGGATATCAAAAAACAATTCTAACAAAAAAAATTCACTATGTATAATTGTTGAAACAAAATATGATTATAATTTCTCAACTCCATAATGATGTAATTTTTTTTATTTTTCTAACAGTTCTTGTTCTATGTTAAAGAAAAACTACATAAACATAGATCACCTAAAAATGAAAAAATTTATACTTTATACCTTAATTACTTATGTGAATAGAAAGCAAACTGTTAAAGTATATAAATGAGTGATTCTTGTATATGGAATCAAAGACTAGGATTTTTCAACATATTTTCACTATCTAAGTTATCTAAGAATAATTTTGTTTTACATCTTCCTAGTCTAAAGTTTTATTAGAAAATATTTTGTGATGAATTAGAGATAAAAAATAATAATTCATCATTAAAATCAATTAACAAGGTTTTTACTACTAAAACTTTATAACTTATTCACATGGATTTTTTAACTATCTAGAGTAGCAAGATGGGATGGTAGATTCGTTGTCTTTATTTTAGTTAATGATTTTTTCCGATTTATCTGGATTTATTTCCTAAAGTTTAAAAGTGAATACTTATTAATTTTTTTAAGTTTTTATATGTTTTTTAAAATGAAAAATATTTCAAAATAATCTCAATGAGAAGTTTGTATTGTAGAGAGCTTGAGAATCAGAAGTTTAATTATTTTTTCTTAAACCTTACTATTAAACATACCTTTTCTTATATAATAACACCTCAATAGAATGGAATAATATGAAGAAAAATGTTTCTATTCAATAAATGTAATTAAATATGTTGAATAAATATAGTTTACATATCTATTTTTGGTCATAAGTTGTGTATATAACTTTACATATCATGAATATAGTTTTAATTAGACCTTTTCATGAAAAGAAGCTTTATTTGTTATGGAATAAAAAATAATAAAGTTGGATACTACAATGTTTTTAGATGCAAGGTGTATTTATTAAAAACTAATGAAAACCTTGGTATGTTTTATCAAAATTCTATTGAAGGAATCCTTCATCAATATTCTCATACTTCAAAATATTATAAAGTGTTTAATAAAAATCCACAGATAGTTGAAGATTTTTTTCATGCGAATTTTGATGAAACTGATCCTTTTTATTCTAAAAGAAATAAATCAAAATGAATTCACTAATTATTTAAATAAATTAAGACTTGAACATTCTAAAGAATTTCTAATAATAAATTAGAATATGATCAGAATGAATTAAATTTTGAAGAGCATGAAACTATGGTAAGAGAAAGTATCTTACCTGGATAACATAAAACCTTATAGAATTATCCTTTAGAGACTATTATTGGAGACCTAGATAAAGGAGTTATGATTATAAGGAATTTAAGACCCTAAGCTGATTCCTCTGCCTTCCTATCCCAATTTGAACTTAAGACTGTATAAGAATCCTTAGAAGATAAAAGTTGGATGTTAGTTATACACAAAGAACTAAAATATTTTAAGAGGAATTTAGTTTGATAATTAGTTGACAGGTCATAAAAAAAATCCAATTATAGTAACTAAATGAGTATTTATAATTAAATAGGACGATCCTGGCATATTTACTAGGAAGAATTACCGACTAGTTTTTAAGGGATACAACTAGGAAACAAAAGTAGATTATTAGGAAACCATTTCCTCAATTTCTAGGATTAAAGCCATTAGAAACCAGTTAGCCTATACACATCATTTTAATTTTAAATTACATAATATATATGTGAAATATTAAATTTTAAATGGTTATATGGTGGAGTGAGTTTATCTTGAATAACCACCATGTTTTAAAAATCCCCATCTACCAAATTCTATTTTTAAACTTACTAATTCTATTTACGACATTAAATAATCACCGAGGGATTGGTATGAAATATTGTTTTCCTTTATTTTGGAAAATGGGGTTTCAATAGTATTAGTTCATCCTACCATATTTATTTAAAATTCTATTTCTGATATTTTATTAGTGAAAATATTTATAGATGATGTTATTTTTGGGTAAATTAATAAAAATATTTCTACTGATTTTTCAAAATTTTTTCAAATAGAATTTGAAATGATTGATATGGAGAATTGAATTTAATTATTAGATTTATATTTTATCAAAATTAATTTGGAAATAATTTGAACTAAAGTAAATATATTATTGATTTATTGACAAATTTTGGACTTGAAAATAGTAAGTCTTATGATACTCCCATGTGTACTAATATAAAACTAGACTTGGATGAAGTTATAAAACTAGTTGGAAAGAGGTTATATAGAGGTATGATTGGTAGTATTTTATATGTTTCTATTAGTAGATCATAAATTTTGTTTTCTATTTTACTCTATGTAAGATTTCAATAAAGCAAGAAATAATCCCATCTAATTGCTGTTATAAATATTTATATATATATAAAATGAACTATTTTTCTATCCCTGCTTTATCCAAAAACATTTGGTTTTAATTTAATTTCATATCCAAATACTAAATTTTAAGGGTGTAGATTAGATAAAAAAATACTCATATAATTGTCACATTTTTAGAAATTTCTTGTTTTTATGGTCTAGTAAAAAGAAACATTAAGTTTAATTTTCAATAGCTGAAGAGGAATACATATCTACCAGTAGTGTCTATGCACATGTGTTATGGATGAAATACACACTTCTAGATTTTGGACATAGTTTTAACCATATTTCTATTCTATGTGATAATACTAGAAATATTAATATTTCAAAGAATACTACGAGTCATCATAAGTCTAAATATATTAATCTTAGACATCATTTTCTAAGGGATTATGTTGGAAAAGTTTATATATCTTTATAATTTGTTAATACTAAGTATCAAGTTTCTACTATTTTTACTAAACCAATTCTCACTATTGGATTTGATTTTATTAAGGGGAATTGAGTTTTATTTAATTTCAAGAAATAATTTTAATTTTATTATTAATAATTATTTAGTTTATTAATTAATGTTATTATAATGTTTTGTAATGTTTTTTATTTTTATTTATTATTCAGTTATTAAATTTGTTAGTTTAAAATTTTACTTGTGTATTTTATTTCTGGAAATTTTATTTTCAATTTTAAAAACCTCCAATGTTAATGTTGTAAATTTGAATCAATAAACTGAATCATTACCTTAGAATGTCAGATTTAACCTCTATCTCTCTTCCTCTACATTTGAACCTAATCCCTTTAGACCTCCCCTAATATCTCAATGACTTTAAAACCCTAATTTCTAAATCATATACCTTCTGATTATCATGATGGAAAACACCAAGAGAAAAAATGAAGTGAGTCCAAGTGGAGTGAAGAGGTAGAGTCCCTCTAGTTAACAAAGGAATGCGCTACAAAGGAAAGTTTTATATTTTTAATATATTTTCTAGATGAATCTACTATTATGGAAAGAATTTTGTTTTCAAGTATTATTGTATATGTTTAATGGAGTAAATATAGAGTATATCTACGATAAATAGGCAAAAATGTTTTTTTGAGGATTTATAGTTCTATTTTGTAGACACTGAATATGTCAACTCATATAAGGTGAATGAAAAGGAATTTTGTTTTCTATATGAAGCTAATTTATGCTAAAGATTAAGAGAAGTTAAGAGCTCATACTATTTGGGCACATGATATTGAAATCAATGAGTTCTGCTAGGAATGGTGTAGAAGAAGTTGATGAATCAAAAGTTAAAGGAGGTGGAGAACCTCAAGTAGATAGAGGTTTGGAAGACTTATATGTTGGTGGTTCCAATGTTGAAGTCAATAATAGGAGAAGAATTATGGTAAAAGTTAATATTCATCCTAGGATAGGGGGAGTTCTATAGGTTCCATAACATTTTAAGAGATTTATTATGAGATTAACCATTAAGTTATGCTTATTTAGAAGATTATAAGAAGATAAGATCCTATAGATATGGTTGTAGTTTATATTTTTGAAAAAGTGAATCAACCTTTTTCTATTGTAGAATGGGTTGAGGAGGATTCTATTCTATTTTTATGAAGAAATAGATAATCTAACTAATCATGTTAAGGATTATCTAGAAATGGAATCTCATTTTTGTGATCATGGTAGTTCTAAAATAAAAAAAACAACTAAAATGATCAAATAATGGTTATTTTATTTTGTTTAAATGTCATTGGAAGGGATAGTTGAAAATTTTAGTGAAGAAACAAAATTTCTTGGTGAGTTATATACTCACTCCGGCGAAGATTTAGAATTTTAGTCGCTTCAGGTGGTTGAAGTTAAAGAGCCTTATATAAGGCTTGAGTAGACTTCATTATATGATGATGATGTATTTAATTTTGAAAAGTATGCTCATTATTTTTCATTAGGTATGGTTTATAAGTTCAATCAGTTAATGGATGAAGCTATAATGTCGTAAGAAGATCTTGAGAATTATCATATGTCTTATGATGAGTTGAAAAGTGATTCTATTTCTAGAAAAAAAATTCAATCTCTCTATGATCACTTTTAAAATTTAAAAGAATGTTCAATATCAAGGAAATATTTTGATGTTTTTAAGAGAGATATATATGATTAGGATGACAAGATTATAAATTAAGTTGTTTCTAAATCAAATTTTGGTGATTTGAGAGATCATTTATATTGTCACTTTGAATATTTAAAAGAGATTTCTTATCAGGGGAGATATTATACTTCTAGTGATGGAGAAATTGAAGATGTAATGAGGATACTATAGTTTCTATTAGATAATCTTATTTCCATGGTAGAAATAATTAAAATCTTATAATTTTACTGGGATACCATGCTAACTTTTATATGAAATTAGAATCCTATAGTTACAAAGTTGACTTCTATAGAGCTTGGAGTTCATGTTTTTTCAACCAACTAGGTGATATAATGAGAAAATATATTCATCATTCTGAGACTGTTCATAATTTTTTGAAATTAAATTTGGTTTAAGTTCTGAAGATGAGATAGGAGTCAAGTTTTTTAATGATGGAATCATCTGGGCCAATGAATTAGAATTTCATGAAATTGATATAGGAGTTAGAGTTTGTATATTATACCATCTAATATTCCCTAACCAAAAATATTCCTCTAATGAGACTGAACCTATAATTTTCTATCACCGTGAACCTTAACCTTCTAAAATTTGAGACAAAATTTCTTGTACATCCTATTTAATAAAATAGATACTTTTATTAATTTTCTATTATATATATTTTCCATTTACTATAATTTAACATTTTTGAGACTATTAATTTTTTAGGATATATTTATTTTTGGATTAATATAACATTCCCTCATAGTTTTTTCTATATTGAATGTGTTTTAATACATTTATATACATTTTTATCTAAAAAAGGGATAGAAATATGGATAAAAAACATTTTAATATTTGATTTACTTAATCTCTTTTTATTTTAAATAAATTATTTTAAATATATATCTATTTTTTAAAAACATATATTTTTTGTGTTTATATTTCTATGGTTTTTTATAATAAAAAAGGGAAATATTTTTGGGAATATGAATATTAATCAAACAATTTAATTAATTTATCATTCATTTTGATTCTCACAAACACCCTCATTTTTTACTAATTAATTTTATTTAAATTAATTTTAGGATTATATTTATTTGAAAATTTATTTTATTTTCTGAGGAATTCTATAAGTAATTATACTAATTTTTTATTTTTATAAACTATTCTTTAAATTTTGAATAATTATCAATTCACTATTTATAAATATAAATTTAAGGTGAATTTTAGGACTGGGAACCTATTTTTGATAAGGAACACTACTTTTGGAACCTTGTGTTTGGTATGAATGTTAGGATTATGAATCTAGATTTTGTAAAGAACTATATGTTTGAGTATATTGTGTATAATTTGTTATCCCAAAGTTTGAATCAATATTATGTTGTGAGATGTACTATTGATAATTATTTACATTGATAAACCCTTTGTTGAATCATTCATCTTTGGGATTTTTGATTTTATATTTTTAAAATTTATGAAATGATTTGTTTGAGTAAATATATTATTAAAATCCATTCAAAGACTATTTCAAAGTCTCTTCAGCAATAGATTAAATTGTTCCTTTTTCTAAGGGAATTTATTATTTTTAGAGGGCACTTAAATTTGAATTTAAATTCCTTGAGTGTTTTAAAGATATTTATTTATATAGTGATAAATTTGAATCTACTTGAACAAGTTCAAATTATAATTCTGATTTATTCCTATTAGACTCATATTATTGAGATATATTGGCTAGAGAGATAAGAGTTAAATATTTTTAAAAAATTCTCTATTTATATGAAGAAACAAAAAGTTAAATATCATTTTAATTTCATCAGGACATGCTGAGATTAATGGGGTTGTATCTACCTATTATTGATGTTATTTAGTTCTTTAAAATTTTCTATTAGGACTAAACATTGGAGAGATAGATTTTGTAAATTATTTTTGGGAATATATCATCATACTGAGAATTTTGTTTTTCTAATAGTGCGCCATCTATAAATTTTATACTCCTACCAAGAGATTCATTATAAGGAATATGTTGTGAATTATTTATTATATTCTTATGAAGATATCTTCTTTTTTTATTTGTGAAGGATACTGTGAGATAAACTTGTTTTCAATAATCTAATTCACTTATTTGTTATTTTAGAGTGTCATATTATCAATATAATATGTGGTTGTTGAGGATCTATATAAAATAACATGACTTATTTTAAGATGTCAACTATGTATAATGAATTTTTGAGGTCCTTAGTGAAAGGACCTATTTAGTGAAAACCACTGAGATCAAAAAGAGAGAATTGGTGGAGTGGAAAAAGATATCCTTGTTCCCCGATCCACTCTAAAAATTATAATTCTCCTTTCTTTATTTTTACATTGTATAATTTTATTGAATAAAAGAGTACTTCATCGCTTTACAAACCATAAAGGGGTCAGTTTTAATTTAGTAACATGTATTTAAATGGATTGAATTCACCCCCTCTTGTGTCTTCGTGTTTATTCTGACCAATAGTCTAGTCATGAATTCCTAAATCTTTTGACCTTGTTTCTCTAAATCTATAACATACTTCTTGTAAACATCTAAATCTGTTTTTGTTAGACAGATTTAGTGTAGATCTAGTCACAACATTCCAATTTCTTAAATATTTCATAATCTTATCATAAACTCCCTGTTTGTTTCCTTATCCTTGGAAAAGAAATATTATATTAATAAGAGTGTGATTTTTTTCCATACCTCCTACAACAACAACAGTATCCTTGGAACTGTGATCTCCCAGCATAATAGTGACTCTGTCTACATTTTTTGGGTCTATATTCCTTTAGTTTAATCCTTATTTTGACTAGGTATTTGAGATATTTGTGGCGTGTTAATTTCTTCCTCATATTCAAAATCATTTCCCATATATTTCTTGTTCCAAAAATTAAACATAATGACATTTTATAATATAATTATCTGTAAATAAAATTAATTTCTTCTCTATATTGTGATAGATAAAAACTCGAGTCTATATGAATCATGATATAATATACCATTATAACCTAACTATTAAATTATTGCAATGAATAGTAATAGAAAATTTGAAAATTATTTAAAAAGGTTATAGAAGAGGAAAATACATTGATAAATAAGTACTCAATTTTTAATAGTCTTTATATTCTTCAAAAATACTATTTTTTTCTCAAAGATAATTTTTATTGTTTTTTATAAACACATAATAAAATTATTATTTCCAATTCTAGAAATTGTATTTGAAAAAATAAACACAATTTTTTAAATTAACATGAGAAAATTATTTTAATTGAAATTTTGATAATTTTCTAAAAAGATTGATTTTTTGATGAATAGTAAAATATATTGATTTTTAAAGAAAATTGTCTTTTCAGTTAAATCATTTAAAAAGTTCCATTTTTTTAAATGATTTAAAAAATTATAATTATTTTATTTATATTATTAATAATACAATTAATATCTTTAGAATTTATTTTATGTTTAAATTTTATATAAAATTTCATATATATAAGAAAACATTTTTTAGAAAATATCTTTTCATTACATCTTACGGGTTTAATTTTAAATTAAATTCTATCAATTATATGAATTGTATTCTATAAAATGAATTAAATATTTGGAATCATCATGTTCATTTTTTTAATGATGAATATTTCATTTTTGGTTATAATGAGTAGTAAAAACAATAACAATTGTCACCACGATTAAGGTAAAAATGTTTTTATTGAGGGGGTTAACCATGAGATAAGGGCGTGTTTTCCAATTATGACTACCTAAATACTATTTTATATCTATATTTTGACCTCATACTATTCATAATTTTAATATATTTAAATTTTGAAGTATTTTTATTGAGTATGACTTTATTATATTTTATTCTTTTAAGAAATTCCAAGTATATCCTCTCCCCCACTTATAAAAAAACCATTCCTTTATCTTATTTACAAAAATTTTATCCATATATATCAGAAAAACCTACCCAATTATCTTCAAAACTTCCTTATAATTTAATTATAGGTTCCTTTTTTATTCTTAAAATTCAATTCTAAGTGTTCTTAAGAAAGGATCTAAAGGAGGCCAACCAAAGAAGATATAAATGTCATACCCAACCTTATTTAATTAATTTCTAATTATACCTCCTATAAATATATGGAATTAATTATAAAATTATAAATTATGTAAAATAAACATATTTAAATTGTACTCTGATTACACAATAAAAAACATCCACCCTTTATTCCTTCAAATGGGAAGTGAATGTATCCCTCATGCATACTTGTGGAATACTCCCACCACATAGCGATATAATTAATTTTTCATAACCATATTTGATGGATGGTTATTAACAGTGTTTTAAGGTTTATAAATTAAATTTATGACTTAATTATTATTCTATAATTATAATATCATATATAACTTCTTACATTTCAATCCTTTATAAAATGATAATGTCGCTCATGAATACATGTGGACTATCACCTCTATAAAGTGGAATTGTTCATTTTTCGATTATGATTTTACATGGATGTTAATAATAGTATATTTAATGAATATATATGATATATATGATATAATAATTATTCTATAAAGTTGAATTATTATATATCTTTCTTTCATTCCATCCCCCAAAAAGGGAAAATAGTTTTCAGTCGTATATACGACCTATCGTCTCCCTGAATGGTATAATTCATTTTTATATCTCTACCATTTATGTATGAATATAGATAAATATAAAATGAATATATATAATATTTATACAATTATTAAAATTATGGATATGATAGAACTATCATTAAAATACAATTACCAGAACTACAGAACTGAATTTTTCATGAAAAATGAAACAGTTGACACCCCAAAATGATGATTTTAATAAGTAATTATTAATTAAAGAACACTGAAATGTTATAAGTGGATAATATATGATATTATAGGAATGTAAATTATTTTTTATATAAATATAATAAATTTAAATTTATTATATAGTATTTTAGATCACTTTTGAAGCAAGTGGAACATAAGGTAAGATATTTATGTTACAATAACATTGCTTATCAAGATTATTTATGATCAAGTTTTTGATAATAAAATTTTAGGTCCATATCTCAATAATCCATATAATTTTATAATCCTATTTTTATTTTTGGAGATTAATTATTTTCCTTTCATTTTCATCACTTTAATAAGTCAAGATACTGAAAGAAAGCTTTTTTAAGGAAAACAACTTTATTTCTTACTTCGATAAAAAATTAATTATATTCCATATCCATTTTTTAAAATTATTTCCATGAACTTTTTTATTATTATGAAATGATTTTTTAAATTCATTTTCCCCATTATTTAATTTTCAATTTTTTTGAAAAATTAATCTTCCGGTAATTTTTGAATGGGGTGTTTTTAATTTTTTTCTGAAAATTTGAAAGAATCATTATTTTAATGTACACAACATGAATAGAGTTTACCACTAACATGAAAAATCAATGATCTAAATATTTATTTACAATTTTATTTGGTTATTTTAAAATAATTTTTACAATAATATTTCAGAACTTTTTAGATTTTAAATAATTGTTTCCAAAATAAAAATGGTGTTTTCTTCGAGAAATTTTTGAAGTGGTACTCTAACGTCATTTTCATTGAATATTATATCATTTGATGTTAGTTAATCTATATAGGGGTATATGATACAATTATACTATAATTCCCTGACCCCAGAATCCCAGAGTCGGTGCATTATTTTAATACATTGGCATGATTACAAGGAATCAAGTCCCAAATGACCGATCAATTTAGCAGTCTTGGAAAATAGATTACATACATCAATGTTACATTACACATTATAAACACAACATAAATAATCCATTGAGAACAACATTAATACCCTAGCTTAACCCTACTTATAAATCATAAAACACTTCTTTGAATCTTGGGAAAATAAAACATAAGTAATGGGTGAGCTCGGACATTCAGTAAGGATAACAATATAGCCAAAACTTTCACAAATATGCATAAAAATTTAAGGTAATGTATAAAACTAAAAAAGACTTTAAAACTTAAAGTTCATTATAATATGGAAAATATAAATCAAATAATCCCATTTACTTATTCACATGGATATTTTACTAGTTGAATAATCACATGTAATATCAATAGATAATTTCATAATAATGGAATGCATAATGCCAGACTTCATAACCACATAGTCAAGGCCTTGTGCCAAGACTAAAAATAAGATTTTGTCAAGGACTTGTGCCAAGACAGAAGTTTGTATCATGATACCTACCTATGCATAGAGAAGCTATAATGGGATCCACCTATCACTTACTAATTCCAATGCATTCCTCATATGATAAGTTTTAAACATAACATAAACATTCGTATTAAAATTAGCATATGAAATGTCAATAATTTATCCATAAACCATGAATGGTATAAAAATAACACATCCACAATCAAACATATCACCAAACCTTCAATACAATATGGAATACTTTTATCATAATAAATCAACCTTGATCAAGAATAATATCCAGTAAAAGATGTTAACATAGTTGAAAATGATCAGTAAAACTCTTTGAGAGAAATATCCCTTTATCATGAAATAATTTTTAAAGTCAAACAATTTAAAAAGGAATTAATTTAAAATATATTTTTGAATCAACGTGTTCCATACCACTTTGAAACTTTCGAAGGGAATTAACATTTTAAAATATTCATGTCCATATAAATAAATCCTTAAAATCATTTTTAAAACATAGACATTAATGAGAAAGGTTTAGAAGAATAAATCTTTAAAACATTTCAAATGTTTTTTTAGTTAAAGAGTCCCCTAAAAACTCCTTTTGAAAAATATTTTATGAAATATGGACATGGATAATAAATATTTCCCAGTAAAAACTTACACATAAACAATCTCGGATAATAATGTGATTGAGGAATTAACCCTTATATTGCACTTTCCTTTGGTAGAGGGTACGTTTAACCTCCTGTATAATGAACATAGTATGTTATTAAATTATATGAGAACCATATTCATATTTATTATATCATAAATGATTCATTTATGACTTTATACTACCCATTTAATAATTATTTCCATGTTAAATTAATATTTCGGGTAATAATCGCTTTCTTTATTGTATGTGTTCTAACTTGTTATTCTTGATTGTATCATTTAGATCATTATTTAAATAATTACAGAATATAAAACTTGATTTATATATCATATATATTTAGAATATAAATATTTATAATAGATAGATATATGATATGGAAGGCACCGTTTATGGAGACGGTAGGCCGTGCGTACACATAAACACTGTTTCCGTTTTCATATCGTATTGAACGGAAGTAAGTGAATAAGATATATGTAAGTATACACAAACACACACACAAACACACACACACAAATATATATATTTCCTCAGTATAATTATTATGTCATATATTACATACTTATTAATAATATAGTTTTTTATAGTCATCATTGAATGGTGAACATGGAAATGAATCTTATCGAGTCGTGGAGACGGTAATTCGTACGTACGCACGAGTGACAATATCATTATATTGATGGTGAAATCGTATGTAATTGGATGGTATATCATATATAAAGAATAATTAACTTGTTATATTTATTATTTAAATCAGTTATACTCATTATTATACCTATCCAAATAATTAAGTGTTTGGATAACAAACTACACCACAACGTGGAGACGGTAAGCCGTACGTACGCACTTATGATGACTTTGTAATTTATAGAATGGATAGAATAATTAATATGGTTGTACCATATTTATAATAAAATCACATTATTTATAAGGTAATTTAGTTATTATTTTGTTATGGAAACACCAAATAAAGGGGAAGTGTAAGAAGAAAAGAACTTGAAAGAGGTTGGGGAAATTATTACCTCTTCTTCGGGTGTTTCCTTTTGAGTTGATCAAAAGGGCTCCTTATGTTGGATTTATGGTCAAATTAAGGACTCTATGTCTAAGGGAGGAAAGTTGGGAGGATATTTGGTTAGGGTTTGGCTGAGCCAAATGGATTTGGAGGTGTGATTTTGAGAGAAGGGGAAGTACCCTTTTATAAGAGAGGCGTGGGCTACTTTAGAAAAATCTTGAAATATTATTTTATAATAAAATAATTTTTGGTTTATAATGGATAAAAAATGATTTATTTCTTGGATAAGGTGGGTATTTATCTAAAACCTCTCACCCAATAGGTTTTAGACAGGTTTAGGATACTATTTTAACCTTATCTTTTAGATTTAACTCTTTGTTAAATAGTTTAACTTTTATCACGTCTTCTTGTATTCTTACACTATATGGTTAATAAACATACTATAAACTTCCAAGAGAACCTAAAGTGGTTCATTAATGACATATATAATATTATTTAATCCATTTGGATGAACCATATATTTTTAGGAATATTATATCAACCAATAATATAGTATTTGTTTGAAAAATTAATTTAGGTCAATTTTGACACTATTTGGTATTTTGTTTTTGTGAAGGTCATAAAAACATTATAACTTCAAAAAAAATTTATATAATCAACCATAAAATGACATATTAACCTATAAAATTAGTTTAATTCATCATAAGTCTAAATTTACATTTATTTGGATATTTATAATATCAATTATTTTAATATTTCATTAATAAGGTTATTACTGCATCATCATTGTGTCATAAATAAATTAAATTATTTAATGTATAAAAATTATAAATAAAATAAAATTATGTATGAAATATTTTTATATTTATAATTAATATTTATAGTATAATTTATATTGTGTGTAACCCTATATTAAAATTGGTTTAGTTATTAAACATTGAATTTAACACTTTTAACTCTTCTTTAAATAAAATAATAATAAATGCCCTAATCTAATCCAAGTGGATCAAATAGGATCATATTTTATTCCTATGGTTGTTTTTGGTAGAATTACACTTATCCATTAGAATTAGGACATGTGTTAGGGTAATTATAAAATCATTTTTACACTTAATTTCCCTATTTACTTTTAACCGTGGTAAATAATTCAAAAGTTACTATTCACCAAAAATTATTTTCATCTTAATGAACAAAATTTTACTTACTAATATCAACCGTGTCTCTTGGATTTTTAAAATTAAACTCACAGAAGTGGTAAAATTATGTTCTATGAAAATTTTCAAATGCTCCGAGAAGGTGGGTAAAAGACGGTAAAAAGTTCAATAAAAATATATACATATAATTTTATTATAAAATGACTCCAATGAATTACATTGAACTTATATAGGTATTATATATCTATTTTGACTTAAAATAAAGTAAAATAAAATAAATAAATATTTAAATAAAAAGTCAGTTTTAAACAATAACAGTGTTTTTCACTATTCATCAAAAATTGAATGTTTTCAGAAAATTCCAAAAATTCACCCTAAGATAATTTTGATATTATTAATTCAAAAATGAATTATATTTTACTAAATTCAAAACATAGAAGTTGCATTAATTAATTTAAAATTAATTTCTCTTGTCAAATCCAAAAAGTGGGGTTTTAAATAATAAAAACTATCAAAATATTGACATGTGTTTATGTCAAATTTAAATGTTAAATTACTTATAATGAATTGAATTGTATTAAATGATAAAAATATTATCTAATTATACTTCAAAACAATTCAAATTAATAATTTAACACTATAAATTATTTGGATTAAAAAATTTGTTTTCAATTAAAACATAATATTTTTCTCTATTCATCAAAATATGAAAGTTATCAGAAAAGTACCAAAAAATTATATATACTAAATTTTTATATCCCTTTTCTAAAGAAAAATTTAATATCATTAAATTTAATATATAAAAGTTTCAAATACTGGTTTTAAAAAGGGTTCTCCATTAAAAGGCGGTAAAATTTCATTTTTTTGAAAAATATTTCTTTTATCTAAAAATATGAATTTGTTTATATATTATATCTAAGAAACACATAATATGGATGTTAAAATTATATAGAGTATATAAGATTCAAAATGCAGTTAATACTATTCATAACCGTTTTTTGAACGGCTAGTTTGGTAAGTTGTGGTGCACTCAAACTCGGTGTCGCCTGTACTGCAAGCTATTGAATTACTTTTATGAGATAACATACTATGAAATCTTGGGGTGTTACATTATTACCTCCTTCAATAAATTGAATCCTCACAATTTGAAATTTTTCTTTGAAAATAAAAGGTTAAAAATAGAAAAATAACTTTGTGGAAAACCCACATTAGAAATTGGGTTAATAGAATTTAGTCTTAATAAGAGGGAAAAGGAAATGGAAGAGTCCCGAAAAAATTATGATCTAAATTTGGAGAAAATTGATGGAAATTAGAGACACATAATTGGAGGAAAAATGTAAATATTTATAGGGAGTGATTGAGGCCATCAATCACAAACAAGTGTAAAATTGAGGGCCTCAAATCCATAAATCTATGATGATTTAAAATATCGTCGGTTCAATAAAACATAAGGTATTAGGATAACACATTTTTGGTTTTAAGATATCTTCCCTAAAGTTTAAGAATTAATTTATTCATAGAATAAGAGGGGAAAAATATACTTGACAACTAGAGTTTCATCATTCAACTAATTCCTACAACAAACTCATCTTTCACTCCAAAAGATAATAGAATTAAGAAATATTATATTTATCCTAATTGTATAGGGTTCCAAAAATAATGAATTTAGAATTAATTTTTCAGACTATTAAAAAAACTACATTATATAAACTAGGAAATCACATATTCCAGTGGTAGGTGATCCACCCTTGTCGCCCTTCGGTTGCGGGTTGAAGTCTCGGTGCCTTACAGGATGCGACTGGTTGTTTCCCGAACTATGGGTTGTCCTTTTTACAAAAATATAAAAATAATCTCAAGAAATTACTTAACCTTAACAATAGTATCCAAATTCAAAATTAATGGATTCCAACCTTTAGACATATCCAAAATACTTCTGTCCAAACTCACAGTCCAAAATTTATATGGAAGGTAAACACAATGAAGATATTTTTTTCCACGTAATAACATGTGAATACCTTCATCATGTATTATTTTAAAACACTATAACACCCTGAATTACCACAAAACCTTATTGATTACATTCATGATCCCTTATTCCTTATAGAATACTAGATATAATTCTTCTATCCAAAAATGTTGTAAACTCTAATAATGATGGAATATAAAAATCATTAATCACTTTTAAGGTAGTAAAGAATAACCAATATTATTTATCCAAATCAATCGTATATTATTCCAACATCACTACTTCAGTATCATAACCATATTATGGTTTATCTTTCTCTCAACCATATATTTTCCAAAAAAATTAACCTGGTATTGAGTCACTTTTCTTGGTTCCACATAATCTCAAGTCCTTAATGAAAAAGTAATACAGTACAATCCTTATATACTCCATAATTATTATAACCAGTACATTGTTAATACAATATTCAAATGACATAATTCTTTAATATCAACATAAGAACACTAGTCATTACTCTTCATCTATAGTAATATCATAACTTGATTATTATCCAACAACATTATTTGTGGTATACTCTGATGATTTGGACATTGATTTGCATAGTGTCCCAACTCCTTGCAGATGAAGCATTATACATTTGAAACCTTTTTCTTACCCTTGAAATCACATACTTTATGTCCTTTTTCTCCAAACTTATAACAAACTCCCATTCCCTTCAAGAATTTACCAAGGTGATTCTTTCCACAGTTATCACATATGGGAAAATCCTTCATTCCCCTGTTCTATTTATCCATTTTTCTCTCTTCCATCCTTTTCTTCTCTTGCTTCCCTTCAAAGCTATATGACTCAGAGAATTCTTTAATTATATTATTAACACATGATATTATTTCTTCATATGATGAGAATTCATGGGAGACTATTTTCTTTTTAAATTTTGTCTTAATACCATGAAATATATAATCCTTCTTAATCTTTCGATCAAGCATATTGCTGGAATTCTCATTCCTTCTACTAGGCGCCATTTCCAAACAATGGCATAAACTAGGTAAGTTTATGAATCACAATTCATAATTCCAAACTTGTAAAATAATTAACATAAATTGAAAAGATTATGCATATAATCTATAATCATAAAATGTTTTCTTTGAGGAAGTATTTACTCTTAAATACTTTATAATGGCTTGTAATGAAAATGTGAATTATCTTAAGAATATCCCCCGAGAGTGTTGTAACCAAGAGTACAACAAAGCCCGTTGTCCTGTACCAGGACACCCCGGGTCAATCTCAAAACTCCTTGTTAGAGTTTTCACTCCTAGGTATATCTGTACCAAAGCCGCTTCTACCTGATCGTATCCAGACATGTATGAATTTCTTGGAAAATACAAAAAATCTCTACATTACCAAAATTCTAGGAAGTTATTCTATACTAATCCTCAAAGTCTATCTTAGGGTAATGTTCTCTAATCTGAGTTTATCTAAATCTATTTCCTAGGTTGTTTCTAAACTTCCTCTGATACCAAATGTAACGCCCCAACCCTAGAAGCCCATATTTGGTGCATTATTTTAATACATTGGCATGATTACAAGGAATTATGTCTCAAAATACCGATCAGTTTAGCAGCCTTGTAAAATAGATTACATAAATGAATGTTACATTACACATTAGAAAATAAAACACAATATACATGATATTTGATAATACCATTAATCCCCCAGCTTAACCCTGATTATAAATCATAAAACACTTCTTGGAATCCTGGGAAAATAAAACATTAGAAAGTGGTGAGCTCAAATGCTCAGTAAGGATAACAATATAGCAAAAACTTTGACAAATAAGAAAAAAAATTTAAGGAAATGTTTAAAACTAAAACAAAAGCCTTTTAAAATTAAATTTCAGCATAAAATGGAAAAGATAAATAAAATAATTCCATTTATTTATTCACATGGATATTATACTATTCAAATAAACACATGTAATATCAATAACTAATTTCATAATGATGGAATGCATAATGCCAGGCTTCGTAACCACATATTCTTGGCATTGTGCCAAGAATACAAATAATATTTTCTCAAGTCCTCGTGCCAAGACACTAGTTTGTCTCATGAGACCTACCAATGCCATAAGGAGCTATAGCAGGCTCTACCCATCACTTACTAAGTCCAATGCATTCATCATATGAAAAGGTTTAAATATAACATAAACATTCATATTTAAACTAGCATACAAAATTTCAATACTTTATCCATAAAACATGAATGGTATAAAAATAACACATCCACAATCAAACATATCACAAAACCTTCAATAAAATATGTAATATTTTTATCATAATAAATAAACCTCAATCAAGAATAATATACAGTAAAGGATGTTGACATAGTTGAAAATGATCAGTAAAACCCTTTGAGAGAAATATCCCTTTTTCGTGAAATCATTTTAAAAGTCTCACAATTTACAAATGAAGTCATTTAAAAGATATTTTTGAATCAAAGTGTCCCATACCACTTTGAAACTTCTAAAATGAATTAACATTTTAAAACATTCATGTCCATATATATAAATCCTTAAAATCATTTTGAAAACATGGACAATAAAGAGAAAGGTTTAGAAGAATAAATATTTAAAACATTTAAAATGATTTTTTAGTTAAAGAGTCCCTTGAAAAATCCTTTTGAAAAATCTTTTATGAAACATGGACATGGATAATAAATATATCCCAGTAAAAACTTACACATAAAGAATCTCAGATAATAATGAGATTGAGGAATTAACCCTTACCTTGCACTTTCCTTTGGTCGAGGGTACGTTTAACCTCATGTAAAATGACCATAGTATGTTATTAAATTATACCAGAACCATATTCGAATTTTTTATACCATAAATGATTCATTTGTGTCTTTATACTACCCATTTAATAATTATTTCCATGTTAAATTAACATTTTGGGTAATAATCGCTTTCTTTACCGTACGTGTTTTAACTTGTTATTTTTGATCATATCATTTAGATCATGATTTAAATACTTACAGAATATAAAACATTATTTATATATCATATATATTTAGAATATAAATATTTATAATAGATAGATATTATATGAAATGGAAGGCACTATTTATGGAGACGGTAGGCCGTATGTACGCATAAATGCTGTTTTCGTTTTCATATCGTATTGAACAGAAGTAAGTGAATAAGATATATGTAAGTACACACACACACAGATATATCTTCAGTATCATTATTATTTCATATATTACATACTTATTAATAATATATATTTTTATAATCATCTTTGAATGGTGAATGTGGAAATGAATCTCATTGCGTCGTGGAGACGGTAATTCGTACGTACGCACAAGCGAAAATATCATTATATTGAAGGTGAAGTAATATGTAATTATATGGTATATCATATATAAAGATTCATTAAAATTATATATTTATTATTTACATTAGTTATACTCATTATTATACCCATCCAAATAATGAAGTGTTTGAATAACAAACTACACCACGATGTGGAGACGGTAAGTCGTACGTACGGATGTATGGTGTCTTTGTCATTTATAGAATGGATAGAATAATGAATATGGTTGTATCATATTTAAAATAACATCACAGTATTTAGAAGGTACTGGATTTATTATTTTGGTATGGAAACAACAAACAAAGAGGAAGTGTAACAAGAAAAGAACTTGAAAGTGGGTGGTGAAATTATTACCTCTTCTTCGAGTGTTTCCTTTTGAGTTGATCAAAAGGGCTCCTTAGGTGGGATTTATAATAAATTTAAGGCCTCTTGGTCTAAGGGATGAAAGTTGGGAGGATATTTTGGCAGGGTTTGGCTGAGCCAAATGGCTTTGGAGGTTTGACTTTGAGATAAGGGAAAGTACCCTTTTATAAGAGAGGTAAGGGTCACTTTAGGAAAAGCTTAAAATATTATTTTATAATAAAATAATTTTCGGTTTCTAATGGATCCAAAATGATTTATTTCTAGGATAAGGTGGGGATGGGTAACAAACCTCTCAACCAATAGGTTTTAGAGAAATTTAGGTTACCATTTTAATCTTATCTTTTAGATTTAACTCTTAGTTAAATAGTTTAACTTTTACCGTGTCTTCTTCTATTCTTACACTATATGGTAAATAAACATACAATAAAAATCTAGGAGAAACTCAAGTGGTTAATTAATGAAATATATAATATCACTTAATTCATTTGGTTGTACCTTATATTTTTAAGAATATTATATCTTCCAATAATATAGTATTTGTTTTAAAAATTAATTTCTATCAATTTTGACACTATTTGGTATTTTTTTGTGAAAGTCATAAAAACATTATCACTTTGAAAGAAATTTTTATAATCAACCCTAACAAGTCATATTAACCTATAAAAGGAATGGAATTAATCAGAAGTCTCAATTTACATTTATTTGGATATTTATAATTTCAATTATTTTAATATTTCATTAATAATGTAATTACTGCATCATTATTGTGTCATAAGTAAATTAAATTACTTAATGTCTAAAAATTATAAATAAAATACCATTATTTAGGAAATATTTTTATATTTATGATGAATATTTATAGTCGAATTTATATTGTGCGTAACTTTATATTAAAAATGGTTTAGTTATTAAACTTTGAATTTAATACTTTTAACTCTTCTTTAAATAAAATAATAATAAATTTCCTAATCTAATCCAAGTGGACTAAAGAGGATAATATTTTATTCCTTAATTTTTTTTGGTCGAATTACACTTATCTAATAGAATTAGGACGTGTGTTAGGGTAATTATAATATCATTTTTACCCTTAATTACCTAGTTTACATTTGACCGTGGTAGATAAAAGTAAAAAGTTATTATTCACAAAAAATTATTTTCATCTTATTGAACCAAATTTTACTTACTGATATCAACCGTGTATCTCAGATTTTTGAAATTCAACTCACAGAAGCGGTAAAATTAAGTTTTATGAAAATTTACAAATGCTCCTAGAAGGTGGGTAAAAGACGGTAAAAAGTTCAATAAAAAATTATACATCCAATTTTATTATAAAATGACTCCAATGAATTACATTAAACACATATAGGTATTATATATATATATTTTGACTTAAAATAAATTTAAATGAAAAAAATAATTATTTAAATGAAAAGTTGGTTTAAAACAATAACGTAGTGTTTTTCAGTATTCATAAAAAATTGAATGTTTTTAGAAAAATACCAAAACTTAAAAATTCATAAAAATATAAAAGTTATCATAAAAGTAGCAAAAATTTATCCAAACTAAATTTTTATTTCCCGCTTCTAAATAAAAATTTAATTTTATTAAATTGAATATATAAAAGTGTCAAATATTTTTTTTAAAAAGGGTTCACCATTAAAAGGTGGTAAAATTTCATTTTTTGAAAACAAATCTTTTATATTAAAAAATGAATTTGTTCTTATATTATGTATAAGAAAAAAATAATATGGATGTTAAAATTATATAGAGTATATAAGATTCAAAATGCAGTTAATACTATTCATTACTATTTTCTGAACGGCTAGTTTGGTAAGTTGTGGTGCGCTCGAACTCGGTGTGGCGTGTAACACAAGATATTGAATTACTTTAATGAGATAACATAATATGAAATATTGGGGTGTTACATATACCATACTTATTATATCTCTGGATGTTTAATTATTATGATAATGAGATATTTATGAAACCCATTCATTTTTATAGGTTATGATATGAAAAAATGTTTATGAAATCAATTTTCCTTCCATGGGTTATGAAATGATGAATGTTTTATGATATTTTCGTAGAAATACATGTTATTTTAATTATGTTATGGGTGGGCCCAAAATTATATATCCCTTTTAATGAATTGGGTAAATATGGATCTCATGAGATAATAAGGACTAGAATAGGGAGTGAACCTAGTTCTAAAAGGGACTATGTCCACTATGATAGTATTGGGAGAAAACCCTGACTAAGGATATGATAGAATGGGGAGTGAACCCAATCCACTATGATAGTTTATAAGTGATCCTTGACTAATAAAATGATTTTCTATACTTATTTTCAATCCATAAACTAATGTATTTTGTCAATATTATGCTCTTATAGATTATATTATTTGATTCCTTTATAATTAATATCTTATAAACTTCCAAGATTTATTCCATGACTCAATATTTTGATCTTTTAAATATAGGGTATGGTTTTAAAATTTTAAGTTCATGTTATCATAACCTTATACTTATTTTATATTGAATTGAACATTGATATCTCCCTTGTTTACCCTTACTGATAACCCGATATCACCCATTCTTATGTTTCATTTCCCTAGGTTATGAAGATAGATTTTAAGTATGATATGTGTAGGAATGGAACTAGATTTCAAAAACGTTTTTGGAGATTAGTTAGATATCTTATGAACAAGTTGTTTATGTTTCAAATTTATAAATACACTAGAATTATATGATTTTGGCATGGATCATAATTTTATTTATTTAATATTTATCCAGTAATAGGTTATATTTATGAATGAAAATTATGGGTCAATATTGTTTGTATCATAGTAAGGATTAGTTAACTTTGAAAACTAGGATGAAAAAAATTAGTGAGAACACTTAATATAATCCTATGTATATGATAAATTACTAAGCTATTTTAAATAAAGGAGTGCGGTGATCTGAAAAAAACATCCTTATTTGGATAGTATAAGTGGACGTGGCTTTGGAAAAAATTCATATATGGGTAATAACCCTTTAAAGTGTTGGTTGAGTATATCTCATCCAATATTCGGTTCATGGTGAGTGATCCTTTACCTTCCACCTAGTTTGACACTTCCTAGGGATTTTCTTGGGTTAATTCACATTTAATTTACAAAAAATTATGAAGGATTTGAATAGACGATGATATTGGATAACTTTGGTTAAACCTATGGTGTCACATGATGAAAATAAGGTTTCCTAATTTAGAAATAGTATAAATTAGTTTTCCTGATTATGTGGTTTCCTACTATTATTATTTTTCTCACATAATGATTTTTGGTTTTATTAAATGGTTGGATCCCACAAGAACTGTGTTAATACTAAATATTATAGATAATAAAATGATTTTACTAGTGAGAAACCAAATTTTAAGAGAACTAGAATGAAAAATATCATTAATATGATTACATAATTTTCTTAAGCTATTAATCATTCTAATCATTCAAACAAGAAAAGGAGGGAACAACATTATGTTGAGTCCTTCATGAGGCAACATCCACCTTCATTTAGTGGATCAACTGATCCACTAGTTACTAAGAAATGAATCAGTACCACTGAAAATATATTTTCCATCATCTATTATATAGAACATTAAAAATTTAATTTATATTTTTATCATTTGTTTGGTGAAGTGGATCAATATTGGAGTCTTAATAAGATCATGAGGAAAAATAAAGAAAATAACTCCATGGAGTAGGATGAGTTTAAGAGTTTATTTTTTAATGAGTACTTTCCTCGAATTATTCAAATGAAAATGGCGAAGGAATTCCTTTGAACTAGAGTATAAGAATTATAAATCCATTTGTACCTAAATCATATCAAATTTCTTAATATCTAATGTTCAATGGTTTTGTGATATTACAATGTGTATATAAACACTCCGATTGAATCCACGGTGATGATATTAATTTTGGAGTTGATTATTTTTTATTTTTATTTTTAATGGGGGGTTTGTTTTTAGAGATTAATTAATTTAATTTATGTATGAAGTTTTATTTAAAAATATTATAAATATTCAGGTGAGTTCGTTATTGGGTATTTAATATTATGATATCCTTGATATTTTCATGATATAGCATTAAATTAACACCATCTTCACAAAATGATTTAGATCATAATTACCAAGTGTAGAGGATTTAATCCAAGAGTTAACTTAATTAGGTTTATAATATTAATTAATACTTGTTTATGGTAGTGTATTTATGGTCATAATAATAAATTTAATACACATATTAAACAAAACATATCATTAATCAATGGAATTTTATGTTTAACATACACAATGTTAACCCAAAGATTATTTAACAAGAAAAATATCTATATCACTTGACATCCAAAAACTATGACTCACAAAAATGGATGATTTATGCATACATTGATATTTTTATTAATATATTTTTTTTATTTTTAGGGTGATGAGTTAAAAATAGATGAAAAGGAATGAGACAGTGTAGGAGTAGTGCAATGAATAGATACATGAATGGTGAGGAGAGTTAAATGTATGCTTTTGATTAAATAAGAAATAGAAAGAGAAGAATAATTTTCAATATGATTTAAATTTTTTTATAGTAATTAATATTACACAATAGAGTGTGGTTGAGTATAAGATATGATTATGAAGAAACAATCATTAAGATTCAATTTAAATGAAAACAAATATACATGTTTACAATAGAAATCAACTAAAAACAAACATGAAATGGAATGTGGATGAGAGATTTATCTTGTTAAAAAAAGTGTATAAAAATTCATAAAATCCCCTTGGAAAGGATATTGTTATGAAAATTATTCTTCTTAATTTTTTAAATTCCAACCTCTTTCAAGGTGAATAGGGGAGTGTATTTCTAAACCACTTGCTACTGTCTAGAATTATAATGGATTATTCAAAGGTCACAATGTGAATGGGTTTCGGGCTAGGAATAATCCCTCATATCTGAAAAATTTCTTATAAAAATAAGGGATCCTAAATATTTTATTTCTATTTAAAAAATTACATCTCAATTGGATGTATATATTTATAAAAAAGGCAATAATTATTAGATATTTTCAAATACCATACAGAATTGTGGGATATAATTTCATGCAATAATTGTGCCCATTTTTTGTTCGTATGGGGTTTAAATTTTTTATCCAATATTTTTCTTGACTTCCTTGAATAAATTTTGAATTTTTATAAATACGAGATTCTGGATTGGTCACTGAAATTCAATCTTCATGGATGGCATAGTTTTATCCAAAAATTCAGTGGGCCTTATTTTGTGGTTTATATGTCCCTTTATATGGATGGATTATCCAAATATCTATTTGAATGATTTTTATTACATATAATTAGGAACACAAAAAAAATAATTACATAATTTTGTTAAGTAGAGTTAGACTTATGATAAAAATTGTAAAAACACTTGAATCTGGATTACTTCAAGAAATGATCTCAAATTATATTTAATATTAAAACATGGGAATTTCATATCTTTCATGGAAATTTCCTTAAAAATCAGTAATGGTATAAGATAAAAAATTTATGAATAAATTAATAACATCAACTCCCCAACATTTAGTCTTTTTTCATGTACTCATGTACAACAACCATAAAAATAGAACTATATAATTTTAACTCCCAAAAAAATATCAAAATTTTGTTTTGTCCAGTCTAGGGGGTCTGGACTAGTTCACACATCCATAATAAATTTCACCACAAATTTTTATAGAAATAATGTTCAGAAATGAATTCATTTTTCAAGATCAAAGTTTGAAATGTAAAATTTGGGAACTCAAAAATCAATCCTCTCAAGATGATGTATAGTTATTTAAGTAGGTTAACTCATTCACCAACCAAAAGTGAAATCATAATGTTTTTAAGAATTTAAAATTTACATCCCCTATCATAAAGTTCACAATAATCAAGATTTTTTTGGGAAATTTTAGTGACCATGGGATGGTAGGAATGTAATGGCCAAAAGATAGTAAAATGGGGTAAACACCCACATGGAAAAAGAAATGCATAATTTTTTTGAAATAATACATGAAAGGAATTTTAAAAATATATTTAAAAGGAAACTAATGTGCGAAGGAAGACAAGTGAGGGAAAAAATTGGAAGGGGATTAAAAGATAAAATATGTATAAAACACAAAACCTCCCTAATGATGGAAGAAAACATGATTCACTTGTTTTTTTATTTTTATTTATAAGTTTCACTAGGAAAAATATCACACTCATCTCCCAACCCTTTTTTGATCTCTTCATGATACTAATTTTAATAGTTATAAGAAGATCAAATTAGTGAACCAAACACACACACACACAAATGATGAAAGGAGTGAAATTCATGCTTTTGATTGAATTGAAAAGAGAAATAAGGGAATGGATTTTAACATGTCTTAAAAAATTTAAGAACATTAAAATTACACAACATAGGGTGGATGAGTATAAGAGATGATGATGATGAATCAATCATTAAAATTCAATTGAATTGAAAATAAGCAGACACAATTACAATTCAAAACAAGTGAAAATGAACATAAAATGGAAAGTGAAGGGGAGGTTTATTTTTTTGAAATAAGAGTATGGAATGTCCTCCCAGGACCTTATAAATTCTATATTTATGAAAATTATCCTCCTTAAGTTTTTAAATACCAACCCATTATAGGTAGAAGTGGGGAGTGTATTTATATCCCCAAGCGATGGCATGTTTTCATTCCAAAACTACCCCACAATCTGTCTTGACCATTTGACATTTAAGACATCATTATATAGATAAATATTCCCATTAATAGTTTTAGATATGTATGATTAAATAAAACCCTCAAAATTTGGATGCCATTGGACTTTTGGATCCAATTTTATGGATATATTGCTAAACCATGTACTATTGTCCATAATTATACTAGGTTTTACAAATATTACAACGTTAATGGGTGTTAGGATAAAAATATCACATCATATCCAAAAACTTTATTCAAAAAATTTGGGAATATATATCTTGAATTTCTCTCTACTAAACTATAACTCAAATGGATGTCTAGATTGTGAGAAAAGTCAAGAATTGGGGGATATTTTCAAATCTCAGATAGAATTTCATGCATTAATTGGAGAACCTTATTGGTTTATTAGAGACTTAATTTTTTATCCAACATTTTTCTATATATCCTAGATCAAATATTGGATTTAATCATATTTGGGATTCTAGATTGAGGCCGAAAATTTAATATTTAGTGATGGTCCATTTTTTTCATAGATTTAGTGGGATTTATTGTTTGGTCCACATTCCCCTTTATGATAGAAAATTATCCAAATATCATTTTTAATTAATTGTAGTTATTTGAATTAGGAACACAACAAGACAATAAAAATTAAATTTGGATAAGTTTAGTGAGAGTGATGATTAAAATAGTAAAATGACTTGAATCTGTATTGTTTCAAGAAATGTTCACAAATTATATTTGATATTAAAACATGGGTATTTAACATAATTTGTTAAATTTTCCTTGAAAATAATTAGTGTGAATAGATAAAAATGATATGAGTAAATTAATAACATCAGTACCCATGAGGAAAATTTTACAAGACTTTTGAGGTATGCTTCTAGTATTATCAACCAACCTAAAAGTAAGATTGAGATATTTTTAGGAGATTAAAACCTAGTATACAAAGGGTCTTATACATAATGGAAATTAGTATTTATGAATATATTTTTCAATTTTATATCAATGTAAATATGGATATTGGATTTACCCATCAATCTCATGGGTTTTATAAGAAAATAAATATGGAATACATAGGAAATTATAAAAACCATAGAGAGAAGAAGATGAGATATAATTTATTCTCTAAGTATAATGGAACTAGCCTTTTACAGATATTATTAAATTATTTTAAGATTAAATATAATCCAAATACAAATTGAGGATCTTAAATTATAGTGTATTTAGAATATTAGATACATAAAACTGAAAACATGGGACAATAAGAAAAACATATTTTATTTAATCTTTATAATGATATCCTACCTTCCTTTGATCCTTTAAATCATTACAGGATAACATGGGGAATATATAGAAAAAGGTATGAGTTAAAAATCCCATTAATGGAATAATAATATGAATAAATCAAAGTACATGGGTTAGAAGTTATAACATCATGACATAAAAATCATGTAACATGAATAAACATATGGAAGCATAACATATAGAACATGGGATAATATAATAATTGAATAATAGAAATGTGGAAAAAAACAAAAAACCACATAATAATAAGTCATTGATAATACCTAATAACATTTCACATGGAGGAGAATGAGTCAAGGCTAACCACTAAGACCATTGCACATGAAGGAGCATGATTCAAGTTTAACTAAGAAGACCATTGCACATGGAGGAGCATGAGTCAAGGTTAACCACCAAGACCACTGCACATGATGTCTCATGAGACTAAAAATCACCCAATTCTTTAGAGAACTATCTTGGAACAACCCTAAACACTTTTTCATGAAAATTAATTCCACATGAAGAATCTAACATAAACATAAGGGTTACCCATGGAAGGAAATGGGTATCATAATCATATCATAAGGCATAACTGAAGCGTGTATCATGATGGTGTCCATTAAATAATGGATTTAAAACATACATGGAAATATATAAGGGAAAATAGGCCTAAATATTGAAAAATTATGTCTAAATTAATTTAAAACATGTAAAAATATTGTTTAAGAAACCTTTTAAATGAGCCACTTTAGTGCAGTTCAAAGGAAAATTTTATAGATTATTTAAAACATAAAAGACATAATTGTGTGTATAAGACCAAAAATGAACCAATATAGTATTTAATTATAAAATTATTTATTTTATAAAAATAATGGTGGCTTAAAACTGATTATGGAGTGCACTTGTAATGGGTAAAAATTAGAAATTTCTCTTTAAGCGAGCTTGCTTATCGGGAAGAATTGAGAAGAGAACCTTTTTAAAACATATATTTACCATTAAAATAAGGATTATATGATATAGATAAATTAATTTGAAACATAATAATAGAATTTATAATAATTAAATAAAAATAAAGATTAATTACATTTGGGTAAAGAGAGAGTAAGCGTAACCCAAAAGAAAAATTACATTTCAGAGAGAACCTATTACCTTATGTCTGAAAGTGTTCTGCACTTGAAATCAAGGTCCTAGATAATAAAATTAAATCCATTAATTAACTAATTAAAAACCATTTAAACATTTATTTTATATATTATAATTTTATTAAGTTCATTTATGACCTTTTTTATGTGTTATAAGATTCAATTTCATCATTCTAGGAGCATTCGTTTCCTTGGTTTTCAAGTTCAGTTTACTTGTATACATGTATGGAAAATCATTTAAAATGAAAATATTTATCCATAATTGAAATTATATGTTATTAATGAAAATAAATAATATTAAATGGTCTTATATATCATTTTTTCATATGTTAAGATTATTCATTATATAAAACTTTAATGATAATCAATTAGATTATTTTGGATTTTTTTGATTATCACGAACTAGTTTTGTTTTAATAATTAATATTATGTATATATACTAGTTATGATACATTAAATAATCTGAAATACATATATTATAATAATTTTTAACTATAAATATGGTTTTATGAACATACTTCATAGTGGTAATTAAAATTAAAAACTCATAATCCTTGAATAAGATAAACCAACATATCACAAACAAGGTTTTCATTTTTAGAAAAAAAGATGAGGGGAAGAGAATTAATTATGCTTTGTTCCATTAGAATAATAAAATTATAGTATATAAAATATATTGGATTTATCATTTCACTTGGATAAGGGGATGCGAGGAGAGGAAAATAAAAGAAAATAAAAAAATAGAATATATGAAAATGAAAGAGGATTTTACCTCTGGAATTACATCTCAGCTCAGTGTTGGAAAGTCCCACTAATTCTTAAAGATATTGGATGGGAGTAGGCACGATGTTAGTTTCCATATTTGGGATCTCATCTTGGAGGGAATTGTTTGTGGGTTCAGACGAGTCTGGATCTTGGCTATGGCTTCCGGCTTCTGGATCTAGGCTTGGCGGCAACACACTGTTAACTGCTTGCTTCGGGATCCCGATTTGGCATTGATGCAGCGTCCTTGTAGCTTGGAATGGATTCCAGCTTCAGGATCTTGTCTTGATGTTGGCTTTCGGCTTTGGGTTCTCGGTTCGGTGCAGACTATGGATCTTGGCTTGGCATTGGCATGGACCACTGCTGCTCTAGTGTCTTGGTTTGGCGTCGATGCGACATTGGTTTCTGGTTTCAGGGTCTCAACTTGACAGGCATCATATGTGGGTTCAGGAGAATCTAGATCTCGGACATGGCTTCTGAATTAGGATTGTGGCTTGATGACAACGCGGCAAGGGCTTCTACCTTCGGGATCCTGGCTTGGCATCAACATAGCCTCTCTGTGGTTTGACAAGGATTCCGGCTTCAGTATTTATCTCGGCAGTGGAATCTTTCTTGGGGTTATCGATTCAGTGAAGACTACGTCGTGCTTCCAGTGTGGTTCAACGTCAGCTCCAGAGTGGCTCAGAGGGGGGAGGTTTCTGGTTTTTTTCTTCTAGAGGAGGTTTGCCGATCGGAGGTTCAAGATTAGTGATGATCTGGTTGCATATGAGAGGTTCTGTTGATGAGATGTGTTGTGATTTTGATCTGTAGATGGTGAAAGATCTTGTGGTATTTCAATTTGACAATTGTGGAAGTTGTTTGTTTGGTTGGATTGATTTTGAAGATGGAAATCCTGTACAGTCGGACTCAACCACATGGAACAAGCCTCAGAAGAGGATCCAAAGAAAGCAGTTCATCTTTGTAGAGATTTTCAGATTTGGTTGTTTGATAGGGAAAGACATCAGCCATCAGATCTTGCCTGTGCTCTGACACAAGACACTTTCTTTTTGAACATCCTTTCAATGATGGAAAGCTTCATCATGATCAAATGCTAGAAATGGGTAGCTCCGTGTTGTCAGTTTGGTTTTACTCTTTTTGTCATTCAGATGTGAGTTGTACAATGTCCATGAATTCCGTTTGGGTTCCCCCCTTCATTCCTTAAAAGGGGGTTTTATCATACAATAAAAAAATTTGAAGGCCTTTGGGCTGTTGGATGGAGGGGTGTTTTTTATTATTTTATTCATTATTTTATTATTTTAGATCAAAACTATCAATATTTTGAGCCTTATAAAAAAGTTATTATATAAATATGGGGATTTAGAGATTTTACTTCTTACATCACCAATGACTCAAGAAATAGTATATTTAACTTATAATGTTATGTACCATAAATTACTATACTTCACTATTCACAAAAAATTCAAATATTTTAGAAAAATCCAAAAAATTTACCCTAACCATTTTTTATTTGTAGAATTAAAAAATGGAATCCATTGTTGGAAAATAATTTTCTAAATATTATAAATTTAATTTTTAATTTAAATCATCATTTATTTGAAAAATACAAGTTTTACAATTATAAATGATTTTATAAATCTTTGTAAAATTAATTAAGATATCATAAAATTATATTAAATTAATAAGACAAAAAATATTAATATATGAATCTATTTTAAGGAAACAAATTTTCTTTTAAGTCATTATATTAATTATAAAATTGTAAATAAACATTTATGCTTCATAAAAATATCAATACTTAATTAATAATTTTTCAAACATTTGTTTTCTTATACCATGATATAAATATATCATATTTTCATTTATAAGACACATAAATTTTATGTATACTTCATAGGTGTGGATATTATTCTATTAGAGAGATTACTATTCCAAAGTGTCATATTAATATTCCAATGGTCATGTTACAATTACTTTTGTTTAACTTCCTTAATTTATGAAAAATCCTCTTATTTTATTCATTCATCATTTATAAAGTTCGTATTTTTTTCTCTATGTGTTTTTATGTGATTTATGAAATAATTATAAGAAGGGAAATTTCATTGATATAATTCTGGGTTGTTACATGCTTCCCCCTTATGAAATTTCTCCCATGAAATTTCATTTTGCAAAATAAAGTGGGAAAGTTGAGGGTAATTATTCTTCATTACTTCCTATGGTTCCCATGTTTACTCTTCTTACTTATGGTTCCTCCATAGTACTTTTACCAGGTGAGTGGTTTTGTTCCGTAGAACTTTATCTCTATGATCCAAGATCTTCATTGCCTTCTCCACAGAAGATAGATCTTTTCCCAATTGCACCACCTATAAATTAAGTACATGTTATGGATTCGATATGTACTTATTCAAGAGGCATACATGGAATACATCATGAACTTAAGAAATTATAGGTGGAAGTGTTAGTCAATAGGCCATAACACTGACATGATGAAGTATCTCAAAGGGGATGATGTACCTAGTACATAGCTTTCCTTTCTTCCCAATCTCATGATCTTCTTTTGTGGAGATATTTGGAGTAATGAAATGTCTCAATAATTAAACTCTAGGCCTCTTAGATGATTATATGCAGATATATTCAGTCAAATTTGGGCTACCTTGATGTTCTGCTGAATGGTTTTCACCTTTTCTACCATTTCTTCGACCATTTCAGGTCCTAGAAGCTTATGTTTACCAACATCATCCTACCATGCTAGTATTATGCATATTTTCCCATAAATGGATTTATATATATCCATTTGGATGCTTTAGTAGAAAATATTATTATAAGAGAACTTGACTAGAGGTAGGTGTTGGTCCCATCTCCCCTTTAAGTCTATATAACAAGCTATTAACATGTCTTCTAAGGACTAAATTTTTCATTTAGATTGGACATAATTTTGAGGATAATAACCCATAATGAAGTTCAACTCAGTATTTAGAGCATGTTGGAGAATTTTCCAAAACTTGGAGGTGAATCTAGGATACCAATTGAATACAATAGATAGTGGTACTCCATTCAGCCTTACCAATTCTCTGAGGTATATCTGTGAAAGTTAATCTGGTGTAAATTCCTCTCTAAATGAAATAAAGTGATTTTTATTTTTAGGATTATCCTCAATAAACCATATAGTATTATTTCCTTTAGAGGTATTTGGATGTCCGGTGATGAATTCCATGGTGATTTTTCCCATTTCTACGTTGGTATGGGTAATGATTGCATCATCCCCTTAGACTTTTTCCTTTCATCATTCACTTTCTGACATATCAGGCACTTTGATGTATACTCTATGATCTATTTCTTCATATTTACCACTAATAGTTATCTCAGACATCTCGATACATCTTTGGGATCCCTGACTGAATTGGGATGGTTGATCTATCTACATCATTCAGAAACTCTTTCTTTATCTCTAGATTGGGTGATGCACATAGTCATGACCCAAGTCTTAGAAAATCTTCCTCACCAATTTTGAACTATGTGGATTTCCCATTTCTAATATCTCCAACCTATTTCTGAATTTCCTCATCATTTCTTTGAGAATCCTATATTTTCTCTATAAGGGATGGTTGAAAAATAATTTGATAAAGTATTGATGATGTTCCTTCCTTAACGATTCCTATGTCCATATTTTGTAGGTTTAAGAAGATTGGATCCTTATCAATTATAATCACCGATAAAGATAAAATATCCTTTCTATATAGAGCATCCAACACATTATTTTATTTACTAGAATGGTAGTGGATTGAGAAATCATAATATTTTATGAGTTCTAACAATTTTCACTGGTGCATATTAATCTATGATTTGGATATATATTTTAGGCTATTATGATCATTATATATCTCATAATTCTCCACATAGAGATAATTTAGATAGATTTTCAACATGAAGATCATATCCTCCAACTCCAGATAAGGAATGGGATAGTTCTTATCAGTAATTTTTAACATCCTTGAGGTGTAGGCTCTCAATTTATCATTTTTCATCAGTACACAACCTAATCCCTTCTTTGAAGCAGCACTTTATACCACAAAGAGTTTCCCACTTGTTAAAAGTGTGAGTACTAGTGTAGTGATAAGCCTTTTTCTAACTCTATGAGGTAGTCTTTACATTCATTGGTCCAGATAATCTTTACTCCATTCTAAGACATCTTGGTTAGTGGGTTTAAAAATCATGATAATTTCTTCAAAAATCACCAGTAGTACCCTGTAAGACCAAGGAAACTAGAATCTCCATTACATATGTTGGATTGGGCCACTCATTGATTACCTTTTTCTTATAAGGGTCCATAGTTATTCCATTACTGTTGATAACATACCCCAATAATGATTCTTCTTCCATAAAAATCTCACATTCACTATAGATTTCATACAGTTTCTCCCTTCTCAAAGTCTTTATAATATTATTCAAATGATTCTCATATTCCTCCTTACTCTTGGAGTATATTAAAATATCATCAATAAAGAGTACAAAAAATTTCTTAAGGTAGTCTATAAAGACTCTATTTATTAGGTCCACAAATGTTTCTGAAGTATTAGTGAGTTTTAAGGGCCTCACTATGAACTCATCGTGTCCATACCTTGTTCGAAAGGCAGTCTTCGTAATATATTCCTTCATCAACTTTAATTGGTTATATCCTGAATGAAGGCCCACCTTAGATAAATACTTGGATCCACATAGTTGATCTAAAAATTCATATATTTGTGGTATGGGATACTTATTCTTTTTTTGGTATTTTATTGAGATCATGATAATAAATGAATAGGTGCATTTATACATCTATCTTTCTAATGAAGAGGACTAATTCATTGCATGGTGAAGCACTCGGGAATATAAAAACCTTTCCATATTCTCCTATAATTTCTTCTTATATTATTCCACCTCAATGGTTTCCATTATATAAGATTTATTTTATATATGTTGAGATCTAGGAATAAGTTCAATTAAGAAATCAACTTCTCATCCTAGAGGAAGACTGAGAAACTCTTCGAGGAACACATCAGTGTAGTACCTCACAATGGGCATGTCTTCAAGAAGGATTCTGTCATTTGTCTCAATAATTTGAGCCATATATGATTTCACATAATAAAACAATATCCAAAATTGATACAACTATTCTGATTTAGATTCATCCACCTCCTTACACTTGTACAGAATTTGAGGATACCTTAGGATATGAAGAGTAATCTCCATTTCTCGAAAATCGATGTTTGATTTGTATAAAGATATCCAATCCATGCCCAATATAACATCAAAATCCACTAAAGTAATTAAGAAAATATTTTCTATGAGGTTCAATACAAAAAAATTAACTAGGGAGGAGTTATATACTTTGGATGCAATAATTTCCCCATTTTATGTTCCCATAGATAACTCAACCTCGTATTTTTGAGGTGAAGTTTGAATAGTTCTATTAAACATGCATGATATGAAAGAATTCATAGAACTAGAATCAAATAGTTAGTTCTATATTCATTAATTAATAACTAGTTTCCTTGTAACCACATATTTTTTAAGTCTCCACCTAAGCAGCAGTGACAACATATTCCCTTCCTTTTTTTCATAGAGGTTGTTATTGTTGATTTACTCCAATAACCCTTGGTTTAGGGAAATGGTTCAAATAATTACCATGTTCATTGTAGTAGAAACAATACACTACAGGCCAAGTGCTGATATAAACCATACTTTCCTCCTCCACATTAGTGGGATTCTTCATATCACATTGGTAGTTATTATCTAGATGCACCGTTCTTCCCTATTTGAAGCATCTCTGGGTTCCCTTTATATAGTTCCCATAAATTATCTTCCCACTAATTTGACATGGAGGATGTTATATTTTCTTTCCATCTTGGGATTTATCTATTGATCCTCCCATATTAAAATCTATTTTTTTTCTTTTTATCTCCAAGCCCATGAGGCCACTGATATTCTTTGATCTCCATTTCAATCTTAAGAGAACAAAAAACAATCTCCTCATAGATATCAAAGTCTTGAATCACTAATTATTTTTGTAGATTCAAATTTAGTATGTTAATGAAGATATCTGCCTTGATTTTAGTGTTCATGAAAAATATAAATGTTTATCATGTAATTATTGTAATTTTTTCTTCATACACCCTGATAGACTCATATTCCTTCTATATTAGTCCAATGAACTCTATTTCCAGGTTGAGATGGAGGGTTTATAGAAAATATTTATTGAAAAATATTTTATTGAATTCCTCCAAATCCATGGAATAATGTTCCTATTTGGTTTTTATGTTCTTGATTAGTGTCCACCACTGACCATTTTCTCCATCAAAATGATATACCACTAGAAAAACTTTCTCTTCTTCTGAGAATTGGAAGACAGAAAATTTATTCTCAATGGAGTTAATATTTTGTTCTACAAGGAGGGGATCAAAAGATCCACTAAACACGTGAAGCCTTTTCCACATAAAGGATTCAAACAAAACCAGATCTTTATTAGGATAAGGAGGGTGTTATACATGATTCATGTTATTAATCATTAGTTGAGAAAGTAATGTCAAAAGGTTTTTAGTTCCCATTACCATCTGATTTGGAATTTCATTAAGGAAATAATCACATTTACTATCACATTGATGGTTGGTACATGTTCTACTATCTCCAACCATTAACTAAGAAAATAAATTAAATTATTGGCGATTTAATACTTAGAAAATAAAAATATAAAAATGAAACTTTGAACATATAAGTATAAACTTGTAAATGAAAATAATATCCTAACTTGTGATTCCTTTTGTTTCAGTATAGGTTATTTATGGTGATAGAATTATCCATAGAGTTCTTACTAAAGTTTTCTAGTCCTAATCTCTAAAAAAAATTGGAACATCCTTTGATACCAATTGTAATGGTCCTATCCTTTACAATTATTATTATATGATATTAAGCATAACTAGCCTTAAAATACAAACCAATGATCATAAAGTTTAGTGTATTTGGAAGATTAGGTATATAAAACTGAAAAAATGGAACCAAAATAAAAACATACTTTTTTTATTCTTTATAATGATCTCTAAAATTTCTTTGATCCCTTACATATGTATGAGATAACATGGGGAATTAATGAACAAATGGATGAGCTTAAAATCCCAGTAAGGTAATAAGAAAATGAATAAAGCATAACACAAGGGTTAGAAGGCATAACATGATGGAATAAAAAGGAATGAAACATAAATAAACATATGGAAGTATAACATATAGAACATGGGATAATGTTATCATAGAATAATAGAAATATGGAAACAATATAAAATAAGACATAAGCATGAGTCACAAAAAACCCCTAAGACCATTTCACAAGGAGGAGCATGAGTCAAGGCTAACCACAAAGACCATTGCACATGAAGGAGCATGAGCCAAGGCTAACCACCAAGACCATTTCACATAGAGGATCATGATTGAAGGATAATCAACAAAACCATTTCACATGACATATCATGAGACTAAAAATTACCCAATATGTTGGAGCGTTATCTGGATTCACCCATCATAAAACTGTTGACACTCATTTTTTTGATAAAGGAAGAAAAAACTATTACGAAGAAGCACTTTGGATATCTTAAAGTATCAAAGAAATTTAAAGGATGTAAAGAAATATAGTTTAAGGTAACTACACCGCATACCTAGGCATAAGAATACCGGTGTAGCTCTATCCCATTCAGTATAAAAGCATAGAGACCTATGTGGCACATCTATGAATCATGTGGCCAGCATAGGTCCTGCCCGTGCAACCCAATTTGCAACCCCTACCCTTTGGAACTATGCGAAAACATAATTTTCTCACCTCTATGTGGACGATATATGATTTCAAGCTATGCCGAAGACCTATACAGGCAACCTCCTTTTGACCAGACCCCTCCTTGCCTATAAATATGACCCTTCGGCTCCCAATTTTGCAAATTGGAAAGGTTGGAAGAACTCCGGAAGCTCCCATTGCATATCCCTTTCACCCAGGTCCCCCAAATATTCTCAGGTAGCTCTCTAAAAACACAAGAGAAGATATAATTAGATGGTATAGTCAAGATCAATATCCTTTCATAGTTTTAAATACAAAACATCTGATTAAGGACCCTCCTTCCATAGGAAGAAGTAATCTATGCAAGGTCCTTTCCTTAATCAAGGACCTATGTGGGATGCTTCCAAGGACATCAAGGGACACCTAGGGTGATTAAGTTAAAACCCCAACCAAGTGTTTTTATCCCTATTCTATTGAAAAAGTAATATTAATCTCTCACAATATTTTATTTCCTATGTTGATCATTTTTTAGTTCCTCCTAAGACCTGTGCGGTACACCTACGTGGTACACCTACATGGCATACCTATGCAGAAGACATGTGCGGACCACCTATGTGATCCATCTTTGAAGGACTCCTCTAATACAGCAATGGAGGGGACTCTCCTTCCTTGGATCCCCTGTCTGAAAGGGACCAAGTTTAAACCTCCACTAAAACCAACTGACTTACCAAACATTTGGGAAAGAAACATCAGTGTGTCTCCCATTTGGGTTTGTATTTCTACAGTCAGAGGACTCCAACATTTTTTTAAAAGGGATTAAAGATCCATAGGGTGTCTATAGGTTTGTATATATTTATATATATATATAGTAATATGGATCCTTACCCTAGATACAGTGTTGGGAAGTTCATATTTTGGAGGATTAAGGTTTGGGCCATGCCCCCCCTTCTCGTCTCTAAGACTCGAAACCTCAGGTCCCTGGTTGGGAAGGCATGGTTCATTCTTTCATTTCCTTTTGACATAGGGAATGATATCATCCTTCCACTATGAGACCAAATCCAGGGAATCCCTCCCTGGGTAATCCCCTAGCCTTTTGCATCGGACCTAATGAACTTCACTTTCAATCTACGTTGAAAGGTTCATTGCTCCGTGCCCTCTTCCACCGTATCCCCAAATTATTTCATCATAGATCTGACCTTTTCCATCAACGAAGGAGAAATAATTCAGTTTGTTGAATCTTTCATATCCTATTTTTTATCACATTGATCATGACTCATGTGGTCTTAGAGATTTTTTATGATCACAACATCGCAAAATCCACCTCATTTCTCGAACTATGAGAACTCTAATTCCCACCATAATTGGGATTCACAGTAAGCCTTCACCTAGGTCCTGAGATCAATGGACATCCTTCTTAGGAGTCAAACCCTAATTCCATTAATCCATGTATCCTCCTTGGAGTAAGCGCTGAATTAAGTCCCTCTTGAATCTTCCTGAGTTAAGACATCTCTGATGGACCATATTACAAGGGCATCCTCTATAGGAGTAAGCCCCAGACTATTTCTCTTAAAGGGCCATATTCCCCTATGAGACTTACCGAACTACATGGGATTTGTTTCCCATCCAATTGGGATATTTAAGAATCCTCCCTAATTTTCAAACCCAATACTCCAAATAAACACTGTTCTTTGTGGGCCACATTACCACCTGGGTATAATCCAACATGGAAACTCATATCCTTTCTAGGTTCCTTGGACAGGTTAGGTGTAACTCCCACACCTATCTATGACTAGGGACTTTCTGCCTAGATGTCCTTACCACATGACATTAAACGATACAGTTTGGCCCTTATCAAATGACCTTAAAAGGTATGATGTTTACCATTAGGCAACATCAAACTATGAGGGTTTGGATTTATTTCTTGAAGATACATAGGTAACACAGTTAGGGGTACAATATTAACATCAAAACAAACTTTGGCCTCCTTGGATAATGATAAATTCCAGAGTTCCCCACTGAGTGTCTTAAAAACCAGAATCATCATAACTATGGATAATAATATCTATGTAGTATATGAGAGGATACCATTTATGGAGAACATCAAATACATACAAATATCTCTATTGATGAAGAACCTTGAATACATACATATGATTATGAATTCCACACATGTTAATAATTGATATAAAATTTCAAGGGAAACCTACAATTTGCTTGGTAAATTAATAAGGATTCATGAACATATGTTAATTCAATAAGAGAGTCCCATAGTAGGAAATAATTCCCCTAAAAAGGGTGTGATGAGCCTGAACTCCGATCCTCTCAACCAATGGAAGTTCTTAAGTATCATAGGTCAACAAACCTAATGAACTCTATCCTTTGGAAAGAAGGTCCCTTTGGATATATAATTTTTGGGGGTTTCGGTTCCATAAATAAATCAAAAGGAAACCATCCGGAAGTAGTGATTCCTAAGCAGAATACACATTCTAGGGGAAGAAAAAAATGGTGAACCCAGTGTGAAAACTTAACCAAGATGATAGTGTTACCCATCTATTAGGCCCCTATTAATTTATGGGGGGGGGGGCAAGGGAATCAATCATGCCTATGTTCATCTAAAAAATGTTTCTTTACTGGAGTTCATTGTTTTTATTTATCATATATACATACACTTTATTTGCAGGAACTCCCTTCATTCCAAAATTTCTTCCTTCAAGTTTTCACCTATGAATTTCCCGACAGCTGCTCAAGTTGGATCCTCGTCATCTCAAATGACTTCCTCACCAACTCAGCATCTTCAATGCCGATTATCCCATGAATTGGTTTGATAGTACACTAAACACGATACTATGTCTTCCTTGGAGGTTGTCTGACAGGCCCTCCAAATCAAGAATAACCCCTGGTCATCCATTCAACGACAACCGATGGTCTAGAAGTAGGCAGTGCAAAAAATCGTCTTCCAGGATTTTATCCCTATAATTCAATCATAAATCCTCCCCCTATTCTAGGGAGGTCAACCAAGATTCCACCCATGGACTCATCCCAAAGACACATGGGTCCTTCCCAAATGCTCCTACCAATAATCACCACCACCAACATCAGATGGCAACAAACCCTCAACATGATGAGGGAATTATCTTTGGTGGTCCGGACATAGTTACTCAGACTTGGTCATGCAAGGAAAACCACTAGGAACAACATTATGAAAACATGGAAAAATTTACTACTTTTTCCCCTCTGGAGAAGTCCATCAACCCAGCTTGGTGGAAAACAACGAATAAGCACATACACTTGTCCTCCTTAACTTTTCTAGCCAGTAGAATCATCTGAAGATGCCCAAAAAATCCTATTGTTCAAATACAATGGAGTACTATGAGTAAGAAAATTCACCTAATTACAATCCATAATCCAATTAGTAGACTCATCTGGATGCATTTAATGAATCCCACAAACCAAATGTGGTAGCAATTATCTAGTAGGCACATACACCTACCGGTATCCATAAATCCTTCCAACAGTCTTGTTTGGCACTGCCCGAAGAAGTCAATCCGATAGCTTTAAAGACAAACCTCGGGAATATCCAACTCTATACCCCCACACATGAGTACTATCAGTACCCAATGATAGGAAATGGAGGATAGGAGAAGGTACATACACCTACTCTAGATACAGAATTTGTGTATATTCTTGTTCTGGCTGCTGAAGTCACCAACCACAATTTGTAAATGCTGAATGGGAAGATATAAATTTCTACCAACATCCTATAATCTTGCTAGAATATCATAATGGAAACTTTAGTAGTACCATAGGGACGAACAAAAAATTCTACCCCCATACCTAGGATGACTCACCGACATGCCATTCCAGAGTAGATACACACCTCTATTCCAGTCTATGAGGGTTATGGGGCATACCCCCATATCATAAGGACAACCGGATCAGGTGCATGCACTCATTAAAATTTTAAATAATCATTCTTTTCTTAAAGTGACTCCAAAGTAGACACATACACCTTCTCATGATAACCACTTTTCTAGAAAGTGTACCCAACTACATGTAAGAGAGAATCTAAGAATAAGTATCACCAAGGACAGTTAGATAATCAAGAGTTGATCTGCAATCTAGATTCTCTTAATGATAGAGTTTTTAATTCCCTCATACATGTATATATTGCATTTCAAGATCCTTCCCTACCATTATCAAATTATGGGAGTAGTAGCATTAATTCCAAAGTTCCTCATCAAATAATTCATCATGAAGACTTGCCTCATGACAATTCAGTCAATCTTGATAACCTATTTCTAGATGAGAGCCACATAAACTCTCCATGTGGCCTAAATGACAAGTATAAATAGGATTTTCCCCTTGATGTAATCCACCATGGTGGTCCTCCCCGTGATGTCATTTTCTACAAAATTTATCTCCTTAGTAGTGTTTCACATTGTTAAGAAAATTCTACAACTAACATTGTATTAATGAGAAATACCTCTTATCTTGAGGCACTTGAAAACATAATTCAAGCCATGCATAATTCCTTATTAATGGTAGGTGAAATAATTTATTAGCTAGAAGACATCCCAAAGATATGGTCATTCTCTAAACCTCCCATGGGTCATTTTCTCTCTAATATAGCAAAGGAAACACCAACTGATTCTACTACTTGTGATAAAGAAATCAAGAAGTGTCCACTCTAGTTATACCAAGTTGATAAACCTCTATTAAAATATTAATAGGACATGTTGAATATAATAAAACAATTGGATAAGGGTGAAAAACTAGTCATGGTCTAGCCTTTGACAACCTCTCGATACAACATTATAGAGATGTTTGCAGAAGATTATATTCATGATATCTACCTCAACATATGAAATAATCTTCATCATATAAAAGAAAAAATAGTACCTCATGAAGAATATCAAAGTCATGTTAAGTTAATAAAAGGGTTTTGATTCCAAATTGACATGGAATATCTCTACATTTCCTGACATCCAAGGATCAAGAAGCAACAAAAATCCCTTAAATGTGGATGCCTCAATGCATTAAAGAGGATGCGAAAATTAATTGCAGAAACCCCATCTAGAGTTCATATCAGAGGATGGGGTTCACATGGAGAATTGTATTTTACTATGATACAAAATCATAAAATCCTATAGAAAGTGGTCTCATGTAATGTTATTGCCTCAGGCCGACTACAACAAACAAATTCTGGAGATACTCAACAATAACAGGCCTCGATCGATTTTCACCAAAGTCAGGCCCAAAGATAGAAATCTATTGAGATGCTTTTACAAAAAATGTATGAAAACATTGAACATGATTATCGCTTATAGGATATCAACCATCAAATCACACAAATGTCTGAAATATCACAATGGTATTCTGAAACAAGCGATTTAAGTGGGTGTCAGATAATGAACCCAACCAATGTTAAGACCATAACTCATAAAATCAAAAGAGTAGATACACTGATATCAACCATAGAATTTCAACAAAAACCCCATTCGATAGGGTTGTGGGATTTTTAAATCCAACCTTTAGAGTAAATAAACAATGCCCGAAGGGTTGATGAAGAAAAACAAGAACAACCTCAGCCTGTATGGTTGGGGGATTTTTTACATCCAAAATCCCCTCCTTTGTGGAAGTTAGTTTTCTCCCAAATAGGGAAGAAGACACAAAGTGAATTCATAACTGAACTATATGAGGATTCTTTTCAGGTCACTGTCCATCAAACAGTTCATGGGGAATCGAAAAATAGAAGAAAAAAGTCTCATGGAAGACAAAAAAGAAGAAGTTTTCACAAACATACTGATATAATTCCATCAATGAATTATGTATCAATAAATGTCATTAATGATATTATGGAAGATCCTCTAGAAAATAAGTCCAATTTAGGGAAATCATAATATGAAGTTCCTATTCTTAATGCGATCCATACCGAATGAAATGAAGTATGTGTGTGTATTAGAAAACAAATGATTGTTCAGAATCAGTGCGTTCCCTCAAACAATCCACTTCCACCTTTTCGATAGGCCCCTAACAAGGAGAAAGGTAAAGGTCAAACCATGTTTCACCTTCCATATAGATAATTTTAATCTATTTCTCTTGAAGAATGATTTTCCTAACAAGAGGAATAAATGAAGGAGTTTAGAGGACTCAATGCAGAGTTACTCTGAAGTTGTATTCCTGCAAGATTGGCTCCGCAAGAATATCCTCAACTAGAACTTCTAGTAGGAGCTCCTTAGAAAATAGGTTTTATTAAAACTACTAATGTGGAAAATGAATTCCCTCCATTGGGTACATAGTCAGAATAGGGTCAAGTGAATTCTTATAGGCCCTTCCCCATGGGTTATCCAAAACAAACACAAGAAGCACCACCACTGGTGGTCCTACCAATTACTGCACCGGTTCAGGCTCCATTTTCTGTACCTGTATAGGCTCTAGCTCATCCTGATATTCCTAAAATGATTATGAATACCATTGATTCATTAACAAATAAATTGGAAGCTATAGAAGGACAATGTGCACCGATACAACCAGAAAAGAAGGCTTACCCTAAATGGGTAGATCTGATTCCCCCCACCAACAATTAGTGAATACTAAATTTTCAATATTTAATGGTTTGGGAGATCCAGAGAAGCATTGGATGCATTTTGTTTCTCACCGTGATCCTATGATTGAGACCCCTTAATAACAAGAAGTAGTAAAGCTCATATGTTTTGTGTAATCACTATAGGGGCCAAAATTTGTCTGATACACAAGTTTGCAGTCTAGATAGATTATTGGATGGGAAGACCTATGTAAGAAGTTACTTTTCCAATTCATATCAATTCTATAGAGGACAATAGTCTTTGATCTTACGAACTTCAGACAAAGAGAGAATGAAAGAGTTTTAAACTTCATTACTCAGTGTAAAGGACTATCATGTTCCTTGAAGATACCACTTATTATAGAAGAATTTCTACCCATTTGTGTTTAAAAACCTTCGTGACAAGTTGTGGACACATTTAATCCCTATGAAATATACAGGAGGATTTTAGGATTTGGTGTCGATTTCACAACAACTTTATAACTCCATAATAGAGACTGGAGACAAATCTCAAGTAATCCCATCATCTCCAGAAAGGAGAACAAGAAAAGTAGAGGCTTCTATAGTTAAACTCAATAAAGCACCTATACCTACCTCTACTTCAAATCCCTAATCATATTGTAGGTCTCCACCTCTTGAGAATCAGGAAAAATGACCACCACGCCGAGATGATCAAAAAGATCAAAGAAAGAGACATTTTGAGGAGTTTAAAATCAAGTTCTATTCTTTTCAAAATGACCAAGTCTTAGGATACTTTATTTAATCCTTGGAAAAAAACTTAGTCTAGTTTCCAAAGCCAAAGAAACTGAACAAAGAAGGAGATGATGACCTACAAAAATACTATCCCTTCCATAAAACGTTGGGACACCCCATCCAGGAGTGTTTTGTTTTCAAAGATCTCCTATAAAAGATGGTGGACTCTGGACAAGTGAAAATAAAAATTTCATCAGCCTGTGTATCATGTATTACTATTACCAATCCAGAGGAAAAAGGTGAATTATAGTAAAAATAATGAATTCACTGAATTTTGATGATTGTATGGTCAAGAAAACGATCAATCAAAATCATGCCATTCTATGAACACAAATAAAAAACTTGACTGTTCCTCCTACCAATTCTGCTACAACCAATCCATCTTTATCAAAAGACCAGTCCTCTGAAGGCCAATCCTCAAGGAAGAGACATGACCAGAATGATAAAGAAAATTTAGAAGAAGATGAGATCAAGTTATGTCAAAAATTTTCCTTGACTTTGGCAGATTTCATGCTATCTGTCTCAAAAGAATGGGCACTGTCCGACCAAATTGCACAATGAGAACTGGCCTATCAGATAGAATCATCATCACATGATGAGTTGATCTTTGGCCCCGTAAATGTAATCCACTTAACAGACCCCTATGAAAATGATGATTCTGACTATTTACTTAAATTCCATGTACTTGATTGGGGAACTTATAGAAGAAATCATCAAGGTTAAGGATATAGGGGAATACATGGGAATGCTAAAATCCACTATTTTAATTACACTCCTACTCGAACTATTTATGCAGCATAAATTCAGGGGATAACCCTTCATCGGGATCAACAAGAACAAGGTAATTCTCTCACACATGACAAGATCGTCCTTGACATGATCACCTTGGAAGACCAATTAGAGTTTATACCACCACCTTCTCATCAAGTGGGAAGTTCTAGTCAACCTAATCCTCTAAGATCAGAATTATTTCCAGCTTCTTCCCCAAAAAATAGTCCATCTACATCAGGAGCATCAAATTCCAAGGTACCTATAAAACCACATCTCTATATAGGGAAACACAGAACTTTGGACCATAAGTATGATGTTTTGAACCAACTGGCCCAAGTACCATCCAAATTATCAATCCTATATTCTTTTAATATTTCAAAAGATATTCAAGAATCACTTATTGAGGTTTTGTCAAGTCCTATAGAGTTTGAAATTGAGCTTGCTGCTGATTATTTCTACTGTATAGAGAATGATACTGCATAATATCATGCCCTTATATCTTTCATGGATGAAGATGAGGATGATGTTTTAAATGGACACATCAAGCCTGGGAATTTATATGACCAGGTTAACGATATAGACATCTGACGAGCCTTCATTGATAGTGGCTCAGGAGTCAACCTCATTCCCATTTGTACACTTCTTCAGTTGGGTATCACTGAATATTATTTATCTCCCTCCACATTAATGCTGCAATGTTATGAAAAAATGGACAAGAATATATTGGAGACATTACACTAAGAACCCAGTTTTGGGATCTCGTCTCTAATTCAGATTTAAAGGTTGTCCAACAAGACACAACTTTCAAAATTTTTCTTAGAAGGCCTTGGCTACATCAACATATGAACATTCCTTTGTCATACCACCAATGTATCATGTATTTCTTCAATGGTCAAATTGGGAAATTGAACTATGAAAAGGATCCATTCAAAACTTTTGAATCTTAGTATATTGATGTAGAGTTATATCACAAAAATGGAACACAGTCTGTGTCAAAATATATAACAAGAATCAATGCTCTAAATGGTCTGGAAAAGATCCTGAGTAATCCATTCAAGAATCTTAGTGCATATTTTGTGCTACCTATTAATCAAATTGAAATGGTTGAACCCAATAAAATAATTCCTTTAGTGGATTCTATAATTGAAGTTGTGGAAAATGATACTGAAATCATAGTGGAAATTATTGATTTACCAAACAGTGATGTAATCCTAAATGAAGATGTTTTCATTCCATATATTTAACTTTAGAAAGTCTCTGCTTCATCATCCAGGCTAGAAGAAGTTGTTACATTAATCAAGAAAGATAGATATTTTGAATCTAAACCCATCATTTTCTCTTTAATGGCCCAGGAATACCCTTCATCATCAGTAGGGTCAGAAATGGTGGCCTCTTATTTAGGATGTACAAATACTGACTCATACCCTAACTCTGAATGTATTGATTCATCACCTACCCTTTAAAAAGAAACAGAAAAAGAGACACATGAGGACGAGGAAGAAGAGAAATACCTTAGGGATCCCTCTCCATCATTTGTGGAAGGCATCTCCACCACTTTGGAACTTAGCGAAATAAATTTGGGTACAAAATAAAATCCATGCCCCACTATGATTACTGCAGTCATGACTGAAAAAGAGAAATAAGTGTATACTTCATTTATAAAGTGACACTGAGATGTGTTTTCTTGTAACTATATAGAAATTATAGGCCTTTACCTCGATATCGCCACCCATAATTTGGGTTTTCTAGAATATCATTGGGGATTTTACCAGGTAGTAAGAAGAACACACCCAACTCATGCCTCTAAAATTGATGATGAAGCCGACAAGCTTATAAAAGATAATTTTATCAGGGAGAATAAATATCCCAAATGGATAACCAATATTTTCTTAGTGAAAAAGAATAATGGAAAAATCAGATTTTTCATTGATTTCAGATATCTCAAACCAAATTTGTTTTAAATATAAGTTTCCAGTTCCAGTCATAGAACTTTTGATTGATGAAATAGCTCACTACGAAGCTCTCTCCTTCATGTATGGATACTATGGGTATAAAAAATTCCAAATGTCCCCATAAGATGAGGAATCTATATCTTTCAGATCCCTTTAATGAATATTTTTCTATCAGGTAATGCTCTTTTTTCTGGAAGAATGATGCTACAACATATCAACATGCAATGCACTACATTTTCAGACCTTTCTTGGGGAAATTAATTTAATTCTATGTGGATGATCTATTGGTTAAGTCAAGACAACATTATGATCACTTGAATGATCTGTAGACCATATTCAATAACTTTTAGCAACATAATTTTAAGATGAACCCATTAAAATGTGATTTCAGGGTAACCTTGGGAAAATTTATGGGTTTTATTTTATGACATAAAGACATTGAAGTCTATCCCATGAAGTATAAGGATATCATTAGCATTTAACATCCTCAAAACATGAATGATTTGAGGGGACTTCAAGGAAACTTGGATTATATTCAGTTCTTAATAGCCAATTCTGAAGGCAAGGTATTTCCATTCACCACATTGATTAAGAAGGGGGTAACATATCAATGAAACAATGACTACCAAGATGAATTTGATACCCTCAAGAAATAACTCTTGATCCCACCGATGTTTATGTCACATGTTGAAGGAAACCCACTTATTCTTTATGTGACAACATTGGAGTGATCATTGGGAACCTTCCTTACACAAAAGAATGATGCTGGGAATGAAAACATCCTTTACTATATTAGTCGAACCATGACCGACATAGATACTCGATATTCAGATATTGAGAAAAGATTCCTATAAATAATCTTTTCATTCAAAAATTAATAAACTATTTTCAGCATCATGAGGTCCACTTGGTATCTTGAAATAACGCGATCAAATATATCCTCAGTAGTCCTATGCTTAGAGGATTTCTAATATGGTGTGTAGTTATTCTAAAATAGTTTGATATATAGTTTGTACCTCATAAAGTAGTAAAAGTCCAAGATTTAGTAGACTTCCTTTCTGAGAACCCATCTACAAAAGTGACATTATTGAATACTAAATTTACTGACGAAGAAATCTTCTCTATTCAAGAATGTCCCCAAATATGGGATATGTAGTTTGATGGTGCTTCTAAAAGTCCAACAAGGAAGATAATGGAAGATCCTAAACTCAACAAAGTGGGGTTATGAGTTGTACTTATCTCCCCAGAGAAGGCATTGTTTCCATATTCCTTTATATTATTAGAAGGTGGTACAAAAAATGAGGTAGAGTATCAAGCTCTCATTGTAGGCCAAGAATTATCACTCCAAGCACCAGTGGATTACTTGGAGGAGAAAGGTGATTCAAAATTGGTAATCGAACAAATCAATGTAGATTACACCATAAAAAAGAATAAATAATTCCCCTTTGTGATTATGTTTGAGGGTTAATGGTATAATTTCTCTCAAAGAGAACATTGTCTTACATCCCATGATCACAAAATTCCCAAGCTGATGCATTGGAAAATGTACCGACAACCTTGGAAGATCCAAATTAGGACAAAATAATCATTATAATTTCTCATCATTGAGTGGTTTCACCTTTTTCCCAAACCATAATAGAGGAAATAAATGAAATTAGTCCCATTTCTAAGACATATGGTCATACCATGGGATTTATGAAACCCATCATGGATTATCTCCAAAATGGGGTACTTACACTAGACAGAATTAAAAGATAATAGATACAACAACAAGTAGTTAATTTCACTCTTTATGATGGCCCGGATCACCAGAAGATCCTTTATTGACGAGGCTTCAATGGAATTATTATCAGATGAATTGATGGAAACAAAACTGTAGCTGTGATGAAATAAGTACATACAGGAGCCTATGGTGCTCACTAGTCTGGGCATAGGCATTCTGATCAAATCTGCGGGCTTGGATACTTTTGGACTTCGATGACACAAGATTGCATATATTTTAATAAGAGGTGTAATCCCTTCCAGATTCATTCCAAATTCATTTATTAGACCCATGAATTAATAAATATAGCTAAATACTCATATAAATTTTCTACATGGGGAATGGATGTAGTAGGACCCTATCCTCCATCTACGGCTAAGTAGTTCAAGTATATTCTTACTGATACTGATTTCTTCTCCAAATGGGCTGAGGCAATACCTCTCAAGGAATTTGGGGATGAAATCATTGTTAGATTTTTCGAAGATAATATCATTACTATATTTAGTGTCCCACATACTATATTGATGGAAAAAATTACCAATTTCTATTCTACTGAGGTAAATAAGCTATATTAGTAGCATAATATCAAGTCCAACCATTCATCTTTCTACCATGAAATGACCAATGGACAGATAGAGAATTTTAACAAGACCCTCTCAAATATACTCCAAAATATGGTGGATAAAGATAAAAAGTCTTGGCTAGATAATATCTTTCATGCTTGGTGGGATTATCAGACTACTACTCATATTGAAACCAGGTCAACCCTGTATTCATTAGTGTATGGGATAGAAGTAGTTCTTCCTATTAAAATTCAATTGAATTCACTACGAGTATCCATCTATGACCAGTTATCTATAGATGAATAGTCTCAGAAGAAATTTTATGTGTTCTAATGATTAGAGGAAAAAATATTGCATACCTTGCATCACTTGGAAGTCTATCAGAACAGAATAACACAAGCCTTTAACAAGAAAGTTAACTTCTTCTCACTTCCTCATGGAGAATTGGTATTAGTCCTCTGGACCTTGATGATACTAGGAAATAATCCTCCAAAACTTGAGCCAAAGTGGGAATGTCTTTATTCCATACAAAAGGTACACTCTAATGAAGATTATTCCCTAATATCAATGGATGGAGAACTTATTACTACTCCAACCAATGCATGATTATTGAATAATTACTTTGTGTAATCAAATAGAGTTATTTCCTAGTTGCAAGACATTAAACTACATAGAAACCATATGATTACATTCTGCACGATGTTAAAATGCATAACATCTTTTTACCTTCCCCATGAAGTTAAACTACACGACATCATTTTTCCTCACTACACAACATTAAACTATATGGTTAACATCTCATTTATTTTACATTAATAAATCCCCCAAGATACCACAAATTGTAATTCCTTATGGTTCTTTAAAAAAATGAGTATCTTCTATGCACAAGAATTACTCACATCATTGCTACTCCCTAGTGGAATATGATCCCCATTTCCTCCTATGTTTGAATCAGATCTGTATAGGGTTCCCTTGTCAAAAACTACATGTGGCTTGATTCTTTCCCCTAAAAAGATACGTAGTGACACCTGGGTCTTACCCTGTGGTCCAGCTACAATGTTTCTTTCACATAAAGTGATTTATATCCTTGCTACAAGACATTAAACTACATGGTTCTTACAGAACTATGTATGGATTTATTCTCATTCCAATGGGATATGTAGAGATGCCTAGATCTTCAATTTTGGGCCTAACTGCGATGAAATAAATATTCCCTATTCCATGTATTTATGAGTCAGATCTGCATAGTGAATAAGATATTTAAGAACTATGTGTGGCTTGATTATAATTCCAATGAGATACATAGTGACTCCCAGATCTCTATTCTTGGCCCCACTTGCAACCATAAAGAAATTTATTTCCCATTTTTTCTAGTATATGAACTAAACCAATACAATGTACTCTTATAGAATACTTGTTTTAATTTTCATACCATCCTATGTATTAAGCTTAACCATTATTTCAGAATGTATTAAAATCCCCCGTATCTAACATCAAACTCAATTTGTGCGGGGAACAATATTTTCAAGAACTACATTTGGATTGATTCTCATTCCAATGAGATACATAGTGACACCCAGATCTACAATCTAGGTTCAATCCATAACTAAAAAAACTTTCTTTCTCACATCAAAACACAGTTGGTGTGAGGAATATTTTCAAAAATAATGTTTGGCTTGATTCTCATTCCAATGATATATGTAGTAACACCCATATCTCCAATCTAGGGTCTATCCATAACTAAAAAAACCCCTTTCTCACTTCAAAACTCACTTGGTATGAGGAACATTATCAAGAAATATGTATGGAATGATTCTCATTCTGATGGGATACATAGAGATGCCCGAATTTCCAATCTTGGGCCCAGTGATGATGAAAAAATAAAATAAAAAAAAATTGTAAAACCCTGAGATTTTATGAGATATTTTATTTTTAATTTCATTGATGTCTTCTATTATAAACTACACCAAGATTAGATTGTACTATATGCAACACTGTATTATCTTGCAGTATATGCAACACTATTCTTGGCTCGTGTTACACACAATTTCAAGTTCGTTTTGTGGAAATTATTCTACGCAACATTAAGTATAGATTTTGTTTAATGTATAAACAAAATAAGTTTTGATTATGTTATACGAAACACCAAATAGAGATTTCACTACACGCAACCCTGACTTGGCTTACATTACACGCAATCAAGACCTTCTTCGATAGTGTCTGTAGTACGCAATACCAAGTTTCACTAAACGAGACATTATTATAATATTATTATGAACTAGCCATTATGAATAGTAATACTCAATTTTTGAAATTTTATAAATTTTATCTTTCGAAATGGACTACATTTTGGGATTCATAATATCAAAATTATCCTAGGGTAAATTTTTGGTATTTTTCTGAAATCTTTCAATTTTTGATGAATAGTGAAAACACCGGGTTACTATTTAAAAACAGACTTTTTATTTAAATAATTATTTATTTTATTTAAATTTATTTTATGTCAAAATTGATACATAATACCTATATAAGTTCAATTTAATTCATTTGAGTCATTTTATAATAATTTTAGATATATAAAAATTTTATTGAACTTTTCACCGTCTTTTATCCACCTCCTAAGAGAATTTGAAAATTTACATAAAACTTAATTTTACCGCTTCTGTGAGTGGAATTTTGAAAATCTGAGAGAAACAGTTAATATCAAGGAGTAAAATGTGGTTCAGTAAGATAAAAATAATTTTTGGTGAATAGTAACTTTTTTACTTTTATTTACCACGGTTAAAAGTAAATAGGGTAATTAAGGGTAAAAATGATATTATTATTACCCTAACACATGTCCTAATTCTATTGGATAAGTGAAATTCGACCAAAAACAACCTTAGGAATAAAATATTACCCTTTAGGTCCACTTGGATTAGACTAGGACACTTATTATTATTTTATTTAAAGAAGAGTTAAAATAGTTAAAATCAAAGTTTAATAACTAAAAATTTTTAAATATAGGGTTATACATAAGATATATTCGACAATGAATATTAATTAGAAAGATAAAAAGATTTCCGACATAATGGTATTTTATTTATAATTTTTAGTCATTAAATAAATTAATTTATCTATGACACAATGATGATGCAGTAATTACCTTATTAATGAAATATTAACATAATTGATGTTATAAATACCAAAATAAATGTAATTTGAGATTTTTTATGAATTACACTAATTTTATAGGTTAATATGACATGTTAGTATATATTCAATTAACGTTTTTTGAACTAATAATGTTGTTAATATTTTTACAAAAATCAATTACCAAATAGTGTCAAAATTGGCATAAAATAGTTTTTAAAACAAATATTATATTATTAATTGTTATTATATTTATAAAAATATAAGGTTCTGCCAAATGACTTAGATAAGGATATATATATTAATAATGAACCACTTGGGGTTCTTTTTTCTTGTTATAGTAAGTTTATTAACCATATAGTGTAAGAAAACAAGAAGACACGGTAAAAGTTAAATTATTTAACTTAGAGTTAAATCTAAATGATAAGGTTAAAATAGTAACCAAAACTTGTCTAAAACCTATTGGTTAAGATGATTTCGACCGATACCCACTTTAGCTAAGAAATAAATCAATTTGGAGCTATTATAAACCGATTATGACTTTATTATAAAATAATATTTTATGTTTTTCCAAAGGTTCCCCTCTCCTCCCTTATAAAAAGGGCACCCCTTCCCTCTTCTCTTCACACCATTTTGAGCCTTTAAGCTCGGCCAAACCCTGCCAATTCCTCTTATAAACCCATCTATTTATATCATAGAGGTTCTGGTCTTCTCAAAAGACCAAATCTAGTGCCCTAAGAAGAAGATTAAAAGAGGTGCGTTGAGGAAGAGGTAATCTCTTCTACCGACTCTTTCAAGTTTCTTTCTTCTTCTACTTCCTCTTAATTATTTGTTTCATTATAAAGCAATAACATCAGTATTACTTATATACTGATATGTTATTATAAATATGAAAAAACCATATTTCACCTTCTATCCATCCTACGGAAAACGAAATCACCGCGCGTGCATACGTACGAAATACCGTCTCCACGTCGTGGTGTAATCAGTTTTCCACCACCACCTTACTTGGATGAGTATAATGGTATAAATAATAACTATATATTATTATTATAAAATCATACTGATTCTAAGATATTATATCATTCACTACAATTTTATTCAATAATTATGGGAATGATATCATCACTCGTGTGTACGTACGGACTACCGTCTCCACGACGTGATGAGATTCATTATCCAGGTTAACCATTAAATAATGATTATAAAGTATATATAATAAATAATAATGAAATATATAACATGATAAACCTACTATATTTATATATATATATATATATATTTCATCTACTAACTTCCATTCAATTTAATAAGGAAAGGAAAACAACGTTCATGCATACGTACGACCTACCGTTTCCATGAATGGTGTATTTCATTTTATTTATCTATATATTATATATATATATATACTGAATATATATGATATATAAATCATGATTTACATTCTGGAATTAATTAAATAATGATATAATTAATAATAATATCAAGAACAACAAGTCCAAACACGTACGAAAAATAAAACGATTTTACCCAAAATGATGCTTTAACAAGGAATTTACAAACGAATGGGTAATATAAAGTCATAAGTGAACCATATATGATATCATAACAATGAATATGATTCTGTAATAAGTAAATGACATTATTTAAATAATTATACAAGAGGTTCAGATACGTACGAAGCATATCGGACCTACGGTAAGGGATAACTTTTCCAATCTCATTTTTATCCGAGATTGTTTATTCGTAAGTATTTACTGGGGTTATATTTATCATATATGTCCATGTTTTCTAAAAATGGTTTCATGTATGTTTAAAGTCATTTTTACCCATTTTTGACTTTTACTACATGGTATGTAAGGAATCTTTCTTTTGTTTACCATACGAGGTACTTTTTGACTTTTCGGCAAAAGTATGAGAAGAATGTTTTTTTAACTTATACGGAAAGAACGGATTTTTACGGTTTCATAACGCCTTATCTTCATGAAGTTTACTCATCAAGATGTCATGGTTATTTTAAATAAAATAATTTTCTTTTAAAATTGCGTGGAATTTTTTGAAAAGAAAATGATTTTTAAGAAGAAAGGTTATTTTCCTCAAGAATTATTTTCAGGTGTTTTATCAAAACCATTTTCTATCTAAGATGACATTATTTATTATGTGTATGTTTCAAGTATAATATCTCTATAATTTACATGGTTTCACATTTCTTATGATGAAATGATATCCATTTGTTTTATATGGAATATTTTATGATGGGATGATGTTTATGAAACCCATTTTTATTCTTTGGGTTATGATGAATGATTTATGTTTATGTTGTGGCACAAGTAATAATGATTTCATTATGAGATGGGTGAGACCTATATCTCCCTCCAATTCATTGGGTAAAGATTTATATCTCATGATATAGACATGCCTGGAACAGTAAGGTAATCTGGTTCAGTGATACAGGACTGGAATGAGGAGTGAACTTGATTCAGTAAGAGACTTTGCCCACTAAGATGGTCTTGGCAGCAATGCCTTGGATACTATGGAAATCATATCATGTGATTAATGGTTTTACACAATTAAATGTTTTATTCCCATGCTATTTTATCATGATTAATCTTCCTTTATGACCTATGCCTTACGTACTACCAAGATTTATTTCACAACTGATGATTTTGATGTGTAAACATTATGTTCATGTTTTGAAGTTCAAATGTATATGGTTTGTTTTATTTTATCCATTCTTACCCTTACTGAGCATTTGAGCTCACCCTTTATATGTTTTCTTTTCCCCAGGATATAACGAAACGTTTTAGGTAAGAAAACAAAAGGGGAATATCTTTATGGGGGATGTTGAATATCTTTCACCACGATTAGAAGATTATGTTCTGAGTTTCCAAAGACACTAAACTATTACGGTCCCTGTGAGTTTGTTTTTGTTATGTATTAAGTATTTCGAAAAAGTAATGTAATTTCCATGTACGTCAAGCTTTGGGTCTCTACAGTTGGTATCAGAGGAAAGGTTTAGTTAACCTTTGGAAACTAGGATGCAAAAACTTTAGTGAGACCCCGGGAGATATTTCCAAGGTATGTCTGGGGAAGTCCCTAAGGTTAAGTATAAGTATAGGTTAGAGTCCTATAATTATGGTAACAATCTTAGAATTTACCCTAAGATGTTATATATTAAAGGTACTCCCCCTTTATTATGTTTTTTTCTCTAGCATGATTTTTGCCTCTCACACTATTATTTTTGGGTTTTAGACGATGGATGGAACCCGAAGGAACCATGTTGATTAATGTAATGGACAATGAAATGATTGTCCTCCTGAACAAACCAATGTTATGGGAGATGGAGTGAAAAATCTTATTGCGATACTTACAAAAGCTATGAATCATTTTGGACTTCCAAATGAGTAGATAAGGGAACAATATTATATTGATTCCTTCATGAGGCAACATATACCTTCTTTCAGTGGGTCTTCTGATCCACTTGTTGTTGAATAATGGATCAGTACCATTGAAAAGATATTTTCCATACATCATTGTTCGGAACATGAAAAATTCATTCTGTCTATTTACTGTTTAGAAGGTGAAGCAGATCAATGGTGGACTCTAATTAAGAATACGAGGCCCCGAGATGAAATTGAATCCATGGAATGGGATGAGTTCAAGAACTTATTGTTCAATAAGTACTTCCCTCGTATTCTTCGAACAAATATGGAAAAGTATTTCCTTGAGCTTAATAAAAAAGATGATTAATCTGTTGGTATATACGAAGCAAATTTTACAAGGCTTGTAAGGTATGCATCTGGATTTATCATCTAACCTGAAAGTAAAGTTGATCGATTCTTCAGTGGCTTAAAACCAAGTCTTCGAAGGGAATTAACTATAAGAGACTTCAATACCTATGAAGAAATTGTGTGTTGTGCTATCAATGTAGAACTAAAAGTTGGTGTTACGTATCCATCTCATGGTTTTGACAAGAAACGAAAGATGGAGTTCAAGGAAAAATCTCAGAACAATGGTGAATAGAAGATGAATGTTTCTTTATTCTCAAAGTGTGGAAAGAACCATGGTGGAGATTGTCTTAAAGGGACTAGATAATGTTTTAAGTGTATAAAAGATGGTCATTGAGTATCTGAGTGTCGAGGTAATGGAAAAAGGGTTGCTAATGATGTGAATAAAGAAAAGACTGCAGAGAACGCTCCACCAACACTACAATGCTTCAAGTGCAAGGAAATGGGGAATTATGCTAATCAATTCCCTAATCTAAGGATTAATGATGATCGATGTGAGAAACCTATTAAGGCAATGGATAAAGGGAAGTCACATGTGATCACTATTTGTGATTTTTAGTATGACAATGATGTTGTGGAATGATTAAGTGTTTATGTAATGGGATTTCAAAATAGTATCATGCAATCTCATTTATGGTATCGTGGAATTTTGGAATATCTATGTATTGGTTTTCAATAATTATATGGTACCAGTAACCATGAAAAGTGATTAAAATATTTTTGGAAAGAAGATGATTTGTGAATAATAAAGTGATAAAGAAAAAATGAAATGAGCTCATGACTGATATAAGGACAAAGTTATATCATGGTTTCAGTATATAGAAAATTTGGGATTTTGGTATGTGGAAGGTGTTAAATTTTGACAGCATTCATGTTTTCACTAAGGATCAATGGGTATTAATTTTTCAAGAGAATACATGATTAAGGTATTCACATGTTTGTAATTTGACCAAAAATATATATCGTATGATATATGGGGGATAAATGATGGTATTCACATGCTCGGCAGATGACATTTCTGGTAAGTGTTTTCTTTATACTATGAGCTTGGACAAAAGTATTTTGGATCAGCCTAAAAATTAGAATGGATTATGTTGGACATAAGTCAGTATTGTTTAAGGTTAGAACTTTTTTTGATATTATTTATGGAATGTTATAATAATTTAGTTTTAGAAAAAGGACAACCTGCAGGACGGGCGACAACCCATCGTGTCGGACAAGGCTGTGGGAATCAAACCCACAACCGAAGTGCGACATGCCTTTATCGCCTACCACTGGCCTACATGAAGTCCTTGGTTATTCTAAACTAGTTTTATTTTATTAAGAAGTATGATAGATGATGTATAAGTCTATTTTTGGAACCATATATAATTAATCTCACCATAGATGGACTTATGTATATAACTTTTTCTAACCTTATGTTCGAGACAAGTGGAATGACCTATCATTCTATCGCATGATCTGTTAACACTTTGAAAAAGACAAATTCAACTTCATTTCTTTGAGTGGTGAAGTGGAAATTGTTCAAGGCACGAGAAACGGTAAGATTGTACCAAAATCAAGTATTTCTTTTAATTCAAAAATTATTCAACATTTGGGAAATGATCTTGAAAACCAAAAATGTTTTCCTAGTACCCTCATATATGATGAATCAGATGGTACCTTAGATCATCGCAAATTTATGGGTTTGTGATTGTTGTATTTTTCATAGCCATGTCCTCTACCACTCTCCATCAGAACTTTACGGTTATATTTTTTCTTCCATATCCATATTTTCACCTATGTTCCCCTATGTGGAAACCAAGGGATAAGTTAATTTGGGTAACCGTTACGTTTCATACATTAGTTTTTGAAATTAAGCTTTAGTATTCCTTTTTACGATGTGGGTTCTATTAAAGAAACTTTCAAGTAGTAAACCATTTATAACCCCGACAAATTTCGAGGGCGAAATTCATTTTAAGGGGGGTAGAATGTAACACCCCGAGATTTTATGAGATATATTATTTTTAATTTCATTGATGTATTCTATTATACACTACACCAAGATTAGCTTGTACTATACACAACAACGTATTAGCTTGCAGTATACACAACACTATTCTTGGCTCGTGTTACACATAATTTCAAGTTCGTTTTGTGGAAATTATTCTAGGCAACATTAAGTATAGATTTTGTTTAATGTATAAATGAAATAAGTTTTGATTATGTTATAAGAAACACCAAACAGATCTTTCACTACACCCATCACTGACATGGATTGCATTATATGCAATCAAGACCTTCTTCGATAGTGTGTGTAGTACACAATACCAAGTTTCACTAAACAAGACATTATTATAATATTATTATGAACTAGCCGCTATGAATAGTAATACCCACTTTTTAAAATTTTATAAATTTTATCTTTCAAAATGGACTTCATCTATGTATTTGGAATATCGAAATTATCCTAGGGTGATTTTTCGGTAATTTTCTGAAAACTTTCAATTTTTGATGAATAGTGAAAACACTGGGTTACTATTTAAAAAACGACTTTTTATTTAAATAATTATTTATTTTATTTAAATTTATTTTAGGTAAAAATTGACACATAATACCTATATAAGTTCAATTTAATTCATTTGAGTCATTTTATAATAATTTTAGATATATAAAAATTTTATTGAACTTTTCACCGTCTTTTACCCACTTCCTAGGAGAATTTGAAAATTTACATAAAACATAATTTTATCGCTTCTGTGAGTGGAAATTTGAAAATCCAAGAGACATAATTAATATAAATAATTAACATGTGGTTCAATAAGATAAAAATAATTTTTGGTGAATAGTAACATTTTACTTTTATTTACCATGATTAAAAGTAAATAGGGTAATTAAGGATAAAAATGATATAATTATTACCCTAACACATGTAATAATTCTATTGGATAAGTGTAATTCGACAAAAAAAACTTATGAATAAAATATTACCCTTTAGGTCCACTTAGATTAGATTAGGACACATATTATTATTTTATTTAAAGAAGAGTTAAAATAGTTAAAATCAAAGTTTAATAACTAAAACATTTTTAATATAGGGTTATACATAAGATAAATTCAACTATAAAAATTTATTAGAAATATAAATATATTTCATACATAATGGTATTTTATTTATAATTTTTAGACATTAAATAAATAAATTTATTTATGACACAATGATGATGCAATAATTACCTTATTAATGAAATATTAACATAATTGATGTTATAAGTACCCAAATAAATGTAATTTTTAGAATTTTTATTAATTAAACTAATTTTATAGGTTAATATGACATGTTATTATTGATTAAATTAACTTTTTTTGAACTAATCATGTTGTTATGATTTTCACAAAAATCGATTACCAAATAGTGTCAAAATTGATAGAAAATAGTTTTTAAAACGAATATTATATTATGAATTTTTATTATATTAATAAAAATCTAAGTTTCGGAAAAATGACTTAGATAATGTTATATATATTAATAATGAACCACTTGGGGTTATTTTTTATTGTTATAGTAAGTTTATTAACCATATAGTGTAAGAAAACAAGAAGATACGGTAAAAGTTAAATTATTTAACTTAGAGTTAAATATAAATGATAAGGTTAAAATAGTAACCTAAACTTGTCTAAAACCTATTGGTTGAGAGGTTTTATAACCATACCCACTTTATTTTAAAAATAAACCAATTTGGAGCTATTATAAACTGAATATGACTTTATTTTAAAATAATATTTTATGTTTTTCCAAAGGTGCCCCTCTCCTCCCTTATAAAAAGGGAATCCCTTACCTCTTCTCTTCACACCCTTTTGAGCCTTGAAGCTCGGACAACCCCTGAAAATTACTCTTATAAATCTCTATAGTTATATCATAGAGGTTCTGGTGTTCTCAAAAGACCAACTCTAGTTCCCTAAGAAGAAGTTTAAAGGAGGTGCGTTGAGGAAGAGCTAATCTCTTCTACCAACTCTTTCAAGTTTCTTTATTCTTCTACTTCCTATTCTTTAGTTGCTTCATTATAAAGTAATAACATAAGTATTAATTATATACTGATATGTTATTATAAATATGAAACAACCCTATTTCACCTTCTATCCATCCTACGGAAAACGAAATCACCACGCGTGCGTACGTACAAAATACCGTCTCCACGCCATGATGTAATCAGTTTTTCCACCACCACCTTACTTGGATGGGTATAATGGTGTAAAGAATAACTATATATAATTATTATAAAATCATACTTATTATAAAATATTATATCATCCACTCCAATTCTATTCAATAATTATGGGAATGATATCATCACTTGTGCGTACGTACGGACTACCGTCTCCACGACGCGATGAGATTCATTCTCCATGTTAACCATTCAAGAATGATTATAAAGTATATATAATAAATAATAATGAAATATATGACATGATAAAGCTACTAGATTTATGTATATATAAATATGTCATCTAATTACTTCCATTCAATTCAATTAGGAAAGGAAAACATCATTTATGCGTACGTACGGCCTACCGTCTCCATGAATGGTGTATTTCATTTCATTTATCTATCTATTATATATATATATAATGAATATATATGATATATAACTCATGATTTACATTATGGACATAATAAAATCATGATATAAGTAATAATAATATCAATAACAATAAGTCCAAACACGTACGGAAAATAAAACGATTTTACCCAAAATGCTGCTTTAACATGGAATTTACAAAAGAACAAGTAATATAAAGTCATAGGTGAACTATATATGATATCATAACAATGAATATGATTCTGTAATAAGTCAATGACATTATTTAAATCATTATACAGGAGGTTCAGATATGTACGAAGCATATCAGACCTAAGGTAAGGGATAACTCTTCTAATCTCGTTTTTATCCGAGATTGTTTATTCGTAAGTACTTACTGGGGTTATATTTATCATCCATGTCCCTATTTTCTAAAAATGGTTTCATGTATGTTTAAAGTAATTTTTACCCATTTTTTACTTTAACTATATGGTATGTAAGTAATCTTTCTTTTGTTTACCATACAAGGTACTTTTTGACTTTTCCGGCAAAAGTACGAGAATAATGTTTTTTTAACTTATAGGGCAAGAACAGATTTTTACAATTTCATAACGCCTTATTTTCACGAAGTTTACTAAAAAATATTTCATGTTTATTTTCAATAAAATCCTTTTATTTTAAAATTTTGTGGAATTTTTTGAAAAGAAAATGATTTTTAAGAAGAAAGGATATTTTCCTCATGAATTCTTTCCAAGTGTTTTATCAAAACCATTTTCCATCTAAGATGACATTATTTCTAATGTGTATGTTTAAAGTATAATATCTCTATGATTTACATGGTTTCACTTTTATTATGATATAATTATATCCATTTGTTTTATATGGAATATGTTATGATGAGATGATGTTTATGAAACCCATTTTTATTCTTTTTGTTATGATGAATGATTTATGTTTATGTTGTGGAACAAGTAAGAATGATTTCATTATGAGATGGGTGGGACCTATATCTCCCTACAATGCATTGGGTAAAGATTTATATCTCATGAGATAGACATGGCTGAAACGGTAAGTTAATCTGGTTCAGTGATACAGGACTGGAACGAGGATTGAACTCGATTCAGTAAGGGAATTTTTCCACTAAGATGGTCTTGGCAGCAATGCCTTGGTTACTATGGAAATAATATCATGTGATTAATGGTTTTCCACAATTAAATGTTTTATTCCAATGATATTTTATCATGATTAATGTTACTTTATGACCTATTCTTTACGTACTGCCAAGATTTATTTCACAACTCACGATTTTGATGTGAAAACTTTATGTTCATTTTTTGAAGTTCAAATGTATATGGTTTGTTTTATTTTCTCCAGGATTACCCTTACTGAGCATTTGAGCTCACCCTTTATATGTTTTCTTTTCCCCAGGATATAAAGAAAGGTTTTAGGTAAGAAAACAAAAGGGGAATATCTTTATGGGAGATATTGAAGATCTTTCACCACGACTAGAAGATTATGTTCCAAGTTTCCAAAGACACTAAACTATTACGGTCCTTGTGTGTTTGTTTTTGTTATGTATTAATTATTCCGCAAAAGTAATGTAACGTCTATGTACGTCAAGCTTTGGGTCTCTATAGAAATACCCTTTATCCCCTACGTGTTTGAATCAAACCTTCACAGGGAATGTTCCAAGAACTAAGTGTGTCTTGATTATTTCCCCATCATGATACATAGGGACACCTGGGTCCTATCCCCTAGTCCAGTTGAAATATTATTTTTTATGTCGGAATCAATTCACTTCCTCACCGCATGACAATAAACTACATGGAACTACAATAATTATGTGTGGCTTTATTCTCATCCAATTGAGATACATAGTGAAAACTAGGACTTAAATATTACTCCCAACCATGGGGAAAAAGAAAATTTCCTATATCTTATATAAAATCAAAATCTATATAGAATATTTTATTTTGTTCCCTCTCATCAAACAAACCATAAAGAAAACAGAATAAGTCCCTATTATACATATTCTTCAGATCTATGTAATGGATTCTAAACTCATGACCAAATTCTGTCCAAACACTTCCCTTATGAATTTGAAATTACCCCTTCCACATTTCATACTATTAGTCTTGAATACTTTCAGTTATTTATAATCTTTCTTTAGCTTCTGGTGATAGGATGTTTGATAGCTGAGAGCACTTTTTCCTGAATATGAAGTATGTTCCCCTAGATAGCCTTTCATAATCCTCCCATATAATAGGACTGTCTGCCAAAATATACTACTATTTTTCTATGTATCATATATCCATTTTGTCCCTACATAATATAGCCCCCATAATGGGTTTGAAAATAGAGGTAACTTCATTCTTGGGAGAATTTTTTTTTCTATTAATGCTTTGGTGATGGTATGTAGGAACTCATATTTTAAAGCGATCATCTGTTGTATATTTTTCCCATATCCCTCCTCTTAACCTAAAAGTCTCAAAGAATGTGGTTTATGTTTTTCCCTTCACTTGTTCAAAACATATTGAAACAAACTTGCATCATTTGACCACATTTCATCCATTGTTTCCATAATATTTTGGTCATAGTCATATGACCTAAAAACTACAGACATCATATTTCCTACATTTGGATCAGAACCTCATAGAAATTATATTCCTCTATTTCTATGGAAATCATGACTGGAAATGCTCTTTCTATGTTCACATATTTTTCTCCCTAAACCAGACTCTGTTCTTTGGAAAATTCAAATCTTCATAAACATTCTATAGCTTTTAGCAATAGAATGTATGATACCTAAGATCTATTTTACATGAATATGAAGTATGTACCCCCAGGCGGCATTGCATAATTCTCCCACATAACTGGCTTGGAATAAAAAAGATACCACCTTTTGGCTATGCAGTACATGACCCAGTTGGCCCTATATAATACAGCCCCCATAACAGGTTCTTCAAATAGCGGTAACTTAATTTTTGAAAAAGACTTACTATAATGCCTTTATCCCTTTTCCCATGTCATTATTTAGATTCGAAAGTTCCCAAATCACACTTCACAAATCTTTCATTCCATATCTGAATATGGTAGCATTTTTCCAAGACAAATTACTAAGAAATTGGAGATTCATAAACCTTTATTAAAAGATAAAAAAATTCAAATTAAATCCCTATAATGTCCTTGTTGCATGACTTGAAACTGTATAGCACATTATCAAAAAGACCATAATGTCCATATTGCATGAATTAAAAGTGCACAGTATAATAATATAAAAAACCTTTCTAAAAAATGTACCTTCCTTCACACATAAAAATCTTATAATAATGGTTTCTCAATCATAGGCCTATGTCTGCACAAATGAACCTTTTATTCTTAGATACATTTTCATTGAAAATACAGACACTATGGTATCAAGACATACAAATTTTAAATCCCTTTTTTCATTATAAATAGAATGTCATAATTCTTGAGAACTCCTTTCGCCTAAATATACAGTGTATTCCCCACCTGTCCTTGCATAAAATTTTCCCTTGTAATGGGTCTGTCAGCCAAAGGATGCCACTATTTTGCTATACAGCATATTTCCTAGTTGACCTTGCATAATATAACCCCAATAACAGGTTTTTCAAATAGTGGTAAATTTGTTCTTGTAAGAGACCTCCTCTATTCTCATACTTCAAGTTTAAGATTTTGTGACCGTAAAAATCATGAATCAAGATTACCCTTGAAAATATCTGGGGATTATCGGGACCTTCCTAGATATCAAGATTTTTTGGATTCAAATTTCCAAATTCATGGTCAAATAAATTAAACCTTAAACATTAATACTTATTAGTCTATTATGCTTGGATTTAGACTGTCCCTAAAAAGATACATGATACTCACCAGATTGAAAACCAGCAAAGGAAATTATGGATAAAATCCAAGTCTCATATTTCTATATCTTTACTCTATATGGTATGAGAAATATTGAGAAATAAAAATCAAAAAAGAACAACGTTTTTAGGGCTGTTCACATGATCCTAGAAATAGTCAAACAACACTTACTAAGTTTATTGTCTTAGGTAAAAGTTAAAGTTCCCTAATCCCTATTAGTGTAATTATGATTATCTGACATAAAGATGCCATGAAAAAATTAGCTTTTATATTGAAACTATAGATAAATAATAGTGATGAATACTTATATATAACTGAAGACCAAATCATTTTCATTTATATGAAAAAATTGGAGGAGCATACATAGATTGAAGTCTCTTTGTCATATATTATAAAAAACATTCAGCTTGTCTATTTACTTGTTGAATAGCCTCCTAGTCCCTAGAAACTCCGTGCTGAAGCTTGGTATGTTGAGCAGCTTCAGCCTTTTCAACCTGACAAGTGCATCTTTGGAAGTTAAAATGGAATTTACCCCTTCTAATTAGGATTCTCCCAATGATTGGTTCTGTTTCTCAAGACTATTTTGAACATCATCCATTTTTGCTAAAGATGCATCATTTAATTTATTTTCTCCATAATTTTTCAATTGAATTTCATCTATTTTTTTCTATGATTGGATTCTGTGTCAGATACTGCATCTATAAATCCCTTAATATTGGTGAGAAATTTAGCCTTTAAAATATCTTACCATATTTTGTGTTCTTTCTCCCACCAATGAATGATCTATTTCACCACATTGTAAACTGGGCGACAATCAAATCCAAAAAATCCCAGTATACTAAATATTGCTAGAAGTCATCCAAAATCTGAAAGTAGCTTATACAAAGTATTTTTAGATATTATATCCCAAATGGTTCTCCATTTTTTCTTACGTGTAATAATAAGAGAAAAATGTAGCTCTAAGTATGAATTGGAATCGCTACCATGAGGCAGAAGATATTCTAAAATCAGATCACTTAAAGAGGTGCTTAGATATAATCCTTTAGAAACAGACGGTGCTTCGTATTCCATTGTTGGTTGATACAACCCAAAGGAGTCATATTCAAACATAACCAAGGGAGTCGATGGCCCTAAATGGCTAATTAGAATGAATGTTAGCTCTAAAACTATAGCAAGAAAAAAGAATAATCAAGAAATTCAATAACATTTACCCAGTAATAATTCAGTTACTTATGTAAATTCCTCCTCATTATTCTCAGCTTCAGTTGTTTGAGTAATTAATTCATTGGGAGGGGAATTATTTTGATCTTTCCCAATCACTATAACCATAGTATCCGGAGCATCTCCCAACATTGGTATTTTAGTTGGTATCTCTTTAATGTCAATTAAAGTCGGATAGAGTGGGATTCCCCATTCTTGAAGGGTCTTGGAAACATTATCTGTAGAAAAAGATTCATAAATTGTGATTTGATATGAAATGTTAATTAAAAGAACAATTATGTATGGAAAATGCAAGAAAGAGAACTTACATCCTTTTAGTTCCTCATTGAAATCCCAAAACTACTTGATGGAACCTTGATTATTAATGTATAGATTATGATAATCCATCATTTCAGTGTACATAGCATTTAATTTTATAGAATCCTCTCCATTTAATATTTCGAACAAATGTTGATCGATTACCAAATTGGCTTCGCTAAAATTTTCTTCTTTCATATCTTCAACTAGTACAATTTCATCCGGCCTTACTAAATTAGGATCATCACCAGTACCTACCTCATATTTCCCAAGATCCTCACTCCTTACTTCTAGAGAAATAAGAATATCAGTGTTGATTTTCATAGGATCATTAGGCACATACAACATATCTAAAATATTATAGAGAAAATAATGTTAGAAATAACATGTGATACCCATAAGAAATGCATTTTATATTACCATGAACCTTTTCTCTCTTTGTAGATATAGGATCAACTGCATCCACATCCATTGAACCTTTATCTTCTAGGGTAACAGATTCATCCACAAGAATTTGTACTTCTCATGGAGTTTCCTTCTCAGTACCTAAATGACCCATTTTAATCCCTTAAGAGAATAAAGGAATTCATATCCATTCAAAAGTTGAACATGGTCACCAAGGTGTATCAATAAAGTCATAATATTAGAGGAAATCACAAATACCAACTTTTTTATGTACACTTTAGATCAATCTAAATGATTTCTTGCATTTATTTTCATAAGATAGTGGAGAGATTATACTACTCCTCTTGGCAGTAGAGACCTAAGGTAACAACTAATGATTTTCTATCACCACTACCCCCATCATGGTTTTACCTCTAGGATAAAGTCATGCAGACCCAGGGGTTTCATACAATGTGTCAATGGGGGTGCCCATATGTCCGTATTTTGGTGACCTGAGAACCTTTCATGAAATTCATTCTCTATTTTCAGGCTGCAAAATCCAATCCCATTGATATTAATGATGGTGGATGACAGTGCATAATTAAATCAAAAGAAAGTAGAAGTTCATTCTTAGTATTAACATAAATATCCCATTCCTCAATAGGGTGAACAATTACTCCTTCACATATCCCTTGATCCATCATGTAAGATACTCATTTTGTAGAAGGGACTTGGCCATCAGTTGTATATATAAAGGTCTCCAACTCTGTGATAAGCTCCTAAACTTTATCCAGATTACTGTTTGGATTACAACTAAAAGGTTCTTTAATATCACCCACATCTAGTAATCAAAGGCTATATTGGAGAAATTACCATGCATCCATGAGTTCGCAAGTTGTTCTTTCCCAGTTCTGTATTGCTAAAGGCCTCACATAATTTGGATTTGATATGTTTGGATGCGGTGAAAACTCAACACCCTTTGATTGGAAGTCCTCATCAAACCTCCGTTATTTTTTGGAAGATTCTGCCGATGATATGGTAACTTATTTTTGATGAAAACAACTAGATCACCTCAGGTTTGGAGGTGTTGTCTCCCTAGCCTTGGTCTTCTGAGTAGATTTTCTAGGAGAAAATTTTGAAGGTTCTGATGCTTTTGAAGGCTCTGCATCACCTTTAGCTTTAGACCTTTTACCACTATTTCTATTAACAACAGTTGTCGTATCCTCTACCTGATGTATTTATTTTGTTAAATCCCACATGAGGGTTTGAGGAAACCAAAGATTTAGCATATCCATCCTCTAATAAAATTGATTCATCTAATAAAGGTAGCATAATCAACATTTTGGATGTCTCTAAAGCCATCAGAACCCATAATTGTTGGGATACCATTGGGTGCTTCTCATTCCTAACATATGTAGGAGGAAAAGTTCTCAATTGTTGAAGATATTTGAACTGGAGAGAAAACATATAAGGTACATAATCATCACAAATGATTTTTCCATAAATCCTAGTTGATAGTACACTATCCCTAAATTTCATCATATAATCCCCTGACTCGTAATTTTCTTCCTTACCATCATGAAAAAATATTCTAGTTTTTGGGTTACCAAAAGGAAAGAATATGAATTCTCTTGATTCATTTAATTCCCTCAGCACTAAATAAGGCTTCAGGTTCAAAGGCTTAATCCTAGAAACATTATTCAAAAAATGGAGTAAATCAACCATTGGGAACTCTAACCAAATTCAATACTGATTATGAAAAAATGTGCTGCAATCCATCCCCAAAATACTTGAAATGGTCCTTCATGTATAAATGGAGGCTTCCCACACTACTGGAAAGGGGACTTTTCCTAACACTTGTATACCAACGGTTCAAAGAACCATTGGTATATGTTTTCTTTACCAACAGTTTTCATAAAACGTTGGTAAAGACCTTGAACACGTGACTTTTCCCAACGGTGTTATGAAACTGTTGGGAAAAGTGGGGAAAAATCACTTTTCCCAACGGTTTGAGGAAACCGTTGGGAAAGATGGGGAAAAAGTTAGTTTTCCCAACGGTTTCATAAAACCGTTGGGAAAGATTGAGTTTTCCCAACAGTTTTTAAAAACCGTTGGGAAAAAAATCCCCAAATTCTCCAAATGTAGGCAGCGGCCTCCCCACGATTCCAGAACCCTTCCGCTGGTCTCCAGAAGCGATTCCTTGGTAGAAGCACTTCAGAATCCCCACCTCTTCCATCAGATTAGCAACTACAAGGTTATACTCCTTCCATATTTTATCAAGGATATATTTCCACCTCTTATAAATCATATCCTTATATTCTCAACAATTTCGTTATTCCCAATTTTTAAGGTTTTTGTAAAATTTTATGATTGTTCCACAAATTGTTTACTCAAATCCCTATATTGGTGTATGTCCAATTAATGTTTTCATTACACATTTACATTTATAAGGGTATGGTTTCTCTTTATTGTGTTCTAATTTTTATGATTCATAGTTTTTTTAATCTGCTTCAAATATTATAGCTTCATGTATATGAACTAATAATAATTTTTTTGTAATATTTATTGATATTATTTCATGAAAATCACTCCTTTCATTAAGATCATGCCAAACATAAAGATCTTGTCCATCTTAATTTTTGTACACTATGTGAATTACCTAACAAGTATGTATCATGTTTCTATCAAAATCTATATATATATAAAATGTCACACTGTTCACTTATCCTTTGCACAATGGAACATATGGAGTATCTTCTTGAACTTTTCCAAATAGTATGTGGTCCCTAATTAGTACTTCTTCCTTCTTAATGAAACTAATTCACAGAATGTCAAATTCGCAATATTAGTGAATATTAGTTTTTCTAATATAACCATTAATCATCCTGCCTTCAACATCATACATGTGTTATTCAATCACTTTTTTAAAACACAATGACAATTTTCACTGATTTGGGGTTCCTCAAAATGCTTGGGAAAATCAGAAAAATGCATGTATTGAATCGTGTTTCTCATATGGTTTCATGGATACAATTTTATCTCGAAAATCATGACTGTGTGTTTCAAATATCATGAGGACCATGAGATTATTATTCTTCACACAAATGAAGTTTTTTTCTACAACTATGTGTTTTTGTTTTTCACTTTTGATTTGGCCGAAAGGGGAGCTTTGTGGTCGTTAATCATGGTTGTGGGTGGTCATTTAGGATTTAAGATAGTATGAGTTCATTTTATTTGATATATCCAATATTATTATTGATTTATGTTCAATTTGATTATCTTTAACAATTGATGTTATTTAATAAGTTTTTATTAATGGTTGTAATAATGATGATATGGTATAATGGTTCATATGGTGTGTATAAGGGTTCACATGGTGTGTATAACGGTTGACATGGTTTCAGTGAACTCAAGTAATTAATTTAAGCCTTCATTCTCACTGGCATGTAAGAAATTTAATGATGTAAACCTATCCTCACATGATTTCTTACCTTAGATAGTGTCCAATATATGGAATACGAGCTTTTGAATTCATCAGTTAACCAGGATCATATATTAAATTTTCCCCAAGATGACTGTACTAATATAACTTTAGGGTCGACTAAATATGGTTCTCATTGTACGTTGTATATTATGTGTTCTTCTTGGCCAATACTCACTTTTATGAGGGTGGGGTTCTTTTCACTACCCATTCTAGCATGTGTAGACAACCATAAAAATGTTAGATAAGTCACAAGTTTAATTCAGTAATGTAGTTATCATTGAAAAACTTTATTAAGATTTTCAAATTAAAAAATAAATGTTTTTGTCTATAATTAATGAAATTAAATCTTTTTACAGGCCATGAATAACCTATTAGTGTAGAATCCTAAAATTTATTCACCCATGGGGTGCGCTTCACTTGGGGAAGTAATTGAGTAATGAAAGGTATGGACAAGTGTTAATAATGAGTTATTGAACATGAGTGAATGATTTGGGATGCCTATAACACATGATGGGACCTGAGGCATGTGACTCTTATAGACCTAATGAAAATGAATATAAATAAATTTTAATTTAATTTATGATTACTTGTTCTTTACATTATTTTAATAGTTCACTACATCGACTAGAAACTTATTCCTTTATCGTTTACTTAAATGTATTTTCTATTAAAGTTCAATCCTATTGAATTGTTTATGACAAAATGACTTATATAAATTCTTTTTACAGAATGGACAGAAGTTGGATGTATGAAACTGATCGGATCTCAACAAATTTTCAAAACAATTTGGAGGGCTTTATAGATTTTTCATTTCACAATTTTTCAGATAGTGGTCGCATACACTGACCATGTTCGAATTGTGTTGGTAGACCTTGGTTGAGCCGCGAAGAAGTCAGCTACCACATAACCAAAAATGGTTTTCAAGAAAACTACTTTGTATGGTATCACAATGGGGAGAAAATGAAATCTCAAATTGGTGATGATCAAAATGAAAAGACTAGAATGGAGAATTTGTTAGATGGTCGGTTTCCGTTTATTCGTCATCATGAAAAATAAAGGATTTAAACTCAAGAAGACTTCGATATGAGCACAACTGATGCATCTAGTGAAAATGATGATATTGATAGGGTGAAAAAATTGAATGATGCTGCCATGACTCCAGTATATCGACAATACGATAAAATGAAAAAGCCGTAATTTTTAATCCGATTGTTTCATGGGAAAACTATGTATGGGATTTCTAATACAGCAATCAATTACATTCTTACCCTCTTGAAGGATTTAATTTCAGATGATGCAGATATTCCCTCAAACTACTATATGGCATGGAAGTTAGTTGAGGAACTTGTATTTTCAAGAAACAAAATTCATGCTTTCCCAAAAGATGGCAGTTTATTCTGGGAGAAAACCGATGAATGAAATGATTGTATAAAATGTGGCACATCCCGCTGGAAGTCAAAATCTAATGGAACACCATCCCTCATTCCACATGAAGTAATGTAGCACTTTCCATTGATCCCCAGACTCCAGAATCTTTTTATGTCTGATGACATATCAATAAAAATGAGATGGCATGATACCGAGAGAAAGAAGACTAATGATGAGTTGGTTCATCCTACAGATGGATTTTCATGGTAGAGATTTGATGCTCGACATCCTGATTTTTCAGATGACATGCGTAATGTGAGGCTGGGTCTTTCATGCGACCGTTTTAATCCGTTTTGGCAGATGCTTACTTCGCAGAACACATGGACAGTTTTTATACACATTTACAATCTTCCCCCATGGTTGTGTATGAAAAAACCTTTCACTTTCATGAGTATACTCATATCTGGTCCTTCTGATCCCGACATTGATATTGATGTCTACATGTAACCTTAAATAAAAGAGTTGAAACTTATTTGGGATGTGGGTGTGCGCACATACGATTCATGTTCGAAAGACATATTTCAGATGCGTGCTGCGCTTATGTGGACGATCAATGATTTTCTGGCTTATGCAATGATGTCTGGATGGAGCACGAAGGGAAAATTGTTATGTCCAGTTTGTATGAAGAATACATGATCCAGAAGACTGAAACGTCGTTGTTGTTCCAGTTTTATGGGACATCGACGATTCTTGCCAAAGGATCATCCATATAGAATGAATTGTCGAAGATTTGATAATACCATAGAGACTGATGATCTACCACAGCGTATGTCTGGAACTGACGTGCTTAATGAATTGAAAGATTTCAGTTTTTTGTTCGGGAAGGGTAAAATGAAATCTGGAATGAGAAAGAATGTTTCCAATAAAACCTGTTACAATTGGAGGAAGAGGAGTATCTTTTTTGATTTTCCTTATTGGTCAACCAATTTGTTACGTAATTTCTTAGACGTAATGCATATTGAAAAGAATATATGCGAAATGTTGCTTTCGGTTCTTCTAAATGTCAAGGGGAAGACAAAAGATGATTTATGATCTCGGCGTGACTTGGTGGATTGGGGCATCAGACTAGAATTACATCCTGTGTGTATCAGTGAAAATAAATGGAAACTTCCATGTGCTTCTTATGTGATGACACCTACGAAATTTTTTTTTCTAGAAGTATTAGAGACTATTAGAGTTCCCGATGGCTATTCAAGAAACATATCTAAACGGGTCAATATAAGAGAGTTAAAGGTAAAATCTTTGAAGACTCATGATTAACACATTCTACTGCATGAGTTGCTTCCAATAGAAATCCGTCATCTTTTGTCCAATAATGTAAGGGTGGCTGTTATTCGGTTGTGCCATTTGTTTAGAGATGTTTGTGCTAAGTAGTTTTCCAAGTCTTTCTTGCAAAAAATGTTGACAGATGCCCCATTAATTTTGTGCGAGTTGGAGAAAATATTTCCTCCATCATTTTTCACATGCATGCTACATCTAACTGTCCATATTCCCACTAAAATACTTCTCAAAGGAACTATTTCTTTTCGTTGGATGTATCCAACTGAAAGAAATATGTTCACATTAAAGTCTTATGTCTGAAAAAGAAATCATCCCGAAAGTTCTATCGTGAATGGTTACTTGGCTCAAGAATGTATGGATTTCTAGTCGATTTATTTGTTTGATCTTACTACAATATTGAACAGACCAATGAGAAATGAAGAAGAACAATATGAGAAAATTCAACCCAATTTTCCATCACTTCATCAAACAGGAGGAATTCATGGATCATATACATTTAAGACATTAAGCCATGAAGAGTGGGAGATGGCACATCACACAGTTTTGTTCAACTGTGATTTGTTTGATGAATATATCAGGTAACTAAATTGATTATGTATATCTTACATATATATCTGTTAAAATATTCATATTTTTATCTTCAGGGAACATAAAAGAATGATAAATAGGAATCATTTTTCTTTATCTTTGAGAAGGAGAGAGACTTTTCATAGCAAAGAGTTTTTTTCTTGGTTAAAATTGAAGGTATAAAAAAATTAATGTTTAAAATAATTATATCAATATTTAATTAAGTTTAATAGTCATTTATATTGCAGGTATTGAGTTTGTCTGCTGACTCTGTCTCTGAGGAGATAAGAGCTTTGGATTTTGGTCCTAATACCGTGGTTCGTGACTGTAAATCAATTGTTATCAATTGGTACAATTTTATTGTCACTGAACGAGAAAAGAACATGAGAACACAACATGATGGTGTTATAGTTACTACCACAACATATTGTTATGCCAGTGCATCAGATAGTAGACTGCGATTTGAAAATGTGGGTTATTATGGAGTTGTTGAGAAAATAATAATATTAGATTATTACTCTCATGGATGATTCACAATGATGAAATGACATTGGTTTGATTCGATGATGAGACATGGCACATTTATTGATGATTGTGGATTTCGAGTAATTAATATGACTCACACTCTTTCTACCGAAGAACCATATGTGTTGGCATCAATGGCTAAACATGTTTTTTAGGTCAAAGACCAACTTCGACCTGAATTTGGTGTCATAGTTGAAGTAATTCCAAGACATATTTTTGATGATGGTGATGATGGAATTGACACTATCCCTAGTGCCATTGGAACCAATCCATTTATTTCTTTTGATGACTCAAATAGCTCAATTGTTAGAGTTGATTATGAACCTGAAGTTGTGGTTGAAAATATATAGAATCATTCATCCATGTTCTAAATTCTTTTGGTTTACCTCGAGTTGGGTTGTTAAGGTTGGTAATATTCAAATTGATTTAGTATTGATCACAAATATGTTTTAGCTGACTTGACCGTTATGTGAATTTTAAATGTTTATTGGTTGTAGTTTTATTTGAATTTCATTTTCTAATTTGGAATTGAATTGTATTCAAACATAGTCAAACAATATTTCAAACTTGGTGAACATTACAACTTGTATGATTTATTAAATCCATTCAAGCACTTCTAAAACAATTGATAGCTGACTTGATCGTTATGTGAATTTTCAATGTTTATTGGTTGCAGTTTTATTTGAATTTCATTTTCTAATTTTGGAATTGAACTGTATTCAAACATAGTCAAACAATATTTCTAACTTGGTAAAAATTACAACTTGTATGATTTATTAAATCCATTCAAGTTCTTCTAAAACAATTGATTGCTACATTACCAATGAATCCCCCTATTACCTCATATATTTAGTTTTTTGGGTTACACATTAGTTTTCTTTTTCTAATTAATTACATATTAGTTTTCAAAAGAAGGAAATGAATCCAATTGAAGAAAGACGAAGGAAAAAAATGATGGAGAACAATCGTCGAATGACGGAGTTGGGAATTCCATCATTAGTGCCTGTAGTGAGTACTTTATTTCAAATTGATATATTTAAAGAATATATAATGTCATGTGATTAAATGTTTTGTAAATATTTTTGTAGGATCCACCTATACGTCGACAGTTATTCAACGAGGAGCCTAGTACTGGTCTTATACTCAAGCCGGTGGCACGAGGAGGGTTCGTAACATAGGTGGACGAGCAGCTGCGCGTACCCGACTAGACCCTGCCCCTCCCACTGACATTTCAACCTTCCAACATTCTGATCCCGGTGTGTCGTTAGGGACACACGAGATATTTAGGCCTCCCATGTTTTCGCTACCTTCTGCATCTTCTGGCCCATCATTTTCACATCCCATGATGATTCCCACTCCCTAGTCATCATCCGGTCAGACAGCTGTCCCATCTTCTTTTCCTTCTACTTATATCTCTCTGAGCTTCTATATTCCATCATCTTCGACTCCTCTTCCACCACAGGGTGTTCCATCAGTTTCTGTGGATCCAGCGGCGCTCAGCGATCAGACCGGCACAGGTATATTTATAGAACCCCAACAAATTTTTATAGCAATATTTATTTTCATTATAACATGTTTTGATAAAATATTTGTTTTTCTTTCATGACAGATACATCTACTAACAGGAGACGTGGGCGGGGGTGTACATGCATGCGTTCGGTGTGGAACCACCGCACACAGGTTATGGTGGATTATAATTAAGACAACCAAATGGTTGAGAAAACAGGGCAGCAATGTTGGAGTTTTTTGGCGATGCTTGCCAAATACTCCGACATCATTCCCGTCAGCCCGCTATCATGGAGACATTTGCCACATGAGGTCAAGGATAGAGATTAGGCAGAGATATGGGTAAAAAAATCTGTTCTATTTAATTCCATGAATTATTTTTTGTATTTATATGAATTAATATTTTGATTTTAGCTTCGATTTAATTTTCCCGATGGTGAGGGTGCATGACCGGAACGTCTAAAGGATTTAGGTGGGATTTGGAGAGCCTACAAGCATGAGTTGTATATTGGATGGGTTGCTAGAGATGGAACTGAGTTAGAGGCGGTACCAGTGGTGGATGATTGTCCAATAGAGCAGTATCGTCAGATAATTACTCATTGGACGAGTACCCAGTTTAAGGTATTAATAACATTTGAGGTATTTAAATAATAAATTTCATGTTTTTAATTAATACTATCTGTTTAATTTTAGAATTTTATTTAGGAATCATCTGGAAAAAATAAAAAGAACATTGATGCAAAAATATACCTCCACACACTGGGACGCACTACAATGCCTGATCATGAGAGGAAGCAGGTATGACAATTGTTTATAAGTTTTCTTTACGACTTACACTTTCTTTTGTTTCCTCAATTATTTAATAGTTTGCTAAAGTTTTCATATAAATTTTCTTTTAAATGTCATTTAGAGGCAAATACAAAATATTGAAGGATGTGTGCCTCGAGCAAAACTGTTTTTCTCGAGTAGGCAGAAAAAGGATGGAAGTGCCGTCAATGAAGCGACTCAGCAGCAGATTGTAAGTTTTAATCTGTTGAATGTATATTTTAATATCTGTTTTGTAACAATAATGATATATTTATATTTGTAACAGGCTGCTTTAGAGGCCCTCTATGACCAATAACCAGAAAATTTTGGGCCAACAGATCACTTACATCAGGTGTTGGGAGAGGAACATTCTGGTAGAGTACACTGCCAACCTAGGATAGCCCCGATGTAACACCCCATGATTTCATAGTGTGTTATTTCTTCAAAATAATTCAATAACTTGCACTACATGAAACACCGAGTTCAATCACACCATGACTTACCAAAAAAGACATTCAAAAGAGGTTATGAATAGTATTAAATAAATTTTAAACTTTATATAATCCTTATAATTTTAGAATCCATATTATTAGTTTTTTAGATATAATGCAAGAACAAATTCATTTTCAGTATTGCACTTTTATCAACTTTTAATAGTGAACCCTTTTTAAATACAATATTTTAAACTTTTTGACTAAATGGGGACATCAAAAATTTAAAATGAAACACCCCAAGCTTCTACGGTACGCTTTTCTTTGAATAATGTGATAGCGTGTGTTGTACGCAACACCGAGTTCTAACACACCATAACCAATCAAAGTAGCCGTTATGAATAGTAATACATACGTTTTGAAATTATATATATTTTATATTTTAAAATGGACTTCATTTTTGGATTCATAATATCGAATTTAGCCTAAGGTGAAATTTTGGTACTTTTCGGATAACTTTCATATTTTGATGAATAGTGAAAATTACTAAATTTTAATTAAAAACAACTTTTTTAATCAAAATAAATAATAGTGATAAATTATGAATTTGAGTGGTTTTAAAGTATATTTATAATATATTTTTACCATTTAATATAATTTTGGTCATTGGACAAAATTTTACAATTAAACCGAACATAAACAAGTGTCAATCTTTTGATAGTTATTATCTCTTAAAAACTAGTTTTTTTGTTTTGACAGCGAGAATTAATTTTAAATTAATTTCTGCCACTTCTTTGTTTTGAATTTAGAAAAATGGATTCCATATTTGGAATCAAGATGTTAAAATTTTGTAAATAGGTAACTTTTATTTTTAGACATTTTGAATAATTACTGCGGTAAATATTTTATTTACCATGGTTAAGGGTAAATCCGGTAAATAAGGGTTAAAAAATAATATTATAATAATACTAAGTTACCCTAAAACATGTCCTAGACTTATTGGTTGATACATGTTCGACCATAGGCATCATTGGGTCGATTTTGGGACCCCATGGTGCCACCTGTAGGTGATAGAGACACTTTATTTTAATTAAGTTAAAATGAATACAAAACTGACACAAGCATATATCATTTTGAAACACAATTTTTACATAGGGTTATATATGTTGTATTTTCAACTATAAATATTCATTAGAAATATAAAAAGATTTCCTACATAAGGATATTTAATATATAATTTTTAGAGATTAAATAATTTAATTTTTTTATGACACAATGATGATGCAGTAATTACCATAATAGTGAAAAATTAAAATAATTGATATTATAAATACCCAAATAAATATAATTTGAGACTTTTAATGAATTAAAATAATTTTCTAGGATAATATGACATATTAGGATTGATTTAATTAAATTTTTTCGAAGTAATCATTATGTTATGAGTTTCAAAAAAATCAACTATTGAATAGTGTCAAAATTGACATAAAAGAGTTTTTAAAACAAATATTATATTATTAATTGATATTAAATTTTTAAAAATCTAAGGTTCGGACAAGAGACATATATCAGTATATTTTCATCATTAATGGACCACTTGGGGGTCTCTTGGATGTATATGGTAAGTTTATTAACCATATAATATAAAAATACAAAGAGACATTGTAAAAGTGAAACTAATTAACTTAGAGTTAATACTTAAAGATAAGGTTAATATAAGTACCCAAACCTGTCTAAATTCTATTTTTTGAGTGGTTTTCGAACTATACCCACCTTAAACTTTGAATAATCAACTTTTTAGCCATTATAAACCGAATATGAATTTATTATAAATTAATATTTCTAGCTTTTCCAAAGGTGCCCCTCACCCCTCTTATAAAAGGGAACTCCTACTTCTCATTTCTTCACACCATCAAAGACTTTTAATTCGGCCAAAATCTGCCCAAATAATCTCCCAACATCCCTCACTACAACCTAGAGGCCTTATTTTGATCAGAAAGCCAACCTAAGGAGCCCTTTTTCTCAAATCAAAAGGAAGAACCCGGAGAAGAGGTAATGATTTCACCACCCTTTTCCAAGTTACTTTCTTCTTCCACTTCTTCTTCCGTTGTTTTTACCATTATAAAATAATAACTCCAGTATCATATATATACTGTGATGGTATTATAAATATGGTACAACCATATTCAGTATTCTATCCACCCTTTGAATAACATGTCACCATACGTGCATACGTACGGCTTACCGTCTCCACGTCGTGGTGTAATTGTTATTCAATATATTATTATTTGGATGGGTATAATAATGATATGTAACTCATGTAAATAATAAATATAACATGTTAATGATTCTTTATATATGATATAACAACCATTTATGTATTATTTTAATATCAAAAGAATGATATTGTCGCTCGTGCGTATGTACGGACTACCGTCTCCACGAACGCGATGAGATTCATTCTCCATCGTATCCATTCAAGTATAATTATCATTTGATGATTTAAAAATGATGTTTAAGCACTTGATATCATTCTGGATATGAATAATATACAACCTATCCATTACAAACATGGCTTTCATAACAAAACATATAAAAGAAAACAAGAAAGTTAACACCCGAAACAACGATAATACTAAGATATTATTATCAAATCAATATTAAAAGATCATATATGATATCATATTAATGTATATGATTCTTGTATAATTTAATAAAAATTATTTCACCATCATACAAGAGGTTAACCTACCCCAACCAAGGAAAAGTACAAGGTAAGAGTTATTTCACAATCTCTTCATTATCCGAGATTGTTTATATGTAATAATCTACTGGGATCTCTTTATCATCCACATCCATGTTTCTTCAAAATGTATTTCAAAACATTTTTACTATTTACAATAATATGGGTAAAAGTCATTTATACCCTTGTTTGACTTTTTATAAGTGGTTTATAAAGGAATCTTTCCGTCGCTTTCCAAACAAGATTCTTTTTAACCTTTTCGATAGAATTAAGGTAAGAATGTTTTTTTAACTTATACGGCGGGTGTGGCTATTTACCGCCATTATAAAATCATCAAAGCTTTACTTACAAGCTTATAAGAATATTTTCAAATTGAATGTATTATTTTATAATTATGTTACTTTTAAAATGATTTAAAAAAAGAGATATTTCTCTAAAATAGTTTTGATTTCATCTATGTCAACATCCTTTGATGGCTTTTAAGCTTATTTGAAGTTGATTTATTATGATACAAAACATCCATATTTTATTGAAGGTTTTGTGATATTTTTGACTGTGGATAAGCTGTTCTTATGTCACTCATGGTTTTTGTTTAATGTATTGAAATTTCATAAGTTATTTTTAATCCGAATGTTTATGTTATATTTCAACCTTTCATTCAGATGAATGTGTTAGACAAGTATGTTCCGGGTTGGGGACCGATAAAAGTAAGCCCTCCGGTTTGGTCTCCAGTTATTAGAGGAACTTCAGTTTGGTCTCCAATTATTAGAGGAACTCCAGGTTGGTGTCCGGTTATTAGAGACACTCCGGGTTGGTGTCCGGTTATTAGAGGCACTCTGGGTTGGGTTCCGGTTACAGTTAGCCCCTAGGTCATGGGACGAGGCTTTGACAAAGAAATTAAAGTTCAGAATTATGCATTCCATCATTATGAAAGTGGTTATTGATATTTCATGTGATTATTCGATTAGTAGAATATCCATGTGAATAAGTAAATGGAATTATTTCATTTTTCTTTTGCCATACTATGTTGAAGTTCAAGTTTAAAAGGCTTTTGTTTTAGTTATACATTTCCTTAAATGTTTATGATTATTTTTGAAAGTTTCCGCTATACTGTTATCCTTACTGGGCATTTGAGCTCACCCCTTTTCTATGTTTTATTTTTCCCAGGATGTGAAGAAGTAAGTTATGAATGACCTGCAGGGATAGTATGTGGGGATATGAGTGTGTAATATGGAGACTATGTTGTTGTAGTAGTTTTTTCACTTTGTAATGTAATGTAAAACTTTATGAATATATCTATTGTTTCCAAGGATAATAAACCAATCGGTCTTTCGAGATTTGATCTTTCTTGTGATCATGGCAATGTAATGTAATAATGCACCGACTCCGGGTAACTAGGGTCGGGGCGTTACAGTTGGTATCAGAGGAAGTTTAGTACAAACCTTGGAAGCTAGATTTAGATAAACTCTGATTAGAGCACGTAGACCTAAGATGAACTTTGAGGATTAGTATAGAATAACTTCCTAGAATTTTGGTATTGTAGAGATTTTGTGAGTTTTCCGAGCAATATATCCCTGTCTGGATACGACCAGGTAGAGGCAGCTCTGGCACAAATGTACCTAGGGGTAAAACCCGAAAACACTGCTTTGAGCTAGACTCGAACGAGAACTAGTGCACGACAATGGGCCTTGCTGCACTCTTGGTTACGACACTCCCGAGGGATATGCTTAGGATAACTCTCATTTTCTTTACAAATCATTATGAAGGGTTTATGAGTATATACTTCCTCAAAGAAAACATTTTCATGATTATGGATTATATCCATAAATAGTTCAATTTATGTTAAGTGTTTTATAAGTATGGAATTATGTATTTTGATTCATAAACTGATCTAGTTTATGCCATTGTTTAGAAATGGCGCCCAGTAGAAGGAATGAGAACTCTAGCAATGCACATGATACAAAGAGAAAGAAGGATCATATATTTCATGGTCTTAAGCCAGAATTTATAAGAGAAATAGTCTCGCATGTATTATCATCATATGAAGAAATAATATCATGTGTTGATAAGATAAGTAAAGAGTTTACTGAGTCCTATGGATTTGAAGGGAAGCAAGAGAAGAAAAGGACGGAAGAGAGAAATATAGATAAAGGGAAGAGGGAAAAGAAGAATTTTCCCATATGTGATAACTGTGGAAAGAAACACCTTGGAACTTTCCTGAAAGGAATGAGAGTTTGTTATAAGTGTGGAGGAAAAGGGCACAAAGTACATGACTTCAAGGGTAAGAAAATGGTTTCAAATGTACAATGCTTCATTTGCAAGGAGTTTGGACACTACTCGAACCTATGTCCCAGTCATCAGACTATGCCGCAAATGATGCTATTGGATAATAATCAAGTTATGATACTACCACAGATGAAGAGTAATGATTAGAGTTCTTATGTTGATTATGTCATTTGAGTGTTGTATCAACAATGTACTTGTTATAATAATTATGGAGTATATAAGGATTGTATTGCAGTACTATTTCATTAAGGACTTGAGATTGTGTGGAACAAAGAAAAGTGACTCAATAGCAGGTTAAATTTTTGGAAAATATATGGTTGAGAGAAAGATAAACCATAATATGGTTCTAATACCGAGGTAGTGATTTTATAATAATACATGATTGATTTGGATAAATATATTGGATATTCTTGATTACCTTGAAGTTGATTAATGATTTGTATATTCCATCATTTTTGGGGTTTAAAACATTTTTTGGATTAATGAAGTATATCCATCATTATATATGGAATAAGAGAGCATGAATGTAATCAATAAGGATTATGGTAATTCAGGATGTTTCAGTGTTTTAAAAGGATACATGATGAAGGTATTAATATGCTATTACGGGGTAAAAAGGATCTACATTATGTTTACCTTCCTTATAAATGTTGGACTGTGAGTTTGGACAGAAGTATTTTGGATAAATTCTAGTTTGAGATTAATTTTGGATTTCCATAAAAGGACAACCTGGAGGTCGGGCGGAAACCCGTCGCGACCGGCAAGGCCGCAAGACTTGAACCTGCAACCGAAGGGCGACAAGGGTGTATCACCTACCACTGGTCCACGAGATGTCCTGTATTAAATAATCTAGTTTTTTTAAAATATCTCGTAGATGAATTATAAATTCATTTATTTTGGAACCCTGTACGAATAGTATAAATAGAATTTTTTTACATTCTATTATCTTTTAGAGTGAAAGATGAGTTTGTGGTAGAAATTTATTAATGGATAAAACTCTAATTATAAAGTAAGTATATCTTCTTATGATATTATCCAATCTCATAAATAAATTCCTCAACATTAAGAAAAGGAACTTTGAACAAAAATTTTGTCCTAGATGGTACCTTAAATCATCACTAATTTATGGCTTTGGGATTTTTGGCCTTTTCATAGCCATGTTATCTACCACACTCCATCAGATAATTGATGATTATATTTCTCTTCCATATCCATATTTTCCTACATGGAACCCTAGTATGTGTTATTTTTGGTAATTTTCATACTTTCCACTATTTATTTTAAATAGAGGACTCATTAATTCATTTTTCGATGTGAGATTTCAACTAAGATATTTTGAAACGTCAAAAATGTGTTATCCTAATACCCTATGTTTTGTTGAACCAATGGTATTTCAAATTATCATAGATTGATGAATTTAAGGACCTAAATTTTACACTTGTTTGTGATTGATGACCTCAATCACTACCTATAAATATTTATGTTTTTCCTCCAATTATATGTCTCTAATTGCCACCAATGTTCTCCTAATCGAGATCATAATTTGGTGGTGACCCTTTCATTTCTCTTTTCCTCATATTAAGACTAAATTTTAGTAACCAAATTTCCGATGTGGGTTTTCCCACAAATATATTTTCTATTTTTAACCTTTTATTTTCAAAGAACAATTTCAAATTGCGAGGACGCAATTTATTGAAGGAGGGGAGAATGTAACAGCCCAAGATTTCATAGTGTATTATTTCTTCAAAATAATTCAATAACTTTCACTACACGCAACACCGAGTTCAATCACACCATGAATTACCAAAAAAGCCATTCAAAAGAGGTTATGAATAGTATTAACTAAATTTTAAACTTTATATAATCCTTATAATTTTAGAATCCATATTATGAGTTTTTTAGATATAATGCAAGAACAAATTCATTTTCAGTATTGCACTTTTATCAACTTTTAATAGTGAAACCTTTTTAAATACAATATTTTAAACTTTTTGACTAAATGGGGACATCAAAAATTTAAAATGAAACACCCCAAGCTTCTACGGTACGCTTCTCTTTGAATAATGTGATAGCATGTGTTGTACGCAACACCGAGTTTTAACACACCATAACCAATCAAACTAGCCGTTATGAATAGTAATACCTACTTTTTGAAATTATATATATTTTATATTTTAAAATGGACTTCATTTTTGGATTCGGAATATCGAATTTAGCCTAAGGTGAAATTTTGGTACTTTTCAGATAACTTTCATATTTTGATGAATAGTGAAAATTACTAAATTTTAATTAAAAACAACTTTTTTAATCAAAATAAATAATAGTGATAAATTATGAATTTGAGTGGTTTTAAAGTATATTTAGAATATATTTTTACCATTTAATATAATTTTGGTCATTGGACATAATTTTACAATTAAACAGAACATAAACAAGTGTCAATCTTTTGATAGTTATTATCTCTTAAAAACACGTTTTTTGTTTTGACAACGGGAATTAATTTTAAATTAATTTCTGCCACTTCTATGTTTTGAATTTAGAAAAATGGATTCCATATTTGGAATCATGATGTTCAAATTGTGTAAATAGGTAACTTTTTTTTTTACAAATTTTGAATAATTACTGCGGTAAATATTTTATTTACCATGGTTAAGGGTAAATCCGGTAAATAAGGGTTAAAAAATAATACTATAATAATACTAAATTACCCTAAAACGTGTCCTAGCCTTATTGGTTGATACATGTTCGACCATATTCATCTTTGGGTCGATTTTGGGACCCCATGGTGCCACTTGTAGGTGATAGGGACACTTTATTTTAATTAAGTTAAAATGAATACAAAAATGACACAAGCATATATCTTTTAGAAAAACAATTTTTACATAGAGTTATATATGTTGTATTTTCAACTATAAATATTAATTAGAAAGATAAAAATATTTCCTACATAATTATGCTTAATTTATAATTTTTATAGATTAAATAATTTAATTTATTTATGACACATTGATGATGCATTAATTACCATAATAGTGAAAAATTAAAATAATTGATATTATAAATACCCAAATAAATATAATTTGAGACTTTTAATGAATTAAAATAATTTTCTAGGATAATATGACATATTAGGATTGATTTAATTAAATTTTTTTGAAGTAATCATTCTGTTATGAGTTTCAAAAAAATCAACTATTGAATAGTGTCAAAATTGACATAAAAGAGTTTTTAAAACAAATATTATATTATTAATTGATATTAAATTCCTAAAAATCTAAGGTTCGGCCAAGAGACATATATCATGATATTTTCATCATTAATGGACCACTTGGGGGTAGCTTGGATGTATATGGTAAGTTTATTAACCATATAATATAAAAATACAAAGAGACATTGTAAAAGTGAAACTAATTAACTTAGAGTTAATACTTAAAGATAAGGTTAATATAAGTACCCAAACCTGTCTAAATTCTATTGGTTGAGTGGATTTAGACCTATCCCCACCTTAAACTATTAATAATAAACTTTGGAGCCATTATAAACCGAATATGAATTTATTATAAATTAATATTTCTAGCTTTTCCAAAGGTGCCCCTCACCCCTCTTATAAAAGGGAACTCCTCCTTCTCATTTATTCACACCTTCAAAGCCTTTTGGTTCAGCCAAACTCTGCCCAAATACTCTCCCAACATCCATCAATACAACCTAGAGGCCTTAGTTTGATCATTAAGCCAACCTAAGGATCCATTTTGATCAAATCAAAAGGAAGAACCCGAAGAAGAGGTAATGATTTCACCACCCTTTTCCAAGTTCCTTTCTTCTTCCACTTCTTCTTCCGTTGTTTTTACCATTATAAAATAATAACTCCAGTATCATATATATACTGTGATGTTATTATAAATATGGTACAACCATATTCAGTATTCTATCCACCCTTTGAATAACATGTCACCATAGGTGCGTACGTACGGCTTACCGTCTCCACGTCGTGGTGTAATTGTTATTCAATATATTATTATTTGGATGGGTATAATAATGATATGTAACTCATGTAAATAATAAATATAACATGTTAATGATTCTGTATATATGATATAACAACCATTTATATATTATTTTAATATCAAAAGAATGATATTGTCGCTCGTGCGTACGTACGGACTACCGTCTCCACGAACGCGATGAGATTCATTATCAATCGTATCCATTCAAGTATAATTATCATTTGATGATTTAAAAACGATGTTTAAGGACTTGATATCATTCTGGATATGAATAATATACAACCTATCCATTACAAATATGGCTTTCCTAACAAAACATATAAAAGAAAACAAGTAAGTTAACACCCGAAACAACGATAATACTAAGATATTATTATCAAATCAATATTAAAAGATCATATATGATATCATATTAATGTATATGATTCTTGTATAATTTAATAACAATTATTTCACCATTATACAGGAGGTTAACCTACCCCAACCAAGGAAAAGTACAAGGTAAGGGTTATTTCACAATCTCTTCATTATCCGAGATTGTTTATACGTAATAATCTACTGGGATCTCTTTATCATGCACATACATGTTTCTTCAAAATGTATTTCAAAACATTTTTACTATTTACAAGAATATGGGTAAATGTCATTTATACCCTTGTTTGAATTTTTATAAGTGGTTTATAAAGGAATCTTTCCGTCATTTTCCAAACAAGATTTTTTTTAACCTTTTCGACAGAATTAAGGTAAGAATGTTTTTTTAACTTATACGGCGGGTGCAGCTATTTACCGCCGTTATAAAATCGTCAAATCTTTCCTTACAATCTTATAAGAATATTTTCAAATTGAATGTATTATTTTATAATTATGTTACTTTTAAAATGATTTAAAAAAAATAGATATTTCTCTAAAATAGTTTTGATTTCATCTATGTCAATATCCTTTGATGGCTTTTAAGATTATTTGAAGTTGATTTATTATGATACAAAAAATCCATATTTTATTGAAGGTTTTGTGATATTTTTGACTGTGGATAAGCTATTCTTATGTAACTCATGGTTTTTGTTTAAAGTATTGACATTTCATAAGTTATTTTTAATCCGAATGTTTATGTTATATTTCAACCTTTCATTCAGATGAATGTGTTAGACAATTATGTTCTGGGTTGGGGACCGGTAAAAGTAAGCCCTCCGGTTTGGTCTCCGGTTATTAGAGGAACTACGGTTTGGTCTCCGGTTATTAGAGGAACTCCGGGTTGGTGTCCGGTTATTAGAGGCACTCCGGGTTGGTGTCCGGTTATTAGAGGCACTCCGGGTTGGGTTCCGGTTACAGTTAGCCCCTAGGTCTTGAGACGAGGCTTTGACAAAGAAATTAAAGTTCAGCATTATGCATTCCATCATTATGAAAGTGGTTATTGATATTCATGTGATTATTCGATTAGTAGAATATCCATGTGAATAAGTAAATGGCATTATTTCATTTTTCTTTTGCCATACTATGTTGAAGTTCAAGTTTAAAAGGCTTTTGTTTTAGTTATACATTGCCTTAAATGTTTATGCTTATTTTTGGAAGTTTCCGCTATATTGTTATCCTTACTGGGAATTTGAGCTCACCCCTTTTCTATGTTTTATTTTTTCACAGGATGTGAAGAAGTAAGTTATGAATGACCTGCAGGGATAGTATGTGGGGATATGAGTGTGGAATATGGAGACTATGTTGTTGTAGTAGTTTTTCACTTTGTAATGTAATGTAAAACTTTATGAATATATCTATTGTTTCAAAGGCTACTAAACCAATCGGTCTTTCGAGATTTGATCTTTCTTGTGATCATGCCAATGTAATGTAATAATGCACCAACTCTGGGTAACTAGGGTCGGGGCGTTACACCCAACGAGGTATTGGCCCTCCTCAGGTACGATCTGTAGTGCCACCGAGCTGCAATAAGTTAGGGAATAGGCAGAACAGGCTAAGAAAAGGGCCACAAAGATGGCAGAACAGTCTTCTAGGGCAAATAGTGCATTTATGAAATTTATTTAAGTTCTACATCCAACACTCCCAGCAAAGGCCAGCCCAGATGTTGATGAGTATATGTTGTCGATACGTTCTATATATGGTGCACTAGGTGGCAGTTCTATTGGAGGTCAGGACGATGTCCAGCTGGATGATGATGATGACGAGGAGTCTGATGCGGAAGAGGAGGGAGAGGAGGAGGGCGAGGCGGGTGGCGAGGGCGAGGAGGAGGGCGAGTGCGAGGAGGAGGGTGAGGGAGAGGAGGGCGAGGACAATTATGGGGACGAGGATGAGGGTGATGATGATGGTCATGATGGTGATGGTGATGTGGTACAAGTTGATCCATTACATTTTTGACTGATATTACTGAGATTTGATATTTAATCTATTCTAGTTGTTGGTTTTATCTAGACTCGTAGTATAGTATTGAAGTTGAGTTGTTTTTATATATTATCTGTTTTTATGGATGTTGTTGACTTTTAGTGATTGTGTGTTTGGGAGCCCTCCTCCTTACTAGACCCTAAACAACCCCCACCCTCCTCCCTGGACCCCGGACAGCCCGCCGGATAGCCCCCTAGACAGCCCCCCCGGAAAGCCCCCCACCCTTTTCCTTGGACCCCAGACAACCCCCCGAACACCCCCCAGACACCCCCAGACAGCCCTCAGACATCCCCCCGAACAGCCCCCCCGGACAGCCCCCCCCCTCCTCCCTAGACCCCGGACAGCCCCCCGGATAGCCCCCAGACAGCCCCCCGAACAGCCCCCGGACAACCCCCACCCTGCACCCTGGACCCCGGATAACCCCCGGACAGCCCCACAGACAGTCCCCCGGACAGCCCCCCACCCTCTTCCTTAGACCCCAGACAACCCCCCGAACACCCCCGGACAGCCCCCAGACAGCCCTTCAAACAGCCTCTCGGACAGCCCCCCCACCCTCCTCCCTGGACCCCAGACAGCCCCCAGACAGCCCCCTAGACAGCCACCTAGACGGACCCCCCACCCTCCTCCTTGGACCCCGGACAACCCCCCAGATAGCCCCCGCACATCCCCCCACCCTCCTCCTTGGTCCCCGGACAGCCCCCCAGACACCCACCGGACAGCCCCCCGGACAGCCCCGCCGGACAGCCCCCCCACCCTCCTTGATTTCATTTAATACTAGAAAATCTATAATATATATTTTATATATTTTCACCATGATAATCAATGTAAATCATATTTACACATCTAATCAATATCATAGATTCTTGGTATGTTATAAAAGAGATGTATTCATTGGGCATGACATTGTTAGCTCTGAAATGTTTCATAGCATGATAAACTAAAATCTAATACATACTAAGAATGATATAAAAATATTTTATATAAATGCCCACAATATTTTAAGTAAATACCATTACACTAATAGATACATGGTGATTCTCATAAAATGGACAACATTTTACGTACATACGGAAATCTGACCAAACGCATTTGGTTTCCATTGAAACTTTAAGAGAACGATCCATGGGTCATATCTGACGTGTACGAATCAATGTCGCCTCAATCCGAAGCGCGGTGTGGCCGCCACCACTCAAAGTGTCCGCCTTTTGTTTCAAAAGGGCGTCATTTTAATTGAAAAACATCAACTGGCAAATGGAAAACTGGCCAAACGCATTCGTATTGTGTCGATACTTTATAAAAACGATCCATGGGTCATATGTGACGTGTAAGAGTCAACCCCGCCTCAATTCGAGGCATGGTGTGGCCGCCACCACTCAAATTGTCTGTCTTTTGTTTCAAAAGGACGTCATTTTAAGTGAAAAACATCAATTGACATATGGAAAACTAACCAAATGCATTCAGTTTGTGTTGATACTTTAGCACAATGATCCATGGGTAATATGTGACATGTACGAGTCAACCCTGCCTCAATCCGAGGCACGGTGTGGCCCCCACCACTCGAAGTGTCTGCCTTTTGTTTTAAAATGACGTCATTTTAATTAAGAAACATCAAATGGCATACGGAAAACCAAAAAACGCATTCGGATTGTGTAGATACTTTAGCACAATGATCCATGGGTCATATGTGATGTGTACGAGTCAAACCCGCCTCAATCTGAGGCGCGGTGTGGCCACCACCACTCAAAGTGTTTGTCTTTTGTTTCAAAAGGACGTCATTTTAAGTGAAAAATATCAAGTGGCATACATAAAAGCAACCAAACGCATTTCGATTGTTTCGATACTATAGCACAACGATCCATGGGTCATATGTGATGTGTACGAGTCAACCCCACCTTAATCTGAGGCACGGTGTGGCCAAAATCACTCTAAATGGCTTTCTTTTGTTTAAAATGGACAAAATTTTAAGTACATATGGAAAACTGACCAAACAAATTTGGTTTCTGTTGAAACATTAGGAGAACGATTAATGGGTCATATGTGACGTGTAAGAATCAACCCCGCCTCAATATGAGACGTGGTGTGGCCAGCACCACTCGAAGTTTCTACTTTTTGTTTCAAAAGGACGTGATTTTAAATGAAAAACATCAACTGGCATACGGAAAACTGACCAAACGCATTCGTATTGTGTCGATACTTTATCACAACAATACATGGGTCATATGTGACATGTACGTGTCAACCCCGCCTCAATCCGAGGTGCGGTGTGGCCGCCACCACTCAATGTTTCTATCTTTTGTTTCAAAAGGACGTCATTTTAAGTAAAAAACATCAACTGCCATACGGAAAAGCGACCAAATGCATTCGGATTGTGTCGATACTTTATAAAAATGATCCATGGGTCATATTTGACGTGTAAAAGTCAACCATACCTTAATCGGAGGCACGGTGTGGCTAGAATCACTCTAAGTGGCTCTCTTTTGTTTAAAATGGACAACATTTTAAGTACATACAGAAAACCGACCAAATGCATTCTGTTTCCGTTGAAACTTTAGGAGAACGATTCATGGGTTATATGTGACATGTAAGAATCAACCTCGCCTCAATCTGAGATGCGATGTGGCCGGCACCGCTCAAAGTTTCTACCTTTTGTTTCAAAAGGACGACATTTTAATTGAAAAACATCAACTGGCATAAGGAAAAGCGACCAAATGCATTCGGATTGTGTCGATACATTAGAACAACGATTCATGGGTCATATGTGAGTGTATGAGTAAACCATGCCTCAATCCGAGGCGTGGTGTGGCCGCCACAACTCAAAGTGTCTGTCTTTTGTTTCAAAAGGGCGTCATTTTATGTGAAAAACATCAACTGGCATACGGAAAACCAACCAAACACATTCGGATGGTGTCGATACTTTAGAACAGCGATCCATGGGTCACATGTGACGTGTACGAGTTAAACCTGCCTTAATCGGAGGCACGGTGTGGCCAGAATCACTCTAAGTGGATCTCTTTTGTTTAAAATGGACAGTATTTTAAGTACATATGGAAAACCGACCAAACGCATTCGGTTTCCGTTGAAACTTTAGGAGAACGATTCATGGGACATATGTGACGTGTAAAAATCAACCCTGCCTAAATATGAGATGTGGTGTGGCCGACACCACTCAAAGTGTCTGCCTTTTGTTTCAAAAGGACGTCATTTTAATTGAAAAACATCAACTGGCATACAGAAAACCAACCAAACGCATTCAGATTGTGTTGATAATTTAGTACAAATATCCATGGGTCATATGTGACGTGTACAAGTCAACCCCGCCTCAATCTGAGGCGCGGTGTGGACTCCATCACTCAATGTGTCTACCTTTTGTTTCAAAAGGACGTCATTTTAATTGAAAAACATCAACTGGCATACGGAAAACCGACCAAACGCTTTCAGATTATGTCTATACTTTAGAACAACAATCCATGGGTCATATGTGACGTGTAAGAGTCAAACCCTCCTCAATCTGAGGCACAGTGTGGCCACCACCACTCAAAGTGTCTGTCTTTTGTTTCAAAAGGACATCATTTTAAGTGAAAAATATAAACTGGCATACGAAAACACGACAAAACGCATTCGGATTGTGTCGATACTTTAGAAAAACGATCCATGGGTCATATGTGATGTGTACGAGTCAGCCCCACCTTAATCTGACGCACAGTGTGGCTGGAATCACTCTAATTGGATCTCTTTTGTTTAAAATTGACAACATTTTATGTACATACGGAAAACTGACCAAACACATTCTGTTTCCGTTGAAAATTTAGGAGAATGATTTATGGGTCATATGTGACATGTAAGAATCAACCCCACCTCAATCTGAGACACAGTGTGGCCGACACCACTCAAAGTGTCTGCCTTTTGTTTCAAAAGGACGCCATTTTAATTGAAAAACATCAACTGGCATAGGGAAAACTGACCAAACGCATTTGGATTGTGTCTATACTTTAGAAAAACGATCCATGGGTCATATGTTACATGTATGAGTCAACCCCTCCTCAATCCGAGGCGCGGTGTGGCCGCCACCACTCAAAGTGTATGTCTTTTGTTTCAAAAGGACATCATTTTAAGTGAAAAACATCAACTGGCATACGGAAAACCAACCAAATGCATTCGGATTATGTCAATACTTTAGAAAAATTATTCATGGGTCATATGTGATGTGTACGAGTCAACCCCGTCTTAATCGGAGGCACGGTGTGGCCATAATCACTCTAAGTGTCTCTTTTTTTTTTAAAATAGAAAACATTTTAAGTACATACAGAAAACCGACCAAACAGATTCGATTTCGATTAAAAATTTAAGAGAACGATTCATGGTTCATATGTGATGTGTTAGAATCATCCCCACCTCAATCTAAGATGTGGTGTGGCCGGCACCACTCAAAGTGTCTGCCTTTTGTTTCAAAAGGATGTCATTTTAATTCAAAAACATCAACTGGCATACAGAAAAGCAACCAAACGCATTCGGATTGTGTCGATACTTTAGAACAATGATTCATGGGTCATATGTGACGTGTACAAGTCAACCCCACCTAAATCCGAGGCGTAGTGTGGCCGCCACCACTCAAAGTGTCTGTCTTTTCTTTCAAAAGGATGTCATTTGAAGTGAAAAACATCAACTGACATACGAAAAACTGACCAAACACATTTGGATTGTGTCGATACTTTAGCACAATGATCCATGGGTCATATGTGATGTGTACGAATCAATCCCACCTTAATCGGAGGCACGATGTGACCAGAATCACTCTAAGTGGCTCTCTTTTGTTTAAAATGGACAACATTTTAAGTACATACGGAAAACCGACCAAACGCATTCGGTTTCCATTGAAACATTAGGAGAACGATTCATGGGTCATATGTGACATGTACGAATCAACCCCGCCTCAATATGAGACGCGGTGTGGCCGACACCACTCAATGTGTCTGCCTTTTGTTTCTAAAGGATGTCATTTTAATTGAAAAACATCAACTGGCATACAGAAAACCGACCAAACGCATTCGGATTATGTCGATACTTTAGCAGAACGATCCATGAGTCATATGTGAAGTGTACGAGTCAACCCCGCTTCAATATGAGGCGCGGTGTGACCGATAGCACTCCAGGTGTATGTATTTTGTTTAAAATGGACATCATTTCAGGTAAAGATATATGGTATACAAAAAACCGATCAAATTTTTAATTGACTTCTGGATTCCACATATAATTGTCTTCTAAATTTTAAATTGAATTCTAAATGAATTGTGTATGTTTATAATTACGTTATGAATTCTAATTTAATTATGGATGTGTATAGTTACAACATTATATGTTAAATGTGTATGAATTTGTTCTCTATATGTATGTGTTAGTTGGTTATTTCAGGTTCAATAATTGTATATGTATGTGTTAGTTTATTGCAGGTACAATAATTGGATTGAAAATGAGAGGGAACCTACAAAATGAGACCTGGTGGGAAAATTGCAGAGCTTCTGGGCAAATTGAAGAGTTTCTGTGCAATTTTTCCAACATAGTTTATGCCAACGGTTTGAAACCGTTGGCATAGCATCTCTGGGTTTTGTTTTACCAACGGTTCCATGAACCGTTGGTAAAAAACTTTTCCCAATGGTTTAGAAACCATATAGAAAGAGGAGACCTTGAGGTTTTCCCAACGGTTTGGCCAAACCGTTGGGAAAACCTTTCCCAACGGTTTGGCAGAACCATTGGGATAGGGTAATTTTTCTCCACCCTATCCCAATGGTTCACTATAAACCATTGGGAAAAGCTTTCCCAATGGCTTACTTCCCTACAGTTTGCAGTATCATTGGTATAACATATACCAATGGTTCTGCAGCCTTTCCCAATTGTTCTAAACCTTTGGGAAATACTGTATTTCCAGTAGTGCCTTTTTATAAATGAAATAGTACGTGATATATTCTTGCTAATATAGGGGTATCCAACCCAATATATTTCCCCTATACCAACTAGGATTCAATAAAAAAAGTCCCTGGTTTTACAATGCCATTGAACTCACTGACTGGAAGCAAATAAATTCTTATACACATTGCAAGGAAGATGACTAAATGTACCTTTGATTCAATATCAGACTTAACCTTGTAACCCTAATGATTGTAGTCACCTTTCTCCAATGTGGTCCAGTACATGACTGAAGCACCCCGATTATCTGTAGTTGGGAAAATGGTAGGACTTACTCAAGTAGGACTCTTCTCTTTCATTGTTTCTAAAAAAAACTTCCATCCACACTCTTGCGTGAATATCAACCCTAGTGAGAAGATCTTTCTTTTATTTTGGAAATATCTTTGATATTTTGAATATTTCATGATCCAATGGTGGAATCCCCTTTGAATCACCACATGTTGTTATTAGTGGAATGAGTTCATCGTAAATATCCCTGATAATGGGATCCCCATATATTTAGAAGATATCTCATAAATTGATTCCAACCACATTGTACATCAAGTGGAATGAATTTGTTTTCGGACTCCATCAGCTCAGTAATTAAGGAATAAATCCATTTTTTTAAACATTAGTTTGTCCTATCCAGATAGCTTCATAAATGTGAACATCCATTAGATCTTTCTTAAACTCTGCACAAGTCCGGCATACCCAAAACACTCACATCCATTCAAGCTTGACTCATCCTCTAGAATGAATGTCCCAATCCTCCTTCCAACCATTAGATTGATCTATATTTGAAGCACTAAAGGTCGAATCATATAAATGTGTCATAGGATCTACAACATGATTCTACATATCAAGAGTAAAACCACTATGATGTATGATGCATTCAATAGGGGATGTTCCCTAATAAATAGGAATACCCTTCGTAGAAATATTCATACAATGACAGTTGAAGTGTTGAACAAACCAAGTCTTTGGAATATATTTCCTGTAAGCTAGAATGTGGGAATCTAGAAAAATCCCATGCTCTTACAAAGACAGATATGGGTTCATTGATATTCATGTTCATAAGGAATCAAGACTTTCACCAACTTAGGAAGGGTACTCTCAACAACATCCTAATAGTCCAATATAATGATTTTCATCATTTAGTTTTAGAGAACCCTAGCTTACTCATTTGAATTCATCAACCGATCCATTTAATGCAATAGAATTACCAAATTTTCCTCATTAAATTGGAATATTGAATTAATAAAGTTCAAATTTTAACTTAAAGGAATTAAAGAATTTGGCAGAGGAAAAGTTCTGCGCAGCTCCTTTGATGAGATCACCTGCGTAGCTCCATCGATAAGGTACCCAATGTAGGTCCTTCAATAAAGTCATTCTGCACATCTCCTTTGATAAAGTAACTATACATATCTCCATAGCTCAAATAGATATACCTTGATAAATTTTTAAGGGACCTATGCGAGAGCATAACATGAGACCGATGAAAGAACGAGATACACAACGAGAACGGAAATCTAAGAACATAAGTGAATAAGATGAAAAAGGAATTTGGGTATTTATAGGCACTGCTGTCCTACACGACCATCCAACACCACCAACCTACACGACATAGCTATGAAGAAGACCTGTGTGGTCCATAATTAATTCTCTATAATATTTTCCCCATAATATTGTCTTAGGAATTGACCCTCTTTTCCAGACAGATCCAATCCAGAGGGGGGGGGGCTTTTTTTGAAACTCATTTTTTTGGTAAAGGAAGGAAAAATGATTATGACGAATCACTTTGGATATCTTAAATTATCAAAGAAATTTAAAGGAAGAAAGGAAATATAGTTCAAGGTGATCTACGTAGCATAAATATGCATAAGAATTCCAGCACAACTCTTTCCATTTCAACATAAAATCACAAGGACCTACACAACACATCTACACATCAAGCGATAAGTGTAGGTCCTACCTATACATCCCAATGCGCAACCCCTATAATAAGGACCTATGTGCTAGCACAATTTTCACACCACTATCCAGAAGAGCTATGCCATGGAGCTACACCTAATACCTATGCAGACAACATCCTATCAACCAACCCCCTCATTACCTATAAATAGGACCATTGGGCTCCTCATTTTTCTAACTAGAAATGTTGGAAGAACACCTGAATCTCCCATTGCATAGCTGTTTCACCTAGGTCCCCCAAATTTTGTCAGGTATATCTCTAAAAACACTAGAGAAGAGAGAACTAGATAGGATAAGAAAGATCAATATATTTTCAGAGTTTTAAATACAAAACATCAGATTAAGTACCATATTTCAATAGGAAGAAGTCATCAATGAAAGGTCCTTTACTTAAGCAAGGACCTACGTGGGATGCTTCCAAGGACATCAAGGGACACCCAGGGTGCTTAAGTTATAACCTCACCCATGTTTTTTCCCTAGTCCATTTCCCAAGGTATATAAATCTCTCACAGGCTTATCCTTCATATGTTAAGCATTTTTAAATTCTTCCTAGGACATGTTCAGTACACCTATGCGGCATACCTACGAGGAAGACCTGCGCGGACAACCTATGTGAGCTATCCTTGAAGGACTATTCTAATCCACCCATGGAGGTGACTCTCCTTCCATGAATCCCTTATCTGAAAGGGACCATGTTGAAACCTCCACCAAAACCTTCCAACTTACCAAAACTTTGGGAAAGACACATCAATGTGTCTCCCATTTTGGTTTTTATTTTTATTGTCAGCAGATTACCACATTTTTTATATAAGGGATTCAAGATCATTGGGGTGTCTATAGGTCTGTATATCTATAGTCACATGGATACTTACCCTAGAGAATGTGTTGGGTAGTTCCCAGTTTGGAGGATTAGGGTTTGGTCCATGTACACCCTTCTTGTCTCTAAGACTCAAAACCTTGGGTCCCTGGTAGGGAAGGTACATTTCACACTTGCATTTCTTTTTGACATAGGGAATGAAATCCTCCATCCACTACATGACCAATTCTAGGGAATCCCTCCTAAATTAATCCCCTAGACTTTCAAGATGGACCTAATGACCGTTAATTTCATTCCACATTGAAAGGTTGATTGTTTCATGCCCTCATCCACCATCACCCTGTCTTCTTTCTTCGTAGGCCTGACCACTTATATCATCAGAGGAGAACATATGTGGTTTATTGAATTTTCACATCCTTTTGTTTCTCACAACATGATTGAATCACATGGTTATAGTGATTTTTTATGATCACAACATCTATAGAATACATCTCATTTCATGAAATCTAATTCCCACTATAATTGGGATACATAGGAAGCCTTTACCCAGGGCTTGAGATTAATGGACATCATCCTCAGGATTCCAAACCTAATTCCATTAATTTGGGTATCCTCCCAAAGAGTAATCCCCGAACTAAGTCCCCCTTGAATCTTCATGAGTTAAGTCATCTCTCTTGGACCCTATTATAAGGTCATCATCTTTAAGAGTAGGCCCCAAACTATTTCTATCAAAGGGTCAAATTCCCCTATGAGACATACCAAACTATGTGGGCTTTGATTAACATCCAAGTGGGATATATAGGAACCCTCCCTGAGGTTCAAACCCAACACTCCAAATCAACCATGTTTTTTATGGGCCACATTACCAGTAGGGTCGAATCCAACATGGAAACTCATATCCTTTCCATGTTCCTTCGGTGACTTAGGCATAAGTCTCACACCAAGAATTTTCTAGGCACCTTCAAACTAGAAGTCCTTACCAAATGACATTAAACTATATTGTTAGGTCCTTATCACATGAACCTAAAATATATGATGTTTACAGTTAATATAAACCTAACTATGAGGGTTCTAAATCCTTTTTCGAGGATACGTAGGTATACCATTTATGGGTATGACCCCAACATCCAAAAAAATTCCATCTCCCTAGATGAAAATAAATTCTAGAGTGCCCCACTGAGTGTATTAAAAACCATCATCATCATAATAATGGATAAAGAATATCTAAGTATTATATGAGACGATACCATTTATGGAGAAACGTTAATAAATACAGATATCTCCATTGATGAAGAACTTCGAATACATATAGATGATTCTGAATTCCACAAATACTAATAATTGATTGAAAATTTCAAGAGAAACATACATTATGATTGTTAAATTAATAAGGTTTCATGAACATATCTTAAAACTATAAAAGATTCCTAGAGTAGGTAATAATTACCCTCAAAAGGGTGTTATGAGGTTGACCTACCATCCTCTCGACCAATGGGAGTTATTAAGTTTTGTTGGTCAATAAACCTAACGAACGTCTGCCTTTGGAAATCATGTACCTATGGATACATAACCATTGGTTTTTTCCAATTTAATAAATAAATCTGATGGAAACCATTCAAAATTAATGATTCTTAAGAAGAAAACACATTCCATGGGAAGAGGCTAGTCATACAGTGAAATAAGTTAGGGTAACAGTTGATAAGGGCATAAAGCAATGAAGATTTCAATGTGGAATAGAGGTAAAGGTCATTAGGTCCAGCTTGAATGTTTAGGGGCTTAATCTAAGAGGTATTCAATAGAATTGGACCCATAGTGGAAGGAGGATACCATTACCTATATCAAAAGTAAATTCAATAATGAACCGTACCATCCCTAATAGGGACCTGAGGTTCTGAGTCTTAGAGATAAGAAGGGGGGACATGGCCCGAACCCTAATCCCCAAAAATGGGAACTTCACAACACTATATTTGGATAAAGGATCCATTTGATTATAGATATACATACTTACAGACACCCAAAGGATATTGACTCCATTATAAGATAAATTTTGGAAACCTCTGACTGTAGAAATACAAATCCAAATGGAAGAAACACTGACGTGTCTTTCCCAAAGGTTTTGTAAGTTAGGTGGTTTTGGTGGAGGATTGAAATTGGTCCCTTTCAGACAAGGGAGACAAGGAATTTGAGCCCCCTTCATGGGTGTATTACAATATTCCATTAAATATGTCTTGTGTAGGTGTTCCACGCAGGTCTTCTACGTAGGCATGTAGTGTAGGTGTACCGCGTAGGTGTATTTTTCATGTCCCAGGAGTAACTAAAAAATGCTTAACACAGGAAGGATAAGATTGTGAGAGATTGATATTTCATGGGAAATAGACTAGGAACAATAAAACTTGGGTGAGGTTTTAACTTAATCACCCCAGGTGTCCCTTGATGTCATTAGAAGCATCTCGTATAGGTCTTTACTTAAGGAAAGGACCATGCGTGGAAGACTTCTTCCTATGGAAGGAGGTACCTTAATCAAATGTTTTTTATTTAAATATATTAAATGATCTTGATCATGATTATCCCATTTAATTATATCCTATATCATGTTTTTAGAGAGATAAATGAAAAAATTTGGGGGACCTGGGCAAAAGAGATATGAAATGAGAGAAGAAATCTGAGAATGTGGGTGAGGAAAATGAAAAAGGAATGGGGGGTATTTATAGGCACTACTGGCCTATGCGGCCGACCTACACCCCTAACCTATGCGACATTGCTACACAGCAGAACTGTGTGGTACATAATTAATTCTCCATAATCTTCTCCCTATAATCTTGCCTCAAGACTTGACCCTATTTTCCAGTCAGATCCAATCCTAAGGGGGGGGGATTTGTTGACACTCCCTTTTTCGATAAAGGAAGGAAAAAAAATTATGAATAATCACTTTCGATATATTGATGTATCAATAAAATTTAAAGGAAGTAAATAAATATAGTTCAAGTAGATCTATGTAGAATACCAAGGAATAAGAAGGCCAATGTAGCTCTTTCCCTTTCAGCATAAAAGCACAAGGACCTATACATGACATCTACACATCAATCGGCCAATGTAGGCCCTTCCTGTGCAACATAATGTGCAGACCCCTACATTGAGGACCTATGATGCAACATAATTTTTTTGCCCCATGCAGAAGAGCTACACTATATAACTATTCTGAAGACTTATGCGAACAACCTTCTTTTGACCAGACCCTCCTTGCCTATAAATAGGACCCAAGGGCTCCCTATTTTTATAACTTGAAAAGTTGGAAGAACTACTGAAGATCCCATTGTGTAGATATTTCACCCAGGTCTACCAAATTTTCTAAGGTATCTCTTTAAAATCATGAGATAAGATACAATTAGATGGTACAGTCAAGATTAAGATCCTTTCATATTTTTGAGTAAAAAACATCTGATTAAGGACCCTCCTTCCATAGGAAGATGTCATCTACACAAGGTCCTTTACTTATGCAAGGACCCACACAACATGATTTTGTGGACATAGAGGGACACTTGGGGTGATTAAGTTAAAACCTCACCCAAGTGTTATTGTCCCTGTTCTATTTCCCAAGGCATATCAAGATCTCACAGGCTTATCCTTCTTCTGTTAAGAATTTTTCAGTTCCTCCTAGGACCTGTGAGGTACACCTACATGGTACACCTATGCAGAAAACCTACATGGATTACCTGTGAGGACCACCTACATGATCTATCTTTGAATGCCTCTTTTAATACAACCAGGGAGGGGACTCTCATTTCATGGATCCCTTTCTTGAAAGGTACCAAGTTGAAACCTCCCCAAAAACCTCCTGACTTACCAATCATTTGCAAAAGACACATCGTCATGTCTCACGATTGGGTATGTATTTATATAGTTAGAGGATTCGAAATTTTTATTATAAGGGAGTTAGGGTCCTTAGGGTGTCTATATGTCTATATATATATAGTCACAAGGATCATTATCCCAAATACAATGTTGGGAAGTTCCTAGTTTGGAGGATTAGGGGTTGAGCCATGTCCCCCTTCTAATATCTAAGACTCAGAACCTCGAGTCCCTGGTAGGGAAGGTATGGTCCACACTTGAATTTACTTTTTACATAGGGAATGATATCATCCTTCCACCATGAGACCAATTTTAGGGCATCCCTCTTGGATTAATCCCCTATCCTTTTAGGATGGACCTAATAACCTTCACTTTAATTCCACATTGAAAGGTTCATTTCTCAAGGCCCTCATCCACCATTTCCCCAGATTCTTTCAACATAGTCCCAACCTCTCCCATCAATGGAAAATAAATTATGTGGTATTTTTAATCTTTTACATCCTCTTGTTTCTCACACTGTGCATGAATCACGTGGGCTTAGAGATTTGTGATGACTACAACATCCTAACAATACACCTTATTTATTGGATTATGAGAACTCTAATTCCCACCATAATTAAGATACGTGGGAAGCCTTCACCTAGGGCTTGAGATCAATAAACATCCTCCTCAGGAGTCCAACCCTAATTCCCTTAATTTGAGTATCCTCCCTAGGAGTAAGCCCCCAATTAAGTTACCCTAAAATCTATATGATTTAAGAAATATCTCATAGACCCTATTACAGGGGAATAATATTTATGTGTAAGCCCCAAAATATTTCTCTAAAAGGTCCATATTCCCCTATGATACTTATCCAACTATGTGGGATTTGATTTCCATCCAAGTGGGATATATAGGAAGCATCCCTGAGGTTCAAACCCAACACTCCAAATCAACCCTGTTCTTTTTAGTCCACATTACCAACACAGTCTAATACAACTTGGAAACTCATATCATTTATAGGTTCCTTGGACGATTTAGGGATAAGTGTCACACCAAGCTTTGACTAGGCACCTTCCGCCTATATGTCCTTACCACATGACATTAAACTGTATGGTTGAGTCCTTATCACATGACCTTAAAAGGTATTATGTGTCCCATTAAGTAGCACTAAACTATGAGGGTTCTGATTACTTTCAAAATTATACATAGGTATCCCATTTATGGGTTTCACCTCAACATCAAAGCAAACATTCATCTCCCTGAATGATGATAAATTCCAAGGTTCCCCCTGGGTGGCTTAAAAACCATCATCATTGTAACAATGGATAAAGAATCTATATGTAGTATATGATAGGATACCATTTATGGAGAACCTCAAATATGTATGGATATATCCATTGATTAAGAACCTTAAATACATATTGATGATTCTGAATTCCACACATGATAATAATTTATTGAAAATTTCAAGGGAAACCTACATTTTGCTTTGTAAATTAATAAGGATTCATGAACATATAAAAAATATATAAGAGAGTCTTTTAGTAGGAAATAATTCCCCTAAAAGGATGTGATGAGACTGACCTACCATCCTATTGACCGACATGAATTCTGAAGTATCATAGGTTAACAAACCTAATGGGCGTCTGCCTTTGGAAAGAAGGTCCATTTGGATACAAAATCATTGGGTGCTTATGGTTCAATAAATAAATCTAATAGAAACCATATAGTAGTAGTGATTACAAAGAAGAACACATGTTCCAAGGAAAACAAACATGTTCAAGAATATGTGTACCACATGAAGAATCAAGCATAAATATAAGGGTTACCCATGGAAATAAATGGGTATCACAATCCTATCATAAAGAATAACCAAAGAGTGTATCACGATGGTGTCCATTAATGATTTTTTTGAAAACATTAATGGACATCCATAATAGAAAATAATAATATATCATGAAAATTTATTTCCAACTGAATTGAAAAAATGTATTTTTTTAAGAAACCTTAGAAATGATCTACTTTAGTGCAATTTAAGGGAAAATTTTAAAGAATATTTTAAATAGAAAAAGAATAATTGTTTTTATAAAACAATAAAAGAAAAAAGATATATTTACATTATTAATAATGTTATTTTAGAAAAATAATGGTGGATTAAAATATATTAGCGAGTGCACTTGAAAATTAGTAAGAAGATGGGAAGTTCCCTTTAATCAGGCTTACTTATTGGGAAGAATTGAGAAGAGAACCTTTTTAAAACAATTATTTCCACATAAAATAAGGATGATATGGTCTAGATAAATGATTTTGGACATATTAATAGAATTTATAATTATTTTATAAAAACAATGAAGAGGTACATTAGGTTAAATAGAGGGTAAGCGTAACGAGAAGGAAAAAAATGATAGTTTAGAGAGAATCCCTTTCTTAATGTCTAAAAGTTTTCTATACTTGAAATTCATATCCTAGACAATAAAATTAAATCCATTAATTAATTTATTTATAACATTATACATATTTATTTTATTTATCATAATATTATTACGTTCATTTATGGTCTTTTTGATGAGTTATAAGATTCAATTTTGTCGTTCTAATAGCGTTCATTTCCTTGGTTTTCATATTTAGTTTACTTGTATACATGTATGGAAAATCACATAAAATGAGAATATTTTTCCATAATTTAAATTATATTTTATTAATTAACTTTCATAATATTAAATTATCTTGTATATCATTTTTTATTTGAGGATGATTCAGTAGATAAAATGTTTATGATAACCGTTTTGATTATTTTGGTAATTTGTCGATCATCAAAAACCTGTTTTGTTTTATTAATTAATATTATGTATACATACCAGATATACAACATAAAATAATATTAAATAAAAATATTATAATATTTCTAAACTATAAAAATGGTTTTTTGATCAGCATTTAAGGTGGTAATGGAAATTTAAAACTTGTCTTCCTTGAATGTAATGAATCAACAATCACGGACGATGTTTTCTTTTTTAGAAAATAATGAGAGGGGAAGTGAATTGATGATGGGGTTTTACATTAACAAAATAAAATTATAGTATATAAAATATATTTTAGTTATCATTTTACTTGGATAAAGGTAGGTTAGTAGAGTATATGAAAAGAAAAAAGAGAATATATGAAAATGAAAGAGGATTTTACCTCTTGAATCCCTTATCTTTGAGAGCCTCTTTGAGACACTTGAGTTTTGGTATTTTATTGAAAAAAATGAACCTATATGTGGGTGATATACTTGGTAAATTTTTGGGTGAAATTTGGACAATATTCAAGGCTTTTTAGGTGTTAAGAGAAGAGGTGGTGTGGGGTGATATTTATAGTGGAGGAGAGGGGAGTTTTTTGATTATTTTATTGATTTTTTAATTTTTTCTGAAGAATATTAATATATTTAACACTATTAATAAATATAATAAATAAGTAAGGGGAGTTTAAGACTATAGTTCTTAAATTATGAATGACCAAAGAAATATTGAATTTAACTTATAATGATATATACTTTAAAGTACTGTATTTCACTATTGACAAAAAATTCAACTATTTTAGAAAAATATCAAAAATTAAACCTACCCATTTTCAAGGTGTAATATTTAAAAAATGGCCTCCATTTTATGAAAATTATTTTAAATATATGAGAAATTTAATTTTTAATGAAAATCATCATTTTTTCGAAAAATTAAAATTTTAAAATTATTAGTGATTTTATAACACTTTGAAAAATTAATTAAGGTCTCATAAAATTATATTATAATCATAAGACAACAAAATACTAGTTAATGAATCTATTTTAGGAATATAAAATTTATTCTAAGTCATTATATTGATTAAAAAATTGTAAATAAAAATTTATGTTTCATAAAAATATCAATACTAAATTGATCATTTTTAAAAAATTTATTTACTTATACCATGTTATAAATATATAATATTTTCTTTGATAATATACATATATTTTATTTATTCTTTCATAGGTGGGGTTAATATTCTATTGGTCTGATTTCTATTCATAAGTGTTTTGTTACTATTCCAAATATCATGTTATAATTCCATTGGTTAAGGTTCCTGACATTCTGAAAAAACCTATTATTTTACTAATTATTCATTTATAATGTTTTAATTGTGTTTTCTATGTGATTTTATGAGATTTATTATATAGTTATAACAAGAGAAATTTCATTGATATAATTATGGTTCATTACACTAAGTGTGAAATGAATCATAAAGAAAGTTGTCTTATGAGGATTAGTAAATGTTTGAAGTGTGGAAAATATGTTTATTAGGAAATAAAATGCTGGAGTGATGGAAACAAATGTAAGATAATGATATAGGAAAAACACCACAAAATACACTACATACACTCTAGTGTTTCAAATACAAGGTGTATGGGAATTATGATAAATAATTATGAAATTTGAAGGATAATGATGATGATCAATGTCAGTAACCTATTAAGCCCAACGATCAAGGGAATTATCATGTGAGTATTATTTTTTATGAGGGATATGATAACAACATTGTGAAAGGTACACTCACTATACACTATAGAACTGTTAATGTATTATTTGATTATAGATCTACCCACTCTTTTATATATGATTCATTTTTTTAAGGGTATAACAATACCACCTTAATGATTAGATTTCAAATTATCTTGGAAACATCTAATGGTATGATGATCAATAAAAAGTATACGATTCTTCTCAGATCAAAGTTTGTGGGAATGTTCTTCCTGTAAATCATGTTATTCTCCCTCTAGTTGAATTTGATGATATCTTAAGAATAGATTTTATTTCACTACATAAATAAAAAATAAATTTCCAAGGAAGGTATTTCATGTTTGATATTCCAAACCAATCTATGATCACCTATCAATGAAATGATAAATATGATATTCTGATGAAAATCAAATCCATTAGACAGGTCTTGATTTTTATTCAAAATTGGTATCTATATCATATGGTTAGGTAGAAAATCATCATTGATGATATTCCTATTATGTGGGTTTTTTCTGATGTATTTCTTACATAATTTTACAATCCTTCACTAAATCAAGAATTTTAGTTTTAAATAAAACTCATAACTAGTGGTTTGCTTATTTCAAAGGTCTATAGAGAATATCCCTGATTGAGTTTCTTGAATCAAAGAAGAAACCCCAGGAGATTATTGAAAATGGATAATTTTGAAAATTTGAATTACCATGGGGTGTACCTATTTTATTTTTAATAATAAATATAGATCAATGTGAAACTATATTGATTATTATAAATTTAACAAGTTCACAATTAAGAACAAGCATCCTTTACCAAGTATTGATGACTTGTTTGATCAGCTACATGAAGCTCAATACTTTTACAAGATTGAGATTCATTCTGGATATCATCAATGAGGGTAAAAAATGAGTATGTACATAATAAAACATTATGTACAAGGTATATACACTATGAATTTTTTGTGATTACATTTGGCCTTACTTATTCCCCCACTTTCTTCATGATTTAATGAATAAAATATTTAGAGTTTACCTTGATTAGTTTGTGTTAGTCTTTATATAAGAAATTATTATATATTCAAAAAGAAATTAAATCATAAATATCATTTTATTATTATATTGAATACCCAAATAAAGGGGAATATGTATGAAAAATTTATAAAGAAATAATTTTTTCTGCAAAATATTTCATTTTTGTATCATATAATCTGAAGAGAGGGTATATCAATGGATACATCAAAGAAAAAAAGTTATTGAATGTTGGCCTAGACCAACCACTAGGACTGAAATACATAGTTTTTTTGGTTGGGAAGGATATTATTTACATTATGAGGAAAATTTCTCATGGATATATAATCCACTCACCAGGTTATCTCAGAAGGGAGGAAATTTCCTTTAGACATATAAATACGAGGGAAATTTAATGTAACTAAATAGAAGGTTATTTAGTGAACCTATGCTAATATTACCCGATAGTGGAGTAGAGTTTGTGATATATAGTGATGAATCAAAGAAGGGAATGAGATGTTTCCTCATGTAGATTGAAATAGTTATAGTTTATGCCTTACACCAATTGAAGTTTTATGAGAAAAATACTTTTACTCATTATTTAAAGTTATCTATAGTAATTTTTTCATTATATATACAGATGTATTATCTTTATTGAGATTATATATATATATATATATTCTGATCATAAATGATTAAAGTATATATTCACTTAGAATGATATGAGTATGCGCCAGAGAAGATGGTTTCATTTGATTAATGATTATGACTGCTCAATACATTACAGCCCTAAAAAAGTGAAAAAGATAGAAGAGTATATGATTTGAAAGAATCATTCTATCTTAAATATGATTAGGAAAAAAGATCCAATATTTATAAATTTTTAAAGGATATATCAAGAAGTATTTAAGGAATGGGAGGAATATTATCTTTCTCAAATGAGTATTCAATCATCTATCCAAGTAAAAATTAAGGAGGCATAAAATGAAGATGTAGATCTATAATAGAAGGTGAGAAATATTCCTCACATAAACCATGATTGTGATGGAATGAAAAGGTTTAGGAATTGTGTATGTTTCTCATCAATATCAGAGCTGAAGAAGGAGCTATTATATGAGGCTCATTATTCATAATTCTGTATTCATCCTAGAATTAAATATATATTTATAGATATGAAAGAGTATTTGTAGTGGGACAACATGAAAAGAGATATTTTAGTATATGTATCTCATTGATTTATATATATAAAAGTTAAGGATGAAAGATATAATTATAATGGGATATTATAACCATTTCCCATACATAGATTGAAATAGGAAGACATAACAATGGATTTTTTCATTGGACTCCCCAGAACATCTATAGTCTTTAATACTATATGGGTTTTAGTTGATCGGCTTACAATGTTAACACACTTAATTAATATCAATTAATATTTATCAATTGATTATATTTCCATAATATATATTAAGGAAGTATAAATATTTCATCGAGTACCCCATTATATTTTATCTTATCTAGATCCAAGGTTTACCAAAAAGTTCTAAAAAATTATTCAAAAAAATATTGATTCTGAGTTGTGTTTCAATACTTCTTTTCATCCTCAAGTAGATAGTTAGTCTAAGAGAACCATTTAACACAAGGAGGATATACATAGGAATTATTATATAGATATCAAATGTGGTTGTGATCAACAAATCATATATTCAAGATTTATTACAACAATGTATTTCACTCGATCATTCAGATGGAACCTTATGAATCCATATATTGAAATAAGTGTATAATTATAACATTATGGGAATAAGTAAGATAAATAAAACTATAAGGAATTGACCTAGAAAAGTAAATGGAAAAGAAATTTAGATCTATTCAGTAGCATTTCAAGGCAGCTCAGAGTTGAAAAATAATTTAGGAACACATGAATTGGTGAAAACTGTAATTTGAAGCTGGTGAGAAGGTATTACCATGAATTTTACCATTGAATAATGTTATGAGATTCATAAATAAGGTAAATACAATCCCTCATTATATTTTCCCCTTTAAGATTCTTGATTGAGTTGGGATGTCCTCTTATAACTTAGTGCTTCCATTGAGCCTCTTTAATGTTCTCGATGAGTTCTATGCATCTCTCTAGATGAAGTACATACCTGATCCAATAAATGCACTAAAATCAGAGGTTTTACCATTGGATCATGATCTTTTTATGAAGAAAAACCTGTAATAATGTTGGATTGTTGTTATAAATTTTTATGGAATAAGACTACTCACCTTGTTAAACTTCTCTAGAGGAATAATAAATTTGAAGAAGCAATAAGGGAACCTAAAGATGTGACGAGACAATGATATCCTCATTTGTTTGTATAAAAGTGGTGGAATTACTAAGAGTAAATTAATTTTTAGGGGTTATAACATAACACCCTAAGATTTTATGATATATTTATCTTCAAATAAATTTAATTTCTTCGATAACATGCGATATATGCAATCCCGAGTCTAAATGAAAACTGATATAGAATACCATAATAAACGTGATTTTAAATGGGTTAAATGAATAAGAAAAACCAAATTTTTAAAATTATACATAAAAGGATTTATATAAAAAAAATATGTTGATAAATTATTACTTAATTTTTAGAAAATTCTTTACATGCTTTAAAAAAACATTTTCCCTCCAAAGTGATTTTTATTAGTATTTGGGAACAAATAATAAATATCATTTTTTCTAATTATATAAGATTTATCTAAAAAATGGATTTAATTTTTGAAATAATCATTACAAAATTATCTTAGATTAAATTTTTTATAATTTTTTTAAAATATTTTTTTTCAAAGAATAGTGAAAAATAATGATATTTATTAAAAAATGTTTTTTTATTTATATAATTTAAAATGTGTCATGTTTTTTAAAATTATTTAAAATGAAAAAATATTTCATTTATGTTATGAATAATACAAATAAGGTCCATATAATTAGTTTTATGTGTAATTTTTTTATAAATACTTTTTATACTAATGAAAACATTTTGTTTGTGAAAACAACTTTTCATCATGTTTTGTAGGGTTAATTTTAAATTAAATTATACCACTTCTGCGAATTGAATTTGATAAAATGGATTCCATATTTGTAATTAATATATTCAAATTTTCTAATGATACCACCTTCATTTTTTTCATAATAAATGGTAAAAACATTAAAAATCTATCATAGTAGTTATGGTTAAAATATGTTTACCTTGGGGGGTTAAACTAAGAGATATGGGTATGTTTTGAAATTAAAAATTTATAAATACTATGTAATGACCATATTATTAGCTTATTCTATATAAAATTTAAACATTGATCCATTTTTATGTATTTTTACTGAGTATGAATTCATTATACTTTATTCTCTTAAGAAATTCAAAGTATGTCCACTCCCCACCTATAAAAGGACACATCTCATTTTTATTATTTAAAACTCTTTGATCTATATTGATTGAAAAAACCTGAAAAAAATATATTATAAAATTTACTATATATGTAGGAGGCGTTATGGTATTCTTAAGAGTCCATTCCAATGGTCCTTAAGAAAGGATCTGAAGGAGGCATAAAGAAGAAGAGATAATCGTCTTACCCAATCTCATTAAATTTATTTCTTCTTATACCACCTGTAAATCTATGGTATTCAAGATAAAATAATAAATTAATTATCTAAATACATGTTAATGTTATAATTATCATGAAACAAAAAAATATCTACCCTATAATCTATCAAATGTGAAGTGAAAGTATTTCTTATGCATACATGCTGATTACCACCCCACATAGAGATACAATTCATTTTCAATCACCATATTTCACAGAAGGTTATTTTGTTGGATTTAGAGTTCATAAATGATATTTATTACATAATTATTGGTATTTAATTGTAATATAATATATACCTTCTTACCATCTAATCTATTGGAAAATAATAATGTCACCCATGCATAAGTGTGGACTACCACATCCAGAATGTGATGTGATTCATTTTCCAATTCCAATTTACATGGATGGTAATAAGGATAGATTTAATGAATATAAATGATATATATTATATAATAATAAATAATTGAATTTTAATTATTATTTACCTTTATTTCTTTCCATCCTCAAAAAAGTGAAAACTGCGTTCATGCATGCGTAGAACCTACCGTCTCCTTGAACAATGTAATTCATTTTTCTATCTCTACCTTTTATGGATGAATATATATATATATATATCAGTACTAACATTTTGGATATGATGGATCCCTAATCAATGTACCATGACTGGAACTACTAAACTGAAATTCTGATGAAAAATGAAACAGTTAACACCTAAAAATAATGATTTTAATAAGGAATTATTAATAAACATGTCTTGAAATATTATAAGTGGATAATATATTATATTATAATTATTCAAATGATTTTTGAATAGGATTATATTAAATTATATTTTATTAAACCTATGTTTAGAGTGTAACATCTTGGTAAAATGTACAATATCTTTTAATGTTCAAGAGTGCACTTCATGGGTTCGAAGGGATCCAATGATGATCCGAGGAGTTATGGGGTTTTTTTCATGGCATGTATAGGGTACTAGTTTACAAAATAGTTTGCACCATTAAATGGATTCATAATGTGAGTTTTATTTAGGTAATAATCCATGAACTCCTAGTTTAATGCAAAAAAAATATTGAAGATGTGAATAGAATTCACATCACGAATGTTTCATCCAGTTTTTTTAAAATAATGTGGTGACTTTTTCTTTGTATATGAAATGTGGGAGATTCATGAAATAAATCACTTATTCATGGAATGATTCCATTCATATGAACAAGTTTTTATACACTACATGTTTTCAACTTCTATCATTTAGCTTGTATTTTTCTCCCTCAAACCCTAGGTCTCCACCAAGAACTTTTGTGTGGTTTCAAATCTTTTGAGTTCCTCCATTCGGCGATAAATCTTCATTTGGGTAAGTTGATTCTCTTTTAGTACATGTTTTTTTACATTTTTTTAATGTCACTTGGTTAAAGTAGTTGCATTGGGGTGTGTTTTTTGAGTTTTTCTGATCAGGATGTGATCTATATCAATCCCTTATAGATCCATTACGTGATCATCTACCAAAGGCCTCATCTTGTGTTGGTTGTGGCACAGTTCCAGAAAACCTCAAGGTATGTGTTGATCTAACCTATCTACTAACCTTTTTGTTTATGGAACTTGATGATAATATATGAGAATCGATGTCAATATTTCAGTTCATTTTTTGTGCATCCCTTTCGGTGTGGGTTTATTCTGTCACAGTTAGTGTGCGATCCGAGTTTGAGGTTGGTGGTTCCATATTGATCATATGAAAATTTTACCATAATTGTTATTGTTTTTATAAATTATTTTCTAAATGAATTAGAATGATTCTTTATTAATTTATTTTTGTGTCTAAATGGTTTTTTGAGAAAATTTGGTTTCCCCCTTATTTTGGTAAAGGAAATGTGTTTTTTAAATCATTGTGACATGAATTGCGAAATGGGGTTTCAAAGTAAGATTTTGATAAAAAAGGGTGGTTTGGAATTTTAATTTAAAATTTATAACCCATTTTTGAAATTATTTGATAAATTCAGGACATGGGAGACTTGGAGGGTGTAATATTTTGTCTCATCCATTGGTATTGATTGAGGATTCACTTTCTGGGGTGTTCACTGTTCCTCAAAAACAAATGTATGGTTTTTTGAACTTGATATAAATTGTTGGGGTTTTAAATTATATGGTGTTACTTAATTCCCCATACTTGATGCATGGGTTCTAGAGACTTTATGGGAACACTTTTGAGGTATGAGTGGTCTAGATATCCTAACATGTATGGATCATAGGAATGTTTTTATGCATTGTGATTTTGATTTGTACAATTTTGAATTTTTTGTACCTATTTTGATAGATGTGAAATGACTTATAAATAGTTCTTTGAAACAGTTTTACCCATATTTTTTATGGAGTTGATGAAAAAAAGGAACTGTTTACTATGACTTTGATATAAAACTGTTTAGCTACTTATCATGCCTTATGTTTATTTAAATTGAGCATATTGGGATTATTATATAGAGAATTGATATGAAGAACTTGGGAGGGATTATACTGAACCTAAATAGCTCACACCCTTCAAACCCATTTGGTTGTGTATAGATATTGTATTATATTTTGATGTAGGAAAATTCAATGTGCCTTAGTGATGCAATGAGGGTTATTTTAAATTATTATGAGTAGATGGTAGTGAGATGGTGGGACATTTCTCACATACCTCATTTAGTATTTTTTTATATTTTGGTTGTTTTTTGGCTGTTGGACATGTTACTTGGAGTTTCATCATGCCGCTTTTTATTTGTGTCGCAATCATTATCATTTATTTGATTATGGTATATTTCCCTTATGGATATTCTTTCGGCTTGTGTGTGTGTGTTCCATGAATATTGTTTTAAGTTAAGTTAAATACTTCCACATTTTGTTTTTTGATGCATGGGTGCTAGTCGCCTTCCTGTGGGGATCTGGAACACCCTCTGGGTCAATTGTGAATCAGTTCAGGTACCAATTTAAGTGGGTATTCTAGGTTGGATCAATACCATTAGTATCAAAGGAGGTATTTCCTCAAGAGTCATTTTCTTGGGTCATCTTGTAGATAAGAGATAGGGTTGTTTTGAGTTGAGAGGTAGGTTGTGGTGAGTTCCTAGACAACTATTACTATAACATGCCTCAAGTTACCATGGGATGTTGGGATGTGTGTCATGTATTTTGTGGATTTGGTCATGATATAATTTTTTTTCTTATGGTTTTATGGTTTAAAATAATATTATCCTATTTGTTTTCATTTTATTCCATTACTAGTGTGTAGAAACATGCCTCTGATATGTCTTAAAAAGTTTCCACAAGAGGGTACAGTGAAAAATTCTCCTCCAGGGGATCCTACATTGGATCAAAATCTTCAATAGGCTATCATAAAAGCAGTTTATTCCATGTAATATAGTGTTCCATGAGTTTAGAAGTCGGGTTTTTAGGTGTAGATAGGAGAAGGAGGAGACAAGGATCGATCATGAGAGTTTATATGTAATAAGCACCATCCTTTAAGGGTATGAATGAGCCCCAATATGTGGCGGAATGAACGGAAAAGATCAATTAGATATTTAACTTCCTAGATACACTTGAGGATATCAATGTTAATTGTATAATGTTTAAGCTAGAGGGTACCAATATATAGTGGTCGAATTCTATGGTATAAGAAAATTAGAATGTGGGATTGGATTGGAAGGGTTTCAAGACCCTTTTCTTTCAATAGTTTTATCTAAATTCTTTGATGATAGACAAATATTTATATTTCCTCTGTTTATAGTAGGGAGAGTATTTTCTGTTAGAGTACACCAACCATTTTGTAGAGAGGGTTTTGTTACTCTGGAGGTAGTGATGAACGATCAGTTGAGATCACAGAAATACATAAAAGGTTTGTGATTAGATATAAAATCGAATGTAAACATGTTGAAGCATATCATATACACTGTCATAGTTGATAGGGTGAAGATGATCGAAATGGATATAAAGTCTGAGACTGAATTCTCTAGATTTTGTCTTCCACCCAACTATAGTTTTAGTAGTGCTGCTACAAAAAATGGTGTTTCCTAGTGGTTTATTCATAGCAGTTTCAAAAACTACTGATAAATGTTTTCCTTAAAAAACTAGTGACATTTTTAAAACCACCACTATATTATTTGTACGCATTTTTTATTTTATTTTTGAAAAAAAAATTCTATTTTTTTGCAGCGGTTTTTAAAAATCTACGATAAATAAAAAGGAAAAAAATAAAAATATATATTTATTTTTGATTTATGATTTATAATTTATTACTTACTCTCATATATAGCTTATTATTTATAACTTTAATTAATTAAATTGTTTTAATTATTAAATATTAATAATTATTAGTTAATAATAATTTGAAACGTAAAAAAATTGTTCAATAAGTTAAAAATCAGTCATTGGCATCAATTGACCATAAATTTTGATCAGGGAGTCCATTTTAGCTCTACAACTAGTCAAATCAAAGCTTAAGAAATGAACTAAAACCAAATTAGATTTAAATTTTGTAATAATTAAAATAAAAAAATTTATTATTGTTTCAAGAAAAGTTTGAAATCAAACATGACCTTTAAACAACCACAACTTTTGATCCAGGTGTCCGTCTGGGCTCTACCACATATCAAATCAAAGACTACAATGATATATATGATTTTTATTAGGTTAAGAAAAATAATTTTTTTTCTCGGCTAATAGAGGCCCCAAATTCCCCCAAAAGATGAGTTTTTATTCGAGGTACCCTATGTTTTTGACATTTGATGGAATTTTTTCCTTATTTAAGGGGGTATTTTTGAACTTTTTAAGTGGGGGCTGAATTTATTCCCAAGGATTAAGTACATATTGATAATACGGTTTTGAAATTTTATTATTTTTCATAATTATTTATTTATAATTAAATATATGCATATTTTCTTATATGTACTTATAAAAAATCATGTGTATGAATACATATTTACCTAGAAATTTATTTTTAAATATATAAACCATAAGGACATTATTATTTGTTATTCAATTCATTAAAATTAAAATTTATCGATTTTATTTACCTTAAAAAAATGAATTAATTTTTATATATATACCTATATATGTAATATTTATATATAAACGTGTGTCTATCAATAAAAAATCAGTATTTATGTGTATATTCTAATATATGCAAATAAAGAAGTATATATGTGAGTATTTGTGTATATTTATATACATTTTTAAATATTTATACATATTTATGTCGATATTTTTTTATATCATATATGTGTATATATATATAATTATATTTACTTGTGTTTATATATATATATATATTTATATTAATATACAATTATATATCTGAGTGTGTTTATATATATTTATTCAAATTTTGTTATAATTATATATATTTATATATATTTATATCAATTTATTATTTTATTATTTTATTAATTTATTATATTTTATTTATTATTTACTTTTTATTATTTATTATTAATTTATTATTGATTTATTTAATTTTATTATCAATTCACAGTTAAATGAATATTTAATATTCATTTTTCATATTTTATACTTTATTAACTATTTATTTATTATTTATTATTTATTATTTATTATATTTATCAATTTTTGTTATTTATTATATATTTATTATTTATTTATTTTTATTATTAATTTATTATTTATTTATTTAAAATTTATTAATTTATTCTTTATTTATTATTTATTATTAATTTAATATTTATTTAATATTTATTATTTATGTATTATTTTTTTATTAATTATTTGTAGAGTTATTTAATATTTTTTATTATATATCATATATCATATATTATTTATTTCCATTTAGTACTTATTGCAATTTATTTTTTATTATCATTTATTATTTATTATCCTTTATTATTATTACTTATTATTTATTATTATTATTGTTATTTATTTATTTATTTATCTTTTATGTAATATTTAATTATTATATATTTTTTACATATTTATTATTTATTTAATAATTATTTATAATCTATTAATTATTTATCTATTATCTACTTTTTATTAATTTATTATTTTTTATTACTTCTTTATTTTATATTCATTATTTACTAATATTTAATATCATTATTAGTTTTTTATTTGTATATTTATAAGAATATTACATACTATTTACTCACTAGATAAGTAGTTTGCTGAAGCGAAAAAGTCTTTGTAGTATATCTGATGGGTAAGGGGTTCAAATCTCTCCCAACACATATGTTTTCCAGATTTATGCATGACATGCCTGGAATATGCATGCATGGTAGGATAAATAATAATTAATAATAATAAATCAATAAACAATAAGTAATATTAATAACTGAATAACAATTAAAAATTTATTAGTAAATAATTAAATTATAAGAAAATAATTAAAAAAACAAAGAATAATAAAGAATAATAAATAAAATAAATAAATAATATAACAATAATGAATAATAATTAATAAATACTAATAAATAAATAATAAATAAATAATAAACCATAGTAAATAATAATAATAATAATAATAATAAATAAATTAATTAATTATGAAAATAAAAAAATTTAAAAAATAAAAAAAAAACAAAAAAACACCACTAATATTTTATGGTGGTTTAAACCACCGCCAAATGAAACATCGTAAAATAAAAATCTACCTCCAAAAAGGAATTGTGAAATGATTCCCGACACACAAATACATGACTCTTTTAGAAAGTGTTGTGCATCATTTAGCAGTGGTTTAAACAGCCGCTAAATAAAAAAAAACCCACCGAGAAACACTATTTTTTGTAGTTTGCGTATGGGGTGAAGAGAAAATGACATAATAATCATAAGGGTGGTTGATGTGGTTCATAGTAGTTTCCCCCCTTTGCACAATCCGTAGTAGCTAGTAGTGTTCCAATGACCTACTATCAATGCAGAAAGTTAGGTCACACCTGAAATTCTTGTCTAGTGCCTTTGAAGATTTTCAATGCTGGAGGCCTCCAAGGCCATCTATGGAGGTTCTTCTAGGATATGTCTACACCCCATTATAGTTATGTATATTCATCTTTAAAGTTCATTACAGTGCAGTCATATACTTCAAAGTCCATAGGGAACTAACTATAGGCCTAAAAAGTTAGGAACCTTCATGTTGTGGATGAGTTTCTGATGGATGTTGATGCTGGCCTAACTTCATTGAATGGTACCATATTTTTTAGATCTTATATAGAAACTTATTAGTTTTATAAAAGTGCCGCACACTCATTTATATCTTCCCATTTTTAGGAAATGATAAAAAATTCATTGGATCTCATATATATTGTTATTGAGATGGAGACATATCTATGAAAGAGGAATGACTAGGGGTTTCATAGTCCAACGTGTTCTCTATCAATATCTGACATGAAGTTGGTATATGATTTCCTATTTCTTGATCTGGATTTATTCAAAATAATCATCGAGATGGATTGAAAATTCCCCCATCATGATGATATTGATTTTTATAATCAGTGTGTATAACTCTTTTATATTGATGGGAGCTCTCAGGTGTTTCAGGGAGAATGTGATCCAATGGATTATCATTTGGGACATTCCCACCTGAATCTCAGGATTCTATTTTCTACTTTTACTATTTATCCTTATTTCATTTATTCTATTAGTGATCTTCCCTTGATTTTAAAAAACTTTCTTACATTTTCATAGATGGAATCTCTAAAGAGTTCACAATTGATCTGACGCCAGGTACGCAACTGATCTCAATACTATCTTATAAAATAAATGTTTGTGACCTAAAAGAGATCAAGATCCAGTTAGATTATCTAATGGAGAAAGGTTTTGTTTAACCTAGAATTTTACCATGGGGAGCCCCCATGATCTTTTCCATGAAGGTTAATGGTTCACTTAGTTTTTGTGATAACTATCTAATATTGAATAGGGTGACTATTAATAATAAGCGACCTTATATATATGTTGACGACTTGATAAATAATTTAGAATGTGTGAATTAGTTCTTTAAAATAGATCTTCGGTTGGGTTACCATATGCTTCAGGTTTGGGAGTCTGATATTACAAAGACCTCTTTTAGTAGTAGGTATTTCTATTATAAATATCTCATAATGCCTTTTGTATTAACTAACTCTTCTGTTGTTTTTATTTATTTGATGAACTGAATATTCTATTAGTAGAATAAAACTTTTTCTTATAGTGTTTATGGATGATATATTGGTTTACTTGAGATCCTTTTGTGATCATGAGCACCATTTAAATATGGTTATGGAGATCCTTAGGGGTCGTTACCTTTATTGGATGCTTTTAAAATTAAAATTTTGGATCAAAGAAGTGATGTTATTGGGTCCTTGATTTACGAACATGGACGTTCAACTGTCCTTAAGAAGGATTAATGATTTTTATCATGGGAAAAACCAAAAATTGTATTTGATATACAAATATCCCTATGTATGGATGGATACTATCAGCTATTCCTCAAGTTTTTCTCGAAGTTGGAATCAACTTTTACCACACTTACTAAGAAAGGGGTGAAATTCACATTGGATGCTAAGTGTTTGACCTATTTCAATTAATTGAGATTGATTCTGACATCAACTCCAATTTTTATCTTTACTAATCCTAGTAAGGGATATGTGGTATATTTCAATTCATATAGTGTTGGTTTGGGTTGTGTTCTTATAGAAGATAATCAAATTGTGGTATATGGCTCTCGTCATCCTAATCCATAAGAGAGTAATTAACCCACTCATGATTTATGGATTACTATAGTTATGAATATGATTAAATGTTGGAGACACTATCTTTTTAGGGGAGAATAAAAATCATTTTTACTATAATATTTTGATTTATATCTTCTCTCAAAATAACCTAAATCTCAGGCTTATGTGATGGGTGGAGTATCTTTAGACATTTGACATTGACATACCATACACCTTGGGAATGGGGAACATCATCACTGATGGTCATAGTAGGAAATTACCACAATGTGACTTCTTCGAATGAAAATAGGAGTGGAACCTTATATGTATTTTTACTTAGTTAAATATAGACACGCATGTGGATGATTTAGGTATGGTTTTAACTAGTGTTAAGTTACAATCATCTCTCCTTGAGTATATTCTGAAAGACCAAAAGTAGAGTGATGAGTTTAGAAGAATCAAGGAAACATTTCATGATGGGGAGACCATTTTTGGTTGGTCTTTCACTTCTGATGGTACTATCAACTTTATGAATCATTTTTCATCCTGTTATCTATGATAAATTCAATGTTTCATGATTTACATAGTTCTTTAGCGTCTATTTACCATGGAACTTAATAGATGTATTATGACTTGAGATGGTTTTTTAGTGACTAGATAAGAATAATGACACTACAGATTATGTTTCTCATTCTTACACCTACCAGTAGATAAATGAAGAACACTTGAATCCATATGTTTTAATCCCTCCTCTTTTTTTGATGGTTTGGAAATAGGATGAGGTTACCATGGATTTAATTATTGTATTACTAGGGACTCTCGATTGGAGTTGGTTCCCTAGAACCAGCTTATGTGTACTTTATGATAACCTCATTTCAAAGTTTTAAATAGTAATAAACTTCTTATCAAATCATGATTGTTTCTATATATTGACCTTGAAATTTATGTTTCTTCACCTAATTTCACTAAGAAAGAGGCTAGAAAGTCACATAATAAGTGTATCCAGAATCTTAGTTAAATAATATATTATTATTTACTATATAAAAAGTTGAATAAATATTACTACCACATGTTGTTAAATAATTATTCATGTTTTGTTTATCATATATATTATATCACCAATTATTTGAGATAATATCACGTGATATGAATATTTAATTAATATTCATGTGATATTTAGTAAATATAATATTTATTTTTTTATTAGTGGATAATTAAGTAACATTTATTTTATAAATAAATAAACATTATTGAAAGGCCTATAAATATTGTGGAGGAATGGATGACTGATTTCAATGTCCTGATTATAAATAATATATATTAAATATCATCTGAATAAATAACATTTAATTTAAATATGCAAGTTAAGCTCATTCCATGAAATAATAATAATATTATTATTATAGATACGAGGTTTCAGAGGGATTAAATAAATATTTAAGGGCACTTGTGAAAATATTTATTTTTAAATCCTAATGGTATATAAACACAATTATATCATTTTTCAGTATAGTTGATTCATTTTTTTGTGCACGATGAATCTGGAGAATCTTCTCGAAGCCCTAGAGAACTTCTATTTCTTATATTGCTCCCAATAATAGAGATATATATTTCTCCACCTCCAACTCTCAATTTAAGAGAGATCAAATATAATCTTTTGGAAGTGATTATCATGTATATTATTGGTAAATGACACAAGTGATATGATCTTATGTGCTATCACTTGAAGATTACTATGACGACATTGAAATATTTTTGGAACATATGTGGATCACACCTAGAGTGAATTTGTACTTGGTTTATATAATGCGAAAATGATGCTATGTATTACTATTATTATATCCATCAATGAAGAAATAATTATGATAAAGTAATTCATGAAGTGATTATATTAATTGAAAATAATATGTGACGATCCTATGCTTTGGTTATGATATTTTATCCTTTTTTCAGTTTTCTATGATTTAATTACATTGATTACAGTGTTTATCATTGTGTAATTATCATATTTCTCATTGATCATGAAAAAAATAAATGTTGGGCATGAACTATCACACGCTTCCACTATTCCCAAAAACTACATGTGGTATTGGAGTAGTCACATAATTATTTATAATTATTTAAAGATCGTTGATTGATTTATGAATTTCTTAGTTTGAATTCAATTCAAATTTATTCATTATTTAATAAAAATTGTGATATTTTCTTCTTTTTATTTCATTTCTAGTAAATATAATCAGATTTTTAATTTTATGAAAAATATAATATTTCATCTAGAGGTTCCAAGGAATCCTTCTAGATAACATAATAGTACATGTCGTGTACTAGTGTTTAATGCACCAAGAATAAAATCGGAATTAATTCAAGTCATGAAAATTTATTACACATAGTGAATTTAATTATACAAGACGTATTGACCAGGCCAACCTTGCACATGGTCATTCAGAATACATGATGCGGAACTTCCATACATGATGTGTAGTCCTTAGTCACAAACAGGCAGTGTATCTTCTTACAGATCCAACGTAATTGGTGATCATGTAACTAAGAGACCACATGCTATGTAGCCAATGTACATTCTATTTTTTCTAATATTTTACATGGAACATTTTACATGTTGAGTCCCTAAGCGTGTCCCTCAGATAAAGGGTGAGAAATGGACACGTTGTGTTGCTAGGTTGTACATGCTATGTACTTATAACTAATTGCATAGAATAAAAATTAATTTATTATACCATGTAAACCTTATCAATATATACTTTTGTGTGGTAATTAAGTTGATAGTACACACCATTTGATATATTTTTAATATATATATTTAATTAATTTATACATAAATTTTAGATATTAATATCAGGTGTGAGTCACATTAAATTTATTACTCTATATGCATTGAAGCATAACACATGAATGACAAATCATGTAATCCATTTAATCATTAAGTTGAAAGTATACATCATGAAATTATGTGATAAGTCATGTATTACATATGTCTCAAGAGTAAACAGTATATAAGTATAGTACTTGTTGGGTGGAATCAGAATGGTATTCACAGTGTTACCCACATGGTACATTTACATACATAGTTAATTTTAAATAAATTTATTTAATTTGTTTAATATTATTATGGATGAGAATCTCAAGAAAATTTTGATGAAAAAATAGATAAAAAATTTCATTAATTAATGAAGATAATTAATTGATTTGACCTTGATTTATCTTAAATAAGAATGATTAGAATTAAATGCTAATTATATCAATTGCATAATTAATTTCATTCTAATGGATGATCATGAGCTTAGATCATGACCTTTTTATGTGATTGGTTCAATTAATTTATTATTAAATTAAATTGTTGTCCTAAATTTTATCTCTCCTCTCATTATGTAAGGGCCTCTATTCCCATGGTTTCTTTTATATAAACCCCTTCCCCTCACCAACATGTGAGTAAAAGCATATATAATGAATGGAGCTCCTAAGCTAGTGGATGCAATTCAAGTTTGGATCTGAGGTGAAACTAATCCAAGAGAGATACATAGGTGGACATGTGGAAATCTAGAATACGAACATTATTTGGTTCAAGGTTTTTTTCTACTAGGTTAATAGTTAGTTTACCATATTCTTGATAGATCAAACATTAGTACAAGCTCATGATCATACCAATTTAATATTTTATTTTATTCAAGTTTCATGGTTATTTCCTTATGGATGTTTTTTCATGATCACATTAATTAATTAATTAATAAGAATGGAAGATAGAACAAAAATAAATTTCTATATCCATAAATATTATCTAAGACATGGTTAATCACTTATGTAAATCCACTTAAAATTAAACAGACCATGATAAAGAAAATAATTGGAAATTTAGGAATAAAAGGATAAAATCACACAATAATATATATTAATTCAGTATATCCTTCTACTAATTTAGTTAAAATTAATCCATAAATCAAAATGTTTGACCAACCAAATTTGGAGTGGTTTCAATTATCATGGAATTCTAACATAATGTTTTGGGTTGACTTAATTTAGTTCAATTCAGGGGTTGACCACCATAATAGGACATAGAGTAAATGAGAGTCAAGGGTTGAAGAAATCCAATTTAACAATGTAAGGATTGTAGATTCCACTAAAAATATCAAGGAATAATTATTTAATGCAGTTAGGATTTTTAATTCCTACTTAAAACCATTCATGATTTTTGAAAAACCAATGTTGGTGTAATGAGAAGGAGAATATGGATCCTTTCCAGTAGAATTTCCAAGTACTAGGATATTCTGAAGCTAATGGCGACTGATATTGGAGTTCGCTAAAATAGTGGGAGATTAATAAATATAATATTTATTTATTTATCTATTTTTTTCAGATAAAGAAATAAAACTATGCCCATCTTATTTGTATAATTATCAATAAAATTACTTCAAACATACCACTGTGATCCATACATGAGAAGGATAACTTTATCACTGGCATAAATTTAAAAGTGTGGAAAAGACACTTATGTGTTATCCTTTTCCATGAAATGAAATTTTATATTCTAGAAAACTCTATTCTTAATGAACTTGGTAATGAGGATAGTGATGAAGAGTTAACTCTTTATTAGAAATTTTTTAAATATTACAAAAAATGTACAGCGTTTCATGCTATCATCCATAAACTATGAAGTTTTGAAGCAACAAAAGGACATGGATGCGTATAGAAGATGTCTCACCTTCGATATATCTATCATGATAAGGAGAGAAAAGAGATATATGAGATCATCAATGACATGTTTACAACCATGATTGGAGAGTTGATGCCAACTGATCCTCATGTAGTCAAGCTTATTGGCTACATTGGATTCTTATACATCTTAGGGATTAAATTCCCAAATGAGTTTCACACAGATGTCATAAATTTATCAATACCCAATACCTTATCTAGTTTTTTTATTAATTAAAATATGATAAATAATGATAATATTCTTTAAAAACATCTTACTTGGATTCACCAAGTAGATAAGGATATGGGGTGTGAAAAACCCGCAGTCTTTGTGTTGAATATGAAAAGGAAGAACAAGGAAAAGTGTCTCAAGAATCACAAAAAGTATAAAGCTCCAAATCACCATCTTTTCAAGAAGAGTAAGATGCATAGGCAGGGAAAGGAAAAGGATTATGTAAGTTTTTCATTTGGAAAGAAAATCCATTAGAAGAGAAAATTCACCTAAAAGCAAGGGGACGCTAAAGGTTCATTCATTATACAGTGTAATATTTCAATATCTACACATTGGTTAGAATATATATCATATAGTGCTCACATATGTATCCAGATATAGGAACCAAGTATATTTATAAAGATTGATATAGGATAGGTGGATCTATGATCTTCTAGTGGTGCAAGGCTAGTTGCTCTTTCCATTGGGGACTACCACCATTCATTTACAAAATGAATGATATTGGGTTTAAGGGATGGTGATTATTTACCTATTGTTACCAATAAAATTATTTCTATATCATGAATAGATGTAAATTGTTTTATTTTCATGTATGGAAATAATTTTTTTTCTATTATAAATAAAACACATGTTATGGTATGACACATTTATATAATGGTCTCTATGTATTAAATTATGAAAACCAATTAATGTAAATAAAAAATGAATCATGTTCACATGACTCATATAACACCCACTATGGAATCAATATCATGGTCAGGTAAATGAGAATCATTTTACAACGCTCTATCAAGATGGTTATTTTGACTATTCTAAGCTAAAACCACTTGATAGATGTCATGATTCTTTACAAGGAAAACTTACTAACCTACCATTCGTTGGATATGGTGAAAGGGCCATAGAGATTCAAGGATTGGTATAAAATAATGTGTCTAGATGACTTATAGTAGAAGCTAGATGTGCTTCTTATTACTTTATAACTTTTAGTGACGACTTTAGTAGATATGGGTATGTCTGCTTGATGAGGTATAAGTCCGAGTCCATTGAGAAATTAAATGAATTCACGAATGAATTAGGGAATCAACTTCAAAAAAAGATAAATATTATTCCATCAAATTGAGGTGGTGAATATCTTAACAAAGAGTTTATCAACTTTTTATGGGATTTTGGGACTCTATCTTAACTCACTCTACCTGACACACCATAGAGGAATGGTGTCAGTAAAAGGAGTAATCGTACATTATTATACACGGTGAGGTCGATGATCAATCATACAGATCTTCCATTATCCTTTTTTGGGATATGCATTAAAAACTAAAGAATATACATTAAATTGAGTACCACCTAATATAGAAAATGGAATTACCTTTTATTTATAGAGTATAAAGTAACCAATTTTGTCACATACATGTGTATGGGGTTGAAAGGAATTTGTTAAGGCATTATCATGAAACAAACTATCACCCAATATCAAAGAGTATCTATATAGGGAATCATAAGGAAACATAGGGATACTACCTATACAACCCCTTATATAAAAGGGTTAGTTTTAATAGACAAGACATATATATTGAGAGGTATAAAATCATTAAAAATGATAGTTGGGTTAAGATTGACATTGATGAAGTTGATTCTCAAGATACAGAATAGTTGTTACATAAACATATTCTATAGTTCCCTATGAAAGAAGTAGTTCCTAATACACAATTACTGGATAAGAGCACAAGAGAGGTAAAGATTGAGAGATATGGTTTTCCAGTCATTAAATATAGTGACTCATTATTGTTTAAAAATAATGAAACTCTATCCTATAGAGAGGAAATAGATATCTCATAAGCTTAAAGATGGAAATAATCCATGAATTATGAAATATATTCCATGTATTAGAACTAGGTTTGGGTTCTGGTGGATGCGCCAGTTGATGTAAATCCAATAGGGTGAAAATGTGTAATTAAGAGAAAATAGACATAGAAGCTAAATTAAATACCTATAAAGTAAGGATAATGGATAAAGGGTTTAAATTGAGTTAAGGAATTTACTACAATTAAACCTTTTCACTAGTTTCCATGTTTTAATCCATTAGAATTCTACATTCTATAAAAGTTGTCTATGAATTTGAAATTTGTAAAATGGATGTAAAAACTGCTTTCCTTAATGAGATACTTCATAAAGATGTGTTTACAAGTGGTTTAGTGAGAATGTATTCATTATACTAGTGATATATTTTGATGACATATTACATATTAGAAATGACATACTAGTATTACAGTCTGTTAAGGATTGGTTAAACAAGTCTCTCTCTCTAAAGGACATAGTTTAGTAGCCTATGTTCTAGGGATCAAGATCATTCGTGATAGATTCAAGAGGCTTCTTAGATTAAGTCAAAGTACATACATTGACTAGAAAACAAATATATTTAGTAAGGAACAATACAAGATGGTATTTGTTCAAGTGTTGCATGGTTTATATCTTTCTAAGAAAATGTGTCCTCAAACACAGTAGAAAAAAAGAGATAATTGGTAAGATCCTATACACATCAGTGATAAGATCAGTAATGTATTCAATGTTATTTACTATACTTGATGATTAAAATGCATTGATCAAGGTAGATAGATACCAAATAGATCCATAATATCATCATTGGTCTATTGTTAAGGATATCATAATGTATTTGAGAAGAAATAAGGATATTTCCCTGGTGTATAGAGGAGATGAGGATCTGGTCATTAGGGGTTATACTGATTCATGTTCTCAAACATATCATAATGATCTAAAGTCACAAAAATGATATTTTTCTATCTCAATAGAGGATCTATGAGATGGAAGAGTTCAAAACATCAAATTATCACTGATTTTACAATGGATTCCGGGTATATAGTGGCTTATGATGTATCTAAGAAATCCACATCGATACAAAATTTTTTCTAGGATCTTGATGTGGTACCTAGAAGTAAATAACCTATCAGATTGTATTGTAATAATACTACAATAGTGTCACTTGAAAAATATGAAAGGTTATAATAATGAAAAAAATCACATACTCATGAAGTAACCCCTCTTGAGGGTTTTTTATCTAAGGGGTGAAGTTGTAGTAAATAGAGTTCCCACAAAAGAAAACCTGGAAGACCCCTTGAATAAAGGACTATCTCAGCAGAAGAATGAGTATCATGTGAGAAATAGTGGATTGATGGTTTTTAGAAACTTTCTCTAGTGAAAGTTTGAGTCTGTGTAACACCTTGAGTTTTTATGAATTATTATTTTTGAATAAATTAAAATTATTTGATGGATTTCATTGCACGTTACATTAAGTTATGCATGGTTTATATGCATAACCAAGTTAATAATGATCTACAAGAAATATTTAGATTATATTGAGGTATACACAACACTAATTTTGGATTTTTTTACACACAATAACATTTTTATATTACATTACACCCACCACAAAGCATATCTTGCATTTCACGTAACACTGAGTTTAAACTAAATGTGACATATTTTTAAAATATTATTACAGTTATCACCTAGATATTGGAATAATGGGTATGAAATAGATTAAATAAATTATGAAAATATTTTTTATTTATGTTTATAAAATTAATTAATTATTAACCTATTAGTTAGAAATGAAAGTAAGAACTATTTGAAAATAAAGAAATTTCTTTTTTGAATAACTATTTTTAAATGAATTTTTTTTATCTCAAAAAAAAAACAAAACACTTTTGGTGAATTATTTTAATAAAATATATAGTTATATATTATATTAAATTAACTATTTAACATTCATCTTATGTTTTTTATAGAGAAGAGATAAGAATAAATCCAATTTTAAGCATAAAAAGATGTATTTCTCTAAAAGGTAATTTTAAAGCCTTTTAATGGCACACTTATTTGAAAACTAATTTTTACAATTTTTTAATTTTTTTTAAATAAAAATTTTGTTTTTGAATATGTGATGTCAAATTTATATTTTGGTGAACTTTTAGTATTTCTCTAAGAAGTTTCATTTGTTGATGAATAGTGAAAAATACTGAATTTTAATTGAAAACTGAATTTTCATCTAAGTAATTTATAATTTGGAAGTAAATTTTGAATTTCTTTTCAGGTATAATTATTTAATTTATAAATGTATTAATAAAATTTATGCTATTTGAATCAATTTCACATTGAAATTGGAAATGAAAACATTTCAAACTTTAGAATATTTTCACTTTAAAAACACATTATCGTGTCCCGTCTACAAGATTAATTTTAAATTAATTTCTTAAAATTTAAAAATAGTTTTTGTAAAAAAGGATTACATAAATAGAATAATAATAATTCATCATGTATAATAATTCCAAAATAATTTTTTTTACTAAAAAAGTTAGTGAAAATGGTTGAAATTAATCACAATGATTAAGGTTAAAATGAATTTACTATGGGACTAAATTTGCAATATAATGGATCAAATGGCCTACACAGTTTTCCAAATCCCATTGGCTGAAAAAATTTAGAAACTATCAACTATTGGATCATTAATTGTTCATTATTTGAGTTTCATGATGTAAGGGACACCACCCAATAGTGTTTAGCTTTCGGTAATTATAAGTATGCCACTCCTCCTCCACTATAAAAGGGAACTCTCCCCATTACTTATTCACACCCATAAAGAAATTTTTATTGTAAAACTACTTCCCAAATAAACCCCCCAACTTCCCAAACTAATTTTATAAGACTCCCTTTTTGCATAAAGTTAACCAAGGAATTCCGTTGGTGTAAAACAAAAGGAGATAGTCAAAGAACATATAACATTCATCAACAAATGTTTTTATTTTATTTCTTCCTCCAACTTATTTTTATTTTATATTATGATAATATAAGAAAATAAGTATATTAAACATACTAATATGTTGTTATGTTAAGGTAATTACCCACAAATTCACACAATTACATCAAATGGCACACATTATCCTCTTTTATGTGTATGGTAGACTACCACCTCATGAACTGTTGTCATTAGTTCTTCCATTACCACCTTTCAAGATTGGGAATAAAGATGTATTTATTGTTTATATAATATATATATTATATATATTATATTTATTATTTATTTATGATCATGTAATTATTATATAACCCTTACCCTAATGATGTTCATTTTGTTAGAATACGATAACGTCGTTCACGTGTACGACATACAACCGCGTCGTGACACGATGTGATTCATTCAAACTTTATATTGAATGTATTAAGGATGAGTTTAATAGATTAAGGTGAACTATATGACATAATAATTATACTTTAATTATAATATATATACATATATATACACATATATACATATATATATATACATATTTTTTATATATATCATTTACATGTTTTTCTTTCAATATGGAAAAATGGAAATAACATTGGTGAGTATGTATGACCTGCCATCCCCATGAACGATATATTTAATTTACTATTTATATATTTTATAGATTATAATAAATAAATAAATATTGAATATATATGATATTTAAATCATTTTTTTAATTATAAAAATGGGAAATCATGATCAAAGTAAGAGTACCAAAAATAAGAAGATAGAATATATACAAAAAAGCAGTTATTACATGATACATAACTTTAATGTGGAATTGATAATAAATGGGTAGTATAAATTCATAATAAAATAAAATATGGTATTATATATATGTATATTATTATTTGGTAGATTTATAATAAAATTATATTTAATATACAGAAGGTTTCAACATGTACGAAGGAATTCAAAACATAAGGTAAGGGGATTTCTAGTGTCACTTTTATTTTTGTAATACTTATGACATATTCACCACCAGTTTATTTTTTGTGGTGTATATAATTGAATATAACATGTTATATCATTAATTTAATTCATTTATTTTTATTAACAATTCATAATATATGTTATTCGTTCATGAGGATCACGATATAAAAGTTACTCTAGTAGTAAGGGGATTTCTTGTCTCACTTTTATTTCTATGAGACTTATGCCATATTTAGTGCTCATTTATTTTGTGTGGTGTATATAATATTTTATAACTTATTATTTCATGGATTTAATTCATTTAATTATATTAAAATTTTAAAATCTAGGTTATTATTTCATGGGGATAATGATTGAAAATGTACTCAAGTTGTATGGGGATTTCTAGTCACAATTATATTTCTACGAGACTTATGCCATATTCACTAATCGTTTCTTTTGTGTAGTTTATTTAATGACATATGAAATTTTATATCATTAATTTACTTAATTTAATTATATTAATTTTTTTAGTTGATTTTATTCTTTCATGGGGATCATGATTCAAAAGTTACTCATATAGTAAGAGGATTTCTAGTCTCACTTTTATTTCTGTGAGACTTATTCCATATTTATCACTCATTTATTTTATATGGTGTATATACTAATATATGACATGTTATATCATTAATTTAATTAATTTAATTATATTTAAAAAGTATAAATTGATATTATTATTTCATAGGGCTAACGATTCAAAATTTACTGAGTTTGTAAAGTGATTTCTTGTCTCACTTTTCTTTCTGCAAGAGTTTTGACATATTCACCAATAAATTATTTTGTTGGATGTATATACTAAAAATTTTACATGTTATATCATGTATCTCTTAATTTTAATGATATTTTATGTTAGACATAATTTTATTCTTTCACAGGGATTATAATTCAAAGTTACCAATGTGGTAAGAGTTTATTGCTATAATCTTACCGTTTATCAAGATTGTTTATGACTATGATTTGATTGATGAAATATTTTGATAAATATCACAATAATTATCCTTAATTTTATTATTCTATGATTATTATGGATATATTCAATTATTGTAAACTTTTTTACACTCGTTGATACTTAAGATAATTAATAAAGTCTTTTTAATAAAATACGATCTTATTTCTATCTTTCATCATAAATATATTTTATTGAAAAAAATAATGTGTTTATAAAAATGTTTTCTGAAATTCTTGTAAATGATATGTTAATATAATTTTAAATGAAAACTATTTTAGTTTATTTTTGTTTTAAATAGTTTTTAAATTTTTTGTCAAATATTTCTTTATAAGTTTTCAAAGTTATATAAAAAAATTTATCAAAAAGGTTTTATGATTTAAAAATCCTTTTTAAAATAGGAATTAGTATTGTATCAATTAATATATTAAAATATTTTAAATATAACTTTACAAGTTTTCAAATAGTTTTAAAGAGAAAAGGATTTTGAAATTTTTTTATGTGTTAAAAAGATGATTTTCAAAGAAAGGTTATTTTACTTAATAAATGCTCTAAGTGAACATTAAAAATCATTCCCTATGAAATATTTTGATATGGATCATTTTTTTATAGTGATATGATGTAGGGAAAAAAATATTAATTTTATTTAAAGGGTTTATGTTTAATATGAAATGTTTTTTATGAAACCCATTTCTCTTCCTCAGGTTATACCATGATAAAATTCTTATGAAAACTGCTTCATTTCATGGGTTATTCTATGATGAAATGATTATGAAACCTATCTATTTTACAAAAGATAGGATATGATGAAATTTTCATGATCCCCATTTTATTTCTTGGGATAAAATTTTATTTTTATGAAACCCATATCTTTTTATGGGTCATGATTTGATGAATGTTAGATTATATTATGGAATACATATGTACGATTTCATTATGTTATGGGTGGGACCTATATCTCTCACAAATTAATTGGGTAATGATTTATATCTCATGAGATAAAAAATGGGAAACACATCGATGATCTTGATCCCTAATGGGAAACAATTTTATCCTAGTCCACAATGGGAATTCGGTGCATCCTAATCCCCAATAGGAAATAGGTCAATCATTATCTACAATGGGAAATAGGTGTATCCTGATCTATAGTGAGAGAAATTCATGTACTGATCCACTATGTTTATGGTATTAGTAATTAACCTTGAAACATGAAATGTTTTTCTATATTTATGATAGTGCCCCTCTTTTGTGACATGAGATTATGGTTGATGATTGATTTGTGATGGTTTCTCACCCTTATAGATCATGTTCTCTAAAATGATAAAGTGTTATTCCAAGAATCATGTTTATGATCTATGATAGGTTGGGTATAAAATTAGAATGTTTTTAGTCATTATCACATAACCTTATTCTTATCTTATGTTTTCATATGTTCATAGATTTATATCTCTTATTTTTACCCTTAATGATCATACAAAATCACCCTTTATTATGTTTCCTTCAGTTGGTTATAAATAAATCTTTAGGTAGGATCTTCCTATGAGGATTACTAAATGGGAAGATATTTTTTGGATACATTTATGATCTTTCACTAAGATAGAAGATTATGATACGAGATTACAAAGACATTAAACAATTATAGTCATTGGGATTATACTTCTGTAAAGTGCTGACTATTCATCTAAAATGATGAAATATCCATGTATGTTGAGGTTGTGTCGCTATAGTCTGTTAAAGTTTGTTCCATAGAAAAAACTTATGTGTACTTTATGATAATCTATATTCATAGTTATAAATATAAATAATATTCTTATCACATCACGATTTTTATTCTACATAAAAAATAATGTGATAATATCTTAAGAGAAGTTGTCATAATAAAAGGTCATAACAGTTCCCTACTATGATGAGAACCCAGAAGTTCCATGAAATTATTCTTAAAAATATGTTCTATAGCTGAATGATAACAGACACAAATTATAAAAACTATCAAGGGAGGAGACTCATAGGACATTGAGGTGCCTTATCATAGTGTATGCCCTTGGTAATATCTTTTATAGGATATTATGAGAATGATACCAACCAGTAGGAAATATATATTTATATGTGTCATTTTATGTTTCCATATATAGATGTGTGTATTTATCCTTAAATTTTAATATTTGAATTAATGAGTATTATAATTTGGATACTTTCATGTATTGATGAAAACCGTGACAAAATATGTTCACAGTGAGGTAGGATACGTTGGGTGTGTGACGAGTAATATTGCATTAATGAATAACAAGTGAAAGGATTTATCCCTTATTTTTATTGGAAGTCTATATCTTAGGCCATTTTTTGTAAAGGAAATAGCATAAATAAATCCATGTCCATTGTGTTCTATAGGAAAGTTTGATTTTAGAAAATTCAAAGAAAGAGACATCAATCACATAGGTTGATGGAACCGGCATGCAACCTTCTTGATTATATATATCATGATAAAGGGATTATATTATATAGTAAGCATCCATTGGAGGTATTAGGTCATTTCGACAATAAATTATTTCTCAATGGGTTTCCTGGTGTGTTTCTAGACGCTAACCTTGGGCTTTAGGTTGCTTCACCAAATGCCACTGAGAAAGAGGCCTAGAGGGATGCACACTAAGTGTATCCAGAATATCGGTTAAATAATATATTATTATTTATTATTTAAGAATATGAATTAATATTATTCCGAGACATGGTTTACTAATTATTAATTTTTTATTGATCACATATATTCAGTCACCAGTTATTCGAGAGAATATTATGCGAGTGGAATATTTAATAAATATTTATTTATTATTTAGTTAAGAAAATATTTATTTATTTATTTGAGAATAATGAAATGAAATTTATTTAATAAATAATTAGACATTACTCAAGGCCTGATAAATATTTTGGAGGAATGGAAGATCATGTTCATTTCCCTAGTGAGAAATAATATATATTGTATACTATTTGAATTAATAATATTTAATTTTAATTTTCAAGTTAAAAGCTTGTTCATAAATAATAATAATGTAATTTTTATAGAAATGGTGTTTAATAGAGATTAAATAAATATTAAAGAGTAATTTTGTGAATATTTATTTATAAAACATAGTAGTATATAAACCCAATTATAATATTTTTTTTAGTATAGCCAACTCTTTTTTTCATTATGAATCCAAACAATCACGTAGAAGAATTAAAGAACTTCCTTCTCCAATACTTCTATTAATAATGGAGAGTGATATTACTATACCTCCCAATCTCAAGTCAAGAGAGATAAAGGATAATCATTTGGAATTGATTCTTGGGGTGATCAATGGTAAATAACACAAGCAATTGTATCTATTGTGCTAACACCCAAATATTTCTACAGTGACATTAGATGATTTGTGGAACACATGTAGATAAACTCTATTTATAATTTTCTCTTGATTCATACAACGCAATGATGATAAAACACAAATATTTTTTCCGATCTATCAATGAATAAATAATTCTAACAAGGTAATTCTTTAATTGATGAAATTAATTATAAATAATATCTGATGATCCTACACTCTAGTTTGGGGTTTTTATCAACTGTCTATTTTTTGAATCAATTATATTTATCATGATGTTTATCATCATGTAAATCTCATATTGATAGTAGATCATGAAATAAATCAAATTTTGGAATGACCCATCAAACACTTTCATTCTTCTCAGAACCTACACTCCCCAAGTAAAGAATGCTATCTGGTTAGTGATTGATTTTTCATTGAAATTATCTCATTAAATTCTAATCAGGAACACTTCCAAAGATGAAGATATGGTTAAGATATATTTATAGGATATCATGAGGTTTCATGGGGTTGCATCTTCTATTATCTCAGATAGTGATATCAAGTTTACTTCTAGATTCTAGAATATTTTCTAATAGGTGATCGAGACTCAAATCTGATTGATTACAACTTACCATCCATAGACAGATGGTCCGAGGGATCATCCTATTTAGATCCTGGATGATAGTCTCCATTCTTGCATCTTTGATTCTTTTTCTTGAGATAGCTAATTTTTACTAGTTGAGTTTTCTTATAATAATATTTACCAATCATCGATTACAATGTCACCCTTTGAGGCTTTATTCGGCCCCCATGTTGGTCACCACTTTTTTTGGTAGAGGTGGGTGAGACCCATCTTATGTGATTTAATTTGATTTAGGGAATTCTAGTGTGGATTTAGAATATACATTAATAATTGGTTTCAACTCAGAGATAACAGAGATCCAAGATGTATTGTTAACATTGTCCTTTATAGTTTTCTATTAGTGATCATGTTTTATTAAAAGTATTTTCTTAGCTCTATAACCTATGACTTGGGAAACATGGGAAGTTTGATTTGAGATATGTTGGACCATTTGAGATCACTAAGTGGATAATGTTGGTTGTTTATCAGTTGGTATTTCTAGCTTATTTGAATTTTATACATGATGTTTTCCATATATATCCACTCAAGATATATCATCATATTCCTTCCCATGTTCTAAGTTGGGAGGATAATGAGTTAGATCTAGATGTTTCTACTATATAAAAACTAGTGGAGATCATTGATTCTCAGATGAAAGACTTGTATGAGAATTATTTTTATTTGGAAAATGTTTTGCGGTGGCACATATCAGATTTTCATGAGACTTGAGATTGGGGATCATCAGTGGGTGAGTAGTGACCTCACCTCATTCTGGAGAAACCTTCTTCCATGTGAAGTTTTGGGGATGGAAAGTCCTATGGTGTGGAGAATTGTAAAATCTTGGAAAAAATATTCTCTATTTTAATGTTTAATATTTCATTTCATGGGTTCAGAGCTTAGTATAGATGATCGAAGGAGTTATATGGTGTAACGCCCCGACCCCAGCTACCCAGAGTCGGTGCATTACTTCGTAACATTGGCATGATCACAAAAGATCAAGTCTCGAAATACCGATTAGTTTAGTAGCCTTGGAAACACTAGATACATTCATAAGTCTTTCATTACATCAAAAAGTAAACAAACTACAATAACATGGTCTTCATAGTCCACACTCATATCCCTTTCTGACTACCCCTGCAGGTCATTCATAAAATACTTCTTCACATCCTGGAAAAATATTAAAACATTGAAAGGGGTGAGCTCATATGATCAGTAAGGATAACAATATAGCGGAAGCTTTCATCAATAATCATAAACATTTAAGGCAATGTATAACTAAAACAAAAGCCTTTTAAACTTGAACTTCAACATAATATGGCAAAAGTAAAATGAGATAATGCCATTCACTTCTTCACATGGATATTCTACTGGTCGAATAATCACATGCAATATCAATAACCACTTTCATAATGAGGAAATGTATAATGACAGACATTCTGAAACATTTTGTCAAGGCCTCGTCCAAGACATCTAAAATGATTAAGGCCTCGGCCAAAACCATAAATCAAATTGGGAAAGGGTCTCGGCCAATTCCACGTCTAGTTGTCTCATGAGACCTACCGATGCATCGAGGAGCTATAGCGGGCTCCACCCGTCACTTATTAAGTCCAATACATTCCTCATATGAATAGGTTTAAACATATCATAAACCATAACATAATCGTATCATATAAAACATGCATAAAGGAAACATAACATTTACACATTTCAATCACAAGATATCAATACAACACATTGATATAATAAAAACGCTTTCAAAACCATTTTCAATACCAAAATAAAAGAAAGTTAAAACTTTGTATTTATTTTTCATCAAAAAAAATGATGGCTTGTAGAGGAAGCCGAAACTCAAATAATGGTCACGGCGGCGGAGAAGTCGTTGTCGCCGCATATGTACGGAAAGAAAAACATTCCCTTTTTGTCGTTTAGTAAAACACTTCGTATAAAAAGATTCCTTTTGAATAAACATAAAAGTCAAAGGGGTTTATACACCGTATAAATGAAAGTTGTGTATAAAACCAAATATTCCTCAATAAAAGGAGATTGAGGTGAAGTCCTTAAAAAGATCATTTTTTTAAATAAAATAGATCTATTATGTGTATTCACTATATGTACACATAAAGAAAGTATAAATACAAGATAAGACATAACAATATCATGACATAATTTTAAAATAGGAGATTAACCCAAAGAATGGAAATCGGGTTAAGAAGTTCCCTTACCTTGTGTCCGACTTGATTCGACCGTTCTTTAACCTCCTGAATGATAAACTAGAGTTAATTTATATTTACTTAAGAACCTTTTTCATATTAATTATTCCTTTTATATCCCTTATTACCATGTTATGAACATTATGTAATTATTAAAGTTTATAATGGTCATTTTGTCGATCTTAGGTACTTGAGTCAACAATAAAATTCTTATAATTACAAGTTGTTCATGTGGTGAAATATCCATTATATATAGAATTATATTAATGATGTAGATATCATATATATCATATATATCCAGTATATACATTCATTCATAATATTACGTAACATTTAGAGGTAAGAAATGAAATGCACCGTTCATGGAGACGGTAAGCCGTACGTACGCATGAACGCTACTTTCATTTCTATTTCGTATTTAATGGAATTGAATCATAATTATATAAAGGTATAATACAATTCCATTATAATATAGTGTATAATACCATTTAATCCATCCTCTATACATCCCACATATGGCATTAACGATTCAAATCACTTTGAGGGGGCGGTAGTCCGCACTTCCTAAAATGAAATTATCGCGTTTACCCATAATGGAAATCATAAAGTATGCCATAAATGAGAAATAAAGAAGCATAAGTAAAACATAAACACATTATATATAATATATAAATATAGTGACATCTTAATGTCCACCTTTGAAGGTGTTATATGAGTGTTGAACAATCATCGTTTCGTGAGGCAGAAATTCGCCATCCACAGAAACCGTATGTTCTTTAACCATTAGATGTAGGTGTGTGTAAGTGTAGCTCGAATACTTCTTATAACAACATCTTAGTATATTGAGTATACTGGTGTTGTTACAAAAGAAATGAATAAAAAGAGTTTAGGGGGTTGGAGAAGAAAAATAAAACAAAACAACATTAGAGAAGACATTACCTCAAAATCGGGTAACTCTTTTTGATTTGAGCCAAAGGCTTCCTTGGGAAGAGTTCTGCCCAAATTGAGGCTTCTAGGAGTAATAGGGGGAAGTTGGTAGAGTATTTGGTCAGAGTTTGGCCAAGCCAAATGGCTTGAATGTGTGAATAAGGTGGTAGAGGTGGGGGCCTTTTATAAGTGGAGAGGAGGGGCACTTTTGGAAAGTAATGAAATGTTATTCTATTATACAATGATTTTCGGATTCTAAAGGTCCCAAACTTGTATAATTCTAGGATAAGGTGATAAGGGTTCTAAATCTACTCATCCAATAGGTTTTTTACATGTGTAGGTCTTAGATATTACATTATCTTTCCATTTTATTTAAATCGTTAAATAATGAGGTCATCGCTGCATCATCATGATGTCATAAATAATTTAATGTATTTAATGTCTAAAAATTATAAAAAAAATACTATGATGTAGGAAATATTTTTATCTTTTTAATGAATATTTATAGTGAAAATTTGTACTTGTTTAACCCCACTTAAAAACTGTTTTAGTAAAACAACTCATGTTTGTGTCAATTTAATTTTAACATTAAATAAATATATATTAATGTCATTTTCCAAAAAAGGTGGATCCATGGGGTCCCCAAGTTGACCCATGGGTTGTCTTGGTCGGCCATGACTCATCCAATAGGAGTAGGACAAGTGTCAAGCTCATCTCATATTATTGAAACATTATTTTTACCTTAAACTACACTAATTACCTCTAATCGCGATTAAGAACTTAAAAGTTACTATTCACAAAAAATTATTTTAATCTCATTGAACAACATTTTACTTCTTAATGACAACCATTTATATCGGATTTTTGAAAATCAAATCACAGAAGTGGTAATATTTCATTTAAACAAACAATCAGTTATTTAACTACCACTTAGTGGTTTCACTATTCATCAAATATTGAAGTTTTTCAGAACAATGACAAAATTTCACCCTAAGATATAATTGATATTTTGAATTCAAAAATGATGTCTATTTTAAAAAATTACAAACATATAAGTTTAATTAATTAATTTTATAATTAATTCCCACTGTCACAACAAATAGCGTGTTTTTAAGAAACAATTTGTATCAAAAGATTGGCAATTGTTTATGTCCAATTTCATTGTTAAATTAATTCTAATGACCACCATTGGATAAAATGGTAAAAATATATTCTAATTATAAACCACGAAATAGTATAATTTATCACTATAAATTATTTTGATTAAAAAAGTTGTTTTTAAGTAATTTTCACTATTCATAAAAAATTGGAAGTTCTCAGAAAATTACAAAAAATTCCACTTTGGATAATTTCGATATTACGAATATAAACATGAAGTCCATTTTGAAATATAAAATTTCTATAATTTTAAAAAGTGGTTATTACTATTCATAACGTCTACTTTGATTAGTCGCGGTGTTTTAGAACTTGAAGTTGCGTACAATGCAAGCTATTGCATTATTGAATGAGAAGTGTATCGTGGAAGCTCGGGGTGTTACATTCTCCCCTCCTTCAATAAATTGCGTCCTCGCAATTTGAAATTTTTCTTTGAAAATAAAAGGTTGAAAAGAGAAAATACCTTTGTGGAAAACCCACATCGGAAATAAGATTAATAAAATTTATCCTTAATAAGAGGGAAAGGGAAATGAAAAAGTCACCACCCAATTATGATCTCTATTAGGAGAACATTGGTGGCAATTAGAGACATATAATTGGAGGAAAAACGTAAATATTTGTAGGGAGTGATTGAGGTCATCAATCACAATCAACTATCAAATTGAGGGCCTCAAAGCCTTCAATCTATGTTGATTTAAAATATCATCAGTTCAACAAGACATAAGGTATTAGGATAACACATTTTTTTTGTTTTAATATCCCTTTACTAAAGTTTAATAATTAATTTATTCATTGAATACGAGATAGGTATATATATATTTATGCTTGACAATTATAGTTTCAACCTTCAACTCATCTTTCACTCAAAAAGATAATAGAACTCAAAAATATTATACTTATCCTAATTGTATAAGGTTCCAAATGTTAAAACATACCATTTAGATTAGTAAAATTATTTTGTAATAACCAGGGACTTCCTGTAGGCTAGTGGTAGGAAAGAAAGGCCTGTCGCACTATGATTGTGGGTTCGATTCTTGCAGCTTTGTCCGACGCGATGGGTTATGCCCCACCCTGCAGGTTGTCCTTTTTCTAAAACTATAGTATTATAATATTCAAAAATAATCTTCATAAAATTTTTAACCTTAAAAAATACTATCCAAAGATCAACTTAATCCACTCCAACCTTTATAGTTATCCAAAATACCTCTGTCCAGACTTTCTCTAAAAGGTCTCTTAATTCCAAAATCAATTTATCAGATTCCCCAAACAAAGTAAAGTTTCTCTTATTGTCACATACTAAAAATATAATTACCTTCATCATATTAAAACCTTACTGAAATCAATAAGTACTGTAATACAATCCTTCTATATATATCACATTATTCTAATAACCAGAATATAGTCCATGAGTCCAAAAGCACCAATACATTAATTATTCCGCTTCAACTGTAGTCATAGCATAAGATTGGACTTGATCCCTTGTCATTTTTTGAGGTAAGTTTCCCTGACGCTTAGGACATTCATTTGCATAATGCCCCATTTCTCTACAATTGTAGCATTCAACATTGATAGCCTCTTTTTTTCCCTTGCAATCACGCACCTGGTGACCTTTTTCTCCACATTTGTAACAAACTCCCATTACTTTTAGGCAAGTACCAGGGTGATTCTTCCCACAATTATCACATACCGGAAAATCCTTCTTTCCCTTTTTCCCTTTATCTATCTCTTGTTCCACCGTTCTCTTCTTCTCTTTCTTTACATTATTGTCATAAGACTTAGAGAATTCCTTTTCTGTCTTGATAGCACACGAGACAATATCTTCATACGATGAGAAGGATTTTGATACTAAATCTCGACGGAGAAAAGGTTTTAACCCATCAAAGAAATGATCAACCTTACTTCTTGGGTTAAGTATATAATCTGCAGCATGCCTCGCTAACCTTGTAAAGTTGGCCTCATACTTTGCGACATTCTCATCCTCCTTTTGTCTGAGACTCAAAAATTGTCTTTCCATATCTGCTCGATGGTCATGAGGATAGTATTTTTCTAGGAAAATCTCTTTGAACTCCCTCCATTCCATATTCGATACGTCATCATCTTCCTTTGTGTTTTGAATTAGCGACCACCACTGATTGGCATCTCCAGTGAGGTGGTAAACTGCCATGACAACCTTCTCCCTTTCGCTACTCCCCAAGGCATGGAATATTTTCTCTAAGGATTTTATCCATTGGTTAGATACTAATGGATTTGTACCCCCATGAAATGTTTGTGGTTGTTGCCTCATGAAGCGGTCTAACATTGATCCTCCACGTTGCGGATCAGGGTGCTCTATACGAGTAAGGTTATTATTCATAACCTGAGTGAGTTTTCCCAGTATGGTAATAAGTTGATCAGCACCAGTTGTATCTCCAGATCCACAATAATTATCTTGAGCAGGAGGGCAATCCCTACACGGAGTGCGTGCATTGATACGGTTTCCATTCCTTCCACTAGGCGCCATTTCTAAACAATGGCATAAACTAGATTAGTTTATGAAATAAAATACATAATTCCATATTTCTAAAACACTTTACATAAATTGAAATATTTATGAATATAATCCATAATCATAAAAATAAATGTTTTCTTTGAGGAAGTATATACTCATAACCCTTCATAGTGGTTTGTAAAGAAAATGGGAATTATCCTAAGCATATCCCCTGGGAGTGTCGTAACCAAGAGTGCAGCAAGGCCCGCTGTCGTGAACCATTTCCCATTCGAGTCTCGCTCAAAGCGGTGTTTTCAGGTTTTACCCCTAGGTACATCTGTGCCAGAGCCGCCTCTACCTGCTCGTATCCAGACAGGGATGTATTGCTCGGAAAACTCACAAAATCTCTATAATACCAAAATTCTAGGAAGTTCTTCTATACTAATCCTTAAAGTCTATCTTCGGGCTATGTGCTCTAATCAGAGTTTATCTAAATCTATCTTCCAAGGTTAGTACTAAACTGCCTCTGATACCAACTGTAACGCCCCGACCCCAGCTACCCAGAGACGGTGCATTACTTCGTAACATTAGCATGATCACAAAAGATCAAGTCTCGAAAGACCGATTAGTTTAGTAGCCTTGGAAACACTAGATACATTCATAAGTCTTTCATTACATCAAAAAGTAAACAAACTACAATAACATGGTCTTCATAGTCCACACTCATATCCCTTTCTGACTACCCCTGCAGGTCATTCATAAAATACTTCTTCACATCCTGGAAAAATATTAAAACATTGAAATGGGTGAGCTCAGATGCTCAGTAAGGATAACAATATAGAGGAAGCTTTCATCAATAATCATAAACATTTAAGGCAATGTATAACTAAAACAAAAGCCTTTTAAACTTGAACTTCAACATAATATGGGAAAAGTAAAATGAGATAATGCCATTCACTTATTCACATAAATATTTTACTGGTCAAATAATCACATGCAATATCAATAACCACTTTCATAATGAGGAAATGTATAATGCCAGACATTCTGAAACATTTTGTCAAGGCCTCGGCCAAGACATCTAAAATGATTAAGGACTCATCCAAAACCATAAATCAAATTGGGAAAGGGCCTCGGCCAATTCCACGTCTAGTTGTCTCATGAGACCTACCGATGCATCGAGGAGCTAATGGGCTCCACCCATCACTTATTAAGTCCAATACATTCCTCATATGAATAGGTTTAAACATATCATAAACCATAACATAATCGTATCACATAAAACATGCATAAAGGAAACATAACATTTCCACATTTCAATCAAAAGATATCAATACAACACATTGATATAATACAAACGCTTTCAAAACCATTTTCAATAACAAAATAAAAGAAAGTTAAAACTTTGTATTTATTTTTCATCAAAAAAAAAATGATGGCTTGTAGAGGAAGCCGAAACTCAAATAATTGTCACGGTGGCGGAGAAGTCGTTGTCTCCGCATATGTACGGAAAGAAAAACCTTCCCTTTTTTTTCGTTTAGTAAAATGCTTCGTATAAAAATATTCCTTTTGAATAAACGTAAAAGTCAAAGGGGTTTATACACCGTATAAATGAAAGTTGTGTATAAAACCAAATATTCCTCAATAAAAGAAGATTGAGGCGAAGTCCTTAAAAAGATAATTTTTTTAAATAAAATAGATCTATTATGTGTATTCACTATATGTACACATAAAGAAAGTATAAATACAAGATAAGAAATAATAATATCATGACATAATTTTAAAATAGGAGATTAACCCAAAGAATGGAAATCGGGTTAAGAAGTTCCCTTACCTTGTGTCCGACTTGATTCGACCGTTATTTAACCTCCTGAATAATAAAATAGAGTCAATTTCTATTTACTTAAGAACCTTTTTCATGTTCATTATTCCTTTTATATCCCTTATTACCATGTTATGAACATTATGTAATTATTAAAGTTTATAATGGTCATTTTGTCGATCTTAGGTACTTGAGTCAACAACAAACTTCTTATAATTACAAGTTGTTCATGTGGTGAAATATCCATTATATATAGAATTATATTAATGATGTAGATATCATATATATCATATATATCCAGTATATACATTCATTCATAATATTACGTAACATTTAGAGGTAAGAAATGAAATGCACCGTTCATGGAGACGGTAAGCCGTACGTACGCATGAACGCTACTTTCATTTCTATTTCGTATTTAATAGAATGAAATCATAATTATATAAAGGTATAATATAATTCCAGTATAATATAGTGTATAATACCATTTACTCCATCCTTTATACATCCCACATATGTCATTAACGATTCAAATCACTTTGAGGGGGCGGTAGTCCGCACTTCCTAAAATGAAATTATCGCGTTTACCCATAATGGAAATCATAAAGTATGCCATAAATGAGAAATACAGAAGCATAATTAAAACATAAACACATTATATATCATATATAAATATAGTGACATCTTAATGGCCACCTTTGATGGTGTTATATGAGTGTTGAACAATCATCGTTTCGTGAGGCAGAAATTCGCCATCCACAGAAACCGTATGTTCTTTAACCATTAGATGTAGGTGTGTGTAATTGTAGCTCGAATCCTTCTTATAACAACATCCTAGTATATTTAGGATACTGGTGTTGTTATAAAAGAAATGAATAAAAAGAGTTTAGGGGGTTGGAGAAGAAAAATAAAACAAAACAACATTAGAGAAGACATTACCTCAAAATCGGGTAACTCTTTTTGATTTGAGCCAAAGGCTTCCTTGGGAAGAGTTCTGCCCAAAGTGAGGCTTCTAGGAGTAATAGGGGGAAGTTTGGAGAGTATTTGGGCAGAGGTTGGCTGAGACAAATGTCTTGAATGTGTGAATAAGGTGGTAGAGGTGGGGGCCTTTTATAAGTGGAGAGGAGGGGCACTTTTGGAAAGTAATGAAATGTTATTCTATTATACAATGATTTTCGGATTCTAAAAGTCCCACACTTGTATAATTCGAGGATAAGGTGATAAGGGTTCTAAATATTCTCATCCAATAGGTTTTTGACATGTGTAGGTCTTAGATATTACATTATATTTCCATTTTATTTAAATCGTTAAATAATGAGGTCATCACTACATCATCATGATGTCATAAATAATTTAATTTATTTAATGTCTAAAAATTATAAAAAAAATACTATGATGTATGAAATCTTTTTATCTTTCTAATTAATATTTATAGTCAAAATTTGGACTTGTGTAACCCCACTTAAAAACTGTTTTAGTAAAACAACTCATGTTTGTGTCAATTTAATTTTAACATTAAATAAATATATATTAATGTCATTTTCCAACAAAGGTGGATCCATGGGGTCCCCAAGTTGACCCATGGGTTTTCTTGGTCGGCCATGACTCATAAAATAGGAGTAGGACAAGTGTCAAGCTCATCTCATATTATTAAAACATTATTTTTACCTTAAACTACACTAATTACCTCTAATCGCGATTAAGAACTTAAAAGTTACTATTCACCAAAAAATTATTTTAATCTCATTGAACCACATTTTACTTCTTAATAAAAACCATGTATGTCGGATTTTTAAAAATCAAATCACAGAAGTGGTAATATTTCATTTAAACAAAAAATCAGTTATTTAACTACCACTTAGTGGTTTCACTATTCATAAAAAATTGAAGTTTTTCAGAACAATGCCAAAATTTCACCCTAAGCTATAATTGATATTTCGAATTCAAAAATGATTTCTATTTTACAAAATTACAAACATATAAGTTGCATTAATTAATTTTATAATTAATTCCCGCTGTCACAAAAAATAGCTTGTTTTTAAGAAACAATTTATATCAAAAGATTGGCAATTGTTTATGTCCAATTTCATTGTTAAATTAATTATAATGACCACCATTGGATAAAATGGTAAAAATATATTCTAATTATACTTTAAAACCAATAAATAGTATAATTTATCACTATAAATTATTTTGATTAAAAAAGTTGTTTTTAAGTAATTTTCACTATTCATAAAAAATTGGAAGTTCTCAGAAAATTACAAAAAATTCAACTTTGGATAATTTCGATATTACGAATACAAAAATGAAGTCCATTTTGAAATATAAAATTTCTACAATTTTAAAAAGTGGTTATTACTATTCATAACGGCTACTTTGATTAGTCGCGGTGTTTTAGAACTTGAAGTTGCGTACAATGCAAGCTATTGCATTATTGAATGAGAAGCGTATCGTGGAAGCTCAGGGTGTTAAATATGGGGTTTTATAGGGTATGTGTTAGGAAATAGTTGTAGAACTAGTTTTTATGTACAAAAGGGTCCTAGATACCATGAAGGGGGGAGGGGAGGGGTGGATCAGGGTATGGATATTATTTACTAAAATTTTCATTTTGTAATAGATATTGACCTATTTATTATAAGTGTCATTTTTTTGCAATTAAATGTTAATTTTGATCTTATTCTTACCTTGTTTATCTGATTATGATGCTTTGACTGTAATGTTGGAGAGAAATCACAAGGATGCAATGAGTTTACTTGGTTCACCCTCACTGGGATACATACAAGGAGAATATAATGGTGATGTTCGGATTGCATCAAATTAACTAAGGTTCACGTCAAATAATAATTTTTGGGATAGAACTTCTATTCTCAAGTTCACTACCTTTAAAAAGTTTTGGGTTTGCTCAATGCATTCACAAGGTTCGCTCCCTATGTCACTTCCTCTAGATCACTACTAGTGGGAATGATGACCATCTTCTTCTTCCTTCGCCCACTTCTCTTGAAAGTGATCCACACACAATTTATGGACTTGTATGTCCCTTAATTTTCATTAATTCATGCATCCTCAACTATAGGTAGATGCTCTGTTGAAGTTCCACTTTCATTCAAAAGATAAATACCACTTTACCAAAGATGTACTGGGAAATCCCTTTTAAAACACTTTCATGATTAACTCTACCTTCATGAATCTCCCTCTTTCACAATTCTCAAATAACCTTCATGGATCTCATTTACTTCCATGAAGCATAGAACATTTGGTTTGATTTTATAGCCTTCACAAAGCTCTTGCCTTTTCATGATGCTCACTGAGCCTTTGATAAGAAAAACTATTTCTCAAATCTTAGAAAATTTTGTTGGATTTCAAGTCCTTTATGAACTTATTCTCATGCCACCTTTGTGAACCACCTTTGTTAATCTTGAGCCTTAGGATTTTCATTAAGTCTTTCTACTGCATCTGAAGGGGGTAGATGATATTTATAGGCATTCTACCATTTTAAGAACCTTTCGAGCCATGTCAAATCCATTTCATGGACCTCTCTATTTCCCACCATGAAGACACCTATTTCTCAATTCTCTATGAAAATTATTCATTCATGATGCTCCTCATAATAATAGAGCATTATGTCAAACCTTCAAGCCACCATGATGCTCCATTTGTGATGCTCCTCACCTTCTTCATTCGTGATGCTCATCACTGTTCTTAGAGATCATGGTCAGAATTATTTTATCCTTTATGAAACACTATTTATAAAGACCATATTCTTGAAATTCATTCATTTAACATATTTTAATATGTCCTTCAATAAAATCCAATTTCACAATGCAATCCAAACTGCAAATTTTATACCCTAAAAATTGGAAAACACTAGGAAAAAACATCACCTTGTGTATGGAATTTTCAGTACCACTTCTAGGGAATCCATTCCTTCATCTTGGATCATTGTCCACAAATAATGTCGACATTATCTATGGACTCCAAAACTTACCTTTGAAACCCGCTTTCTCAACAAACACAATCAACCCAAAAATGTTGTAATGTTAACAAGGGATTTTTTCCTAACAATCTCCCCCCTTCGGGGTTGTTGAAAACTCTTTCATAAAATGATACCTATTTATAGATTCATCCATCTTCTACCCCCATTCACTTCATGAAATTCAAATAGAAATCAATGATTTACTCAACACACACTCTAAGCCCACATGAGCGAGGATCAGCGTGAGAAACAAGTGTAGTATTAAAGGATTATCCATGAACCACCTCATTCGACAACCACTACTGCTTTCATCATGAACCTCATCTATTGTGATATATATCCTTTGATCGATAAACTTTAGCATCATGAGATTTAGTACTCCACCTATATTTATGCTCCCCCTATCTTGCTGCTCCATCTATCAGCTTCTCCCTGTTTCTTTTTAGGACATTTTATCCCATTACATTTTCTCCCCCTTTGTTAATGAACCCAAAGTATACTCTTTTGAGGTCAGAAATAGGGTAAAGAACACAAATCAATGCATTAGGGAAAAACATCATACCTCAGGGAGAGGGGGTTTGTCCCATATCCACACTTTTTTCAAGTGCAGGGAGTGGACTGAACTCCAAGAGCAAGTTGATGCCTCTCAAATTCTAGTTTATGTAATGACTTTGTTAGAATGTCTGTAACCTATAGTTTTGTAGGTACATACTCCAACTTCAAAAGACCTTGATCCAACTTCTCCCTGATAAAATGATACTTTATTTCAATACTATTTGTACTTGAGTGATGGAATGGACTTTTTCTGTGATTTATAGAAATTTAATTATCGCAATGAATTTTTATCTGATATTTTACTTTAACTTCCATATCATCAAGATTATTCTTCATACAAAATAATTGTGTGAATGATTTAGTGGCTGAAATATATTCAACTTTTTCTATGATAAATGAAATGAAATCTTGTTTATTTATTAGATAAGAAATAGACAATCCTCCATGGTAGAATTCACAACCTAATGTTGACTTTCTATCATCTGCTAATCCATCCCAATTTACATTTGTATATCCCAATAAAACTTGCTGAGATTTTTTATTGTACATAAAAAAATCCATACTTTCGTTGATTTACTGAAGCATTCTTTTTACTACTAGTAAGTGGATCTACTTGAGATTTCATTGATATGATGATTCTTGAGACGTGTAAAAAACAATATCTATTCATTTCACTATTATGTATAACAACAATCCAATGATGAACTTATATTATGTGATATTAACCACTTTTCCTTCATCATATTTCAATAGTTTCATCCTGTTAGCAACCATATTTTTTTATCACATTAGAATTATCTATTCAAAATATTTTAGAAACCTCCATAGAATCTTTAGATTGAGAAATTAATGTGTAATTACATACTTTAGTCACCAACACCATCATCCTTTGACTACTATCATTATTGACATAGATACTGTAATCAACTCCACAATGCTGAAATATTAGATTCTTCAGAAATTGATCGATGATTGAATAAAGTTCTCTTGGTTTCTTATTCAAACAATATAAACCCTTATTTATTTGACCAAATATATTATCATATTTGGATGCTTCCTCCTACTCATCATTAGTATCTTCTTATGAATCATTATTTGCCACTTCAACTCCCCCAGAGTTTCATACCTCCTTATAACTATCACTAAGAAGTGATTCACACTATTGTGGAAGATTCTGATCATTCTCTACAATTGTGACATCATTATATTCAACTACTTTCCCAGCCACTTGTTGAACCATTGAAAATGTTCTCTCGCAACATCTTGATATCCTTAAAACTATCAGTTAATACCATATTGTTAGAGAAAAAACATATAACCATGAAATACATGAATGTTTCACCTTGTCCCCCAATGTGTATTCTTAAACAGAAACATTCATGATTTTTATACCATTAAGATCTTGCATCTGATCGAGAGAAAAATTCTCCCCCTATGATATGCAACTCTTCTAGTTGTCAGACCCACTATTTAAAACCAAAAATAATCTTCTTATCCTGCATCATTTCTTCACATGTGGCACTTTTAAAGGATCCATCAACAAAACCTCTATGACATCTGAGTCGAAACTCGATGTAGGAAACAAGAGATAAATTTAATAACACAATCCCTATACATTATGTTCAATTACTTCTATACCTTTCAAGAAGACATAAACCATTAACTCCTTTCAAGGAATTCTTCCAGCTTAATTTTTCTGCTCTTGTCACTGATTTGAATTAGTTGAAATACTAGAGCACATCACATCACTATTCTTCATCATTTTATGCCACTTCAACATGGATCATATCTCCCCTTGAAGCCGAAACACTTGAACATTAGTTAATATAATTTATACACATAAGGAGAGTGGATTCTCTAGGATACTCAATAAGCGGATTGTTGTTGATCTTGATGGATAAACCCTTTGATACTTTCTTTTAGAGTACTATACTCTTTCTATGCTTGTTCTAACTACCCATCCAACCACAATTTTTCTTCCCATATGACTAGACATTATTTTCCCACATGCTCAATCCTCTTCTGATAAGTATTTTCTGAAGGCTTGTCCATTTCAAAATTTTGGTTCTAAACCCACTAGTACAAAATTACTTTCATTGATTTCACACAAAGATTCCATTTTTCATGATTCTTTCTCTAAGTATGAATTTATACACTGGTCATCTTATTTTGATTATTCCTCCATTGGAGGGATCTTTCCCCTTATTTCACTTATCGCCTTGTGAAGCACATGATATTGTGGATAAAATATTTATTCATTTTTCTTTTATCACTTATTTGAGTCTCCATACAATTTCTTACTGCTAGTTGGTTCTTCACTAAATGTAAAATCTTCTTACTCACAACTTTAGTAGATCCACCCTTTTTCTTTGAGTTTTTTCATATTCTTTCACAAAGAGTTGTTGTGTGTGTAGAATAGGAGGTGATTTATATGCCTTTCATTGAGATCCTTGTTATTCTTTTGGGGATGTAGACCTATTTTCCAACTTATCATTCTGTCTTCCAATATAGGACTTTTTGTTATCCTCTCTTGTAGTTGAGGATATTCTTTCGAGTTACTTTTACCTTCCTAATTTCTTCCTTCTATAATGTCTTTCCAAATTCCCATGATTTGAGAATATAAAACATCTCCTATTAAAAATACCTCGAGTAATCATTTTTTGGAAGACATGCTAATTCAACTTGAGTTATTCTTCTTAAATTGATCTCCTGGGCTTCTTGATACATATTAATGGTGTGTCCCAGTCTTCCACAATAGTATAATTTAATGACTAATTTCATCTGAGAGACAATTATTTCATATTTATCAAGACAATTATGCTTATTCTCGGATTTTGGAATATTACTGCCTTCAAAATTCGAAATATAGTCCAAGTATTCTGAACAAAAACTTAAAGTATGACCATAAATCCCATAAAAATAGCACAATATTTCATCACTTATTGTACAAGCCCTTTTAGGTATGTGTTCCTTACCTACACGATTTTTCCTATTTTTGGAATTGTTCACAACTCTCTTTTTATCATTCATGGTAGAGGGTTCATCTTATCCAATTATATATTTTTCCAAACTACATGGTCTTTAGGATGATACAATACTTTCATGTTTCTCATTAGAAATAGAATATTTTAATTCATTTCATTATAACCTTCCAAAGTATAGTGAAATAATAAGTGCAAAGAACCTTTTAATTTGTGATTTCCATTGGCATTAGATTGCTACACTTATTTCATGATTGATTTTATATATTCTTACAATTTTTGGATCTTCTTATCCCTTGATTAAAGTTGATCATTCAGTTTCCTCTTGAGATTCTTCCCTTTAGTCATCTCATCTTCCATCTCACATGTGAGATTATCCACCATGTCACTTTGATTCTTTATTTTAATTTTTTATTGAGTAATAGAATCAGAACAACATGTATTCTCTTATTATAGCCTTTGGTTCTTCTGAACTATTTCAAACAATTGTGTAGTAGGTTCATCATTTCTAGAGTCTATATTTTGAATTTCATCTGACTTTTGATTCTCTTCATTTTCATCATATTTTGGTTTTTCTATATTTCTAGGAATATTTTGCAGTTCTTCTTCTTGAGAATCATTATTATCCCTCAGATTAGTAGCCACATCAATAAGCCTTTGATTTAAACCTCTGTGCTTTTTGACCTCAATTTATAGTGCTTGGATATAGATATATTTAGATTTAATTTCTTCATCCATTTTCTAATCCAATTCCTTTGTCTCATGGAATACATCTGCATTTCTACTTCTTGGAGTTTCTTCAACCTCAGTGGTTTCAACATCACTTGAAAAGATAAGTTCTTCACTGTATGATTTATCTAAATCATTATTTTGTTCACTACTTTATTCCTTAAACTAATTCCACACTGATGAGTACCACTCAAATTCTTCTTCTTCTTCAAAGTTATACAATTTTCCATGCCACACCAAGATAAGGGTAGAATGAATCTTTAACTTCAATAATCGACTGAACCAATTTAAAGAAAACAAATATAATAAAATAAACCTACCATATGATACCAATTTTTAGGTCCAATAGGGGCCTAGATACCCTGAGAGGGGGGGGGGGGGGGTGAATCTGAGCGTGGAAATTATTTACTAAATTTATCCTACCCCAATAGATCTTAACCTATTTATTATAAGGGTAAATTTTTTAACTTAAATGTTATATATGTTATTATTCTTCACTTGTTTATCTGACTATGATGCTTGGAATGTAAATAAGGAAAGAGAGTACAAGGACACAATGATTTTTACTTGGTTCACCCTCACTGGGCTATATCCAAGGAGAATAAAACGGTGATGTGTGGATTGTACCAAAGTCACTAACACCCACTTCCAATAATGATGTTCGAGCTAGATCATATATGAACATGATCACTATATTTACATGGTTTAGGGTTTTCTCACTACATTACCAAGGGTCAATCCCGATGCCTCTTCCTTTGGATCACTGTCGGTGGGATGGATCACCGTCTTCCTCTTCCTTCCCTCATTTCTCTTGGAAGGGATCCACACACAATTTATGGAATTATAGGTCCAGTTATTTTCATGAATTCACACATACTCAATTGTAGGTAGATTCTTGGTTGAAGTTACAATTTAATCCAATAGATGAATACCACATTACCCTAGATATACTAGTAAGTCCCTTTTAAAACACTTTCGCGATGCACACTGTCATTGCAAAATTCCCTATTTTGCAAAGATCCTTCATAAATTTATTTATGAAGATACTTTATGAAGCTCAAATAAACTTTGTGAAAATAATTTACTTTCATGAATATCATAACATTCAGTTGACTTATATAGCCTTCGCGAAGCTCTTGGATTTTCACGAATCTCACTGAGTCTTCGCAAAGAAAACCTATTTTTCAAAGCTCAGAACATTTGTTTGGATTTAAAAGCCTCAAAAAATTATTCACATACCACCTTTTCAAACTGCCTTTATGAATCTGGAGCCTTAGGATTTTTGTTAAGTATTTCTGCTGATTCTAAAGGGGTTAGAGGCCTATTTATTGGCATTCCACCAATTCCAGATCCTTTTGGGCCCTATCAGCACCATTTTGTGGAGCCATCTGTGAAGCTTCTTATTTCATGAAGCTTCATGCAAATTCTTTGTTAGTGATTCTATTCATAATTTCATATCATTCCATCAAACCTTTACGCCAAGGCGATACTCCACACACGAGGCTCCTCACCTTCTCCATTCATGATGCTCGTCGCAGTTTGCAGAGATCACCATCAGAATTATTTGATTATTATTGAAACACTATTTATGAAGCCTATATTCATGAAATTAATGCCTTCACAAGATTTTAATACATCCTTCAAGAAAATCCACTTTTCACGATGCAATCCAAACTCAAAATTTTGGACCCCAATACTCTAGAAAACACTAGGAAACATCATTACCTTGGGTACACAATTTTCTATACCACTTCAAGGGAATCCATTTCTTAATATTGGTTCTTTTTCAACATACCGTGTCAACAATATCTGTGGACTCTACAAATTACCTTTGAAACCCAATTTTTCAACAGACACAATCAATCCAAAAATGTTGTAATTTTACCTTTAGGGATTTTTCCCAACACTAGTTCGCATCATGAACTGTATTCACGGTGTGAGTTTTATTTGGGTAATAATCTAGGAATTCAAAGTTTAAGGAATAAAAAATATTCATGATGTGAAAGGAATTCATTTCATGAATTCATCATCCTATTTTTTTATAAGGAAGATTCATATCGTAAATCATTGATTCAAAAAATGATTCCCTTATACTGAGAATTTTCTTATTCACTTCACAACTATATCTCCTGTCATTTGGATTATTTTTATCTTCCTCAAATTCAATTTCTCTCCAAATAAATTTTTGGTTATTTTTAATCTTATATGATCTACTATTCCATTCTCCATCTCCATATTGTATGGTTGCTTCTCTTTTGGTAAGTGAGTTGTTTTTTTCTTCCGATTGGTTTCATTTCACTTAGATTTAATAGCAGCTATGTGATTTTTTTTGTATTTTTTTGATTTGGATGTAATCTATCATAATCCATTTTAGATCCATTATGTTATTATTTTATATAGGCTATCTCTTATGTTGGTTATGGTGGGGTGCTTGAGAGTTTCAAGGCATGTGTTGATATAATATCTCCATCAACCCTTTTGTTTATGGAATTTGATTACAATATGTAATAATTGATGTTAATTCCTTTGTTCATTATTCTTACATTCCTTATGTTCTGTGTGTATCTCATCATGGTTAGTATGTGACATGAGTTTGAGGTAGGTGGTTCTGTATCTAGCCTATGGAATTTGAAATTTAATTGCACTTAGTTTTATAAATTATTTTATAATTGGATTGGTAGGATTCTTGATAGACTAATTTGTGTGTGTGAATTGGTTTTTTATAAAATATGATTTCCCCCAATTTTGGTAAAAGAAAGGTTTTTTTTCAAATAACTGTGAAACGAATTATGAAATGGGGTTTCAAATAAGGAATTTGATAGAAAGAGGGTGGGTTGGAATTGAATTTGGAAATGTATAAGAAATTTTTGAAATGTTTTGATAAATGTAGCACATGAGAACCTTGGGTACTAAGGTAAAGGGTGTATTATTGTGCCTTTTCCATTGATATTTCTTTGAGGATCACTTTAAAAGATGATCTCTATTCCTAAAATATATATTCATATATTTTAAGTCTTGGTAGACATTTTTGGGGGTTCACATTCTAAGGTGTTCCTCTATTCCCAAGACTTGATACATGGGTTCTCGAGAATTTATGTGTATACTAGTCTATGTTTGAGTTAATAGTGGTTGAGATATCCTAGCCAGATTAGATCCTTGATTTTTTTTCCATTTTGATTTGGATTTTCATTTTATTGGATTTGATATACCTATTTTTATATATGTGAAATAATTTAGAAATTGTTCTTTGAAACTATTTTACATGGACTCACTACAAAAAAGCGCTACTTAGTGGTGGTTTATTAGAGGGGGTTCTAGTAACAGTTGAGAATTAAATACGATAAAAAATCCTAATACAAAGGTGGTTTGATAATACCATTTTTATATTTCTATTATTTTATCAATTACCTGTGGTTTTAATTAAAACTCCATTAAATGTAGAAAAACCCTAATTACTCCCCTCCCCTGCTACCTCTGCGCAACCTCAACCCCTTTCCAACCCTCCCTCCACAACCTCCTCCTCTCCCTTCCCCGATGGTAACCTAGACCCCACTACTCCCATTCCCCCACCACTCCATCCCAACTCCTCCCTTCTCACCAGACACCCCAAACCCCGTGCCACCATCCTTCGACCTCCCACTCACGACCCACGATTTCCCTCCTCACTAGTGATGCAGAACCCCCTCCAACCTCCCTCTCCTTGATTCCATTCTCCTCATCGGCAGTGGAAAATATCCCCTCTGACCTCTTTATCCCCATCTTAGATTCCCTCCCCAGAGACAATGTAGACCCCCCCATAAAGGTTTCATCATCCTCAACATAAATATTTTATTGTATACCATTAGATGGACAGTCGTGGGTGATAAAAAGAGTATATATATTTTTAATTCATTCAATAGTAATGTATATATTTAATTTTGGTTTATAATGTGTTATTTGGATTTTTCAATTATTTTTTTGGTGTCTTAATAATCATTAATTTTTGTTATGCTTAACTAAATTAAGAAAATAAATTATTTTATAATATAATTCAATTATGGTATCTAGATCTTTCATAATTTCATGGTTTCTATTTGATATTAATGAATTTAACATTGTTATATATATGTTAATTCCTCTAATTTTTTACATATACATAACTGATATTATTTTCCAACTCATGACTAATTGGTGGTAGGATTTTGGGTCATAAATTGTTTCATCACTAACCCAGAAAAGGTCTATAAGGATAAAGGCCTTGAAAATGTGATATTAGACACTTTTTAAATTTATCAATATTCTTAATTTTTTATGAATATTTTATGAATCATTTAGTTTAATAAAATCTATCAAATAATAATATATTATTTAGGGTTATGTTTTACATTCATGATAATTAATTAATTGTTATGGTAACTGGAACATCCAACATAGTTTCATTGGTTTTGTTTCAACTAACATGATATTTAAGAGAACCAATTATAGTGTGTAGTTTATTTAATCTTGATTCAAATGTATAATTTTTTATATCTTTATTTGAAAATCGTAATGAAAATTGTTCAAATTTATGTTAAAATCATGTTTTTTATGTTTATCTCAAATTGAAGGAACCTCCAATTCTATATTATATGAAGAAATTTGATTTATATAATTAATTGAACAACATGAAGTCACACTAAACCAATTAAATAGAATACAAACATATAGAGTTGAATATTTTTGGTATTCCTGACATATCTTTATATCCAAATAAAGTATACTTTTTCATTCATACTTTTAAATTGGTGCTCTTGGTATTAGTTAGATAATGGGAAATGGTTTATACATTGCTCAATGTAGCTAATTTTTCAATGGAATGAACCCTCCTTAGTTACAAAACTAGGGAAAAACACACCATTATACTTTTCTCCCATAAAAATAATATCTTCTATATATAAAGAATCAGAAATTGATACATATTATAATCTTTTATATAGATGTTATTTTACAAACTTCCATAATTAAATATTAATTATTTAAAGAATATATCTAACTTCAAATACCATGATCTTAAGTCTTATCCTAACCCATATAGATCCATATTTGACCTACAAAATTTAATTTTATCTTTACAGAGAATGAAACTTCATTATCTCTCTCTAAATTTAGGAAGACATATTTGACATCTTTTAGAAATTTCATGGGTTTACTTTACTCTAAAATGTAGTGTTCATTTAATTTATGTCATTATTCATTTATGTTAGAGAGAAATAATATTTTTTTGATTCATTTTTTCATATTATAAGTTTAGTAAGATTAATTTCATTATTTGATTCATCCAATTTTCTTTTACAGTTGTTATGAAAGAGTCAATGAAGAAGTTGGGTGATATTTAATTTTTATTGTCCCCATTTGATTAAACACTTATACCATTATATCTGAATGTAAAGGGAGAATATGATCCAAAACCTATGGATACAAGTTGGAGTAATTTACCTTGAAACACACCTTGATATTCCAAGGGTTTGGGAGAATTTTTATATTAGGAAATTGAAAATTGATTAGTGGATAGTAGAATAAAATTTCAGTTTCCTGATTATAAACTAAAGTGATGGTTGAATAGAAATGAAGTATATGATAATTTTATATTGAAACAGTTTCTTGATTGATATTTATTTTGAATTTGGAATTCTGAATCAAATGTTATGAAAATTAAAAACAATGAAAATACTATTTACAAAATACTAAGTGACCTGAAAGAGGAGAATCGAGTTAAAAATTTGTTAAATGGCGCATTTGGTTTTACAGAATACAATGTATAATATTTCAATTGATCAATATAACTTTTAATTTATCCTGATTTGGTTAATATTGCTTATAACATCATTAAAAAATGAATTTTTTGAATTAGATTAAGACAAATGACTAGAACTATATGAAGGGTGTGCCAAGGATTCAAATTTATCTTTTCTACATAAGTTGAATCATATAAAGTATCTATGTGGAATTTATAACAATTAAATTTCCATGATTTTATAGTTTATTCATGACGCATTTAGTAAATCTAAGATCCCTAAATCATTATATGATATAAAGAAAGGAATCAAAAAAAATTAAAATTATTATACATTGATACACGCATGCCCTAATGATTGTATGCTTTACTGGGGAGAAGAGTATGATAAAGAAGAATGAACAAGATTTTATACTAGAATATGTAAGTCAATGAACAACAATGAGAGTATAAATCAATGAAACCACAGGAAGAAACATAAGAATAAATTTCCTAAAATGTTATTTCATTACTTTCCTCTGAAACCACAGTTGAAAATACAATTCATATCATCTAAGACTGCATAATAAATGAAGTGGAATTCTCAAGATAATAACAATAACTTGATAACACATCCAAAAGATTTAACATCATGGAATATGTTTGATTCTACATATGAATTTTTTTTATTTGGATCCTTTGAATATAAATTTGGGATTGGATTCTGATGGTTTTAGCCCTTTTAGAACATTAAGTACTAATTTTATCATTTGGCCAGTTATTTTTATCCCATATAATCTAACTCCATGGTTTTGTATAAAGAAGACTCCATTCATTATTTGGATGATTATACCTAAAAAGAAAATTCAGGGAAATGACATTGATGTATATATTTAACCTCTAATCAAATAATTGTGAGAATTATGGGACGATTTCATGAAAACATATGTTACCTCAAAGAGACAACTATTAAAAATGCATGCTGCTTTAATGTGGAAAATTAGGGAATTTCCTGGATGAGAAAATTTATCAAGTTGGAACACTCATAATGGTTTATCTTGTCCATGTTGTAATTTTGATTTTGATCCTAAATGAATACCTCATAGAAGAAAATAGTGTTTTATGTGTCATATTCAATTTCATGATGATTCTCATAAATTCAGGTTTAAGAAGACACCATTCAATGGAGATATTGAAATGATAAAGTCACCAAAGGTGTTATTTGGTTCAAAAATCCTGGGATAGTTAATGAATATCACTAAAGATTTTAGAAAATGTTATCAGTTTAAAGAAGTGGGGAAAAGGGTACGAGGTATAGTATTTGAAGATTCTAGAACACAATAATGGAATAAAAAGAGTATATTTTTCAAAATTCCTTATTGGGAGTTTAATTTGATACGTCATAATCTTGATGTGATACAATTTTAGAACATCTATGCCAATGTAATTTTTATAGTGCTTAATGAGAAGTGTAAATCAAAGGATTACCATAATGAATGCAAGGATTTGGATTCAATGAATATAAATCATGGTTTGTGGGAAAATGAGAATGGAAAGTATCCTTATGCTATTTTTACAATGAAAAATCTTATGAAATATGTATTCCATCAAACATTAAAGAATGAAAAAATGAAAGATGGATATTCAGTTAATATATCAAGGTGAGTTGACTTAAAAAATCAAAATTTACATGTATTGAAAAGTCATGAATCCCATATTTTGATGGTGCAGTTTTTTCTGTTAGCTTTCTGTAATAATTTACCTGAAAATGTAACTATGGTTCTAGTTGAGTTTTGTACCTTTTTCAGAGAAGTTTTTTGAAAAAGTCTAAATCCAATCGAGCCTGATAAACTTCAATAAAAAATTGTTTTATCCCTTTTTCATTTGGAGATGTTATTTCCCCCTTAATTATTCAAAGTCATGGATCATTTGACTATTCATTTTGTTGAAGAAGCTAAACATGGTTGACTGATACACTATCTATGTGTGTTTCTAATTGATAGTTATGTTTATTTTTTTATTTTCATTAGTGAATTAAATTTTATCTAATTAGTGCATAATTTTTTTAATAGGTTTCTTATTGTTTTCTATTAGATACTTAGTACATTTGAAATAATATGTGAGGAATAAAGCTCAACTAGAAGGCTCTATTAAGGAATTTTACATAGATTAAGAGTGCTTGGCATTATGTTCCAGGTATTTGGATGGGATTGATACTAGATTCAATCATGTTAGATGTGCTGATGAAATATACACCAATTATCATTCTAAAAATCAGTCATGGTTATTTACAAATATTGGACAACCAATTGGAATGGGTTCAAATTCTATACTGACTGAATTATTGTTTATAAAATCATATAGATATGTGCCACTCAATTGTGTTATTTCATATCCATTTATTGAATAATTGTGACTGCAAGAAAATAAGAAACTAAGGGGTCGATCTCCAAATGAGATGGAATTAACAAAATATGTTAATAAGAAGCTTGTCGATTGGTTTTCCTTCTATTTAACTGTATAATCATATTCATATTATTGATGTGTATTTATATTGTCTTCGTTAAAAGTAATAGCTTATATTTTTTCTAGATAATGAATGTGGAAAATTAAGCTAAAATATCTAATGATTTGAAGTTTTTGGATCAGGTTCCTCTAAGGAAGGCTAATTGATTTAATTCCTAAAATATTCATGGCTTCAAGTTTCATACAATTTATCTGGAAGAATAATTGAACACTAAAAATAGATTTTATTTATATTTTCATAGGTGGGATACTATGGGAAGATAAATGATATAATTGAATTAAACTATCGTGGAAAATTTTCAGTTACATTATTCAAATTAAATTGGCTGAACATTTATAGGTTTATAATGAAAGATTCATTACATTTTACTTTTATAAACTTCTCTCGGTTGATGGATACTGGTGAGCATGCATAGCATGATCCATCTATCTTGGCTTCACAACCAATGATGGGTTATTATGTAGATGATTAAATAAAAGAAGGCACATGAGCCTCATCCCAGTTGGTGAGGACTCCTTAAGTGCATCCAAGTGACCCGGGATCAAATCCAGGAAGAGGCTAATTTCGAGGGTACTGTAGCAGTACTGTAGTAGGGAATGTAGTAGAAACTGTGTAGTATTGTAGTAGGTATTTCAGTAGGCACTATTTGGCACTATAATAGCCAGGAATATTCCATCTCATGGGCCTTCAGGCCACCGATTTGGTCCCTAAGTCCTTTAAGCCCTTCGGGCCACCCCGAACTTTGGGTTAGTAAGGTCTTTGGGCCACCTCAAGGCCATCGGGCCACCTTAAGTGCAGATGAAAACCAGACAACCTACAAGGAACAATATTCAAAAATAGGATGAGCAAGGAGCTTTCACTATAGTAGAAGCTAAATGGATTGCAAGAATGAGAGGGTATGGAACCTACAATCGGGATAAGCCTATGCATGCACAGAGAATCCTAGCCGAACAACCATGCGAAGGTGGAGAGCTAATTTCATGATGAAGATGCTGGGAAGGAGAAGTTCCAAGTACTTAGTCTGGTTTGTATGTAATATTTGAAGCCTATGGGAAATGGACTCCTCTAAGTCCTAAGGGACATGTAATACTTACGCCTACAGGCCTTGTAAGGGTTTCACCTCAGACCTTGAAAGGTGGATTATAAAAAATAAATAAAAAAATTAAGGCCATCAGGCCATTGGATAAATAAAAGAAGTTTGTAGTGTTGTTGTAAACTTAAATTATTGATACATATATGATATGGGCAATGAAGATCAATTTTTTCTTTGTTACAGTGAACCTCATCAATATAAAACATTGAACATTTTTTTCCTGACAATATGAAAATAGTAGAACTTGGAAGTGAGGTTTAAAATGAAGGACTCATCGCAATGGAGATAATAATGAAGATTGTAAATATAATGATCATTGAATGTATAAATTGGTAATGAAAATATATTATAATTTCTTATTGATAAGTGTTTCAAAGATATATTCATTGTTCTAGTTTTTTTGTGTGAAATGATTTTAGTTTTTTATTTTTCATATATTTAATATACCTTAATAATTTTAAATAAAAGAATTTGTAGAAAAAAAAAATTACACGATCCTAGCTGATAATCATATCAATGAATGACACCACTACCATCATATTCTGTGGATCCTAGTGATTTTTTTGTACCCAATACTTCTATCAATCTAGTATTTTCCCCAAATGTTGTTGGTATCCCACTGCTTGATTCACCTCCATTGATGGAATAGTTTTCCACACATGCATCTAGGGGATATTGGTAAGTTACCATTATTGGTATGTATGCCATTTTTTTAAAAAACCATATTTTTTATTAATTGTTTAAATCATTTTTAAAATAGATAAAGATAACCATTGAAGGGATACAAATATGAACCTGAAATATTTATGGGACCTTAAGGACTTTAAAACTATCATTCCATTTGATGAGTTTGGGGTGCCTACCAATGATGCTGCTGGAATATATGTTAATATTATTGGATAGATTGATTGTGTGATGGTGATATTTCCCATTAATTATAAATATTGGAGTCATATTACTATAGGTTGGAAAAATAAGGTCTTTGATACTCAGGTAAAGGTAATATTAATTTTATATTCCATGGAAACTAATTTAAAAGACATGATAATTTTTTTAATATACTGATAAAGTTTTATGTTTTTTATCTCTAGATTTTTTTTAATTTTGATGTCCCTGAATCTATTTCATGCCCATAGACATTGAAAAGTTTGACATGCAAATAGAGATATATTAAATGGAGACTATGGAATAAGATTAATGAAACTTCTCTGAGCTCCTGGAAAACGTATGAGAAATTTCCTAAAGGAATTTCTCATGAGAAATAGAATATATTTTTAGATATCAACCGATATGCATCTCATAAGGTAATTTCATATTTTACAGTATCTTAATAAAATAAAAAATTAAAATAATATTTTTTTATTAATTTTTCTATTTTTTATGAATTATCTGAAAAAATTATTTGAATCATGAGAAGTAAGTAATTCCTCACATTTTAGGGTCTCAAACTCTTTCAAGAAAAAGAAAAATTTTCTATTGTATTTTATTCCTTATTTTTTATATCATTTCATTATAACTCATAGTATTTTATAACTTTTTTACATTTTTTATAAAGGATAATGAATTAGGTTTCTCTGTTGGCCAAATAGAGATGTGCATTAATGTGCATAGAAAACCCAATGGTAGTTTTGTGATTGACCCTACCAAATATGTTGGAGTAAGTACTTTTCATTACCAATTTATATTATTTCTTTACCATAAAAATGTAATAATGAAAAAACATGTTATAATAACTAAAAAGAGTAAAACCCAATTAAGTGGTGCTAGCTACATTGTTCAAACAATGCTAATTTGGCATCATTTGATATATCAAGCTAGCCCCAATTAATTGGGTTTAAATATTTTTTGTTGTTATAATATATTTTTCAATATTAATTTTTTTTATATTTTTCAAATAAGAATAAATAAAAATTAAAAATGTATTAATTAAATTAAATTATGAATTTTAGATTTTTAAAAAAATCATTGTTAATATTTTTGAATTAACAGGTTAAAATAAAAGATTTCTGGGATGTGAGTCCTTTATAATCATCATTGGTTTTCGATAATGGTACAGTTGGAATAGTTTTAGGGATGGAGAATCCCAGACGTGTACAAGAGATGGGTTTTGGGCCTACTCCATGAGATGTCTTTGGTAGGGAAGTTTCATCCAATACTGTTACACCTAGTGGGGGTTCGAGTAGTGTCGTTGATTAGGAATCACAAAAAGAAATTGCAATATGAAAAGAAAAAGTGTAAGAACAAGACTCTTTTAGAAGAACATAAGATTAGTGGTGGTCACAAATGTAAAATGATTTATTTTCTATATTTCAGTGGACGACCAACATGATATCTGAGGAAATTTATATCCTTATAGCTTATCCTACTGAGTTAAATTCAAAATTACATAGATCATTCCCACATATGAAAAGAACACATACAACATTAATAAATAAAACTAAAATGAAACTTTTATATAGAAAACACATATTTTGAGTCATACCAACCATATATTTAACTAAATTGATGTGTGGTTGATTCTAATGGGAAAAAATGAATTACAGATCGTTATCCATAAGTTTGAAAACAATCCAAGATTGTTTGATAGGTTCTGAATATGTAAACACTTATGAAAGGTACCAAAGCCTTTAGTAACAAGTGTAGGGGATTCAAAACAAGGAAAATGACGTCAGATTTACCTGAAATCAAAGGATAATGACCATAGACTGCATTATTCCTGCTTGAATGGCCTGGAGACCTTCATTTTTTATTTTTCATAACCCACCTTTCATGGGCTGAGGTGTAAACCATACAAGGACCTAAGTCTTCGAGACAATTACATGACCCGTATGTCTTTGAGGGAATCACCTAGACAAAAAACCTGGAAATGCTCCTCCCCATCACATGTCATGATATAAACACTCCATATTTTTAGGGCTGGTCGGCTATCTGTCCTATGCAAAGCTGCATTGGCCCGGTACCGATAGAAATTCCCTACTCTCTTGTTCTTCCAATTCCAGTTATCTATTCTCTAGTGAAGGTTCCTTCCTTGAAAACTTATCTGGAGCCTTTTCACTTGTAGTCTGACTGGTAAATCTGCAAATTCATGTGTCTTGAAGGCCTTGGGGTGTCCTTAAGTCCTTAAGGTGGCCCGAAGTCCTTGAGAGACAACTGGATCAAAGGCCTTATGTGGTCTGAAAGCCTTTCAGGACCCAAGTAACAAACTGGTGGCCTAGTGGCCCAGATGGATGAATAGTTCTGGCTTCTATAGTACCAAAAAGTACCTACTACAGTGCCTGCTACCGTACTGCTGTAGTAATATAGAAATATTTCTCCCACCATATTTGATCTCAGGTCTCTTGGATGAACTTTCTGACTCCTCACCAACTGGGCCATGGTTCCTATTCCCATAGACTTAATTATGAAATATACAAAATGACAATGCATCATTCCGAATTACGGACTAACCATTATGTGAATAAACATGTTTTTAGTGTTTTAAATTACTAAAACATGAATGGAATGTTCAAATCCATATAAAAATACCTCATATTGATGGGAAATAATAGGACGATCACCGTTGTGTGATTTTTAATGTGTATGCTCAAAATTTACATCAAACTAATATGCGATGATGTCAGAATTACCCGGTATACACTTTTTAAAGGAATAAAAGCATTTAAAGTCAAGTATCTGGGTGTAAAAACCATGTTTTTTTAGATTGCCTTAAAATCATGAGAAAAAAAACTTACATTTAATTGTGAAATGTAGGAACTGATGACACATCATTTTGAATTACAGATTGCTCATAATGGCTACAAATGCATTTTTTGTGTTTTTAAACACTAAAAAAATGCAGAATGGTCATAAACATAAAGAAAAACCTCCGATTGATGTGAAATCATGGGAAACAATTTCATAGTTTTTTTACATGAAAATGCAGACAACATATCAATCATATGTGTGGTGTGGTCATAATTACTCGATATACACTTCTGAATGGTACAAAAGCCATTAAAAAAGTGTTGGGGGGGGGGGTCAAAAGTTAAAAAAAAATGTTGAATTACTCTGAAATAATTATAAATTAGCTGTATATTTAATTTTCAAACATTGGAACTAATGAAACATCATTTTGAATTACAGTTTTCCTATTTTGGTAGTAAACACATTTTTTAGTGTTTTAAAACACTAAATGTGTGTGGAATGGTCATAAAAATAGAAAAAAACTCTGATTGATGTGAAATCATTGGACAACCACAATTTATTTTTTTTACATATACTCATAAAAATCAAATCAATCTAAATCAAGGTAAAAATTACTCTGTATAAACTTCTGAAAGGAATAAAAGCATTTATAAACAAATTCCAGGGGGTAAAAACTGGGAAAACGATTTTGGTTTTCCCTAAAATTAGGGTAAAATGACCTTAGATTTAATTTTGAAATGTAGGAACTGACGACACATCATTCTGAATTACAATTTTCTCATTAGGGACATAAACACATTTTTAGTGTTTTAAAACACAAAAACATGCATGGGATGGTAAAAACCATAGAAAATTACCTTATACTAATGTGAAATCTTAGAAAAACCACATTTGAGTTTCTTTTATGTGTAAATATAGACAATATTCCAATCATAAGTGTATTGTGGTTTGAATTACTTGTTATACACTTCTGAAAGGTAAAAAATCATTTAACAATAAGTGTCAAGTGGTTAAATTGAGGAAAACAATGTCGAATTGCCCTAAAATCATGAGATAACAACTGTATATTTAATATTAAAATTTAGTAAATTACAGCACATAATTATGAATTATGGTTTTCCTGTTATGGCCTTAAACAAATTTTTAGTGTTTTAATACACTAAAACATGCGTGGAAGAGTCATAACCATAGAAAAAGACCCTATATTGATTTGAAATCATGGGAAAAACACTTATGGTTTATTATTGACAAGTATTCATAGAAACAAAAATCAATTCTATGTGTTGTGTGGTAGGAATTACTTGGTATACACTTATGAAAGGTATAAAAGCCTTTGAAAACAAGTGCGAGGAGGTCAAAACTAGGAAAACAATGTTAGATTAAACAAAAATCACGAGACAATGATCATATATATCATTGTGAAATTTTGGAACTGATGACATGTCAATTCGAATTATAGTATGCCTGTTATGCTTGTAAACATGTTTTTAGTGTTTTAAATCACTTAAACATGCATGGAATAGTCAAAAAATAGAAAACATGCATAGATTAATGTGAAATCATAGGAAAACCACTAATGAGTTATTTTTGACGTGTACACACTGAAAAATTGTCAATGCTATGTGTGCTGTTGTGGAAATTACTTAGTATACACTTCTGAAAGGTATAAAAGCCTTTAAAAACAAGTGTCGGGGGGTCAAAACCATATTAATAATGTCAGATTACCCTAAAATCATGAGAAAATGATTGTAGATTTAATTGTAAAACTTATTAACTGAAGAAACATAATTTTGAATTATGGTTTTCTTATTATGGTCATAAATGAATTTTTAGTGTTTTAAACCACTAAAACGTGCGTGGAATGGAAAAAACCATAGAAAAGGATATTAGATTTATGTGAAATCATGGGAAACCCACACCTGAGTTGTTTTTGATGAGTAAAAATAGATAACACCCCAATCTAACATGTTATGTGGTTAGAATTACCCAGTATATAATTGTGAAAGGTATAAAAGCCTTTAAAAACAAGTTTTGAGGGCTCAAAATGAAGAAAATGGCGTTGGATTTCCTTAGAATCACATGAAAATGACTACAGATATAATTGTGAAATGTAGGAACCGACGACACAACATTTTGAATTACAGTTTTCATATTATAACTATAAAAGAGCTTTTATTATTTTAAAACACTAAAATGTGCATGGAATGGTTAAATCCATAAAAAACGTCCTCATATTGATGATAAATCATGGGATAACCACTTATGAGATTTTTTTGACATGTATGTGCATATAACATGTCAATCTGATGAGCAGTGTGGTTTATATTACTCAGTATAAACTTATGAAAGGTACACCATCCTTTAAAGATAAGTTTTGGGGGGTGAAAACCAAGAAAAAAATTCCATATTGTCCTAAAATCATGGGACAACAACCATACATTTAATTTGGAAGTGTAGTAACCGTAGACATGTCATTCTGAATTATAGTTTTCCCATTATGAATGTAAAAACGTTTTTAGTGATTAAACCACTTAAACATGTGTGGAATGGTAAAAATCATAGAAAAAAGCCTCATATTTATGTACAATCATGGGATGGAAACTACTAAGTTGTTTTTATGTGTACTTATAGACAACACATCAATCACATGTGTGGTGTGGTTGTAATTACTCGGTATAAACTTTTGAAAGGTTTAAAATCCTTTAAAATCAAGTGGGGGGGGGGGGGGGTCAAAACTAAAAAAGTGACATTGTATTTCCATGAAAACATGAGACAACAACTGTATATTTAATTTTGAAATGTAGGAACTAAAAGAACATCATTCTGAATCATGGTTTTCCTCTTATGGCTATAAACAAATTTTTAGTGTTTTAAAACACTAAAATGTGCATGCAATGTTAAAAAACATAGAAAAAAGACTATATTGATGAAAAATCATGTGAAAGACACCATTGAGTTGTTTTTAAAATATAGGACATTCAATGATATTAAAATATTTTAAAAAAATTATTATGTAAATTTCAGGCACACTACACATCCATTTAAAAGTAAATTAGAATATTTTCTCATCTCTTTTCTGTTTCAACTATTTAATCCTATCTTAAAATATGTATGTTTATGTTTTCAAAGGGATTTTCATTATATATTATTTATTTTATATTAAAATGTATTTTGTTTGATAAAAAAAATAATAAATTTTATGTACAACATTCTGAAAATATTCTATGTATTCTCATTTTTTCATTTCTTTTCTTAACTGTTTTGGTTTTCATTTGAGGTGATATATGCCAATGGTAGAGAGGAGGTTGAGTATTCCAATCCATGAAATTCTTTAGAATTTAGTCATTATGGTTATTCAATTACGTGTTATGTTAAAATTTTATCAATTATTATAATATAATTCTGATTTATTATGCATAGTTTTAATTTTTGATTTTATTTTTGTTATACTTGGTGAGATGATGTGGTCAGTTTCAGTTGATGACATGATGTGGAGGAAGACATATGCCTTGGAGGTTGTGACAAGGATGTATAATGGGAATGAGTTTTTGTTGGACATATTTTATATGTATATTTACATGTAAGGGTTGACTTAGATCCATGTTAAGATGAATAGATGTTTGTATATGTTTGTGGATGTATGGTATATGTATGATAGGTTTAGTATACATATATATATATTTTATTATATGTTAGTTTATTATATTTATAGATTTTTATTAATTTTTTTAAAAAAAATATTATTCAGAATCATTTTTATGTTACCATCAATAAATACATTTCATATAATATGTTTAGCAATGGTTATGTTTAACTGTCGCTAAAAGAAACTACAACTAATATGTTACTCATTGGTTTACTTTATTTTATTTTTATTTCGGATAGATATTTTTTTTAAAAATAACCTTCTCTAAATAAATATGTAACCACCACTAAATTCTCAAAAAACAACACTTAACAAAATCGCCTCTAAATGAACAGTGACCATGCAACATATGAAAATTTTACTAACCATCATTACACTACTAAAAAGTTGTTTAAACCACTACTAGTTCACAAAAAACTTCCACTTCTATCCTGTTTTTATAGTTATTGTTTTAAGATTCTGAAAAGGGGAACTGTTTATCTTGCTTTTTATATAAAACTATTTAACTTCTTATCATGCCTCATTTTTTGATAAATTATTAATATTGGTATTATAATATAGAGACTTGATATAGAAAAACTATGTATGTCCAAAATATTGTATTTTTTCCCACACTGTGCACACCCATTCAGTAGTGTATGGACTCTGTATTTTATTTTTATATATAAAAAACAAAGGCACCACAAAGTGGCAGTGATGTTTATGTGATATGGGTATGATTATCTACTTGTGAGATGGTTGTACATTCACCACATATCACATGGAGTCATTGTTTCTTATTTTGGTTATCCTTTATGGTTATTGTAAATGTTTTGTGAAGTTTAATATTTACACTTCAATTTTTTATTTCTACTATTGTTACTTCTTTGATTATGGCATATTTTTCTTCTGGTTATAGTTTTTACTAATGTGTATATATATATACACACACCATTCATCTTGTTTTAACTAGGGTGAAATTATTCCCATTATTTATTGTTTGATGTATGGGTGATAATATTCAGCTCATGGGGATCCAGAATGCCCTTCTAGTCAGTGGAGAATCGGTTTGGGTACTAGTTTCAGAGGGTATTTCGATTCAATTTATTAAATAGATATATTTTGAAGTGATTCGAACACGAGTTAAGGGATTTATATTACAATCCCATTTTTACTAGGATTGTTTGTGATCATATTTCTGATGAAGAAATTATATGACCTATCTCTCAAGAATACCAATAATTTTCTTATTTTCCAGTTATTTATTGAGATTACTTTTTTCCTTCCATTTTCCTCTCTTTAAGAACTCAAGAGACATAAAAATGTTTTTTCTTCGAAAACCATATTTATTTATCTCTTTAATCAAAACTAATTTTCATCCATATCTATGTTTTATAAATGTGTTTTTAGGAATGTTTTTAATATTCTCATATAAATGTTTAAATTCATTTTTACCCATGATTAAATTTTTACAAAAAAATTAAATTAAATATTATTTCCATTTTATAAACGAGGTATTTTTGAATTTTTATTGAAAATGTGAATGGAATATTTATTTTAACATATAATACATGAACAAGAATTTCCCTCCATCATGATTGATAAATGCTTTGAAGTTTCCCTTACAGGTTTTCTCAGTTCTTTTAAAATAAAATTTTTCCTTAATTTTTATTATTTATTTATTTTAAAGTTGTGTTTTTAAAATGAAAAATGTATTTTACAAAAAAAATATTCCAAGTAATGTTTTTTAAAAATTTCATTTAAGATAAAATAATTCGATGTTACTTCTATTTTAGCATGGATATGATCTGATGATACCATCCTTATTATTTATCTTGATGTTTTATGATTATGATGAGGATACTTTTACAAAACTTATTTATTTTCCATAGGTTATTCATTAAAATATTTTTATGAAACCCCTATCATTTTTAGGGATTATACAATTTTGAATATTTTATGATCTTGTGGTGCACATATGGATTTTTCTCCTTATATTATACGAGGGAACAAAGTTTTATATCCCTCCAATGAATTGTGTAAATATGGATATCACATGAGATAATAAATATTGGAATGAGGAGTGAAGTGAGTTCAGTTGGGAACTCTATCTTCTATGATTGTATTGTGAGTGAACCTTGACTAAGGATATGATAGATTGGATAGGGAACCCAATAAAATATGATAGTATTTGAATTGTGTCTTGATTAAGGAAATTATTTTCAATTATTATGTGTTTTCTGTAAACTTATATCTTATGTCATTGTGTTTCTCTCATTGATCATGTTCCTTTATTCCTTTATGATTCATGTTTTATGAACTACAAAACATTATTTCATGACTCAAGATTATGATTATTAAAATAAAGGGTATGGTTTTAAAATGTTATGCTCATGTTCTCATACTCTTATGAGCATGTTATATTTATGTGATCATTGAAATCTCACTTGTTGAACCCATTAGAGTATCTTAGGTCACCATTTCTTACATTTAATTTCTCCAAGTTATGAAGAATTGTTTTAAGTATGGTATGTCTTAGAGGGATTATAGTTATAAAGATATTAGTGGGAGATTATAATATCTCTTATCAAAAAGTTTTTATGTATCTAACTTTCTAAATTCATTTAAACAACATGATTTTGGGGTGGTTTGTAATGTTATATATTGAATATTCATCTAATAAGATGTGATATTTATGTATGAAAAGTATGGGTATCTATAAAATTGGGTTTTAATAATTTTTATCACCTACATTGTAAAAACACACATTCTCACAATATAAAAACCTTAGAATTGAACTTACAAATATGGTGTAAAAAACACATACTTTACAATTCTTACTTTTATATCGATAAATATGACCCATATTTAAGCATCCAAAATATAAAACATCAAAATGAAAAATTGGATCACTTATATACCCAAAGAACTTTTAGACTTAGAGTTTTAGATAATTAATAATTTTTATAGTGTATATATCTATAGAGTTTCCATTTTTACCACAAAATAGGTTCATTATAAAGACATGCATGTTTTTCCAAGGTAAAGTCTACATGTGTAATGATGAATTTATTAACTTTTCTACTCATCCTTAATCCCTTTGAAAATAATTTAAAAATATGGGATGAGTAGAAACTGTTTAGTAAGGGGAATAAAATAGTGAAATCCATTAATCTATTACTCCAAATATATATATTTATTTATGAAAAACACTTTTGGGAAAAGTGATAACCAGTCCAAACACAGGAAACAGTCAAACAACATGATATGAAATAGAAGAATTTATGAGTTACAATTTGATCCTTTTAAATACCTTTACTCTAAGGAGAGTCCATTAGAGTTCGGGATCATACTCATCCGGATCTTCATTGAGGAGGTTTTCAAAGATGTAAACTATCCTATCCCAAGTTTGTATGAGCTCTTCCATAGTCATCTTCTACCCATTGAATCCATGTGCTAGAATTACAAGTTGTTTAGGGCCCCATGCACCCTTCTCCTGGGATAGGTTGGCTGGGAACTACCTCCCTATCAGCATGTAAAATTCTACTTGCATAGTGATGACCTCCAAGATCTTATCCGAGAATTATTCCTTGCAATCGAGGATGGTTTTCCACTCTTCACATTCCATCAATTCACTCCTGCTTGAGGAATGATTGATTCAATCATCTCTTTTCTTATATCTGCTAGGTCAGTGGTTAATGGTTCCCCTATAGGTGGTTCAAGATCCTTTGTAGAATATATCCCAACCTTCTTGGGAACCTTCTAAGGAAACTACCCTTTGCTTTAGGATCTGCTGACAATAGGGCTAGGTAAAAACATTTAAAACCCATAAAATGAAAATAAAAACAATTTTTGGAAACTTAGAGAATTTTATTCATAAAAAAATGTTAAATTCCCATCATAAATAATAAGAGACCAATTAAATCCATAGATAAAACTTCTAGGATAACTCACTCTATCTTTCCATTGAAGACAAGGAACATTATCCATTACATTTGAGAGATATATCTAACTCATCCATTCATACAAGTTATATATGGATCACCCAATTGCATACTATGTATCGATCTCACCCATTAGTATATGATGTATTGTGGTCACCCATAATCTTATATAATTATCAAGTACTATAAAATAAATAAATTATTTTAATCTTTTACCTTTTCCTTTAAAAACCCTTTGAAATCTCTTTTCAACCCACATGAAAAACATTTTTGGATAATAAAATACATTTCTAACTTTTTAAAAATATTTTCAAAACTAAAAAACCCATAAAAAATGGAATAATTTTTTTAATTGATGAAAACATGAATTTCTATCGAATAATGAAAACATTAAATAATGGTTGTCATAGTGGGAAAAGTTGTTGACTTAGTATATGTTAAAATTTAACATTATTTTTTCCCTTCTTGTCAAACCATTTGGTAAAAATATTGCTTTTGAAAAATATTGAAGGAAATGAAAGAGAAATAAAAATTATTTTATATTTCATATATATCAATATAAATATATCCAGTAAATAATCCTAAGAATATATACTTGGAATAATAAAATTTATAAACAAATATTTAAAACATTTAAAACAATGTTTCAAGTTAAAGTGTATTTTACCGTGAGTTTGAATTATCACATACATTATTTATCTTCCCAAATAATAAAATTATATTATTTTTTTAATTTCTTATTAACAAATCTCATTAAAAATATTTTATTTTTTACCATGTTATATTTAATTACTTAATCAATTTTGTTCACATCTGACATTTTGATGATATTCAAATCATATATCCAAAATTACTTCAATTGGTTGGATTTGGACAATGATTTCATTATTTAGTAATGTTCAGAATAATAATTATGATAGAATTATCAATTTTATATATTAATAATACTTTTAAAACCAACCCTGAAATATAGTTATGAAAAATTTAATACATTACAATTATGGAGATGGAAACCCATGCATACACATGAGTAACATTTCAATTTTACAATGATCATGATAAAAATATGGTAAGTATTTATTTTAACTTTTGAGAATTATTAATATATCATAAATTTCATATTCTCTCTTTTTATACCAGCCATATGATGCAGTGATGAAAAATTATTCAAGTCTGTACATGGACGGGGTAATCCAGACATACCCATTAATGACATTATCATTTTTGAATGAAGAGAAAGTTAAGATGAATAGAAGATATATTAATTTTCTAGAATGATTATTATATCGTGAATATCATATATATACATCAAATACATCATTATAACTTGTTGTGATAGACGATGATGGAAAGTGAAACACATCGCTTCGTGGAGGTGGTTGTCCATACGTGCACAAGAACAATGCTATCATTACCCATTTGATAGAAGAGGATATTGACATTGATTATTAAATTTACATTATTAAATCTTAGTGCATGGAATATATTTATTTTTTATATTTCATCATGTTTGAACAATATTTTAAGGAGGTGGAAGAAGAAATAAATTGAAAATACTTTTTTAAGAACTATACCTATTCTTTAGAAAACTTCTATATGTTTACAGAAAATCCTTCCTAGTATAATTTTATAATCAAAATAAGTCCTCTTGGATTTGGGGAGTGATTTTTGGGAGAGTCTTGGGAAGAGATATCTTGAAAAAGAGTGTTTAAAAGGTTTAAGGAAGAGAGGAGATTATGAGCCGATTTATAAGTGACGGGAGGGGAATTATTAGAATTTATTATAGTACTAAATTAATATAAATTAAAATTCATTTAAAAATTACCCTGAATTGATATAATTCTATTTTATATGGGTATAATTCTGAATATTATCGTGGAATAAAATGTGTATATGATTTGTCTTTGTTTTCACCCATATCTCTTAGTTTTAACCCTCTATTAACCCTTTTGAAAATTACCATGATATGAATGTTTATTACTATTTTGGGGTCAATAAAGTTAAAATAAAAAGAAAATAAACCCATAAATGGACTATGGTTTATATTATCAACCTATCCCATTAACTTGGTAGAATATATAATTTTTTTTATTTTTAATTCATTTTATAATTTTTTTTTTTAAAATATCACTATTGTAATTTTTGGAGCTATTCATTTAAATAAATTTTTTAAAAAATGATTATAAAGGAATTAAAATGTAAACCATTAAAACATATATAATGTATTGTATTTATCTATGAAATTAAAAGGACAATATAAATCACCCAAATAAAATTACCTTTTGAGTTTTCTACTACTTGTACAAGCACTCTGTCTGTATTATGTAATGATCTAAGGTAATTATTTCATCCCTAAAAATTAAAAACAAATTACCATGGTAGGAAAATAATTTATCCTCATAATAACAATTTATAATCAATTATATTTTTTTTATCCTTATCCCAAAATATTATACATATTAAAAGAAAGAGAGTGACATTTTCGACATTATATCTTTAATTTTTACCATGATAACAAAATGAAATGAAAAAAATAAAGGGTCCTTATAACCAAATTTGGAAATTATGTTTTCAAAATTTGGAATGAATTTTATCCTATTAAATTTATATATGCTGTATACATTACTTCTAATATTAGAACATATAATGCTTAAAAACATTTTTTAGGAAAATAACTGATTTTTGAGTGGAAATCATTTCCCATTGAAATAAAGTAATAAAATGATTTATATTTTTTTTTGGGTTAAATAAAAAAATAAGGATTTTATATTTTTTTCAATCAAAAAATGAACTAAATCTTCCATCCAAGCCATTAAATTCAAAGATCTAATTTTTTTTAATTTAAATAAAATATAAATTTTTATTATGAAAGTCAATATCGAGTTCCCAATTTAAAAATAATGTTCTAAAATAAATTAGCTCACTCCATAAGAATAAATTTAGTATTAATAAACTCATACAATATGGTAAAATAATGTTTTATGGTTATTTTAATGTTTTAACCTATATTTTTAATGTTGTTTCCCCCATTTTACACTTTACAAGTTTGAGAAATTTCACCATAATTAGTATCATTAATTCCTACAAATAAAAGGAACCTATTTTAAAAATATAAAACAATTGATTCCAAATATGGAATTAATTTTTAAATATTAAATTACTATAAGTGGTGGAAATTAATTTATGTTAAAACAAATTTAATAAAATAATGTTTTTAGAAAAATATGTTTTATGCACTAAGATAAACATATACCACAATATTGTATAAAACTGATTGAGAGGTAAATAATTATATCATATATAATGAAATAATAAAAATGTTATTTTTATATCAAATTCAAATCATAAATGTACTTTCTAATTATAACTAATGATAGTTCAAAACGTTGGTATTTTTCACGATTCTCTGAAAAATCAATCTTCCTGGAAAAATACCAAAATTTAATCCTATATTAATTTTAATATGATAAATTAAAAAATTATATCATTTTTATTGAATAAAATTTATAAAATTTCATCAAATTAATTATAATGTTCACCCAAAAAATTAATAAAAACCATTTTTAAAGAAAACATATTTTTGAAGCATAAAATGACATTTCATGAAAAATGAGTACTTATTTCATAAGAATTAATCAATAAAGTTATATTTAGTAGGAACTATATATATATTTCACAATGTATTTAATAATATTCACACCCACTAATTAAATTTCTAGGTTATAACTATAACATTTAAATATTAATATTTCATGTTTTACTTAACATTGGTGGTCCATGATACTGAATATAGTGTTCTTTTATTATCTAAAGATATTATATTCTACCCCATTTTAATAAATTTTTTCCTCAAAATTCTATCTTCATCTCAGTAATTAGGGGTTTTACATTAAAAAGAAAACCTTTCTTGAAAACCCACTTCATAAAAAGGGTTAATAAAAATTCCTCTTGAAATAGAGTGTATAAGATATACAAAGGTGATGTGGAATAACACATAACTTGGTTTCGAAATAGAACAACCTTTGTGGAAAGTTAAAATATGGGAATGACAGAAAAATATAATGTCTGAATAATTATGGAGAGTGAAAGAAAATATTGATCACAAGAAAGTAAAAGATCAAGATAAATTTAATGACCACAAAACAATAAATCAATGAGATGTGAAAAAGTACAATTGGTTTATTGGAAATAAAGGAAATTGGATAAATATTTTGTTTCAAGATCATTTTCCTAGATTTGAGGAAGTATGTTACCATTTATAGTATAATAATAATATAATATACTAACTTGAAAAGTATAATTTCACCCCTTAATCAGTTTCCACCAAAATATAATTTTTTTTTTCAAATGATGAGCTTTCAAGATGAATTTTTCATGCCAGAATCACCAAAATTAACTTATATTAGATCAAATAATCCACAAAAGGATAAAAATATATTCCTCCCATATTTAGATATTAACCTAAAATAAAATATTTATAAAAATTTAAGATAATATACCAAATGTATATACATTTGAATAAAGAAATAATACATTAATAACTAAAATTCAACAAAATACCAAGATTTATTCATTGATCAATCCATAAATAAATATACCTACATCCCAAATAACCTCAATAAACACGACATTAAATAATTTTTTAACTTTAAATGTAATCTCAAACCATTCTTCTTACATCCCCAAAAAATGTAATAACATTCTTCCAAAATAATACTTCCTATTAAACCTAATGGTTTCATATACCTCAACACAATAACATGCCTCCAAAAATTTCATCAATAACATCAAAATCCCATCACTTAAAACCTCAAAATGGGTGTCTATGAATTTAATCATATGGTCAACCTTAAACTTATAAACCCATAATGATATCCATAAATCTTAAGATATCCTCAAATGAAAACTTAATAATATCCAAAGTTTTTGAAACCCCATTCTGATACCAACTATAATAACACCAAACATGCACATTCAAATCCAGTGATAAGAACATCATCTTTACATTTTTGGATTTTATACCAAAAACTATGAATTAATTTTAACTATGAAAAATATATTATATTAAAAGTAAATATAGGATCACTTAAATTCCCAAGGACCATTTAGGGTTTTTTTGAATTAGGATAAACTTTTTCGAAGTGGAAATTTCTACACAATTCCAATTTTTCTCATAATTTTTTTTATTATAAATACTTTATTATTTTTTCTAAGGTAGATTCCCAATAAAAAAACTATGAATTTATTCACTTTTATACTCATCCTTAAGCCATGTGAAAAATCATTTTTTTATTTTTGATGTGAACAAATACCTCAGTAATGGAGATAGAATAAAGACATATTTTAGTCTAGTGAAAAACATAAAATACAATAAAATATTTACATTTATCAAAATATTTTATACGAATATATAATAAATCAAAAACTCATGAAGAACACATACATTGTTTGTCAAATAAAACCATTAAAACCCATATCAAAAAAATATTAACTCTTTTTGGAAACTTAGAGCATTATATTCATAAAAAATATTAATATAATGTTATAAATAACTGGATCCAAACTAAATCTGTAGGATAAACCTTAATTATTAACTCCATACTTATTTATTTTGAAGGTTAGAAATATTTCCCAATTCATCTGATAGATATATAAGGATCAACCATTTATATAAGATGTATTGGGATCACACGTTCATATAAGATATATCGGGATCACTCATTATTATTAGTTTTTTTAGGCTCACCCATAATAATGTATAATTATAAATACCATATAATTAATAAAAAATTTAATATTTCACAATTTCATCCTATACCCCTTGAAAAAATCTTTCAAAACCATATAAAAACATTTTTAGATAATAAAATACCATTTTACTTTTAAAAAACAATGATAAAATCTAAAATACCTAGAAAAAATGTAATAAGGTTTTTTATTTTAAGAAAAAATTAAAATTTTTAAATGATAAAAAACATAAAATAATGGTTGTGGTAGTTAAAAAATACATTGATGTCATATATTTTAAAATATAACATTCTTTTCTTCCATTTATACCAAAAAATTCTTTAAAAACATTCCTTCTAAAAACCATTGAAATAAATTCAAAAGATACATAAAATGTCCTTCATAATTGATTTATGTCTATATAAATATAGAGATAATTTGTTTAAGATTATTTACATGTAATAATAAGATTTAGAGAATAAATATTTAAATCATTTAAAAATGAGGTTTTAAGGTAAAGATTCCCTGACCTTGAGTCTCACTCTTTACATTTGTTTTTTATCTTCCTGAATAACAAAATTATGTTAATTATTTACTTGATTATTTTTTTTTAATTTTTATTATTCCATTTATTTTGTTTATCACCATGTTATATTTAATTACTTAATAAATTAAGTTCACATTAGACGTTTTGATGACATTCAACTCATATATCCAAAATTAATTCAGTAGGTTAATTTTGGTTATAGGTTTCATTAATAAATCATCTAATGAATAATAATCATGAAATAATTTTCATTATTTTTATATTAACTATACTTTTTTTGAAAACCATGAATGGTTATGAAAAATTATCTCTCTTATAATCATAGATACGATAGGTTGTATGTACACATGAGTAACATTTCCCTTTTTAACAATCATTATGGAAAGAATGAATGGATTTATTTTATATTTCCATATTTATTATTATATCATAAATATCATAATTTATATTTATTTTCCATCCTTTTGATTCAGTGGTTAAAAATCATTCACTTCGCTTTATGGAGATGGAAATCCATACGTATACATGAATGAATTTATCATTTTCAATGGATAGAAATGTAAGAAAATAGATGATATATTAATTTTCCAGAATGATAATTATGTCATAAATTTCATATATATTTATATTAAATATATCAATATAATGAACCATGATAGGTAGTGACAGAAGATGAAACACACCACTTCATGGAGGTGGTAATCTACACATACATAGAAATGATTTTTTTGTTCCCAATTTGATGGAAAATAGGATGGAAAAATATTATTCTATTTACATAATAACATATCCTTATATAAAAAATACCCATTTTAATATTTCATTATGGTTCAAGAATATTTGAAGGAAATAGAAGAAGAAATAGAAAAAAATTCTTGGTTAAAAATTATACCTCTTTTTTGGGAAACCACTATAGGTTTACACCAAAATCCTTCATTGTATGTATTTCTGATCAAACCAAGAACAATAGAAATTTAGGAGTGAATTTGGGGAGATACATGGGCTTGGATTGGCTGAACAATAGTGCTCAAAAGGTGTGATGAAGATAGGAGAGGAGGGTCCCTTTTATAAGTGAGGGGCGAAGCATTCTTAGAAAATTTTAAAGTATTAAATTAATATAAAGATATTTACATGAAAAAATTATTCTAAATTTATATAATTAAAATATTAGATGAGTATGAGTATAAATATTCTAATATAATAAAATTTGGACATGTTTTTATTTTTTTTCACCCTTATCTCTTAGTTTTAACCCTCTTTTGTCCATTTTGACAATTACCATGATATCAATGGTTTTCCCTATTTAGGTGTAATTAATGTTATCATAAAAAGAAAATTTTCCATTAAATATACCATGACTGATATTTTAAACCATAGACCACTCATGTTATCAAATATAATATTTTTTATAATTTTAAATCAATTAATAAAAAAAATTTAGTTATAAAATAACATTACTATCACGAACCGTCCCTCAGGGCCAGTGTCGTGACTACCCCAAAACCACCTTTCACAGGACAGGGGCTAGCGACTAGAACCAGAAAGACGTATCCCTAAAACGGGAAGACATTTCCTTTTTAACCTATACATACAAACAGTATAAGAACACAACCAGTAGAAACCATGAGGTAAACTGTAGTAGTAAAAGTGTGCTGAAATACAAGCCCAATTGTATAATACAAGTAAAACAGAAAATTAAAAATACTACTAAAAAGTACAGGACAACTCCTGGATCATCCTTCCGGGATCCTACCTAAAGGGTAGGTACAAATCATGATCAGTAGTCCCTGCGTCGTGTAACGCCAAATAGTCCACCTCCAATCGCGTCTGGTCCTAACTCCCTTAGCCTCGATCAACGATGTATGTCATCTACACAAGACACAACAATGTGGGGGGGTTTTATGCAAGGGTGAGTATAACGATACTCAGTATGTTCCTCGAGACCCACATAGGTCTCCCATAGTTCTACAAAGGAAAATCCACAAAGAGAGACCTAAAACTCAAATCACTAAATGATGGACATCAACACTACTTACGTATATACCAATACATATACCTAAGTTATCAGGATATACTCATCTCATACATGAGGGAAGAATAACACAAAGGTAACACCGGGAAGGTAGAAGTACCATAGAGGTAACACCACGAAGATAGAGTTACCACATAGGTAACACCATAAAGATAGAAGTACCACATAGGTAACACCACGAAGTTAGAAGTACTACACAAGTACCAAAATTAAGATAGAAGTACCACACAGGTAACACCAGGAAGATAGAAGTACCACAAAGGAAACACCATGAAGATAGAAGTACCACACCGGTAACAACACGAAGATAGAAGTACCACACACGTAACACCACGAAAATAGAAGTACCACACAAGTATTATCACGAAGGTAGAAGTACCACGCAGGTAACACTAGGAAGGTAGAAGTACCACACATGTATCATAAAGAAGCTAGAAGTACCTCACAGATAACACCAGGAAGGTAGAAGTACCACACAGGTAACACCAAAGAGTTAGAAGTACCACATAGGTAACACCACGAAGATAGAATTACCCCAAATGTAACACCACGAAGTTAGAAGTACCACACAGGTAACACCAAGAAGATAGAATTACCACACAGGTAACACCACGAAGATATAAGTACCACATAGGTAACACCATGAAGATAGAAGTACCCCACATGTAACACCATGAAGATAGAAGTATCACATAGGTAACACCACAACGGTAGAAGTACCACACAAGTATCATCACAAAGATAGAAGTACCACACAGGTAACACCAAAAAGGTTGAAATACCACACAATTATCATCACGAAGATAGAATTACCACATAGGTAACACCATGAAGGTAGAAGTACCACACAGGTAACACCAATAAGATAGAAGTACCACACAAGTACAACCACGAAGATAGAAGTACCACACAGGTTACACCACGAAGTTAGAAGTATAGATGATTAGTCATAAGGCTAGATCATCTTATTATATTAATTAGAACTACTTCTGACCCACACAGTATCGATAGGTAACTAAAATCTGCTGACCCACATAGGATCACTGAGTGCCGACCCACATAGAATCGGTATGCGCTGACCCACACAGGATCTCTGAGCACTGACCCACATAGGATCTAACCCACAGAGGATCGGTATGCACAAACCCACATAGGATCACTGAGCGCTGACCCACACATGTTCGATAGATGCTGACCCACACATGATCAATGTTCTTCCTTCATGTTACAACCAGCCATAATATTCCTCACACCCGATGTGCTCGAGCTCAGTGGAATCTGCCCCTCGACATATCGATCATACCTAGACCACCACTAAGATTCAAAAAGGAGTAAACCAAAGGACAACCATGTTTTAAGGGTTCCAATGCAACTAACGGTGCATCAATCAGATGCCCGATCTGTGAGTTATAAGCGTTTTTATTCCGGGGGCCGATTGGATTCGAGTTCAATCCAACCCATCCATACACCAACTCTATCCAAAAAAATGTGAAGTATACCAAAATGAATTTCTCGATCTAAGGATCCCAATGCCATAGAATTTTCGTCAAACAGACATCCAGTTCTCAAGATATGGTCCTTTAAGTGTTTCTGGGTTTGGTAGGACCTAGGTCCTGTCAGACCCGGTTGGCCCGACCCGAACCGGCCTGGTCTGGGATGGTCCATGATGGAATCAGCTTGGTGGGCCGAGGTCCGGCACAATACACAATGGGGTGGCCTGACCTAGAAAAGGGCGGCCCGCCACGGCGACCCGCTGGGCAGGCAGCCCGGCCACATGGGGTGCGACCCAACTGCATGTGGCATGGCTTACAGGGGGGGGGGGAACTGCTGTCCGCCTGAGCTAGAAAGAGGGGAATGTTTCCCCCTAGTATCCCAAATGTTCTGGAGGCCATTTGACTTCGTGAAATGATGATTCCATGTTGGCACTGGCCAATCACCACTAAACCCACTAGAGGTGCGGGTTCTGCCTCTACCACAACTTCGGCCGTAGTGATCTACTCATCGATGACGTGCTAGTCGTGCCACCTTCCTACTCACCGACGATGTGCTGGTTGCGCCGCCTCCACTTCTGGGATCGACCGATGTTCCCTCCACCTTCTCCGACCACCATGGAGGATGATCCGCGACCCCTAGCTCACCGGTGGCACGTGATGGTGCGCTACACCTCCTCTGTGGCCTGTCGATGCTGGCCGCTCTGATGACCACTGCAGATTTCTACTACGGCCTCCTCTTATGGTGTGCGTCAGTACGCCGCCTCCTTCTTAGCTGGTCGATGTCACTGCACCGACGATATTCCATTGAGGGCGTAAGGGTAGAAAAGTAGTATAGGGTTTAGGCTGGGTTCGTTAGGCCTGTGCCCTCTGCGTTAGCCCGTAAACAAGAGGTAGGATAAAGGGGTTTAATAAATTCACTCGAATTTAAATCAAGAATCAAACCCCTACATCATGAATGATGGTGAGCGCACATTTATGAAAGTGGGTTGGTGTTCGATGTCCTCTGCAACTAGATTCCAATGGAACCGCTCGTACGTCGATCTTTGGTTTTTGGTTCTGTGTCGCTCGTCACCGCCTGCTGGAACCGACTCTGTCCTTCAAGGGATTAGCATCTCGGCACTTAGTTAGCACTTCATTGCTTGGCGACGTAGTGCCGATACCCCTCCCCAAGCTTTATATAAACAAGAGAGGGGGAGGATAAGTAATGAAGTTGGTAATTATTGGTGGTTCATTAATTAGGAATCTTCTTAATTTACCAACGTTGTTGTTACTTAGATAAAATAGTCATGACATTTAATGGCTTGACACATCACTGTCCCCACAGTCCGTTTGTCCGTTGAAGGGTAATAATGAAAATAATATAATCAAATAATTTTATTTTCTTTCTTTTAAAAAGTCACCAAACTAAAATTTTTCTCCAGACCTACTGTGGTCAACGTAAAGTCTCACTTAAGCGAATCCGGACGCTGCAGATTCTATGATGCCCTAGGATTTCAAATTCGAGTACTGGTTCAAAATTTAGGAAACTCTGATCATGAATTTACTAAACGTACCCAAAAAAGAAGTTCAGAAAATTATTTACAGTCACCCTCGACTCGTGCTGGTCAAGGTTAGGCTCTGCCTAAGGAGAACACGCCTTCACAGGCTCAATGGTACTCTCGGATTTTCAATCCGAGTTACCGTTTATAAGCTATGGATTTTACAATAAAATAATTTTCACTTAATTATTTTATTAACAGAAAAAAAATCACTTTCACTGGTGGCTTGCGTTGGCCAATGTTAGTATCTACCTAAATAGATAATACCATCACAAGCTCAGCGGTGGTCTCAAATTTGTAATACGAGTCACCGTTCATGAGTTATAAGCATTTTAAAAATAAAATAAATTTAATTATTTTATTTAAACTTATTCCTTTTTTGGGTTTTCTTACACGAGGCCTGTGCTGAGTAAACTTAAGTCGCATTTCGAGTAAACCCGCCATCTTGAACGCAACAGTGCCCTCTGAATTCTGATCCAGGAAACATTTTAAGAGTTATTCCACTTTTTCTGTAAAACTGCTTACACGTGCTAATTAAAGCATAACAAAACATCGACAGATCATTCTGGGAATTAGGGTCTCAAAATCACGTGCCGTCAGATTTCGCAGTCTCGAAATAATTCCGTATAATTAAAAAATATTATACAAAAAATTATGGGATAGTATATTCTCCCCACCTTAGGGCTTTACATCCCCAAAAGCCAAAATAAAGGAAAATCAAAAAAATGAGAGTACTGAGCATGATTCTGAGCCTCCCACACCTAGGTTCTCTCTTGGAGGTCTCCCTTCTGCCTCCGAACTCACACCAGAGGGATCAACCATCCACAAAGGACTCGCTCCTATTGATCCTCTATCTCCACCAAGAACTCCGTAAAAGTCACCCCATCATCAATGTTCATCTCTCCCTAGTCCATAATGTGCAATGGATCATGCACGCATCTCCTCATGTACAACACATGGAAAAAAATATGCATTCAGTGCATCTGTAGGGAAAGAGATAGAGGATATGTCACCTTGACCACTCTACTGAGAATCTAGAAAGGTCCGATGAACCTTGGAGATAACTTCCATCCCTGGCCAAATATTCACAAACCTCATCGAGTTGAGACCCGTAGGAAGACATGGTCTCCCTCCTCCTGTCGGCATAAGACTTCTGCGGGCTCTATATAGTCTTCAATTGATGAAAAGCGAGGAATCGTGAAACAAACTCCACCATTTCTTCCTTCAACCCCATCCACCAGTACTGACGCTGGAAGTCCTAGTACACCTTTACCACACCAGGATATACTACTAATGGGATTTATTGATCTCCCTCAACACCTCCTCCTAATGCGTCAGTGGTACCATGGTGCATCCTTTGAAGAGGATAACATAATCCGCACCTTTAGAAAATCCCTCAGGAGACCGTGCTGAGGATATCTGAGCACGTCGAGCCTCACAGTCAATGACTCAAGAGTGACCCCCAAATTTTCTGAAGAATTGGGGTATTGAAAGTCATAAACTGGAGGTAAGATGCTCCATCTTTATCCATGAAGGATATCCACAGTGCGGCTAGCTTCTCCAATGCCTCGCTTAGTAGTTGTAGCCAAATCTCCAGTTGAGTACGTCTGCAACCATGTTCCCATTCCTAGAAGTATAGACTATCTAAAAGTCATAGTCCTATAAGAAATATAGCCATCATCATTGTATCAACTTCTGAAAGATCTACTAACACTTCTCTGTCCACAATAAATGCTCCCCCTTCATCATCAAAGCTGAAAAGGGTTCCACTACCCTGGAGAAGTGTAGTTAGAAACTCCGATAGTAACCTGCCAAAGAAGAAGTACCTCTCCCTTCGACAAGGTAATCTTGGAAATATCTTGTGAAAATATGTCCCCACACTCTGCCACTCCTGTTGCGAACTAAAAACCCAAAACTCCCACTGCCACAAGAGTAAGGCTGGGTGACTGAATAGTGATCAACTGCACCCTCCTATGCATGAGTTTATCCTATGCTACCTGGGTTTCCTTTTCCACTAACCAAGGAAAACCCCATTCCAATGTTGTAGATAAACCACAACCTTTTTTAATAATATTGACATTCTGTGTATGAAATGTGGATGTTCAGTCTATACCCAAACTAACTCCATAAGGTCTCGATGCTTCCACCAAGAGGTTCCAACAAAAACTATCACCTCAAGGGTCGTATCACACCATCAACATAAGTGTGATTTTAGAGTCTCCTCTCCAAGGTATCTCCAGACATAAGGGTTAAGTCAACAGTTTAACCATAAACACTAGGTATTGAACAAGATTCATGGAAAGAAGGAATGATTAGTTCCTATGCCTATTAATATGGCACCTAATAGTAGACACAGACCGTACCACTAATCATTCCTCGAGCCCTTGGGTCACACTCGTTAACCGCATGCATCTACTCCCTTACCCTATCCTCTAGCTCCCTGAGCCTGGTGGGGACCACATTGGGGTGGTGGTTGTAAAATGTCAAAATGTATACCACCTCATGATGCTATCCCTGCTCCATTTCTACATCTTCTACCCTGTAGATTTATCTTTCCTTAACACCTTCTATTCTGAAAACATTTTACACGCCTAAGTCTTTGAGACTGGAATCAGTTTCCTGCTTTCCCCTACTAACATTCACTGGCTGTATCCACTCAGCTAAAGAAAATTAAACCACAAAGGTTCTCTCTAGCACCCTAACATATGTAGGAATGCATAGAGGAATAGTGATGGCTTAGATATCCCTAAACACACCTCACTCGGAGGTCCGAGCCCTGAATCACTTATCGTACTATATTTATTGAGTACCCAGGATAATCGGTACACCTCAATGAATACTCATCTACCGACATGTCGTCCCACCGAAGCTGTAGAAGATCTTGGGAACACTCACCCCTTAGCTTTTTATGGCAAGAGACCCCCTTCTCTGAGGAAGGTTATTAAGCTTGTCCAAATAAGAGACCCCTCTTCACAAGATCAGGGTAATCTAAACCCTGTCATCATCCTACTGATCCATGAAAAGGGATATCTACTAGAACCATCATCTGATCGAATGGATACCTGGATAGATGGAAACTTAGTCACCTCGTCAAGATAGTCCTTATCCGCCTGTGAGTCGGGATTGCTTTGAAACCTGAGGGGTATCTGATTCTGAAACACATGTAGGGAACTAAGACTACATGTGTCCTCTACCGGTACCATTGGTTGTAACTGCTGACCAATATGCAGTGATATAGCTGGCACACTATCTGAAGGTACCATCTCAGGAAACTGTCCACGTACCAAAGCCTCATCACTATGCAGACCATCCTCATGGTCACTCACTAATAGAGACTAGCTTCTTGGATCACTATCTGATCTGTTGGTGTCCCAACTAGGAGGAAAACTATTGACACAGCCTTCAGCCCGTTCTCAAATTCCTAGGGATCTATCTCTCCTCAGAACCTTGGAGCTCTCTGCCACTGAAACTCGTGAAATGTGCTCAGTCAGCGTGCAACCTCTACTAGTGGGGCTGGTGGAATCTGCTACCCAATGTGTGGTGGTGCTACTGGTGCACCACTCAAAGGTTCTAACACCATAAGAGGCCCCTACACTGAAGCCTAATCCCTCAGTGGTCCATCATCGTGTACTCTCATAGGAATCCTGGATGGATGTCTACGTGGTGACAACTTGAAAGAAACAGATTCACCATAGTCAATTAGTTATACCTGGTGATATGACTCAATGAAATGATAAAGAAAAACTTTCCAAAGACACACAGAATCAGTGTTTTCGTACATTAAGTCAAAAATCATAATTCAGGGTTTTTTGTATGGATACATCAGCCGCCACACCAACACTAGATTCCCCAAACTGAAAACCAAACTCATAACACTCAACACTATTTCCACATAGAAAAGATCAGAGTCCTAGTTCTTCGGTTGGCCCGACTTCCCTGATACCAATTTGTCACAACCCGTCCCTCGGGGCTTGTGCCGTGACTACCCCAAGACCACCTTCCATAGGCCAGGGGCTAGTGACTATCACCGGAAATGCGTATCCCTAAAACAGGAAGACATTTCATTTTTAAGTTGTACAGACACATATTACAAGAACACAAAAAGAAGCAACCATGAGGTAAACTACTGTAGTAAAGGTGTTGTGAAATTAAAAGGTGTTGGAATACAAGGCCAACTATAAAGTACAAGTACAACTGAAAAGTACAAATACAACTGAAAAGTATAGGACAACTCATGGATCCTCTTACGGGGATCCTACCTGAAGGGTATGTATAGCTCACGATTAGTAGTCCCTACGCAGCGTCACACCAAATAGTCCACCTATGAGCATGTCTGGTCCTGGCTCTGTCAACCTTGACCAATACTGTACGTCTTCTGCACAAGAAACAACAAGGTGTGGGCACAGCCCATGCAGGGGTGAGTATAATGATACTCAGTAGGGACCCTGAGACCCCTGTAGGTCTCCTAGAGTTCCACAAAGGAAAATCCACAAAGCGATACCTCAAACTCAAAGCATGAAGCGATAGACATCAACACTAATTAGGTATATTCCCATAAAAATACCTAAGTTATCAATATATACTCATCTCATACATGAGGGAAGAATACCACAAAGGTAACACCACGAAGGTAAAAGAACCATAGAGGTAACACCACCAAGTTAGAAGTATCACACAGGTAAAACCACGAAGTTAGAAGTACCACAAAGGTAACACCACGATGTTAGAAGTACCACACAGGTAACACCAATATGATAGAAGTACCACATAGGTAACACCACGAAGATAGAAGTACCACAAAGATAACACTACAAATATAGAAGTACCACACTGGTAACACCACAAAGATAGAATCACCACACAGGTAACACCACAAAGGTAGAAGTACCACACATGTAATATCACAAATTTAGAAGTACCGCACAAGTAACACCACGAAGGTAGAAGTACCACACATGTATCACCACAAATATAAAAGTACCATAGAGGTAACACCATGAAGGTAAAAGTACCACACAGGTAACACCACGAAGATAGAAGTATGACACATGTAACACCACAAAGATAGAAGTACCACAAATGTAACACCACAAATTTAGAAGTACCACACAAGTAACAACACAAAGATAGAAGTACCACATAGGTAACACCACAAATATAAAATTACCACACAGGTAACACAAGGAAGATAGAAGTACCACACAGGTAACAACACGAAGAGAGAAGTACCACACATGTAACACCATGAAGGTATAAGTACCTCTAATGTATCATCATGAAGATAGAAGTTCTACACAGGTAACACCACGAAGGTAGAAGTACTACACATGTATCATCACGAAGATAGAAGTACTAAACAGGTAACACTAAGAAGGTATAAGTACCACCCAGGTACACCATGAAGATATAAGTACCACAATGGTAACACCACGAAGACAGAAGTACCACACAGATACCACCATGAAGTTAGAAGTACAGATGATTAGTCGTAAGGCTAGATCATATTATTCTATTAAGTAGCACTGTTTCTAACCCACACAGGATTGATAGGTAACTAACCCCCGCTGACCCACATAGGATAGATAGGTAACTAACCCTCGTTTACCCACACATGATCTTAACTACATAGGAGCAGTATGTGCTGACCCACATTGGATCGCTGAGCACTGACCCACAGAGGATATGACCCACACATGATCGGTATGCACTGAGCCACAAAGGATCACCGAGCGCTGCCCCACATAGGATATGACCCACACAGGATCATTATATGATGAATCACATAGAATCGCTGAGCACTGACCCACACAGGATCGATATATGCAGACCCACACATGATCGATGCTCTTCCTTCACGTTACAGCTAGCCATATGATTCCTCTCACCCGATGCACTCGAGATCTGTATAATATGCCCCTCGAGATATCGTTCATACCTAGACTTCCACTAAGACCAATAAAATAGTAACCTAAAAGACCAACATGTTGTAAGGGTTCCAACACAATAGATGGTGCGTCAATCGGACGCCCGATCTGTGAGTTATAAGCGTTTTAGTTCTAGGGGCCCGGTTGGATTCGGGTTCGATCCAACCTGGATGTACACCAACTATCTTAAAAACACAAGTGGAGTATACCAAAACTTCCGTCTTGATCCAAGGATCCCAATTCCGTAGGAGGTTCATCAAACAAATGTCCGGTTCTCATGACATGGCCCTTTAAGTGTTTCCGGGTCCGGTCTGACCTGGCCCGACCCGGTCTGGGAGGGGCTAAGGCGGACTTGGGCAACTGGACTGAGGTCCGGTCTGGACCGACCTATAAGGGGGAGGCCCATAAAGGGTGGACCTCAAAGGGAGGCCCTCAAGGGAGGCCTAGCCTACAGAAGGGCGGCCCGCCAGGGAGTACCGACCCGCAAGGGGGCAGCCTGCTGGGCAGGCGCCCTGCTAGGCTGGCGACTTGGCCACGTGTGGCGCAGCCCAGAGGGGGTTGACCAATATCCACCTGAGCTAGAAAAGGGGGAATGTTTTCCCCCAATATCCTGGATGTCCCAAAGTCTATTCCACTTCGTGAAATAGTGGTGCCACATAGGCGCCGCCCGGTCATCGCAGAACCCACCAGAGGCGCGGGTTCTACCTCTACTGTGGCTTCGATTGCGACCCTCTGCTTTCCGGCAGTATGCTGGTCACACCGCCTCCCCTTATGAAGTTGACCGATGTTCCACCTGCCTTTTATGACCACCGTGGCTGATGAACTATGGACCCTTTCTCTCCGGAAGTGAACGATGATGGACCACACCTCCTCCACGACTGGCTGGTGTCAGCCGCTCCAATGACTGCCGCAGCTTTCTGCCATGGCCTCCTCTTGCGGCCTACATCCACAGGACACCTCTTTCGTAGTCGGTCAGTGTTGCTGCATCGATAGTATTCCACGGAGGGTTCAAGGGTAGCAAAGTAGTGAAGGGTTCGCACTAGGTTCATTAGTCCCACGCCCTCTGCGCTAGCCCATAAGCAAGAGGGAGGATAAATGGGTTCAATAAATTCACTTAAATTTAAAACAAGAATCAAACTCCTACATCAATAATGGTGGTGAGTGTGAGTTTGTGGAAGAGGGTCGGTGTTTGCAGTCCTCCGCAACTAGCTTCCAATGATTCCGCTCATTTGTTGATCTTTGGTTCATGGTTTAGTGTCGCTCATCACTGCCTGCTAGAACCGGCTACGTCCTCCAAGGGTTTGAAGTCTTGGAACTTGGTCAACACTTCATTGCTTGGAGAAGTAGTGCCGATACCCCTCCCCAAGATTCATATAAATAGGAGAGGGGGAGGGTAAGTAACCGCGTTGGGAATTAATGGTGGCTCATTAATTAGGAAGCTTCATAATTCCCCAATGTTGTTGTTACTTAAATTGAAAAGTCCAGACATTTAATTGCTTGACACATCACTGGATCCACACTTCGCTTGTCCGTTGGAGGATAGGAATGAAAATAAAATAATAAAATAATTTTATTTTATTTCTTTTACAAAGCCACAAAACATAACTTTTTCTCTAGACCTACTGTGGTCAATTTAGAGTCTCCCTTAAGAAAATATCAATGATGTGGATTCAACAGTGCCATAGAATTTTTAATCCGAGCACCAGTTGAAAATTTATGAATCTCCACTCACGCGTTTGCTAAACGTACCCGAAATAATGTTCAGAAGATTATTAACAGTCACCCTCGACTCGCACCGGTCGAGGCTAGGCTCCACCTAAGGAGAACACGCCTACATGAGCTCAACGGTACTCTTGGATTTTCAATCCGAGTTACCGTTTAGAAGTTATGGATTTTACAATAAAATAATTTTCACTTAATTATATTATTAACGTCCAAAAACTAACTTTCACTGGTGGCCTACACCTGCCAATGTTAGTATCTTCTGAAAGAGAGAATACCCTCATGAGATCAATGATGGCCTCATATTTTTAATATGAGTATCCGTTCGTATGTAATAATCATTTGAAAAATAAAATAATTATATTTAATTATTTTATTTACAGTTATGCCATTTTTGGGTTTTCTCATAGGAGGTCTACGATAACTAAACTTAAGTCTCGGCTAAGGTAAACCTTCCATCATGAATGTAGCGGTGCACTCAGAATTTTAATTCGGGAAATTGTTTAATATATATTCCACTATTTTAGTAAAACTGCTTATGCGTGCTAATTAAAGCTTAACAAAACTTTGACGGATCATTCTGAGCACTCCGGGCCTCGGAATCACGTGTCGTCAGATTTCACGATCTCAAAATAATTCTATAGAATTAAAAAAATTATACGGGAATTTCGGGACATTACAATTATTATCATTTCTGTAAATATTAATTTTAATTAACTTTGAAAACAACATGAAATAAATGAAATTAGAATATAAATCTGCAAAAATTCTACAATGTTATATATATATATATATATAAGTTTTTTGTAATACTATACCTCACCCAAAAAAATTACTTTTATTGTTTTTAAAATTATTTACTTGAATTTTCCACTGATTTCCCAAGAACTATACCTACATTGTGTGAGCATTTAAGGTGATAATTTCATGAAAATAATTAAAAAATAAATTAAGATGATGACAAAATCATTTAAATGTCAAATAACCATTTATAACCAAACATAATTTTTTTATCCCCATAAAAAAATATTATAGATACTAAAATAAATAGAGTGTCACTTTTGACATTATATTTACTTAAAATAATATAAATATTATTATTAAAGGGAAGTGGTAGAGAATTAAAAAATATGTAATAATATTGGATATTCAACATTTAAAAGCACTTCTAATAAAATAAAGGCGAGTGTTGGATACATTTTAAGCCTTTTATCCTGGTTCAACCAATTTTAACTCATTCTAACCTTAACCATGATGATCATTTAATTCATAATTTAGGTTTTACCATAGGTGCAACAGAACCTTTGTGCGTATCAGGAATTTGGCTTGAGCACTGTCATGGGAAGAATAATAGTTAAATAAATTATTTAAATTATTTAAATTATTTATTTTTTACAATTAGGAAAAAACCTAATCACCTATACAAAATACTACTTATGGAAAATCCCTAGGGTTGTACACATAACCCTAGGGATTGATAGAGGAGCTATTGGGGTAAAATTATTGTATGATCAATGATGGATCATTCTTTGGAAATAAGTGCGACAACAAAGATTGTGAATCTCATCAACAACATCAACATGTGTTTGATCTTCATCAGTGGTTGATCCAAACTAAAGGTAGGGTGTTGTTTTTTTGGTTTACTTCCTCATTTATTTACACCGTGATGAATGCAAATTAATCCCACTAATAGATTTCTTCACTGGTTGATCATGATATGAAGGTATGGATATATTTTCATATAATATGGTAATTGATGATAATTGATAATCATTTGTCATTTATGATTTATTATTATCGTGTAATTAGATTTAGCCCAACCCAAACCATGTACATTGTTTTTTCATCATTTTTTGTATTATGAATTCCTCCCACTATTCTTCATGCATTCATCATTGATGTTTTCTTTGGATGGTGATTCAAAAAATACCCAATCGGAAATCATTTTATAATCACTCTTTGGAGAAGGAAATCTATAACACGAGTTTAGGTTTTGTATTTACAACATGGAAGAAATGAATGGGGGTGAACAAGGAGTTGTGATCATATTGGAAAATCCTATTTTTTTTTGATTTGGTGTGTGGTGATAGTGTAATGTGATGAAGATCAATTCTTATTTTGTTTAGATGGTCATAATAAAACCACTGATGTTGATCAGAGTTCAATAAGCTCTGATATGAAAATCATGGGTGATATCTGTGATGGATTAAGTGTCGGTGGAGGAAAAATTGGAACTATGTGAAATACCAATGGATTATGAAAAAATATTTAATACATGGTGTGAAATATAAAAAACACTTTTCATATGCGACCCTAGCTATGGGGGCTAGGGTTCCAGTGAAAATAAAATAGCACATGTCATATGGGACATGCCAAACACTATGTGATCCATGAAATATGACCCAGTATATATAATCGGGGTACATCGGTATAAACATGGACAAGAACATGGGTATGAACAGAGTACGTGAGCATGACCCAATACTCCAACATGACCAGGTAGTCTGACATGTCTAGGTACAAGGGCATGAACAAAGTACATGGGAACAACCTGTTACTAAGAAACGACCAGGAAACCATGCATAGATAGGTATATGGGAACAACCCAAGTAAACAGGCACGGCCTAAATTACATAGGCATGGCTCAAATCACATAGGAAGACCTGGGGAAGACAAAACACGCTGTTTTATTTTTCAAGGGAAGTGTGAGGCCCTTGTTATTTTCTTGGTGGGTCAAAATCTCTAAGATGTGTTCCCTCAATCAATCCTCATGAGGGTATAATAAGGAATCATCTACTGACCATAAGATATGGACCCTCTATAGGATTATTCTTTGATTGATTTTTCAGAATCCCTCTATGTGTCATGGGGTTGGATTATCTATCATTATATTCTTCCCTAGGTAGGGTTTTCAAGGAATTGGAATGACTAACATACCATCACATTGATTCCTTAGATAGAGGGTTATTCCATATAGGGTTCGGTATACCCCATATGACCCAGGATAGATCCCCTATAAATGTATCAATGTCTTCTAATTTCCATCGTATACTTATTCATGGTGAGGCCTGATAATAATGACCTCTCGAATAAGCACCTTCTATATTATCAAACTCATGGAATGGGTTCTCTAAGGTGAGAGTTACCTTGTAACCTCAAGCAGGAATTTATGTCTAGTTGTGAAGTTGTGATCTTACCATTGGACTTAGTATCTATCATGAGTATATCTATGCTATTATTGTTATGTATCAGAATTATATTGACATGCCTTTGTGATGATGAACTGACTACTCTCTTGATGCTTTATATTTTAGGACTTTGGGGTGTTCTACTAGGTATTGTTATACTCACCCCTACACAATCTTTACTAGAACCTGATTTATCTTATATAGATAAAAGTCTATTTAATTGAGTCCTTAGTGGAACAAGAGCATATGGAGCATAGATAATCTAGATATACCATGGTTCATACCATGTGTTTCATTTGAAAATAGTCTACTCCATTATTAGCAGGTTAGAATCTTTTACAGTTTTGGTGGGATTTAATTTTCCCCATTATGTATTTTGGTAATATTTTAGTACATTGATTGTGGGATATAGATGTATTCATGAATTTGGGTTCTAGTTGTCTTTTTTATCTTTCATTATGGTGTTGTTGTAATAGATATATGTGCATGCATGCATGAAAATTAGGCTAAGGCCTCCCATGTGCATGATATGACTACTTGGTTCTTATAGCTAGACCCTAACCTATTGTAGGTGGTCTTGGGGAGGCACACTCAGCTTACCACCTACCAGGTGGTCCCTAGTGGGTCAGGTCATGACATAGTGGTATTAGAGGGGTTTTATACTAGGAACATCGTTGTCAGTATTGTCTAGTTGTGAGGTTGGATTAGGAACTAGGTAAAGAGTGTTAAAGTGTTTCGAGTTAAATTTGGGCCAGAGAATCCAGTTTTGGTGTAGTGAGAAATGTATCCATTCAAAAGGACTCTAATAACCTGCATATTAACTCAACCCATGAAGGAACTAGTTATAGGGAAAACATTGGTACATGTGTTAGATATGAATGTGTTGCGGTTTCCATGTCCTTCTTAAGTGAGATCCCTAGATATAGTCTTGACCATGAAATATCTTTTCTATTTCATTATGTATCCATGATGATTTTTATCTAGGATTATGTAGAAGGATCATGAGGATGATCCACCTAGTGATGTGGATTCTATTTAGGGACCTGTGTATGGGGTGGTACCTACATGTGGTTTTCAATCATGCATGAATCCATTGAGCCATAAGTTTGACCAATAGTATTGATGAATGCAACTTACAAGTTGATCACCTGACATGAGTTTTAGAGACAGAGAGTACTTATGTTTTTTAAATGATCCATATCCTTAAGAATATAAAGAATGGATTGAGGTATTTATTCATGATTTTCACCATGATTTCGCACCTCTTGATTAGATGGTGGTCATAACAATGAGCCTTCTTCAGGGATTTGCAGGGTGATGGTGGAGTCTAGTGACTCTGACGTATGATGAGGTGACTCTTAAATGGACTGAGTTTGAGAATATTTTTAAATAGGATATATGTCTAGCTAAATTTTGAGCAATGTGTATCATATAGATTTTTCATCTTTAGTAGGGAAATATAAATGTTGTTGAATATTAATCAAGGTTCAATAACCTCTTATGATAATATATTGAAATGGTTTGTCATCCATTCTTCCATGATCATACCTTAAAATGGGGAATATTCCAAGATATTGGGGATGGAGTAATATGTCATATAATTCCAACATAAACCAGGGTTCTAGAGCGTGCTTTGGTAGTGGAGATATTTCTGTATGAGTAGACGTCGATGGTAGGTACTGGTTGTGGGCACTCTGAAGTAGATACTTTGGTAGATAGTAGCTTATGATATACATAGAAATATAGGGGATTGATATTCTTTAGAATATTTTCATAGTACAAAGGTTACGTAGTTCATGTCTATCAGGGCAGGTCTAGTCACTCGTGGGAGAGGTAGTGGTGCTCTTGCGATGGAAAATGATATCTCATATGTGATTGTTGGACTTGTCATACATATAATATAGATCTATTAAATTAATAACCCATACAGAGAAAATTCCTAGAGAAGTGAGGTATTATAGGTGGCGTTAATGACAGGAGAGCTAGGATAATAGCATGGGGTAGCTAGTGATTTGATCTGTTTCCACCACCATCCTCAGGTGGTCCAAACACAACTCAAGGATCTAGTGGTTAGGGATAAAAAAACTGAAGGTAGTGGAGGTCCATATACATGAGGATATAAAAATGATTATAGGTTTGATATGTATCTTCTCTACAATTTATATAGTACTTATAGACATAGGTGTGGTATATTCTCCTCAAGACACTTCCCTTTTTCAAGATCTAGAGATTCTAATGGAACCTTTAGTTTGACATTTATAATTAGAAACTCTTACTAGAGGAGATTATATGATCACACACTTCAACGAAGAGTTTGATATAAATATTAAAGGATAAATCTTCTTATTATATCTATTTATATTAGCAATGAGTCTTTATTATTTCATGGTAGGTAAAGACTGTCTATCTATAGTTCATGGATGCATTCACCATTTCAGGAAGAGGATGCAGTGCTTCCACTTAGATGGGACATGGTTATCCTTTATCAGTGTGAAGGAAACCCAAATAGAGTAGGATTAGATCATACATGGGAGGATATATATGATTACTCACCATTTTTCTTGTTTGACCCTTAGATAAGTAGATTCTATAGGTTATCAGTTTTTTGTGGTGGTAGTAGGGTATGATGATTTTTTCCCTGAGGATGTTCCCAGATTACCTCCCTAATGATAATTTCACCCAATGATGGACCTGATATTTGGGCCGTCATATCAGATATATCCCACAATGATTCATGAGGTTATCACATAATTGGATGATTTTCAAAGGAATGGATTTGTCAGGCCCAATGTGTAACCTTGGGTAGTCCCAATTTTGTCAAAAAACAAGATATATGGGATCTTAAGGTTTTTATTGGTTTATATTTCCTAAACCATGTGACCATGAAGATTATGTATCCACTACAAATTATTGATGAAATATTTACCTAGTTCAGAGAGGTGAGATGGTTATTAAAGATTTCCGCCAGACCAGGCTATCACCAGCTCTGAGTTTAGGATGAGAATATATTGGAGATGAAAATATAATTTTTCTATAGTCACTATGAGTCCTTGGTTATGAATTTCTACATGATGAACTCCCAAATTTTTTTTGGGACCCATGAACTAGATATTTCAACCCTTATTATTTTAGTTCATGGTATTCTTCATCAATAGCATCCTAGTGTACATAGAGTTAGAGGAGGAGCACACAAGACACTTAAGGAATAACTTAGACATACTACGAGAGGACCAAATTTATGGGGATATCAAGAAGTTTTAGTTTTTGTTTCAAGAGTTCCACTTTCTAGGTCATGTTATTTGAGCAAAGAGGGTAGTAGTGGAATTGTCCCAGGATGAGGATGTGTTAGTTTGGGATCCACCTAAGAGGGTGATTGAGGTATGAAACTTCCTTAGGTTAAAAAGAAACTATTGGAGATTCATATCCAATTAATACAAGATAATAACACCCTTTACTGATTTAACCTACAAATATTAGCCTTTCATTTGGGAAAGAGGTTCTAGTAATATTTTCTGGAACTTTTGAATAGGTTAAAAAGAGCCATAATCTTAATACTATTAGATAAGGGTGGTGAGAGTTTAGTGTTCTACGATACCTATAAGACCCAAATTGAAAATGTATTGATGTAGAGGTAGATAGTTATTTCTTATGGTTACCAATAGTTCATACCTCATGAGTAGAACTATGTGACCCATGATCTAGAGTTGAAAACAATGGTCATCTCCTTGAAGGTGTGGTTAAACTGCCTTATGGGTGAGAGAATCATCATCCATTCTGACTGAAAGAATCTTAATTATATCTTATTAAATAATTAATATAAATTTAGAAATAGGTAATGGAATTATTTCCTCTGTTATTAAGTCTTTTATATAGTCTATACTCTTAAAAAGGGGAATTTGGTAGTAGATTCTCTCAGAAGGAGATCCAGTTTGTAGTCATTGAAGGTGGTGTCAGAGAAGTTAATCTTGTTATAGTTTTCCTTAGCATATGAGGACGGTGTAGATTACATAAAGTATACGGTTTTTACCCCTAAAATTCTACGAAATGTTGGAGATGATTATATTTGAGATACATACTATGTGAACTTGTGTGTTAACATGTCCATTGGACGCACTCGAGATAAAATTTCTAAAGGTGGGGAGCACATCATCCTTTTCAGAGAGAAGGTGATAGTACTAGTGATTTGAAAAGAATTTGTTTTTAGGGAGTCTTATACACCCCATTGGTGGTACATCCAAGTGTGGTGAATATTTACTAGGTCCTTCAATGTTTGTTTTACTGTCCATGAATAATGATGCGCGTGGCTAAGTTTATCTCTAATTGCCTCACTCGTTAGTTGGAGAAGGATGACCATATGGTTCCAATGTATTTTTACCACCCCCTTGAGGTGTTGGAGTGGAAGTGGTATGGTATCTCTATATACTTCACGATTTGGATACAACAATCATATAGAGGATAAAATGTCATCTGGGTGATTGTAGACTGACTCCCAAAGTCAACCCACATTCTATCTAGTTGAGAACAAAGTCTAGTAGAGAGATTGGGACACCTTTATGTGAAAGATATATTGTATCTTCATAGAGTACCCATGATAATAATTTCAAACTATGATTCTCACTTCACATCATGATTATATAGGTTATTTCTAGAGTCCACTGGGACTCACTTACATTTGAGAATGTTGTTTCAACCAAAACTAATGGCCATACCATGCAGACTATTTAGGTTCATGAGGAAATACTTTGGGATTTACTATTGGACTTTTTATATAGTTTGTAGGATCTCATACCCTAGGTGTAATTTTCATACAACAATAGCTAACATTCTACTATAATAATGACACCATTCAAGGCCCTGTATGGGAGACCCCATAGGTCACCACTATACTAGAATGAACTAGAGGAGTTAGTATTCACATGCCTAGAGTTAATGAAAATGATGATAGAGAACATGTAGGTCAACAAGGAGCATATGATGAATCCATAGTGCTATCAAAAGTCTTATACAGACTAATTATGAAGGATTTTGGAGTTGAAAAGGGAGATAATATTTTACTAAAGGACTCACCTCAGTTTGGATTAAAAATATTTTTTTATGGGGGTGGGGAGTTGTCTATTAGATTCATTAACCTTTTATAGACACTATGTTTGATTGAAATGTGGGAATACATCCTTTTTCTACCACTGTAGTTATACTGGGTACAAGACATCTTCCATGTGTCACAACTGAGGAGGTATGTGCATGATTGATCTCAGGTTATTGACTGGGGAGAGCTATTTATTGAGGATAGTGATAACTTTTAATAGTAACACATATAGATTGAGGATATTTTAGAGAATATACATTATGAGAATTGGATTAACTTGGTATATGTGTTGTCGAAGCATGAGAATATTTAGGAGAGCACCTAGAAGTTAAGGAACAAGATAAAATCCCAGTAACATCAAGTTTTTTGAGTAGTTTTTTTTCTTTTGGAGAAAAAAAAATCTTGATGTGGGGAGAATGTAAAAACATGATTATTTCCTTGTAAAATGTTATAATATTTTAAATAGTATTTTTAAATCAAGGTGCAATGTTAGCATGGGATTTCAGGGCCCATGGATGGATGTTATTAATATAATAAAAATATTTAATATATTACATCATGTGGGGATATTTTTTCAGAAATAATGAAATAACCCATGAATGGAGTCCCAAATTGGAAACCTAAGACCACCATTAAATATAGAACATGGGTTTTACCGTAGGTGAGAAATGACCTTTGTGTTCATTGAGTGTTTGGCTTGAGTACCTCCATGGAAACAATAATAGTTAAATAAATTATTTAATTTATTTAATTTTTATAATTAGGCCATACTCTAATCTAATTTATAAAACCCTTATATTGTAAAATCTCCATGGATAACTACATTACCTTAGGGGTTGAGAGAGGAGTTATTGGAGGATAATTCTTGGAAAATCAATGAAGGATCATGCTTTAGCAATCAATTTTCTAACAGATCTCTTGGATATCACTAACAATAATGATTTGTGGCTGATCTTCATCAGAAATTGATCCAAACTCGAGATATGGAGTTGTTTTTTTAGTTTATTACCATGTTTATTTATTCCATTATTAATGTGAATAAATCCCACAAATAGATTGATTTATAGGTCAATAATTCTATGTGGGTATAGATTTATCAACCTAGATTGTGGGAATTGATGTTATATTATTATTGTTAAAGGTTTTTCATTCAAATGGAAATTTATTGGGGTCAACCCAACAAGTTTACTAGGCTCATTCCTCTTGTTGTGTTTTATTCTTTCCTCCAACTATTCTTCATGCGTTAATGTTTTATTTGGTCATAGATTTAAAAAATACCAGGTAGGTGATCATTTCCCAATTACACTTTGGTAAAATTGATCGATTCCATAGGTTTGAGTTTGAGATTGATGAAATGAAAGTGGTGCGTGAAAAAAACATGGGAGTTGTTATCAGATTGGGAAACCCCGTTTTGAATCTTTGCATGAGACAACATTGTGGTGTGATGTGGATCACTTCACATGATTCTTATATTGATAGAATATAGCCACTAAAAATAATTAGAGTATGATAAACCTAGATCCTTTAATCATGTGTAAGATTAATGGTAGATTCATTTGTGTTAGATGTCTAAGTAGAACCACATAAAGAACCAGCGTGTTTTGTAAAAATCCCCACCACACGACATGTTGTCCAACGAACACATACCATTTGGAAACCTGGCTATGATGACTAGGGTTTCGTGGAAGATAAAATATCCCACGCTATGTGGGACATACCAGATGATTTGTGTTCCATGAATGATGACTCGACATGTACGTTTGAGGTACATGGGAACAAACATGACCTAGTACAAAGACATAACCATCGTACATGGGAAAGACCCGGTACTTACGCATTTTCAGGTACCTAGACATGGATAGGTACATGGGAATATTCATATCATACTAGAATAGCCTAATACTTGAAGATGTAGAGGCACTCCAACATAGATAGGTACACAAGCATTACCAGAGTACACAAGCATGGTCCGAACTACATGGGCACAGGTTGGGGAATGTAGGTAGTCCTTTGGTAGACAAGACACACAATGTATACCAAGTACATTATATGTAATTTCACTATGTAATATTGAGGACCTAATTCTATTAAATTTAGACCAAAATATCTAGGGTTTGTTTTGTCAATATATCCCCATGCGGGTACAATTAAGCATCATGTCCCGAGCATATGATTTGAGCCACTCCATAAGATTAGTCTTGGTTAAAATTTTAGAATATCCTCTGTGTGTACTGGGGTGGGATCCTCTGTTTTCATATTATTACCTAGTGGGGTTTTCTAGGAATTGGTGTGACCAACATACCAGGGCATCGATCCCCTACTTAGAGGGTTATTATAGATAGGGTCTGGTATACCCCACATGCACTGGGAGTGATCCCATATATGTGTTTCAATATCTTATTAGTTTCATGAAATACTTATCCATGGTAAGTCTTGTTGATAATGACTTATAGAATGAGTGAAATTAGAATTATTAGGCTCATGGAGTGAGTTCTCCCATATGAGAATTACTTTGAAACGTCGCGTAGGAATCCTAGACAAGTAGTGTGGTTGTGACCTTACCATGAGGTTTAGTGTATATATAAAGTATATATGGGATATGATTTTTATGTCTCATATTTTTATTGAATTTAATCTAAAATGATCATATAAATACACCCTTCATGCTTTATTTTTGGTAATTTCAGGGTGTCATATTGGGTATTATTTTACTCACCCCGGTATGAGATCTTTCCTCACATGTTATGAATTATGAAAATGATAAGACATTCGACAGATCCATAAGTGACCAGGTGTAGATAAATAATAACTGAGGTAGATAGAACATGGTTTATACCATGTATTTAATTTCATAACATTACCTTAATTTGTTATAATTTTTTATTATTTTATAGTTTGGATGGGCTAATATTTTTTCATCTATGCTTTTGAGTTCTTTTTTCTAACTATGATTGTGGGATATAGATGTATGCATGTATTTGGGGTCCAGTTGTATTTTTATATTATAGTATGGTGTTGGTGGGATGGATATGTGTGTGTTCATATAGGTACCTTAGTATAATATCTCATATGTGTTTACTATAGCTGCATGGTGCTTTTCTCTAAATATTGGCCTATTGGAGCCAGAATTGATGAGTCACACCCAGTCTATCTCTGGTTAAGAGGGACCTAATGGGTCCAGTTGTGACACCATATTACAAAATATATACATTATAATTAAAACTTTGGAATCAATTTAATTAGATTAAATTTCTATATGTGTCAGAAATTACTTTTAATATAAAATAACATATAAAAAATAGTTTTTAGGAAAATACCTAATTTTAGAGTAAATATAATTTCACCTTGAAATCAAATAATAAATTGGTTTCATGAATATTTTTTGATAAATAATTCAAAAATAAAGGTTTTTAGACTTTTATATCAACAAAAAATCAAATGGAATGTTATAAACTTTCCATTAAATGAAAATACCCAAAATAGTTTTTAATTTGAATACAATATAACCTATCTTTTTAAAATTAAATCTTAGGTTCCCAATTTTAAAATAATTTTTTAAAATAAATTATTTAACGATATTGTAGTAACTTTTTTGATAAAAAATAATAAAATATGGTAAATTAAAGTTCGAGGTTTATTTTAATGTTTTACCATATAGTTTGAACCTTGTTTACCCCATTTTACCCTTTACCTATGTGATAATTTTTACCAGAGTTAGTATTCATAATGCCTAAAAATTGGAGGGATCTATTTAAAAAAATTCATCCCACTGATTCTTAATAATGGATCAATTTTTCAAGATTAAATTTTTATAATTGGAATAAAAAAATTTAAGGTAAAAACACAAAAGAAAAAAAATAGCTTCTAGAAAAATGTGTTTTAAATTCATAAAATAAATTTATACCAAATTAATGTATAAACTTAACTAAAATTTAACTAATTATATTATATATAATTAAATAATACAACGTTTACTTTAAAATAATATTCAAATCATAATGGTAATTTTCAATGAAAAGAAATGGTGGTATTAAAAAACTAGCATTCTTCACTATTCACTAAAAATAATTATTTTATGAAAAATACCAAAATTTCACATTAGGATAATTTTGATAGGATGAATAAAAAATTATATCATTTTTATCCAACAAAATTTACAAAAGTTATAGAAATTAATTATTATTTTCATCCTTAAGAATAAATAAAAATCATTTTTAAGAAAACATTTTTTAAAGGAGAAGATGACTTTATGGGAAAATTGAGTACTTATTTCCTAATAATTAATCAATAAATTTTTATTGAGATGTAATTATATATACATTTCATAATATGGTTAATACTATTCTTACCAACTGATTTAACGTCTTGTTTATAACAATAACATTTAAATATTAATATTTCATGGTTCCTTTAAGCTTTATTATGTGTGCTATCAAGCATATTGTTATTTTAAAATATGAAGATACTAAACTCTAACTTTGTAAGATTCCATTTTAACTTATAATGACATCATAAATTATTATTTTAATTTTTTCAAACCATTTCGAATAACAAGATATAGTGATTATGTCTCCCCTAGTTCTTCTTCCCTTATAGCTAGCATTCCCTCAAGGTTAATGAAAATATTATTTTATTAAGATTCTATAAGCATTATATTCTTAATATCATCAATATAGACTTCCTGCTTTCTAAAAAACTCATCCTTTTCTTTTTCCACATTATTTTTCTTTAATTTTATTCTTTTATTTTATGAGTTTTGTAATCTCTCAAATACATTAATCCAACTCAACTTTCAATTTTTACTCTATTTATACCATTTATTCTACATCATCATTACTACTTGATGAATCAAATATCCTTTCAACTATAATGATAAAATTAACCTCATCATATGAAGAGATACATGATGATGAATATAATTTCTCATGGTTTCTTATCAAATTTCTTTTCATGCTACTGGAATGTTTCCTTTTATTCTTATCCATTTTATGTTTTCATGATTTCCCATCTTCCTTATTAAATTCATATTTAAAGGTATTATTCATTATCGAATTATAGCTGAAGTGTCTAATTTCATCAAAATTTTAGAATTTTTTTCTATTTCCTCTATACTTACCCATTTTTAAACACCTTGATATATGGTAAATGATTTCAATAAGATTGTCATCTCCCATAGAATCCATGTAACTTGATTCTACAACCTATTATGCCTTGGATTTATCTTTCCTCGTTACTTCAAATTCCATTTCATCTTTTAATTTTTCAAAGTTTAGTTCAAAAATTATCTCATAAGTAATTATTGCATTATTTTTCTCATATAATTTGAAATATTTGTTTTTCTTCCATAGTTTATATTTTTGGATCAATGCAATCTGAAAAATTATTCACATGCTTTTTAGTAATGTTGGGATCATCTAGCTTCTCACAAAAATATTGAATATTTCTAATTATCTCATTCAATTGGTGGAAATATTAAAAAATATTCTCATCATTATAAATTTATATGTCTTCAAACTTTCTCCTCCAAACAAAATGTTTGGATTCCTTAACATTGACATTACCTTCTTAGCTACTTCTAAAATTTTCCCAGATCACATTAGCAGTCAAGATACCCATGATATGTTTTTATACCATGTTTGATATAAATATCAAGATATAATTTTTATCCTTTCCATATAACTCTATATTTTTTATCACCTTGATTCATAAAAACATCTTCAATAATGGGTGGAAACCCTCTATTTTAATATCTCCCAATTCCAAGAAAAGTGATTGGAGGTTGGGTATAATCCTATTTCTGCAACTACGATAATTATTTCCTTAAAAATTTGGATCAACACAAATGTACATATAATTAAGATTCACTATTCATTAGAGAATTCATTTGGATATTTAAATCAACTCATCATTCTTATACTACTTGCGGAACCCTAGGTCACATTGAAAACTGATGGGGGGGGGGGAATTAATGGACTTGTTTTATGAATTATTATTTTTTAATTCAACCTCTAAAACCTGTTAAGGTTCTATAACCTCACAATAACATATCACAACATTACATCATGGGTAGTAGTAATAATAGAGATATAAACACACATTATTTAAACGTATTGACATATAATCATTTTATTTATTGTGTTGGTATGATTCCCCAACACATATTCATCACTATATTCATAAGTAATAACAGTAGTAGTTGGTTAGACACCCCAACTACAATACCCTATCACTTGGTTAAAATACCCAACTGTAATATCCTATTTAGTGATTAGTTAGACACCAAAGTCATAAAACCTTTTTCATATATGATAGATTTATAGAAAGATATCAATGTGATTAATGTTTCCTTGAAACTACTTTTAAATTTACCTCCCTCCATGAGAAAGATGGGTAAACATGTATTTATTATGTACAGCCTTCAAGAACATCTATAGCCACTTAAAAAGTCTTCTAGTCTTGGAAATAAATTTATATCTTAAAAAATATGGTTCCTTATCTTAATTTTGAATAATCGGGTCGTAGGCCTTATTCTCTCGGAAAAGATCTCTCTCGTTCCAAACTCTTCGGTCTCCTCATTAATGTGGTGTGTTGATTATCTGCTTATTGTCTTATAAAATTTTTGCTTTGTTAAACAGGTCTTCATACAATAATATTATTATGTATGATACTCAAAAATAATTCTATTTTCATGAAAATATTATTTAATACATGTAAATTGAATGATATATCAATGACATAAAAAATATTCTCATGCATATAATCATATACTATAATTATTTGAGAATATCACATTAGGAAATGGGAGCATTGTGAACTCACTTTTTTGTATACTGATTCTTTGAGAAAGACCCCTTCTTCATGCATATAAATACATGGTCTTTACCTTCAAATTTTACACTTAGTACATGCACTAATTATTATTCTTCTTCATGTAGTGTACCTTTATTCAGCTTCTCTTGTTGCACCTCTAAAATAAACACATAGTACAGTAGTCTCAATGAGTTCTACTTGCACTTTTGTTAATGTAGGTCAATCTAAATTCAATATCCTCCAACCTTATCTTATGAATCCATTATCAATTTTATAAAAAATTAATAACAAGATCATGGAGGGTATTAATAGCCAAAGTTGATTTATCTTATCCCTTGATCAATCCAAAAAACACATTTAACCATACATCTCATGGAGATATGAGAAATATGATGTTTTTTGATCCAAAGACTCACGTCATTATCATATGAATACATAATCACACACTATACTCATAATTAAACTATCAATGAAAAAAAATTTGTGGCATCAAAAAATTTATTCCCACACACTCTTCAACCTTATAAACTATTTTCTCATGTACAATTCATGATCACACAACATTCATGCGATTATTATTTCACCACAGACCCACTTATAAATCATCTCTTACCTATTTGTGCATCATATACCATTATTATCATATAATTACATGGAAAATAGTCATTTACTGCATAATCATTCATGTGTACTATCCTCATGACATTTTATTATGACCACAGAGGATTATAACACATCTGAATTAGGATTTTTTGATAACAATGAAACAAAAAACGTATGTGATCCTCATCCCTTTTTTGGTTTCTTGAATTCCATGATTTTATTGAACTCTCATAGATGTTTGTATATAGTGAGACCTCAGTATATCGATCAAAAAAGCATTTCATGTTCAAACTTCAATGCAAACTAACCCCACCTCATGGTGAGAAAGAAAATTTAAAACATCATATTTCTATCTAAGTCATGCCCCCTTATGTCCATATTTTTATGTAGAATAACGGTATAAACTTATAATTATGAGTCCCACGTTGAACTAGTGAATAGAATTGAACTTCCTAATTAATTTTTCACACCCTTATCCATCTATTTATGGTCTCAAGGGTTTAATATTTGTCTCTCTAGATCTCTTTCCACCCCACATGTAAGAGACTTCACTCCACATATGCTGACCCACACACTACATTATTATCCTTTTTTATGCTCTGTGTGTTGCTTCCCATTTGGTTTGTGTTCTACCATAGAAAAATGATCTTAATAATAAAACACAACATTGTATAGGATACTTAAGATAGTTCTAATTGCCCTTATTATTTAACAAACACAAAGAAAATATTATTTCCATCATAATAAAAATTATATATCCCACCTTAATAATGTAAATACATTCTTAAAAAATAATTGGAAAAATATATGATCATAATAAATAATCAAATAAGATTATTTAAAGTGAAGAAAATTATATTTAAATCCATGAATTAATTTTTTACTTATCTAAAATTCATCCAATAAACATCACCTGTTTCTTCACAAAATTAGCAAGCACATCGAAACCCCACTTTATTTCTGTTGTAAAAATTATGCAATTCCAAATCTCATTAAGATATTTCTAAATTGTATAGTTTATATTTACAATAAATACATGTTATTTTAAATATGTATCCATAATATTCATTAATAATCATCATATCCTATAATCAAACACATATTAACACATTTATAATAAATACAATTTATCTAATGGGAAATTTACTCATTGTATTTGATTTAATTTTAGAATTAGGGCTCCATGTTTTTTAATTCATCTTCACCTTCAAAGAGAAAAATATTATCCTCAATAGACCACAAATAAGAATTTTTACTTCGGTCATACCCCTCCATATCCTCTATAACTGAGTGCTACCTTGATTAAAGCTTCATATTTTACCCTAAAGTAGATTTTGAGGTTTACAACTACCTTTATGTATTCCTCATAAAACATACATTATCCCTATGAAAAACATCTCTTTCATGATGATACCTCGATGTAGTTATGAATTTACCTTTACATAGGTGATTCTATACACCTTCACATAACATTATAATTTACCTTTCCCTCAGTCCTTTAATCACCTTTATGTGAGGCTTCTTGGAAACTGTATTTTTCCCTTATGTGGTTACCATTATGAAACAATGGAGATGTGTGGTTTCTATCCTCATTAAAATTGTCCTAAATCCCCATGAAACATGAGTGTACCTAAACATATAGAATGTAACAAATTCATAAATAATTTATTTCAAATATTCCAAGAAATTATAAATTAAAATAGAAATTGGAAAATTCATAAAAAATAAAAGTATTCTGAAGCTAAAGTCATAAGAAATAACATAAAAATCCCTACAAAAGTAATTTTTTTAATTAATTTGGTATTTTCCAAAATTCATAGATAAAAAAAAGAATGTTTCACCAAAAATATATTTTATGATAAAATAATTGAACTTTGAGAAAATAAATTCAAATACCTAGACACTTAAAAAATAAATATTTTAATTTAAACCAAATATAATATTAAATTTGTTTTTACGATCTATGAAAATTAAATAGAAGAATATTTTGAAAATTAAGCACCAAGAATCACCATTTTTTCTAAAATATTAAAATAATTTAAATTTTATTAATAAAAAAAATAATAAAAATTTATATAATTAAGACACATTTTAGAAAAAAATAATGAATCATTTCTCAGAGTGTACGTAAAAAACATTCTTCCAAAAAAGGTCACGTCATATTTGTCACTAGAAAATATACAAACATTTTTCCTTTAGCTACATTTTGGGATACAAAATATATGCTAAATTATGAAATGATTAGAAACCATCTCAGTAATAATCTAGTTAATATGGGTTGACCAAGGATGTACTTGAATGAATCAATTTGGGAGACGAGTTTTACTTCATTATGTTGGAGAGAGCGATATAGATTCTACCCTACAAAGATCAGAATGAGGTAATTATTCTTTATAGTGGTATATTAGCATTCATATTCAAAGAATTTATAGACAAGGTAGTAAAGACTATTATATTTTTGGCATCATATTTATGGAAAATATGGGCTCTGAGCAATCATTCCATAGCTTCCACATAAAGGATAAAGGGAATTCCTTCCATGGGTAATATCATTAACTAAGGGTGTGGGATATATTTTTGTAGATTTAAAAATAATTTTAATACTCTTATTACTAAAAATAGTTATCCATATTTTAAATATTTTTTAAAGGTAATACATTTTATAGTGATGTTTTTAATAAGGAACATGATTTAGGAAGTCTTTAACTAAAATCCTATAAACTAATAGTGCTTCCCATGGAGTGGAATCTTAAATATTTCCCTTGTTTTATCTATATCAACCTCAATACGATGGATGTAGAAAAAAATGTGATGATTTTTATGGAAATGTTTTTAATTGAAAAATATAGTGGATTCATTTTCATGTTACATGATTAATATTTTTAAAAAATTAATTTAGGTCATTGAAAATGATCCAAATAATAGCACAACTTATGAACAAGACCATCAACATAGAATTATTTTTTTACTAAGTAGAGTTTTAAAGATGTGGTGAATCATTATTTAATAAGTACTGCTAAAAGTTTTAAGCTAAAATAACATCACTTTGTAGTAATATAAACTTTGGGGTTCCCTAAATTTGATGGATTCCTCATCTTCAGAAGTCATTCAAAATTATAGTATATCTATAGTAACCATACATGAATTAAAAGGTTTTTATTCCAAATAATACAATAATAAATGTTTATATAATTATAACATAGAAGTCATATTTTCAAAAATTAAGGATTTAATGTAGAAATTTAATAAAGAATTTAATTTTTATTTTCTTCATATTGATGATAATTATATTGGAAGTACATTTTGGGTTTTTAATTTTAGAAAAAAATTAAACTTTATTAATATATCCACCTCAGCCTCTACTCTACCATTGTGAGATGAATGAATTATACTTGTTTCATGTCTATAGTCATGGTGATTGGTTGGTAAAAATTACTAGTGAACAATAACTTGTGTTTATATAATTTTCATTTCCATATAGATCCATGAAATGAGATCATATTTTTATTTGAAAAAGGAAATATAATCCGCTTGATCCTTAAGATTTATAGATACACTGGTTATTTTGGATATTGGATCTTCATTATTAACCAGATTCACATTCTTAAGGTCATAAAAAATGGTTGAAACATCATCAAAAAAGTCCACTAAGTCATCTAAAATTTCATCACCATCTTGAACATCATATGGAGATGATAGATAGACTTTATGACTTGTAAAATATTTCATAATGGTATTATCATCTCTATTATATATGCACTCACACATATTAGGTAGATGTTTTTCATGTTTTCATGATGTTATGTGAATGGTGGTGAAGTATCCAATTTAAATGTTTTTTATCGATAATAAATTTTCATCTAATCAAAATATCGTCATTATGTTGAATGGATTTCAGTTAATGTTGTGTTTTGGTAGAGATGCTAAAATATAGGATCCATGTGCATGGTTTATACCATGAATTTTCATTATATATATGGATTTGGATATATAAATTCATTTACTTATCCATAATAAGATAATAATGTGATCTAGGAGTCCATTACTTTAGCCGGTAAGACCCTATGTTTTCCCAAATCTGGATATTTTCCTTAATTTGTTGGACATGGATTAAAAATGTTTATGTTACCCCATTCCAGGGGTTGTTGAGAGAGTCCTCTAACCCTTTTGGAGATACAATACTTTTAGTATCTTTTAGTTATAGTTACGTATATTCCCAAATATAGTACTATGTGTCGATATATAATGCATTATATGAGCTTAAAGGGGAGATATCACTGTAAAGTATTAAATTTTTTTCTTCAATAGAACATTTGAATCACTCTTGGAATGTATAGGGTACTAATACCTAAATTGTATTCTTCGATCTTAATTAAAATGCATTGAAGGTAGTGTAGTGAAAAAATAATATGAACTTAGAATCAAACATAAGGTATTTTTTTAGTTTTTAATTTGATCATTCTTTTATTGGATTTTATCAAATCCTTGAATATCCAAATTATAAGGACATGGATTTTCTTCCTTATATCCCAAACATTGGTGATTCAATACTTGAATATGGCTGATTCCTAAGACATTTTCCATAAAATATCAATGAACATAGACATATTTGAACTTTAAAAATAGATATAAGGTTTTTGATGTACCATTGTACCACTATTTACTAATATTGTTCTTTGAAGTAAATAACCATGTTACATTTAATAGATCTAGCCTCATTATGATATATTTCTACTACACCCAGTCAAGTCTCAAACTCTTGATAAATATAAAAATTTATAATGATGTAATATCTGAGTTATTTTTGAATATAGAGGGAATCCTAGATTTTGATCCATGTGAAGATGATATAGAGTTGTTCTTTAAATATAATACTTTTAAACTATATTCTTGATCTTCCTACCATGCACTTTTTATCAGGTTTTAGGAATATAATACTAATATTTCTATGAAGATGATGATACCAACTATAGATAGGGAAGTGTTATTGGTGTTTATGAGTTAGAATAACATGTTCCTATTATACTATAGATCTCACTTTTTTATTTTATATTATCGAAGAGACCCACCAGAAGAACATGAGTATGATGAGAGATAAAGGGTCAAGGATTTTGTTTATGCTTATATTGGGTATACTAGAGGAAGTTTATTTAGATCTCCATATAATTTATGATCTTAGAAAGGATATCACACAGACTCCAAGGATTTCCCTGGGAAATTATTCCCCTTATTTTGTGTCCAATTCTCTGATAGCTGATGAGGAATTTTGGTTTGGATATTTTATCTTCATCATCATACTAATTTACCAATCATATGACATTGATAGAGCTATTTTAGGATTATTTATTATATATGGGTTCTATTTGGTGGTGTATAAAACATCCTCTAAATTATGGGGGAATAAAATCAATAAGATTTTAGAGTCTATTAATGATCCATTGGGGATCCTCCTCATTTTCTTATTTATTCAATACTAGCTGTATCTGTACTTGGATTTTTGTAAAGAATAATATATTTATGCATTTATTATAGAGGTAATTTTCTTGATGATTAGTTAATTCAATTATAATTTTATTATTTCATATGCATGGTTTTTGACTTCAGGGTTATCCATCCATCAAAATTCATTACATAATTTTTTGAACCTCTTACCATTATTCTATTTCTATTAATGTAGCCAACACACTTTTTATGTGTTCCCTTAGGATATCAAAGGTAACTTGAACGGAATACACTAAATTTTGAAGGGGTATTCAAATAAAAATAAATCATGGATTATATAGACTGAAATACTATGTTTTAATAATTGGGGAAATTATTTAATCCCATTTCATTCTGTTTCCTAATATCAAGAAATGTGACAATATTTTTTTAATAATTTAGATGAAGTACCAAAGGCTTAATCATTATTAATGATATATATCACAATATTTTTATTTTCAAAATCTTAACACCAGTTTTCATTATTTACATCTTTTTGTTAATATTATGGTATTATCAATGTTTCTATTTCCCAAGAGGAGGAATTGCATTGAACTTAGTGGGATAAGGGACTAAATTTTATGTTATTGATGTATTGATAGTAATAATAGATTCCTATACCTTCATGGATATTACAACATATTAATGGGGTTATTTTAACACTTTGTATTGGGTAGTTAGTTGGAATATTCCAACCACAATTATTTTTAAGAAAACTCTTAGAATCCAATATGACCATCATGGATAATAGTCATAGTTTTTAGCTCATGTTAAATATTTCCAAATAAATTATAGTTCATTCTCATAGGGATTTTTTTTCTATGGAATATGTAAGAACCTAATATAAAGAAAAAAAATATATAAACAATTTATTCTTATGCTATTTAGATTTAGAGAGGTTACAAATACTTGTTTTCCTATTGGTGGAGATAAATTGGTTGAGTAATTTCTTATGAAGATCTTACCAAATACAAGTAGATTTAACTTCAAGGATATTCTACCAAACACACAGAATCCCTTTTACGATTTTTGTTTTTAAATTAAACTTAGTTTCCTCCTATTTTACTAGAATACCTAGCATTAGACAGCATCAAGATTCAAAGTGATTTAAATATTATTAAATATATCTTATGAAATTGAATATCAACAATTTGGGATTCCAAAATTTTGGTGGATGAGTCAAATCAACCCACTAAGTATATGAATTCCTTTATGGTTTTATTGGTTAATATTGACCTTCAATATCCTCTAATCAAACGACTGTGAAATTATCTCTTCTTATGATGTTATTTATTATGTTGATGATTTACCTAGATTATTTACATGATCCAATACCAGGTTACTTTCAAGAGAGTGTGACTCATACTATCCTAATATATAAATCTATTATGTGTAAATATAAGTCATAAAAAATTAAAAATGATGTCATGGTCTATGTTCTACTAGAAAAATGGACTCTTATTTCATGTACTGAATGGTCTCTTCTTATTAATTAGGTTCATCCAAAGGGGTTATGAAAATTTCATAATAGAAATCAAAATTATTATATATTTTTTCCTTGGGTAACTAAAAAAATAATTTTTTTAATATTTTCTATTTTAGCCTTAAACAGAGAAATGCTCTCATTGACAGAGTGTAATTTGACAACCTAGGATATTGGGTGGGTTATAGCTATGGCCACACCCTTTACTTTATCCCCAGTATGGGATTTACAAGTGGTTATGAATGTAATTTATAGAGGAGACCATAAATAATAGTATTTCCTATAGTGATAAGCACACACTAATCCTCACATATTTATATTAGAATGATATTCTCTATGGAATATTCATCCTTATTCTTCTTAGGCAATGTAATATCATTTTTCGATGAAAATATTTTGGCTATAACCAATTCCTCATATACATATAATAATTATGGGGTCTCATCAATTTCTAAATAAAATTTTAATTATAATTAATAGTCCTCATTTTTTTCTAAATTTTTTGTGCATTTCTTTATTTTTTAATCCCCACAAGGCTTCATTTTATCATTAAAATGATTCCATTTAGGTGAAGTATAAGGCATCTCATAAGTGGCGATCCTATGTGAATATCCTATAAAAATTATGAAACATGATAATGATAGAGGGGTTAATAAAAAATAATTAATTTATCTGATTGTAGGGTTTTAAGTGGAGGTTCTCCCAGCCTTAAGAATAATAATTTTTTCAAAGGAGGGGTATTATTAATTTCGGTATTTTAATATATTATTTAAAACCCCAGGAGTGGTTATTGGGGTAAAACTTATCCTAGCCTTATGGTATGAGGTTTCCTCTATGTTATTATACTTTTGGTTGAAGCTCTCTTTTTATTATAATCTTGTTCTTTAAAAAATTATTTTCATCATGGAAATCATGATTTATAGTTTAATATCACCTTATAATTTCTTCGTGTTACATTTTCCTACCATCCCAAATGCATGATTCTATTAATTTATCATTAATATTGAGTATGTTTCCCATATAATTTTGAAATATATTTTTTTAATTATTATTAAATGAATATATACATGGTTAGATAATTATTGGTAGTTATGAAACTTCAAACTGGTTTGTGATATTTATCTTACTGATGTAATAGGGGGAGAGGGTGAAATAAAACACTAGAAATTCTCCCCATCCCATGATACAAAATTTATGGGTGGATAATTTTATTTTTTATAAAATTATCCTGTGAATGTTTAAGTAGTCCTATTATAGGTTCCCATATTTCTTTCTTAATTTGGTATTCCATACCACCAAGAGGAAAACAAGATTGATTTAGTGATATTCTACATCCAAAAACTTGATATAATTAATATAAATTTTTATGGTAAGTTCCTACACATTATAAAATTGAATATTACTTATAAATTACAAGTAAGGTGGGTTATGCATTATTATTTTATAATTTTAGGACTGAAATGCAGAGAAGTAACAATGGTCTAGAATGTGATTGGTATTTTTTATATGACTGATTCCACCTGCATGATATTAAAACCCTTACTGTCTTCAATGAATGGTTCATCCAAAAATTCTAACCAAAATGGTTGGTTCCCTGTTTTTTTCTTATTTAGGATATAATCATCTTGAAAATTATATTTTAGATCCAAGGTCTCCCAATATAAGGAAGAAACTAATGATTATTGCTATTTAGATCACCCATTGGATGCGAATAGATACTACAAGTTGATAATGAAGTTACTAGTATATATGAATATGATTTATAAAGTAACACTTGATAAAAGTTTCACATTGAAATAATTTTTATATGAGGAAGACCTTTGTAATTATTAAATATAATTCCATGGGTAAGACCTTTATGTAAGGAAACCTGGAGAGGACCGCTATAGTTTCTTTTTTTTCCATAGGTTTAACATTCATGAAAAATTGTTTTTGGATATTGACAGACATATGAATTTTGTGCTGGTTATGTGTTTTTCTAAATGGAGAAACTTTATGACATTTAACATAGGGAGGAATTATATGGTTATATTAAGAATTATTATGGGTATAACCTTTATGACATGTTCCCTTGGGAGGACCAATATGATTACAATTTATTATATTATTTTTAAAGGGAGGATCACCCTATCATTTGAATATTTTATTATGGGGAGGAAATATATAATCGGAACCATGGGAAGAGCCTTTATAATTTTTTGTTTATGCTTCACCACAGGGAATGAATCTACGACTATTAAATTCATGGTGATTATTGTGAGGAGGAACACTGTGGTTGATATTAATTTTATTACAAGGAGGAACTCCATAATGGGTACTTTGGGGAGGACACCTAGAGTTTCTTAACATGTCATTATGAGGAGGACCTCTACAATGGTTGTCATCCCTTATAGTTATGGAATAAATTGATGAAACCACCAATATACATGTAGATAATTTAAGTTTCTTATTCTATCTTATAATTATTTTACTAATTAAATTAGAATTTTATCACAGGTCACGAGGATGGTAGTAACAAAAAGAGTCTTAAGCTTTGAATGAAACTTATTAGTCAGTTTCCTCCATCACTCTCTCCCTTTTTGTAACCCTTATTTTTATGATTAGGGACTTCAAAACTTCTTATATAGTCGCCTAAGGGGGCACATTTATACAAATATGGAAATTAAGATGTTTAGTAGTATGCCTCCAAGACATTATTGAGGTAATTGTTTATATGTAAGATAAATCCGCCATTAATTCTTCAATATTGGAATTTGAACATTGTCTCTCTCTAGAGAGATACTTATAAAGTTGTTTGATGTTTTTATGAAGGCGAATTGACACCCATTGTCTTATCATTTAAGTGAAAACCTCCTTGGTCTCATCACCTCCAAATTGGTCTTACCCATCTCTAATATGGGAAATATACCATTATGGGGGTATTCCATATCATGGAATTCACTAGATACTGATGTATATGATGGGTGGGTGATAAAATCTGTTAGTTTATTATTATTGAGACAACCGTAAAAGAAAAAAAACATAACTTTAGGTTTCTATCAATTAAGGATTCAGCGAAACCCTAACTATTGCGTGATTTTGCATTATATAGTTGAGGATCATGAATCGTTAAAGTGTGTTCACTATATATTCTAATTGAATTATATGGGAAATCAAACAAGTAACCTATCAGTGTATAATCATAACAGAGTAGATATGGGTGATCAATAACTTTGATGAGTAAATTAATTCATATTGGGTTCACCATTTTTTAACTTTTAGAATGGATACCTATACCCCTATATCAAACCATTGTTATATGATATAAACAGATTTTTATAGAATATAATAATGTCTTGATGAACTATGGGAAATAATCTCATTAGGTATAGATTATACTAATAGTTACATAAATATGTTGGTTTAGAGATAACATTAGAGTTAGTTCCCTAGAACCCTCTAATTTGGGATTTAGATTTCTTGTATATTCATGAATATGAATATGAATAAATATCTTATCCCTATTTTTTGTTACTCTACATAATAGTAATGTGATAAATTCCTAGGATATTTATCACATCAAAAGGTCATAACACTTCCCCACTATGACGAGAAACATTAAATTCCACGATGATATTCTTAAACTTATTTCCATGGTCTGATAAAATTTTATTATGCATAAAATTGTATATTGAGTATCATTTTTGAATACTGATAATTATATGAGGCTCATTCTCATGATGTTTTCACTCAGTAATCTCCAAGATGAGAGATTATGAGAATAGAACTGACTATGGGAATTCTGTATGTTTATGTGTCATTGAATATTCTTATATGTGAGAATGTGTAATGTTACTTATACTCTAATATTATTATTAATTTATTTTGTAACTCATGAAATTAGAGGCATTTTTTTAAACCATGATAAAAATAATTCATGGCACCAATAAGTTAGGGAAGGATTTTCCCCTTCCACTACTAGAAATTAATGCTATAGCTATATACCTATACCCACAGTTTTATTAGTCTGTGGATATAGCTTTTTAATTTCCACGGTTTAATTAAACCACTATGGCTATACCTCTTTCTGTAAAAAAATTTCCCCTATTCTGTATCTGTCTCATCCTCCCCCAATCCACTACTCACCTCGCACTGCTCCTCCCCGATGACTTCTCATCCCCAATGACTTCTCCCTCCTCAACCTCTCCTCACCGCGACACCCTCCTCCTCGAAGACTTCTCCTCCCCGAAGAACTCTGTCACCGCATAGCCCTCCTCCCTGACAAACTCTCTCACAGTGGAACCCTCCTCCCCGGATACCTCTCTCACTACAACGCCCTCCTCCCCAACGACCTCTTTCACCACAGTTACCTCCTCCTCGATGCTTCCAATCAATAGAGCGTATCCCTCCATTATATTTTATACCATATTGTTTCACCAATGATCTTATTTTAAGGTTGTACTATGATTTTAATTTCATGTGATGGTTATTTATATCTCCCTTACTCTTGAATATAGGTAATTTGGGGTTCATAAAATCTATCTATGATGGATTTAGATCTACCCACTCATGGTCTGGATTCTTCTTGGGATGAATTAAAATAAGGATTTTAACCACAACATACAAGGTATGGCCATCATTCCATTTTTTCATACAACACAATCCATTCCTCAAGTTGAGATTTTGTAATACTTCTACTGTAATTGAAAGAGTATATCAGTATGAACACAAATATAAATCATTCACATTATATAAAATATTTCAGAACCATCACATGGAATACTTATATACTGAAACTGGTAAGAATAAAATCTCTAAAACTGGCTCTAAATTCCAGACCTCTTATAGAGATAAAAAAGTTCTTGAAATAATGGGAATAATTCATATATTTCAAAAATAGGGATGTACCATGTGGAAGAATCCTGTGAGGGAATGGTTAGTGTCAATGAATATAATAATTTGTATAAGGAAAAATAATTTAGGTAGAATGTTTGGAGAGAGAAATTCCTTGCTATTTTAAAAGGAGAAATACATTTTGGTAAAATCTCTCATGGTAGATAAGGTTGTGAATTGCATTGAGTATGAGAGAATAATCCTAAAATAGTTGAAAAGGAATTTGATTCCATTTAAACTATTTAAGACCTAAAGGTAGACTCCAATGTGAATGGTAAAAGGAAATTAGTGTTCCTTGATGAATCACCATCCTCATAAAAATAAAAAATATAGAAGGTACCCCCACCCCTTAAACATTAAATGATTCTAACAAGTCTAAAGAGGTGTAGGACTCAGGGGGACACATAATCCTTTCGATAATTATGCTCAAAATAATATAAAATAAAGATAGAATCAGATTAAACATTAAGCTAAATATTTCACATAGAAAGTGATATTTAAGGTATTTCATGTATATTTTAGTATTAGTAATGAAGCTATATGAATGGTATATGTTTTGTTACTATAATTGATAATGAAATTACTAGTTTGTTTGAATCTGATGGTAGATGAAAAATATGATTTAATATGTTTTATCATGAAGATTTATACATATAAAAAGTTGTTTTATGCTACGTAGAATGTGGAATGAATCCACTAAGTGAAGAGAATATAATGGGGCTATATTAGTGATAGTTATTAATTATAAATATCCATATTCTAATATATTTTATCACTTATTTCATATTTTTGGTTATTAATTGATATTAAAAAAGGAGATACTCAATAAATAGTGTACCCAAAAATTAAAAAAATTTAAAATAAACAATGTTTTAATCAAGAGGGAATTGGATTTGAATTTATAAAGGTTTTTAAGTATTATATATAATTTAAGGAGTCTATGAGATCCAAAATTACATTGAATATAAATAAAATTATTTTTTTGAATTTAACAAGTGGCATAACTAATATCTAAAATGATATATCATTCACACGTTTTGATTTAAATTTTTTTGTGCCAATAATATTGATGTGAATTTAGATAATAATACGAGTCTATAAATTGAAATATAAAGGAAGATACAAATTCATTGGACATAGTGTGTTACATAGAAAACTATGTATGTGTTAGCTAAGACTCTTGTTTCCTACACTAAGCTCTTCCTTAGTAGGAATAGTGATTTTTTTGACAACTCATCTTTTAATTGTTCATTCTTCCTAGTATATTTTTTAATATATTGATGAAAATATTTTTTAAAAATTTATTTTAATAGTTTTATCAGTAAATAATTTTTTATTTCAAAAATCAACATGGGAATATTTATAATTGGTATAATTGGTATAATTGGTATAATGAAATGATGCAAAGAATCTGTTGACACGGGGGAGGGGGAATTTCAAGTAAAAATAGATATTTTCACATGGAATTTAGAAGTCAAGGTGGAGTAGAAGTGAATAGAATAATACAATGAATATCATTTAGAATTAGGGAGAGAGGGAAAATGGAGTTGGATTATAAGGGATATTTTATTCTAAATCCAATGGAGAGATTGATGAACCCCTGATAGACTGGAGTGGAATGGTTGACAATATGTGATAATTGGATTTTTTTTCAATATAAAAATTTTATTTTTTATTGATTCTTGTAGTATTATTATGGAATCATTCAATCTATAATATTTAAGTTGTTGTAGTTATTAATATTGTTGTTGAAGAAAAATATATGTGTTTAAAGGTGATACCATAATTCTACTCATGATTTGTACAGGAGTAATGGATAAATATTAAGATTAGGGTTTTTCAAAAGAATGTTGATCAGATCATGACTTGAACTTTTAACTCTCACCCCTACTAATGAATTATCTAAAGTGGTGGAAAATGCTTAGAGTGCTCATACTCTTGAAAAGGATAAGGCGTTCCCCAAAAAGATTGAGAAACTTGCTGCCACATATGTCTCAGAATCCTTAAAAAAGGAGGATAGGAATTCTCACTCTGATTATAGTTAACCCATGCATGATGATAATGAGTAAGCTTGTATGATTGAGTAAGACTATTTAATGTTGAGTTCAAGGAAAGGAAAAAAACGAATGATTAATTTTGATGGATATATTAATCTGAGCTACAAAAAGACCAAGATATGTAAAGATTACTCTAACTTCCAGAGAGAAATTGTCACTAGGTCCTTAGGGGCCTCTCAGAAAGAAAAATTGTGATTACACTATAGATAATGGTTACTAAGAATTCAACAACATCCCCTGATGAAGGAAACATAGACGATACTACAAATATTGAAGAGTAAGACCCCATAGTGTAGGATGAATATCAATATTACAATGATGTGAGTGATGAATTAGAATATTGGAAGGAAGAGAAATTTGAAATAGTTTTTAGAAGATACATAGTTGGTGAAATCTCAACAGATACTTACCTAAAAATTAGAATGAGTTTGTTCATGAAGATTGTGGAATAATTTAAGAAACATCAAGATTTTCATTTCAATTAAATTCCATGGAAAATGAATTATTTTCTACTTAAGATGTCTTATGGACTCCTTTGTTTGATGCATGAGGTTGTAGCTCTGTTTCTCTTTGGGTTAGTACTTATTGTATTTTTAGTTCCTTGGTCTAATTATTATAGTGATTTTCTTGGTTCTTCAATTATGAAGGATGTTTGGATTTTTGTTTTTTTAGTGATTGTCTGGTTGGATTGTGCACTATTCCTAGGGTGGTAGTTGGTGGTTTCACTCTCTAATATTTTTTCCCAGAATCTGAATGTTGTGTTCTATTGGTTTTTTTAAAGGTTTTTTGTGATTTTATCTTGACCATGTGTTTCCCTATACTTGTTGCTGCATCTTCCTCTGTTGAAGATTGTGGTTTTTTGGAGGTCCTTTGAGGTTGTTTGTGATTTGTTTTAGGATATGTTATATCTAGAGCAGCGACTTGTCTTTTCGGATAAGGTTTTTAGAATATTTTACAATGTGGAAAATTGGTGGTTTATTTTATGATGAAGCTGTATAGAGATAGATTTGATGAAAAGTTGATGTTTTCTGAATTCCTTGCTAGTGATGCTGCATATCATCTTGCTGTATTTTTCTTTTATCGCCCATGTGTTTTTTGTTAAGATTACACACCTAATGAAGGCTTAATCCACCATAGGATAATATTTAATCTTATTCCATGAGCTTGTAGGTTTAGATTTGATCGTGTACACTTAAGGTATATTAGAAAAGAATTGAAGATGTCTATATACCTTGATCAATTAATTTTGATAACATGTAATTACCAATTTCCTTGGTGAAACAATTCTCGGGCTACAATTCCTTCTATATAAAGTAATGACATCAATAAAATGCATTCAAGAGGTGCACATAATTTTATTCAATATTTTATTCAATATAGGACTTTCACAATATCTAACCTCTTACTAAAAAGGATTGGATTGAGGTTAGAAGAAATAGGAGGGATAAAAAAGTAATCTTGGATAAATATGACACAAGCATGAAAAAATAGGAGATTTGGAGTAGGAAAACTAGTGATGCATCCTCATAAAATCACCCTTATAAGAAATTACGGGCTAACATGATTGAAAAGGTGGAACTGGACACTGAAGAGCAGGCCTTTTCTAGAGAAATTTTTGATATGGTCTTGCATACTGTCTGACAGAAAGAACACGAAGAGGGTGAGGCCGCACAAACTGATATAGATAGAAAAAATTATCAGTTTTATGCTAAAACAGGTACTCTCAATGGATTCCAATCAGCTACTACCTTTGAAGCCACAAAACCCACTCCATTGGACACCCAACCTACTACTGATGTTTCTAAGTCTACATATAATGCATGTATTGAAGAAGGGACTTCAACACTGAAACCCAACACTCAATGACCTGAAACAACTGGGGATGATCATGTGCAAGAGGATTGTAATCAGCTGGATAATCATAATTCTAGTAAGAGAATTATTAAACCTTTCCATGGAACCACTAACATAATTCCAGATCTGAAAGCTAAGTGTGGAATGGAGGTTTCCAAGCTTTTGGACACTGCTATCCAGGACACCTATACTACAACTTCCTACAGTGCAAAACATCACCATCTCTTCTTACCTTCACACAGTGATGAGATGCTGGACAAAGCAGCAATTCAGAATCTAGTTTTCAATATGCAGATGGATGATATTAGAAAAACACAAAACAATCAAGATGATGACGAAGGTCTGGAACTACAATAGACACATACAACCAGCTCCCCTACTATGGCTGAATTCACCACTTAGAAACTGGGTGACCAATCTAGGGAATCTGATCACATAAAACCAGAAATAGAATGGATAGTGGTACAGAAGGAAAATGAGAACAAACAAATAAAGCAAGAAGAAGTATCAACATGTATGGAAATTAATCATAGCTCTCCTAACCCTTCAAGTACTTTGCAGGAAAAAAATGCAGTGACTCCTAAAGAGAATTATACCAAGCAATTAAGAAAATCCAAGAGTGGAAATAATTCTGGTGGTAACAAAAACAAGGGGCCTAGCCCTAAACGTAAATATAAATGAATATTTTATAGTGGAACTGTCAGGGCATTTTTAACCCTCACACCATCACAACTTTAAAAAATTATTGTTTTACTCATAAAATGATGGTTTTTTCTATCTATGAACCTAAAGTCACTTTTACTTCTGGATTTTATATTCCTGACAAATATAGTTATACTTTTATAAGAGAAACTTCCAATAATAAAAATTGTGATTCTTCGTGGGTCTTTTCACATATATCTATAGATAAAATTCATATTTTTATTACTGATTATCAGTCTTTGACATGGGAAATAAACATGAAAGATAATAATTTCTACTGTACTTTTGTGTATGCCTACAATAAATATCAAGACAGAAAAACCTTGTGGCACAATATATCCTCTCTTAACAACACTATTCAAGTGCCCTGGGTCATTATCAATGATTTCAATACTATCCTTGGAACTAGTGAAAAGCTAGGGCCCTTGACCTGAAACACTTCCATTAAAAATTTTAATCACTTTATTGATGATGATAACCTTGTTGAGATTAATCTGGTTGGGGCTAAGTATACCTAGAATATAAGGCAAAATAATAGAATTTTAGAAAGTAAACTTAACAGATCATTCAAAAACATAAAATCTCTCTATAATTCATATACCATCTCGAGTATTACTTTACCTAGGATTAATTCTGATCATCATCCTATTTTGGTGAGCCTCAAGACTAGAAAAAACAAACCTATTATTCATTTTATAATCAATAATTCCTGGAACACTGTGGAGGGTTGTAATAAAATTGTAAAAGACACTTAGAATTTGATCAATTCAAATGATTCCTTTTTCCTTCTTGGGGGGTGTCCAGGAGGGATGAGGGAAGTCTAGGGGGGTCTGTCAGGGGGAGGGGGGGGGGGGTTTGTCCAGGAAAGAGAGGGGGGTGTCTTGGAGGAGGACTGTTTAGGGAGGATGGGGGACTGTCCAGGAGGGGGGTGGGGCGTCCAGGGGTATGGAGGGATGGGGGGATGTCTGGGGGTGAGGGGTATGGGGTCTCTCAGGGGGGGGAGGGTCTTTCCAGGGGGTGGGGTCTGTCCAGGGGTGTGTGCAGGGGGGGTCTATCTAGGGAGGGGGTGGGTGGGTGGGGGGTCTGTCCAGAAAGGAGGGGGGGGGGGGGGTGTCTTCTTGAATATGTCCTTTGAAACTCATTAATTTACAATGTCATTTCTGATTATTTAATGTTATATAATGAGGAATAGAGTTATGGGAATTTGATGTTGGTTTTGTTTCTTTTTAGGTACTTCAATGAGAATATCCATATTGAGTGAAAAATATAAGGTGGTTGGCTCATTAAAAATAATAAAACTACATCATATCATTATAGGGGAGTACTTAATTTGGTTTTTACTTGTTTAGAACAAATAATTCATGATGCAACTTATTGTAAATCTTGAAATTATTTATTTTAAGATGTTATGTTTGTTGAGTGTTTGTGCTTAAACTGTTGAATACTTTTCATGTTGTTGTTATTGAACTGAATCTATTTATGATGATTATTGAAAATATTATTGCTTATGGTAAAACTTGTTGAGTGTTGGCGGGGGGGGGGGGGGTTCCTGGAGGTTCCAAGGGGGATGTCTATGGGGAGGAGGGGCTACCCATGGGGGGTCTGCAGGGGGAGGGGAGCTATCCAAGAGGGGGGGGGGGTGCTATCTTGGAGGGGGGAGGGGGGGGGGGTCTAGGATGGGGGGGGGGGATGGGGGTGTCCAGGAGGGAAGGGGGGGGGGTGTCCAGGTGGGGTCTTTCTGGGAGGGGGGGTCTATCCAGGAAGGAGAGGGGTCTATAGGGTGGCTGTCCAGGAGGGAGGGGGGTGTCCAGGAGGGATGGGGGCTGTCTAGGGGGGTCTGTCAGGGAGGGGGGTCTATCCAGGAAGGAGAGGGGGGTGTCCTGGAGGGAGGGGTGTCTAGGAGGGGGGGGGCTGTACAAGGGGGATATGGGGTGTCCATGAGGGATGGGGGCTGTCTAGAGGGGGAGGGGCATGGGGTGTCTTTTAGGGAGGGGGTTTTTTCTAGGGGGGCGGGGTCTGTCTGGGGGTGTGTGCATGGGGGGTCTGTCCAGGGAGGGGTGGGTGGGTGGGGGGTCTATCCAGGAAGGAGGGGGGGGGGGTGTCTTCTTGAATATTTCCTTTGAAACTCAGTAATTTACAAAGTTGTTTCAGAATATTTAATGTTATCAAATGAGGAATAGAGTTATGGGAATATCATGTTGATTTTGTTTCTTTTTTAGGTACTTCAATTAGAATATCTAGCTTGATTGAAAAATATAAGAGGATGGTTGGATCATTATAAAGAAGGAAACTACATCATATCATTATGGGGGAGTACTTAATTTGGTTTTTACTTTTTTAGAACAATTAATTCATGATTCCACTTATTGGAACTCTTGAAATTCTTGATTTTAGGATGTTATTCTTGTTGAGTGTTTGTGCTTAAACTGTTTAATACTTTTCATGCGGATTTTATTGAATTGAATCTGTTTGTGATGGCTATTGAAAATATTCTTGTTTATGGTAAAACATTTTGAGTGTTGGGGGTGGGGGGGGGGTGTTGTCCAGGAGGGGGGTGGTATCCATGGGGGGTCTAGAGGGGGGGGGGGTCTGTCTAGGAGGGAGGGGGTGTCTAGGATGGATGGGTGGGGGGTGTCCAGGGAGGCTGTCCTAGAGGGAGGGTGCTGTCCAGGGGGGAGGGGGGCTATCCAAGGTGGTGTCCAGGTGGGAGGGGGGATATATAAGGGGGGGGGGGGGTGTCTAGGGGGTATCCATGTGGGACGGGGAGTTTTCTTGGGGGTGCAGGGGGGGGGGGGGGGCTATCTAGGATGAATTGGTGGTGTCCAAGTGGGATGGGGGGCTTTCCAGTGGTGGTGCAAGGTGGGAGGGGGGTGTCTAGGAGGGAGGGGTCTTTCCACGGGGTGAAAGGGGGGTCTGTAGGGGGGAGGGGGCAGTCCAGGGGGGATAGGGGCTATCCAGGGGGTCTATAGGGGGAGAGGGGGGGCTGTACTGGGGGAGGGGGGCTGTACAGGATGGGAGGGGGATGTATAGTGGGGGAGGGGGTGTCTAGAAGGAGGGGGGGTGCTGTCTAGGGGGGAGGGGGAGGTGTTTAGGGGGCTGCAAGGGGGGTCTGTAGGGGAGGAAGGGGGGCTGTGCAGGAGGGAGGGGGGATGTCCAGGAGGGAGGGGGCTATCCAGGATGGTGTCTTGGGGGTGTCCAGGAGGGGTGGGGGGGGGGGGTTGTCCATGGGTGCTGTCTAGGAGGGAGGTGTTGTCTAGGGGGGATCAGGGGGTGCTGTCTAGGGGGTGTCCAAGAGGGATGGGGGGTTGTCTAGGGTGGGTGCAAGGGGGTCTATAGGGAGGGGGGGGGGTCTATCTGGTGGTGTTTTTTTATAAAATGGGAAGGAATATAGCCACAGTTTCAAACCATGGCTATATCCCTATACCCACAGTTTTAAACCGTGGCTATATCCCTATAGCCATAGTTTCAAACCATGGCTGTTGCCCTATAGACATGATTTTAAACAGTGGCTATAGCTCATGTGTTGCTAAAGCTTTAGCCACTGTTTCAAACTGTGGCTACAAAGGTTTAGCCATGGTTGAAACAGTGTCTATAGGCCTATAGACATGATTCAAACCATGGCTATAGGGCTTTAGCCACATTTTGAAACCATGGATATAGGTTTTACCCTATATCCATGCCAATACCAGCCACAGTTCAGTAAACCGTGGCTATAACCTATAGCCACGGTTTTTGGGCTTATATCCACAGTTCAAAACCGTGGCAATAGCCTAAATTTCTAGTAGTGTTCCTTATTTATAGATGTTGATATATTGGTTCTCTGGTTGAAATTTATCTATAAAATTAAATTCTATAGACATAGTGTAACAAATAGTTTATTTTAGATAGTAAAAGAAATAAATATCAAGTATGTAGGTTGATGACACAAGTGTTCAAACTGCACAATTAGATATTAGGATAGAGGGATTACCTTAAACACTAATCATTCATGTGTCTTTGTTGACATTATGACATTAAATTATTTCTCTTGGGTTTCATGAATCATTATTAGACATTAATCATGGAATTTAGGCAAGTAAGACTAATTCCAATGTGAAAGATACCAGGAGGGTCAAACACTAACTAATTTGATTGATCTAAATTAAATTATATTTTAATTTTATTATTGAAATAATTATTATTATCAGGTTTTAGTAATAAATTTGTTCAGGATTTATAGGTCACAAATATTAAAATAAATATTTATTCATAAGGTAATTTTTTTTAATTACAATATTATATAATATTTTTTTATAATTTTTATTGAAAAAATAAAAAATAAAGATTTAACCATTAGTAATTTATTTATTTAATTATAAGAATATTTGATAAATACTTATTCCCCAGATTTTGAATATAGTATTTATTTTATTTATTAAATATTTAATAAATATTTATACCCTAGTCTTTGAGTAGAATATCTTTTTTATTTATGAATAAATATATAATTAAATATTTAATTAGGTTTTCGATAATGGTCAAGGAGGAAGAGAGGACCATGATTTTTTTTGGTAATAAGTATTAATTAGAAAGTTTGTAAAAATGTATTTATCATTATACATGTTTGCATACACCATGACAAATAATAATAATAATATTTTTATTACTAATCAACTTCTATGAAATTGAATAATATTTTAACCCTAAACCTATCTATATAAATTTATGACTATATATATTGTGTAGTTCTTGATTGATATAGAACATGATTGAGAATTATTGTGCATAATGAATTCTAGAGCCCTCTCTCAAGATAAAATAACACTTTAGATATTCTCCTCCCTCCACCCTCTCAAGAATGATAGTTCAAGGATGATACATCAAGCTCAATGGAATCATCACATTGATAAAGATAGATGCCATGATATGATTCATATGTCATGTAAGAACTTTATAATCCATCAATGTTGTTTGGAGATCAATAGAGATTTTGTGTAACATCATAAGAGGGATTATACACTTGGAACCTACAAAACCAACGATTTTAGAATGAAAAGGGTTTCATATGATCCTCATATTCATCAAAAAAAAGATCTCAATAAAGATGTATTATTTCCTAGGATCAATTAAATTAATTATAAATTTAATTTGAAAATATCCTTTCTTGGTTCCAAAAACCTTTCTTATCAATATTATTTGGAAACATTTCATCGGTCATGATGTTTAAATCTTATAATATAGCTAAATTATCCATCAAATCTAGCAATTGATGACTTAGAATCAGTCCCAAGAAGCTATTCCTATATAATAGAAACCACCAAGTTGAATTGAATAGGCCATGTTTAAATTTAGAATTATTTGATTATTGATCAATTACACACAACTGAAGTTAATGTTTTTACTTCATGGTTATTTTTTTCCTCAATAAAAAGTTTTATTATAATGATCTTGAAATATTAATTTTCTTCATTCTAGTTTCATATTGTATGGGGGATCTTAATATCGAGATAAATAATGATTGTAGATTCCATCCGGAGGTGATGCAGATTCTATCCTATAGAGAGGTTTACAAGCCTATGATAAGAGTAAATGATATATACCCAAGTGAACTACACATGGGCATTCCTTGAAATACATGAAGTTCTAAGTATTAATAACATGTAGTGTATTTATTTTACATTGTGTGTTGACCAGGAAAGTCTCGAACACATGTTTTCATACTGCACGACATGTAGCTGGTGTATACATCGTGTAGTCTACATGGTTTACCAACAATAATGATGCTAATAATGTGGTAAGATTCAAATTTTATACCACATGAGACTGAAAACATGTATAATTAATCAGACACATAGTGTTTAGCCAATATGCACACCATGTGACTATTAATTCCAATACCCACAGAACACATAGAGTCAATCTATATGTTATGTGTTCACATGTCAATATGAACTTACAACGTGTAACTAACATGTACATCCTATGATCCACTATTACCTATCAAAAGAACATTCTATGTTAATATATAGTTAATGTAGACACACAAAAAGTTGAATACATTATGTGTATCTTATTAGTAAACATCATGTAATTCATCTGAGTTACACTCCACATCCCTAGGTGTTTATCCTATATACCAGACAAGAAATGAAAATGGTGTTTAACTTATTATTAAACCCCATATAGTCTCCCAGTAAAAAAAAAATTAAAAAAAAATTAATTGCTGATTTAAAACTTAATTACACTATTAGAAATAGACGCGTTGGCTATGTAATTAATTTTGAATAATTAATTAATGCTCAATAAATTTCATGTAATTATTTTTATTTTTTTTGTTATACCATATTTATAACATGAATGAATTTATGATGGGAATCTCCAAGAGAAATCACATGATCATTAAGATAAATGGAATTAATTAATTTATTAATTATATAGTTGAATCAATACAAGTGACTTCATCTTAATAATAAAGAATAAATTTAAGTGAACGATATCCAGTGCACTTTTTTATATTAAATTCATGTGTATGACTGATCATAAAGATTTTATCAAACCTATGTAGGTTTTGGTTTTTTTTATTTTTATTAAATGGATTTTTAATCATTTATAATTTAATTAAGAAATATTTTAGCCTTTTCATCCCTCCATACTTTGTTATGTGGGTCCTGGGAGTCTAAGGTTGTGTTATGTAATCCCCTTTAACCAATACTTGGTACCCCTCACATGCATGTGAGTTATAAAATCATATGTAATAAAAATGAGAATCCCCTAGTGCATAGAGGTGGTTCAATACAGATCAAAGATAAAACCAACTCAGACAATACATAGGTGGATATATGGAATGCCGCAACCCATTCTAAGACTTGAAAAAGGAGTTTTCCCATAGGTTCATAGGTTGGTTTATTACCTGCTCAATAAATCAACAATTATAGAAGCTCAAGATAATTTAATTTACTTATTTAATTTAGTTATATCTTATGGATAATTTATTTTATAGATGCATGACTAAGGTCACATAAATAAATAGACTAATATTTGATAATGAAATTAAAATAAATGGGTTGTGGGTAAATGTTTTTATCAAAACATGGTTAATCCCTAAATTGAAATCCAATTTATATTGATAAGACAAGTAAAGGATAAATTTTTTTTTATAAATAATAAATAAAATCACTAAAGTTAATATTAAGTTATTAAGCCATTTATATTTTAAATTAAGAAAAACCATTAGTTAAAGAATCAGTTTAGACTTCCTCATAGAAACATTCAATTAACTAGAAGTATTAACTAATGTATTGGGTTGACTTAACTGAATTTGTCTTGGGTATAATAGAATCTATATTTCAAATAAAAATTTAGAGGCATGTGATCAGGAAATACAAGTTAGTATTTATGGATTGGGGTGTTCACTTAACAATTCATGTAGCTACGTATTTGAAGTAGGTAAGACCAACTCTATAAATACTTATAATTTTCATCTCCAACATATGGATTATAATATGGGAAATATGGATCCATTCCACTAGAATTTATAAGGATACCAGAAATGCTGAGTTCAATGGTTGGGGTTATTAATACATTTTAAAATATTTGTTGGCACAACAAAGTTAAAATTATTATTCCTCACATAATTTGTATTATTGTAAAGTAATAATAATTTGTTTTCATTATTATCAAAAATAGAAAGAAAAACCATGAAAAACTACAAGCATTCTTTAACTCAGGGTATTTTCTTACAAATTAAAATATATAGATATGGTATAATTGTTTATGAGATACATTATTATCATAATTTTATTATTATGTATTGGAATCCCATATTCTTATTATTCCCCCTAGCAGGTTGGAAAGGGTGAAAATGATGCCTAACAAAAATATTCAGAGGATTGTTGATATTTTTATTATATTATATCATTTACTACGTCAAGTGAATTTATGATACAATATAAGGATATATGCTCTTACACTATAATATATCATATTTGTTTTTTAAGAAAGATAAGGAAATTACTGAACTAAATAATATTGTCAATTAACAATATTAGTGTAAACTAGAATAAGTGAATATAGCTACTAATCATTCCTTTAAAATGATAGGGTGTAATAACCAATTTACAAAATTAGGATTCCACTTGGATAAGAAGATATCCATTAATATTATTTTATTGTCCTTACCACCATGATTTTTTATTCATCCAAACCAAGATAAATGAAATGGATAAGTCTATATAGAAGCTTTTGACCATACTTCACCAAGTAGATAAGGATTCATTTGAACATATTTGTCTACACATTTTTTTTGAAAAGTTTGAAAGAAAATGATGAAGATCCCATAGAGATTATAATTACAAAAGGTCCTTTATAGTGTCATTAAAGAAACAAACAATCCAGAGGTAGAAGAATGAACAAGAGGCTATATGCTTCTTATGTGGATAGGATGTACAATAGAAAATAAATTACAATGAATTGAAGAAAAAATATGCTATATCATCTTCAGGTATATTCATCAATATTCTATTTTCCACATTTTTTTAAAAATATGCTTACAACATAAATGTGTTTGAAAATAGTAAATGCGTAAGAATTTAAAGGTTATATAGTAAACTCAAAAGGATTTAAGAAAAGAATATTCGTACATAATTAAAGAAGAGATTACTACTTATCATATACAAAATGGATTTATTAAATTTTATAAAACGTGTTACCAAAACATTTATCTCAGTTTCCCTCTAGACATAATGAGACACTATTTATCATTTGCAATAAATGTAGTTATGTAACATCAATACTAAAATAATGGTTCAGTAAATATTGAATCACATATATCCATCATAATGAATAATGGAAATAAAACATAAGTATCTTAACCAATTATTTCAATATTTTTTTCTAATAAAACTAAATGAAGGTGACATGTTTGTACCCATAAAATCATTTTAGTATCAATTAAACTAAGATAATTGAAATTCAAAAAAACTACATAACATGTATTAGATAAGAAAATCTTTATAAATAATGATACAAGAGAAATATTTTAAGAGTTTCATAAACATGGTCACTTTGACTATTCTAAAGTTAAGGGTAACTTAATATACTCTATGAGATTACTTAAATAAATTTGAGAGATGCATAGTCAAGTAAATGAGTTCACTTGATGAAGATTAAAGAATATATAAACTGGCTTGTTAAAGAATATCTTATCTTAGTTATCATTGATCATACATGTGGATTAAATTTATTCCAAAACTCAAATTTCCTTATATAATTAAATATCAATATGGTTATTAAAGGAAGATCAATTATGAGTCTTATATATATTTAAAATATTTTATTCTTTCTTCTAATATATGTTTTAAAAATTCAAGAAAAACATCAAACTATATGACAACTATATTTTCTAATGAATATCATATTAGTTGTGATATGATAAGAATATATTAGGACACTTCCACAAGTTTTTTTTGAATACTGTTTGTTAAAAAATATAATTAGAAATAAATGAATATTAAACAATATGGTTCATCTGAGTTAACAATCCAATACCCACTAATTTTATTAATATTTATTCAAGACTGACTATGTTTCCACAAAGTATTCCTATATCCATAACGATAGGGGTAGAATACTTAACTTCTATGGGATATGTATTCAGATTAACATGGGTTGACATAGGAATTATAGACTCCACTACGAATAGTGGGAAGAGTAGTTCCATATACATATACTACCTAGTAATAAATAAACAAAGAGGTATTTTATGTTCAATATGCTGGGTGATACATGTATTATTCTTTTGGAATAAATATTCCCATATAAAATAATTAAATAGAAACATGATAAGGTTGAAATGTATGTATAAATACAAATAATGGAAACCATGTATCAATATTCAAGGACTCAATATCTTGAATATTTCAAAGACTTCATACTGTGGGTGATTTTTAAGGGTAACTAGACATGGATGTTACAAGATGGTACTAAAAAATCATTATTGATATTGGAGTGGTTTAGTCCCTGAAAAAACCAATGAACCAATCATCATGACTAAAATACTATTTTTTATGGTTTTCATAACATACTTCTATGATAATTATAATGGGGAATTTATTTAGAAGGAAAAATTATTTATGGGAATACTTAATAAATATTTCTATTTGATGAAACCAAAATGTTATATTATGGTATATGTCTATAGTCAATAATAAGAAAGTATCAGTTAAGTCAATATATTCCTATGTGATATGTAGGTTACATGAATTAATTTATGAATAAATCATAAATATTTATCATAGAATATTCATTTGGAAACACATGAGTGGCATGTGTCTCTAACTAGATGGTGAGAACACTATAATTTTTTAATATCAATATGTTGATAACATAAGGGAAAGAATATTATGTCTTACAAGTTTGTGAATAATCTGTAATGAAACTTCTCCAGGTACAACTTAATATAGAAACCATGTTATAGGGGAAAATATATAAAAAATAGATCCATGTGTTTAATTAATATATATATGTTATACACTAGAAAATTATTGAAAAATAAATGTTTAATTAATTCTACACAATATTTTTATTGAAATATAATCCTTTTAGTAGAACATGCATGGGTATAAGAAGAAATTATTGATATTAAAATAATTTTACAATCTTAAGAACAATAAATTTATCTCTTATTCCATTATATTTAATGTTGTTTGATATTAATAATTCATAATTCATAGTAGGTGAATATCAAATAGATATAAAAAAATTCATTGACTTGTAGTTCGAAATATCTGATAGTACTTTAACAAGTAGAACTAGATGAGTTATTCATGTATGGAGAAGTGTGAATATTAGTGATCATGAGATTTTAACTCTTGTATTAACTTAGTTAAATTTGATCTAGTATTGTAGAAAATGATAAGGTAATATAAAATAAAAACTTATTACAACCAGTGGTTCCCATATCTACAATATCTGAGTATGTTGAGTCGTCAGATACAATATAATGAGTGGTTTGGCAATATAATATTAAAATTTTGGGTTATAAAAAAAGGATTTTTATCATTATTATGATAATATCTGAATATAGAATTAATCACTATTTCATGATTCTAGCATAGAACTAGTAGGTAGACAAATAGCTATATCACTACTTGATAGAATTCTAACATTTTGGTAATGGTGCAGTAAGCATATTCAACACATAGAAATGTGGATTTAATAACCTCAACCATGGAAACATGGTAGGACTAATAGCTATATCCATGTTCATTAGAATAATTTTTAACATTTGATAACAAGATAGTTGATAATAGTCGGATCTAGTGCAAGTCAGAGATTGTTGGAGTTGGTTTACTATAAAAAACTACTTTTCTACTTTATATTTCAAATATATTTATGAATTTTTATATTAATAAATATCCTATCACATTTTTTTCTTCATAACATAAATTTTTTAATTTAATAAAGTATCTAATAAATCAAAAGTTCATTGATTTTACCCACTTTGATGAGAACCCTGAAATTCCCTAACGATATTCTTAAACCAAGTTCTATGGTAAGATAACATTCTAGGATGGGGAAAATAGTATATTAAATGTCAGGTGCTTAATAATATGATACTTATTATCATTAAATTTTCACTTGGTAGTATCTAATATGGGATATTATATGAATAGTCATGCGTATAGGAATTTCTTCATGTTCAAATGTCATCAGATATTCCTATTTGTGAGTGCGTGTAATGGTCCTTAGAATTTATTATTAATGTATTCCATGACTCAAACACTTAGATGTAATACCATAAACCATAAAAAATAATCCATGGCACATTTGGGTAAGTTAGGTGCATCATGAGTGACATGTTATTAATCAATAATTCATGGAAGGATTTTCCCTTATATATTTATGGATGTTTATATCCTATATCTCTAATTGAAATTGAACCATCACATTAAATTCCATGACCATGGTGTAAAGAAAAGTTTATTTCAGACAGTCAAAGAAATATGTATCAAGAATATAGTTTGATAACACAAGTGTTCAACAAGATTCATCAAATATTTTTAAAATGGTATTACATTACACGAGAAGCATTCATGTGTAGCTATTGAATTTGTGACATTAACTTCTTTCTCTTAGGTCTCTTGACCCGTTTTATTCCATTAACACTAGAATTTAGGTGTTTCCACCTAATACCAATGAGAAAGAAGACTAGAGGGTCACTCAATATGTTCTTTCCTTAGTCTCAATAAAATTATATTTGAATTTAATTATTGGAATAAATATTATTATCAAGAATGAGGAATAATTTTGTTCTAGATTTATTGATCGCAAATTTTAAAATAAATATTAAATACCAAGGTAAATTTTTATTTATGTGAATATATAATATTTATCTATTTCTATTTTTCGTAAGGTAAAAGATAATTATTTATTCACTAATAAACAATTTATTTATTTATGTGAATCTTTAATACATATATATTTTTTCAGAATATGAATATAATATTTATATTATTTATGAACATTTAATAAATATTTTAAACTAGATTTTGATTAAAATATTTATTTTATTTATGAATAAATATTTAATTTTATATTTATTTAGGTATTTGATAAATTTCAAGGAGGATGAGTAGACCAAGATTGTGGGTAGTGATAAATATTTGTTTGCAATTAATGAAAATAATATTTATCATAACACCAGTTTGCACACACCATAAAAAATAATAATCGTAATATTATTACATGGCATGGGTCGAATGAAGTTTAATATATTATTTATCAGATTTCATGAAATTAAATAATATTTTAACCCAACCCTATCATTATAAATAGATGAAAAAAATATTGTTTAGAGGTTGATCAAGATAGAACAATATTGAGAATCATTGTGCATAATGAAATCTAGATCCCTCTCTCTAGACTGAAGAATGATCTTGATATTCCCCTTTATCCTCCACCCTCTCAATAATGAGAGTGTATAGATAATACTTCAAACCCAAAGGAATCACCATAGTGATCAAGATGAAAAATTCAAGACTATTGGTTTTCCACACTAGCACATAAAAATCCATCGTTGTTATTTGAAGATCAAAAGAGAATGCATCGATCATTGTTAGAGGGTTTCTACACAAGAATCCTAAGAACACAAAAATGATAGACCAAAAAATGTTTCAGATGATCAATATATTCATCATAGAAAGATCTTATGACTATGTTATTCTTTATTATGATCTATTTAAATTAATTTTTCATATAACTTGAAAAGATCTTCTCTTGGTTCTAATAATATTTATTTTCAATATTCTTTAAAATATTTTCATTTTTCATGATAATTGCATCTTTAAATATAGAAAAATGATCTATTGTATCTAGAAATTTATGAGATGGGATCGACCTCTATTATCATTTTTTCTTCGATATGGGCTTCCAATGTGTGATTTCCAATAGGATGGCTCGAGATATTAACTCATCATTATGTGTTAACTAGATATTTTATTTGGATTATGTGGGAAAGAAAAAAATAAACCCATTAGAGCATTATCAAAAGTGATTATTCGTGGTTGATGAATATCATTCACGAGTAAAGGAATTCATGTTGTGTACACTATTTTTTTTGTTTTCATAATAGAGACTTATACCCATAGTTTTTAACTGTTGGTATATCATATAAAATAATTTATGTAGCCTATAATAATGGCTTGATGAAATGTAGTAAACACCCTCACTAGATATTGGTTATACAAGTAGTTTCATAAATATGTTACTAAATAGATACACCCATGGTTCAAGTGAAATATAGGTATAACACTCCAAAAATATTGTAGAGTTATAGTCAATCAACATAAAGACCCAAAAAAACATAATTATAACAACAGGAGTAAAAACAATGTAGTGTATCAGTATTAGTCACAAATCATTCTCAAAAGAGGACAACTAATGTATATTTTATATTCAAATAATTTCTTAATTTTCAATCATTTGATAATATAAAAATATATTAAATTTTAATAAGTATAATTTCTTCATCCATAAGAACCAAAGTGTTATAAAAATCATATCATAAATGGAATTGATCACTGACTCAATCCAAACAGTTATCATCATGGTCACCACTACTATTATTCTCCTTATGAACTTCATTACATGGTTCATTATCTATAAAAAATACATACCAATCAGCTCAATAAAATTCATCTTTCAAATCACCACTACGATCATTATCATCTAAATTATCATAAAATGAACAAATTGTTGAAATATATATTTCAAAGACCACAATACTATTTGAAGGAAGTGATAAAATCATAGCTATAATTGCTTCCTTAGTGATATTTTGATCTCTTTCACACTTCTTGACATCCAGTTTTTTTCCTGTACTAATTTTGAACAATCCTCTTATAACAGTATCAATATAGGTGTTTGAGTTTCTTGGTGTAGGATAATACCATGTATTCATGATAGTCTTCCTAGTTCAATAATATAATTTCACCTACTGATCCTTACCTAATACCAATCACTATGATCATCGAGGAAAAAGATTTCATCTTCATTCCCATCAACAACCTATAAAGCACGTTGTCGTGAATATAAATTTGATATAAATTTAAGAATGTTATAATAAATATTTAAATAATTTTATTTTTTCTCAATATTATATTGTCTATCTACATAAACATCATTTTCTTATATTTTTTCTCGAGAAAATAATTTTTATTTAGGCCCATTCCCTTTAATGTTTAACATTTACCACTAAAAATATTTTTAATATTGAATGTATGAAAAAAATATTCATTTATTATTTAAAGATCATTAAAAAATATATTTTTCATATTCATTATAATGAAGAGAGTAATATGAATCACAAAGAGCTTAAACATGTAATTTGTTAAACTATATATTATAGATTATATAATTAATGAAATAAATATTAAATTGTTATCATGTTAAGATATAAAATAGGAATGATGCATGGAATTAATTATAATTGTATTAAAAATTCCCATATTTCCATTATTCCAGTGCACATTGAAGGGGTCTATACATATAAAGAAATAACTCCAAGATATTTTGAAATTAATTCCTTTTTATGTATTAATTATTTTCCTAATATTTATTATTTTATAATATCTTTACATACACTATAAGAAATTGGAAAATTTGTAACGTAATATTGAGATGGAAATAATTTTACCATGAAAAATGTATATATGATAGATTATAGGAATAAACATAGAAATCAATATTTATTAGATTTATATCTATTACTAAAATTATAATATTTTCATGGATTGGAAATTAAAAATATAAAACTGTTCAGAGAAAATGTTTTATGATAAATAATAATATATTTCAGTATTAATTAAATGTTTCTCTGATGGTTCTATAAAATTTTATAGAAATATATGTTGAACCCCAATTTTATTGAAAAATTGTGTAATAAAATTTTTAAATCTATCACATACAATTGTAATAAACCTATGTATTGGAATATGTTTATATAATTGGAATTTAAAATTTCATAGTTTTGTTTGGATTCATGACATCTTTTTTTACTCAAATGGTGTGATTTAGGGGATTAAATTTATTTTATGAGTTATAATTGGTTTGGAGTCTATTGGAACACAATATATATTATTTATGATAAATTCTCATTTATATTGAATTAATATAGTTTTAAACGATTTTAGAAAGGGATTACTATGAAATAATGACTTTATAGTATGACTCAATTAAGTGAGTTTGGATTGAACCAAAAGTGTTTAACTATGAAATTTATTAATATATACGTGGGTAATGTTAACATGGATATTTTGGATCCTAATTTTTAAAATTGACATCAAATTGGATAAAGAAATAAAATGTATAGTTTATTATGAAATAAATGGTCTAGATGCATTGTCATATAATGATGAATCCCATCCTAGGGGATGATGAATACTTTGGTGTGTTATTATGTAATGTTGACTTGAAAATCATTATCCCACTAAAAATGGGGAATTTTAGAGTTTAAAAAGTGTGATTTCTAGAAAATATATCAATTATTCATTTATAAAAAGTTTTTGATCCAAGGAGAACTCTCCTAGATTCCCTTCTTATTCATTATATACTACTTGAGCTTTAGACGCATCAGTTATGGAGTTATTTCTTTAAAATAATCAATGAAAAGTTATTATATTATGTAACAATCTATCATTAGTTAATGGTGATTCATCTAAAATTATATTTTCATAATTTTTATAGGATTTAGAGTGATCTAATATTTAGCTTCAAATTGGACAATGACTCTCATTGTAAGGATATCATGAGATAGGTGGTTCTTATCAAATTCCTTATATATATTTATGTTTCATGTGTTGTAATGTTTTTAGTTGGGATAATTGAATGAATACGACCTAAAAGGGTCTCATGTATCTAAAATTTGGGTGGTTTCACTGATAGATACCGTAATTTAAAAATGATAATAGTGATCATTAGTTCTATGTTGTTTCTGGTATACATGTATTTTTATGTATCTCCCATATTTTATATATAATATCTACACCTATACCCTATATATTTGACCTCCTTTTATATATGAATCTCCTATAACTGTATATATAATAGATATTATAATAATTTAAACATAAATTAATAATAAAATTACACATGATTCTTATAATGATCACAACTTTCTTACAATACGAAGTAAATTATATGTCAACTTTCAAAAATCATATCTTTGAATAATAATCTTGTCTAGAATTGAAAATTTTCATCTTAAGATCTTTAAAAAACTAAAAAGTTCTAAAATAACTTCTATAATAAACATTATTCAACCTTTGGAATGTCCCTAAAATATCATGATACAACTTCTTTTTAAAATTGAAAAATATTAATTTTGGATATGTTTTCAAGAAATATGTATGTAATATACTAAAAATGGTTCTCTTCAATTTACCCTCACAACAACACATAACATGGAATTATGATAAACAACATAACCTCAATATTATCTTATCCTTATTAACATTCATGAAATATATCATGAACCCCCTCTTGAAAATACATTGTATAATATTGTATTCTTGTAATTAAACTAAGTAGCATGTTTCTTGAAACATAGTTTCACAATTATATTTTTTATAATTTGTTTTCTATAATATAATCATAAGATTACCAAAATAATGATAAAAATTTCCATCAAATATATCATTCAATCCTAAAATAATCACTATAAAACCACTTTAAACTACATTAGTGGAATATAAGAGAAATTTGTGAAGTGATAAACTAGAGATAAAAAACCTAACTTATTTATAGTAGATAAAAATATCAAAATGATAGAGAAGAAGAGTATAAAAATTTCAATTATACTAGAATAAAATATTATCTTAATGTTGATAATATAAAATATGTTAGCACTATCATAACATAAAGATCCAACATAAGAATTTTTTTTAGAATTTTATTCTCAAGATCTAACTAAAAAGAGTGATATTGTAGGGCCAACATGATATTCATCAATGTAGAATCCATTCATATAAAATTTAAATGTAGAGTTTCTCTAAAAAAATGTGTTCTATCAGTATCGTAATCTTGAGTTCAAAACTTATGGTTTTGGCCTTCGGTGGTTGTATGAAAATTAGCTGACATGCCTTCTATTATATTAAAAATGTAATATAGATATTATGTTGAAGATTATAATACTTTATATCAAAATCTTCATGCCTAGTTCATAACTTATGTTGAATTGATATCATATCCTTAAGTCCAGTTCATAAATCTTTAATCATTATGATGTAGTAACAATCAAACCTTTTAAAGAATATTTTCTTAAAACTTAATTTATTTTTCACAAATCATTATGTAAGAAATTATTTAAACTCTTGCTGAGTATGTAAAATATTAAACATATTGAAATACCAAATAAGTAACATATTTACAGAAGATAAATCCAATATGTAATATCCTATACTTACCTAAAATTCATCATGTGTAATTTAGTTCAACAGATTTTCCTTGTACATGTATGATTATCAAAACAACTTCTAGATAGGTAATAATTTAGGCTTAAGAAGATCTCCAGTGTGATTCATATGTATATATATTCCCTTTGAATATTTTTATGTAATATACTAATGTTAAAAAATTATTCACCAAATAAATATGAGAGTAATATAATAATAAAACCCAAATAAGAATAATAAAAAATTATCAATAATAATAATAATAAATAAAACATAAAATTATGGGGGATAACTAATTATCAAAATATAAAGATAAAGATCATCTAAAAATTATCATTCTTTTTTATAATTATAAAACATAATAGACTCTCTCCCTTTTTTTAAAAATAAAAAAGGTAATAAAACAATGAGCACTTCAAGTAAAAAACAAAAAAACATAAAAAAATATATAATAAATGATAGAATAATTTCTAAAATAAATAATTATGTCATATTAATAATTAGAAAGATGATAATAAGGAAATAAATGAATAAGAATTATTTAGTAAAAAAGATAGTTAGCACACTAAAAGAGTTATAATAAATAATAAAAACTGTAAAGTATAGTCTGAATTAATTAAATATCTCTTAATTTTTATAAAATATATGATAGTGAAAGATTTATATTGATAAATTTTACTATAGAAAAAATTAAACCAAGAGATATAAAATGGGTTAAAAATATTTAATGTAAGTATAAATAATATTCAATAAATAGTAAATAGCTATTAAGAATATTATTCCCATAGTTTAGAAATTTCATATTTTTTCCATCAAGAAATGCTCGTACTAAATCTTTTCAAACACTATATCATTAAAATGTATAGTTAATATAGCATATAGTTGAACTTTTTAGGAATAAAATCTAAAATTATATCACATTTATACTCATAATCTATGATAAAATTACATCTCACTTCAATATTCATAATTATAGAATTCTGTATAGGGTCCTTTGAAATAAATATGGATAATGAATTATCCCAAAAAATCTGCATCCATTCAAAATGAATATTAATATTTGGTAATGTTTGTTTAATCCAAAGAGTTTATTCATAGAAACTTATTTATATAACATACATTTCTTCATCTGTTGATAAAGATACCGAAATTTTGTTCTTTCAACTCTTTGATACCGAACTATTACCTAGAAAATGACACATTCCATTGGTGGGTTTTTATAAAAATTTCATCCTTGAAATTCTGTAGTTGAATTACTCGATTATTTAAAATAATTTTTTTTTAAAAAATATTTCAAGGTTAAAAGTAACATTCAAATGATTAAAAAATCATTTATCTATATTTAGGTGAACATAAAATATTGTACACATACAGGAGTTTGACATTATATCAGTTCTACTAGAAGTTAAAAATTAAAAAAATTTAATCATTCCTCTTAAATACTTATAATCAACTGATTTACTAGAAGAATATTCATCCATTATACATGATTTACTCATAATAATATTCATGCCTCTTTAAGAATCAATTCTAATAAAATACACTAATTATTTAGCATACTTAATTTGATTCATAAAAATTCAATCTTATTTTTGAAAAACATGAAACTGAAAAAAAAATAATCCAAGTTACCTCCTTAGACTCATGTTAAGATTAGTATTCATAATATTTAAAAATTCCATACAAAGAAAGTAATTAGATGAAGAAAATAGAATATCATATACAAATTTTTTAATAATTATAATATAATAATAATACCTTTTAATTAAATTAGTAGGAACAAATTTACCTATATAAAAACCATACTTTAAATTAAACTATGAAAAAATATCATACCAAGATCATAGTGCCTATTTAAATATATAAAGATATTTAGAAAGATTAAACACCTAATATGTCCTCTTATCATGTTCAAATCCTAGTGGATTTATTACATATACATTCTATAAAATAATTCCATTATGAAATTCTCTTACAACATTAATTTGATAAAAATTGAAGCCATGATGTTTTGTAACATATAATAAAATCATGAAAACTTCAAATATTACAAAAAGTGTTACTGTATCTCCAAAACTAGTTTCTACCTCTTGAAAATAACCTTGAGTAATGTATATTGCATTATTCCATAAAATCTATCTAGATTAATCAAGATTATTCTGAACAATATTTTTAGATCTAATCACCTCCTAATCATCTAGTGGTTCAACTAAATAACAAGGGTCATTCCTTTAAATATGGTTAATCTCTTCTTATATTTACATAACCCAATTTGTATTTTCGAGGATTCTATGACATTTTTTAGAAGAAATAGTGAACTAAAAGAAAATTATGCATAAGAATTCATTACCAAATTTCTAGTTTAAACCTCTAAATAAATATTAATACTCTCTCATTAAATGAGATCTTAGTGAGAATTAAAAATATTTTATTTCTATGTTTGTCGATATCCCTCAACAAGTGCATTATTCAATAGAGTCTGATCTTATCTAATATTGAATTCTTCAATGTCTTCATCAACATAATCAGTTTTAATAGAAATCTCCTTTTAAATCCTCCTCATTATATTTAATAAGAACGGATTATTAAAAATAAAAGTAAATTTATTATATAATTTATCATATTTAAACATAGTATAATATCCTAAAACTATTACTTCATTTGATTTAGAATGAAATTTATAAAAACAATATTTAGAATTGTAGATAAAAACATTACATCCAAAAATTCCAAAATAGAATACTTTCAACTTAATTTCTTTACAAAATTGATAGAGTGTTTTATTTAAACTAGGCCTGATTAGAATTATATTTAAAACATATGAATCTATATAAATAGATTCTACCCAAAGATATCTTGGAAAATCAAAATCACTTAGTATGGTTCTTAGTATTTCTTGAAGAGTATCGTTCTTAATTTTGGAAACTCCATTTACAATTGAGTCCTAGGTAATGATAATAAATGTAAATAAATATTCTTTACCAAAAACATATTAAATTTCATATTTTGGAATTTTCCACCACTATTAGATATGATAGATATAATCATACAACCATTTTCATTTTGAGATAAATTACTATAAGTAGAAAACATTTATAATGTTTCATTCTTGTGAGCTAGAAAATGCATGCATGTAAATCTAAAATATTAATATACAATAACAAATGAATAATTATTTACTCTAATTATTTTAGTATGATTAGGTATAAATAAATAGATATGAACCAATTGATTTTTTTGATTTATTTTCACTATATTGATCAGCCAAAATGACTCATTGTGATTCTTTTCCTTCAACATGCATCACAAACATGATACTTTAACACATTAGGTTTTGGTAGTTATATACCCTTTAATTATTTGAATGTTTATGGAGAAAAATAAAATCAAGGTGATTGAGTCATAAATTATATAAAATATAATGTTTTCGACAATATTTTAACACACAACATGTTGAATGGTCTGATAATTTCTTATGAGGTTTTATTTCTCTTGTATTTTAAACTTTTTTGGTTTCCCACTTTTTACTTTAAAAGTGTTTTTGAAATAAAAATATGGTATTTGGGTAAATTTAACATTCATTACATCATCAAATAATTTATAAATGAGGATAATATTATTCTTTAATCCAGAAATATATAGTACTTAATTAATAATTGCTGAATTTGAGATACTGAATTCACCATGCCTTTTACATAACATTTAGAATTTTCTCCAAAACAACTAGTGGCTCCATCCAATATATTGTATGAAATAATTTTTTATAGATATTTGTTTATAAAAAAATATAATTTTCTATCCATTTATCATACAAATTTCTTGATACTTCTATGGCATGTTTCCTGAAAAATCAAATAGTAGAGAGTTTTGGTACCCAAAAATCTTTGGGTCTAATAGGAATAGTAAAGATATTTTTCTATTCCCATACATGTAATAAATATTTATTAAGGATTAATCTCATTCATCTATTGTAGTAGTATTATATTGTGACCAAGAATTTCATGTCAATCCTGATATTCATGTATCTTTTATGCATCTCCCTTATTTTACATATCACAACTATACTAACAACCTATAAATTTAATCTCATTATATATATAAATTTATATAATATATACAGATTATAACCATTGGAATAATTTAAAAATAAATTAATAATAATGGTACCCATGATTATCAATGTGATCAAAACATGGTTATAATTAGAATTAAATACCCAATAAACATTCCAAAATAATATATTTTAATAAAAAACTACTTTAGAGTTGGCTAATAATTATTTAATATCTTTATAACCATTAAATAGTTCCAAAATAACCTCCATAATAATCAACCATTGAACTTTGAAAAATACCTAAAATATCATGACAAAACATCATTATAATATTCAAACATTTTAATTTTGAATACCTGTTCAAAAAATACAATGAAAACTCGTAGTGATATGTTCTCTTTAATGAATCCTAATGAAATTTTTCAATAATATATTTCTTGAAATATAGTCTTGATGTTATATTTTTGATAATACACCATCTTTGTAACACCCCAAACTGATCCACCATGTATGAACTAGAATACCACACAACCATATGTGAACCTCCTTGTATGTAAGAGAATTCCAACTAGTGGAAAGGGTATAGGGACATCATGGGGAGACTATTCCATCAATACCAAGTTACATCAAAGTACAATAATGACAGCGATAAAAAGTAAATCAACAAATTATGAATAAATAAAAAATCATTAAAGTATCAATATACACTATATGTACTAATACACTAAGTATTAGTATGGAATGTCAGACACATAAACCAAAAAGAAGAAGTGGGTATCCCCATAGTCGGTGGATCATGTATGGGGAAATGTAACAAAACAGAAGCAATAGTAAACATCTAGCTAAATTCTATCATCAAATTCCCACATCCTCCTCCTAAACCTACTCAAGCTTCTACCATAGGGACCTTTCCCTTCATAGGATCCCTAGTCATGAAATCTAAAAGATCACCAAAATTCTAAAGATGTGTGTGAGTATGAGACTAAGTATGAAACCTCCAATGACCCTTAACATGACTGTATAAGATATACTAGTTCATTCTATAAAATTAAATATAATATAGATAAAAAAAGTATATCATAAAATAAAAATATATATGTTGGGTCCTCAGAGATCAAATATACCTTCTTCAACTCCATGCCAGAAGGAACATCCTCCAGCTGCCTAACACATACCCCTCAATAGGATAGTCCAAAAACATTTCTAATTCATCCCTTTTGAAGGGATAACCTAAATATATATGACCAAACTTATGAAACTTCTCCCTTGGGGGTAGTGTATAAGGATAATCCTAAATAATCAACTCTATAAGTCAAAATAATAACACATGTGACACAAGATACAAATGACATATCAAAATCACATTATATTAATCCATAATCATAACTAACATAATCTTTATGCGAGATAAACATCAATAAAATGTATTATATGGATAAAAATGAACACATCATGTGATCACCCATTAACCATATGTATTATTGGGATACACATGCACTCCAAAAATCATGCTATGAATCATTATAAACATGCACGAAAGTCAAGGGATTCTTACTTTTATAGAAATAATGATTGAGGTAAATGGTCACCATCCAAGTATATTTGCACCAAAAAAACCCTAGAATAATTCCCAATTAGGCATGATTTAAAATTAAAGTATCAAGGTTGAAGATAATCTACAAATAAAAAGGTAGGATAATGTCAATATAATAAAGAAGATCCACTGCCTACATTGATACAAGTCCAAGTGGTGTGCAGATGTCTATTCCATGAATCTAGGTTCTAATTCTTCCAATGATCAATAATTTCCATGTTAGAACATGACAAAAACCATAGATCTGATAAATACATATATGATCTAATTCGTTTTTGTTAGGTACAAGGGTATATCATTAATCTATATCAAACTAAAACTCATCGGATTAGAATCATAGGATAGAACCATTATTCGAGAATTAAACAGTGGATATGGAAGGAGAGGGGATTACTCCAAAATGTATAGATAGGGTTTAGAGGGTATTGGAGGACGAAGAGGGTCTAATAGAATGGGATAAATTTAGACAGGGTAATTTTTAAAAAGAAATTCATAAAACATGGTGTCCCCATTGGGATTTAAAATACACCACTAGATATCTAATGGACACTAGAAAGAACTATCCCCTAATCATCAGCTATACACACCAATTAGTATTCCAGTAAGGTTATTCACCTCCAACCAGCTTCTAATGCTCACTCTTCATCTTCTTGTATCTTACTGTTAAGTACATCTATGAGTAAAATTTATTTATTAGGACCATACTCTATCTCAAAGTTGAACATCTGTAAGTATTCAAACCAATGATTTAGACTAATATTCAAGTAACGTTGGGAGAAAATGTATCAAAACCTCTTGTGGTCCATATATATGACAAATATTTCAATGAAGATTTAGTTTCACCAACATTTCAATGCCTAAAACACTACTTCCAACTTAAGTTGTTACTAGGGTTATTATTATCATGGGCTAATAATTGACATGTGTAAGAACCCGATTCTTCTTTTCAGGTATGTTTTCCTTTTTTCTGGTGTTTTTTGAGGAAAAATAGGAGTTTCAGAAAATTTATTACATACACACCATGTACTTTATGAGTACACTCCGTGTACTCGGTTACCATGGGTAGCCAGGTGCTGGCTGTGTAGTGGCCCTGTACACGGATGTGTGTGGTGATCTAGAGACTGCCTAATGCGGGGTCCAGTGAATGAAAGTACATGCTGTGTATTTTTTTCATTAAATAGACCGAGGTTGCATCTAATTGGAATAAATCCCTCTTTTGCGACTTAGTTCATCCAGGAGAGGCCATACGACCACAATCCTTCCCTGAGCTCCCGATCGAGCATCAGTTATCTGAATCAACCACCGTCAATTGTGTTGTGATCAACTCGATAAGATCTTCCTTTTACTAGAGCTTTGTTTCCCAATTCCTCCTCTTTCAAGAGTTATATTCGATTGAAATTTTTAGACTTTTTTGTAGATCTACAGTGTTCTTGGGAAATTCAAGGCTTGAGGTTCACTTATAACAATCCTACAACACTGAGGTATGTGGTATGTGCCTTTCCGTTGAAGGTATTTGAGTTATATGTGCAAATTTCCCAATAACCTTGAACGGAGTATTGCACGTTTACTATTTTAGACCTGTTAATTTCCTACCATTCTTGTATGATTGAGTAGAGGTTAATTGAATACGAATAGGGTTAATTTCTAAGATTTGGAAGTGTTTTCTCATGCATGTTTTGTTGTGCCCGTTTGGTTTGGCTTAGCCTGTTAGGATGCCTTGTTTGTTTCCCATGCCAAGTATTATAGGATGGAGTGATGTTTATCTGACATGCTGTTATGTTGTAGACTGTTATCAAAGTAGTTCTCGAGGTTTACTTTGGCTGTATTAAATGTCTGTGCATGTTTGAATTACATAGGGATGTGGGAACCTGGTATAGTATACCATATGAAGAATGGAAATAAGGGATTCTCCAGAGTGTCTATTTTTTACTATTACTATGAGAGACCATAGGGGGAATTGATGTATGTTCTTTCTTAGAGTGTCTGCAGTTCCTTGACGTGGGCCACAGAGGGAGTGTTACATAAGTGCTTACCCACAGTTCCTTTTAGTTACTAATACGATACTATAGGTGGAATTGATAGTGAGTGCTTCCTCATAGAGTCAATAATAAAGCTGAACAAGAGGGGTTAGACAATGAGTACTTCCCAGAGGGTTGCTTATGTTTTCTAGGTAGGACCAGAGGGGATAGGTTGTGAGTACATCCTAGAGGGTTACCAGTTTTTTATTATCTACTTACTTTCCATGTGGTGTTTGAATGTTTTGAAACTGTAGGAACGTTTACTATTGACTACTTACTTGTTTACTGCTTCTTTTTCTTATTACCTTCCATATATATTCATTGAATGTTAGGCACAAATGTCTTCGTTTTTGCCTATTGAGATTTTGTTTCACACCCTGTTTGGGTCATGCTTTTGGGCCCAAATACATTATATTGTTGCAGGTATAGAAAAGGGAAATCACCCTTCTACTTTTGGTTCTTGATTACATTGGGAGATGGAGAGAATGATACCAAGTTGAGGCTTGCGATGCTGAGGAGTTGTTTTCTTATTTTCTTTTATACTTTTCTTTAGTACTCTATTCCAGCATTGTGACGTGTTTGGATGATTTCCTAGACATAGGTATCATGCATCTTTTATATATTTGTGCTCCAGTTGTTTCTTCATCAGTCTTCCATTGTTTCTTATTGTTGACATTGTTACTTCTTCCTCTATTGTATATTGGTTTCTATTCCATTTTGTTACTCTACCAATGAGGGAATAGTTTCCCCACTATCACACCCAAGGACCTCACTGCTAGTCAGAAGCCTCTATCATTAGAGGAAATGCGCTTGAGTCCATGAGACCAACCGGGTATGGGGTGCCTCTAGGTGGATTCTGGAACCAAGACGTTACAAAGTGGTCTCAGAGGGGTTCTTTTCTTCTTTACTTATTATTTGGATCCTATATCCAGGGATATGAAGGAATAAGTACTTGGTAATACGGTATGCCTGGGAGTAGCTAACCCATGTACAAGGAAAGACAATCTACCTCGTTTATTGAAATTTCTTTTCTAGTTTTTCAATTTTAAAGTTGATTTTATTTTCACCATTGGGTGATTAAAATGTTTTGTGCTATTATTTTTGATGTTATTGAGGTTTTATTTCTGTTGCAACCCAATGAGATGAGGGTATTTCATCTAATGCATCATATATACACTTTCTGAAAATCACATGTCATGAATTCTTACCATTCTAATTAGGGTGCATTAGCAATTTCATGTTGTTGTGATAAATGTTGTGCTAGATATGAATGCTATTGTGATATATTCCTTGATATAATGTCTATTTATGATAGAGCTTCAAATTGTGAAGGTTTTGTTTGAAATAACGCCAAACTTTGGTTCTTGAGGTGTTATGGGACCTCATGGAGCAGAATTTGGTGGATCATTGCACTTTTATCCTTGTTTATGACATGTATAAGATGCCAAGATTTTATTCACGGGGAGTATGAGCCCTCACAGATCAGAATTTGGCACTTTAATGTTCGTTTCAGTGTTTTTCTGGGCTCTAGAGTAGTTTCTAAGGCTTACTGTTCAGAAAAACGAAGAATATACACCATGTAATGATCAATACACACCTTGTGTTCTTCTGTTTGGGAAGAAACTATTTTTCTTAAGTACATGCCATGTACTGTATGTACACGCCATGTAGTCACTAATCGTGTTCCAAGCTGTGTGGGTAGGGACATGGGGTTTGGAATATTTGGTAGGAAACTCCGTGTACTAGATGTACATGCCGTGTTGTAGAACCGTGTAACTAGCCATGTCACTAACAACAGGGGTCGATGAAATCTTCCTAGAACACGACGTGTCCATCAGGAACATGCATTGTAGTTTGATCCGTGTTCCCGACCGTGTCACTAACAACATGGGTCAGTGAAGTTCGGCTAGTACATTTCGTGTTTGGGACAAACACACTGTGTTGCCTTGATCTAGGACAACCGTGTGGCTTAACCGTGTAGAAGGACACAGACAATGGAAGAGGATTCAAGTACATGCCGTGTGTAAGGACAACGCAACCTGTATGGGTTGTTACATGACCAGTTTTGGAAGGAGTACACACCCATGTGAATGGATTAAAGGAACACACCGTGTAGTCAAATATACATGCCGTGTATCCATGACTTGAAAAACATGAATGATTTATTTCTCCTATTCCCTCCTTACTCTTCTAAGTTTCAGTCCCTGTTAATCTTGATCTAAGGTGTGCGCTTGACCTTGTAGAGTCATTCCACCAAGACGTCCTCCGGTTGTACACTAGTTGCAAGGAGATGATTAGAAACCAGACATGGATGATCAAGGACTTCTAGCAGAATCTCCTGTAGTGCCAGTCTTGGCACTAGCCATCATTCCAGACACATGTTCTAATGCATAGTTCTGAGAGGGCTTCATGAGGTTTATGTAGAACTTCCATGGAGTACTGCATCCTTCCCCATATATGGAAGAGTTGACATGGGTTTTCCAATAGCAGTATCCTCCCACTTTCACAGGGGAATGAGGAACTCATGTTCTGGAGTCATGGTTAGAATCCATTCTTTCTATCTTTGAACATTTGGAGACTCCACTATAGAGGGGGGAGAAACTCTCTACCTATATGCTACGAGATTCCTCTAAGAGATGGTGGGATGTGATCTCACAGGCAGGACACCAGTAGGTTATGACTTGGGATGAGTTCTAGAGTGCCTTCTATGAATACATCTATCTGGAGACCTTGAGGGCCGATCGATCCCAAGAGTTCATGATTTTGGAGTAGGGTACTCTCTCAGTCCTGGAGTACTCTTCTCATTTCACAGAGCTGTATTACTTCACGCCTATTCCAAGAGGTGATGAGTTATTCCTTGTAAGGAAGTTTGAGGATGGTCTCAGGCATGAAATCCAATCTCAGGTGATCATCTTATGGTTGACTTCCATCACTTCTATAGTCAACCATGCGCTGATCAAAAAGAAAAATATGAGGGATTCTGGAGTTTTGAGCCAGGGAAATTTAGCATCCAGAGTTAGTATCCCTTCTACTAATAGTAGGAAGCTCCATAAGAGGTCTTCATGTAGTGATCCAAGGAGGTGATACACTTCTTCTAGTAGGCAGATGGTGTGCTACCAGTGTGGAAAGAGTGGGCATAAGAGGCCACATTTCCCGAGAAACCTAGTTTTGTGCGGAACTTGCGGCAAGATTGGGCATATTCAGTGCTTCAGTCAGATTTTATCACCCACAGCTGGTGACAAGTGTTCTTCCATGACTCCTCATTTAGGAGAAGCACCACCAGTTTCTCATCAGTTTGGAAACTCGAGTTCTTCTGGCCATTCAGGCCAAGGTGGAGGTCACGACCATAGCAGTCAGTCACGATGATTTCAGCGAAAACAGGGTAGATCAGCTCCGAGTGGTTAGGTAAGGTCATAGGGCTGTGATGTAGGTAAAATATTTGTAGTGGAGAAAACCTAGAAAAAGAAGGATCCCAGACCCTCCACAGTTCGAGGTACGATTCTAGTTGCCTTAGTTTTAGATTCGGCACTTTTCGATACAGGGGGTTCCCATAGCTTTATATCTTTTATGATTATGGAGAGCCTTAGGCTCTGTATCTTTACTTCTACTGATGTCTTGACGTTGGATACACCGTTGGGGAATAGAAAGGCTAGTGTACGTTATTTCAAGGAGTTACCTCTTGAGGTTGGTGGGTGTCACTTAATATGGGACCTTTATGTCCAAGAGATGACTGAATATGATTTCATTATTGGAATGGACTAGTTAGTTCCCATCTAGGTAGTTGTCGATTTCTATCGTTGTAGGGTGAGTTTGACATCACCATAGGGAATATTTTTTATTCATAAGGGATAATGGGATGTCCAGGCGAGCAGAGTAGGACCCGATCATCATGTGTTGGGAGGAGTTATAGCCCAGATTGATAGTCTGTATCTAGATGACCAGGAGACTTCACAGATGGACTTTCCCCTAATGGTGGATCATTTCACTGATGTCTTTCCCGAGGAATCTTTAGGTTTTCCTCCAGAGCGAGAGGTAGAATTTTCTATTAATCTCATTCAAGGAGTGGCACCGGTGTCCATTACTCCTTACAGGATTGATACACTAGAGTTACAAGATCTCAAGAAGCAGTTTGAGGAGTTATAGGCTAAGGGCTTCAGTCAACCCAATACTTCTCCTTGGGGTTCGCCTGTCATGTTTGTGTAGAAGGCGAATGGTACCCTCAGAATTTGTGTGGATTATCAGATGTTTAACTAGTTGATAGTCAAGAACCGATATCCCTTACCAAGAATTGATGATCTCTTTTATCAGCTTTGAGGTTCATGGGTGTTCTTGAAGATTGAATTGTGATCCGTTTATCATCGGTTTCGCATTAGGACATCTAATATACCTCTTACATATTTCCGAAGCAGGTATGATCTATACGAGTATGTGGTTATTCTATTTGGTATCACGAACACACCTGAAGTTTTAATGGAACTAATGGACCGAGTATTCCATTCGTACTTGGATTCTTTTGTGGTGGTATTCGTGGAGGATATCTTGGTGTACTCTTACACTCAACATGAACATGCTACCCATCTTGAGATAATTCTGATTAAACTAAGAGGTCATCAGTTATATGAAAATATCTCAAAATTGCACTTTTGGATGGATTAGATTCACTTATTAGGTTATGTTATCTCAGAGACGGGAGTATCAGTAGACCCAGAGAAAGTGAGAGCAGTAGTTTCCTGGGAGAAACCGAAGAACATTTTTGAGGTACAGAGATTTCTAGGGATGGATGGTTACTACAAACGTTTCATACAGGAATTTTAATGCTTAGCATCACCACTGATAGGCCTGACTAAGAAGGGTGTACAGTTTTTTGTGGTCAGATTATTTTGAGTCAGCCTTTCATAAGTTGAAAGAGAGGTTGACTTCAGCACCAATACTAGTTTTTCTAGAGCCAGGAAAGAGCTAAAGTATTTACTGTGATGCTTCAGGTATCGGGCTGGGAGCTGTGCTTATGAATGATGAAGAAGTCATTGCGTACAAGTCTCCACAGTTGAGACCACATGAGAGGAATTACCCAATGCATGATCTCGAGTTAGCTGCAGTTGTTCATGACTTACGCTATTGGATCCATTATCTGTTGGGAGATAATTTTGTGTTTTTCACAGACCACAAAAGTCTCAATTATATCTTCACTCAACGTGACTTTAATTTGAGACAATGAAGGTGGGTTGAGTACCTTTAATATTTTGTCATTGAGCTTGCCTAAACACTTTGGAAAGGCAATGTGGTGGCTGATGCACTGAGCAGGAGGGCTCAGATATAGGTAGTTCAAGAGGCTAGCAGTGAGTTGAAAATTATGGATCTGTTCTTTGAGATGCATTTAGAGGTGCACGATAGGCAGGGTCAGACGTTTCTTTCTTTTGTATCTGTCACCTCTACTCTTCTTGATCGAGTGCGAATGAGGAGACTATTAGATTCGGAAGGCTTATACCTATAGTAAATCATGTCAGGAGAGGTCCCTATTATTGGATAGACCATAGGCGAGGATGAGATCTTTCATTTCCATGGGCGTGTATCGGTGTTAGCAGACATACACGAGGAGCTGATATAGGACTTTCACTCCTCAGTTTGGGCAGTTTATCCTCGCATCACTAAGATGTATAGTGATCTACACCGTCAGTATTGGGGGCTAGGTATAAAGATAGATGTTGCTGATTTCGTGATGAGGTGTTCCACCTGTTAGTAGGTGAAGGCAGAGCATCAGCGACCAACTTGGATTTTTCAGTAGGCACCCATTACCCAGTGGAAGTGGAATGATGTCGTGATGGATTTCATGACAGGTCTACTGAGGTCTTCTCAAGGGAATAATAATTTTTGGGATGTCATTGATAGACTCACGAAGGTTTCTCACTTCTTTCCAATCAAGGGGAATTTCAGTTTTGATGATATGGGAAGGTTGTACATCCGTGAGATAGTACATCTACATGGAGTTATACACTCTATTGTTTTAGAAAGGGATTCACATTTTACTTCTCGGGTCTGGTAGGGGATTCAGAAGGATTTGGGTACACAAGTGCTTCTGAGTACAACTTACCACCCCCAGGAAGATTTTCAGTCCAAGATTATGATTCAGGTGCTTAAGGACATGCTTTGAGCATGTATCCTGGATTTTGGAGGTTCTTGGGAGAAGCAGATACCTATTGTGGATTTTTCTTACAATAATAGTTTTCAAGAAACTATTCATATAGAACCTTATGAGGCTTTGTATGATAGGCCATGTCGATCACCCTTTTGTAGGGTAGAGGCAGGAGAGGCAGCTATGCTGGGACCTTGTCTTGTCCAGGATACCACATAGTAGATAGAGTTGATTCAGAAGAGTATGGCTACTGCATAGTCTCGATAGAAGTTTTATACTGATCAATAGAGACGACCTATAGAGTTTGAGGTTAGGGATTAGGTTTTCCTACGTGTCACACCGTGGTTGGGTCATAGTAGGATTAGGATACTGGGTAAGCTTTCACCGAGGTACAACGAGCCGTTTGAGGTTTTGGTGAGAGTTGGGCCGGTTTCCTATCGGTTGCAGTTACCTTAGAGGTACCAGGATATGCCTGATGTCTTCCACATTTCTTAGCTCCAATGTCACTTCTCAAACCCGTATCATTCATTTCAACATGAGGAGGTTGATTTAGAGGTGGATGCCTCGTTCTAGGAGTATCCTATCCAGATTGTTGATCACTATATGAAGGTTCTCCGTGGCTGGTCTGTTCCTCTGGTACGAGTGCTATGACATCATGGGAGGGTACAAGACGAGACCTGGGAGAGGGAGGCCGATGTAAGATCATTGTGGGTGGAGCTGTTTGAGGATTATTCTACTACGCTACCTTACTAGGGAAATTCAGGGACAAATTTCCTTGGGGGGGGGATTTTTAAGAACCGAGATATTCTTTTTATATATTTTTTTCCTTTTTATGGTGTTTTTGAGGGAAAATAAGAGTTTCTGGAAATTTATTAAGTTCATGCAATGTAATTTATGAGTACATTCCATGTACTCAGTTACCATGGGTAGCCGGGTGCTGGCCGTGTACCGGCCGTGCAGATGACCGTGTGTGGTGATCTGGAGACCACCTAATGTCGGGGCCAGTAAAGGCAAGTACACACTGTGTACTTATAAAGTACACAATGTGTAATTTTTTTTCATTAAACAGACTGGGTTCACGTCTAATTAGCAGAAAGACCACCTTCATGACCTATTTAATCCGGGAGAGACCATACAACCGCGATCTTTCCCCGAGCACCCGATCAAGCATCTGTTCTCCAAATCGGCCGCCGTCGATTGCATTGGGATCACCTCGGTAAGCTCTTCCTTATGCTAGAGCTTTGTTTCCTGATTCTTCATCTTTCAAGAGTTATCTCTGGTTCAACATTTTAGATGTGTTTGTAGATCAATGGTGTTCTTGGTCAATTAAAGGCTTGAGATTCACTTATAACGATCCTACAACAACAAGGTAGGTGGTTTGTGCCTTTACGTTGAAGGTCATTGAGTCATATGTGAATTGTTTTCAATCCCCTTGAACGGGGTATTGCATGTTTACTGTTTTAGCCCTGTTAATTGTATTCCATGGTTTTATGCCTGAGTAGAGGTTAATTTAATGTGAATAGGGTTAATTGTTATGCATTGGAAGTGTTTTCTCATGCATATTTTGTTGTTACCATTTGGTCTGGCTTAGCCTGTTAGGCTGCCTAGTTTTTTTCCCATGCCTAGTATTATAGGATGGAGTGATGTTTATCTAACATGATGTTATACTGTAGACTATTATCCAAGTAGTTCTTGGTGTTTACTTTATCCTTTTTTCATTGTAGTAGACCATTGGGAGAATGGACGTAAGGGCTTCTCCAGAGTGTCTGTTTTTAATATTAAGATGTGGGACCATAGGGGGAATTGATGTAAGTTCTTCCTCAGAGTGTCTATAGTTACTCGACATGGGAAACATGGGGAATTTGACAAAAGTGCTTCCCCAAAGCGCCTTTTAGTTACTGATACGAGACTATAGGGGGAATTGACGGTGAGTGCTTTCATAGAGAGTCTATACTAACACTGAACCAGAGGGGTTAGACTGTGAGTACTTCCCAGAGGGTTGATTGTGTTTTCTAGGTTGGGTTAGCTATTTTTTATTATCTTCTTACTTTCCATGTGGTGTTTTAATTCTTCAAAACTGTAGGAATGTTTACTGTTGAGTACTTTGTTATTTACTGCTTCTTTTGCTTATTACCTGCTATATATATTCACCGATGGTTAGGAACAGATCTCTTGGTGATTTCCTACTAGGATTTACTCCCACACCCTATTTGGGTCATGCTTTTGGGCCCAAGAGGAGTATATTTTTGCAGGTATAGATAAGGGAAAGTTCCCTTCTACTTCAGGTTCTTGACTGCTTTGGGAGATGGAGAGCAAGGGACTAAGCTGAGGTTTGCGATGTGGTGGAGTGTTTTTCTTGTTTTCTTTTGTACTTTGGTTTAGTACTATATTCTTGCATTTTGATGTGTTTGGATTATTTACTAGACATATGTATCATGAATCATTTATATATGTGTTCTCTAGTTGTTTCTTCATCAGTCTTCCACTGTTTCTTGTTGTTAAAATTATTACTGCTTCCGCTATTGTATATCTGTTTCTCTTCCACTATGTTACATTGCCATTGAGGGAATTGTTTCCCCACTATCACACCCAAGTCCCTCACTACTAGTCTACACCCTATAGAATTAGGGGAAATGTGCTTGAGGCTTTGTGACCAACCCGGTACGGGGCACCTTTGGGTGGCTTCTGAAACCGGGATGTTACAACATGTCCCATAACCCACTTCCTTATCAACCTGTATCTTAATAATTCCCTAGAAAATTATATATGTGTCATAATACTATACATACTCAATTATTATCTTAGTAAGAATCAAAATTAGAATTGAAGAGAACCTTTTATTCTTCTCTAAAAATTCTTCTTTACATGGGTTTGCACATTCAAACTTGACTAAATTTTGGGAAAATGAATTCATGGGTACTAGTAGGCGAGAAAAGTCTTGAATGAAACTCTTCTTGTACCCAACCATCCTACAAAAACTATAAATCTCAAACAAATTCCACATCCATGTACAAGACATAACAACATTTTCCTTATTTGTATCAACTGCTATTTCTTCCATAGAAACCAAGTTCCTAATAAAGTACACATCCTATATCCAAAAGTGAAAATTAAAATACTCATCAAAAATCAAATGCAATCAATGAATAATTAAGACTATATTTAGGTGTCTAGTATGAAACAAAAAATATTATAATATATCAGGATGTCATCAAATAACACAATGATCAAGGAGTCTAAGTATCGGTGAAAGATATTTTTCATGAGATCCATGAACACTTTAGAATAATTCATCTGTCCATAAGAAAAAATATGATACTCATATAACACATAATTTCTCCTAAAAATTGTTTTTGGTATATATTCCTCTTTGAACTAAAGTTGACAGTTTCTAGAATACATATCTATTTTTGAAAACAACAAGGATCCCATTAATGAATTAAACAAATCAAGAAATTTCTATAAATAGGTATCATCTCTTCATTATGATCTAATTAAAATTCTAATCATTCAAAAAATAAAAATACCATCATCCTTCTGGAAAAAAACCCCAAATCACCCAAATGGGAAGTGCTTAGTTTGATGAATAGTTTAACCTCAAGATCATGAAGCTGTACCTTGAGCTCCTTTATCTCAATTGGTTCCATGTGGTCAGGTGGAACCAATATATTCTACACACTTAGAACGAGATCAATCTCAAAATAAACTCCCATGTGTGCAAGTAACCCTAAAAATTCTCTAGAAAGACATCTCAAATTGGTATACCATAGGTGTAAAAGAGGAGGGAGAAAAATATCTAGTCTACTATAAGGATCATGCTAGCCACCTACTCTATAAATACTTCTCTCTAAAAAGGATAAAATCCAACTCTTCCTGACTTGATATCCCATTCACCAATCAATATGAACTTATTCCCCTTTGATGATGTAAAAATTATTTATCTACAATAAAAATCATTGCGTGCAAGATAGCTAGTGAACCATTCGTTTCCAAGGATCAATTAAATTCTTATCATATGTAAAATTGATATGTTCTAAACATGTGATAAGAAAACAGTCACCATAAAAAATTATGGATAGATATAAAGATAATTCTATTTCTTTCCCAGGGGTGTATCAATGGATAATAACTTAGAAGATCACATAAATGAAAGATACAACCTAGAAGACACATAAGTATATATGAATGAATGAGATGAACCTATAATCATCAAATTAAACATACAATCTAGAATAAATTATAACTGCACATCTCACTTTTAAGGTTCCCTCTCCATCATCAGTTGAATACTGATCAACCACATACGCCTTACCAGAAACCACTCCATGATGCCGCAGAGGCTCATGAGTCACCTAATTTACTAACCCTGGTGGGTTCCTGAACTAATTCTTAGGTCCTTTACTCATACCATAGCCCTAATTTTCTATGTTCATCTATGATTCCTTATAATATAACCACATTAATTGAATGTTCTCTATACACTAGTGATAAGTCTAGAGAGAAACTATATAATTTTTGAGACAATTCCCTTTCCACCTATAGTTTAAACACATATAAGAGTCATTCACTATATTGGGAGTTAGATAATATATAATATTCTTTGATTTTGAACAACCACCCAAGATTCCATCCATATAATTCCTTTTATTTCTCCAATAATGAGCAATTTGAACTACACTAGAGAAAAAACCAATCGATTAATTGTACCAGGGAGAAGAACTAAACCTATATCTTCCTTAATTCCTTTATCTTTCATCATCACCTTACAAATAATTACATACTAGGTTATGTGATAAAAGTTCTTGATCTACCATCCCAGCTCTGGATGAAGATCAACGTTGAACACTATGGATTTCTGTTCTTCATTCCCTACTAAAATAGGCGAAAATAGAATTAACTCAGTGAAGCATGATGAATAGGAAGACAATTTTCATCATCACATGAAATATATCCATGAACTCCTAACCACATTCCAACTTTATTTCACCAAGGAATGAATCCTTGAAGAAGAGTTCATTAAAGGCTTCCCACTTCAACCCTTCACATATACCAGCCTGAAGCATAACATCCCACCATCAACCAGATGTACCATTAAGAATTAAAGTTATAAGATTAAAATTACAATACTCCATAGGTATTTACAAGATAAAAAATAATCTCAATGAATTGTATCTTATCCTCAATATACCAAAGAACTCTAGTTCACTAGGATGATGGGGGATGATGGAGTTAGAAGTCACATGCACAATCAATTGTCATCGGCCTACCCTTGTGGGCTCCTCCAACCTAGAAATTTGGTAGCCAAAATTGTCCCTTCTAGATCATTTCAATATCTTGACAGATTTTATAAATCAATGAAAAATTAACATTTTCATTCCCCTTCATAACTTGTGGTAAAACTAGCAACTCAATATGTCTATTAGGTGTAATTTTATAAAATTCAAGATCAAATCATATATAAATCCAATTGTTAAAAAAGACCATTAATAGTTTATAAAAACACACAAGGGTTTAAAATATTTTTCAACCTAAGAGTCTACCCACATGAATAAAGAATAACCCTATAAGCAACACCGATAACCCAAGACAAGACTATGAAACCTACACATTAGTCACTACCATATATATACACTAAAGAACAAAATTCCTTGGTTCAAATAAAATAAATCCATAAATAATTTTTGAAAAGTACACATCATAATTTCAATAGGAATTTAATTATATGGGATCTATCTAATTTAATAAATAGGAATATTTCATGCGACCCTATGTGCCAAAACAAGATAAATGAATGCAAACAATTCTTAAAAACAATTATTCCATCATCAAATTCCTCACCAAATAGTGATTTTTAGTCAAAGGTAACATCAAATAACTCGAACATAAATTAAAACTTTATCTAAACTCAGATATCCATTATAAAATTCTAGGAAAACACTAATATTGTTCTCTTTCCCAATTCCCAACCCTCTTATCTTCTGTCCACCTTGCACCAAATCAAGGTGAATAGAAGAAACAAGTTATTGAACCTAGTTCCTAGATACCATTTTGTAACACCCTAACCCTAACCAACATGCCTAAACTATAATTCCATAAGAAATCATTCACAACTCCATATATACAAGAGGTTGCTGAATAGTGGCATGGGATAAAGGGAAATTGTGTAGAGACTATGCCTTTAGTACCCAATGACATCAGATTACAATAATGGAAGTGATAAAAAGTAAACCAAAAACAAGGAATAGGTAAATAATTATTATAGTAGTACAATACATAATTATTACCATCCCATGAATTAGTAGTATGGAATTTTAAAATAATAATCCAAAACCAAGAAAATGGGATCCCCACATGAGGGGGATCAAGTATGGGGTAATGTAACAAAAAGGAAGTAGAAGAAAACATCAAATCCAAGTCTATCCTATAATTCCCACATACTCATGATAAAAAATATCAACTATCAACCACATGGAAATTTCCCTTCACCAAATCCCCAATAATGAAATATACAAGTGCATCAAAAATACCATAGTTGGGTTTGTGTAGGATACTGAGTAAGACACCACTAATAAATCTTAACAAGAATGTATAAGATATAGAAATGAATTCCATGAAAGTAAATATAACACATATCATACAAGAGGAATATATATTCCAAGTCCTTAGAAATAGACTAAACCTATTTTGGATCCATGATGGATGTAACAATAACCATCTTCTTGACACATCCCCCTCGACAAGATAGTCCAAAAACTTATGTGACACATCCACCATAAAGGGATAACCCAACTACATGTTAAGAAACTATTTGACACATCCCCCCTCAGGGGATAATCCATAATACTCAAAAAATATTCTCAATTATAAAATATACAGTAACAACACATGTGATACAAGATATCAATGAAAAATCTTCATCTCGTCATATTAAGTTATAATCATAACCAACAAAATCTATATATGAGAAAATACAGTAAGAACAAGTCTCACAGGGATACAAAAGCACACCTCATGTGATAATGCATCAACCATAGGTCTCACAAGCTATATATGAATGCCAATACTCTTTCCAAAAACCCATATATACATGAAAAAGTCATGGTCTTACTACATTATGTGATTGAATGATCAATGATAAAGGTTTACATCCCAGTCATGTTTCACTGCTAAATTCTAGAACCATTGTTGATTTGATATGATTTAGAATTCTAGGATATTTTTTGAAGATAATAAACATATAAAAGGTAATAAAAGATCAACATACCCATGAATATCCACTTCCATTATTGATCTAGGTCCAAATAGTATGCATATTCTAAATTCGCTGAATTCATGTGCTGATTCAACCAATGATAAACAACTACTTTGTGGGACCACATCAAAACCCTTATATATGATCAATACATCAAGGAAATAATTTTTAATGGTCATGGAGATGGTTATATGGTTTATCTAGATCAAAATTAAAGTCACTAGATTCAAATCACAACATCGAACCATTGTCCAATCATCGAATGGAGGAGATGAAAAAAGAGTAGATCACTCTAAAACAATAGGTGTGGGATATTAGTGTATTAGGGTTTGATTAGGGTCTATGAAAATTAGAAAAAATGAGATAGGGTATATTTAAAAAAACAACTTAAAACTCTATATCCCCACTCGGATGTAAAGGAAGACACTGATTAGTTAGTTAATGCATAGTAGAATTTATTTTTCCTAAAAGAAACACCGGCTGGCCTCTAGCCTCCACTAGCTATATGTTATCATTGGGAAGAATGATTTGTTCCAAAAAACATCGCTGGTGGGGGTAGGTTTCTTCCCAATGGACAACTTGTATAATCTATAGTCATATATCTGATTCCTACAACTTAATCAACTGGATAATATAGAAAATCAACTAAATGAAGGATTTACTGTATCTCTTTTGAGCTATAACATGCCCACAGGCCTAGCCTATTTTCATTTATGGACTATTGGACACCACTATCCTACATCAAATTACTTTAAAACATATAAAAAATATATACATGATGTGAAAATATGTGTACCTTAAATAGATAATTCCAATGTATTTAACATATTATTATCATTATCTAAATAAATATCATAATTTTTATGCAATAACTAATTCAATACTTTTATAAACACATAAAAATATCACTGAACAACATTATTATATTTTAATAATATTTAATGACATGATAAAATATAGGGAACTAACCAGAATGATCTATAGTTGATAGAAATATAAATGATGATAGGGAAAAATATGAAAAATCCAATTATACATTGATAAATTTATATCCCCAGGTTGATAGTTTGAAATATGTTGCAATTATCATAACATTAAAATCCAACTTAAAAAACTGTAGATATAGTCATAATATCGATTTTAAACTCAAACAATGATATTTTAGTGAGGGGATGCTATCTTTTAATGAAGAAACCATTCTTCGATAAAATATTGAATGGAGTTACACATTAATAAAGAATTATTTTTTTATAATCATAAAATCAAGTTCCAAATTTAAGAGAGTATCATTTGGTTTATATATCATGAGAACCTGATGCATCATACATTATATGGAAAATGTAATAATATGCATAAGTTATATATTTTGGTATCAATACTGTAATTTTCATGATTTGTTTGTAACTCTTGTTGAGTTGATATAAATACCTCACACCCAGTTTATAACTCTAGAATCATTCTAATATAATTATACTCCACTGATATTTAATATATTTTCTCATCACATACCATATTTAAAAAATAATAAGTAATTAATAAATTCTTTAGAATAATATTGAATACTTAACACATTTACCTTAGTGAAATATCGAATACATAACATATTTACAGAAGAAAATCTAATACCTAATATCCTTCTTCACATATGTAAGATATTTTCTATCTTCTAATGATATATAACATTCTACACTTATCCAAAATTCAACATGTTTAATATATTTCATGAAACATTAATAGTATATGGAAGATTTTAAAAATAGCAGTTGGATGCAAAATATGTTTTACTTAGAAAAGTTTTCAATAATTTTTATTTTCAACACATAGTTTTTTGAATATTTATATATAATATATTTCTATAGAAAAATTTATCATCATAGAAATGTGGAAAAAATATAGTAATAAAACCTGAATAATAATAATATAAAATGATAAGTAATAATAATAAGTTAAAAATAAATAATAAAAGGGATAATTAATTGTTAAAATATAAACACAAAGAGAAACTCAACACACATCACTAAATATTTTTTTTACTTAAGGTGATACTTGACTGAATAGAAAGTGGAAAAGTTCAAGGACCTTGAATTAGAGTAATTTTGAATAAATTATATTGGTGAGCTACATGTGGTCAGGGATAACCCAAGTAGAAAATTTCAAAGGAATTAGGCCAAAGTTTTAAATATGAAATTAGTTAAAAAGATAAAGGAATGGTACTTGGGAAGGTAATTTTCATGTTCATTATGCTATATAAGTTCCTTTATATTCATATCATATTGAATTGTTAACTAATATTAATAAAAGTGGACCATGGGGTATGTCATGATGTATATCTGAGGAAAAAAGGATAATTGGTTAAGATAATGGTACATAAGTCTTTTTACAAAAGTGATTACCTTGTTTACTATAAAATAATTATATTCATGTATTGATGTTATGTTTTGATTATGAACAGGATGTGGATACCACACATGAAATCCACTACACAATGAGCCCTTTAATTATTCAGATAATTGGATATGTTATTCCACAACCCATGAATGAATAGGGGTATTTGAAACCATTAGTTATCTATGTTTCACCATGTATTAAACATCTATAATCTAAGTATGATATGTTGTAAATTTTCCCTAAGTACAGTGATGAAGAAAAAAATGATTATTCATATCTATAACTAATATTATACGAAAAAATAAAGGTTACATCGTATATATGATAGTTTTGATATGAGTTATCTATGTTATATTTCTTCTCCTAATTAATGTGATATAGGTTTACAATTATAATTTTTGTCCCTTCATATTTTATGACATGAGATAACATTGTTGCTTAATAAATTTAGAGGTTTTTTGTAATATAGAATAAATATATTACATCATGAAACATAAGGTGACATGATGTGGTTATATTTTATAATGAATGATATATTCTTATGAAAATTGATAAAGTTGGAAGGGTTAAGCTTCATGGTGTCCTGGTAAGAACATAATGTTTAGTGGTTTGTGTGATGATTTTTATCTATATATTGACATTTTATTTTTATATTGAATTCCATTTTTTATTTTTATTTTTACCTTCATTTTTATTATATGTATTGGATAAGGAATGGTAATATAATGTGTCTGCGTTGATGAGAATCTCTATTTTATGTGAAAACCATTCCATGTTTAATTTTAAAGATGTTTTTTTTTGTTTTAGGAGAGTATAATTTCAATAGAGTGTTTATGGATTAAAATTTATAGGAGATGATAAGATGAATAAATGAAAAGATTAAAAAAAATTCTTTATATAACCATTTCATGGTTTAGTGTAAATTTGATCTTTCGTAGAAATGAATCAAATATGATTTTTCATGAGGCTATTGGAAGAAAAGATTGAGAAAAGATGACATGTTCATTAAAGCATGTAATAAAATGTATTTGGTTGATTTTGGGAATTCCACTGATTGACATCCAGAATAATATATATATTTTTTGGTTTTATTCACCATTTCATTAAAGATCTAAGATAGATGTGAAAATTATTTGTTATGTTGTGGTGTATTTTAAAGAATGAAATAAAAACACCTTGTATTATTTGTGGGAATGGCATGGTTTTTGAGATGAGTGATTAAAAATTATTCAAACCTATGAAACTCTCTATATTTTCTTTTTTGACATGTCCTTGACCATGATATATACCATAGGGTGGTGTTGAACATATTTATGATGATATTGGGTATTTTTTGGTGTCCTTATTCTTGAGAGTGGCTTGATTAAAATAACAATCATAGAAAATTTCATTCTTGAAACTATCCTTAAAATTAATTGATTAAAATTTATATTTTGTTTATTTCAATCAGGGTTGGGTAAGAATGGATAGATTGAAAAAGATTATTATGGATTATTGGAGGAATATATTGAAGAATGTTCATTTATGGAATCATATCATTGATGAAGTAAGTGATTCAAATAACCTTACATTATTTATGTACCAAGTTGAATTTATTATACTATAGTGTTTTTGGTTATATATATTAACATGGGTATTTTTTTAAAACAATAGACTAAATGATTAATTAGGAATTTTAGTTGATAATATATTTGGAGTTGTTTAAATTATCCGGTTTTTTGGTTGTTGTGTCATGAAAGCAGAGGAATATGACGAGGAAGCTCAGTTCGTGTATTGTATTACAAATAATCTAATTAGTTGTTGCATCCATATAGAAGAAACACATATGGTTTTTAATTTAATAAATATATATGGGAATTTAATGGGTATTTAGATGTTTTATTATGACAAATGTAAATGGACATGGTATTCCAAAATGTGAACATAATATGATTAAACTCCCATGTAAAGGAGAAAGAGTTATTTAATATTATATTCCAATTGATATGAATGGATTTGGTAGTCAAATATGTGATAATATTTAGTTATTTGATTATATCAAATTGATATTGTGTGGGGGATCGACGGTCGAATGTTTTCCTTCTAAAGGCTACTTAATTAAGTAATATATATTTTATAGGATGTGATATGTTAGAAAATGTAGTTTTCATATGTGGAAGGAGAAAATTAGTTTTATGTTGTTATGATTATAGTGGAGACCATAATATTTCTAACTTATTCTAATCCCAAATAAATGGAAGCCTTATAACGAAATTTACAAAACTCTATGATTTGTAAGAGGAATGATGTGTGATGATTTAATTGAATTGAATATAAAATGAATTAATATGGTAATGATGAATATTTTATAGTTCTATTTGATGTAAGGTCTCATGTAAATTATGATCTTTTGATTGCAATTTTTTTATTTACATAATTTTCCATACAGTATTTTCCATTCTTAATGAAACCATTACCTGAGTTGGATTTCATGAGACCCAACATCCTTATTGTATTATAATTTAGGTGAACCCTAACATCTATGTCATATTGTATGGTATTCTGTTGACCTCTCATGTTATTCATATTGAATGTTATATTACAATATATTTTTTACTCTATCATTGATATTATATTACATTGTAATAAATAATTTTGGGGTTTTTTTATTTCTTAAGGATATTATATTATTTCAAAAGACAAGTTGATGGGAAGCAGGTTATGAGGGACCTATTGATATTATTTTTTAATAAATAACTTATAATCATATGATATATATTGTTTTTGAGAGAGTGTTATTGTGTTAAGGTGAAATATGAATCAACAAAAATAGTTTTGGAAACATGAATCTAACTCAAATATGAATAAAAAATTTACTAGGCCTTTGGTGGAATTCCCTAACATCCACATGCATGATAATAGCATAAAAGAACCAACATATTCCATGGGTAATAATTTATAAACCCATTAAAAATGATATCTATATCCGTATATAATAGTATAAAATCTATACATGAATAAAATCTTTGTAAACATAAAAATTTCAAAAAAAAATCCACAATAAAAGTACAACATTGTACAAAAACCCCAAAAATTATTTAAGATTCCACTTCCTCCATTAGTCTCTACTATCCCACCTCTGTTACTCATTCAAATCCAATTATTTGAAATTCCCAAAACTCATAACCCGAGCCAAAAATTTATTTATAAGTACACCATGATAAGAAATATAGGGGTGAATATAATACCAATTTTTAATTTCCCTAAACTATTACTCATACACCACATCCTTGTTAAAATCAAATAGCTCATATGCATTTTATAAAAAAATAAATAACCAATTAAAATTAAAATAATCAATAAAAAACATTTACAACCAACATGAAAATAATTTTATAAAACCATTTACCAAATATTCCATGAAATCACTATCCCTATATAATTAACTTAAAACCTATTTATGGATCTATATTGAGGGAAATATATACTCATTCTATAACCATTTGGGAAAATTCTTCCCAGGTTCATCTTTATCTTATCAATAAGTCCTCAAACATATTTGGGTTCCATATTTCATGCTTAAAACCACAAGCATCAACCTATATTAATAAAGAAAAACCATTTAATTAATAACCACATATGAACATATAATAAAATTCCTAACCACCACAAGAATCATACTCATAACCACATTCTCCATAATTTTACACTTTCCAAAAATACCCACACATGTACACATTAAGAATTTATATTCTTTATTATTAACACCCACCAAAAATAATTTTCAAAATAAATCAAACCATATTTATAAATAAATTAAAAATTATTAAAATTAGTTATTTATAAATATAACATGAAATAAATCCAAATGTTTTACATAATAGAAAGGATGAGGATCCAACTATCTCAATCATGATGTTGGAGTTAAATAAACCTCACCTGACCAATATTTAGAATTAATTTATCCTCAATATAACCCTAATCATTGAATAAATTATTATTTTTTAAATCCATAACCCATGATTCCATAAAACCCTCCCCACTTAAGTATTCCATCAGGAATAAAAATAGTATAAGATATGGGGGAGATATTCATAAGTGATATTCATTCAATATTACATAAAACCAATTTAAGATCTAAGGGATAATAGATTTGGAAGGAAAATTCAACAAAAAAATTCTCCCATGTCTCCCACAGCCAAGTATCCCATGTGAATGATAAGAAATAAAGGGATATTTAAGTATTTTTTGGTAAAAATAAAAAATTTATAGCCACTTAAATTGGTCCCATGGTGTATTTTCATGGCTTACTAGACCAAAAATTATAATATACACCTAACACTATCACCTTCTCTAATGCCTCAGAATACAATGAATGGTTCCTACAAACTTTATACCCAACCATGATTCATATACTTGAAGTCTATTTTCTTTTTTTTATCCCCAATATATTCTCCTATCTTCAAAGAATTATATATCCTCCCTACAAACCATCCCCTAAGATAAAATAGATCATCCCTAACCAAAAACTCTTCCCCATAATGATTCAATATAACTGAATCCAAATATATTTTCTTAACCATAAACCAATAACTCAAAAATTTATATCTATTAAATATTTTTACCTTTAAAAATTAAGTTCAAGGAAATAATTAAACATTAACAAAGGTGGGTATGATAACTATCATAATCATCTTTCTTTTTTTCCCATAATAATATACCATGCATGAAGAGTTTTCGACCCTCATCCCCGATGAATAAAAAATTTCTATATAATTCCTATTATTAAGGGATTATATCCACTAATCAAGAATAAGTAATGGTATACACCCAATAATTATAACTCAAGATATATTATCACATGCCTAGATTAACGTTTATACTATTACCTAATGTCATTCTAAACAATGATATATTACCTACAATTTGAAAAAATTTGATAATTTTTCTCTAATAAGAGTATTTTTTTAATTTATTTACAATAAATTTTTAAAACCCAAGATACAACTTCCATTTAAATTTATTTATCCAAAAAATACTTGAAATTTCTAACTTGGTTGCTAAAATATGGATTAAACTCATATGAAAAATTACATTTATAACTCCATATTTCCTTTTAGAATCATATAATCAATCAATATTGAAAACACTCAACCAACCTAAATCAATCAAATTATATTTTTATTATTAGCTAAATATAAATCAAACTTATTATTTCCATGAATTTTATTTTCAAATAAGAAAAAAATTACACTAAGGAAAACCCTTTAGCTATCTAAAAATATTAAAATGAAAATGGTGTGGAAACAAAAAATCTTCTACAATCAAATAGTTGATTCACATAGTTAGACGCATCATGATCCAAAGAATTCATAGGTCACTAGAGTAACTTTCTTAGATTCACAGTCTCCCCAAATAAGGACTTGAACCATGCATCCTTTTTATATCCCTTGCGTGTAAGGGAATTTTTTTTATAGAACCTTAATTTGTAATTTTTTTTCAGTAGTTGTTTGTATCCTATAGTGTTTGGGGTATTTTAGATAGACAATGTTTGAGTTTAATATTTTATTAAAGCTATAAAAGGTATTCCATATGTCATGGTTCATTTGTTTTTTTATGATTAATTAGGTTGTAGTGTGTGGAATGTTTTTTCACATTGAGCCTCAAGTTCTACATCATGAGGAGTTATCTATTCGATGTGTATGTGGTTATGTTTAGTGTTTTCCTTATATAACTAATCCATACATATCTTTATTCCTCAAAATTTTGGTTTTGAGGCTAAGGTTGTGACCATTTCACATGAGGAAAAACTCTCTAGTATCTAAGGTATTGATCCTCAAATATTCCCTTTGTCATGGGAATGACTCTAACATAATTCCCTCTGATGACTCTTTCATATTTATTTTGTCAAATAAATTATTTTTACATATTACTCTTACTTATGAGATGAATATTATGTATTAGCATTGATGAATATTATATATTGTATTTTTTTTCATTGGGTTAGCTATTACATATCATCCATGACGACTCTTATAAATTTCCTTTATCGTTGAGATAACCCTTACGTATCACCTTTGGATGCAAGGATTACCCTTATGTATCGCAATGAACCTTTCATTCCATTTATAAATTTTTAGTTCACATGAGTTTTCACTATAATACATAGGATTAAAACTATGATATATAAGAGAAAATATCTAAAATAATGATTATATTGTAAAATTTCAAAATGTCCATGTAATATGTATAATTGAAATATTGAAACATAAAATTAAATCATTTTTTTATGCTCAACATCCCATCAAACAATGATCAAGGAGAAAATATTTCTGAAAGTAGTAAAATTAATAGAGTATTATTGAATCTCTCACAACCCTAGTAATGGGAGTCCATAATTTGAGGGGATATGAATGTCCGGATCTGTGCATGTGCAAAATCCGTTCACAAATAGCCTAGGTCTATGAGTATATATCTTATAGAAATGAAGAAGTCTAGAGTTATGTACACACATGAGTCTTTAATGATCATCCTAGTTACATGAGCTATAGGACTATAAATACCCCTTCTCTCACCATTCTCAGGATGTGTTGGGGTTTTCTATGATGGAATTTTGAATTTTAGAAGAAATATAAGATACTCAACTCACACAACTCCAATTATCAACACCTTGTGCAACCATAACAGAAGGAAATGGCCATGGATTCATGTTTTAATTCCCCGACCCCAATTACCTGGTGTCAGTGCATTATAACATAACATTGGCATGATCACAAGGAAATCATGTCTTGAAATACCAATCAGTTTAGTATTATTGGAAACAAGATTCATACATAAGTTCAACTTTACAGCTTGAAGAGAAATACAAAAAAATATATTTCATTAGAAACATCCAAGCCTCCTAGATTATGCCTATTGGTCACTCATAATTAACTTCTTCATATCCTGGGAAAATGAAACATAAGAAAGGGGTGAGATCAAACGCTCAGTAAAGGTAAGTAATACTGCGTAAAATGACATAAATATTAAGCATGGTGAATAATTGAAACCACATGCCTTTACCAATAATAAACATGAATACTTTTATGGTAATAATATGAGCTGAGTAAATAATTCCATAATAAAACATAATCATGGGTATTCTAATAGTCGAATGACCACTTGAACCATAAATATTATTTCCATAATGAGGGAATGTATAATGCCAGACATTATGAAACATTTTGTCAAGGCCTCGGCCTAGACGTCTGAAAATGATTAAGGCCTCAGCCAAAACCATATATCAAATTGGGAAAGGGCCTTAAACAATTCCACATGTAGTTTTCTCATGAGATGTACCGATGCATCGAGGAGCTATAGCGGGCTCCACCCGTCACTTACTATGTCCAATACATTCTTTATATGAAAAAGATTAAACATATCATAAACATTGGTATTAAAACTAGCATACAAAATGCCAATACTTAAACCATAAACCATGAATGGTATAAAAATAAAATATCTACATTCAAACATATCACAAAACCTTCAATACAATATGGAAGTTTTTATCATAATAAATCAACTTCAAATAAACATAAAATCCATCAAAGGATGTTGACATAGATGAAATCAAAACACTTTTTAAGAAATATATCTTTCTATTTTGAAATCAATTAATAGTCACATAATTATCAAGAAAACATTCATATTGAAAATATTCTTATAATATTTTAAGGGAATCTTTGATGATGTTATAATGGCAGAAAATAGCCACACCAGCTATATAAGTTAAAAAAACATTCTTACCTTAAATTTGTCGAAAAGGTCAAAAAGTACCTTGTTTGGAAAACGACGGAAAGATTCCTTTCAAAAAAATTAAGGGTATAAATGACTTTAACCCATTGTCTAGTAAATAGTATAAATGTTTTGAAATATATTTTTAAGAAACATGGATGTGTATAATAAAGAGGTCCCAGTAGATAATTACGTATAAACAACCTCGGATAATGAAGAGATTATGAAATAAACCCTTACCTTGTACTTTTCCTTGGTCGAGGGTAGGTTAAACTCCTGTATAATGGTGAAATAATTGTTATTAAATTATAAAAGAATCATATACATTAATATGATATCATATATGATCTTTTAACATTGCATTGTTAATAATATCTTAGTATTATCTTCGTTCTGGGTGTTAACTTACTCGTTTTCTTTTATATGTTTTGTTACATAATCCGTGTTTGTTATGTATAGGTTGTATATTATTAATATCCCAAATTATATCAAGTCCTTAAACATTATTTTTAGTCATAAAATGACAATTAGACTTGAATGGATATGATGGGGAATGAATCTCATCGCGTTCGTGGAGACGGTAGTCCGTACGTATGCACGAGTGACAATATCATTATTTTGATATTAAAATAATATATAATTGGATGTTATATCATATATAAAGAATCATTATAATGTTATATTTTTTATTTACATCAATTAAACTTCATTATAATACCCATCCAAATAATAATGTTTTGAATAACAATTACACCATGACGTGGAGACGGTAAGCCGTACGTACGCACGTATGGTGACATGTCATTCAAAGGATGGATAGAATACTGAATATAGTTGTAAAATATTTATAATAATATCACAGTATATAGAAGATACTGGAGTTATTATTTTATAATAAAAATAACAAAGAAAGAAGAATTGGAAAAAGAAAGTAACTAGAAAGTGGGTGGTGAAAACATTACCTCTTCTTCAGGTTCTTCCTTTTGATTTGACCAAAAGGGCTCCATAGGTTGGCTTTCTGATCAAACTAAGGTCTCTAGGTTGAAGTGCGGAAAGTTGGGAGGATATTTGGGTAGAGGTTGGCCGAGCCAAAAGGCTTTGAAGGTGTGAATTAGTGAGAAGGGGGAGTTCCCTTTTTATAAGAGTGGCGAGAGGCACCTTAGGAAAAACTTAAAATACTATTTTATAATAAATTCATATTCTATTTATAATGGCTCAAGACTGATTTATTTTGAGTCTAAGGTGGCGATTGGTTGAAAAAACTCAAAAAAATAGGTTTTATACAGGATTGGTTCACTTTATTAACCTTATCCTTTAGTTTCAACTCTTAGTTAATTAGTTTGACATTTACCATATCTTTTTTTATTTTTATATTATATAGATAATAAACATAATATATACTTCCAGGTGATCCCCAAGTGGTCCATTAATGATAAAACTATTATTATATAAGTTCTTTGGCCAAACCGTATATTTTTAGTAATAGAATATCAATTAATAATATAATATTTGTTTTAAAAACTCCTTTATGTCAATTTTGACACTATTTAATAATTGTTTTTTGTTAAAGTCTTAAAAAATTTAGTAATTCGAACCAAATTCATTTAAGCAATCCTAACATGTCATATTAACCAATAAAATTCGTGGATATCATCCAAAATTTCAAATTATATTTATTTGAACATTTATAATACCAATTATTTGATTCTTTCCTTAATAAGGAAAATACTGCATCATTTTATTTTAAAAGGTTGGGGATGAAGCCTCATTTTATTATTTAAAGAAAATACCTTTTTATATTGGGTAGAGGGATACCCATTACATAGACCGAAGGCACAAGGCCAAGTGGCCTGAATACAAGGCTTGAAAGCCCATTTTTTGGCCCAAAGAGCCCCTCGATGAATAGTACTGCTACAGTACCTGGGCTGCTACAGTACCGCCACTGCTACAGTCCTTGCTACAGTACCTCCACTGCTACAGTGTCACCACTGCAACAGTTCCGCCGCTACTATAGTGCTACTATAGTGTTGCTACAGTACCCCCAGAAATTAGTTCCTACCCGGATTTGATCCTTGGTCTTTTGGATGCCAAGTAGGAGCCTGTACCACTAGGGTACATGCTCGTTGGCGGGAAAATAATGCATCATTATTGTGTCATAAATAAATTTATTTATTAAATGTCTAAAAATTATAAATAAAATACCATTATGTAAGAAATATTTCTAGATTTCTAATTAATATTTATAGTTGAAAATATAACATATATAACCCTATCTAAAAATTATTTTGCTAAAACATATATGATTATGTAATTTTGTATTTACTTTAACTTAATTAATATAAAGTGTCCTTATCACTTACAAGTGGCTCCATGTGGTCCCAAAATGGACCCAAAGATGCCCATCGTCAGACATGTATCAACCAATAGGGTCAGGACAAGTTTTAGGGTACATAAATTTTATTATAATATTATTTTTTACCCTTATATACCGAATTTACCCTTTAACCATGGTAAATAAAATATTTACCTAAGTAATTATTCAAAATGTGTAAAAATAAAAGATACCAATTTACACAATTTGGACCTCCTGATTCTAAATATGGAATCCATTTTTCTAAATTCAGAACAAAGAAGTGGTAGAAATTAATTTAAAATTAATTATCATTGTCAAAACAAAAAGTGTGTTTTTAAGAAATAATAACTTTCAAAAGATTGACACTTTCTTATGTCCAGTTTAAATGTGAAATTATGTCCAATGACCCACATTGGATTAAATGGTAAAAAAAAAATTTATGATACTCTAAAATCACTCAAATTAATAATTTATCACTATTAATTAGTTCTATTAAAAAAGTTGTTTTTAATTAAAACTTATTAATTTTCACTATTCATCAAAATATGAAATTTATCCGAAAAGTACAAAAAAATCACCCTAATATAATTTTGATATTCCAAATCCAAAAATGAAGTCCATTTTGAAACATAAAATTTATAAAATTTCAAAATGTGGGTATTACTATTCATAACAGCTAGTTTGATTGGTTGTGGTGTGTGTTAGTACTTGAAGTTGCGTACAACACACACTACTGTATTATTCAAAAGGAAGCGTACCGTGGAAGTTTGGGGTGTTACATTGTCCCCTTATTAAAATAATTTCATCCTCGAAATATCTAGAATACTACTGTATAAAAAGACTCGGGTGGTTATTCATCATAAGTTCCTCAGGTTCCCACGTTGCCTCTTCCATCTTATGTTTTCTCCATAGATCTTTTACCAGACGAGTCATCTAGTTTCCCAGCACTTGTTCTCTCATATCAAGAATCTTGAAAGGCTCTTTGAAATAAGACAGATCGTGTTCCTGTTCTAATTTTTCATAGGTGAGTACATGCGTTGGGTCAGGCATGTATTTTCTCAACACTGATATGTGGAAAACATTGTGACCTTTGGAGACACATGATGGCATTGCCAAATGGAAATCTACAGCCCCAATTCTTTCTAGAATTTCAATTGGTCTGATGTAACTAGGACTCAATTTTCCCTTCTTACCTAAACATATAACACCCTTCTATGGAGATACCTTCAAGAAAACATGATCTCCTAACTGAAAATCAAAACCCTTCATTCGATTATCGACATAGCTCTTCTACCTACTTTGAACTTTTTTTATGTGGTTTTGGATTACCTTTACCTTTTCCATCGTTTTCTCAACAAGTTCTGGACCTACAAGTTTTCTTTTACCAACATCATCCCAACATGTTGGTGTGCGACATCTCTTGCCGTATAACATTTCATATGGTGCCATTTGAATACTTGAATAGAAGCTATTCTTATAGGAAAATTCTACCAAAGTTAAATATTGATCCCATATACCCTGAAAGTCAAGTGAGCAGGATCTCAATATGTCATCTAAGGTATGAATAGTTCGTTCTGATTTTCCATATGATTGAGGGTGGTAGGCAGTGCTCAAACTAAGTTCAGTATCCAGGTCCTTCTGAAGACTCTTCCAGAATCCTGATGTAAAACATGGGTCATGATAAAAAACAATTGATAGGGGTACTACATGAAGTCTTACAAATTCATTAATATATAGTCTTGCTAGATGTTCAAGTGGTAGATCTTCTCTTATAGCAAGAAAATGTGCTGACTTGGTAAGAAGATCAACAATGACCCATATTGCATCGTTCCTTCTAGAAGCCTTTGGTAGTCCCATGAAAAATTCCATTGTAATATTATCCCATTTACACTCCGGTATGGGAAGAGGTTTCATGACTCCTCCAGGCTGTTGCCTTACATATTTAACTTGTTCACAAACCATACAACTTTACACAAAATCAGCAATCTCCCTATCCATGTTTTCCCACCAAAAATGTTCCTTCAAATCTATATATATTTTGGTGCTCCCATGGTGTATAGAGAAATCAGAACTATAAGCATCATCCAAAAATTCCATTTTTAGATCAGGTATATCAGGAACACAATTTCTCTTCCCAAACATCAAAATTCCATCTTCACACACGAAGTCACTCAATCTCCCATCATTCACAGCTTTAATATTATTTTGAAACTCTTCATCTTGGGTCTGAGAACTCTTTATCCTTTCTAGTAAAGATGGTTTGGAAACCATTTCAAAAAGTATTCATGGTTCACCTTCTATGGTGATTCCCATATCCATCTTTACCAGATCAATGAAAATAGGAATCCTTTAAACTTTCATCTTGTTCGAAACTCCATGATCATTTCTACTCAAAGCATCTGCCACCTTATTTGCTTTCCCTAGGTGGTAGTGTATAGTGCAATCATAATCCTTGAGTAGTTCAATCCATTGCCTTTGCCTCATGTCGAGTTCTTTCTGTGAGAAAATATACTTCAAACTATTGTGATCAGTATAAATCTCACATTTTTCACCATAGAGATAATGTCTCCATATGTTCAAAGAAACGATTACAGCAGCTAACTCAAGATCATGAGTAGGATAATTTTTCTCATGAATTTTTAGCTGTCGTGATGCATAAGCAATTACACTATCATATTTCATAAGGACACAACCAAGTCCTTTCTTTGATGTATCACTATAAATAATGAACCCATCATTCCCTGATGGTAGAGTCAATATAGGAGCATTAAATAATCTTCTCTTTAGTTCTTGAAAACATTCTTCACACTCTTTTGTCCAAACAAATTTAACCCCTTTACGTGTGATGTTCATTAATGGGTTAGCAAATCAGGAAAAATTATGGACGAAACACAGATAATAACCTTCTAAAGAAATAAAACTGCGTACCTTAGTTATACTCGTCGGTGTTGGACATTCTTGGATTTCCTTGGTCTTAGAACGATCAACATAAATTCCATCCTTAGAGACAATATGGCCAAGAAAAGAAATCTCATGAAGCCAGAATTCACACTTTCTAAGATTCCCATATAATTCATGTATTCTACTAGTCTTCAAGATAATGTGCATGTGATTTTCATGATCTTCTTAGATTTTGGAATATAATAAGATATAATCAATAAATACCACCACAAAATCCTCGAGATATTACTTGAAAAATCTATTCATTAGATCCATGAATATAGAGGATGCATTAGTCAATCCAAAAGGCATTATTGTAAACTCGTAATGCATGTACCTAGTTCAAAATGCTGTCTTCGGAATGTCATCCTTCTTCACACACAACTGATGATATTCAGATCGAAGGTCAATCTTTGAAAAATATTGAGCTCCATGAAGTTGGTCCAATAAATCATCAATGCGAGGTAGGGGATACTTGTTCTTGATTGTTATAGCATTGATTTCCCTGTATTCGATACATAACGTCATAGATCCATATTTATTCTTAACAAAAAGGATAGGGGCTCCCCATGGAGAAACACCAGGGAGAATAAATCCCTTATTACTCATTTCCTCCAGTTTTTTATTCAGTTCAACTAATTCCATAGTCGCCATTCTATAAGGGGTCTTTGATATGGGCCTTGAACCAGAAATTAAATCAATGGAAAACTCAATTTCTCGTTCTGGAGGATGTTCAGGTAAATCTTTCGGAAACACATCTACATATTCCTTCATAATAGGTACATCCTTTATTTGAACATTCCTTTACTCACTCATAGTTATTTCATTCTCTTCCTCCCTGATAATAGAATTTATTTGAGCTACTGGGGATGGATCTAGATAAGAATCAGGTGGTGATGATTCTGCTCTAAAGATAAGGTGTTATTTATCATCATCATCAAAAATCAGAACCTCCTTCTTCTTACAATAAATATTCGCATCATGGTCTAAAATCCAATCCATACCGAGGATTATATCTAATTCAATCACCGGTATGACGATGAGATCAGCAGATAAAGAACATTTATGCACTCTAATGGGAACTGATTCACAGAACTTTGTAGCAATGACACTTCCCTTTGGAGTTTTGACTGACAACTCCCTTGTTAAATCAAATTGTAAATATCTAATTTTCTTAACAAACTAGGAAGATATGAAACATTGCGATGATCCAGAATCAAATAAGGAATTTTCTAATCTTGAGGAAACCATTAAATTACCTGCTACCACGTCTTTCGGGGCTTCAAACTCAGCAGTAGTGATTGCATAAGCTTGGCCTTGGTCCCTAGGCCTTTACTGAGGTAAGTTTCTCTGACGCTTAGGACATTCATTTTCATAATGTCCCATCTCCCTGAAATTGTAGCATTGAACATTGGTAGCGTCTTTCTTTCCTTTATAATCACCATCTAGATTGCCTTTCTCTCTACATTTTTAGAATAATCCTTTTCATTTTAGACAGGCACCAGGGTGCTTCCTTCCACAATTATCTCAAGGTGGAAATCAATTCTTCCCTTATTCCCTGTTTCCTTATTTCCTTTTCCAGAGTGTTCAACAAATCCCTTCTCCTCTTTCTTTGATTTAAAGTCATAAGACTTAGAGAATTCCTTTTCTGTCTTGATATCACATGAGACAATATCTTCGTATGAGGAGAAGGATTGTGATACTAATGCTCGAAGGAGAAATGGTTTTAACCCATCAATGAAACAATCAATCTTACTTCTTGGGTTATGTATATAATCTGCATCATGCCTTTCTAACCTTGTAAAGTTACCCTCATACTTTGCAACATTCTCATCCTCCTTTTTCCTCAGATTCAGAAATTTCCTATCCATATCTGCTCAATGGTCATGAGGAAAGTATTTTTCTAAGAAAATATCATTGTACTCCCACCATTCCATATTTGATACTTCATCATCTTCTTTTGTGTTTTGAATCAATGACCACCATTGATCAGCATCTCTAGTGAGGCGGTAAACTGCCATGATAACTTTTTCCCTTTCACTACTCCCCAAGGCATGGAATATTTTCTCTACGGAATTTATCCATTGCTCATCCACTAATGGATTTTTACTACCATTTAATGTCGGTGGTTGTTTCCTCATGAAGCGATCTTACATTGATCCTCCACACTGTGGATATGGGTGCTTCATACGGGTAATGTTTTTATTCATAACCTAAGTGAGTTGTCCCAGTATAGTGATTAGATGATCAGCACCAATTGCATCACTTGAACCACTATAATTATCTTGAGAATTACGGAAATACCTACATGGAGTGCATGCATTGATACAGTTTCCATTCCTATCAATAGGCTCCATTTCTAAACAATGGCATAAACTAGATTAGTTTATGAATCGAAATACATAATTCCAAACCTCTAAAACACTTAACATAAATTGAACAGTTTATGGATAAAATCCATAATCATAAAAAATGTTTTCCATGAGGAATTATATACTCATAAACCCTTCATAATGGTTTGTAAATAAAATCAGAACTATCCTAAGCATGTCCTAAGGGAGTGTCATAACCAAGAGTGCAGCAAGGCCCATTGTTGTGCACCAGTTCTCGTTCGAGTCTATCTCCAAGCGGTGTTTTCGGGTTTTACCCCTAGGTACATCTGTGCCAGAGCCGCCTCTACCTGCTCATATCTAGACAGGGATGTATTGCATGGAAAACCCACAAAATCTCTACAATACCAACATTCTAGGAAGTTATTCTATACTAATCCTCAAAGTCTATCTTAGGGATATGTTCTCTAATCAAAGTTTATCTAAATCTAGTTTCCATGGTTTGTACTAAACTTCCTATGATACCAACTATAATGCCCCAACCCTAGTTACCCAGACTCGATGCATTATAACATTAAATTGGCATGATCACAAGGAAAACTTATCTTGAAAGACCGATCAGTTTCGTATTATTGGAAACAAGATTCATACATAAGTTCAACTTTACAGCTTGAAGAGAAATACAACACAAATATATTTCATTAGAAACATCCAAGCCTCCTAGATTATGTCTACAGGTCACTCATAACTAACATCTTCATATCCTGGGAAAATGAAACATAAGAAAGGGGTGAGCTCAAATGCTCTGTAAGGGTAAGTAATACAGCAGAAGATGACATAAATATTAAGCATGGTGAATAATTGAAATCCCATGCCTTTACCAATAATAAACATGAATACTTTTATGGGAAGAATATGAGTTGAGTAAATATTGCCATAATAAAACATAATCATGGGTATTCTACTAGTCTAATGACCACATGAGCCATCAATATTATTTCTATAATGAGAGAATGTATAATGTCGGACATTCTGAAACATTTTGTCAAGGCCTCATCCAAGACGTCTAAAAATGATTAAGTCCTCGACCAAAACCATATATCAAATTGGGAAAGGGCCTCAGACAATTCCACGTCTAGTTGTATCATGAGACCTAACGATGCATCGAGGAGTTATAGCGGGCTCCACTCATCAATTAGTAGGTCCAATACATTCCTCATATGAAAAGGTTTAAACATATCATAAATATTCATATTAAAACTAGCATAAAAAATGTCAATACTTAAACCATAAACCACGAATGGTATAGAAACAACACATCCACAATCAAATATATGTCAAAACCTTCAATACAATATGGAAGTTTTGTATCATAATTAATCAACTTCAAATAAACTTAAAATCCATCAAAGGATGTTGACATAGATGAAATCAAAACCCTTTTTAAAGAAATATCTATTTCTATTTTGAAATCATTTAAGAGTCACATAATTATCAATAAAATATTTATTTTGAAAATATTATTATAATATTGTAAGGGAAGCTTTTATGATGTTATAATGGCAGAAAATAGCCGCACCTTCCGTATAAGTTAAAAAAAACATTCTTACCATAAATTTTTCAAAAAGGTCAAAAATTACCTTGTTTAGAAAATGATGGAAAGATTCCTTTCAAAACACATAAGGGTATAAATGACTTTAACCCATTGTATAGTAAATATTATAAATGTTTTGAAATATATTTTTATGAAACATGGATGTGGATGATAAAGAGGTCCCAGTAGACAATTACGTATAAACAACCTCAGATAATGAAGAGATTGTGAAATAAACCCTTACCTTGTACTTTTGCTTGGTCGAGGGTAGGTTAAACTCCTGTATAATCTTGAAATAATTGTTATTAAATTATACAAGAATCCTATACATTAATATGATATCATATATTATCTTTTAACATTGCTTTGTTAATAATATCTTAGTATTATCGTCATTTCGGGTGTCAACTTACTAGTTTTCTTTTATTTGTATTGTTACATAAGCTGTGTTTTTTAGGGATAGGTTGTATCTTATTCATATAGAGAATGATATAAAGTCCTTAAAAATTATTTTTAATCATAAAATGAGAAATATACTTGAATGGATATGATGGGGAATGAATCTCATCGCGTTTGTGGAGATGGTTGTCCGTGCGTACGCACGAGTGACAATATCATTATTTTGATATTAAAATAATATATAATTGGATGATATATCATATATAAAGAATAATTATCATGTTATATTTATTATTTACATCAATTAGACATCATTATCATACCCATCCAAATAATAATGTTTTGAATAACAATTACACCACGACGTAGAGACGGTAAGCCGTATGTACGCACGTATGGTGACATGTCATTCAAAGGAAGGATAAAATACTAAATATGGTTGTACCATATTTATAATAACATCATAGTATATATAATATACTGGAGTTATTATTTTAGAATGGAAATTACAAATAAAGAGGAATTGGAAGAAGAAAGGAACTTGAAAATGGGTGGTGAAAACATAATCTCTTCTTCGGGTTCTTCCTTTTGATTTGATCAAAAGGGCTCCTTACGTTGGCTTTCTGATAAAACTAAGGCATATAGGTTGAAGTGAAGGAATTTTTCAGGATAATTTTTTAGATTTTGTTTGAGCCAAAAGGATTTGAAGGTGTGAATTAGCGAGACGGGGGAGTTCACTTTTTATAAGAGGGGTGAGGGGCACTTTAGAAAAAACTTAAAATATTATTTTATAAGAAACTCATATTCGGTTTCTAATGTCTCAAAACTAATTTATTTTGAGTATAAGGTGGGGGTGGGTTGCAAAAAACTAAAACAATACGTTTTATACTGGTTTGGGTCACTTTATTAACCTTATCTTTTAGTTTTAACTCTTTGTTAATTAGTTTGACATTTACCATGGATCTTTGTATTTTTATATTATATAGTAAACAAACTTACTATATACTTTCAAGTGACCCACAAGTGGTCCATTAATGATACACCTATCATTATATAAGTCCTTTGGCAGAACCTTAGATTTTTTTTTGGAATAGAATATCAATTAATAATATAATATTTGTTTTAAAAACTCTTTTATGTCAATTTTGACACTATTTAATAATTGATTTTTTTTAAAGTCTTAAAAAATTTATTAATTCGAAAAAAATTAATTTAAGCAATCTTAACATGTCATATTAACCAATAAAATTCTTTTATATCATCAAAACTTTCAAATTATATTTATTTTAACATTTATAATACCTACTATTTTATTCTTTCATTAATAAGGAAAAAAATGCATCATTATTATGTCATAAATAAATTTAATTATTAAATGTCTAAAAATTATAAAAAAATACGATTATGTAGGATATATTTTTATATTTCTAATGAATATTTATAGTAAAAAATATAACATATATAACCCTACGTAAAAAGTGTTTTTCTAAAATATATATGCTTATGTCATTTTTGTATTTACTTTAACTTAATTAATATGAAGTGTCCTTATCACTTACAAGTGGCTCCTGGGGTCCCAAAATCGACCCAAAGATAACCATGGTCGGACATGTATCAACCAATAGGGTAAATTAATATTATTATAATATTATTTTTTTACCGTTATTTACTGGATTTCCCTTTAACCATGGTAAATAAAATATTTACTGAAGTAATTATTCAAAATGTCTAAAAATAAAATTTAACTATTTACAGAATTTCGACATCCTGATTCTAAATATGGAATCGATTTTTCTAAATTCAAAACATAGAAGTGGTAGAAAATAATTTAAAATTAATTCCCGTTGTCAAAACAAAAAGCGTGTTTTTAAGAAATAATAACTATCAAAAGATTGGCACTTGCTTATTCTAGTTTAAATGTGAAATTATGTCCAATGACCAAAATTGGATTAAATGGTAAAAATATAATCTAATTATACTCTAAAATCACTCAAATTAAAAATTTATCACTATGAATTATTTCTATTAAAAAAGTTGTTTTTAATTAAAATTTATTAATTATCACTATTCATCAAAATATGAATGTTGTCCAAAAAGTACCAAAAATTCACCCTAAGCTAATTTTGATAGTATGAATCAAAAAATGAAGTCCATTTTGAATGATAAAATTTATAAAATTTTAAAAAGTGGGTATTACTATTCATAATGGTTATTTTGATTGGTTGTGGTGTATGTTAGAACTCGAAGTTGCGTACAACACACACTACTGTATTATTCAAAGGGAAGCATACGTGGAAGCTTGAGGTGTTACATTATCCCCTCCTTCAAATAATTTTGTCCTATAAATTTCAAGAATACTACGACATAAAAATACTCGGGTGGTTCTTCATCTTATGTTCCTCGGGTTCCCACATTGCCTCTTCTATCTTATGGTTTCTCCATAGAAGTTTTACCAGACGAGTCGTCCAGTTTCTTAGCACTTGTTATCTTGTATCAAAAATCTTGATAAGCAATTTTCTATAAGACAGATCGGGTTCTCGTTCTAATTCATCATAAGTGAGTACATGCTTTGGGTCATGCATTTATTTTCTCAACAATGATACGTGGAACCCATCGTGAACTTTGGAGAGACTTGGCGGCATTGCCAAATGGTAAACTACAACCCCAATTCGTTCTAGAATTTCGAACGGTCCGATGTACCTGGGAATCAATTTTCCCTTCTTACAGAAATTTATAACACCCTTCCTTGGAGATACCTTCAAGAAAATAGGATCTCCAACCAAAAATTCCAAATCCTTACTTTGATTATCGGTATAGCTCTTCTGCCTACTTTGAGCTGCTTTGATGTGGTTTTGGATTACCTTTACCGTTTCCATCATTTCCTCAACAAGTTCTGGGCCTAAAAGTTTTCTTTCACCAACATCATCACAACAGGTTGGTGTGCGACATCTCTTTCCGTATAACACTTCATATGGTCCCATCTAAATACTTGAATGGAAGCTATTATTATAGGAAAATTCTACCAAAGGTAAATATTGATCCCACATACCCTGAAAGTCAAGTGAGCAGGATCTCAACATGTCTTCTATGGTTTGAACAGTTAATTTTGATTTTCCATCTGTTTGGGGGTGGTAGGCAGTGCTCAAACGATGTTCAGTATCCAGGGCCTTCTCACTACCACAAAAACAGTTTTTCCCAAAACCAACATTTATCAGTGCTAATGAAAAAGCGCTGATAAAGGGGGGTGACTTTATCAGCGCTAACAATGCGCTGATAAAAGCACCCCTTTATCAGCGCTTTTGTTTAGCGCTCATAAAGGTACCCCCTTTATCAACTCTTTTTTAGTAGCGCTGATAAAGGGGGGCCTTTATCAGCGCTTTTAAAAGCGATGATAAAGGGTCAACTTTAAAAAAAATTAATTAAAAATAATATATTAATATATTAATATATAAATATAGTTATATTGATATAAATATAATATATAATTTTTAAATATGTTTTAGATAATTATAAATATACATTTACCCTTAATATACTTAATATATAAGATATTTAGTGAAAATGGCTTATAAAAAACTATTTTTTTAATTAATAATTTGATAATAATTATTGAGTAATAGTCATTTAATAACAATTTGAAGACTAAAAAAATAAAAAAATAAAAAATGGTCCAAAATATGTTGAAAATGCAACTCAAACTTCAAACGTCCATAACTTTTGATTCGGGTGTCCGTTTGAGCTCTACCACACAACAAATCAAAGCCAAAAAAGGCCCAGAAGGCCTCCAAAACTGATTTTTTAGTCAGGGTACCCCAATTTTTTAACATTTTGTGGCTTTTCAGCCTCGTTTAAGGGGGTATTATTGGCCTTTTTTGGTGGGGACTAAATTTATTCGAAGTAATTACATTCATATTGATATTATGTCTTTGAAATTTCATCATTTTATATAATAAACTTCTATTTATAATCAAATATATAACAATATATATATATATATATTTTATATATTTACACATAAAAATTTAATTATAAATATAAATAATAATATATATTTACATATAACATATATTAGCTTTATCTAAATAATAACTAATATCCATTTTATTTAAAATACAAATATATGAATATTTATATACTTATATATTAATCTAACTATATATATATATTAATCTAACTATATATATATATTAATATAACTACATATATATATTAATATTACTATAAATATATATATTAATATCATTATAAATATATATATTAATATCACTATAAATATATATATTAATATAACTATATATATATATTAATATAACTATATATATATATTAATATAAATATATATTAATATCTGAATAAATATAACTAAATATATATATATATATATAAATAGAGATATATATTAATATAACTATATATATATTAATATAAATATATATTACTATAAGAATAAATATAACTAAATATATATATATATATATAAATAGATATATATATTAATATAACTATATATATATTAAAATAAATATATATTACTATAAAAATAAATATAACTAAATATATAAATATATATATAGAGATATAATGAATTGGAAAATAAATCAAAATAGAGGAGTGGTAAGGTTTAGGCGCGTAGGGGGAAGGTATCAAGTTCAAATCCTGGTGGAGGCAAGCGCGCTTCCGCATGGGGGAATATGGGAGCAAGCGCTGTTAAACGGTGGAGGGGGTGCGTGGGGCACTGTAGGGGGGAAGAAAAGCGCTGTAAAGGGGTGGGGGGTTCTAGAGTTATAAAAGCCCCCCCGATTGGCAATATTTTTTTAATGTTTTTTAATTTTTTTAATTTTTTAATTTTCTATTTACCTTTTATCAGCTATTTTAAAAAATCACTGATTAAAGGGGTCCTTTATCAGCACCAAAACAAAAGCGCTGATAAAGGAAGCTCTAATAAAGGGGTCTTTTATCAGTGCTAAAACAATGCACTGATAAAGGACCCATTTATCAGTGCTTTGTTTGAGCGCTGATAAAAGACCCCTTTTATCAGCGCTTTTTTCGCGATAATAAAATGGGTCTTTATCAATGCTTTTTGGAGCACTGATAAAGGGGACCCCCCCCCTTTATCTTCGCTGGCATTAATAGCGCTTTTTTAGCACTGTTAAAGGCTATTTTTAGCACTGATAAAAGTCATATTAGTAATTGTGTCTGAAGGCTCTTCCAGAATCTTGATGTAAAATGTGGGTCGTGATAAAAAACAATTAATAGGGGTACTCCATGAAGATTTACAACTTCATTAATATATAGTCTTGCTAGAAGTTCAAGTGGTAGATCTTCTCTTATAGAAAGAAAATGTGGTGACTTGGTAAGACGATCAATAATGACCCATATTGCATCGTTCCTTCTAGGAGCCTTTGGTAGTCCCATGACAAAGTCCATCATAGTATTATCCCATTTCTTTTCTGGTATGGGAATAGGTTGCGTGAATCCTCTAGGATATTTCCTTCCAGCTTTCACTTGTTGACAAACCATACATCATGACACAAAATCAGCAATCTCACTCTTCATGTTGTCCCACCAAAAATGTTCCTTCCAATCTCTATACATTTTGGTGGTCCTAAGGTGTATAGAGAAATTGGAACTATGAGCATCATCCAACAATTCGATTTTTAGATTAGGTATATCAGGAACACAAAGTCTCTGACCAAACAACAAAATTCCATCTTCACACACAAAGTCACTCAATCTCCCATCATTTACAGCTTTAATCTTCTTTTGAAACTCTTCATCCCCGGTCTGAGAACTCTTTATCCTTTCTAGTAAAGATGGTTTGGAAACCATTTTAAAAAGTATTGATGTTTCACCTTCCATGGTGATTCCCATATCCATCTTTACTAGATCCATGAAAATAGGTCCCTTTAAACTCTCATCTTGTTCAAAACTCCATGATCCTTTCTACTCAAAGCATCTACCACCTTATTTACCTTCCCTGGGTGGTAGTGTATAGTGAAATCATAATCCACAAGTAGTTCAAGCCATCGACTTTGCCTCATGTTGAGTTCTTTCTATGAGAAAATATACTTTAAACACTTGTGATTAGTATAAATCTCACATTTTTCACTATAGAGATAATGTATCCATATCTTCAAAGCAAATATTACAGCAGCTAACTCAAGATCATGAGTCGTATAGTTTTGCTCATGAATTTTTAGCTATCGTGATTCATAGACAATAACCCTATCATTTTTCATAAGGACACAACCGAGTCCTTTCTTTGATGCATCACTATAAATAACGAACCCATCATTTCCCAATGGTAGAGTCAATATAGGTGCATTGACTAATCTTATCTTTAGTTATTCAAAACATTCTTCACACTCTTTTGTGAAAACAAATTTAACCCCTTTACATGTGAGATTCTTTAATGGGTTAGCCAATCAGGGAACTTTTTGGATGAAACACCAATAATAACCTAGTAAACCAATAAAACTGCGTACCTCATTTATACTCGTCAGTTCTGGCCATTCTCGGATTGGATTGGTCTTATAAGGATCAACAGAAATTCCATCCTTAGAGACAATATGGCCAAGAGAAGAAATATCCTAGATCCAGAATTCACACTTTCTAAACTTCCTATATAATTCATGTATTCTAAGAGTCTTCAAGATAATGTGCAAGTGATTTTCATGATCTTCGTAGATTTTGAGAAATACCAATATATCATCAATAAATACCACCACAAAATCATTGAGATATTCTTTGAAAACTCTATTCATTAGAATCATGAATATAGAGGGTGCATTAGTCAATCCAAAAGGCATTATTGTAAAATCTTTATGCCTATACGTGGTTTGAAATGCTGTCTTTGGAATGTCTTCCTTCTTCACACACAAATGATGATATCCCGATCGAAGGTCAATATTTGAAAAATATTGAGCTCCATGAAGCTGGTAAAATAAATCATCAATGCGAGGTAGGGGATACTTGTTCTTTATTTTTATAACATTGATTTCCCCATAGTCGATACATAACCTCATAGATCCATCTTTCTTCTTAAAAAAAAGGTCATGGGATCTCCATGGAGAAAAAATAGGGCGAATAAATCCCTTATTACTCAATTCCTCCAGTTTTTTATTTAGTTCAACTAATTCCACAGTGGCCATTTTATAAGGGGCCTTCGATATGGTCCTTGAATCAGGAACTAAATCAATAGAAAACTCAATTTCTCGTTCTAGAGGATGTTTAGGTAAAACTTTCAGAAACACATCTACATATTCTTTCACAATAGGTACATCATTTATTTGAACATTCCTTTCCTCAATCATAGTTATTTCATTCTCTTCCTCCCTGATAATTGAATTTAGTTGAGCTACTGGGGGTGGATCAAGATAAAAATCAGGTGGTGATGATTCTTCTCTAAAGATAAGGTGTTCTTTATCATCATCATCAAAAATCATAACCTCCTTCTTCTTACAATTAATATTCTCATCGCGGTCTGAAATCTAATCCATACCGAGGATTATATCAAATTCAATCATGGGTATGACGATGAGATCAGCAGATAAAGAACATTTATGTGCTCTAATGGGAACTGATTCACATTACTTTGTAGCAATGATACTTCCCTTAAAAGTTTTGACTGGAAACTCCTTTGTTAAATCAAATTGTAAATATCTAATTTCCATAGAAAACTGGGAAGATATGAAACAATGCATTGATCCAGGATCAAATAAGGCATTTTCTAAACTTGAGGAAACTATTAAATTACCCGCCACCACGTCTTTTAGGGAATCAAACTCAGCAGTAGTGATTGCATAAGCTTGGCCTTGGTCCCTAGTTCTTTTATGAGGTATGTTTCCCTGAAGCTTAGGACATTCATTTGCATAATTTACCATCTCCCTACAATTGTAGCATTGAACATTGGTAATGTCTTTCTTTCCTTTACAATCACTAGCTAGATGGACTTTCTATCCACATTTGTAGCATAATCCTTTTCCTTTTAGAAATTCACCAGGGTTATTCCCTTCGAAATTATCATAAGGTAGAAATTCAATTCTTCCCTTCTTCCCTTGTTTCCTTATTTCCTTTCCCAGAGTGTTCAGCATATCTCTTCTTCTCTTGCATTGAATTAAAGTCATAATACTTAGAGAATTCATTTTCTGTCTTGATAGCACACGAGACAATATCTTCGTATGATGAGAAGGATTGGGATACTAATTCTCAAAGGAGAAATGGTTTTTACGCATCAATGAAACAATCAATCATACTTCTTGGGTTAGGTATATAATCTGCAGCAAGCCTTGCTAACCTTGTAAAGTTAGCCTCATACTTTGTGACATTCTCATCCTCTTTGTTCCTTAGACTTAGAAATTTCATTTCCATATCTACTCTATGGTTAAGGGGAAAGTATATTTATAAGAAAATATATTTGAACTCTCTACATTCCATATTTGATACTTCATCATATTCCTTTGTGATTTGAATCAATGACCACCATTTATCAGCATCTCTAGTGAGGCGGTAAACTGCCATGATAACTTTTTCCCTTTCGCTACTCCCCAAGGAAAGGAATATTTTCTCTAAGGAATTTATCCTTTGCTCAGACACTAAGGGATTTGTACTCCCATTGAATGTCGGTGGTTTTTGGATCAGGAAGAGATCTAACATTGATCCTCCACACTGTGGATCTGGGTGCTCCATACGGGTAAGGTTATTATTCATAACCTGAGTGAGTTATCATAGTAAGGTGATTAGCTGATCAGAACCAGTTGCATCAATAGCTCCACTGTAATTATCTTGAGCAAGAGGTAAATCTCTACATGGAGTGCATGCATTTATACAGTTTCAATTCCTTCCACTAGGAACCATTTTTAAACAATGGCATAAACTAGATTTTTTTATGAATCGAAATACATAACTCCAAACCTCTAAAACACTTAACATAAATTGAACAGTTTATGGATATAATCCATTATCATAAATTTTTTTTTCTTGAGGAAGTATATACTCATAAACCCTTCATAATGGTTTGTAAAGAAAATGGGAATTATCCTAAGAATATCCTCCGGGAGTGTTATGATAACCCTGCTTTTTAATACAAACTTAAACATGATTTATTAAATAACTATTAACTTGATAAAAAATGGAATATCGAGAGGTCTACTGTCTTTGGTGATTAACATAAAAACATGAAATATAACATCTTTATTGAAAACTTCCTTTACATGACCACTACATTCCCTCGTACTTAGCATTGCATGGGATAACCTGAGGACATGCATAAGAAAATAGTGAGCTATAAAGCCCAGTAAGGGAATACACATGGAATAACATGAGGAGTAAAATACATGTTATACATTAGGCATATCAATAGATCACAAGAGAAACATGAACATAAAGGGATGATAAAGCATTATAATCATAACATGGAAATGTGACAACAATACTTAACATGGAATTAGCATGAGCCAAGGCTTATTGCACATGGAGCATGAGTAAACCCTCATTGCACATGAATCATGAGTAAAACCTCATTGCACTTTAATTAGCATGCGTCAACACTCACTGCACATGACGTATCATGATACTATACATTACCCAATGCGTTGGAGTGCTATAAGGGAACACCCTTCTTAAATATTTAATTTCATGCATAAGTGTGCCACATGGATCATAAAACATGGATTCATAAAACATAATCATTTATTCCACGATAAAGTAATGTGAAATTAATACATGAAAAATTATAATCAATAATTAAATGTGTATAAAGGTTAATACCATTGATGGAGAAATTGGCATGGTATTCACTACACAATGGCATTGGCTTAGAAAATCGTTGCAATTTCGGAAGTGTAACAGCGTGACAAAAGATTTCATAAAAATGGTTGATGAGAGAGAAAGGGGTTCCTAATAATATTTACATGTAATGGAATGTAAGGATGTCATATAGATACATGTACCAACAATTTTAATGGAATTTATATTCATGATACAAAAGTATTTCTTGAATGTAAATGAGGGGAGAGAAGTTCCATTTGAAATTTTGGCATAGTAACGGGTGTACATGGGAGGCATCTAATGAGAGGGAAATGGGTCTTCCATCATTCAAACATAAAGAGGGATGTATGAGGGAGGTGATAAAACATACCCCAACATTAATAATTGAAATTAAATGGGCAAAACAACTTAAAGAAAATTGGACAAAAATGAGAAAGGAAGAAAAAAACCCTAACTTGGAAGTGTGCTAGCAAAGGCTAGAGAGAGGCTTGTGAGAGGCTTCTTGGGAGCTTGGGGCACCTTGGGAGGATTCTAGAGAGAGTAGGGCAGAAGTTGGAAGAACTACAAAGGCTTTTAGTGAGTAGGAAGTGGGAGTTTGGGTGGGTTTATATAGGAAAGGTGAGGGAATTATTTATTATTTAGGTTTGGGACCCCTTATATTAAATTAATTCAAACCACAAACCATACCATGATTTTTGCCCATGGTTTTTGGAAAAGGGAAGAGGAAAACAATATTTTATAAGGCCAAAGTCCTAACTTCTTAAATAATAGGGTTTCTTATGTGGAGGTGAGTCACACTCCCATGGAAAACAATTTAAAAAGACAAGGTGTTTAAAAAGTCTTGAGGGGTCCATTATGCTTTGAAAAGTAAGTCAAACAAACCCAAAATCACATTATTTTAATGGTAAAACAAATAGTTTCCGAACATAAAGATTATAGTATTTTATTACATCACTATTGGGTCATTATGATGTCATAAAACACATTATATATTAAAACGGTATTTAATTTTTACCCAAAAATTTGACTGTCTCAGAAAATTATGAAAAATTAACCGTTGGATAATTTAGACATCCTAATTCCATAAATAACATTTATTTTATCTAAATAATTTTCTAAATATGTTAATTTTCACTTTTAAAATAAAAACTGACATTTATCGAAAATTGACGGGTTTTGACAAAACTGGCTTTCAAACCTTAATAAAAATTACAATTGCATTAATAAAATTATATGATCATTAATATATAATAAAAATTAATTTAACAATATTAATAATATTATTTAAAATATTATTTAATTAAAAAATCCCTTAATTTAATAAAATATATTTCTTAATTAAATAATTACTAAAAACACTATTTGTACTTAAAAAACTATTTACAATGTATCAATAATGACAAGAAAGAATATTCATTATTATATAAAAAAATAATGTACATGAACATAGTACTAGCGATTTGTTACATAAACCCTTAAAACAATCGCATAAGACCTAAGGGTAAGGTGTACGATGGTGACAGACTCTTGGGGTGACTCGGATAACATCGCTCGAGTAGTAATTTCTATAAACTTCCAATTTTCCCGTAGACGGTCACGTTCGAGCATGACATGATGAAGCTCATCTTGGGCTTAGTCAAGAGCGAAGCCCAAAGATGCCACCTCTTTTATAAGCTCTGAAAAATGGGCTTCGTATGGGGCTATTCTACTGGATGAGGCCATCTCTTCCTTTTTCTGAGTAAAATGGATTTGTTGAATCCCTATATTTATACTAATCATGTGATCACTTTTCAACAGCTATATTAGCAACGATCAAAATTCTTAACATAAAACCAAAGCAGTTAACATTTTATATAAACATAAATAGATATTTAATTAAATCAAGAGGGATTTCCATTAATGAAACTTTGGGTCGTTACAATATTCCCCCCTTAAGAAAATTCTCTCTTGAAATTTACTTTTCCCTCACTAAAATAGATGTGGGTAACTTAGCTTCATCATTTCCCCCGATTCCCAAGTCGGTTCTTCAAACTTGTGGTTTTCCACAACACCATAACAAGGGGCATTGTCTTATTTTGTAGAAATTTTTCTCTACGATCTAAGATCTTCACTGGTTGCTCCTCATAAGAAAGATCATCCTCCAACTATACCACCTCAGAAGAGAGTACATGTGAAGGGTCTAGTATGTACTTATTTAAGAGGGATACATGAAAGACATCATGTACTTTGGCCATGGTAGGTGGAAGTGCTAGTCGATAGGGCACAGCCCCGACACGATCAAGAATCTCGAAAGGGCCGATGTTCCTTGGACTTTACATCCCTTTCATTCCAAACCTCATGACCTTCTTCCACGGAGATATGAATAAAAAACAATGTCTCTAACTTTAAACTCAAGGTCTTGTCGACAATTATCTGGATAACACTTTTGTCGATTCTGGGCTGCCTTGATATGCTGCTGAATGGTTTTCAACTTCTCCACCATTTCCTTGACCATTTCTGGTCCAACCAGCTTACGTTCACTGACCTCATCCCAACATGCCGTTGTTCTGCACCTTTTCCCATACAGGGCTTCATATGGTGCCATTTGGATGCTCGAGTGGAAATTGTTATTATAAGAGAACTCAACCAGAGGAATATGTTGATCACATTCTCCTTTAAAGTCCATTGAGAACGCTCTCAACATATCCTCAAGTGTTTGGATAGTCCGCTCAGAATGACCATTAGTTTGAGGATGATAGGCCTTACTGAAGTTCAGTTCAGTATTCAGAGATTTTTAAAGACTCTTCCAAAACATAGAGGTGAATCTTGGATTTCGGTCAGACATAATAGAAAGTGGTACTCCATGCAACCTTACCACTTCCCTGATAGATATCCGTGCCATTTGATCCAATGAGAAATCCTCCCGAATAACAATGAAGTGTGCAGTCTTTGTAAGATGATCCTCAATAACCCAGATTGCATTATTGTCTTTAGATGTCCTTGGAAGACCAGTGACAAAGTCCATGGTTATGTTCTCCCATTTCCATTCTGGTATGGGCAATGATGGAATCATACCCTTAGACTTCTGCCTCTCTGCCTTCACTTGCTGACACACCAGGCACTTTGATGTATATTCAGTGATCTCCTTCTTCATATTATCCCACCAAAAGTTTTCTCGGAGATCTCGATACATCTTTGTGCTCCCTGGGTGAATAGAGAAATTTGAACTATGTGCATCATCCAAAAGTTCCTTCTTCATCTCCGGACTTGATGGAACACATAGTCTTTTCCCAAACCGCACAATTTCTTCTTCTTTAACATTAAACTTCAAGGATTTCCCTTTTTCGATAGCTTCCACTTTTTCCTGAATTCCCACATCATCCTTTAACCTTTCCAAAAGAGACGATTGAGCAATCATTTGTGAAAGGATTGATGATGTTACCTTCTTTATGATTCCCATGTCCATCTTCATCAAGTCTAAGAAGATTGGATCCTTCTCAATTCTCATCATTGATAGAATCGCTGGGTCCTTTCTACTTAGGGCATCTGCCACCTTGTTTGTTTTCCCACGGTGGTAATGGATTGAATAGTCATAATCCTTGATGAGCTCTATCCATCTTCTCTAGTGCATATTAAGCTTTTTATGTGTGAATATATATTTAAGACTCTTGTGGTGAGTATATATCTCACATTTCTCTCCATAGAGATAATGCCACTAGATTTTCAAGGTAGATACCACAGCCGCCAACTCTAGATCATGCATTGGATAGTTTTGCTCATGGATTTTCAACTTCCTTGAGGCATATGATATCACTTTATCATTCTGCATCAGTACACAGCCTAAGCCCTTATTTGATGCATCACTGAATACCACAAAAAGTTTCCCACTTCTGGGTAAAGTGAGCACAGGCGCAGTGATAAGCCTCTTTTTCAACTCCTTGAAGCTTTCTTCGCATTCATCACTCCAAGAAAACTTTACTCCCTTTCTAGTTATCTTGGTAAGAGGGTTGGACAATCGTGAGAAAGTTCTCACAAATTTTCGATAATATCCAGCTAACACCAAGAAGCTACGGATATCCGTTACCGATGTTGGACTCATCCATCCCTCAATTGCATCTGTTTTGGAGGGGTCTATAGATATCCCATTGCTTGTCATGATATAACCCAATAATGATACCTCCTTCAACCAAAACTCACACTTACTGTACTTTGCATAGAGCTTCACCTTGCTCAAAGTCTCTAGTACAGTTCTTAAATTCTCTTCATGATCCTCCTTTGTTTTGAAGTATATTAGAATATAATCTATAAAGACTACCACATTTTTTTCTAGGTAATCTATAAACACTCTATTCATCAAGTCCATGAAGATTTCTGGAGCTTTGGTGAGTTCGAAAGGCATTACTATGAATTCATAGTGCCAGTATCTTGTACGAAAAGAAGTCTTGGGGAGATCTTCCTTCTTCACCCTTAATTAATAATATCCCGACCTCAAATCTACCTTGGAGAAGTATTGTGCTCCACGCAGCTGATCAAACAAGTCATCGATTCATGGGAGAGGATACTTGTTCTTTATCGTGATTTTGTTGAGATCATGATAATCGATGCAAATCCGCATTGACCCATCCTTCTTCTTGACGAAGAGGACTGGTGCACCTCATGGTGAAGCACTTGGGCATATAAACCATTTATCTAGATTCTCCTGTAGTTGTTTATTCAGCTCTTCAAGCTCTACAACAACCATTCTATATGGAGTCTTGGATATTGGTAATGCCCCGGGTATAAGTTCAATTGAGAATTCGACATCTCTTCCAGGAGGAAGACAAGACAATTCCTCAGGAAACACTTCAGCGAATTCTCTCACAATAGGCATTTCTTCAAGGATCGTTTCTTCCTTGGACTCAATCATCTGATCCAGATACGTGTGATCATAGGTCAGTAATATCCATGCTTGAGATGATGGAGCTAAAGGATATTAATCTTACTCCTTACACTTGTAAAGAATCGGGGGTCGATTCTCCATATGGAGTGTGATCTCCCTATCCCGAAAATTTATGTTGGATCTATATAAGGAAATCCAATCCATGCCAAGAATTTCATCAAATTCCACCAGAGGGAGTATGAAGAGGTTATCTGGGAAATTCAATACACATATTATAACATGGTAGGACTTATATTCAAGGGATGCAATGACTACACCATTTTCCGTACTCACCGAAATCTTCACTTCTATGATTTGTGGTGGTGCTGGGATTGTTCTACTAAACATTCGAGATATAAAAGAATGCGTAGAACCTGAATCAAAAAGTACGTTTTCTATTCTTGAATGAATAACTAGCGTACCTATCACCACTTTGTTGTCGGGGTTCACTTCAGCAAAAGTGAAGGAAAAAGCTCTTCCTTGCTGCCTTGGAGGTTATTGGTTGCCTTCGAAAACCCTTGGATTAGGGCACTTATTTTCAAGATGACCTGGTTCTTTGAATTTGTAGCAATGAAGTATGCGTTGAGGTTCGAACGGAACGTTCCTCTCCTCGGTCGCAACCTCGGGTCTTTCTTTCCGATAGTTAACAGCTAGGTGCCCTTCCCTTCCACACCTAAATCATTTCCTTGTCCCCTTGAGGCAATTTCCAGGGTGCTTCTTTTCGTACTTTTGACAAGTGGGGTGCTGGATCTTCTTAGCACCGTTAGATTTATCCATCAGACTGCCAGCATTGAAGTCCACCTTACGCTTCTTGTCCCCGTGATACCCTTGTGATTCTCTGATCTCCATTTAGACCTTGAGGGTACATAGGACAATTTCCTCAAAGCTGTCGAAGTCACGGATCACCAATTCTTTCTGTAGGCTAGGCTTCAACCCACCAAAGAAGCGGTCAACTTTGCATTCGGGGGTAACGACAAAGCCGGAAGCGTATTGTGCAAGACTTGTGAGGTTTTCCTCGTACTCTCCAACATATTCATCGTCTTTTCGCTTGAGGGAAAGAAAGTCCCTTTCCATCTTAAGCTGGAGGGTGAGCGGAAAATATTTATCGAAAAACATCTTCTGGAAATCCTTCCATTCCAACACCTCGATCTCCTCCTAAGGCTTCATATTTTTGATCAACATCCACCATTGATCATCTTCACCCTCCATACGATAAGCCTCCAGGAGAACCTTATCATGTTCAGAACATTGAAAGATGGAGAAGATCATTTCAATGGAGTTGATACATTGTTCAGCGATCGTGGGATCGGATGATCCACTAAAAGTAGGAGTCCTCTGTCTCATGAAGCTCTCGATAGCAATTTGTTCATTCTTGGGGGGGGGGGGGGTTGAACGTTCCTCTTAACCCGTGTTTCTATTCAAAACTTGAGTTAGCTGAGAGAGAACCATGACAAAGTTCACGATTCCCTCTCCCATTGGATTGATAATATCATTAGTAAAATCATCACACTGATCTTCACATCGATTGTTATCCCGAGTCCTCTTATTACCGGCCATTGGCTGGAATAAAAGGAAAGTTAGGGGTAACACATAAAGGGTAATCCAAAGACAAAAGTTGATGAATTATAAATAAACTTTTATTTCATTAACTCATGATTCTATAGGCTTCAATCTAGGCTATTCATGTTCTACTTTCTAACATATATTATTAAGGGCATTTTTTTCTAATTCTCTTAATAAGGGTTAATACTAAGCTTGGGTATTTTTTCAAAACATATCCCCCGGGGGTTTCGTAACCAAGATTAAAGAAAGGACCATTGTCATGCACCAGTTCTCATTCGAGTCTATCTCAAAGCGGTGTTTTCCGGTTTTACCCCTAGGATACATCTATGCCAGAGCCACCTCTACCTGATCGTATCCAGACGGGGATGTATTTGCTTGATAAATCACATACTCAGTACTTACCAAAACTTAGGGATGTTTTTATTATGCTTAGTCTTGTCTCTAAGGCTTTACTATGGTTTTCTAATCCTGATCCCAAAAATAACTAAACCTATCCTTTGATACCAACTACAAAAACCATGCATTTTAATACAAACTAAAACATGATTTATTAAATAACTATTCACTTGATACAACATGGAAGATCAAGAGGTCTAGTGTCTTTGAGTCTTAGGATCATTACTTACCAACTTAAAACATTAAATACGACATCTTTATTGAAAACTTCCTTTACATGACCACTACATTCCCTCGTACTTAGCATTGCATGGGATAACCTGAGGACATGCATAAGAAAAGGGTGAGCTATAAAGCCCAGTAAGGGAATACACATGGAATAACATGAGGAGTACAATAAATGTTAGAAAATAGGCATATCAATAGAGAACAAGAGAAACATGAACATAAAGGCATGATAAAGAATGATAATCATAACATGGAAATGTGGCAACAACACTTAACATGGAATTAGCATGAGCCAAGGCTCATTGCACATGAAGCATGGGTAAACCCTCATTGCACATGAAGCATGATTAAACCCTCTTTGCACTTGAATTAGCATGCGTCAACACTCATTTCACATGACATATCATGATACTATACTTTACCCAATGCATTGGAGCACTATAAGGGCACACCCTTCTTAAACATTTCCTTTCATGCATAAGTGTGCCACATGGATCATAAAACTTGGATTCATAAAATATAATCATTTATTCCATGATAAAGGAATTTGGAATTCATAAATGAAACTTTTTAATCAAAATTTAAATGTGCATAAAGGTGAATACCCTTGATGGAGAAATGGGCATGGTATTCACTACACAATGGCATTGGTTTAGAAAATCAGTGCGATTTCGGCAGCGTAACAACATGACATAAGATTTCATAAAAATGGATGATGAGAGAGAAATAGGTTCCTCATAATATTTCCATGTAATGAACAGTAATGAGGTCATATAGATAAATGTCCCAACAATTGTAATGGATTTTATATTCATGATACAAAAGTATTTCTTGAATGTAAATGAAGAGAGAGAAGTTCCTTTCAAAATTTCAGCATAGTAACAGGTGTACATGGGAGGCATCTAATGAGAGAGAAATGGGTCTCCCATCATTAAAACATAAATAGGGAAGTATGAGGGAGGTGCAAAACCATACACAAACATTCATAATTTAAATTAAATGGGCAAAACAACTTAATGAAAACTGGACAAAAATGAGAAAGGAAGAAAAAAACCCTTACTTGGAAGTGTGCTTCCAAAGGCTAGTGAGAGGCTTGTGAGAGGCTTCTTGGGATCTTGGGGAACCTTAGGAGGATTCTAGAGAGATAATTTCAGAGTTTGTATGAACTCCAAAGGCTTTTAGTGAGGAGGAAGTGGGAGCTTGGGTGAGTTTATATAGGAAAGGTGAGGGAATGATTTATTTTTTAAGTTTGGGACCCCTTATATTAAATTAATCCAAACCACAAACCATCCCATGGTTTTTGTCCATGATTTTTGGAAAAGGGAAGAGGAAAGTAATATTTTATAAGGAAAAAGTCCGAAATTATTAAAATAATAGGGTTGCTTATGTGGAGGTGAGTCACACTCCCATAGAAAAAAATTTAATAAGATAAGGTGTTTAAAAAGTCTTGAGGGGCCCATTAATGCTTTGAAAAGAAAGTCAAACAAACCCAAAATCACATTATTTTAATTGTAAAACATATACTGTCCGAACATAAAGATTATAGTATTTTATTACATCACTATTGGATCATTATGATGTCATAAAACACATTATATATTTAAACGGTATTTAATTTTTACCCAAAAATTTGACTGTCTCAGTAAATTATGGAAAATTCTCCGTTGGATAATTTCGATGTCCTGATTCTTGAAATAACATTTATTTTATCTAAATAATTTTATAAATATGTTCATTTTCACTTTTAAAATAAAAAACCGACATTTATCGAAAATTCACGGGTTTTGACAAAAATGGCTTTCAAACATTAATAAAAATTACAATTGCATTCATAAAATTATATGATCATTCATATATAATAAAAATTAATTTAATAATAATAATAATATTATTAAAATATTATTTAATTCAAAAATCCCTTAATTTAATAAAATATATTTCTTAATTAAATAATAACTAAAAACACTATTTGTACTTTAAAAACTATTTACAATGTATCAACAATGACAAGAAAGCATATTCATTATTACATACAAAAATAATGTCCATGAACATAGTACTAGAGATTTGTTACATAACCCCTTAAAATAGCCGCATAAGACCTAAGGGTAAGATGTGCGATGGTGACAAACTCTTGGGGTGGCTCAAATAACATCGCTCGAGTGGTAATTTCTATCAACTTCCACTTTTCTCGTAGACTGTCATGTTCGAGCTTGACATGATGAAGCTCTTGGTCTTGGTCAAGAGCGAAGACCAAATATGCCACCTCTTTTCCGAGCTCTGAAAAATGGGCTTCGTATGGGGCAATTCTACTGGATGAGGCCATCACTTCCTTTGTCTGAGTAAAATGGATTTGTTAAAGCCATATATTTATACTAATCATGTGATCACTGTTCAACGGCTATATTAGAAATGGTCAAAATTCTTAACATAAAACCAAAGAAGTTGACATTTTATATAAACATAAATATACATTTAATTAAATCAAGAGGGATTTCCATTAATGAAACTTTTGGTCGTTACAAGTGTCATAACCAAGAGGGAACCAAGGGCCGTTGTGGTGCACCAGTTCCCGTTCGAGTCTAGCTCAAAGCGGTGTGTTTGGATTTTACCCCTAGGTACATCTGTGATAGAGCCGCCTCTACCTGCTCGTATCCAAACAACGATGTATTTCTTGGAAAACTCACAAAATCTCTACAATACCAAAATTGTAGGATGTTATTCTATACTAATCCTCAGAGTCTATCTTAGGGCTATGTGCTCTAATCATAGTTTATCTAAATCTAGTTTCCAAGGTTTGTAATAAACTTTATCTGATACCAACTATAACTCCCCGTCCCCAGTAACCCAGAGTCGATGCATTATTATATAACATTGGCATGATCACAAGTAAATCATATCTCTAAAGATCGATCAGTTTAGTATTATTGGAAACAAGATACATAAGTTCAACTTTACAGCTTGAAGAGAAATACAACACAAATATATTTCATTAGAAACATCCAAGACTCCAAGATTATGCCTGTAGTTCACTCATAACTAACTTATTCATATCATGGGAAGATGAAACATAAGAAAGGGGTGATCTCAAATGCTCAGTAAGGGTAAGTAATACAGTGGAAAATGACATAAATATTAAGCATGGTGAATAATTGAAACCACATGCCTTTACTAATAATAAACATGAATTATTTCATGGGAAGAATATGAGCTGAGTAAATAATTCCATAATAAAACATAATCATGGTAATTCTACTAGTCGAATGACCACATGAACCATCAATATTATTTCCATAATAAGGGAATGTATAATGCCGGACATTCTGAAACATTTTTCCAAGGCCTTGTCCAAGACATCTAAAAATTATTAAGGCCTCATCCAAAACCATATATCAAATTGGGAAAGGGCCTTGGCCAATTCCATGTCTAGTTGTCCCATGAGGCCTACCGATGCATCGAGGAGCTATAGCAGGCTCCACCCGTCACTTACTAAGTCCAATACATTCCTCATATGAAAAAGTTTAAACATATCATAAACATTCTGATTAAAACTAGCATAAAAAATGTAAATACTTAAACCATAAACCATAAATGGTATAGAAATAGAAAATTCACATTCAAAAATATCACAAAACCTTCAATACAATATGGAAGTTTTGTATCATAATAAATCAACTTCAAATAAACATAAAATCCATCAAAGGATGTTGACACAGATGAAATCAAAACCCTTTTTAAAGAAATATCTCTTTCTATTTTGAAATCATTTAAGAGTCACATAATTATCAAGAAATCATTTATTTTGAAAATATTCATAAAATATTGTAAGGGATGCTTTGATGATGTTATAATGGCGGAAAATATCTGCACCCTCCGTATAAGTTAAAAAAACATTCTTACCTTAAATTTGTCAAAAAGGTCAAAAAGTACATTGTTTGGAAAATGACGATAAGATTCCTTTGAAAACACATAAGGGTATAAATGAATTTAACCCAATGACTATTAAATTGTATAAATGTTTTGAAATATATTTTTAAGAAACATGGATGTGGATGATAAAGAGGTCCTAGTAGATAATTACGTATAAACAACCTCAGATAATGAAGAGATTGTGAAATAAACCCTTACCTAGTGATTTTCTTTGGTTGAGGGTAGGTTAAACTAATGTATATTGGTGAAATAATTGTTATTAAATTATAAAAGAATCATATACATTAATATGATATCATATATGATCTTTTAACATTTCTTTGTTAATAATATCTTAGTATTATCACCGTTTCGGGTGTTAACTTACTCATTTTATTTTATATGTTTTGTTACATAAGACGTGTTTATTATGGATAGGTTGTATCTTATTCATATCCATAATGATATGAAGTCTTTAAACAGTATTTCTATTAATCTAATGAGAATTAGACTTGAATGGATGTGATGGGGAATGAATCTTATCACGTTCGTGGAGACAGTAGTCCGTACGTACGCAAGAGTGACAATATCATTATTTTGATATTAAAATAATATATAATTGGATGGTATATCATATATACAGACTAATTATAATGTTATATTTATTATTTATATCAATTAAACATCATTATCATACACATCCAAATAATAATTTTTTGAATAAAAATTACACCACGACTTGGAGACGGTAATCCGTACGTACGGACATATGGTGACATGTCATTCAAAGGATGGATAGAATACTCAATATGGTTGTACCATATTTATAATAACATCATATTACATATAATATACTGGAGTTAATATTTTATAATGGAAATAACAAAGAAAAAAGAAGTGGATGAAAAAAGGAGCTTGAAAGTCGGTGGTGAAAACATTACCTCTTCTTCGGGTTCTTCCTTTTGATTTGATCAAAAGGTCTCCTTACGTTGGATTTATGATCAAACTAAGGCCTATAGTTTTATGTGAGGGAAGTTGGGAGGATATTTGGACAGAGGTTGGCAGAGCCAATAGGATTTGAAGGTGTGAATTAGGGAGAAGGGGGAGTGTCCTTTTTATAAGAGGGGTGAGGGGAACCTTAGAAAAAACATAAAATATTATTTTATAATAAATTCATATTCGGTTTAAAATGGTTCAAAATTGATTTATTTCAAGTATAAGGTGGGGATGGGTCGAAAAAAACTCAACCAATAGGGGTTTTATAGGTTTGGGTCCCTTTATTAACCTTATATGTTAGTTTTAACTCTTAGTTAATTAGTTTGACATTTACCATGTCTCTTTGTATTTTTATATTATATAGTTAATAAAGTTACTATATACTTCCAATGGACCCTCAAGTGGTCCATTAATGATACAACTATCATTATATAAGTGCTTTTTCCAAACCTTATAATTTTAGGAATAGAATATCAATTAATAAAATAATATTTGTTTTTAAAACTCCTTTATGTAAATTTTGACACTATTTAATAATTGATTTTTGTTAATGTCTTAATAAATTTATTAATTCGAACCAAATTAATTTAAGCAATTATAACATTTCATATTAACCAATAAATTTTTTCGATATCATCAAAACTTTTAAATTATATTTATTTTAACTTTTATAATACCAATTATTTGATTCTTTCATTAATAAGGAAAATACTGCATCATTATTGTGTCATAAATAAATTTAATTATTCAATTTCAAAAAATTATAAATAAAATAACATTATTTAGGAAGGAATTTTATATTTATAATTAATATTTATAGTCTAAAATATAACATATATAACCCTATGTAAAAATTATTTTTCTAAAAGATATATGCTTATGTCATTTTTGTATTTACTTTAACATAATTAATATAAAGTATCCTTATCACTTACAAGTGGCTCCATGGGGTCCAAAAATCGACCCAAAGATTCCCATGGTCGGAAATGTATCAAACAATAGGGTTAGGATATGCTTTAGGGTAAATAAATATTATTATAATATTATTTTTTTACTCTTATTTACCAGATTTATCCTTTAACCATGTTATATAAAATATTTACCGAAGTAATTATTCAGAATGTATAAAAATAAAATTTAACTATTTACACAATTTGGACCTCCTGATTCTAAATATGGAATCCATTTTTCTAAATTTAAAACACATAAGTGGAAGAAATTAATTTAAAATTAATTCCTGTTGTCAAAACAAAAGGCGGGTTTTTAAGAAATAATAACTATCAAAAGATTGGCACTTGCTTATGTCCAGTTTAAATGTGAAATTATGTCCAATTAACAACATTGGATTAAATGGTAAAAATATAATCTAATTATACTCTAAAATCACTCAAATTAATAATTTATCACTATTAATTATTTCGATTAAAAATTTTTTTTTAATTAATATTATTAATTTTCACTATTCATCAAAATATGAGAGTTATCCGAAAAGTACAAAAAATTCACCCTAAACTATTTTCAATATTCCAAATCCAAAAATTAAGTCCATTTTGAAAGATAAAATTTATAAAATTTTTAAAAGTGGGTATTACTATTCATAACAGCTAGTTTGATTGGTTGTGGTGTGTGTTAGAACTCGAAGTTGCGTACAACACACGCTACTATATTATTCAAAGGGAAGCATATCGTGGAAGCTTGGGGTTTTACACCTGAATTTTTTAATTTTTCATGAATCTTACCCCATGTAATTCCATAAATGGATTGAAAAATTATGGATATTTTTTCATGAAACTCTATTTTTTTAAGATCACTCTTCTAATAAGGGATCAAATCCTCTCACAAAACCCATCAAGCAAAAAAACTCTTCTAATAATTTTTTATTCCCCCAAAATTAAATATATAGTATGATATGATGGATCATGGGCCAAAAATCCCCTTAATTTAGATTTATTTATGAAATTTCACTCATATAACTAGAATTTTAGCATTCCGCTTCCAAGTCATTTGGTTCCAAAAAGGGTCAAGAACCCCAATTCATAAACCCCAATAAATCCTTCGTTGTTACCCATTTTACAAAACAACTGTCCTTACAACATTAAATTAAACTACATGAATTTATCATTCCACATGTCCATAAATTTGTGAACTCAAAATACATGGGTTTTGATTAATAATATAATTGGATAATTTGGATTCCTTACCGAGGTTAAATCCTAACATTAAAACCTAATCACTTTCCTCTAAATCACATGGATTTCTAGAGTTTCCCCATTGGAATTTAAAACATGATTATACCCACTAAAAGTTAAACTGTGAGTATCCCCACTAGAATTTAAACCATCAATATCCCCATTGAATGTTAAACTATGACCACACTTATGTGTTGAGAATAAGAGGATCAACTAGCCATATATGACCAGCATAAGATGAACCAAATTTTGAATTCATCAAGAACCCATCCTTGTGTGATGATCACATGATCCCCTATATGATGAGAATATGACATATCATATGATGAAAATGGGATACCCCATGTGATGTGTATGTGATACCTCATGTAACGATCATGAGATGACTTTTTTTATGAGCATGTGATGCCTTATGTGATGAGCATACAAATCATTGTATGATGTGAATTAGATTCCCTCATGGATTGACATGAGGATATCTATAATTCCTTATGTGACAGGAATAGAATTAACCATATTATCCTTATGTAATTAGGATAATATTCCCTCATAATATGATATTAGGAAGACATAGTTTCATCTAACATTCCTAATATTCCCAACATTCCTATCAAATCCTTCCCTTAAAACCATATAGTCATCACCCTAACTAGGTAATAATTATGGTAATTAGTATATTTTTACAAGGTTGTTGTTGTGAATATTAATCATGTGTATTTTTTAATTCACATATGGAGTCTTATACAAGAAAATGAGCTCTATAGTGAGATGAGCCAACCTACCATCCCCCATTTCTGATCAAAAGTGTCATCATCATCAAATTGATGGTGAGAGGTTTCCCAACTATAGAAATCATGGATGTGGTACCCCAATCAGGGTTATTTCACATGTGTAATGTATATTGTCAATGTATAATAATTGAAAATAAGAGTGTTATACTAGACATGAATCTTTTCTCCTTCAACAATGATAGGATGTGTAACTTTAGACATTGGGTATCTCCATCATTTGTTATATACTCATAGTTGGCTTTGAATCCTATATAATTCCAACCATTAGTCAATATAGATTAGATATTTTTACCAAAATAATTTTTTGATGGAATTAATGGTTATCACTGTATTTCTAATAACCAAAAATTCCCGTATATGATGATCCCATACACATATTCCAAGGCGAAGAAAGCCACATATCCCATGGATTCTGGGAATTCTTTCCCTATTTACCTAATAGAGCCTATATTGTGAAGGTTCATCAATGATATCATTCACCAATATGAATAACAAAGAATCAATCCTTCCTATAAAATGGCTTTAGATGATTTGGAAGCAATGTTTACATGCTAGATCCCTCACCAGAAAAGTTTCCATATGGGAAAACACCCCCTGTAACCACTTCCAACAACTTTGGGACCATATCCTTAGAGGGTAATAATTCTAATCAAACCTATAGTAAAGAGTTTTAATATATTCATGGAAATATAGCCTCAAAAACTACCACCTAGGAGTCTCTAAATAGGGATCCCACTAATCGATACTACTGTCAACAAAGGACCACTTAACTTACAACTAAAAAAGTTAATCATTATATCATTTAGCCTAATTTGGTCTAGAATAAATAGTGATCAATCACATGATAGGTTATTTATTATTATCAATGAATGGATTATAACATATTAGACACCATTTATGTACCTACCTTTACACTCCCCATAGATATAACTATTTTCTAGGAAAAGATATCAAGCTTACTAGGATGAAGTCTCAAACCACCACTAGGAATTCTGGGACAACACTCCCAATTATTGTTGTGACCAATAAATATATCAAAATACCATCCCATAACAAAAAAAATAATTCCTACAGAAAGGATCCCTATGAAATTTAGAATATCAAACTTTGGGGAATTACACACCAGTGTTATATGACTCACAAGAGGAATTAGTTTTCGATTTCCCCTAATATTTAAGAATTATAGACTATATTAGATTCAAAGGAGATGTGTATTTATCCGCCACTATAATCCCTGGGAAAAATCACATGATGTTTAAGGCTATCCATTATGTAGATTTATGTTCACATGGTTGAATAATCCCTTCATAGGTACATGTACATAGAGTATGTTCTGTTATCCTTACAGCGACTATCATTGATTCCCTCATCAAGGATGATAATATAATTTCCATCATAATATATACTAGAGTTAAGAGAAATGTCAAGATCCTGTTTGAAAATTTTTGATGAGGAAAAACATATAGTGGAGCCATAGGTACCCAAAAAGTTCCCATAATATGATAATGTGAGGTCTACATCCTACATGGTGATGTTGTTGATTCCAAATACCTATCAATCAATTGCCTTTCCAAAGTGGGGTACCATGTCAGGGATGAAGAAAATAGTATCCCAAGGTCCCCAATTAAAGATATCCTCATTTATACCTCACCTATATTTCTATTAAACTAGTATAGAATTCTAGAGTGACCATGATCAAGATTTTACTTTGAAAAGAGAATGATGATAGGAACCTATGAGATATCCTAGTTACCGACTAAATATAGATCATGTTCTATCTATATGTGTCACCACAAATCTCTATTTCATAACCATTAATTGGAAACCTTAAAAAATATCTTATAAATAACTAGTGTAAATTTTATATTACTTTTATAGACTATGGATGATGTATCTTGGGAGCTCTTATCTCTTTTGGAACTACATGTACAACTGCCTAAATTTTGACCCCACTATGATCTTAGTGTAAAAACATCAAGACTATAGTATATTCCATTAGAATTTATACATACTATATAATAAATGGACCACTATAATACCCTGTATTACTGTAGAAAAATCTACCCATGCGAATGTTAGAGTTTAGTGGTAGTGCATGACAATATAGTTCACTCTTATTTGATAATGATAGTGAGTTCATAAAGTTTGAATCTTTAATGATTATTAAAGCTACTATATACAAGACACTACCATGTTAAACACTAACATACTTATTCCCTCTGAAAATTAAAATCCCTATACCTGTGATGATGCTGTAAAGGAATATTTTCTCCCTTATGGCCCCCAAAGGAAGAAGAAAATTCATAGAGGTATCCACACCTATCAGTAGAGACAATACATGGGTAATGGGAGTCCACTTAGAATTATAATTCTAAATTCCCACAAGATGCATGGAAATGGTAAGGGTTTGTCCAAGAATTTAAAAATTCCTAAATCCACCCAAACAATCTTTTCAAATGACTATGTCACTTTTTTGTTATAGTATCTCAATGTTAGTTGGAAAATAAATATCTACATAGTCAGTAGACATTTTGTTTCAATGGGGTGATATTCAATATAACCCGATAAAACCTACCATAGTGTTTTTCTAAAAATGGGTCCCTATTTTATTAAACATTACCAAGGTAAGAGGATTTTCCAACTAGAGGTATATCTTGATTTCCACTGAGTATCCCCCTCCATAATATCTGAATTAATTCCAACTACTATTTCAAAACCTCCATATTTTACGAGTTTCGACTAGTAAAGGGTTAGATGCATGGGGAATCCTATTATGATTAGTTGATTGGTGACATTTACACTAACTTGAAAGATATATAGACAAAAGATGATTTCATACCACTAGAGAGGAATTTGTATCAAGAATGGGAGGACAATATCCCCTCAACATTGACCTTATGTAATCCAAGATTCACATCATCCAATGTCACATGTGTTGTAGAGTATAATCATATACACTTTTCCTCACTATGCATCCTGATGTTAGGAAGTATAGTGAAGCATGAATCAACCAATACCTAATATTCATCCAAACATCAGAGTTAATTTTTATTATCAAGTAAAATAATCTAGAAGATGAATCCATCACAAAATTGAAGGATCTTTGCTTGTAATTTCTCTACTATTACAGCTCCACCATGTGGATAAAGAGTGTCACCAACCTCTTTGAAAAAAATGGGGAAAATAATGTGACCGGGAATTCATTTCTTAATAAAAGTTTCTAATTTATCCACTCTATATTAAAACACAACAAGATTAGTTGTTTTTTATGTGTGTAGAGAATTTATAGGATGGATTGGTCCTAGATTCGATCTCCTTAAAATACCAAGTTGAATTTTGAGAGTTCTATGAGAAAACAATTCCTAGAAGATTCCATTTAGTTAACCAAAAAATATCTCATCCAACAACACCCACAAATACATGAAAGTTTATAGGAGAAAAGAATAATTATGTGTTTCAGACTTCAAACCCTAAACTGATCTAGAGACAGGTTTCTTGATAGAATAACCATCAATTGATATAGAAATAGGTTTCCTTACAGAATAAACCTCATCAGGTATAGGTACACACTGGAAATAATATCATGGATCCTTACCAGGGGATAAATATATAACCTTCAATTTTGTTAAGAATATGGTATATTCATTAACAGATGATTAATTCCTTGGATTATTTATATGTTCCATAAAAATCAACATTCTTAATCTATTGAAAATGGCATGGCCACATGAAATTGAGTTTAATTTTCTCAACAAATTCCCCCTCTAAAAAATTCCATATAAAAACCATCCAAGACTACCATATCATTTAGAATTGTCTCCATAATATTTTAGATCAAATAATACTTGATTTCCATGATCTTTGAGTTCATATCACATTTTTCCACTACCCTTAATGATAATAAAGACACCCATCATTAAAAGAAAGCATACAATCATGGTTTTCAAAAGTTTAATGTCTATATAGAACAAAATTATACTTATTAGACATGTGGGAATTCTTTTCATAGATCTCCCAACCAAAAAATTCCAAATCCAGTTTGTTGTCTCTAGAAACACAATAATCATGAAAAAAATTGGATGCCTGAGGAAACCATCACTAGTGTGACAAGGATAAAATGGATCGGTTACTAGTACCGATAATGGAATGTACCCTCATGTATTTCATACCCCCTACTAGGATAGAGTTTAATGGTATTCATGGATTTTAATAAATTCTTTAATGAGGAATATTATTAAACCTATATCAATAACATTGAATATGTACAATTCATTGTAGATTATAAAGATGAAACACCGCACCTTGATACTCCGGAAACATGTCACTAACATTCTTGATATATAAGGAAACATTCCCCAAGGAAGTATAATATATGTTCTTTTATCCCTAAATGTTATATTAATTCCAATGATATAAGAAGAAAAGTATTTCTTTTTTCTCAATCAAAACAATAGCCAATGGAAGAATCCTCTAGAAAATATTTGTGTCCCATTTGGCTGATAAAAATCTCGGACAAGTGTAAAATACCATTATAATCAGAAAATTTCACTGGATATCCTTCAAGAACCTCCACCTTAGCTAGATATTCCCTCCACAAATATAATTAGATAACAAACCCTTTAGAGTAGTAACATACCCATGGAATGAATGTATTATATTCTCAAGAAACTCATAGTTATCCCAAACCATCACTCAATTCATAATATAGTTTTCATATCAAAGGAAATTCATGAGGCCCACATTATGGACAAAAGGATCCCTCTAGAATTCGATCTTGAAGTGGATACCACTAAAGTCTATCTTATAGACGAATGTGTGTATAATTAGTTTTTTTTATACCATCTATTTTTTTCATAGAAGACGAGGGTTCTATCATCCGACACTATCTACTCCCCCTTTACCTCTTATAAATGCTTAATGGAGCCAGTGTGCACCAACCCTTGTTGAGAAATGGATCTTGGATAAATCCTTTCCCTGTATGGAACCTTTACTAGATGGAATATGTAGTGAATGATTTAGACTTATCCAACCACAAAATTTAGGGTTAGAACAAGAGTGAACATAAAACTCTTGAAAATATCTAAATAAAGGGCCAATTTGCTTATCTATTATCTAAAATCAATTCATAGTTATCCTACAAGACACCACATTCAATGCATTATTGGGATGGTCTAAGATGCACCTGTATGAAATATTCCTTTTTTATACCATTAGTTCCTTAAATAATCTCTTAATGGTTGAGTAAGAGTATTTTAGGATGATGATTCACCGACTAACTCATGCGATACCCATTACCTCAATGTTTTATATTACAGAAGAAGTCGAAATAAGATCTATATTGAAGGGAATGAATGTATCGATGTCCCTAATAACTTGATGACTATATTTGTGGATCTTCAGGAAAAATTAGAGATATTGTTTCTACTACCATTCCATTTCATAAATTAAAAAACCCACACCTGAAACACAACATCATTATAATAGAGGAAAAGTTGTGTTCCTATATAACCTATTACTCATATGATATACATGTGTAACCAAAGCTATAGGTACACCTTCCAAATATACATTAAAGATTTTATAATTTTCTTTTAAATCAATGTCTCATATGTGTATAAAAATGAGTAGGGAAGAAAAATTGGTGATATAATGAGAAAAAATGTTTTTATATCCTTATAGGACTACATAATTAAATATCATTAGGGCTGGGAACCATGATGTTAGTCATAATAGTCTCCATAGAACCAAATGACATGAATCTACCTTTGATAAATCATAACCTCTATAGGAAGGTGATTTGACCTTGAAAATTACTATGCATGAGGAGTCATCCCCTCCCTCTATCCCTCGTTTCTTTCCTGAGTAAGAGCTATATAAACACCTCGTATATTTTTTTATGTATTTTACACAACTATTGATAAGCTAATACATGAATACCATGTTACCAAGGAAGACCTGAGGGTGTAATTATTAAGTGTTATCATACTTATTGATGTGAAAGTTTAGTACGATATGTTTTTGAAGAAATATCGTGATTTATTTTCATGTAAGTATATAAAGATCTTAGGGAATGATCATTAGGTCACTATCCACTATATAATCCTTCTTATTCTCCATTATGAACATAATAAGACTCTTAGTAGAATTAACCCCTACCATTGATAAATTTATGACATCTAACTTCACCATGGAGGTTCAATTCCTTAAGAAAATAGTTAACATTATTATAATCATTAATAGTAATTTGGAAATGAGATATTTTATTGACTCTTGGGACCTCAAATTCCATATCTTAATGGAAGACTTCCCCATCCCAATCATATAATTATTGATCGATACATCATATTACTTATAGGTTATCTCATACATGGATGGATACTTAAATTATAATAAAATATGAATGGATATAGAATATGAAGAGTTTACTATGTATAAGGAACATTAGGTAATGAAAATTTATGGGGTAGTTTCTTTTATCTTGAACAATATTGGAGTGAACATTCAGTGGGACCTGAATCACCTATTAAAGCCCATTCTAGAAAAGATAGTGGAGTTTTACATGGACTATTTATTGGTCAAATATCACCAACAACAACACTAACTCAAATATCACAAGAAAGTGTCTAATATGATCTGTGCCCATTATCTTAAGATAAAACCCTTGAAGTGTGCATTTTGTATCACCTATGTGAATTTAATTTTTACCATTTTAAATATTAATTCATCAAAATTTAACCATATATGATCAGGTCCATCGTTAATATGCACCTTCCATGAATACTATAAGAAATGAAGGGATAAGGTTTTATTGATTACATCCAACATTTTATTTCCAACCTAGATTTAATGTGTAAGTCATTCTAAAAGATGACGAAAAAGGAACTGCCTACCAGTAGGATAAAGAATAAAATAACACACACATCATCATGACATAATATTTTTAGCATTCTATAATTTGGATGATTCTTTTACAATGGAAGTCGTTGGTCTGTTATTTGATGGCAAGATAATAATATAATGATGACCTCTTATCTTAGAAGAATAATGAGGTAAAAAAGAAAAGTCTATCCAAACTCACATGGATGTTGATAGAAAATGTGAATAGATATTATATCATAAAAACATTCTTGTATTAGTCTTTATGGTCATGAAGTTACGTCATTATCGCCAACATCATGTGGTCCGATTGATCTCATGCAATGACCCTTTAAAGTATACCCTCATTTATCCCATGATAAATGGATTATTGGAACAGTGGAAAGAGATCCTTTAATAAATCAACACTAGGAACATTAAAAAAAAGTTTAGGGGAATGAATTGGTATATTTCAATTCCACACACTGATCCTTATATTATTTTCCCTTGGATTCTATGTTTATAGATCATCCTAGTCTCTCGGTCGATGAAGTGTCACCATATTAGAATATAAAATTTGATGGTTCCTCTTGAATATCAATTCTTTTTTGTTAAAAACCCTAATCACAATATAAATTTACTTGGATATTCCTTTATCACTCTATTAAAGTCCCTCATATCATACTCATTCCTTATGTTGGGTGAGTTCCCTAATAATGAGGTTGAATACTATGTCCTAATTACCAGCGCTGAGTTATACCTCAATAATTTCCTCATTAACAATCTTGAGTTTTTTATTTGAGAATTAGCTCTCCTGGTTATACATGAAAGGATATTCCAACATGGTCAGCAAACAAATCAATGGTGACTTTGATATTATGAAGTAAGTGATTATCCCATTATTTGAGTGAAACCATGAATTGATTTATATATTTATCTTTAAATCAATAGTATATCATGTCCCATGATTCTATAATGACCAGGAATACACTTTATAAAACATGGTTATTGTCCCTTATGGATCCATACAAGGGAAATATAGTCATCCATGTGGTACATTAGAGAGTGTTATCCCCCACCTTCCATGGGGATGATTAATATTTGAATAAATTTACAACCAATCAATCATAGGGGGACCCTAAAATTATATTATGATGAAATAAGTATATAATAAGATCAATCCACTCCTTTATTATATCCAAAATTTGATGTTTTCCAAAGTTTGGGATGAGCAGAAGTAAATATATAGGAGGGAAATGAATTTCATCCTCGATGATGCCCCATTATAGAGAAATTTCACTATAATCCCATCATTTATGGGATCATTTTTTCATTCATTAGTGTAATATAAATTAATTTGGTCTTATAAGAGTTTCATGATATGAAATGTGGATATCATTAGATAAAATTAATACATTACCACTATATTCGATGGTTGCACCAGTTTTTGCCCACTATGATTTATGACTATATTGAATTCATCAAAAAGAATCATGCATTCTAGGTGTATTAAATTTTTATCCATCATCCCCTAGATATACAATATAATATAAAGTACTCTTAGACCTTATCTATATATGGAATTTACGTTATGGGTCCCAATCCATCGGAAATAGTGTGAAAGTTTAAGTTTATTCTTAATTCCATTTATTTCATCTAAAAATTGAGTTGAATATCCACCCTAAAAGAGTTCAAGATCAAATATGAGATCAATTTTATGAAATAAAATATCATTAAATTTTTGGGACCTCTTACACTATTCACATAGACAATGACACAAACTTATAATACTATGTGATGAAGAAGGTCTATGCCATGTATGACATCTATGTTAACAACAATCCTCACTACCACATTATATTGAATTCATTTTTTGAGTAATTAAAAAATGTTATCTCTAAAATTATATATAATATGGAATATTATTAAAAAATATTTTTCCTAAAAATATATTTATAACTCTTTGGTCATACAAATCCATGATCCTTACATCCACCTAAGTGATCACTTACTTCATTGTTTATTGAACCGATGTAGTGCTTCCCTTCATGGTTAAACTTCCATCAACCTAGATATATTTTCATGACCAATTAATGTAGGATAAAATTTACCATGTTTGGAAAGATTAATCGGAATACCATATGGAAATTAGGAACTTGGGATTGCCTAATTATGAAGTCCATGAAAATAAAATTTCTTGAGTGTTCAATAAGAAATTAAATCTTCACTCATTCCTTAAAGGTGATATAGTGATGGAATTAGATATTCCAGTGATACAAGGTATAAAATATACGAAACTAGTGTCCAAATGGGAGAGAACCTTCATCGTTCACAAGTTTTACTCTAATAGGGTGTACTCATCAATCACTATGGATGGGGAGAGCATTACCCCTCCCACCAATGAAAGGTTCTTCAAGAAGTACCATGCATAGGCCACATTGACCCCATTATATTCCTATAAAAATCTCTTAAAACTAGAAATAATTTTAATCTAAAATGAGTTATTGAAAACATTAAAGCATTTTGGTCCTAGCCATATTAGCATATATTCTATATCCCATGCCCATTCCATATAACTTTAAACTATACTGTAATTAATAACATTTATATAAACCTAATATAATTAGATTATACCTTTTTTATGATGTTTATACTATAGATCTATGATGGATTCCTAACCTGGGATAATTCCCCATTTTATATTTTTTTAGTCAACTACTGAACCATATTTAAAAACTATGTTGACTTTATTTATATTTAATAGGATATGTTGGGATGATTAGATCTCATATTACAGTCCTGAAAACATATTTCTCATTTGCACTATCATGTTTTGGTTTCTAGTCCCCCTATAGGGATGTATGTTAATTATTAACACTAATACATGTACATTATTTAAGGAGGTGGTCTAAATTGTACAACATTAAACACTATTCCTTTTCAATTCGAGAAATATAACCCTAAAACATATATCCTTACAAATCATGCCAACCCCAAAAAAGTAATTGAATTATAATATCATGTGTCTCATTTTTTTGTGTTTTTATTTGGATAGAAATCATATTGGCCCACATGCCCCCACTTCTACCAATATTCCCCTTTGATATGATTGATTCATAATTTCATAGCTCTGGTTTTTTAGGAACATACCCTAGAATCTTTATTTCCATCACCTCCACAATTTGTGTCACTAGATTTAGAATTTACCCATAAACCCTTTCATTTTTGACCAAATATCCTTGGTATATGGTTATGGCATAGGTTCCCCAGTCCTTGTGTGCCTTCTATCCAAGGTACATGTCTCAGAAGAAACATTCATAAAAGTAGTGTGATGAAATCCACACTTTTGGAGAGTATACTAGTGAGAACTATCAACCTATTTTACTTTATTTATAATGTTATAATAGTGGAACATGTATTTCAAACTTTTTTAATGGTCATCCTCAACCCATCTATCACATCAATTCTTAATTAAAACACTCCAAGTCATAATTTCTCTTTCATCCTCTCCCTTTTTATCAAGTTGAGTTTTAACACAATTAGTGTTTCCCAATGTACATAATTTATTATTTATAGGATGAAAAATTCTTATGGAATCACCCCAACCAATTACCCATAATCATAATATCATTTTACATGGTTGGGATGATGTTATGACCTCAACACATTCATCCCTATCAATATTCTTATTTCCCACACTGAGCATGAATCATAAGAAAATATATTATTTAATTAATTTTTTATATATAAAATTATCAATAAATTTATTAATAAAATTTTAGGGAAAAACTAGTCCTAGATACATCAACATAAAATATATACCCCCCTTCATCTTAGTTTCAAGACTTTAAGCTGCACAACCCCCTTTAGTCCTAAATGTACAAAATTAAACTAAACAACCCCCTCCATCCCTAGATGAAGGAATTGAAACTACACATACCATTTAATCCCAATATATGTAGTTTTAAATTGAGAAACCCATTTGTACAATATTCATGAATTTAAACTACACAACTACCATTAGTCCTAGATATAATAATTTTAACTACCTAACCCCCTTCAGTCCTACCTGCATGACCGTAAACTAAGAATCAACCATCAAGTCCTGCTGGAATGTTGTTAAAATTCATATAATATAGTCCTAGTTTCACAAATTTAAATATAACATTCCTCATATATCCTAAATTTATTAATTTAAACTACTCATCCTCCACTAGTAATAGATTCATGATATTAAAATACATAACCCCATCAATTATTTCTTGCATGATGTGAAACTACTTATCATACTCTCCAAGATATAATTGTTTGAACTGCATAACCCACTTCAATCATAGTTTCATGAATTTAAACTATATAACCCACATCAATTCCATACAATAAAATGTTAGACTACATAGAATATAGTCATATCTACAAAACAATAAGCTATATATAATTTCATCCTTGTCAAGCAATATAAAATCATTTGATCATCATCCTCACTCCATGATATTAAACTATATGGTTATTGTCTACAAAATATTATTCTAAACTGTAAAGAACACTTCATCAGCACATGAGGATAAATTTCATGTTACTATCCCTATCACATGACATAAAACTACATGGTGCTTTCATCCATATCTGATAGGATACCCATATAGTGGCATTATTCTTTTTCCCCACCAATTTTTTGTATTTTTCACCCACTATGGCACTGTCTAGAACTAAACGTGGAATGATTCTAATCTCATGGAATATTCATTGATATACATATCTCAAATCCTTGACCCAATATCAAGTTTCAACCAAATCATATCCTAATATATGATCCACTTTGACTTATGTGACCCCATTCCACTTCCCAGTACTATGATGATGCCTCACACCTTATTCTACATACAAATCATATCAACATAAGTGATTTTCACCAAGAACTACATGTCTATTTATTACCATATCATTAGATATGTATTCATTCCCATGGTATCCTTTCTCAGGTCTAACAATGAATTTCCTATCTCCCCCATCATTTCTTGGTGCCTAGTGGCCCTACGTAGACCACCTTTACCCACCTTTCAATGAGATTCCAATGAACTCTAAGATGATTTTCTAAGATATATGACCATAAAATATTATACCACATTTCATTAAATCTATTATAAATAAATCTAAAACACCCATATGATCCATGAATAAAAACCTGAAAATATTTACATTTGTACTTGGATATAACAATTCTAGGATTGCTCCCCCATTAATGTCTAATTTTCCTAGAACCTATGTCCATACAGACTATCCATTACAAGGTTTGAGATTTAAAACCTTAAACTATAATAGCTCTTTGATGAAATATCTATGGCTCTAAACTGTAATCGCTAGTATGGTTTGAACTCCTTGACTTTAAACTGGTATCCCCCATGAAGTCCGACCCATTTTACCTTAAATTTTAACTCATTTGGGATTGTATCAATATACTCATCGATGAATGATTGAGCCCCATTTTGAAAGTCTCTCATATGTTTGGGATTTGTGTTTGTACCAACTATTACTACCCCACATTCCCCCTATATTTTTTAGTATGAACTGTTGAAATTATCAATGTACAATGATACAACCCAAGAATGTTAAGACTCTTATTGTACATCTCTCTCTCTATCTCAATCTCCCTCTCAATCTATATCCTTGCATAAAAAATGTTTTTTTCTTATAAAATGAATCTCCATCATTACTTTATTTTTTAATGGACTCACCTCAATCTATAATGACAAATTGATTCCCCAATATCATCCCACCTCATATCTAGGGAACACATACTAGAGGAAACACCATAATTAAAAATGTAGTGGAACCCGTTTTTTCAATATGTTAAAGAATCATACTCCACATCATTTGAACCTATTCTCAGTTATTATTTGTTGGATATGACCTTTGAGAAGTCACCAAATTGTCACAGTTTTTGTACCTTCCTCTTTATCCTTTATTCAAACTCTATGATCACAATATTCCCTTTCTCATACTTCCCTATCCTCAAGGAACGTTTTAACACCCTTGGGGTTAAGACCATGTACATATCATCATGTTATTTGGGGAGAATCATGTATTTGTTATTAGACTAACCTAATTCCCCAATCTTAATTGGGTTTTTGATAGTGCTTTATATGACACTCCCACAATAAACCATCCACCCATATGTTTCATACTCTCATGTAATATAGATTATTTTTTATTATATTTTATTTATCACATAAATAATCAATCATATAGGCTTAATTGTTATTGCTAACCATTTCATTAATGTGACCATGATGTAGTGAATTCAAAATAAAGAGTTCAAATAATTAATTTTATTTCCTAGATAATAGTGAGGAGGGTTATCCAAAAATTAATTCCTCTAATTAAAATAATAAGTTTTCCAATGATATATATTGTTTCCTAGAGCTCAAGAAACCTCAACTAGTAAGATTTAATGACTTACCACTATCTATTCAAATATCCCACCTCAATATCTACATATGGTCACACCTTAGATGCATATATTTGGACCCTATCTTTCTGATACTTACATTTTTTCACTCAAGACATATCTTAATACATATCAAATTCATATAAAACTAACTTATCACTTAGGTGGATGAATGAATCATCCCTCAATATAATAATAAGACAAAAATTTATCTCATCCTCCTACCCCTTGGTAATCTCCAACCAAGTCACTTGATGAGTCTCCACAATATGACACATAGAAATGGATTGGGAAGAGTTAAAATTTTATTACTCAAGTCTAACATGGTTGGCTATAATTCCTTAGGCCATTATGTAGATGGAAAAATAGTACAACCCAATATATCAAAGGTTTACTAGCCAAGAGAGAAGTTTTGTTTTTTTTTTCTTCCCACTAAACTAGAAGTGTGTAGGTTATGAGGCCCTAGATATCATTCTACTCCCACCACTAGGTTAATTAGTACTCTTAAACTATGTATGACTGTAATTCAACTTCATATTCAGTTTAATACTTGTTCTATAGGAATTGATCCTATAGTAGAGATGGAACTTGTACTTTAGAATCCATTGGACTATGATATAGTGTGTAAGGAGGGCATAGGTTACATATTTACTCCTTTGTAGGAAATAACATATCCACTAGGATCATGACAAGATATTTGTGACTAAAAATAACATTCAGGTCTTTCCTCATCATTGAAAATATAGTAGTATCTCCACTAATATCAATTTACATTATAATTTATTACTTCCCCCATATCTATCAGGTATTTAACTTATTCCTTTGGGAAGGTCAATTATCCAAGATCTTCCTTTTTTATGGGGTTCAACACTACAATAATAAAGAATATATTTGTATATAAAACAGTAGTTAAATTTAGAAAGAATTATACAATGAAATTATATCATCAAAAATATGGACATGATAATGTATTCACCTAATATTGGAAATATTGGGGTACTGAATTCCTAAACATACATAGATTATATACCAGACCATAGATTGAGGTATGGTGAAATGGATGAACAATAAAATAAAATTAACCCCATGACATTATCATGCTACAATATGGACCTAAAATTAGGTTTCATGACCTTCCATCTAGGATCTATGATGAGAAAATTAGGAATGTTAGTATAGAATACCAATGAAAAATTCAAGAATAGAGAAGAAGGTTATACGATTTACCTTTTAAGATTTGTGGTTGGTGGATAGCTAAACCCTTTATAAGTAAATCATCATCCAAATCATGATATTTATCTATATAATAAGAAGGATACACCCCCTAAAAACTTGGAAGGTCGGGAAATTGGGTATACCACCCCCACTTCCGGACCACTAGGAATATTTTAACCCTTCCACTACTGGGCATACTCTAGTGGCTACTCTAGAGTGTCTTTAATGACTGATTCCTGAATGATTCTAAAAACATTAATTAATATTTCTCAAATAAAACCAATGAAAACATAGAAGTATTATAATTTAGAGTTATATGATCCAAAATGACCCCCCATGAATCCATACTATGTGAACTCTCCTCACCTTCCTTAGAATCCTACACTAATAATGTTTCAATTATATTGGAGTCTCCATCATTATACTCTCTTTTGTTTTCATCTTTAACTCGCTTGAAATCTCATAATACTTCCTTAGGATGCATATTGGGAATCATAATTACAAAATTTTAAAATTATACATCTCATCCATGCGAATATGCTAACTCCTCTAGCTTAGTAATGTGGGCCATTATCATTGACCAAGGAACTATGGGCATGAAATTGACTTTCATAATAATGGGAAAGAGTATCCCATTAATCTTGATCATTTCCTATCACTTTCACCATGTGAAGAATCGATGAAAGAGGTCCAAAGTGATCTTGGATTAGGGTAAAGCCCCATATTTGGGTATTTCTCAAATTAAGCATGGTCTCTTACACAGATCTATTCTTGGACCAACCTCGATTGTCCTAGAGGCTTCACCATGCCCATAGTTTTACTTACTAGGGTGTCTTTTATTAATATCAGTTTTTGACCCCATGGATTCATTAAGATGTCTCTTAATTACTATAGCCTTAGCAGAATCACTCCTCTTTTACTGGTGAGTTCCCCTAGTGGTGATGTGTCCTCCATCCTACCATCCTCATGGTTTCAATGGTGTATATTTCCTCAAAACTATCTCCCTCAACCTTTCCCCAGAACATGAGACCATCCAAATTTGAGATTATTCATAGATAAATTTGGATGGGTCATTGGTTGTTAGATGTATGATCACATCATCAAAATCCTCTTTATCCCAAACACTCTAGAACTATTGTATGATTAGTGAGTGATTATTCTAAATAACCCTGGTATGAACTTATGGTGTGATCCATTAGAGGATGAGGAACCTGAATTCAATCTAGTAATGGGTGTATGGATCAAATAAGATATATTTGGTCATGCATGTGACTACAAAACCACTATTTTTGTCATAAAGTACTCCCTATTATTGTTCCTTTCATAGCTATCACCCATGATCACTCCAATTTAATTACTGAATGAGTTGAAGTTAAATTTATTATATGAGCCTATACTAGTGACCAACCTCATCATTTCTATATTCAATGAGAAAACCCTAATTATATTCATTATTACACATTTAAAGAATTTGTTTTGGGGTACTATGGGGTTTAAGAATTCATACACCACGAAATATTTTTTGACCCACCAATAGAAAAATGAGAACAATCCATATATATGCATGGTCACATACCACCAACTAATATTCCCAAAATATCCTCCATATTTATTGAAATTGGGATAATAAGGTTGAATAAATTTTTAGTTTCTAGCTACACCTCTATTCTCAAGGTGATAATATGTGCTACATTGTGAGAATCCTTGATTGGTAGGATCCATATTCTAAGAAAGGTTACCATGAACTCTAAATACCTCAGCTCTGATGTTTTACACACATTCATATGGACTAACTATTTTAGGTATTATCCCTTCTCCAAGAAGAACAAGTATAAACTAGGATTTCATATTACCTTACGTATCAGGAAATATTTTTTCCTCTCCTCCATTGACACATTAGATTTGTCTAAAAATATCACAAAACATATATTATAGGAGAATTGTAGGTGATAGTAAGCTCTAATTTCTTCTCAATCCTCAACACTTGTAGAAACATGTATGTTATTATCAGATTATGATCCATGTATCCAAATAATTAATTAACAGTAGAAAATTTTTATACATCACTTTGTGTATGGGGATACTTTAAATATTATTGATATCCCATATACTAATCTCATCTATATTTTGTTAAATATAAAATATGTTGATGTGTGATAAACACATGCTAAACAACTCTCAGATGATGGTAGGGTGACGGTAGGTACAGAATTTGGAGGTATAAACTACCTTATACAACATGATCCTATATAGGATATCTATACACTAATTTCAGGTACGTTTTACCTAGTAGGACCACACCAGCACATCTGTAAAGCTACCTCTTAATCCAAGGTCCCACTCCTTGTTCCATCCTTACCAATTTCAAAAAGATTTGTTAATATATACTAGCATAGTGAGAAGGTTATGTATTAGCAGAAGGATCATTTCCATGGAATATCTAAGGAGGGTTTCACATAATTTATACTAGTTTTTGGTTCTAGTGTCTCATAAAAAGGACAATTACTGATATGTTTCAATAAATGAGTTGTGTTGAGATCTTTATTTAGTGGCTTGAGGAATAAAAGTCAGTTCCTAGGATGGTGACATCATCTAGTAAGAGATAACTAAACAACGATAACCTCTAGGTTATGGGATATTTTATTTAACATGTGAAGAACAAGTTGTATATAAACCTATTCCAAGACAAAAACCATTCATTGAATCCAATTTTTAGGTTTTTCATAATTACTTTACATCGATCAAGGACATCCTTACCTATCTGAGTACCTATCTCATTGTTTTGACAAAGTGGTCAAAAACTTTATGAATTTTTTTTTATTTTCATTAAATTTTTGGTTTATAAAAGTCTACTTTATGTAAGAGAGTTCCTTTGAGAATTATTGAAGTCATGTTCATTGTAATCTTCATGAAATTTCTAATGAGTCTCTTTTTTGTAAGTGTTGATGCATGAAATTCAATTGACTTTTTGTAGGGGTCTCACTTAATGGTTGAGTTCTACGAAATGAGTGCATCATATTAATTTTTAAAAAATGTTTAGTGGTCCCCTATGAGGTTCCCAACCTTATTTATAGGTAAATGGGTGACCCTTTAACTACTTGATTTATTCACAAATGGATATGGGGAATGTTAAAATTCAACATCTTCCTTATAATTCAATCACCCTCACCCTTTTTATGCGCACTTTTTTCGGAGGGGGTATTTATTGATTCTCAAAAACATTTCCAAGAATTATCATATTAAAATAATTCCCAAAGGATGAAAACTATATGGGTTATCTATATTTTCATGCAACACCAATTTCACAAGTCTATAACATGTGATACCACATAAGACCAAAGTTTCCAGATTATGGAATACTTTCACCAAAAACATTCTTCCATGAGTTTTCATATAACGAAACTGTGCAAGTGTAGAGTTTAAAAAATGTGCAGGACTTCAATGATCCATAGAGTTCTGAAAATTAGATTCCTATAAACAACCATCCTCTCACTATTCATTGTTATTTTAGAGTTTGTTCTTAGTTAGAATTTGGATTTCTCTTGGAATATGAAGCAACACTTCTCAAAGAACTAAAATTTTCCATTCCCCACACAAGATAAACTAATGGGAATTGATATTGAGTTCTAGAAGTGATATGTTTTTATATTAATCACCACTCATGAACCATTAAATGTATTTTAAAAGAATTTAGATTTTTTCAAAAAAAAAATTGTATTATGAACAAAATTCAAGAAAGGGATCAATTCCTCACATAATAAAAGTTTTCATGAACAAATGGGGATAGAAAAGATTAATTTACCCACAAATAAGAGTAAATATCATTACATCAATATTTTTGGATCGAATAATAAAATTATTAATAGAAATCAATAGTGAAACCTATAAATTATAAAAGATAAATTATGTAATTAAACATCCCTTCAACTCAATAGATCCATTTTGTGATTACAAGAATTCCAATTCTCTGAATTGGTGATAATTTAATGTTTTATGAACTTCTTCAACCATATCTTCATGATATTTTTCTCTATAATATGAAATTTAAATAAAATATAAAACAATTTAAATGGGATAATTGCATGATTTCATGCATTTGAACATTACTATAAATTTCAGGTTCCATTGTCAGCATATTCCTACATTCCTACCTATTATTCTTATAGATAGAGTTAAAAAATGATCATTTTTGAGTTTTTGGGTTGATGTAGTATGAATGCGTTTTTGAGTTGATGCACTGAAATATTAAATAGTTTTTTGGAAACTTCTCACAAATTCATTGGTGATTAGTTCTAGATATATCGATCATGAATTTCTTGGTTTCATTGAGGTAGGGTATTTATATACTTTTTTTCTATAATATGGAATATATGTATCATAATATACCAAGAAACAATATATGTTTCCTTATTATCCTTAAAAACCTTCTTTTTTTATCCAATGAAATCTAATAACATCAGAGCTCTTTTATTTTTAGCCTCTTTGAAATAAATAATCAAAATCCCCAATATTCATGGACTGATTTTTTTCCATTGAACCTTTCAAGCTATAAATTAATATACCACTTAGTCCATTGGTAATATATCCCTTCACAAAACTCTATAAATTATTATGGACATGGTAAGTTGACACTCTTCCCCCAGTATTTATGGATCTTTTTTTGTATAGGGATAAGGGTTTCTATATACTTTATTAATTTATATTGTCGTAATCTTCTATCAGGACTTCTATTGCTGTTTTGGTGTGGTGGAAGGGTTTATTCTTTGTTCCATCCTCATTTAATTATATTATTTATTATTTTACCATAAATAGGTTATCAAAATTCATTTAGGAATTCCTTTAAATTATAATTTAGAATCAGGATATCCTCAGACCGTGATACTATAATTGAAAAATGAATATATATATATATATATATATATATATATTGTTCATGTTATTTCTTATCCCATGATAAATTTAAATAATTTTTGAAATAAAATTTAATAATGGAAATGTAGAATGATGATGAATTGTATGGAAAGATGTATTGTTTGATTAATTATTTTATATAATGTTATTATTGATTATATAATGAATATATACTGCTATATAAAATTGATGATATTATACTGATTCACTTGTATAAATGTTTTTTAATTTCATTAATGATGATATGATAATTATAAACTAAAATGGATGGTATGGAAGAGATTGTAGAGACATGTGAATCAAGAATTATAATTAATGTGATAGGAAGTCACAAAATAATGGATGTAGAAAGGATGATAAAATAGAATTAGTATTGATTAATGAGAGTAATGTTAAAAGTGATGTAATTTATAGGATTATTAAGTCAAGTATATTATTTTAATTTAGTCGTATTATTTTATTATAAAATATTGTTTTCATGTGAAAGAATTTAGAGGTAGTATATGATTAAAGTTCTATATATTTCCCTTCCTTCTTGAAGGAATATTTTTATTGGGAGATGGTAATAATGTTCAGGTGATAATAGGTTTGTGGTTGGTGGTCTCTTGAGATTAGTTAAACCCAATTAGTAATTTATCTCCCAAGAATGATGATTTTAGAATTTGGGTTGGATAATTTGAAGATATAAGTAAGGAGAGGGGTCAAGTGTTCCTCCTTTGATTGATTTAATTAGTTGAATTTTAGTTTAAGGTATTTCAGACCATTAAGATGTTTTGAGGGTTTACTATTTAAAGTGTTGGGAAAGTCATATTGATGATATTTATAGAAGATGGTTGTATATTATAGGTTGGGTTTTCAATACTGGGTATCTCCTAGTAATTGGTTAGTATTGTCTTAAGAAGGTTGTGTTTGGGGTTATGAGTCTAGGTTACTTTCATGCCATAGTTAATGATATCTATGTATATATGTTTAATTAACTAAATAATTACATGGAATAGAGTAGTTATGTAATTTATGGGTATGAAAAATATTTAAAATTGTTTTTATAATAATAATTTATAGTAATATATAATATAATGTAGATAATGAATTGATGTGGTAAAATTTTCAGCAATTGTATTTTTTATGATACATTGTGATGTTTCATTACTTATTATTATATGTGTTTGTTTGGTTTATTTATTTCTTGTATGAATGTAGTTTTATTTTCATGATTGTCTGTGTTCTTATAGTATGATACATGAAATCAATAATGGCTTTCAATTCTGATTATACTCGCATAGGCTATAATTGCAAAAGGAACCACGAATATATAAATTGGTTATAATGGATCAACATTGTCACATATATAGTTATTATTTCCTCTCCTGGATTACAATTTTAATTTTAATTTATATGTATATAGATTCTAAAATTTATTTACATAAATTATATCTCAATATACATATATGGGATATAATGGGTCAAGGTTATGACACATGTAGCTATCTATGGGAAATAATAGCTTAATCATATGATATGTAAGGATATCCTTATAATGAAATGATTATGTGATAATGTGGTGAGGGTTATGATGTGGTTGTGGATATGGTGATGTAGGGATATGATAATGTGTAAGGGGTTGTGATGTTTTTGCAAAGGTGATTATCAAATGATTTAGCAGTGATGTGAGAGCTATAGGGATGCAGTCTTGGTTGTGTTGTAAATAAAATAGAAAAATATTGATGATATGATTGATTGATTATGATGGATAAATGACAAGTGATTTTTTATGGACATATTAGTTAATATTATTTGATTCTAGAAACTGAATATCTCCCTTGATTATTTAAAATATTAGAATATTAAATTAAAATGATATTTTTAGGTCATACAGATAATGGCGAGAGTTATGTGATTTTTTGGCATTGCATTTACTTCTAAATTTTATTGCATTCTCTGTCCCTATCCACGATTAACTATTTCTTAAACTTATTTGATCACACACATGTCTATACCTATCAATTTGTTTCACATGTGTGTTTATTTGTTTTTAAATATGATCCTATAGAGTACTATTAAGTGTTAACACATCTATAGTTGCCTTGAGTTTTTAATGTTATTTCAATGTAGATTTGGAATTATGATGTTTGGGAAGCATGAGTGGAGTCTAGGAGGTCATTATTTTATCATTCTTGGTTTCATTGTATTCATTAACCTATAGATATATTTTTTTTGTGTGGGAGTTTTGTCTTTACAATTTATAAATGGAATTATGTGGTTTTTTCTTATTTTTAATTAATTTATGAGAGAAATTCCTCACATATGTGTGATAGATATCATCAATGTGAGTTTCTAACTTGTGAATTATTGGAGGTAGGATTTGGGGGGTCACATCCATCTTTATTTCTAACCCAATAGGGATTTTAATGCGGATGAGTTATGAAAAATTTATATGATTGATTTTGGTTAATACATAGGTTAGAGAATGATTTAGGAACAAGTGGTGATTTCATGGGTTCATCGGTTTAATAATGTCATTTGAACTTAACCAAAAATGGATCTAGGGGACTAGAAAGAAGATAGATATTTAAGGATCCTTGCGAAAAATTTCAAAACCATTAATTTCAAGGATATGGGGTAATACATGATTATCATGACCCCATGTGATCTGATGGAAGAACAATTATAGCCAACTATGTTTGATTAAGTAAAAATACATTGATCGCAAGGTTAAAAATTTAGGAAAGGTGAATGAATCATTGTATTAGGTTTTATTTGAGTTAAAATTGATTTATAATTATTCTTACTTTGTTAATTTATACTATCATATATTGATATGATTTAACCTTTGTAATTATGTTTCATTCAATTATAATAAATTGATTCAAGATAGACTAAACATATTTCCTTATCAACTCATAATATGATGTAACGCCCCGACCCCAGCTACCCAGAGTCGGTGCATTACTTCGTAACATTGGCATGATCACAAAAGATCAAGTATCGAAAGACCGATTAGTTTAGTAGCCTTGGAAACAATAGATACATTCATAAGTCTTTCATTACATCAAAAAGTAAACAAACTACAATAACATGGTCTTCATAGTCCACACTCATATCCCTTTCTGACTACCCCAGCAGGTCATTCAAAAAATACTTCTTCACATCCTGGAAAAAATATTAAAACATTGAAAGGGGTGAGCTCAGATGCTCAGTAAGGATAACAATATAGCGGATGCTTTCATCAATAATCATAAACATTTAAGGCAATGTATAACTAAAACAAAATCCTTTTAAACTTTAACTTCAACATAATATGGAAAAAGTAAAATGAGATAATGTCATTCACTTCTTCACATGGATATTCTACTGGTCGAATAATCACATGAAATATCAATAACCACTTTCATAATGATGAAATGTATAATTCCAGACATTCTGAAAAATTTTGTCAAGGCCTCGGCCAAGATGTCTAAAATGATTAAGGCCTCGGCCAAAACCATAAATCAAATTGGGAAAGGGCCTCGGCCAATTCCACGTCTAGTTGTCTCATGAGACCTACCGATGCATTTTTTTTAGAAGATACTTATGTTCAAAATTGCTCAAATATACTCCAGTGTTTTTCTGAAATCATTATGCAAGCTTATGAAAACAAAATAACTAATTCTGAGACTGCTCGACTAATTATAGGCCATGATGGGTCCACTCCCAATCCCTTCCTGTCTACCACACTCGAGAGTCAGGTTTTCTGAAAAAAAAATTTAAGCTTCCGTTAAATACGTATACATTTGCACTGGATTTTCATATATTAGAGAGAAATATCATTATTTTTGAAACCATTTAAAAATCACATAATTATAAAAGAAAACCTTTTGAATAAATGTAAAAGTCATAGGGGTTTATACACCGTATAAAAGAAATTTGTGTATAAAACAAAATATGCCTCAATGAATGGAGATTGAGACGAAGTCACTTACAAATATAATTTTTTTAAATAAAATAGATCTATTATTTGTATTCACTATATTTACACAAAAATAAAGTATAAATACAAGATAGGACATAATAATATCATGACATAATTTTAAAGTAGGAGATTAACCCAAAGAATGGAAGTTGGGTTATGAAATTCCCTTACCTTGTGTCCGACTTGATTCGACCGTTCTTTAAACTCCTGAATAATAAACTAGAGTTAATTTATATTTACTTAATAACCTTTTTCATGTTCATTATTCCTTTTATATCCCTTATTACCATGTTATGAACATTATGTAATTATTAAAGTTTATAATGGTCATTTTGTCGATCTTAGGTACTTGAGTCAACAATAAACTTCTTATAATTAAAAGTTGTTCATGGGGTGAAATATCCATTATAGAATTATATTCATGATTTAGATATCATATATATCATATATATCCATTATATACATTCATTCATAATATTACGTAACATTTAGAGGTAAGAAATGAAATGCACCGTTCATGGAGACGGTAAGCCGTACGTACGCATGAACGCTACTTTAATTTCTATTTCGTATTTAATGGAATGAAATCATAATTATATAAAGGTATAATATAATTCCAGTATAATATAGTGTATAATACCATTTAATCCATCCTTTATACATCCCACATATAGCATTAACGATTCAAATCACTTTGAGGGGGCGGTAGTCCGCACTTCCTAAAATGAAATTATCGCGTTTACCCATAATGGAAATCATAAAGTATGCCATAAATGAGAAATACAGAAGCATAAGTAAAACATAAACACATTATATATCATATATAAATATAGTGACATCTTAATGGCCACCTTTTAAGGTGTTATATGAGTGTTGAACAATCATCGTTTCGTGAGGCAGAAATTCGCCATCCACAGAAACCGTATGTTCTTTAACCATTAGATGTAGGTGTGTGTAAGTGTAGCTCGAATCCTTCTTATAAAAACATCCTAGTATATTTAGGATACTGGTGTTGTTACAAAAGAAATGAATAAAAAGTGTTTAGGGGGTTGGAGAAGAAAAATAAAACAAAACAACATTAGAGAAGACATTACCTCAAAATCGGGTAACTCTTTTTGATTTGAGCCAAAGGCTTCCTTGGTAAGAGTTATGCCCAAAGTGAGGCTTCTAGGAGTAATAGGGGGAAGTTTAGAGAGTATTTGGGTAGAGTTTGGCCGAGCCAAATGGCTTTAATGTGTGAATAAGGTGGTAGAGGTGGGGGCCTTTTATAAGTGGAGAGGAGGGGCACTTTTGGAAAGTAATGAAATGTTATTCTATTATACAATGATTTTCGGATTCTAAAGGACCCACACCTGTATAATTAGAGGATAAGGTGATAATGGTTTTAAATCTCCTCATCCAATCGGTTTTTGATGTGTAGCTCTTAGATATTACATTATCTTTCCATTTTATTTAAATCGTTAAATAATGAGGTCATCGCTGCATCACCATGATTTCATAAATAATTTAATTTATTTAATGTCGAAAAATTATAAAAAAACTACTATGATGTAGGAAAGCTTTTTATCTTTCTAATAAATATTTATAGTCAAAATTTGGACTTGTGTAACCCCACTTAAAAACTGTTTTAGTAAAATAACTCATGTTTGTGTCAATTTAATTTTAACATTAAATAAATATATATTAATGTCATTTTCCAACAAAGGTGGATCCATGGGGTCCCCAAGTTGACCCATGGGTTTTCTTGGTCGGCCATGACTCATCCAATAGGAGTAGGATAAGTGTGAAGCTCATCTCATATTATTAAAACATTATTTTTACCTTAAACTACACTAATTACCTCTAATCGCGATTAAGAACTTAAAAGTTACTATTCACCAAAAAATTATTTTAATCTCATTGAACCAATTTTACTTCTTAATGACAACCATGTATGTCGGATTTTTGAAAATCAAATCACAGAAGTGGTAATATTTCATTTAAACGAAAAATCATTTATTTAACTACCACTTAGTGGTTTCACTATTCATCAAAAATTGATGTTTTTCAGAACAATGCCAAAATTTCACCCTAAGCTATAATTGATATTTCAAATTCAAAAATGATGTCTATTTTACAAAATTCCAAACATATAAGTTTCATTAATTAATTTTATAATTAATTCCCGCTGTCACAACAAATAGCGTGTTTTTAAGAAAAAATTTATATCAAAAGATTGGCAATTGTTTATGACCAATTTCATTGTTAAATTAATTCTAATGAACACCATTGGATAAAATGGTAAAAATATTTTATAATTATACTTTAAAACCACTAAATAGTATAATTTATCACTATAAATTATTTTGATTAAAAAAGTTGTTTTTAAGTAATTTTCATTATTCATAAAAAATTGGAAGTTCTCAGAAAATTACAAAAAATTCAACTTTGGATAATTTCGATATTACGAATAAAAAAATGAAGTCCATTTTGAAATATAAAATTTCTATAATTTTAAAATGTGGTTATTACTATTCATAACGGCCACTTTGATTAGTCGCGGTGTTTTAGAACTCGAAGTTGTGTACAATGCAAGCTATTGCATTATTGAATGAGAAGCGTATCGTGGAAGCTCGGGGTGTTACATTCTCCCCTCCTTCAATAAATTGTGTTCTCGCAATTTGAAATTTTTCTTTGAAAATAAAAGGTTGAAAAGAGAAAATACCTTTGTGGAAAACCCACATCGGAAATAAGATTAATAAAATTTAGCCTTAATAAGAGGGAAAGGGAAATGAAAAAGTCACCACCCAATTATGATCTCGATTAGGAGAACATTGGTGGAAATTAGAGACATATAATTGGAGGAAAAACGTAAATATTTGTAGGGAGTGATTGAGGTCATCAATCACAATCAACTATCAAATTGAGGGCCTCAAAGCCTTCAATCTATGTTGATTTAAAATATCATCAGTTCAACAAGACATAAGGTATTAGGATAACACATTTTTTTGTTTTAATATCCATTTACTAAAGTTTAAGAATTAATTTATTCATTGAATAAGAGATAGGTATATATATATATTTATGCTTGACAATTAGAGTTTCAACCTTCAACTCATCTTTCACTCAAAAAGATAATAGAACTCAAAAATATTATACTTATCCTAATTGTATAAGGTTCCAAATGTTAACACATACCATTTAGATTAGTAAAATTATTTTGTAATAACCAGGGACTTCCTGTAGGCTAGTGGTAGGAAATAAAGGCCTGTCGCACTATGATTGTGGGTTCGATTCCTGTAGCTTTGTCCGACGTGACGGGTTATGCCCCACCCTGCAGGTTGTCCTTTTCCTAAAACTATAGTATTATAATATTAAAAAATAATCTTCATAAATTTTTTAACCTTAAACAATACTATCCAAAGATCAACTTAATCCACTCCAACCTTTATAGTTATCCAAAATACCTCTGTCCAGACTTTCTCTAAAAGGTCTCTTAATTCCAAAATCAATTTATCAGATTCCCCAAACAAAGTAAAGTTTCTCTTATTGTCTCATACTAAAAATATTATTACCTTCATCATATTAAAACCTTACTGAAATCAACAAGTACTGTAATACAATCCTTCTATATATATCACATTATTCTAATAACCAGAATATTGTCCATGAGTCCAAAAGCACCAATACATTAATTATTCCGCTTCAACTGTAGTCACAGCATAAGATTGGACTTGATCCCTTGGCCTTTTCTGAGGTAAGTTTCCCTGACGCTTAGGACATTCATTTGCATAATGCCCCATTTCTCTACAATTTTAGCATTAAACATTGATAGCCACTTTCTTTCCCTTGCAATCACGCATCTGGTGACCTTTTTCTCCACATTTGTAACAAACTCCCATTCCTTTTAGGCAAGTACCAGGGTGATTCTTCCCACAATTATCACATACTGGAAAATACTTCTTTCCCTTTTTCCCTTTATCTATCTCTTGTTCCACCATTCTCTTCTTCTCTTTCTTTAATTTATTGTCATAAGACTTAGAGAATTCCTTTTCTGTCTTGATAGCACACGAGACAATATCTTCATACGATGAGAAGGATTGTGATACTAAAGCTCGACGGAGAAAAGGTTTTAACCCATCAAAGAAACGATCAACCTTATTTCTTGGGTTACGTATATAATCTTCAGCATGCCTCGCTAACCTTGTAAAGTTGGCCTCATACTTTGGGACATTCTCATCCTCCTTTTGTCTGAGACTTAAAAATTGTCTTTCCATATCTGCTCGATGGTCACGAGGATAGTATTTTTCTAGGAAAATCTCTTTGAACTCCCTCCATTCCATATTCGATACGTCATCATCTTACTTTGTGTTTTGAATCAGCGACCACCACTGATCGACATCTCCAGTGAGGCGGTAAACTGCCATGACAACCTTCTCCCTTTCGCTACTCCCCAAGGCATGGAATATTTTCTCTAAGGAGTTTATCCATTGGTCAGCTACTAATGGATTTGTACCCCCATTAAATGTTTGCGGTTGTTGCCTCATGAAGTGGTCTAACATCGATCCTCCACGTTGCGGATCAGGGTGCTCCATACGAGTAAGGTTATTATTCATAACTTGAGTGAGTTTTCCCAGTATGGTAATAAGTTGATCAGCACCAGTTGTATCTCCAGATCCACAATAATTATCTTGAGCAGGAGGGCAATCCCTACACGGAGTGCGTGCATTGATACGGTTTCCATTCCTTCCACTAGGAGCCATTTCTAAACAATGGCATAAACTAGATTAGTTTATGAAATAAAATACATAATTCCATATTTGTAAAACACTTTACATAAATTGAACTATTTATGAATATAATCCATAATCATAAAAATAAATGTTTTCTTTGAGGAAGTATATACTCATAACCCTTCATAGTGGTTTGTAAAGAAACTGAGAATTATCCTAAGCATATCCCCCGGGAGTGTCGTAACCAAGAGTGCAGCAAGGCCCGTTGTCGTGAACCAGTTCCCGTTCGAGTCTAGCTCAAAGCGGTGTTTTCGGGTTTTACCCCTAGGTACATCTGCGCCAGAGCTGCCTCTACCTACTCGTATCCAGACAGGGATGTATTGCTCGGAAAACTCACAAAATCTCTATAATACCAAAATTCTAGGAAGTTCTTCTATACTAATCCTTAAAGTCTATCTTCGGGCTATGTGCTCTAATCAGAGTTTATCTAAATCTAGCTTCCAAGGTTAGTACTAAACTGCCTCTGATACCAACTGTAACGCCCTGACCCCAGCTACCCAGAGTCAGTGCATTACTTCTTAACATTGGAATGATCACAAAAGATCAAGTCTCGAAAGACCGATTAGTTTAGTAGCCTTGGAAACACTAGATACATTCATAAGTCTTTCATTACATAAAAAAGTAAACAAACTACAATAACATGGTCTTCATAGTCCACACTCATATCCCTTTCTGACTACCCCTGCAGGTCATTCATAAAATACTTCTTCACATCCTGGAAAAATATTAAAACATTGAAAGTGGTGAGCTCAGATGCTTAGTAAGGATAACAATATAGTGGAAGATTTCATCAATAATCATAAACATTTAAGGCAATGTATAACTAAAACAAAATCCTTTTAAACTTGAACTTCAACATAATATGGAAAAGGTAAAATGAGATAATGCCATTCACTTCTTCACATGGATATTCTACTGGTCGAATAATCACATGCAATATCAATAACCACTTTCATAATGAGGAAATGTATAATGCCAGACATTCTGAAACATTTTGTCAAGGCCTCGGACAAGACGTCTAAAATGATTAAGGCCTCGTCCAAAACCATAAATCAAATTGGGAAAGGGCCTCGGCCAATTCCACGTCTAGTTGTCTCATGAGACCTACAGATGCAATTTTTTTAGAAGATACTTACGTTCAAAATTGCTCAAATATACTCCAGTGTTTTTCTGAAATCATTATGCAAGCTTATGAAAATAAAATAACTAATTCTGAGACTGCTCGACTAATTACAGGCCATGATGGGTCCACTCCCAATCCCTTCCTGTCTACCACACTCGAGAGTCGGGTTTTCTGAAAAAAAATTTAAGCTTGCGTTAAATACGTATACATTTTCACTGGATTTTCATATATTATAGAAAAATATCATTATTTTTGAAACCATTTAAAAATCACATAATTATAAAAGAAAACCTTTTGAATAAATGTAAAAGTCAAAGGGGTTTATACACCGTATAAAAGAAATTTGTGTATAAAACAAAATATGCCTCAATGAATGGAGATTGAGACGAAGTCACTTACAAATATCATTTTTTTAAATAAAATAGATCTATTATGTGTATTAACTATATTTACACATAAATAAAGTATAAATACAAGATAGGACATAATAATATCATGACATAATTTTAAAGTAGGAGATTAACCCAAAGAATGGAAGTTGGGTTATGAAATTCCCTTACCTTGTGTCCGACTTGATTCGACCGTTCTTTAACCACCTGAATAATAAACTAGAGTTAATTTCTATTTACTTAAGAACCTTTTTCATGTTCATTATTCCTTTTATATCTCTTATTACCATGTTATGAACATTATGTAATTATTAATGTTTATAATGGTCATTTTGTCGATCTTAGGTACTTGAGTCAACAATAAACTTCTTATAATTACAAGTTGTTCATGTGGTGAAATATACATTATAGAATTATATTCATGATGTAGATATCATATATATCATATATATCCAGTATATACATTCATTCATAATATTACGTAACATTTAAAGGTAAGAAATGAAATGCACCGTTCATGGAGACGGTAAGCCGTACGTACACATGAACACTACTTTCATTTCTATTTCATATTTAATGGAATGAAATCATAATTATATAAAGTTATAATATAATTCCAGTATAATATATTGTATAATACCATTTACTCCATCCTTTATACATCCCACATATGGCATTAACGATTCAAATCACTTTGAGGGGGCGGTAGTCCGCACTTCCTAAAATAAAATTATCGCGTTTACCCATAATGGAAATCATAAAGTATGCCATAAATGAGAAATACAGAAGCATAAGTAAACCATAAACACATTATATATCATATATAAATATAGTGACATCTTAATGGCCACCTTTGAAGGTGTTATATTAGTGTTGAACAATCATCGTTTCGTGAGGCAGAAATTCGCCATCCACAGAAACCGTATGTTCTTTAACCATTAGATGTAGGTGTGTGTAAGTGTAGCTCGAATCCTTCTTATAAAAACATCCTAGTATATTTAGGATACTGGTGTTGTTACAAAAGAAATGAATAAAAAGTGTTTAGGGGGTTGGAGAAGAAAAATAAAACAAAACAACATTAGAGAAGACATTACCTCAAAATCGGGTAACTCTTTTTGATTTGAGCCAAAGGCTTCCTTGGTAAGAGTTATGCCCAAAGTGAGGCTTCTAGGAGTAATAGGGGGAAGTTTAGAGAGTATTTGGGTAGAGGTTGTCCAAGCCAAATGGCTTGAATGTGTGAATAAGGTGGTAGAGGTGGGGGCCTTTTATAAGTGGAGAGGAGGGGCACTTTTGGAAAGTAATGAAATGTTATTCTATTATACAATTATTTTCGGATTCTAAAGGTCCCACACTTGTATAATTCGAGGATAAGGTGATAAGGGTTCTAAATCTCCTCATCCAATAGGTTTTGACATGTGTAGGTCTTAGATATTACATTATCTTTCCATTTTATTTAAATCGTTAAATAATGAGGTCATCACTACATCATCATGATGTCATAAATAATTTAATTTATTTAATGTATAAAAATTATAAAAAATACTATGATTTAGGAAATCTTTTTAGCTTTCTAATGAATATTTATAGTCAAAATATGGACTTATTTAACCCCACTTAAAAACTGTTTTAGTAAAACAACTCATGTTTGTGTCAATTTAATTTTAACATTAAATAAATATATATTAATGTCATTTTCCAACAAAGGTGGCTCCATGGGGTCCCCAAGTTGACCCATGGGTTGTCTTGGTAGGCCATGACTCATCCAATAGGAGTAGTACAAGTTTCAAGCTCATCTCATATTATTAAAACATTATTTTTACCTTAAACTACACTAATTACCTCTAATCGCGATTAAGAACTTAAAAGTTACTATTCACCAAAAAATTACTTTAATCTCATTGAACCACATTTTACGTCTTAATGACAACCATGTATGTCTGATTTTTGAAAATCAAATCACAGAAGTGGTAATATTTCATTTAAACGAAAAATCAGTTATTTAACTACCACTTAGTGGTTTCACTATTCATCAAAAATTGAAGTTTTTCAGAACAATGCCAAAATTTCACCCTAAGCTATAATTGATATTTCGAATTCAAAAATGATGTCTATTTTACAAAATTCTAAACATATAAGTTGCATTAATTAATTTTATAATTAATTCCCGCTGTCACAACAAATAGCGTGTTTTTAAGAAACAATTTATATCAAAAGATTGGCAATTGTTTATGTCCAATTTCATTGTTAAATTAATTCTAATGACCACCATTAGATAAAATGGTAAAAATATATTCTAATTATACTTTAAAACCACTAAATAGTATAATTTATCACTATAAATTATTTTTATTAAAAAATAAATTTTAAGTAATTTTCACTATTCATAAAAAATTGGAAGTTCTCAGAAAATTACAAAAAATTAAACTTTGGATAATTTCGATATTACGAATACAAAAATGAAGTCCATTTTGAAATATAAAATTTCTATAATTTTAAAAAGTGGTTATTACTATTCATAATGGCTACTTTGATTAGTCGTGGTGTTTTAGAACTCGAAGTTGCGTACAATGCAAGCTATTGCATTATTGAATGAGAAGCGTATCGTGGAAGCTCGGGGTGTTACATATGATATGATTCATAATGTTATTTCTAGAAAATTCCATTTTTAACATTATACTTTAATGTTTAACGTATAATAATTTAGAAAATATTAATATAATGTTAAGAGTTAAAATTTATTAGTATAAATTAATTTTATAAGTATACTATTTGGTTTTTTCATAATGGTGAAGCACATCTAAATGATAATCATTTAAATGAATAGATTTTCTAAAATAATTCTCAATTAATCATTATCTTTATTATTAATTATTGATTAAGACAATTTTTTGAAAAGAAATATTTTTTCTATCATGTTTTGTGTTCCGAGCATACTAATATGAAATTTTACTCCACATGTTATATTGAACTGGTAACTCTACGTTTTGTTAAATATAACTTGTATATATGATATCATTTTTTTTAAAATCACTACAAAGTTTTGAATTCTTGTTGGTTAATTGGCATAAAATAATGAATTTTTTAATGCATTCCTAATGTATATTGTAGGTAAAAATAATTAATGATGCATGATTTAAAATGAAAATTAATATGAAATACATGAATTAATTTTTATAGAAAATATTGAAAAGATTATAAAATTCAATAAGCTATTTTTTATGCGATAATTATAAAAATTTCAACATGAAAATGTTTATCAATTAAATGTTGAGCACCATGACCTATAGTTTTTACAACATAATTTTAAATTTATACATGATTTATTTTGTGAATATTTGATGAATTAAAAAAACATGAAATTAAGTGATCAATTAAAATCATTGTTTTTATTGAATTTCTAATGACTCCCTCATATAAAATGGTTTAATGTGAATGTAATTTTGGGCCTTCATTACAAAGGTATATAGTCATAGAGGTTTCTTACCACTAATTCTTTCGAATGAACTTTGGTTGTGAGGATAAGTTTTTGGTCTCATCACACCCTTTTGAGGGGAATTATTTCGCACTCTAAGAATATCTTATAAAAATATGTTTTTTTTTTGAATCCTTACAAAATCCCAGTGTGGTACTAGATACCACTCATTATGGAAATGTATTTAAACCATGCGTCATTTTGAAAATCTATATGTATTGGAGGTTAAAACTCAACAATAATTTATTATCTATGCTTAATTTGGTATTTTATGGTTAAAAAAACACATCTAGGAACACCAGGGTATATTGTTATTTAGGGAGGGGATAGTTTTCATGGAGTTGGGATCAGGACCCATAAAGGGTTTTCCTATATTTCCCTATGGAGGGAATCAAAACCCATTTAGTTTATTTCTACTTAATGGTAAATGAAAATCATTTTATGTTCAAGAAATATGACTAATTTCAAGAAGTTTAGAGTCATTAAGGGTAGACTTCATGGAACAAGGTTCTTAGAAATATCATAAAAGGGAAATATACATGAGAATCCATTATTGATTTTTCTTAATGGGGAATATATACCAACTATGATATGTATAGTTGATAGGGGTTATTTCTCAATGATATATGCAGTGTGACGCCCCATTTTTTATGAACTGGTCCAAGTGAACAATGTTATGCTTTTAATTATGTCTCTTGTTTTATTTTTTGTGTTTTTTGTGCTAATAAAGAAGTTGAAACTAAATAAAAATTGGGAATAAGGTAAACTGGTATATATTTAAAAGTTACATTACAAAAAAGACCCAAATAATTAAAAATACCATGAAAAAGACCTAACATGGCCACAACGAGACTTCTAAGAAGCACAACTTGAGTAATCAGATAGTTATCGTCTTCAGGGTCCATCAGTGTGAAAAATATAACCGCCAGAGCCACGAAACACATACTCAACACCAAAGGTATGAGGAGATCCATCCTTCCTAGTTCAAGTGTTTTGATTTTGAGAAACACCCTACACCCCTATTTTTATAATGGTCCTTTATGTTATGACTGTTAAATATATATAGCCGTTGGGTTTTCAAAACAACCTTTGAGTTTCCGTTGATATGGATTATCTTTATATGTGAGAACTCGGTTTTTAAGCTCTTATAATTTTATGATATTTCAAATATTAGGATATGTCTAAAATTATTTTTTTCACAAAAGAATCATAGATTTAAAATAAAAAGAGTATTCTTGGAAATAAATCATTTTGTTTCTACAAAAAAACCCGATAGATACCTATATAGTTGAAAAACATAGTATTCTTTTTATAAAAGATATGTTTAAAGGGTATATATAATAATTATATCTTTTGATCTCTAAAATTATGTATTTTTAAATTGGGGAAACTATTGGTCTTTTAAATTTTATGAAACAGATAGTGGTGTATTTTAAAGATCCTAATAATCATAATGGTTTTGTATGTAAAATATGAAAGGTATATCTTTTAAAATATTTATATATGAAATATTTTACATAAGCTAGAAAAGGGATTTAGATTTTATGTTAAAACTATTTGTTTTTATTGTATATTAACTCTTTTTTGTAAAAATATTCATATTACACACTATTTTGAACTAAGTATACTTAAACTAGTTATTTTAGGAAATCTAAATAAATGTTTTATAAAAATTATGTTGGGGCCCGACCAAGCTGAGGTAATCCCTTAGGGACAATCCCTCTAGGCCGATACCGAGCCCTAGGGAACCGATGTATCGACCATCGGGGTCCCAAGTGCATTTATAGGGTGTCAATAGGCCCGAGCCGAGCATAGGTTCATCTAGTTGCACACATGCCCGTGTGTAAGGCCCACGGTGCGCGTTGCGTAGGGTTGGGCTAAAGCCCGCATGGGGCCCGTGTATAAGGTCCCGGTGTGTGTGTGTTGGTGTTATTGCTCTAATTTTAGCACGCTGTGTATTATAAACCTTCCTCACCTTCGAATCGTTTCGATGTGGGACGCACTCCACGCGATCAGGACCGTCCGATCGACCTCCGTGTTGATCTCGTCCGTCCAACCCTTTTAACCGCACAATCTCCCCTGAGATCTAATCCCGACCCTCATTTTTTAAATTCCCAACACACCTCCTGTGCTTCTAGCCATCCGATATCTACCGGGATTTAATTGCGGCCCTCGATCTCATTAAATCGATCAACCCGTTTTCCCGTGCCTCCTCCAGCTGTGCGATCTCTCCATCTTCGATCCAGGCCATCCGTTCCCTTACGCATCGACCTCTTCATTGTGTTCTTATTCCTCGCATCAGGGTCCCGCACCAGTAGGCCTACATCAAGGATGCCTAGGCCTTCCCCATTGCACTGCTCCTTTTGACCTCCGAACACCCCCTCCTAGCTCACTATATTCCCGTCTTCCCCACGACGGCCTATTCTTGGGTCGAGTCACCCAAGTGCACCAAGGCCTATATAAACCCTCCCACCCACGAAATCGGGTCGGCTCCTCTTTCACCTTCTCTCCCTCAGACTCCCAGCAATCCAGCGACATACCTCCGGTCCAAGCCTCCTCCTCAAGCAAGGTAAGGGTCCTTGCTTGCCTGCCTTCTTTGGAGGAACCTTCGTTTTATACTCCTAGTGTATATATATTCAGTGTATATATATATATATATATAATTAAAAATAAACCCCTCGGATTTTCATTACCTTCAAGGGATTTTCTGTCGTGTTTTCAGTATGGTGCATATGTAAAGGTGTTTTCATGTTTTGTTTGGAGAAACCTCTATTATTATATGCTCAGTATGTACTGTTTAAATATATATGTATATAACAAAAAAATTTCGGTTTGTAATGATATCGAGGACAGTTTCCATCACGTTACAAAAGAGATATATATATAATAATCCTTTTAATGTTTTAACGATTCAGTTTTATAAAAGAAAAGGAATCCCCTAAAACTTATATCTACATATATTTCGTATATACAGTTTTGTATATATATATATAAGTATAAATATTCATTACTAAAACCCAATCGTCTTATGGTATCCATGATTATTTCGGTAGGTTATACTAAGTAATATATGTATATTGAGGTTGCATTTTAACCGACGCTTAACATATACTATTTATGTAAACCATATATATATATAACTAAATATTTCTGCATGTCTTTTTTCAAAAAGAGACAGTATGACTTTAAGGGATGAATGCCAATCCTTGAACGACATTTTGAATGCAATCTGGCCCATGGTATTAGGTATATTTATATTTTAGTATTAAACCAAAGTTTTTCACATGTTTATGTATTTATTGTTTCATGAATATTAAACCCTCTCAAAGTTTTTGGTTCTTAACTAAAATAAAATTAAGAGTTTTTTAGAACTCATGAAATCTTAATTACCTTGTTTATTTAGTACATTATTGGTGAATATATGGTGATGTGTTTATATAATTATATGTATAAAGTCCAAAACCCTGATTTTTTTAGTCATGATTACCTGGACTGACTTTATGTTGTCATACATATGTTATTTTTAATAAAGGATAATTTTTGCGTATTAAACCAACATGTATTTTGCATATATGTATACACAAACGAGCATGATTTATTAAAGGAGTTTATTTGACATTTCCCATGACGTATTTTATGATAAATTGTATATTTTGGATGGATGAATATGAATTTGGGGATTTAAGATTTCTGGGATCATATGTGTTCATTCATTGACTTTTCCTACTTTGGTGAATGTTACTAATTAATCAAGTTCTGGTTTAATTTATTTTGGGGCCTGTTTATCACCATAAATAATGACAAGAGTTTTCTTTAAGCTTCCCACATCCTTAGAATAATAATATTAAATATTATTCATTTTTTATATCATCATTTTATATGATTTAGTAACTGGCTTATGTGAAAAGAATGTTTTACCTTACTTTGTGTGCCTTTGATTAGTTATTGACATATTTTTGCAATGTTAACTGTCATATCATGTATTAGAAAAATAGGTGGTGGCTCATTATTTATTTTAGTTATTATTTTACACAATGCATACTGATGACATATCACTAAATGAACTAAGAAATTAGATTAAACGAAGTGGTATGGGACACCTTGGGTAATATGAAAATGAATGAGTTATTCAAGGTGGTATGGGACATCTTGAATATACAAACCGTTTAAGTAAATCATGAACTATGTGGCTCACATGATGATAAAGAAAAATTTAAGGGTTCACCCGGATAGCGCTACAATGCATTGGGTAAAGACTTAATCTCTAGAGATGACCAGTTTAATGAAGCCTTGGGGATGGACCTTGGTAATGTTTTCAAATGACACCTTGGGGATGGACCTTGGTGATATGGAAATGATTGTCTAATATTAAATTTTGATTCCACATAATTCAAGATATGTAACAAGTTATTTTCAAGATAAAATGCCTATTATTTCACGACTAATGCCTTTATGTTTTCATAAAGTTCTTATTTCACAAGTATAAGTTTGGAGCATGATTGGTGTTTATAACTTAGTAGAATAGTAACCAGCATATGAAAATTTAAGTTGTTTCCTTTATGCACATCTCTGATTACGCATTACTCTTAACTGTTCGATTTTATGCTTAAGTAATCACATGTAGTACTTGTTTATGATTACTCCTTCGAGAAATGTCACATGGGTTTCATATACTTCTTGAAACTATTGATTGAGAATTTTGGTGTTATGTGTTACAGTTTTCCTTAAAAGAACGATTTTAAATGAATGATTTCAAGAAGGTTACACTGTTTTTTATTTTTAAACCCCATTATTGAGTATTTCAATGCTCACCCTATGTTTTGACTTAAAATTTTCAGGTATCATCTTTTAAAAGATGAATTGTTTCAGAAGTTGTTGGTTTTCCCGAACCCGAACTGCACACGATCCTTTGTATGGGGCATGATGTGTAGTTTTCCAGTGCATGTTTTATTTTAAAGCAACACATCATGTTCTGAAGGCACCGGATCCTGGGTTTCTGGGGTCGGCGTCTCTACAGTTGGTATCATAGGTTCAGTTTGGATAACTCTGGAAAACTAGAACACTGAAACAAAATATATATATATATATACACAATTCAGTTTTACTAAAAAATGGGTTTTCTTAAATTTCAGATGGAAAACGAAGGTACTAACCTTTTTTCTATCCCCACTGAGGCCCTAGAGACCATTGTGTCTTTAGATAGCCGTGAGGATTTTCTAAACTATGCCCATATTCACATGACATGCAAACACCATTACGACGTGTACAACTAACCACAGGTGCTTCAGTTACACCAAGGGGTAGGAATGGATTACCTCCTTATGATGATGACCCAATATCCCTCCTATGTACGTCGAGGAGGGTATTATGAGGGAATTTTCTGAATTTTCTCAGTGGGTTAGGGCTTTGTCACTATGATCCTCAACCCTTTTCAAGAAGCTTCTGCTGCCGGTGACCTCCGTGCGGCATATCTATGGAAAGTTTTAAACTACGGCTTCTGGGGTTAATTGTTGGACTTCAGAATGTTAGAAGATGAGTCCAGCCAACTGTCTTGAAGACAACAAGTGTATGTGGATGTCTCCAAACTTCACACACCTCATGCTAGACTCATAAGACGTCATAGGTTCCCCCATGAGTTTTTCCCTAAATGCTCAGCCTGTGTTTGGTTCGAGGAGTTAGGGAGTTTTGCTTCTTTGTATGGAGTTCGTTTAGTTGGTGGTTAAGGGAAACTCAAGCGCTAATGTTTAATAATAAACTTATGTTTATTATAATGTTGTATTTCCCATTCCTTGTCTTTACTTTGTATTTATCCTTGAATGGTTTTCAAGTGATTGAATTCCCGTCTTAAAACATTCAGATGGAAGGAAAAATCCACCTGTTATCTCTTCCCACTGAGATTCTGGAAATCATTGCAATCAAAACGTGTGAGGAAGAGTATGACCCCTTTGCAAATTTGTGAAAAACATGCAAGCAATGGTTTGAGGTAACAAATAGTCCGATGATTCCCTGCACCTGGCAGTGGAATGCCTCCATCTATTACCGCATTATCTCTGCACAGCTGGCCGGACAGGAATGACGAGGAAGTTACCACGATGGGATCTTTTTTTGTTTCACCCTAGGCCGGAACTACATGGCCAGATTGAAATTTTAGGAGGCTACATTATAGGGAAATATTTATGCGACTTGTATGCTCCAACTTCTTAGCTTTAGCCTATTTGACTGCATCTATGGATTCAATGTTCTTGACTGAGACATAATTTGGCAAGTCCTTCGTATGTTGGTCTGCAAGGACATTTCAGAACATTGTACTGTTTGAGCTTCCCTCTGGAAGCCTAAAGGCCTGGAACATGAGTTCAACCCCTCCTGTCCTAGGTGTATCTGGGTTAGGTAATTGGAAGAGTTGAGAATCGCTATGAGGATCCCTCTAAATGCACCTATTGACCCTATACATTGGTGAAGATGGTGAGAACGTTTGCAGAACCTTGTAGTTTTGTGAAATAAATTGCGAGGACACAATTTTCTAAAGGGGGGGGGGTATAATGTGACGCCCCAGGTTTTATGAATTGGTCCAAGTGAACAATGTTATGCTTTTAATGATGTATCTTGTTTTATTTGTTGTGTTTTGTGTGCTAATAAAGAATTTGAAACGAAATAAAATATGGAGAATAAGGTAAACATGTATATATTTAAAAGTTACATTACAAAAAAGACCCAACTAATTGAAAATACTATGCACAAGATCTAACATGGACACAACAAGACTACTAAGAAGCACAACTCGAGTAATCAGATAGTTGTAGTCTTCAGGGTCCATCAGTGTGAACAATATAACAGCCAGAGCCACGACACACATAATCAACACCAAAGGTATGAGGAGAGCCATCCTTTCTAGTTCAAGTGTTTTGATTTTGAGAAACACCCTACACCCCTATTTGTATAATGGTCCTTTAAGTTATGACCGTTAAATATATATAGCCGTTGGGTTTTCAAAACAACCTTTGGGTTTCTGTTGATAGGGATTATCCTGATATGTGAGAACTCGGTTTTTAAGCTCTTATAATTTTATGATATTTCAAATGTTAGGATATTTCTAAAATTAATTTTTCCCAAAAGAATCATAGTTTAAAAAAACAATATTCTTGGAAATAAATCGTTTTGTTTCTACAAAAAACACCGATAGATACCTATATATTTGAAAACATAGTATTTTTTTATAAAAGATATGTTTAAATGGTATCTATAATAATTATATATTTTGATCTCTAAAATTATGTATTTTTGAAATGGGGAAACTATTGGTCTTTTATATTTTATGAAACAGATAGTGGTGTATTTTAAAGATCCTAATAATCATAATGGTTTTGTATGTAAAATATGAAAGGTATATCATTTAAAAGATTTATATATGAAATATTTTACATAAGATAGAAAAGGGATTTAGATTTTAAGTTAAAACTATTTGTTTTTATTGTATATTAACTCTTTTTTGTAAAAATATTCATATTACACACTATTTTGAACTAAGTATACTAAAACTAGTTATTTTAGGAAATATAAATAAATTTTTTATAAAAATTTTGTTGGGGCCCTGCCAAACCAAGGGCATCCCTTAGAGACAAGCCCTCTAGGACAAGACCGAGCCCTAGGGAACCGAGGTACCGACCATCGGGGTCCCAAGAGCGTTTAGAGGGTGTCAATAGGCCCGAGCCGAGCATAGGTTCATCTAGTCACACGTGGGCCCGTGTGTAAGGCCCACGACACGCGTTGTGTAGGGTTGGGCCAAATCCCGCATGGGGTCTGTGTATGAGGCCCCAGTGTGTGGGTGTGTTGGTGTTATTTCTCCGATTGCAACGCTCTGGGTATTATAAACCTAGCCTCACCTTCGAATCCTTTCGATGTGGGATGCGCTCCGTGCGATCAGGACCGTCCGATCGACCTCTGCGTCGATCTCGTATGTCCAACCCTTTTAACCGCACGATCTCCCCCAAGATCTAATCCCCGTCCTCGTTTTTTAAACGCCCAACACACCTCCCGCACTCCTAGCCGTCTGATCTCTACTGGGATTTAATCGCGGCCCTCAATATCATTAAATCGATCAACCCTTTTTCCCGCGCCTCCTCCAGCCGTACGATCTCTCCATCTTCGATCCAGGCCATCTGTTCCCTTATGTGTCAACCTCTTCACTGTCTTCTTCTTCCTCACATCGGGGTCCCGCACCAGTAGGCCTCCATCAAGGATGCCTCATCCTTCCCCATTGCACTACTCCTCTTGACCTCCGAACACCCCCTCCTATCTCACTGTATTCCCATCTTCCCCATGACGGCCTATTCTTGGGTCGAGTCACCCAAGTGCACCGAGGCCTATATAAACCCTCCCACCTCACGAAATTGGGACGGCTCCACCTTCACCTTCTCTCCCTCTAACTCACAAAAATCCAGCGATGTACCTCCGGTCTGAGCCTCCTCCTCAAGCAAGGAAAGGGTCCTTGCTTTCTTGCCTTATTTTGGAGGAACCTTCATTTTATACTCCCGGTGTATATATATACAGTTTATATATATATATATATATATACTTAAAAATAAACCCCTCATATTTGCATTACCTTCAAGGGATTTTTTGTCATGTTTTCAGTATGGTGCATATGTAAGGGTGTTTTCACGTTTTGTTTGGAGAAACCTCTATTATTATATGCTCGGTATGTACTGTTTATATATATATGTATATAACAACAATCTTTCAGTTTGTAATGCTATCGAGGGCAGTTTCCATCATGTTCCAGAAGAGATATATATATAATAATCCTTTTAATATTTTAACGATTCAGTTTTATAAAAGAAAAGGAAACCCCTAAAACTTATATCTATATATATTTCATATATAGAGTTTTGTATATATATATAAGAATAAATATTCATAACTCAAACCCAATCGGCTTATGGTATCCATGATTATTTTGGTAGGTTATACTAAGTAATATATGTATATTGAGGTTGCATTTTAACTGACGCTTAACATATATTATTTATGTAAACCTTATATATATATGTAACTAAATATTTCTTCATGTCTTTTTTCAAAAAGAGACAGTATGACTTTAAGGGATGAATGCCAATCCATGAACTGCATTTTTTATGCAATCTAGGCCATGGGATTAGGTATATTTATATTGTAGTATTAAACCAAAGTTTCTCACATGTTTATGTATTTATAGATTCATGAATATTAAACCCTCTTAATGTTTTTGGTTCTTAACTAAAATAAAATTAAGAGTTTTTCAGAACTCATGAAATCTTAATGGCCTTGTTTATTTAGTACATTCTTGGTGAATATAGGGTGATGTGTGTATATAATTACAAGTATAAAGTCCAAAACCCTGATTTTTTAGTCATGATTACCAGGACTGACTTTATGTTTTGATACATATGTTTTTTAATGAAGGATAATTTTGGCATACTAAACCAACATTTATTTTGTATATATGTATACACAAACGATCATGATTTATTAAAGGAGTTTATATGACATTTCCAATGACGTATTTTATGATAAAGTGTATATTTTGGCTGGATTAATATGTATTTGAGGATTTAAGATGTCTAGGATCATATGGGTTCATTCATTGACTTTTCCTCATATGTGCTCATTCAATGACTTTTCCTACTTTGTTGAATGTTACTAATTAATCAAGTTGTGGTTTAATTTATTTTAGGGCCTGTTTATCAACATAACTAATGAAAAGAGTTTTCTTTAAGCTTCCCACTTCCTTAGAATAATAATATTAAAGATTTATCATTTGTTATATCATCATTTTATATGCTTTTGTAATTAGCTTATGTGAAAAGAATGTTTTACCTAACTATGTGTTCCATTGATTAGTTATTGACATATTTTTGCAATGTTAACTATCATATCATGTATTAGATATATAGGTGGTGGCTCATTATTTATTTTAGTTATTATTGTACACAATGCATAATGATGACATATCACTAAATGAACTAAGAAATTAGATTACCCGAAGTGTTATGGGACACCTTGGGTAATATGAAAATGAATGAGTTATTCATGGTGGTATGGGACATATTGAATATACAATCTGTTTAAGTAAATCAAGAACGATGTGGCTCACATGATGATAAAGACAAATTTAAGAGTGCGCCCTAAGAGCGCTCCAATGCATTGGGTAAAGACTTAATCTATAGAGATGACCAGTTTAATGACGCCTTGGGGATGGACTTTGATAATGTTTTCAAATGACACCTTGGGGATGGACCTTGGTGATACAGAAATGATTGTCTAAGATTAAATGTTGATTCCATATAATTCAAGTTACGTAACAAGTTCTTTTCAAGATAAAATGCCTATTCTTTGACGACTAATGCCTTTATGTTTTCATAAAATTATTATTTCACAAGTATAAGTTTGGAGCATGATTGGTGTTTATCACTTAGTAGAATAGTAACCAACATATGAAAATTTAAGTTGTTTCTTTTATGCGCAACTCTGATTATGCATTACTCTTAACTCTTCGATTTTATGCTTAAGTAATCACATGTTATACTTGTTTATGATTACTCCTTAGAGAAATGTCCCATGGGTTTGATATACTTGTTGAAACTATTGATTGAGCATTTTTATGTTATGTGTTACAGTTTTCCTTAAAAGAATGATTTTAAATGAATGATTTCAAAAAGGTTACACAGTTTTTATTTTTAAACCTGCTACTGAGTATTTCAATGCTCACCCTACGTTTTGATTTAAAATTTTCAGGTATTAGCTTTTAAAAGATGAATCGTTTCATAAGTTTCCGGTTTCCCAAAACCTGAACCGCACACGATCCTCTGTATGAGGCATGATGTGTAGTTTTCCAGTGCATGTTTTATTTTAAAGAAACACATCATGTTTAGAAGGCACCGACTCCTGGATTTCTGGGGTCGGGGTCTCTACATGCAGTCTGATCAGTAGGTAGGGATATATCCCACTAAGAATCTCATTTTTATATATACCATATAAGGATGATAATTACCCAAAGGGAATATGATATTATTATAATTATTCCTCAATTAAAATATGTGATTTTGGAATGTTGGGGTTGAACCAAAAAAGGAATCCAATGTATCTTACTGAGATAGTAGTCAAATACCACATAATTTATATGATAGAATTTAAAGTTTGTATGATAGGACTGCATTATGTAGCTTAATATCATGTGATAAGGATGTTATCAATCAGTTTAATGTTGTGCGACTAGAACATTTTCATGAAAATTAACATCTTGTTACAAGGATATAAAGGGATTACAAAATTATTTTAATGGAGTGATCAATTAAATTATCTACTTCCATTTGATTCATTCTCTTGGATAGATATATGAAGTAATTAATGATTAATCCTGATGTTTGGAGGGAATATATCCCACTAAAGAGGACTTCATGGATAAAATGTCCTCGTGAAGATGAGTTTGACCTTATGGATCATGGGTTATATTTATAGTATATTATGGCTCATTTATTGGAGAAAACTTCAATCACTGAGCAATAATTTTGGACTTACATTTAGAACGAATACCATATTCTAATGGTTTCTAGATTTGAATCAGGCATCATCCAAGAACCAAGGTTGATTTGGTTTAGGCCCAGATTAAAGAATTTGACATATAAAAACCATGAAAGACCATCTTGGTGTCTCCATGACTACGAACCTCATTATAAATGGAATATAATATCATATTCTCTTTAGGGTATTGTTAGTATGGGAGGAAAACCAGAGATATTCATTTGACCAAGAGAATACATGATTTAAGTGGTTCATGATGGTGTGTATTCTTTAATCATGTGGATCTAGTGGTTTCAAAGGGGGAATCAATAATGGGATATCCTAATAGAATACACCAATGTGGATATATTCTTCCCCTAAATATAGGGCATACTAGTTACCCAAATATAGGAGTAGGATATGATGTTTCACCTAATTAGGATGAATCAGGTGAATGATTTCCTAAGTGGGATTCTTTGGGTAAAAGATCACCCAAGTGGGGTTCCTTGTGTGAAGTTTTTCACATTTGGAATTACATGGGAGACGGTTTACCTCAGTGGAGTTCCTCGGGTGAAGGGAAACCCAAATGGGTACCTTAGGAAAAGGGTTCCGTAAGTAAGGCACCTCAGATGAAGGGTTTCCTAGTTGTGGTTCCTTAGGTGAAGGGTTTCCGAAGTGGGATACCTTAGGTTAAGGATATCCTAAGCAGGGTACCATTGGTAATGGTGAAGTAAAGTGGAGTACCTTGGGAAAAGGTTCACTCATGTGGTGTTCCTTGACCTAAGGGTCACCAAAGTGGGTTCCTTGTGTAATGTATTTTCCTAACGGGGCACCTTAGGGAAACGATCACTCAAGTGGGGTCAGTCTAGAAAAGGTTCACCCAAGTTTAGTACTATGGAAATGTGTCTCCCAAGTGGGGTACCTATAGTGAAGGGTCTCCCAATATGGGTTCCATGGGAGAAGGGATCCTAAATGGGGTGACTCAAGTGAAGGGTCACCTTAGTGGGATAACTTAGGAAAATGATCACCCAAGTACGATAAATTAGGTGAGGGGCCCCCCTATGTTTAATGGATCAAGTGAAGAGTTGGGGTACCTCAAGAAAATGTTCACCCAAGTGGGGCACCTAAGGTAAATATTATCATTGGTAGGGTACCTTAAGTAAAGGGTTTACCATGTAAAATACTTTTTTGTGGATTTCCACGGCTTTTAGATGTTCTTATAAAACCCCTTAGAGAACCGTACACAAATATTTTTTTCAATATGGTTCCTTCACCCTCATAGAATGAGATTTATGGATTTCATGAAGGCTTTTACCTTCATATGACTCATTTACCATCCATTTTAATTAATACCCTTAGCATGTAAGTGAAATAGAACACATGAAGGGGGTTCTAGACACCAGTTTTATGGTAGATCTAAGTGTATCTATCTATCTTCAAGAAGGTGGTAATCCCATTCCCATGTGAATGGACAAGGGTTCTATTTATTGATACAAGTTAGAAATGAGGTTCATGAAATCAATATTCCATGAAGGTGTGTGATGGTGGATTGAGCATGAAATATTGGGTGTTAAGGTGGTTTGTGATGGTCTATTTGGTGATATTTATTGGGGGCATGTTAAGGCCCCGAGATGAAGTGGTATTGGAACATCACCTAGGGATTGGGAGAAATGGTGGGGATTCTCTTCAAGGACTTTAAACCCTTAATAATTAATAATTTATACCCTAAAGGTAGAACCAACATATTCCTCCCTTCTAAAATATTATAATTTAATCAAAACAAATAGAAGTATATTTTTAGGTGATTGTGTGTCTAGAATGAAATTAAACTATCGCACGTGTGGGTATTCTACTCAGATGACATGATAAATCCATGCTGGCTAGGCTGGTTGATCTACACTATAGATTCTGGACAATCTATATTGGGGAGAATGGGGGAAGGGATCAGAAAGATAAGAAATATTATTGTTCCCCCAATATGTGTGTGTCTATGAATACCCAAGTAATATATAAATCTTTATAATATTCTTTCACTCTCATGATTCATTTTACTATAATATAAACTTAGGATACATCACTAACCTTTGTGAAAGGGGATGATAGTAGTCACCTAGGTGAATTATCATAGAAAAATCTACATGGATGTGGCCACCTGGGGGTGTTCACCTAGATGAATCCACATATGATATCCTATCTTTTTAATCTGATCATGGTGAGGAAACCTATGTGAGGAAACCTAGGTAAGCCTTAAAAGGTGAGGAAATTGATTTTTCAAATTTATACCTAGTTTCCTTTGTGTTTATCTTACCTTCTTTACACTGGTTTATCATAATATTATACCATTGAATCCCATTTTAGGTTAATAATGATTAGATATTAAAATAATTTCCTAGGTGATTATGCCACTGTACAGATTAGTAATATGGTAGGAAACATCAACCAAAGTTTTTTTGGTCATAAGGGACCATCCTTACCAATTATTGTAAAGTTTGTGAAAAAACATCATCAATAATTCTGGAAGTCACACATCTTTCTCATTTATGGACATATATTACAGTAAAATTTACTAATCCCTCACCTATAGGCATACATCTTAATTTGAATTATTTATGGAATGCATGACACTGAGTACCATTAAAATTTCCTTAAATGACACCTATTTTCTAGAAGGAACCAATCATACATATCATCTAATTCATTATACCAAGATATCCTAAGGTAATAAAAAAAACATAAAAAAATATGATATTCACTTATATTCCTCTATTTTACATAATTATTTCAATGATCAAGAACAGAGTTGGTACGAAAAGTGAGACTTATATCCTGGGGTAGGCTTTAAGGATGGATTAATGTGGGATTTTTTTTGGAAACATTCATAAAATTCAGGACCTATCTCAATAACATGGACATTTAAGTATCCATTTTTTATTTCTAAAATATATGTTCATAATTTTTTCTTGATTCCATAGCTATTGAGTCATTGAATTTATTCGACCAACACCTTTAACCTTACCCAAAATGAAGTGGGTATCAACTTATATAACAATTAAAATATATTTGTGGTGCCAATCCTTGTGATGATGCATGGAGAGTTTATTCCCCCATAGGCCATGAGGGGAGACCATCCAATAGTGCCACATGTAACCTAGAAATTACTGAATGAAGATAAGGATTCCATAGGAAAATAAATAGATCCCTGAACTATTATCAATTTTGAGACTTGTATAAATATTTTATTAGTTATCAATGTATATGGAATCATAAAAATTCACACCATGATATGTCATTACCTATAGAAGAGGGGATTCACTATAACTTACTTGATATAATTTGAGTGGAGGAATATGAGAAGGGGTGGTTGAAAAACAACTCAAAAATATCCTTTTAAAATAATCTGAATGGGTTATTATCCATGTGTTAGAGTGTATACCTTCTCCAAGAACACAAATCCTACAATTGTGTTAGGTTGACCTCATTTTTCTCAACCAACAAGTTGAAAAATGGGTTCCCGTGGGATTAGCCATATTTGTGCTGGTGAAGGATCCAAAATTCCCAATAAATATCTACAATTAAAAGAAACATTTAATATCATGGGGCCATTGAAATTATTATAGGATTATTTGTTGTCTCAATTTATTACTTATAACTAGAACATGGAGATCTAAATTCCAAGATGTATGGTTTTATTATCTACCCAGTGAATATATGGAATCAATCAACTATTAGAAATAGATGAATCCAACCAAATATTTTTAATATACACTCTGAATTCAAACTCTTCCCATATTGGTCACTTCTTTTTAGGATGAATACTGATGATAGTGGTTACATATTCGAGTTGTGTTGAAATATGATGGATTTAAGAGATAACATACTAGAAGCTTAAGTTGACTTTGAGATCATCTATGAGGCTTAGAATCCCTATAAAAAAAATTAGTTTTTATAACTTCAATGGAAATAATTTTAACTTATAATGAATTTTATGTAGAATAAGAACCCTATGATGTTGCAATAGGTCTAGGTTATTATGGGTAAGGTGATACACATTTCATAAAAAGCATCCTTCAAAGAATTCATTTGTTGGGATATTTTTTAGTTACACCCACTTCTAGATATAATCATATCATTTGGGAATATTATAAAAGTGTTTCACTAGGGTCACCTCTAATTACACTATATTTAGAGGGTGATGGGAAACTAGGATGACTTACAAAAGGCACACAATGGATGTGGTGACTAAGTCATAAATCTATTTTAAATCTTGGAATTATTTAAATCCAAGGGTTGAGATGGTACATCAATAAACTCTCCCAAGGGAGTTTATCTAGTGGTGAAAACATGAGGCCCTAACTATTGTAAAAATAGCTAAAAAACCACACAGGTAAAACGATCCCATGTTTTCTTCCATAAAAATAAGAATCCAACTGATGAACCATTTTTGAGAAATATATCCACAGGGCCTTGGGTTTTGGATGCATAATATTACCACCACCAGTATCGATGATTTGTCGGGATCACTATAGAGTGGTTGTTTCATTCCTCAAATTAGGAATGTGAAGGCTCCCTAGATTTTGATTTTTGATACTAACTCCACTGAAGTAGAGAAGCACATATGGGAATTTTATATGCTTATATGGTCCACAATTTAAGGGTCCCACTAACCTTTGTGTACAACATATAAAATAATGTGTAATAATTGAGGGGGTATATAACCTATCTCAACACTAGTAATGTATCATTTCATTTATCTATAAGTTTTATTATTAATCCATTAGGCTTTGTTTCATTTTACCTAGTAGTTTTTTTTGTTTTATAAATTAATATATTATGTGTAGGATATGGGATTAGCATTAGTAACAACTGAATCCCCTAAATATATTAGTGGGGAATCATTGGAGTAATAGACATAAAAAATATTCTTATAGAAAAGTGGAAGGTAAAATGTATCCCAAACAAAAAATGATGTGGATGGGGGAGAAGGAAGGTTTTTTATCCCTTCAACAACATCAATTCAACATGTGACAAGTTCTAATCATCCCTTATCAAAAATAAAATTTCATAAAAATGAAAATCATTTTTAGGAATATTCTAACCAATTAGACATGTTAGTTCTCATATAAATTTTTTCCTTCTTTCATATGTCTATGTATATATATACACTCATGCATATCCAAGTGATAACATCATGGTTCACTAACTATAATATCTATCTATTTTAAATGGTTTGTGGTAAATATCAGGGATTCCAATGGGGGTAACCTGAGTAAGGTTCAAGTCAAAACAATCAAGACATGTTTTCCCACTGTAGAGTGAGAATTGGAAATATAAGGAGAACTAGTAGAGGCTATTTCATCCAACCCTCATTTTAGAGGGTGAGATGGTTTATATATGATGAAAAAACACATTTGAGATTTTTATAACTCATATTTAGCTCAATTTTTTCTTTTTAGTATGAAACCTTATGTTTCTCGAGTCATTGAACACAATGGAAGATCTCATGGAAGCCATTTACAACACTTTTACTCCAAAAAATCATAAAGAAGTTTGTAAAGATTCAGATCTTTCAAAGGCTGCATATGAACCTCTTCTTATTGACACACCCCACTCAAAGTTCTCTTATCACCATACCGTGGAGGCAATTGTCATAGATGGTTTTAAAGGCTCAGTGGATGGTCATGAAATGATGGGGAATATGAATACCAATATATTTCCCACTGATGAGAATACATAAACAACTAATGATCTTATTCCTACTGATTGTGGATGATTATTATAGGATATGTTTAGGTGGATCTTCCAAATTGGATGATTCACACCATGAGTGTTGACATGGTAATTGAAAAGGTTGAGTATCATAATTTTTCTCAATTGAATTTTGGTATTATTTTAATAACATATATATTTATGTCTCTCACAAAATTACCACCACGAGTAGGAGTTACTACCATGAAAACACCAATATTAGTATCCATAATTCGGAGGATATACATAATTATATTTTACACAAGATACTTTGTTATATAATATGTTCTTTATTCTATGAGTGAAACCAATAAGGATTTGGAAACTCTTGAATACTATCGGACTGCTCACTAATGTTCTTGTGGTAGTAAAATTAATTTAATTTTTGGTACTCCCTAGGATGATATGAATTTTAAGAATCACCAAATTTAGCAGTAATTCATACTTATTGGTGGTGTAATATTCAACATCCATGATATCTATGTTTTTGGGAAAACAATTTTTTAAGATCAGGAGAAAGGTGGAACAACCGAATGGTTTCTTAAATAGGCATAATAGAATATACAATTCTCCAAACATTGAACTGAAACACTTCAAAAAGAATCCCAATATTCTATAATTGATTTATAGAAATAATTTATTCCAAATTATGTGGTCACCTTGGTGAACCATATCCAATGGAATAATTATTCCATTAAGGGAATGCTAGTGAGGCACCAAAATCCCTATGAGAATGCCTCAGTTGAGAAACAAAAGGCTACTTATAAGGTGGAAGTAATTTCTTCTATTGTGGAGTTTAATCTTTTTAATATGGATTATTTTCATTATATCATCATGTAATCCCTACAATCCATTTTTGATCTCTGATCCTCTATTAAATTTCTTTTGTAATTGGTTATTACTGATGACGTGGGACTCCAATTTGTGGATGTTTTTTTCTTTTTTGCACTGAATTAAATAAGACAATTCTTTCACTTATTCCCCATCATTATTATTTTTTAATTATATTTTTATCATAAATTTAAAAAAAAATATTAAGTTCAAGAATTTGATGTTGACATAATGTTAATCCTTTTAAACAACGAATTGGAACAAAAAAAATCAATCATGTTCCCAAACACTTGAGTTGGAAACAATATCTTCCTTGCTACAAATCATATATGGGTATAGAAAAAATATATCACCATCTTACACTACAATTTTTCTATTTTTATATGAAGTAGTAGAATAATATATGTGATGGTAATCACAAATGGGAAATTTTGGAAGAGAATTCTAATGTTCAAGTGGGTTCAAGTACCTCAAAATTAATTTTTGATAATATTTAAAAAAAAATATCCCAACCAAAGTGTAAGAAATGAAATAGTAATTTAGCTTTAGTCTAGACCGATGGGAATAGTGACTCTAGATCAACTTCTTGTAGGATTATATATTAAAGCCTATAAGATTTTTGTCTCTTTTTATCATCAAAATTTTTACCTATGCCTCATAATGGGGAGAATTAGTGGGATGAGACTTCAGTTTTTATTGGGCTACATGTTATGAGTTTTAAACCTATCATGTTTTGTGTATTTTTCATTTAATAATATTTATTTTTACAAGATTAAAATCTATACATGTCTAGTGAGAAAATAATTGACTTAATATCCAAATTCCATTTATGGGTTTTCATCTTGAGATGTTTTGTGTGTTTAACATTATTTGTTTAATTCCTTTTGATTCAAACATTTGTAGATAGAGGATAAGGTCATGAATCTTTGAACAAAAATGTTGATTGTAAGGTTGTAAAATATTTTCCAAAAAAGAGGCAATTCATGTATCACTGAAAGGGTAGCACACAACATTAATCAAGGGACCACGTCTAACACGATCTACCCCAGGGGTTTTGTACATAGTTTGAAAGTCATTATATATAGACCATCATGTTAAGGGGATGTGGAATCCATCAAACCAAATGGGGATATAAGGTTAAAATTCCTCCAACATATTTTGAACAAGAAATGGTTATAATGAAAATATAAACTTAGTGTTTTTGGTCTAGGAGTAGAGATATAGGATAAGTATACATGGGATGAACTCTGAGCATATTTCAATGAAAGGTTTCAATTTTTTTTTGTGAGTGAATAAGATTATTAGAGTACCTTCTCCATAGGATTATAACTTACCACTATTTTGAAGGATATATTAGGGGTTCTTATATATTTTCATTTGAGGGGAATTCATGAATATCCAAACATAGGTGTCTCTTTGAGTCAAATACTGGAAATACTAATATCGATGGATGATTTTTTGAAATCGAAGACACTCAAGGTGAAAAATATGGCATATGAAATGGAGATTTCTAGACAAGTTAGTGGAGGTATTCTAGTCTTAATCATATCATGCCTAATAAAATACAGTCCTTTGGAAATGATTAATAATGGATGATGGTTTCTGGAGGCCCAAACACATGTTTTTCAAGTATAAAAAGTTTTTTACCCTAGTGTGGGATACTCTATGTAATACACTCCCACATATATCAATATATCATGTTTTATAGTTGAGGAATATGGAATTTGTTACTCTTACAAATTTTTGGTCATGTTGGATGAACTATATTCCATACAGTTTAATGTCATGCAACAAGGAATCATATTCCATGTAGATTAATTTCATATGATAAGGACTATATTTTGATGTATTCTAGTTTCATATGATAAAGAATTATATTTCATGAACATTAACATAATTTCCAAAAAAACATATGTATTTGTCTTACTGCTGAACCTATGATGGGAAACCTGGTGAGAATAAAGGGGTCTAAACACTTGGAAAATGTGGGGTGTTTTGATTATGATTCATGGATTTGATTAGGACAAAAAATCCTGACATCACTATATATTTTGTGATAATAGTAATGAATGGACACACTGTTCATGATGTAATTTCCCCAAATAGATGTATCTCAAATATAAGGGAAATTGAATTTTTTTATAGGGATTTAAAATTGAGCCTAAAATGAGAGATCCTTGTGTAACTATTTTTTATATGAAAACAAGAATCAATCCAATGCTAGTTTCTTGATATGTATAGGTATCCGAGTCTTTTGGGAAGGACTACAAAAGGAGGAATAGTAGTACAACACCAAGATGATGAGTTTTTTCTTAGTTCATGTTCATGGAAAAATACACACTGGAATATCCAATGTAGATCTATCTCTTATATAAAAGAGGAATTCATTTTGGTTGATGAAATTTTTAGCAACGCTTAGGATGAGGTATCCAAGAGTCACTATGTATCTTATAATAATGTGAATAAATCCACATGTATTTATTGATGTGTGGAGGGGATTTTTTTCTAAACATAGATCAATTCTATAAAATTTCATACTTGGATTTAACTATTGTATAAGAGAATGAACTTTATAACAAGACATCCGTGATGCTTTAAGAATCCATATATGGTAGATTTATATTGTACAATTTAACTACATATGATTAGAAAATAACTACCTTCCTTTTTAATATGTTTTACATCAATAATACTAATCAGATAGATTAAATAGGTATTCTAAAATCAAATGACTTATTCTTGGTCTGGGATAATAGATATGAATGGGAGATCATCCGTGTTTCATAAGAGTGCATGAAAGGGGGATAAATTTGAATTACATGGGAATTTTCATTGCATATTTTTTATTTTAAAGATGGAATTTATAAAATATTTCATTTTTTCCTTATCATAGGATAATTATATTTCTAAGCCAAACAACATGAAACACTACATTAATTTGGATCTTGTGTAAAGGATAAATTTATGCATGTTAAGATGCTCGAATAAATTTAAGATGTTGAGAAGTATATAAAACGACATGTAATTTAATTCCATGCAACTAGGATGATTTCACATATTTTAACATTATGTGATAATGAAAAAAATTCTACATTGTTTAATATCATTATCCTAAGACTAGGGTGTTCCCAAATAGGGTGATTGGTGTGTGTGTATGGGGGGGGGGGATTTTCACTAGTCCAGGTTATATGAGAGAAGTTCATTAGAACATTTTTCCAAGTATAAATGTATTTGTATTAGAAAATACCATGGATGGGTCTTGTATAGGTGATCCTAGAGATCACTAAATATTTTGAAAAAACATATATAAAAAAACATGTTGTTACTGAAGAATATCTATACATATTTTTCTCATATGCATTGGAAGAAGGGATTTTCCGGGGTATTAGTACGTGAAAAATAACTCTACACCAATGGGTCCTATATTGATCAAACTCATTCTAAGGTGAGGGGTATTTTCATGTTTTGGTTTCACACATCCAAATGGATTAAGACTATAAGAAGGTACCATTGTAATGAAATTGTTTTTATAGTAGTTAAATTTTAGTTAATCCTAAGGTAAATATCTTGGGAATCATTATGTAACCTGTGGGAGTAGAAATCAAGCCCCATAATGTTCTTGAGGGTAACACGACATGATTCAATTTATAAAGGGATAATATTCTCTAGAATGACAATGATGGTCACACAATTTAACATCATATGGTTTGGATGATATCCGCTAGTAGAGAATCATGTTAGTATGAAAATGTCATGAAAATTTACATTATAAGACAAGAACATGATGCTTTTCAGTTTAAAGTCTTGCATCTAGGTTTTTGACGATACAATTTAACATCTTTTAGTAAAGATAGTGGAGGAAATTTTATATATATTTTTTTATTTAAGCTCCAAATATGTATTTTAGTTTTATGTATTGTGACTAGGATGTCATGTTATGGGAAAAATGATAACTACGGATGGTAAAGTAGGTCTTAAGCACTGAGCTTCTCAAAAGATAAAAGAAATCATCTCATGCTTGTCATAGAAGGTATTAAAATCTCATCACGTGAGGAAACATAATATCATCACATATAAAATCTTATTATTTTTGTAGAAGGTAAGACTGTAGATTAATGTATTATGTTGTGTAATTTTTCTTATAGTTTTTCATTGTGTTAGTAATAATAATTTAATTAACATAAAAATTATGCAATATACCTTTTTATTAACCTTTTATTGGTAGGAGGTGTTATGCACTCACCATCCATATTGATTGATATGTAAAATCCATTATAATTTGACTAATGTAGACCATATGGTTGTTCCCACATTGTTTAATGTTTTTATGGATTCCTCATAATTATTATCAGGGTTTTGAGAGTTAAAAACAAATCCCCTTTGATAAATAATTGGAGTGAAATTTTCTCATTCAAGGATTTCACAATCCAATTATAATGGATTTCTATATTGAGTAGTGTTCCCAACCATTTCACATCTAGACATTCAAACTCATTAAGTAACTTATAGGATTTTTCATGGTCTAATTGATGATATCATACAATAATATAGAGGGATAGTAGTTTAACATTGATGGGTAACACCACCTCTATCCTCTGTGTATGGAAATATGAGGTCTCTTGTATGGATGTATGAGTTTTGGTTCGATATACACATAAGGCATGAATGTTTTTTTCCAACAAGTAATTATTTCAATTTTTCACCATCTTATATAGGATATTTGATAGATTCTTTTTAAATGCCAATGTATATCAATTTACTAATTCATGGTAGTGGTATGAGTGGTTGTAAAAGATATTATATTCCTGATACAAACTTTTCAACTGAGAAAAATATAAATTAGTTTCATTTTCTATCAATATTTTGTGTGGTAGACCAATTATAGTGGTGGTGTTAGATGTCATGAATTCAATGATTTTTTTCTTAAATTATTTTAGGGGTATATCCTCAATTATTTAGAAGACATATTGGTGGAAGTAAGGCTAAATCTGATCTACCTAAATATTTCTACAGGATGTGACACCATGAGTTCCATTTACCATATAGAAATTGGGAACAATTAGTTTTTTATTGATTATTTTTGAATTTATTTGAAAATAATTGAAAGTATTTGTAAATTTTATGTATTATTGTAACATCATTGGCTAGAAATAGATATGTTTTCTAATTTTTTTTGTGAGAGCTTGATCCTAGATTGTGGACTGTCATAGAATCATGCAAGAAGTTCCTATATAATGATAATGATTTCTCCTCCTTCAATTAATTTGAGTATAAATTCATCAAAACCTCATATATAGGGGACTTTGGGTTTATTTAGGCCATACTAAAGGATAAAGTTTTCTATCTAGTGTAAGAACTATCCCTTCTTGGATTATCCTTATAGAAGGATTACACTTTTGAGATAGTTCATTATTGGTGAATGACATCCCACAAAAGTGTTAATTGAGGAGTATATCAGATCATCCTATGATAGGGAAGTGTTTATGTAAATAATTTCCTCTATTCCATTGATGAATAATGGGGATACCTAATTATGGTGTGTGATACTGACAACTATCTCATATTTTTTTTGGATCAGATAAAGAGGTGGTCATATTATCTAATGCATCCACATGGTTATTTCATGAAAATGAGATATGGATCAGTATTGTCTTGAATGGTAATCTTACCACCAACCCCCATACATAATCAAGGACAGGGGCTATATATTCCTTTACAATGTAATATTCACCTTTTGTATCTTTAATTACCAACTTTGAATCACCCTTAACATTCAAAATGGATACCTAAATCTATAAGAAAACTCTGAACCATTAATAACATCTTAACACTATTCATCATTATTAGTGAAACCTTTCCGATAGTAAAAAAGAACAAGGTAGAACTAAATTGGCTAGGGAGATAAATACTTTCCCCATACCAATACTATTGAGATTCATATTTTCCAATAATTTTCTATTTGGACATCCAGAGGAACCACCAAAGTATATCTCTAATGTTTATAGAGTGTCAGGGATTGAGAAATCCTAATCACGTGATGTCTCAATATTCACCAAGATGATTTATGGGGTAGGGTGTGCTATCAAAAAATTATTTAATTCATATCCTTTTATTGACTTTTGTGAAAATAACTATATATAAAACTGCTACAGGATAAGAACCCATCGATTCATTCTTCCACCTAACATTTTATGGCTGATGATGTATGTGATTGGATAAATGTGAGAGGCCAAGTGGACCTCATGGTTCTGTGAGTAGGGATTATACTTTTTTACTAAAAAAATAAATATGAGGTAGTTCTTATCAATGTCATAATATGAAGTCTTAGTATCTTTTAATTTTCCACTGAGGTAGTAAAGTATTTTGTTTACTTTGATTACATCATAATTCTATGCAAGAAGAGTACTGCATGATTACTCCATGGTGGAAATATAAACAATATCTAGTTTATCTTCTACTATTAGAATTATAAATTGTGTATGTATTAGATATTTATTATTAATTTAAAGTATTGAAGACTATATTTTTTCACTAGATAGGTGACTTCAATATGCATAATATTTGTTAAGGGTAGGAACTTAATAGAATAGTTGGTTATGAAATTACCAATTAAAGGGAAGCATCCTTGAATAACCCTAAATCTTTGATAATTCAAGGAATATGAATTTCAAGGATCACCCTGGACTTCATAGGGTAAAAATTGATGTTATAGTGGTATACCATAAATTAGATGAATTTTCGTGACATTACCTTGAAAACACATTTTATGGATTTCTTCATTAAGATGTACTACAATATTTAAAAAAAATATTATGATTGGTATGATGATAACAACATATCTCAAATTTGACCACCATATTTTTAACATAAAATTTAGTGATCTTCCCTAGAAGTGGATTGAATATGTGGTGCATGAAACTTTGGATTGTGGTGAATTATTTTAAAACATAATTTCATGATTTTATAGTAGAATACCCCTTAGGGAGATTTTAATTTGGTGTATTTTTAATCATTGGGGACTACACTAATCTTGTTGTACCTTGAGTACCTATCTATGAATGAGAGGGATTCAAATTATATAATCATTTTGATCAGGAGTTCAATAATTAGAAATGTGAAAACATACATCCAAATATTCTGATTGAGATCCATAAAATAAATGGAAACCCTGATATTTCCATTATTTTCATAATGGGAATGATGTTGGTGAGCTAATTCAGGAATTTAAATTCCTTGATAAAGCTGTATTTAATGGCCCTATCAACTTTTGCTTCGACCTTAGCTGTATGAGATCAATGCTTTCTTCTAGATTCCTATGTAAAACAATGATAATATTCTACCAGGACAATACGGTGGGTGACCACATAAGGTTACAGATAAGAAATTTCTATATATTTATTAGAGAAAATTTCACAGTTTCATTTCAAAAATGAGGTAAACTTTTTCTACTCCTTAAGAGTTATGGAATCACTAATAAATGTTGGTCACATGTACTACTGTATTCCCTAGATTTATTTCTTTGAGACCATTTATCAAGGTAGAGACATCATCCTCAAATTCTATGGATGAATCAATGAGGTCATATTCTTCCACTTCTTTTATATTAATTTCACTAGATGTGAGATTTATGGTGACATTTTAATTTCTTAAGAGTTATGATGATATCTCACTATGTAATGTAGAGGTTTTTGTAGAGACCTCCACATCAAGGGAGTCATAAATAATTTTCCCCCTTCACCTCACTATCATAGGGTGTAGAGGCTATGCTGCATCTTGATATTAAGAGAATAAAGTTATAAACTTTTTAGATATTTATTATTAGGATGAAACATATTTTGGTCCCACACATGATTATTTTAAATAATACATCAAATTTGATAAATTATAGAGGTGAACCTTCATATAGAGAATTGTTATTTTTACCAGAAATCGAACTTTCTTTCATCAGGAAATGATCTGCTTTCATATATGATGTCATGAAGACTTATATAATTCAAATCTTGTTAAATATACATATCTAGAATGATTACTTCAACACGATTGAATGGAAATATATAATCCTCATTAGGATCATTCAATGTGTTAGTAGAATCCATTTCCAAGCCTTGGAGGGAGGTAATCCAAGTATCATTTATTATAATTGGATTGTTCCCAACCCTTTTGTAGAGCTGAAAATCTATATATTGGGATTCATGAGACTCAATGGGAGAATTAAAACCATACGACAATCATAATTTTTTGTTGAAAGAATATATGAGGAACTGATAGTGTGTTGAAGGAAATAACTCATAAAGATGAATACATAGATATGTACTAATGAATGTCCATGACATTAGAGTAAGAGACAATGTCCCCAAAATGGGTTCTAATATTGATTCATATAGGATGTTTCTACTTTATCTTATCATATCCTTGTATCCTCAAATTGGAGGGAGAAAGATTCAGTCTCACTATATCCCAAGCATCAAAAGGTTTTCACTAGTATGGGGTTGGTCCCAGAGTTGTTATCAATGTGGGTCCAATAAAAATCAATACTGTCTTGATTATAAAAAAAGTGAAAGGGTTTGATGTTTAAATTTACACCAATGTATTTGGATTACTCTATTAAAGAGGTCACCATGTGACTCTCCATGGGATCTATTTCTCCATCGTAGACCTCAACTTCTACTATCTCATCCTTGATCACATACGTGATAAATAAGGACATAATGAGTTATTCCTAGAGATCATTTGAAAGGTGAAGTGTGTATAATATTGAGAGAATTTTCAGGATAGAATATAGTTGTTTCATGTTATCTTACATTTAGTCTAGGGGCCTTCACTTTCATCCAGGAGGATGAAACCTGGTTTGAGGCTTTGTGGTTGATGAAATCAGTGTTAATGACCTCATTATCTAAAAAAATATTTGGGGGATGTTTGCTATTTATTGATTAGATTGAGTTGATCTTTTCATAGTTTGATAATGACCAGATTGGGGTGCATTTTACAACCATTCAACTAATTTCATGGGAATGTACCAGGATATGGATGACTCAAGAGTGTATTAGTTCTCCTATTAAGCTTTGTAAAATTCTTCTATCTATTTTTCTTGAACACATATTGACTCATCAAATACATGGTTGAGATGTAATGATTCTGATCATTATTTATGGTGACACCTTCTTCCTCAACCTCTTTAGCATCTTTTTCACCATCTCTAATTTTGGTTTGGGTATTTAGGTTTATATGTAAATTTTTTATCAAATAATGGGTATAACGGGTCCACCAAGTGAAAGTCAGTAAATGATCCATATAACTACTGTTCATCTAAATATTCTTCCCTTTTTTATGGAATTTCCTATCATTATATTGCATGGGGTAAGAAGTATTGATGACTCTATACTGGATTAGGCCCTGGTAAGAGTTCTATATCCTATAAATTTCCTTTTTTGAATTGAATATGATAAATATCAAAATATTATAATGTTGTAGTGTATGATTTAGCTATTATATAGAAAATTAGGATGTAACTGGATGGTTCATCAAATCCATAAGGATCACATGTGATCAGTTGATTTATTTTCTTATCTTGATATCATTTAACATCCTTAGGTTATTAATCAATAATTTTTACATTATCATTCTTTAATTGGAAAAATAGAAAAAACTAACGATACCAATACCGAGGTTTTTCCCAAATTGACATACCTAGAATCCACCATCCATTGAAGGATTTAATTTATGGAAAATCAATCTTGGATGTTATGTCAAAAAATAATATTAAATAAGAAGTATTCTAGATGGTTAGTGAGACTAAAATTGAAGGGTTTCATGGGATTTCATAACTTGAGTAAGGTATTATCTATCACTACAATGAATCATCATAGAACTTTATCCTTTAAAAAATATTATTATTTTGATCCTCAAATGCAGGACACTTATAATCCATTCTCTCATCTTTATAGGGACATTTCTGTTGTTTCTTCCATTTAGGGGGAGGTTACATATGATGATGTATGAGATTAAAGGTCATGACTATTTTTTATACCAATTTGAGTGTAATAGTCACTTTTTATGCTTTATTAGTCATATTTCCTTAATATCTTTGTGTTTTCATATATTTTGTCCTCATGAATAGAATATCATATTCTATAATTTTGGGAAAACTTCCATATATCTGAATCCACCGAGATATTTTACTGAGATTAGTGGTGTTTTAACTCATTATAGGTATTCTCTAGATTGATCTCTAGTCGATTTGCTTACAAAAGTTTCATATTTATGGTGTTGTTCACAACCATCCAAATGTAAATGAAGTCTGAAATCATTTATATCTTATACTATTTTAAATTTTAGAGATCATATACTATTGTATTTATCAACATTGAACTAAACTAATATAGGAATTTCTGAAGGTGTTCTTCCCAATCAGTGATGGATCTAGGTGGAAAGCTGCTTCCTTAGATAAATAATGACCATTCAAGTTTTTGTATGAATCATATGATCATGGTTTCCTCTTTCTACTCTAGTGTTCCTAGCATGGGGATATATCAAGATAAAAAATTCGAGAGGTGTTGTTCTTCGTCACTAGTTCCATTAAATTCCAGAAAGGATAGATTTCAGAATTTGGGAGGATAAGGAGTTTCATCCACCCACCCAGGGTACAAATTCATTTCAAGTTTCACTATTTCCCATTATCATTATATTTCATCCCATAAGTTAGTTTTAGACTTGATGTAGTAAAGTTGTTATAAATAGATAGTTGGATGAATAGATGCTCAAGTAGAAGAGATGGGTGGGGTATCATATGATCGAACCACACATGTCATCTATTAATTCCTAAAATGATCTGGTCAGGTGTAGTTCTACAAATATTTCACTGATTTATTCCCTAGAGGAAGTAATTCTTGGTGTTTATTGACTTTCAATCTTAGGTAGACTAGCTAACTAGATCTTGATCCTACCTTAGAGTTGAAAATTACTAAAAAAGAAATGATTTTAGACTTAATATTGAGTTGTTTTAGTATTTCTAAATATACCTCATATTGAGTCGTCCTTTTCTCAATAATGATATTTTTAGTCTGCTCTTGTGGTGGGTCAGATATGGCCCGAACCCTCCCCTTTACTTTGGAAGAATCTATTTAATTCGGTAGTAATTAAACATTTAAGGGATCCCCTAGATTCTTATCATATCTTTGGTACAAGGTATGAACACCCTCTTCGAATGTTTTAGTATGGATCCTAATTGGGAAGTAGATTCATTATGATGATATTTTGTTTCTATATTATGTTATTAATCCTCCATAGGGGTTATGTTGAAGACATTTACTAATACATAATATCCCACATGAATCCTATCTTCATATGAAGGTTAAGGACATATATCTTGCTTGGATAATTTTTCTGGGGATAGAAAATACTATTACATTGTATAAATCATCTTGATGGACGATTTTTTCTTATGACCTCTGAAGAGTTTCACAATTCCTCTTGAGTTATCTCTCGGAAGTGATATATAGAGGGATATGCTGATGGAATCTGAAATAATCTACAGTTAAAAAAGCTACATGGAGATAGAATATTAAAATTTGGAAGGGAATATGAGGGATTTCCATATGAATATTCTCTATGTCAAGAGAAGACTGACCAACTTGATAATGGAGGGGTGATGGTGTAAATTCACCCACCCCCATGGGATAGGGTTTCCTTTCCTATTTTATTATTATGTCCTAACTTCAATGGGGTTTTATGTTATGAGGGGTGGTTTTGGTGGTAAAAAAGATGAAAATAATCCCACCCATTCATGTATGGGATGCTCCCATGTTTCCCTTATGATATTTCAGGATTTCATCTAAACATTATCCGGGTCAAAGTCTTGTTCTAGGAATGAACTGCCAGCTTCCAATAACTACTCAATAGTTGATGTTTTTTCCATACATAGATGTGAAGCATGCTCTATCTTTTTTGAATTATGGTGTATAAAATTTTCATTTTCCCGCTCATTTCATGTACCCTGTTTTTTAGGTCTACATGTACAGGGATTATAATAAAGGTACCAGTTTGTGTGAGTATGACTTGAGCATGAGATTGTCATTGGGTGATGCAATTTCACAATATTTTCCTGGGAGGACTATAATAGAAAAGTGGAAGAGTGAAATTATCCACTCCATGTTCACAACATGTTCTAATATATACTTTATTATGGGTATACATGATTAGACGATGTAAATCTATGAAGATAGTAAGGAAATACGGATATATGTCTCCAAAATATCATCCTCGTTTTGTAATCCATGTAGATGAAAGGACAAAAAAATCAATGTGATGGTATATTTCCCAAAAATCTTACTGATTTTGGTGTACTCTTAAAAATAAATATCTATACCATTTAAATTTCTATTACACATATATAGATTCATATAAGGAAAAATGTTTTCATTCTTTTGTTAATGATTTTATAATGTCATACTCAAGAGTTCCCATGGGCCAAAAGATAACTATCATGTTGTTTTATACTAGTTTCATTTCTAATGATCATATCATTATCACCATATATGGAAATATATTCCTACACCAAAATTGAGTGATTTGTTTCCCAAGCATCCTCTTCGATGAGAGTGAAATTGTTTAACATCTCATCCATTTCATTGAGGGACAAAAAATCTAAAGGTGGAATGAATAATGACCATTGTGTTATATTATCCTTTGGTAAACGCATGGTATCACCAGTTATTGATGATTTACCTAATATCAAGAGCCTTTAACTTATAATAATCTATTAATAAGAGTTCATCTTAACAATATCATTGATATGGGGAGGTCCTTCATATCATAGAGATATGTCTCTTTAAGGAGGACCTTCGTAGTGGATGAAATGGGGATGATATCCATAGTTGGAACTTCCTAACGCAATGTAAAGTTTAGTTCCTTATTTATTATTTATTATCCATACATTAAGAGTATTTTAATGTCACACATAATTATAAGAGTTTGTGTGATCTATTTTTATATTGTCATAAGAATAACCTTCATGACAGGTGTTCTAGGGAGTACCTATAAAATTGTTTATTGCAACGCCATGGGGAGGACCTTTGTAATAATATATGATTCCATTTTTTGGATGATGAGTTAATATATTATAGTGTTTCTATAAAAAGATTATTTAAATTCTCCTAAACAAAATAATTAGTCAGGGCAGGGATATGAGCCCACTCTAGAGTTATATATCGTACTCGATGAGATCTCATTCTAGACATTCTTTATCAAGCAGTGATGTCGGACATTATATAAAGTGGAATTTATAGATAGAAACCTTGATAGTAAATTACAATGTTTATTCCATAATATTAATATGAGTTTAATGAGTATAGGAATGGATATAATCCCACCCTTTACTTTTGAATAAAATATGTAGGTTGGTTTCCTTAGAGTGGGAAAGAGTATGAGCTTTCCTTTTGGGTTAAACCCATATTTTTTGCTTTCTCTCCTTGGATGGAGGGGGAGTTGAGATATATTATTTATCCTATGTAAGTTAAAATATATATTGATGAGTTTAAATTTTTTTGGTTTGAACATAAACCTTATAGGAATTGGTTTTCAGAATGTGCTTATAAAATTCAGTTGAAACAGTAATATGAGGACACTCCTGATCATTGATCTTCATCGGAGTACTTTGAAAATCCTTCCAAATAGAAGTGGGAATATGTTCCAACTCTAGGGTATCTTATGTAATTTAATTATTAGACACTTTTATATTTTCAGGGTCAAGAATATGAAAATTTACTTTGTTAGCCACAAAAATATTCCTACAAATTAGCTATAGTACTGCTTTTGCAACTAGAATACACTAAAATATCTAAATGGTGTGGGTATAAAAATGATTATACAAACTATATTACCTTCAAGATTTTATTACATGTTTCCATGGTAGGAATAGAATTATTGAACCATTCCACAGTGAGATCCGAGATATAATCCCGACCCAATGATTCATTTATGGTCAAGATATGCCAACATGTTTAAGATGATATAGTGAGAATATGAACCTACCCTTGGATGCATGACAGGATATTCTGTCTTATTCCTTCATATGATTCCAAGGTATGTCGGTTGAATTAGTAATCTTGATAAGGGATATAAGTCTATTATTTGGAATCATCCACAGTATATTAATGGATTTTTTTCAATGGTAATGTGGATATAATTCTGCTCCTAGAGATATTGGATGATCATCCATGGTGAGATCTCCTAGGTGCCTAGTCCTGGGTGACTAGAGGCGATACCTCATGGGTGGTGTCCTTAGTAGTTTATAAAGGAATGTGGTATGGGTGTTGTTATTAGTGACATAAACCAATAGGATCCCTCTTAGGTGACTTTTTAGCTAGAGTGATGTCATTTTTAGAATCCCCTTCTATATTCCTAGGATTTATAAGGTACTCATTATCACACTTCAGGAAGGGGCTTTCTAAGAGGTTCATAGTGGTCAGAGGAGGCACTAATTGTTTTGGGGTTATATTCTATTAAATTGGTGACCAATATGGAATGAAGATAAATAGGATATCCTGTTGATTCTATAAAGTTGGGATAACACTATAGAGGTGGTACTCCCTCCGGAGCACATTCATGAAATTCCCCTAAAGACATTGTGTGGGAGAGAGTATTTTTTGGTCATGGGGGCTATACATTGGGAAACAAACATGGTGTTACACTATCACATAAATGTTTCCATTGATTTTATTGAAGGGGATCTGGTTAATGGTGTGTTTTGATAGAATAATAAACAAGTAAAAGGAACCCCTATAAGTGTAGTATCACAAGAAAAATCATGTTTGATCGATTTCGTTCACGAGATAAAATCGCAACCCAGTTATATTTTTTTCTTATAGGATTAAAATTGGGTTGAAAATTCAATTTCCAATTTATAATCTGAATTATCCCTCATCTATGATGGTTCAATGTGAAATTTTTTGTGGGACTCATTTCTAAAAGAATAAAATCACTAAGGTTTCTTTTATTCATTAGAATACATTTTAGATAAGAGGATCTTAGGATGGTCTCATATCACAATTTTGGGGAATTATTTCACACTATAGTACTCTCCTATAAACTTAATATGTTTTAATAAATCCTTCTGAAATCCCAATATAGGACTTGTTTCCCAAATTGAAAAAATGGATCAAAATATTTCATCCATTTGAACATTGTTATGATTTATTGGTTATCTATCATTATGTTACATTATAATGGCGTGTAATATAGTATTTTATAGTTTAAATCCACACATATGGGAACTTTGGTGTTTATTTACATATAATTAGGTTGTTATGTTGTTTTCATTTTCCCTATGGAAGGGTAATCCTATTTATCTCTATGAATAGAATTAGAACCCACATAGATCAGTGACACTTAAAATGGAACATCATACCTTTTAATTTCATGGGAAAAGGACCTAATCCAAGTAATTTGGAGTCATGAAGATTATATTTCCATACATAAGGTTCCTAGAAATAGGTAGTGTAATAATTATACCTTAACAACCCTTTATGATTTTTTTTGAAAAGGAATATGGTTTAATAAGGATGGATTTTGTTCACAAGGAGTTTGGCCCCATGAAAAATGTGGTTTGACCAGAAAGTAAACATATATACCATTTATTAGTTCATAAGGAATATATAACAAATAATAATGATGATTATCCATATTGAAAATAAATTATCAAAAGTTTGACCTAATTAAAAAAGAGTGTTTTGAATGATGGGTTTGAAACTCAAAAAATCATCCTATGTATCCTATTAAAATTGGAATAAAATACCATTTAGTTTATGTAAAATAGTTTAATCATCATATGATAGTTCTATACTATGAATTTTATCATTATATAGTATAGTTGTGGTGTATTAATTTAATTTTGTGTGACTAGGATGTTGATTGATGCATCAATCATGCTAATATAGTGATCAGTCAAAATATTTAAACTCATTGGATTCACGATTTTAGTGATAAATAAGTGATAAAAAATATTATTCATAATGTTTTGAAGGAATATGTCCCTCCAAAGAGATTATCATGAAATAAATGTACTTGTGAAGATATGTTGGGGATTATTCATTGTGGAATCCCATTCTTGGATATTATATCACCACGAGTGGAGAAGGAATCCACAATTGAGCAGGAATCTAGGATGTACACCTAGACAGATTCCCATATTATCATGTTATGTTGATTGGAATTATATGTAAACCATGCATCAGAGATGGTTTGGTTTAGACCTGGATCATCTAATTTGAACTATATGAACCATGAGAGATCCTCTCAGTGTTTAGATAACCAATTCACTAATTATCTAGGTAATTCAATATCATTATTTCAGGAGGGTCTTATTTGTATTGAATCAAATATCTTGATATTCTTTTAATTAGGGGAATATGTGAATAAAGGGGTGTATGCCAATCTGTATTCCATTATCATGCGGATCTTGTGATTTTTATGGGGACCTTGTTATGTGGATATTAGGATAGAATACCCAGACAAGGGTATATTCTTCCACTAAAGATATAGTGTCCATGATACTAAAACATATGAGAAAGATATGTTTCTTTGATGAAGTGGGATACCTTTGGTTAAGGGTCACCAATGCTAGATACCCCAGGAAATGGAAATCTAATGTGGGGTGCCATGGGAGAAGGGTCACCCAAGTTGGTACCATGAGTGAAGGGTTTCCCAAGTGGGATGCATAAGGAAAATGGTCCACCAAATTGGGATACATTAAGAAAAGGATATCCCAAGTGGGATTCCATAGGTAAAAGGTAACACAACTATGGTACCTCAAATAAAAGGTCTCCTAAGTAGAGTTCCTCAGGTGAAGATTCTCTCAAGTGGGATATATTAGGAAAAGGATCACCCAAGTGGGGTACCTCAGCTAAAGGGTATCCCAAGTGGGGTGCCTTAGTAGAAGGATCTCCCAAGTGGAGTGCCTATGGTGAAGGGTTACCCAAGAAGGGTACCTTAGGAAATGGGTTTCCCATGTGTGGTTCTTCAAGTAAAGTATCACCCATGTTTGGTTCCTTGAGAAAAGGGTCTCCCAATGGTGTTACCTCATGTAAAGGATGAACGAAGTGGGTACCTTGAGCAAAGGGTCACCCCTGTAGGATGCGTCAGGTGAATCATTACTCTAGTTGGGTTCCTCTAGTTAAGGGTCACCAAAGTGGTTTACCCTAGGAGAAGGGTATCCCAAATGGGGTGCCTTAGATGAAGGTTCACTCAAGTGGGATACCTGAGCATGGTTTTTCCATGGTGATCAATGGGTAAAATGGTTACCATTGAGTAAATAATGTTCTTGTATTGTGATTGATTTGTCTACTTCACCCAAGTATAGAGAGATTAATTAAAATATGGTCTTTCATAATGTTTTTATCCTTTATATTACTCAATTACCAATCCATTATATTAATTCCCATAGGTTTAAATTTCAATAGGGTTCCTAAATGGGATTATATAGGACTAAGTTAAGGTATCTTAGAGTGTCATAGTCTCTTTAAGGATGTGGGAATCTTATTCTCATGTGGATGTACATGTGTTCTATTTAATGGAAAAAGTTTATACTTGGTAACATGATGTCTATACACTATGATTGTGCATGCAGAAGGATTGATCATATGAACCTAGTCATTAATGAAAAAGAAAAGATATCTTGGGATAAATAACTTGGAATCATTTCAAGTCCACTAGGTGAAGTGATCATGACACATCCAAAGGACTTTGGGTTAAATAGTGGGTCTTCTCTTATGGGATTTTCATCGTTTTCATCCTTAAATATTTTTCTCTTAAAGGGATATCCAACATACATTATAAGATTGTCCTGAATAAATTAATTTGGTGTAAGTATTATTATGTGAGTATTGTAATCATGTTGTAATTATACAAGAATTGTATATAAATATTCCATTTTCATCTCCCTTGTTATCTTACTCATAATGGTGATTTAATAATAATTTTTGAGTTATTGATCACTTCCTTATTTTTTCAGGTAATGACATTCCATGTTAATGATATATTTTCCTTGAAGAATCATTTTTTATTAATATAACTATTTTTGTACCATTCTATGTTAACTTTTTGTTAAAGTAATCATTATAAAGTCATTATAGATATATTTGGTAAGTTATTATATGAAATTATTCAGAGGATGTGGTTGGTGGTGGAAGAGTATGGTTGAGGAAAAGATATATTAGGATAATTTGTGATGGGAGTTAGTGTCTATCTTCTAAAACCTTACTTTCTAGAACATGTGTACTTATTTCTTGATGTAACTAGAAAAATTATTAAGGTTTATGGAATTAATAACACTAGAACATAATGTATTGTACTTATTTTTTTTATGACTTCATGATCTGGATTGAGTAGTTTTTTTATTTATTGATGTTTTGTGTTTCTACTTATATCATGATCATTCTATAATAAATTCTAGAATATAAAACCCTTATTGTGTTTCAAAACTAAAACATGAATCTATTTTAATGGTGAAGTATATATTTTGTTAATGAATATGTATATTTCCTTATATAATGTAATGATATCTACGATATTGATAATATTTTTGAGATATGCTTTAACCTTATTTTGTTCATAAAGAGCTGGTTAGAGATTATGGAAGATTCGACGTAGTAACCCAAAAGATTTAGCTTCTTCGAAGAATCATGAAATTTTTAAGAAGGATATTACTGTACTCAAAGATATAAGATTATAATAATAATATTAAATAAAACCATTAAAATAAATATTAATTCCTTGGGTAATTAATATCAGGTAAAAAGATGTAGATTTTGTGGTGATGCTTTACAGTTAGTGTATAGATCCATGAATTTGTTTTGAGCCACTAAGAGTGCCTTGAGACTGTGTAATTATTTTTCTCCATTTGTTTATGATCAATCATTTTTAGTATGAGTATAATAAGGATGTTATGTCACTCATCCTTTAGTGGCTAGTTCAATATAGTTTGAGAATTTATATTTGTCATAGGTTGGTAAGATAACCCCTTTTAAAAAACCTATAAGTGACATTTATGGTGATTTTAAGATCCCTTAAAAAATGTTATGTGAATTTAATTGTGTTAAAATAAATGAAATCACTCCATACCAGTATTAGTAAGTAGTAATCAAAATTTGTTAAAATTATTTTTTGTTTCCCCCCTTACTAGAATTAGTAATCTATGGTTTAAAAGTTGTTAAAGGGTTTTTTTCAAAAAAACGTGAAGGTTATCAAAGGGATTGTGACCTAGTTAAAAGGGGTATTTTTTTGAAATTAGTCTATTGAAGAGAAAAGGTAGTTAAAAAGTTAAATTATGATTCAAGATAGTTTAAACTATCATTATTTTCTTTTTTTTAATCACCCTACAGTTTCTAGGTTCCTATTTAGAGGTATTTCAAAAGGTAGTATGATTTTTATAAGTTGTCTAATTGAAAGTTAGTTAGAGTCAAAACCTAACCTTTTCATAGAGGGTGTTGGTAGTATTACCATTTTCATGAGAGGAATCTACCCTTGGATGTTTTTATTTGGGGTATTATTATTTTAGTTTAGGTTTGGATTCTTAAAGATGAGAATAATTTGAGAGGTATTCAATAGGAAGACATGGGTTTCCCTATTCATTACCTAGGTTAGACTATCATAACTATAGGTTTTATTTTGATTCACAAGGACAAGAATTGTTTGAGATGTATCAAATATAAGTGCTAGGAATTTCTTAAACCCCTTAATTTGTTTTTATTTTTTAAATTATTATAAGTGTCTAGGGTTTATGTGGTATTTTAGGGGGATAAGGGTTGATTTTAAGATATGAATTTTTCTATAATAGAAACACTACATCATAATCGTGTTCTTTATGTCATGGTTGGTTGGTTGAACCATGATTCCTTTGGTTTTGGAGTGAGTGGTGTTTTCCATCATGATGACCTGAGAATTATGAAATGAACATTTGGTTATTAGTTGTTTATTTGGAAATGTTCATAGTTACTCTTATACTAGAAGCCACAATGTACTACTATAATCTTATATTTAAATTTTGTGGATAAGTAATTGAATATTATGCATATGTAAGAACTATCTATAAGCTAAGATAAAGAACCTTACATTTTCCATTTTCCATGACAATGATTCTTATATATTTCCCTTGATGACACTTACTTATTTTCCTTTCCATGGAAATTACATTTACATATTACCCTTTTTTAAGAAATGACTATCATATATCATCATTGATAACTCTTACATACTTTCTTTGTCATAGGGATGCCCCTTACATATCATCCTTGGGGGATCTTACATATTCCCTTTATCATCAAGACAATCCCTACTCATCACACTTTATCATAGGGATAACCTTCATATATCACAATGAACCATTCCTTTTCCAAATTTTCAATGCATAAGATTATTCATGGAAATATGTATGATTTATACTTTGATACATAAAAGTAACTATGAAACATATTGAATAAATTAGAAAATTTTAGAATCCACCTATAATAAGCAAGAGTAAAATCATTATATGTAAAAGTAATGTGCTGATATGGCCGAGTAATTTCCCCATATATAATCGTAAATACATTTTATATTTTCTATTTGGGTGAAATCATATTTTATGATTTATACTAAAATTATCAATCATGAAACCTAAAAATTTTATAATTTTTTTAAGTAATGAAAATTAAATTAACCTCAGTATTTTTATTATAGGAGTTTTGGGTTTTCAAATGATTTGATGTGGTGATAACTAAAAGCACCATGAATTTCCTCAACCATATCTCTATGATTTTCTCCTCATCCAAATAAAATTTTAAATTGGTAAGTTATGTTTTAATGAAGAGAATTATATGATTCCATGCCTATAAATATTTTTATAAATTTATGGTTACCATATGATCTTATTTCTTCATTAAATGTTAATATTATTATTGGAAGAGTTTCAATAATGATCATTTTGGAGTTGTTGGTTTTATATATAAATTCATGAACTATGTTTTTAATAGCTTTTCATAGACCCATTGGTGATTAGTTATTGTTCTCTCAATGTGGACTTCTTGAGTATCATTGAGGTAAAGGATTTCTAATCCTATCTTATATATTATTTCATATATTTTGCTTTATATAATGTGAAACCTTCTATATCACATTATTGAACCTAGAAACATTAATTATTTTACCCATTAAATCCAATCACGCTAAATCTATTCAATTGTTATACTAATTTAAATGATTGATTGGAATCTAAATCATATTAAAAATTAAAACCTATCATTGAACACTGTAACACCTAACTTCTTTTACCACTTTCACCATCCTCCACTTTTCTAGACTGAATAAATTATCTGTAGCACTGTATGTTTATAAATTCACCTTATGCTATATGGAGGTATTTTGGTTTAAGGGTAGGAGTTTATCTTTAATTTCTTATGTTGTATTATCATACTCTTCTCTCAAGATTTGTATTTTTTTGGTATTGGGTAATAGGATGTTGTGTGCTTCTTATTCTTTTATTCCTCGCATTCATAGTTTTACCATACCTTTATTATCATAGTTCATTTTTTATTTATTTTAATTAATAATATATAATAATTATGTATTTATACCATAAAATTACAATGGTAATATATATATATATATATAATTATAATAATATGTGTTATCCTAGGAGAAATGGGTTGTATTTTGGGAAAAAATTAAAGAATAGAAATATGGAATGATGATGATGTGTACAGAAAGATTACATGTTAGTTGAATTATTCGATATTTTTTTCATTATTTATTACGTATTGAATATATATTTCGACATGAAATTGATTATATCATGATGAATCATATGAGTATATGATATTAGGTTATGCTTATAATGTTATGTTTATTATATATTTCAATGGAAGGTATGGTGAAGATTGAAATGAAAATTAAATATAGAATTAGATATAATATTAGAAGAAGGTAATAAATAATTAGTATTGATTAATGAGAGTATTATTAAATGTGGTGTAATTTAGGCTCCTATAGATTCTTGAATATAGTTTTAGTTGAGCAGGATAATTTTATTATTAAGGAGTTTCATATCGGGATATAATTAATATATTTGGTATAATTAGGGTTATAGATCCTTTATTTTATTCCAAAAAGGTTATTTTATCTAAGATTTATTTTTAATATTTAGGTGATATTAGGTTTTTGGTTGTTAGTATCTTGAGAGCAGTTACTTTACTTCAATTAATTTTCCACCCTAGTAAGTTTTCTTTGGGTTTGGCGTCAGATAATGATAATTTAGAGCTAAGGAGAGTGGTTATATGTTTTTCATTTAAGTAGTTCTACTAGTTGGGTTTAATATTATTTTTTTGGGAAGCCATTAAGGGCTTGTATGTATTTTATTTTTAATGAATTCGGAAATTCTTAGTGATGAGAGTCATGTGAGATTATTTTGTTTGACAAGAGTTGGGTTACTAGTAGTAATTGGTAGTGGTGTCTTAGGAAGGTGATGTGCGGGGTTTTGAGGATGGTTTACATTCATTTCATAGTTAAAAATATTTAAATAGTTATTTTTAAGTAACTAAATAATTAGAAGAAATATAGTATTTGGACAATTGATTGGTAAGCTAAATAATTGGATCAATTATTATAACTATTCAAGATAATGATATCCTATATTATGTAGTGATAATTTTTCAATCATGAAATGATGTGTCTAATTTATTAGATATTTTATTATTGTTATTCGTATGATAGTTTGTGATGTTTCATTGGTTATTATTGTATGATCTTTCCTTGTTGATTTATTTATTTTACAACTATATATTTATTTATATGCTTTTCTATATTCTTATGATATTGTACATGTAGGATGTAATGCCTTCAAATTATGTGTATGTAACATGATCTAAAAGGGCTTAAGGTATAATGAATCTATAAATGGGATATAATGGATCAAGTTTTTCACATGTATAATACTTATGGGTTTTAATGGATTATGGTTATGACATGAATATATATATATATATATATACATGGGATAAAATGGATCAAGGTAAAATGAATGTAAATGTGTGCTTATATATACTGGTTTTAATGATGTAATATTATGAAACATGAAATATTTTATAGGATATAATAGATTATGGTTTTGACATTTACACATTTACTTGGGCTATAGTTTATTAAAGTTATGTAATATATTTTTTCCTTGATAAACCATAGTTAAAATATGAATTAATAAGGTGATGATGTGATGATTTACCGATTGTTGGGATGTGGTTGTAGTTGTGGTGATGTGATAATATGAGAATAGTTGTGATACAATTATGGATGTGGTGATGTGGTGAAACAATAGTGACATGGTATCTATGGTTATGTGGTAGTTTATTTATTTTGAATATAAATGAAACAATATTGATGATATGTTGGGTCAATTATGATAGGAGAACGAGTGGTGATTTTCTTTTAGACCAACCCACTTTTCATACATGATTTTAGAAACTTGGTATCACCTTTATTTGTTTAAAATAATGGAATATTGATATAATATGATAATTGTTGGTAATGTAGTCAAAGGTGATAGTTCTTTTATTTTATAACTTTGGATGCCCACCAAATGTGAATCAAAAAATTTAAAAGGTACGAAATAACCAATACATGGGTATTATTTTCCCTAAAAAACAATCGAAGAGAAGGTGGATAGAACTCATGGATCATGTAACCTTATAAAATATATGTGATTTCATGGAATTCTGAAGGTCATGTGAATGGTCATGCGCAACACATAACCTACCTAGAGATATCACAAATCCCCATTTGACAAGAGATCCTTGTTCTTGTATAGGTTTATCATCCAATCTTTAATTATGTGACAGATTCTAGATGGTCTTGCTAAGTCACATGGCTTATCAACTAGAGAACACCTGATAAACCACTCAAAAATACATGTAAAATAAGGAGAAAAATATCCAATAGTTAGGAGTCTTTTTTAGTCATAAAACATCCTACGATGCACCCATGTGGTTTGAAAGACACCGAGGAAGCCCTAGAGATATGTCCCCCTTATCATGAAAAATACATCTTGAATATCACCCTCATCATGTGAAGGTTTTCATACATGTCTAGGTGGTTCTATACTACCCTCAAACTCAAACTCCAAATACAAATATATTGTCTTGTATATGATAATGCTAAGGAATCACTATAATAAATTTTGTTGGTCATGTGAAACATCATCAATAGAGAGGGTGGATGTCTTTGGAAACACTCATACAAATTAATGAGATCCCTAGCCCTTGTAAAATGAGTAAGGAAATAAATGAATACATTATGTGAGGTTATTATCAAGGGAATATATGTTGATGTTATGCAAATGGGTTCATATGTCCTAGGTGATAACCATTGATCGTGTAGGGCCCCCTCGATAGGCCATCGTGATTCTTCAAAATCCCTTCAGCATGATGGACTTATCTACTGAAGTCCCTACTGGAAATCCAACTATGTCTAACAAAATATATTGGAAAAGGCATCTTAGATCATTTGAAATTATTTTAAATTGAATCTTGATCTAGATAAGGCCATTAGAAATATCGTTCTAACCTTGTAAAATCTCCCAATGATTTCAAAATATTTAGGAAATACACCTTTAAATATCCAAAATACAATAAAATGGTTTTTGAAGGGGTGATATTGTGGTCACTAAAAATTATTCGATGCCTCATGGATGACCTATGGTAGGACCTCACAAAATGCGTGACACCAAATCCCTCAACCGACTCCAGCATGGATCTGCGAGATATATTCCACACAATAAAATGTAAAATTAGGATGATTATTCCTATAAATCCCTCATCCAATAATGAAAAAAATGCATCCTTAGATCTATGTATTGGCACGCCCAATAATATAAGAAGACTTCTCGTAGTGACTAACCATATAATCACAATGTCTTGTGTCATGTAATGATATTGAGAATGGACTAAGAGAATCACAAGGCATGTATTGTCTCTTTACATGATCACTTGATATCACCTTAAGGACTTTTGGCATGTCAGGAAAGTATGTGAAGCACACCCCATATATATACTGATTCCAGAAAGAAGTAAACAATATTACAATGGGTCACGAACCAGCCCAGGTACCCTGGTAACCCAATAATTGAGCTGGCCCCAACATAGCTTTATGGGCGTTCCAGATCCCCACGGGTTAGCGACTATCACCTGGCATCATACAACATAAAAGTGGGAACTATTTTTTCACAAGAATGCAGAAGAAAAAGAAAACAAAGCAGTATGAATAACAAAAGAAACTCCACTAGGAGTGACGTACCAGAATCCAACATGGAATAAAAAACCCCAAAGTACTACAACCTAAGTACTAAAATGGGAAAAACATCCCCAAGGTCCATAAGGACAAAACTCACCAAGACAAATCTCAATAGCTTGATCGACCTCCAATAGACCTCTTCCCTTTGCTCGAACCTGGAAGAAAAAAGTCTACAAACACCTGAAGGAAAAATTAGGGTGTGAGTTTAATCCTAGTATGATACCAAAAAAAATTCCATAAGAGTTTAAAAATATAGATTATCCCTAGGAAAGAATTCAATTTTAAAATAAACGAGTTTTCCAATTCAAAATCATATTTAAACAAAACATGCTACACAATTTCAAAATGATGGAAAAATACATTTAGAAAGGGCTTTAAAATAAAGGAATATTTCTCAAACAATGGATTAAATAAAACATTTATATAAAATAGATTATATAAATTCAGAATCTATCTAAATAAGTTCAACATCATTTCCATGCATTTATATATCAAATATAAATAAACAAGAAAGAATCATGGTCATGTGCCAAAACCTACAATAGTATTTAACAACAATAGGATTCCAAAATCATTATGTGAACTTATCAAAATGTGTATACATGCGTCCCTAATACACTAGACAAAGGAGACTTGTCACCAACCCATTGGGGATTTAAACCACCACAAGTATGTTTTAGAACACCATCGTAGCGTAGAGTGTATCCAAATAACTCACTAACTACCTAAGGATTGCATGCTCTATTACATGATTGGTGAACTATTTTAAGACTGCTTAAAAATAAGATAAATCCTATTATTCCATTTGAAAAGTTTCAATTTCTTTCCATTTTAAACCAAAACATGTTTTATACAAAAACATGCATTTTCATAAGATAAAACCAAGGGGTTTCTATCAAATCATTTTAAACCATTTTCACTAGTTTGAAATCCATTAAAAACCAATTCCATTCTCACACAATTTTTTTCAAAAATTTAATTCAACAATTTAATTGAAATCATTTACATCAAATTCACAATTTAAATCCACAAATTTAAATAAACACACCCAGTTTAAGGGAATTCGGTGTTTTCCTAATTTTTCTGCAAAAACCATTTCAAATATCTCAATTCACTAGAATCGAGTTATTATCAATTTAATTGAAATCATATTTTAGAAATTGAATTTAAATCAATAATTGAAATAAATCAAGCAATAAAAGGATAGTCAATTTGGATAATAAGAAAAAAACCACCTACCTCGAGGTCATTGATTTCTTTCGAAACGATAATCCACCCAGTAAGGTTCAATACACCTCCTCATGAAATTTTTATCATAAGAGTCAACACACCAATGCCAGATGCTCGTCAAGGGTTCCTAAAACCAAAACATCCATTTTATTTCACAAGGAAGTAAAATATTACATGTGATTACATTTTATATCTCCTAGATAATCTCTGGATTGTCGTTTTATGTTAATGCATGCAATCTCATAAAATATCTCTAAGAATATTTATAAACATCATTTGATAATTATATCCCCCTATTTTATTACTTAAAGAAGTAAAATATTACATGAGATTACATTTCTCTCTCCGGGATAATTTTCCAATTATGAATTAAAATATTACATGCGATAATATTATTTTACCTCCAGTGGATAATTATTAAATTATCATTTTGATTATCACATGTGATGATAGTTCCAATATCCTTGATAATATTCCAAATTATCATTTTATGTTGATGAATATATTCAAAATATTATCCTCAGAATAATTACAAACCGAATTTGATATTATAATATCATTAAAATAAAATGATAACACATGTGGTAGTCCTTTATAATTATTCATACATAATTTAAATAATTATCCTTTGATAAATTATTCTAATAATTATCATCTGACAATCTCATGATTATGTCATGAATATTCATTGTAATTATTATTTGATAATTATTTATAATTATCCATTCAACAAAAAGAGAAAATTATTCTTTCAACAATTATCCCATGGTAATTTCAATAATCCATGTCACATGATAATTACCTTATTATTATATATTAATAATTTTTTCATAATTATTTACAATAAGATGTGTAATTTTCCTTTAATAATTCAAAACAATTATTGTATGCCCATTTTATAAATTATCGTTAGATAAAACCATGTGATTATCTTTTATAATTATTTTAGTAATTAACTTTTGATAATACACATAATTAATTATTTAAAATAACCCATTTAAAATATGGAAAAGTAGATTAATTAAAACCTTACAGACTTAGAAACAAAAGTCTGATTTAGATTCTTATTGTCGATTCGAGTCCAATGAAACAAACTGTGTGTAATTTCGATCAATAACATAGAAGTTATTAAAATTAGAATATTAGTAGAAAATAAGTAAATAAAATAAAAACATAACCTGGATATCAATGTTTCATAAAACCTCAAACAAAAATATAGAAGGCGAATCCATGATGTGGTTCAGTAGAGAGTTGATTGATCATGCTGAAGAAGGTTTTGGGGTTTCTTAGACTCAAAGAGATCTATCCAGGGTGAAAGACAATTGTGTTGGTTATGTGTAACCTCATACGCATATTCATACCCTTAACCAAATCCCAAATCTCAATCTCCCATTTCATCAATCGTTTTAACTGAAACTTAACTATGAAGTCTTTAATATTACCCCATTAAGGCTTTGCAAATTTTAAACGGATCAAAACAGTTCGATTTGGGGGTTTTTGGATTCAACGTGGTGAATTAATGGTGGTTTTATGAGTTATGTACAGAGAATATGAATAGTGTTAGGTTTTATTAATTTAATTGAATTAAAAAAATTTGTTATTTAACATAAATATTAAATAACCCCAAACATCTATTTCACATTAAAGTTATACCATTTCTAGGGTAAGTAACTCGTTTCGGACCCAACGGTGCTCTCAAATTTCTCATAAGATGCACCATTTGAGATATGCTAATGATTTATTAATTAAAAATCGAAATTAATATTTAATTAAAATAAAATGTGTTATTTTTTCAAGAGAAGAATCCAAATGCCCGGTGCTTAAAATGTGTATACCCAGTCTAGGGTAACCCCTCATTCCATTCCCATCGGTGGTCTCAGATTTCCCATACGATGCACTGTTTGAGAGATATTTAATTATTTTTAAAAAATAATATATTAAATATTATTTAATAACTTTATCTCGAGTTTGAGACATCCTAATCTATGGTTCCATTGAATGTTATACCCATCCTAGGGCAAACACGATATTTCAGACATAATAGTGCTCTCAGATTTCTCAAACGATGCATCATTTTGGAGTTATTTAAATATTTTGAATAAAAAGTGCACACTTAATAAATTCTATTTAATAATTTTATTCTGTCTTCGATGAGATTTTGCGGGCCTCGAAAACTCATACTTAATTAGTGTTTAACTCAAAAAATATTTAATTGAGTATTATGGAGTGTTAATTGAGCATTTTACCATTACAAAATGTGCTTAACAAAAACATAACATTTCACGGGAAAACCATATTTTCCATTTAACATAACAAATTAATAATTTTAAACAATAGGATTTTGGAATACCCAAAAATAGTACCGAGATGTTACAACCTCCCCACCATAAGAACTTCTATCCCTAGAAAGCGTATAAAGAAGGCTCCTCTTCAAAAAGGCAAGACTATTGTTCTATCATCAGTGCCCTCCCTCTCACATCTTCTGAGAATTAGAACCATGCTTATATATCATTCGGACCAGAGGTATCGTCCTTCCACTAAGTACCTTGGTCTCAGAATCAACAACCACGACTGGTCGTTCATTAATAGATAAAACAGGTTCTACTTTAAGATCAATCCATATCGGAACATGAGATAGGTCAGATAAATTCTTTTGAAGTAGAGATACATGAAACCCATTATGTATCAACGTTAGTTCTAGTGGTAGTGCTAAATGGTAAACAATTTCCCACCAAATCAACAACCTCAAAAGATCCCACAAAATAAGGAGAAAACTACCCTTTCCTCCCAAGCCATCGATGACCCAACCGAGGTAAAAACATCAAGAATACATTCTCACCAAAACTGCTGTGTCAAGTCATAGAATGTCTAAGTTCTCTCTGGGTGCACAACCCATTGGAAATTATTGAAATCCCCCATTAATTCCTTCCTTGTCACTAACTGTGCAACATAACCGTTCTGATAATATAGAAAACCATTTTTGGAGAATGACCACTGGGTACTAGTCTCCCAAACATAAAGAGAGTATCTAATGCTTATATAATTCATTAACAAACTTTTATTCCTAATGAATCATCTCAAGTAGATAATATTTCAGATATCTAGTAGCTTTCAGGGAGAAGAGAACCCACACCACCCAAGGTGACACACTTGGGTGAATAAAGGATTTATGAAGAAGATCATCCAATAAGTTCATTGATTCTTTTAGTTCAGTTAGAGCCATTCGGTAAGAGGTAAAATAAATTAGTTGAGTACCGGGAATCAAGTCAATGGAAAACTCATCCTCTCTTACTAGTAGTAAACCAGAAAAATCAGAATGAAACATGATTGGAAACTCGACAACAAATGAAGGGAGAACAATACTCCAAATTAGAAGAAAACACTAATATTACCTTCCCCAACTATGGATAAGGAAGTATGGTTGTACTCATCCTTGGTTCCCATTCTCCTTTAAATACAAGATATACAACACTAGGTTTGGCAAGTTAGATCGATTGAAGATAAAAACCAATCCAAGATTTATTGGCAACGATCCAATCCACCCTGGATATTATGTCAAGAGATTTCATGTCATGTACCAAAAAAAATCAAGCAAGTTTGACATATTATAGAGAGAAGACACAAGAATGACTTTGGAGACCCTAATCTCTCATCATGGAAAGGGGTGTAGTAATATCTTTTGCACAAGATAAAAGATCTATAAAAGGATTAAGAAGATTAGTAGTATGGGTTGAAATAAATGAGTGAGAGACACTGGTATCAAAAAGACTAGTCACTAATGACAAACCTATAGTAAATGTACCACTCACGGTCCCAGGACCAGTATCTTCTTCTTATGGGGAATCTTCCACTATGTGAAGAAGCTTTATTCCAGATTTATATGGCTATAACTCTTTTGTACGTGAAGCATTTAATTTCCCCATAGTTTTTGATGGTGTTTATGATCTTATACTATTATGTGGAGTAAAAAATTTATGCCAAAACTTTTGGAAGTTCCCTAAACATATGCAAGAGCCACAGTTCTGTCGGCCAGCTCAAGCATGAAAAAATTCACAGCCTTGACCAACACCATTGACTCTTGATAGAAGTGGTTAGTGAAAATAACCTTAAAGTACTTCCACTATAATCCTCCAGGTTTTTTTTTGTCATCACTATCATATCCCCCCTCTCTTACTTGGTCCCTCCAACACGAAGGTGGAACACTTAACCATGATCTCGCCAGGTGTCTCCAAGAACTCAAATATATGTTCTATCCTTCCCAACCATTCCTAAAAATGTTGAGGATCCGTGGATAAATTAAAAACTAGTGGTTTAAGGTGAAATAAATATTGAGAAAAATTTCAAAGAGCACCCCAAGTTCCACAACTAGAGCTTGAATGGGGACCAGAGGTGGTGCCTATCCTAGATCTTGGACAATGCGCACAAAAACCTCAACTAGGATTGGTTACACTGGAGGATTCACTCACTGATATTCAGTAGTATCCCATTCCTAGATCCAATTCACATGTATTCTGATTTACAAAATGTTATACAATATAAAAAAACAATAAGGAAGACATTAGATAGTGCCCATACATTGCAATGAGGGAAACATGCTCTCGATTGGTAGAACATACATTATTTGGATTTAACCCTATCCAAATAGAAAATTGGAAAATACTTGAACTAATCCACAAGACGCCTTTATCTAACCACCCCTGGTGACTGAAGGCTCATTGTGGTGAGAGCTGGCCAGTCACTCAATCGAAACTACCTCCTATTCCCTGACAAGAATACTCAAATTCATACCGTCATCAAGGAAAGATTATTAACCTTCCTATAATACCATTTTGTAATCAACAATCCCAGGTACCCTAGTAACCTGATAATTGATCCAGCCCTGACATAGCCTGAGGGGCACTCCCGATCCCCATGGGTCGACAAATACTACCTGTAATTGTACAAGATCCAATTGGGAACAATTTTTCCACAAGAATGCGGAAGAAAAATTATACAAACCAGTATTCATAACAAAAGAAATTCCACTGGGAGTGATGTACCAAAATACAACATGGCATAAAAAACCCAAAGTACTACAACCCAAGTACTAAAATGCAAAAAACATCCCCAAGGTCCCTAAGGTCACAACTCACCAAGACCAAATCTCAATAGCTGGTTTGTGACACACTAAATCTATATAAATAAGTTATTCAATAAAAGGATATAAAAAGACTAAAAAGTGTATAATACTTAGGAGAAGGAAATATACACTAATACTCATGTGCTTTGCATGAACAACCCATTTAATGTGAAAATATTAGTGAAAGTCACCCAAATAATGAGACAATCCCTTGAAATTCTTATCAAATTATATGATGTCCCCAAGATATGTCAAAGTAAGTAGAAAAAACACATAATATACCACCAAGTATCATTAAACCCTCTAGGATCACCATCCAGACCATGATATGTCCTCTATATATGTCCCCAAGATCATGAGGTGACACCAGTGCATGTATACTGGGTCTTGAGATGGCACCAGGGTATGTACATTGGCTATTGAAATGTCCTCCATAACAGATAATTAGAACTGACGACACTATCAAATCATGCTAGTCATCTTTCATGATCACACCATGACATGTCATCCAGACCATGTGACACCCACTGAGAATGTCATCCAAGATCATGTGATGTCCTCTAATACAAGTCAACCAGGACTTGCACTTTTCCTAGGATAAGTCAACCTTGGTAATACTATGTCTTCAAGGCATGCCATCCAGATTACACAACATCCCCCCAAAAATCCAATTGGATCATTCGATTGTATTTGTTATTTTCTGTGATACAATAAGACATGTCCATAAATCCACTCACATGTCAAGTATACAGTTAACACATGTCAGGAAGATAATCAATATGGTTAGGTAGACACTCGGGCCAAGTCAAGAGAGATACCTAGGATATGATAACTTTATCATGCCTCCATACAAGGGTAGAATCAATGTGCAAGCCCTAATCAGGGAAATTATATGACTACCTACATAAAAGGGAAATAACCGTTTATAATCCCCAATTAACCAAACTATGGTGACTCTAATTATTTCAATAAAATGGATATGTAGGATTCCTTACGAAGTGCTGATCTCAAACGAGATTCCACTTTGGTTTAATTCCACCCATGCATCTGACATTTCAACCATCTAGAAACAATCATTCCCATGGGATGATCATTCTACCCCATCCACCATTGGTCTGAGAACCCTAAATAAACAATGAGAAATCTGATTCCTTCAATTACCAGGATACATAGGAATCCTTTTTAAGTCCAGAACTACATATTAAAAATCCAAAGGGTTTTCCTAGTACATAAGTCCCAAATCCAGATATAGTGAGGTTGATTACATTATATCTGTTTTTTCTCACACCAAATATGAATCTCATGGGACTGGAGAGTTGTAATTATCATATCATTCGCATCATTAATCTGTACCAGCCATGGAAACCTAACTGTGTAAGATCCAATTAATAGAATGATATGACAACCACATACAAGGGTATTCACATAAGGGACAGTATCAAGGGAATGATTGAACTATGATGACTCTGATCCCTTCCATAATTCGGATACATAAGATGTATCCCTGAGACTCAAGCTAAAATACCAAGTTCCAATGGGCATGCATGTATATCCTTTCCTCATGATGTTAAACATTATGGTTTGAACAAACAATGTGTTTTTTGATTCTTGATATAAATAGGATATGTAGGATACCTTGTAATAGATCAATATCATTCTTGACATATTAATCACCTCCATAAATGGAAGAAAATTATAAAGTTACTGGAAATTTGGCTTCAACATATAAGAAGTTACCCATTAATGTAAATGGATGCATAACCTCAGATACATATAGGTGAATCTGGAAAAAAGATCCCACTTCACATATTAAAGGGTTTAACATATGTTCATTCTATTAGGGTAATCAGTACAATATCAAGATTAGGAAGATATTATATAATATATATTAAATATATAAGAGAGTCTCAGAGTAGGAAACAGTTCACCTAAAATAACTGTGATGATCCCGACCTACCATTCTATTGACCAGTATGAGTTCCCAAGTGTCATTGGGTCTGAAACCCCAACTGACTGCCTACCTTTGGAAATTAGTTCTATTCCCAGTTCTAGATGTTGGAACTTTTGGGAGTTTCTCTAAAATATAAGAATGAATGATGAATTTGTCATGAATGATTATACACACATCAAACCGTTACAATCAAACCATTAAAAAAATTCATCCCAATATTATCATGATGAAAAAATGAAGAACTTAACATGAAATCATCTAAATTAGGTGTATCTTTAACACGATAAATGGTAAAGACCTTACAATAATTATCAGGCCATTTTTTTATAAACACAAGGGTGATCACCATCAATATTCATCACTTTCTCAATGAAAAAATGGTGAACTTGAAATAAATCTCTCAAATAATAGAATGATTGATTTACTATATGTTAGGACATGAAATGAAATGATTCTTAAAGTGGATCCTTAGTAGTTGGGGTTCTTATTAAATAAGTCTATCCTCACTTTGACAAGTCAACCTATGAAGAATGTATGGATTATGAATAAAGTTACAATTGCATTATCCATGAATCTATGACTGAGCACATATCTTGCCTATGATGATGAATTGTTTCGAAACCTTATTCCTTGTTGTGTTTGTGACATAATATACTTCTATCACAAACAAATACTTAATCCGATATGTATTCATCTAGCGTACATTCTAGAAAATCAGTTACAACTGTAAATGTAATGACTCAAATAGTAATAAATATAGTTCCAAATTTTGATTTATTTAAATGTATCATCATGAAATATGGTTATAGAAAATAGATGAAATTATTTTGTTTTATTATATACTAATAGATTTAAAAGACCATTATGAAAAATTATGATTGATAATATAGAAATTGAACAATTATTACATGATTAGTATAAAGATAAGGTTTTAACAAATATAATTTGCATAGACAAAACAAGGGATAGCCACAACTAGAAGGATCATACCATGTGAACACTATTTATCAGATCATCTTTGGGAGATAGGATTTTTAGGCTTTTCCCTTGACCAAGACTGATATAGGACCCAAAAACATAAGCAAGAGAAAAACTGTTTACGAGAGTTTAAGCTCATCGAGATCACGACCGAAACAATGTTCACCAAACCGCCTCATGAAACTCCCACCATATTGCAACTATGCTTTAGGGAGTTTTTTGGTGTATTAAAGGGATATGTAGCCAGACCCTTGTAATATGAATATTTTTTTTACAGATTAATGAATATATTTTTATCCTATTATTGTTACCTTGTAAATGTTTTTTATTTTGATACAATAAAAAACAAATAATTATTTTTTGTTAATATTAAAATTCAAATTAGGAATTTATTTGGATGAATTAATTTATTTTTGAAATAAATTATATTTTTAATAAAATATTATTATTAAATAATTTTTATTAAATATAAATGATCACATAATTTTTAAAAGGCCTCAAAAACTGTTGTCATCAGAAAACCTATAATTTCGTAATAAATGTCAATTTTATTTTAAAAGTGAAAATTAAAATATTTAGAAAATTATTTCGGTAAAAGTAATATTAATTTTGATATAATAATTTCAAAATTATCCAATCGTGAATTTTTCATAATTTCTTGTGATAGTTGAATATTTAGGTAAATATTAAATATCATATAAAAATACACAGTGTTTTATTACATCATAATGACCAAAAAGTGATTTAATAATTACTATAAATGGGATACATGAAAAAATATATGTTTTCTATTTAAAATAATGTTATTAAATATTTATTTTATTTATTTTCAAAATACATTATGAATCCTCCAAAACATTTAATATATTTTAAGGTTTTAAAATTCATTCTTTAAGTGTGTAACAATCCTGCACCTAAGAAAGGGAATTATTTTAATAAGTTCGGAACTTGGGATTTTAAAATAATTATAACGTAACCATTTTTTCTAAAATTTTGGGAAAAACCCATTGTATGGTTTGGGGTTTTGGATATTTCATTATGTAGAGTCCAAAACGAAAATTATAAAGAAATACCTCCGTTCCTATATAACCCCACCTGGATCCCATTGATCATCAATAAAACTCCTTTTATCATGACCATAATATTACATATACTCCCAAGAGTCTTCATAATACACCCCAAAGATCTCAGTAATCCCCTCCCAAACTTTTTAATTCACACACTCAAGTAAGGGTTCCTCACTTTCTTCGCCCCTTTTTAAATTCAAGCACCTTTTTTGAAATTTGTTCTTTTAATTTAAATTGTTTATATTTTAATTCATTTATAATCATCCCATTATGGTCCAATTGATGTTATTTAAATGGGTTATCAATTATACTCCCTCATTTGGACCCTCACTAAGCTGTTATTATAATGAAATTCTGTACGAGATCATCACCTTCCTCTATATGTTTCAATTCAAGCACGTTCCTTGGAATTTTTCTTCTTAATAGAAGTTTTTATTATGTAATTTATTTATAATAATCCATTAATATCAATATTATGTTAACTTAATGAAGGATAATTTACTATATCTCATTTTTACCTTCACCTAAGCTGTTACTATACCAAAATTTCTTAATTGATATCTCTCTTCTCATTTCCATTCAAGAACTCCTTCTATGTTATGTCTGTTAAGTTCAATTTTATTTTGTTTGGATAAGTTCTTAAATATTCCCCTTAATATAAAATTAATTTATAAATTATTACATCCCCCTTTTCACTTAAATTAAACCTCCCATGATCCTTTATCTACACCTGTTACCTTGTTGAAATTTCACAAGGGATCTTTTCCTTTATCATATTTATTCAAGTATAATATTTACCTTATGTATTTTATCTTCATTTAATTATTATGTTATATTTTATCACATATCCCCCTTAATATCCAATTTATGTACAAATTATTAGAGACCCCTTTCTCTCTCATCAAACCTTTTATGAATTTTTATATAACACAATTATGCTACCGAAACATCACTGTCATTTTCCATGCCAAAACAATTGTGTAGTAAATACCATACCCATTTTTATATTGATGATTCTTACATTATGCGCATATATAATATTTATTGGATACATAGATTTATGTATTACACATTCCTATATCTTGGAATAAATTATAATGATAAATGTATCCATGTTGTGTGATCTATGTGGAACACTTAAGAATGATAATGAAATGAATATGATGGGTTCACCCAGATAGAGATCCAATGAATTGGGTAATGTTTAGTATCCTGATACATCACATGGGGATATAAAGTGAACCTGATTCATTTATGGGAATTTGTACACCATGATTTCTTGGTAGGCTTAGCCCTGACCTATGTTTATGATATTGTGTTTTATGTTGTTTCCACATTTCCCAGGTTATGACTATCATGCTATATTAATCTATGTTACTCATGTTCATTTTACCCATTAATATACCTATTATCTAACATGTATTATCTTATTTACGTTATTCCTTATTTATTCCCTTATTGGGATTTATATCTCACCCCTTTCTAATGTATGTCCCCAGGTTATCCCATGCTATTGTAATTTTGAAGGAGTAATTTAAGCATGATAATGAAGTTTTTAATAAAGATGTTGCATTCCATGTTTTATGTTGTTATTTAATGTATATTATTCTCAAATACACTCGACTTCTTGATCACATGGTTCATATTGAGTGTAGTATGTCGTAATAAATCAAGTATTAATGTAAAATATAGAGATTAGTTGTTAATATAACAATCACGGGGCTTTGAATGAGCTCACTTGCACAACATAGTCAATAATAGTTGGAAAATACATTGGGTTGAGAATACTAATGACATTTTATGATCATGAAACTTGAGAACACCCATTATATTCTCCCAATGATAAAACTAATAGGCCCCCATAGTCCAATAAAAGCTGTTGTAAATCTAGTACCACTTGTCACCACCACCAACCACTTCAAGAGGTTATCCTCATAGCACAAAAATCACTACATTAAATATCTAATGAAGGTTTAAAAAGGAGTAAAATAATAATATCTTTTAGTCCAAGGGCCTCTGAGGAGGTCTCCTATCAACCACTACTTCTAGCACCATCCCACTAGTTCACTTCAGTTAGCTGCTGAGGGCATCACCCAACACGCTTCCACCTTTGATCCCAATGCATGAGAAACAAGGAAGACACATCAGGTGAAGAAGGATATAGATAATTGTGAGTGTGATCATATCCCCAACCCCACTAAGAATTGTTACCATCATATTCCAATAGTAACCAATGAGCATGATCATATCCCTACTCACTTGAAACAAGTCTGCACGCATATTCCTGCAGCAGGCAAGGGGGAGGTGAATATCCCTACCTTAGTGCTTGATGTCCATTGGCATATTATAGTGCCCCATGGAGGATATAAGTGGGATAATATTACTTATTAAATTGAATATATATACTAGAAAATAATAGATATATAAAATGTGTAGGCTTACAATTATCCACACAAATTTCTATAGTGTCATTAGATCTTATAAAGTACTAATGAACTCTGCTATAATGTTATGGAACTAGTAAAAATACATGGACATGTGTATCTTCCAATCCATATAGCTAGGGTAGAAAAAGACTCTGATTGATGAATACCAGTGACATACTCCAAGTGAGAATAGAACACACCTTGGGATTGAATCATACTTCTATTGAAGAAGAACAATGACATACTCCAACAACTTAGGATTGGGATCATTTATCCATTTTGGTCAAGGCTCACCAAGTGAGAGTGGAACATGCTTTGGTGTAGGATCAAATTCCTTTTAGTGAATCTACCAAGAATATTTCGACAGATCACTAGGATCTTATCACTAATTCTATATATAAATGAATATATCATCACAATTTTGAGGCTATATAGAAGAAGGCTAATATCCCTTATCCCATTCTAGGGGTCCATCGGAATATCCTAAAAAGGAATGTAAATTCAAACTAGGATCATATTCCAACACCAACCATGGTCACCATGTTATCATGGGAAATTTTAAAGGAATTCTAATATTACTATCAAAAAAGACTGGAGACATACTCTGAAGGCATAAAAATTGTCTCATATCCTTATCCTGATCGAGGTTCAATAAGTGAGGACAGTTCATGCCTTGAGGAATGATCATGTTTCTAATAAAATTAAGAAGATCAGTAGCATATTTCAGCAGCTTTCCAATCCTGAGGTCATATTCCCACAAAACTATATGTTTATTAATAAATTCTAGTATCTAACATACATCAGGCTCATAAACCTACACTATCCCAAAAAGGTTGGTCAACATATTCCAGTGAAGACATAGAATGAGACTCATTTTTCTAATCTACTCAATTCAAGTTTCCTATAGTTTGTTTTAGACACATTCTCAACTCCCCAGTGGTACTTAGAATCTTAAATTGAATAATAAGGTGACCTTTACCATGGTAGTCCTCCTCAGGGAAGTGTAGAGATTTATCATTAGGAATCTACTCTTGATATCCTCTATAGTCATCCTCCCACTGTGATATCTCCCACAGACAAAGAAATAATACCATTACCAAGAAACCTCAATGTGTATAGGATCTAAAAACATAGATTCCTATATATATATATATGTTCTTAAACATCGGGTTAGACCATATATAGTTCCCCATAAAATTACAAAAACACTCCACTTAAATCAGTAAGAGACCCTATGAAGCACATTCTGTCGTCTGACCAAATAGATGCATGTATGTTGGATGAAGAGGAATCTGACATTGAGATATGCAGAGAGTTAGCTAGAAACAACCACCCCATCATGTTCTGGACCCTTTACACTTCAGACTATAAGATCCTAGATGAGCTAAAAAAGGAATTCATGCCTTATCTATGTCAAAAATATGTGGGTAACTCATCAAAGATTGAATCCTAGACATCTCCCTTATAAATGATTCAGGTATCATATTTTGACCATCAATACACTCTATTTTTAGAAGGATATAGATTCATTTTCCACAGCCGAGAACCCAAGAATAGAGGAGCATGAAAAAAACTTATGTAATTTTTATTTTCGCATCATTACAACTCTCCACCAACTAATTTCTAAAGCATCACTAGAGGTACATATCTGAGGATGCATGATATATGGATAATTTCACATCACTATGTCCCCAAAAACATAGAACCCATATGATATGACATCTTGTATTGTAATAGCCTTTTGTGAAATCATAACATAGGGAAACACAAAATCCAGTTCATCAATAAAATAGAATTCCCCCATATCAATGTTGAACAATCATGCTGAATGAAGGGAGATAACATCCCACGTATCATTGAAATTAGACCCTTGAAAAATTGAAAACACATTTCAGCTACGAAGGACAATGTTGTGACCAAATCGACAACTTACCATTGAAACTGACTCCCTTCATGTGCTTCTATTTCACCAAACTCCTGTATGATCCTAGTTTCACCACATCAAATAGGTTATCATAGTAGCTTCCATAGTATTCATTCAAGATAGAACATTGCTATAACAACCTTTCACCCAATTACACATTAATTCATGATTTATTATATAAGATGAAACCAAATAAAACCCAAAATATTGATAAGTATTGTGTATTTGAGAGTTAGGTGAATTACATAACAACATAAAACAAGGAATACATTGTCTTTATTTAAACTTCCTTAACATTTTCATAATATTCCTTCCTACTTAAAACTACATGTGATAACTTGGGGACATACATAAGAAAGGGGTGGGCTATAAAGACCAGTAAGGGAAAAAATGGAATAAAATGAAGGGAATAACTAATTTTATATAATAGTCACATAAATTGGGAATAAAAGGAGTAAGCAAAATTAACAAGAACAATGAGACATGATACAACCTGATAATAAAAAAGGAAACATAGGAAATGTGAAAACAACTTAAAAAACTACCTCATGAACATAGGTCAAGGGTAACTACCAATACACCATGATGGAAAAATTCCCATAAAGGAATCTGGTTTAATACCTATCCCAACATGGATTCTCATTAGACTAAACAATACAAAATTCATTATAGCACTATGTAATTCTAGACAGACAATCCACTTTAATTTCATTCTCAAGCTTAAGTGTTCCACATAGATTAGAAAACATGGATCCAATCAACATCCTATTTTATTTAGTGATCAATGAGTGTGGAATAAATACAGGTATGTCCCATGTAATATAAATATATGTGTATAATGGAGAATTAACTTGATAATAAATGGGTTGGTTATTAACTACACAATTGATTTGGCATGGAAAATCGTGGGGAAATTCCGACAGCATAACAACATCACTTAAAAATTCATAAAATGGGTTAATGAGTGAAAAGGGGTGTGTCATCATTTTTACATCAAATGAGAAGTAATAGGAACATGGAAAGACATATCTTGAAAATATATATTGGAAATGGAAGGAATAATATAATAAATAAACTTTAATAAAGGGGAGAATGGTAGATCCCTTAAGAAATTTTGGCATGATAATGGGTGTAGATAAAGATTTTTGGGAGGGATTAATGAGATTTAAAGGGATATATCATAATTTATTCATCAAATGCAATATAATGGGGATATTTAATAACATTTAAGAATATAAGAAAATAGAAATTAAGTGACCTAACAAAAAATAAGTGCTTGATAAAAATATTAGAGCCGAAGATTCCTTACCATGAGAGCATGACTCCAAATTGTCGGTAAGCGATTCTTTAGATATTTGGGTAACCATGGGTTTAAATATAATAGAGAGGGAAGAGTAAGGACATGATATATGAATTTTGAGTTAAGATAAATGAAATATTGGGTGGGTTTATATATAAAATGAGTGGGTATTTATTTATTATTTCTCAAACTTAGGTTCTGGACTCTATATAATAAAATAAAGAAAACCACAAACCTTGTCCTGGGTTTTCCCCTGGTTTCTACCAAATGGGAGTGGTTTTAATTATTTTATAAGTTAAATGGATTAAATTAATAAAATAACACCCTTTCTAATTTTTATTTGAGTCATACTCTTAAATAAATGATTTTATATCCTTAAAATATATTAATTGGTTCGAAGGACTCACAAATGGTGTATAAAATTAATTAAATAAACATAAAATCAAATTATTTTAAAATAAAAACATAGTTTTTTTGTGGAAAACTTCTATATTATTTATTACATCAATTATGGGTCATTATGATGTCATAATACACACCGCATATTCATACCATATTTAATTTTCACTCGAAAATTTTATTATCTCAGAAAATAATGAAAAATTTTCCATTGGATAATTTTGAAGTTCTGATTCCAAAAATAATTTTCATTTTATATAAATAAATATATAAATTTATTTATATTCGCTTTTAAAATTTGAATTTATATTTATTGAGAAATTATGGGTTTTTTTACAATAACATTTTTTAAACCCTGATAAAAATTAATGTTGACATCATAAAAAAAATACGATCATTTATATTAATAAAAATTATTAATTAAAAATAATTTATTAAAATATTATTAATTTCAAAAATCCATTAATTAATCAAAATAAATTCTTTAATTGAATTTGAATATTAAATAAAAATACTATTTATGTTTTATTATTTCTAAATAAAAAACCAATTATCACTACAGGAAAAAGGGGTTTTTGCGACGGGTTATGTGCGACGGGGATAAATCCTGTCGCGGATAGTCCCATTAGAAACTTATTTGCGATGGGGGCATTTTACCGTCACAAATAACTACTTATTTGTGACGGGAAAATCTCTCCCGTCACCAAAGGTTTGGCGTGCAATGCGCTCTAAACCGTGGGAATGTTATTTGTGACGGGGGTTTACCACCCGTCACAAATAACAGGCGGCGGTAAAAAATATTTGCGACAGGAATATACCCCCGTCGCAAATAGTATGTCGGCAGGTTATTATTTGCGATGGGTCCCATCGCAAATAACTATTTAACCATTGAACGTGATAAATTCAGGCTAAAGTATTTCCGACGGGATACCCATCTCAAAAAAGCTAACCTATAAATGCCCCCATCCGTTTTGTTTCATTCATTCTCAAACTCTATCTTCTACTTCTCTCAAAACTCTATTTTTAGAGTTCACAGTTTCTTAAGTTTACTTTTTATTTCCAGAGTTGATATTGAATTCTTCAACAACTATCAGAGATCAATCTTAGATCAATTTTAAAGGTATTTATGTTCATTTTAATTTAATATTTATTTAAAATTTTTTATTAGTTTTAATTATTCTTAATTAGTTGTAATTTAATTATGTTTAGATTGTTTTGTTATTTAAAAAATTTAAATTATTAGTATTCATTGTTTATAGTTAATGGTAATTAGGAATAATTAATAATAATTAGAAATAATTAATAATAAATAGGAATAATTAATAATAATTAGTCATATTAGGAATAATTATTAATAATTAGTCATAATTAAGAATAAATACTAATAATTAGTACTAAATACTAATAATTAGGAATAAATAGTAATAATTAGTAATAATTAGTAATAATTAGTAATAATTAGTAATAATTAGTAATAATTAGTAATAATTTAGAATAATTAGGAAATAATTAGAAACAATTACGAAAAATAAGAAAAAATACGAATAATTACTAATAATTACTAATAATTACTAATAATTATTATTAAACCTCCCCCATCCGCGCATTAACCTTTAAAACTAAGCAATTTCATTTTTTATATATTTAATGATCTATCTATATATATATAGTTATATTTATTCGTATATTAATATAGATTTATATTAATATAAATATATTTGGTTATATGAATATATATATATATATATATATATATATATTTATTCATATATTAATATATATATTTATTCGTATTTTAATATATATTTATATCTATTTATATATATATATATATATGTAGTTATAAATTTTTATTCGTATATTTATTTGTATATTAATACATATTTATAAACATAGTTTTAAATAAATTTATAAAATATGTTTTTTATGTGTATTTATAAATAAATAAATAAATACATACATACATATATACAATACACACACACAAACACACACATATATGTATATATGTCTAGTTATGAATGAATACATAGAAATGAGGGGGTGAAAATCCATCAAGAATGTTAAAACAGCTATAACTTCTAATCCGTAAGTCCGTTTCAACTCCACAACTAGTCAAATAAAATAACATGAAATGATCTTCAATATGATATGCAGTACAGGCCAAATGGACATCCGGATTAGAAGTTATAGCCATTTGAATGTTAAAACGACCATAATTTCTAATCCAAGAGTCCGTTTCATCTTTACAATCAGTCAAATCGAAGAACATGAAACGATTTTAAGGCCTTATGGTCCTTTTATGGCCTCGAAAAAACCTTGGACGGGTTTCACCGGTCCATAGGGCTGTAGAGCTTGTCACATGCTTCGATTTGATATGCTGTAGAGCTCAAACGGAGTCTCAGATCAAAAGTTATGGACGTTTGAAGTTTGGGTTTCATTTTCAACTTATTTTGGATCTTTCATTATTTATTTTTATTTTTATTATATTCAAAGAGTTATTAAATGACTATTAATTTTTAAAAATTATATAATTACTAATTAAAAATATTTTTTAAATTATTTTATAATCCTCTTTTATCAAATATCTTATAAATTAATATTATATTTCCATAGATCCTATCAAAAACATATTTATAAAATAAATATTATGTTTATATCAATATAAATAGATTAATATATTTAAATATTAATATATAATTTTTTAATTTTTTTAATTTTTTTATTATTATTTGTGACGGGAATATATTCCCATCGTAAATAGTTTTTTCGAAGAGACTATTTGCGACGGGAAAAGGGCCCGTCACAAATACTTTGTTGCGACGGGCCCATCGCATTTAAAAAAAACTAGAAATCTATTTGCGACGGGCCCATCGCAAAAAAAATTAGTTGCGATGCCGTTTTCCGCAACGGGTCATTTTAGATGGGGCCCCGTCACAAAAGGCCATTTGTGACGGGATCGCGTCGCAAATGACCTGTCGCAAATAGCTGTATTTCTAGTAGTGTATAAAGTAAAAATAATAGGATTAAAATATAATAATTATTCTCTAAATAATAGTGTACATACTCATATTTCTATGGACCTAAATCATATCCCTTAAATACACCAGAAAACACCCTAAATGTAATGTTTCTAATAGTGATACTTTCATGTGGTGGTTCAACATACATGGTTTGGGATGTGATCTCAATGATCTTGAACATCCCCTATAAACCACTTCATTCATGCTTAGGTTTCTAGATATCGGCTTGGTCATGGTTGAGGGAAAAGGCCAAGGATGTTATCTCTCTCGAGAAATCTGATAAATGGACTTCATAGGGTATGAATCTACTGGTTGAGGTCCTCATATCCTTTATCTGTGTCAATTGGATTTGTTAAAACCCTATATTTATACAAATCATATGATCACCATTAAATGGATATATTTTCAATGGTAATGATTATGAAAATATTTTAAATATGATATAGTAAAACCAATGAAGTCCTTTTGTTTTCTATATCCATAATATATAATATGACATTTAAATAATTCAAAGGAGAATTTTATTTATAATAGTTATGGTCATTAAAATCTTCCCCCATTAAGAAATTTTCTTATAAATTTTTCATTTCCCACACTAAAATAGGTGAGGGTAACATTGTATCATCACATCCTCTAGTACCCATGCCACTTCTTCAAAATTTTGGTTTCCCTACAGTACATTGAAAAGTAAAATTGTCTTATTTTTCACAACATTTTCTATACAATATAAGATTGTCACTAAATACTATTTATAGGAAAGATCATTCTATAATGGTAACACATATGGATTGAGTACATGTGAGAGATCTAGTTTGTACTTACTCAAGAGGGATACATGGTATACATCATGTACTTGAGAAATATTAGGTAGGGGTACTATTTGATAATACCCCACTCTAATGCGATCAAGGATCGAAAAGGGGTCAGTCTATCTTTGACTAATATTTTACTTCATCCAAAATCTCATCAATTTCTTCCTTGGAGATATACATTGGAATACCATGTATCCATCATCAAACATTATGTATCATCGACAATTGTAAGCATAGATCTTCTATTGACTCTGAGAAGCCTTGATGTGCTACTGAATGGTCCTAAAATTTCCCACCATTTACTCACCCATTTCAGGGCCTAACAGTTTTCATATCCCAACATCATCCCAACACGCATGTGTTATGTAACACTTTCATAAATGGATTCATAGGGATCCATTGGGATGCTCGAGTGGAAATTATCGTTGTATGAGAACCTGACCAGAGGCGTATGTTAGTTCCATACTCAATTGAATTCCATAGAACTTTATCTCAACATGTCTTCCAGTTTCTAAATAGTCCGCTCAGACTGGAAATCAGTTTAAGGATGATAGGTTGAATTGATATTCATCTCAGTTCGTAGAGTGTGTTGGAGACTTTTCTAGAACATGGAGGTAAAGATCGAATCTTAATTGGATATAATCTATAGTGGTACTCCATGTATCCTCACCACTTCTTTTATTTATATCCATAGAAGTTGGAAGAGTGAGAAGTCCCCTAGAATTGCAATGATGTGAGAATTATTCTTAAGAGAATCCAAAAAATACCATATATCACAGTTTCTTATTTATGTATTTGAAATGCCAATGAAAAAAATACATGGTGATGTTTTCTCATTTACATGTTAGTATAGGTAATGGATTCAAAATCCCCTTATACTTTTTCCTTTCATCCTTTATGTTCTGGTGTACCATGAGCTTTGATGTATATTCCATAATATCCTTCTTCATATTATCCCACCAATAGTTCTCTCACAGATCTTGTTACATATTTTTTCTCCCTTTAGGAATAGAGATTGTTGAGATATGTGCATCATTAAGAATATCTCTTTTATCTCTTTATTGGATGGTACCCAGAGTCACGACCCAAATATTACAACTCCTTCATCATTATTTTCTAACTCTGATGATTTCTCTTTTTTTATATATTCCTCCTTTTTATGATTTTCTACATCATCTCTTTGAGAAACCATTATCCATTCTATAAGAGATGGTTGATCAATCATTTATGAAAGTATTTATGTTGTTCCTTTCTTTATGATTCCCATGTCCATCCTCTTCATGTTTAAGAAAATTAGATCCCTCTCAAATCTTATAAATGATATAATTTCTATATCATTCATACATATAGTTTCTACCACTTTATTTTCCTTTCCAAAATTATAGTGGATTGGGGAATCATAGTCTTTGATCAGCTCTAACCATCATCGCTAGTGCATATTCAACTCTTTATATGTGAATATATATTTCATGATTTTTTGATCTTTATATATCACACACTTCTCCCTAAAGAGATAATTCTACCATATTTTCAACATAAGGATCACTATAGCTGACTCTAGATAATGTGTTGGGTAGCTCAATCTAGGATCTTTAAACCACCATGAATAATTTTCTCTCACATTATCATTTTCCATTAACACACATCCCAATCCATTCTTCGAATCGTCACTAAATTCTTTGAAAATCTCTCAACTTGTGGGTAGTGCGATCACATGGATAGAGATAAGACTCATTTTCAAATCCTTCAAGCTCCCTTTAAATTCATCATTATAAGGAAACGTGACTCCCTTCCGAGAAAGATAAGTTATAGGGTTTGAAAACCAGGAGAAATTTCAAAAAAATTGATGATAGTACCCAACTAAGGTAAGAAAACTACAGATATCTGTCATTTATTTTTGCCCCATCCATCCTTAAATTGCTTCTTTCTTTGGAGGGTCCATTGATATCCCATTTCTTGTGATGATATTCCTAAAGAATGTGATTCCTTCAACTATAAATAATTTTTTTATAATTTATAGAATGTTTATACATTATTATGGTCTTTAGAGTAGTGTTTAAATGCTTCCCATTTCCCTCATTTATTTTAGAGTCTATTGGAATATCATCAATAAATACTACCACAAATTTGTAGCGGTAATCCCTAAAGACTCTATTCATCATGTCCATGAATATTTTTGGATAATTAGTGAGTCCAAATGGAATTAATATGAACTCATAGTGTCTGTAACTTTTAGGAAAAAGATGTATTCAGGATATCGTCCTTTTTCACACTAATTTCATAATTTCTAGAACACAGATCCACCATATAGATGTATTGTTCTCTACATATCTAATAAAATAAGTCATCAATATATGGAATATGATAATTTTTCTTTATCGTGATTGTAGACGCCGGAAAAGTCCGTTGCTCCTCAAATGAAGTTCCGGATGAGGAAAGCGAGGTCATATTTGGAGTCAGAAGCATGTTTCGGAGGGCCCGGAGGCCTTGCGCGGAATTTTGGAGGTCCGCGTGCAAAGTTGAAGTTAGGCGCGCAAGCCTCCCGGGATGCGCGCAATGCGCCGGGCCGGCGCGCAATTTTGCGCGCCCGTGGCCCGCGCGACTCTCTTGCGCGCCGGGCCCCGATTCCGCGCCCGTGAAGGAAGTTGCGCGCCCGCGAACCGGATTCTGCGCCCGGGGTTGCCTATAAATAAAAGGCGACCCCCGACGTTTTGAAGGTTGCCGGAATTCGAAGAGTCGCTCGTGCGCGCAATCCAACCCCCTCCGCGCGCAATGCCGATCTTCAGGTAACCTCCTTTCTTTCACGCAAGAAAGCCTCGGGGTTCGCCTTCGCGCGCAATCCCTTTGGCTCCTTTCCTTTGAACAACTCTTTACCCGAAGGTCTTCGCGCGCAAAAGAAGCCTCTTGCGCGCCATTGCCCCCGGGGTGCGCGCAATCCAGCCCGATTGCGCGCACCCCCCCCTTTTCAAAGTGGCCATTCGTTAAATAATGGGACGTTGCCCCCGCGCGCTATCAGAGGCCCGGTGCGCGCAATCTCCATCTTCCGCGCGCAAAGCGCTGGCCCAATTGCGCGCCAGCCCGCCCATTTGCGCGCCGACCCGCGGTATTGCGCGCCAAGTTCCTCTTTTGCGCGCAAACCGCCAGGGTCACCCCCTTTAACCCCCTGAGGGTACCCGCCTGCGTGGCGCCCGATGATCTTAATCCTGGGTGCCCGCACCGTGCGTTGTCTTCCCGTGCGGCCCTCCAGGCTCGCGCGAAGTGACACGGACCCATCGACGGCAACATTCGTCCGCGCTGCAGGACGTTAAACTTCCAGGCATCCATCGTCCAACATGACGTTAAACTGCATCCGTCCAAGCTGCACGACATTAAACTGCCTAGCATATGGGCCTCCTCAAGGTGTAAGCCCCAAACTCCGCTTCGTCCTCAACACACGACGTTAAACTGTACTTCATCCGGCAAGACGTTACACCGTCCGCTTCATCCTCAACACACGATGTTAAACTGTACTTCGTCCGGCAAGACGTTAAACCGTCCACATCACCCGATCCCGTGCCTCGCACGCAGGGTCCCCCCCGGTTTGGATGTGGCCCCCACCCGCTCGTCTCTGCAGGGATGTCGGGATTGGAGTGGCCTTCACCCACGGGGGTAGGGTATTACAAACCCCTAGTTTCTTGTGGGGGACTGCACATGTGTATCTCCATTGTGCTTTCCCACTGCCGAAGCTAGTAGAGGGCGTGACATGGATCGAGGTGTCTCTTAATTTCGGCCCAAGTCCCTCTCCAACTGAGTTTTTCCGCACTCAGGTTGCCTCAGTGCGTAAGTCCTGACGGAATGAACTACGTGGACTTTGATCCCTGTCTCCTAAACAGGGTACGTAGAAAGCCTCCCTGAGGTTCAATCCCACCACCTGGTCGCCCCGGTCGTATTCACGTCGGTTCGTCCATCAGTGGACACCTCCCGGGTTCACAATAGCGTTGATCCACCCGGCCGTTCCATCCCCCTCTGTGCGAGGTGGTCCGGTTCAATCCTTCGCCCGGCAGCCTCGACCTCCTCGTGAGTCGTCTTGCCATCGTCCAACATGACGTTAAACTGTATATCCGAACTACGTTGACTTTGATCTGCGCTAGCGCGTGGTACGTAGGAAGCCTCTACGGGGTCCAAGCTCTTCACTCCATCATCCATCCTGATCCTTACCCGGGCTGCCACATCCCGGTGGGGTCATGCCATTTCATTCCACTCCACTTCACTCGAGAAGCCTCCCATGTGCTGGCCCCAGCGTCGGAGGTTCCCCGCAAGGGGTTCTGTCATCTGATCCACTCCTCGTGTTGATCAGTCTGATGCCGTCCCCGCTGGACGTTAAACTCGCGGCATACCCCATGCTAAACACTGGAAGCTGAGGAAAACCTCAGGTAACGCAGTTCCCCGCACCCAGCGCGGGATGCCTCAGGCCATCACGCCTTCGAGAAGCCCTATTAGGGACGGAAGGTAGACATGCAGAGCCGCAGTGTTAAGACACGCCCCCAACACCCAGAGCTACCCGGTCTCCTCACCGCAGGTTGCTGCCCCGACCAGACTCCTTGGAGCGTCCAGGTGGAAGCAGCGTAATTAACCGGTGTCCATGGAGACAGGGCGCCGGGAACGAGATTCACGAGCACGTCTTAAATCTATGAGGGAGACCCGGATTAGGCAACGAGTTCCAAGGAGACATCCACGGAAGGAGGAGCCGACATCCCATCATCCCGGTTTCGATCAAGGAGCAGACGCCCCTAAATAAGGGACGGATGCCGCCCGCCTTTGGTAAGCGGGACTGCGGGGCCACAAGCCACGCGCCCATCCCCTCGGGTCGACGGGCGCACGCGCGAACGTGTCCTGGAGGAACAGCGTCGGAACAGAAACCCGACGCACATCCGCACCGAAACAGAAAAATGGTGAACCCGACGTGAATCTCTTCTCCTCAATACGAAGACCGATGGCTTTCAGAGGGGTAGGAAGACTAGCATGCTGCTCGACCGAGCATTCAGGACCGGGGCACGGAACCCGCCAGGGGATGGGAAAGGGAAATCGGGCACTCCGTCTCACGACGTCGATGGCCTGGGTTCCCCACACGTTTTTTTGGGTACGCTTCGGTTAATACCGTCGAGCTGGTAAATCCCTTTTCGGTTCCCGACGTTGAAGAACACTAGGTGGACCTCCCTAGTGTCCCCGGTCGTCGACACCATCGGAGGAACCGCAACAACAGGAGTCGCTGGGGCACGACAGTTGGTACCTCCAGCCAGGCCGTTCATGACACTGAGACTAGGCAGTAGGCTCAAAACCGAGCTCAGCACGCGCAGCCCCCCCATCCGGGGATGACGGATTCGCCTCCGCCACTGTTTGTGGTGTGGGACCAGGCAGAACCGCCTCAGCCGCGTCGTGATCAGCTCCGCCCTGCCACGAGTCCATCCCGGCCTCCTGGCCCCAGTACGGTGACCACTTCCCAGGCTGCAACCAGTGAACAGCGGGATGCGCCAAGCACCAGTCGGCCGCCGGTCCAACCGGCATGGCCCGTCATGCCTCCAACCGCAGAGCAACCTCCTGCAACCAGGGGCTTGCGCTTGGAAAGAAAGTATGATGTCCTGAAGCACTTGGCCGACATCCCAGCAAAGCTCTCCATCCTTGAGGCTCTGCGCATGTCACCTGAGATGCGCGAGGCGCTCGCTAAAGCCCTGAAGAGCCACCTCCAATTTGAGACAGAGGTTGCGGCTGCAGAGGCCTTTCACACCGAAACGATTGAGGACGCCGAATGTCTGGCAGTTATCTCTTTCTCTGGTAAGGATGAAGACCCTCCTAAACAGGGGCACATTCGTCCGCTGTATGTCACTGGCCAGTTCAATGGCCTTGAAGTCCGGCGCTGTCTTGTCGACACAGGGTCTGGGATTAACCTGATTCCAACTCGGACGCTCCGGAGATTGGGGTTGTCTGAGGATGACTTGATTCCCTCCGACCTCAGGATCCAGGGGTACGACCGCACCGAGAAAACTCCAGTCGGCAAGATACGTTTGAAGACCCAGTTCAGTGACCTGGTTTCCAACACCGAATTCATGGTAGTCTCTCAGGACACTGCGTACAACGCATTGATGGGCAGGCCATGGCTCCATCTTCATGCGGCGGTTCCCTCGTCATACCACCAATGCCTTAAATACTCCCTCAATGGTCGAGTAGGCGTGCTTCAGGGAGATGCCTCTCCTTTTGCCTCATGTGAAGCCCGCTATCTGGACGAGGACTATTACAAGAGCAAGGATAAGTAGATCCTGGCAGGTGAGGTTGAGCCTGTCGCTGTTGCAAGTGATCCCTGGGCAAGTTTGGATGACGCTTACGTCCTCCCGATCCAACGGTTGGATGTAGCCATGGTCTCGACGGCCTGTGAGTCTCTTGATTAGATGACCGTGACCGCCCGTGCCAGCACCAGCGGCCCAGTAGGATCTGGTAGCCCCAATGCAGTTTCCAACGCAGTCTCTCCCGTGGACGATCCCTTCCCGAGTGGAGAGGTCGTGGAAGATGCACCCCCAGCCTTTGAGGAGGGCGTCTCCGCCACAGTCGATGAGTTAGTACAGGTGAACCTTGGAACCGAAGCAGATCCAAGACCCACATTGGTCAGTTCCGCCATGCCCTCTGAGGAGCGGCAGCAGTACGTGGACTTCCTCAGACAGCACCGCGATGTGTTCACTTGGGGCTATGACGAGATGTCGGGGCTAGATCCTCAGGTAGCCGTCCACCGCTTTGGTCTCCCGGCGAACCATTGCGGGTTCAAGCAGCCTCCCAGGAAGATGCACCCATTCCACGGTGCCATGGTTGAGGGTGAAGTTGACAAGCTTATCAAAGCCAACTTTGTGAGGGAAGTTCAGTACCCCAGATGGCTGGCCAACATTGTGCCGGTCAGGAAGAAGAACGGGCAGATCAGAGTCTGTATCGACTTCCGCGATCTCAACCGCCACTGTCCGAAGGATGATTTTCCCCTTCCAGTGACAGAGCTGTTGATCGACGCCACGGCAGGATTCCAAGCCCTCCCCTTCATGGATGGATACTCCGGATACAACCAAATCCGGATGGCCCCTAAGGATGAGGAGTTCACTGCCTTCAGGGCCCCCCAAGGTATCTTTTTTTACCAGGTCATGCCCTTCGGCCTGAAGAATGCAGGTGCCACCTATCAACGGGCGATGCAACGCATATTCAAGCCAATCCTCGGCACACTGGTAGAATGCTACGTCGACGACTTGGTGGTCAAATCGCGCCAGCGTCAGGACCATCTCAAAGATCTTGAGAAAGTGTTCGGCTTCCTCCGGTCTTGCTGCCTGAAGATGAACCCGTTGAAGTGTGCCTTCGGGGTCACCTCCGGGAAGTTTCTTGGCTTTGTGGTAAGGTACCGGGGTATTGAGATCGACCCGGAGAAGATCAGGGAGATTATCCAGATGCCTCCCCCAGGTAACATCCGGGAACTGCAAGGGTTCCAAGGCCACTTAGCCTATATACGCCGATTCATCGCGAATCTGGCCGGCAAGTGTAAGCCCTTTTCTCGGCTCATGAAGAAAGGTGCCACCTATATATGGGATAAGGAGTGTCAGACCGCTTTCGAGGAAATCAAGCAGTACCTGCTTCAACCTCCGGTTCTGATGCCGCCTGTATCCGGGAAGCCACTGGTCCTTTATGTGACTTCCCTGGAACGGTCCCTTGGTGCCCTTCTCGCCCAGAAGAACAACGAGGGAACAGAGAATAGCCTCTATTACCTCAGTCGCATGCTCCTCGATGCAGAAGTTTGGCATTCCCCCATCGAGAAGAGCTGCCTGGCGCTCGTATTTTCCGTACAGAAATTACGGCACTACTTGCAGCGCCACGAGGTACAGTTGGTTTCTCAGGTAGACCCGTTGAAGTATATCCTGAGCCGGCCTATGTTGACTGGACGTCTAGCGCGTTGGGATGTGATTCTCCAGCAGTTCGACACCAGGTATGTGTCTCAGAAGGCCATCAAAGGGCAAGAATTGGCAGAATTTCTGGCTGCTCACCCGACCTCCGCGGATCAGCCGCTGGATCTAGGCTTTCCTGATGAGGTCGTCCTCTCGGTCGATCGTGCCGATCCATGCTGGCAGATGCACTTTGACGGTGCCTCCCGGAGCCCCACCGGTAGAAGACTCGATGATCCTAATCTCAACAAAGTGGGTTTGGGTATCGTCTTCATTACCCCGGAGCAAGCCGTGCTGCCATACTTTTTCCTGTTGTCAGAGGGCTGTACCAACAATGAGGCGGAATACCATGCCCTCATCACTGGCCTCGAGTTAGCTCTCGAGATCGACGTGCCCCATCTGTGTGTGAAAGGGGACTCTGAGCTGGTTGTTAGGCAGATCAATGGCGACTATGTTGTCAGGAAGCCGGAACTTGTGCCATTGCTGGAGTGAACCCTCCTTCTAATGGCCCATTTCCCTTCTCGGCCAGAAATTGTCCATATTACCCGGTCGCAGAACGGTCGAGCAGATGCTTTGGCCAGCCTTGCTGCGTCACTCGCAGAGCCTGAACAGGACAACCTGATCATCCGCATGACGCACCGCAGGCTCATCGCTCCCGTTATCCCGGAGGGAGATCGCGGCCCATCGGTAAGTAATCTCACCACAGTTGCCCCTGTGCCCGGAGCCCCGAGTACCACAAATATGGCAGTCGAAACAGCCCCTGATTGGAGGACGCCCCTGGTTGAGTACCTCCAACATGGCATTCTCCCGTCGGATCGGGCCGAGCGCGAGCGAGTTCGATGCCGCACATCGCAGTTAGTCCTCCAGAGCAGTCCCGGCATGGAGGAGATCCTCTATAGATGCGGATTTTATGGTGTTCTCCTCCATTGCCTTCAGGGGGTTGAGATCCCATGAGTCATGTAAGAGGTTCATGCTGGTTCATGCGGTGCCCATCAGACTGGGCCGAAGCTGTCCCACCAGATTCGGAGGTTGGGATACTTCTGGCCCTCCATGATCCATGACTGCATCGAGTATGCCAAGAAGTGCCATGCGTGCCAGGTTCATGCGAACTTTGTGCATCGGCCGCCGGAGCCTCTCCATACCACCAGATATTCTTGGCCCTTTGCAGTCTGGGGGCTGGACGTAGTGGGACCTTACCTGCCAGCGACGGATCGCCAGTGCCAGTTCATTCTGACCGCCACAAACTTCTTCTCTAAATGGGCAGAGGCGATTCCGCTCAGAGAGGTCAAATCCTGTTCTATCGCTGACTTCGTGACCTCCAACATCATTTATCGATTTGGAGTGCCTCACGCTATCCTCACGGATAACGGAGCCAATTTCCGAGCAGCCGAGTTGAAGAAGTTTTATGCCAAGTACAACATTCGCTCGAACCATACATCTCGCTATCATGCGCAAGCGAATGGACAGATAGAGGCGTTTAACAAAACCCTCTCTAACATTCTGCAAAAGATGGTTGGTCAGAACAAGAAGAGTTGGCCGGACAAGCTCCCCAACGCCCTCTGGGCTTATCGGAAAATGACTCGCAATTCCACCCAGATGACCCCTTATTACCTGGTGTATGGAGCTGAGGCTGTCCTGCCCATCGAGATCCAGTTACCGTCCTTGCGCACTGCGGTCTATGACCAGCAAGCGCCGGACATAGCTGCTGAAACCCGTCTAGTTGAGTTGGAAGCACTGGATGAGAATAGGCTTCGCGCTTTGCACAACTTGGAGAGGCATCAAAGCAGAATGGCTTGAGCTTTCAATAAGAAGGTTCGCCTCCGCTCCTTCCTGCAGGGTGACCTAGTACTGGCCCTAAGAGCACCAATGATCCCCGGCAGGAAGCCGCCCAAGTTGGAGCCCAAGTGGGAGGGACCTTTTGTCGTCCACAAGGTCTATCCCAATGGCGCGTACTCCCTAGCGACTATGGATGGTGAGCGTGTCACTCCTCCCACCAACGCTAGGTTCCTCAAGCTGTACTTTGCCTGAGTGTGCTTCGTCCAACATGACGTTAAACTGTACTTCATCCAACATGACGTTAAACTGTACTTCGTCCAACATGACGTTAAACGGTACTTCGTCCAACATGACGTTAAACTGTACTTCATCCAACATGACGTTAAACTGTACTTCGTCCCGCATGATGTTAAACTGCACATCGTCCTGCATGACGTTAAACTGCACCTTCGTCCCACATGACGTTAAACAGCACCTTCGTCCCGCATGATGTTAAACTGCACCTTCATCCTGCATGACGCTAAACTGCACCTTCGTCCCGCATGACGTTAAACTGCACCTTCGTCCCGCATGACGCTAAACTGCACCTTCGTCCCGCATGACGTTAAACTGCACTTTCGTCCCGAATGATGCTAAACTGCACCACGTCCGAGCTACAAGACGTTAAACTGTTCAGCATTCGTCCCGCATGACGCTAAACTGCACCACGTCCGAGCTACAAGACGTTAAACTGTTCAGCATTCATCCCGCATGACGTTAAACTACACTTCGTCCCGCATGACGTTAAACTGCACTTCAAGAACTACGTGCGGCTTGATTCCCATCCTTATGGGATACGTAGGACCGCCTGAACATTCATGTTTCAGGCCCAGCCCCATCCTTTGGGAATTTCCATCCCATCTCGGGCCCTTGGCCCAGTTGCCTCTGGGTATGCGGCGTATAGTGTGAACGCGGGGCTATGCCCTCATTCACATCGGTTTTCTCGCCACGCTGTACGCCCCCCACGTTTGGGGATGCCTTCCACTCCCCCCTTTCCTTTTTCGTCCTGCATGACGTTAAACTGCACTTCAAGAACTACGTGCGGCTTGATTCCCATCCTTATGGGATACGTAGGACCGCCTGGACATTCATGTTTCAGGCCCATGCCCATTTCCCGGGAATCTCTATCCCGCGTTGGGCCTCTGGCCCCAGTTCCCCTCCTTTTTGTGCGAGGCGTATGGCGTGAACGCGGGGCTATGCCCTCATTCACGCCGATCTACTGGCCGCGCCGTACGCCTCCCCCATGTGTGGGACTACCTTACACCCCTCATCGTCCTGCATGACGTTAAACTGCCTCTCAAGAACTACGTACGGCTTGATTCCCATCCTTATGGGATACGTAGGACCGCCTGGACGTTTGTGTTTCAGGTCCAGCCCCGTCTCTTGGTTGATCACGGGGATCTGCCGTCCTTTGGTTGCTCTCAAGGTGAGTCCTCCGACCCTTTCCTGTGATCTGTTAACATGTTTTTGGTACTCCGGTCTATGACCTGTAGTGTCGGATTCAATCTCGACAAGTCCTGTGTTGCTTGTCGAGCCCCGCACTTCCTCTTGTTCAGGCCTTCTCGGGCAGAAAATCGATATGAATCCTGCGCTTGAGCGGTTGATGCTCGTTTTCTTGCCTCATCCTAGGCTGACGCGATCGGATGTTGTGTTGCGAATATGGTCAGCGACATCCTTGATCGCCAAGTCGGCTCTTTCAGGATCTGAACATTGGTTGCGCAATCCTCATCACACTCCGCCTTTGTGCGTTGTAGTGGAATCTCGACACTCTCTTCATACAGACCTTCAATACACCTTTACACGATAGGCAGGCCAACCAGGGTAGTGGTGTCTTTCGAGGCTCCCACGATCTGAGCACCAAGGATATATGCTGATGTCCTCCCTAAGGGCCATGTGTAGCTGGACCCTCGTCCCCATAAGGAGGAAGGAGTTGCCTGAACAATCGCGTTCTGGGCCCAGTATAGCTGGAGGCTAGCATCTCTGCCCCTCGGGTGATGGACATACGCAGGCCCCTATCCCAGGATCCTTCTCCTGGAATCGTGTGTGACCGCAGGGCTGGGTATGTTTCCACCTCCGCTGGGTCTTCCATATCGCAATAAGCGGATTCCTCCATGGTTCGAACCACAAGACCTTAAACTGTGTTGCCTGGTCTTACCACACGACCGTAAACGGTGATCGTCTTGGCCGCCCGACGAGAAACGGCATTGCATCGTGATGTTCTCCTCAGGGGACACTCATGTTGGGCGCTGGTTAATAACCACGCCATTTATCAATGCCTATCATGGCTTGATTATTGTGGCGACGCCAGGGATTTCTTAATCACAGGCATGTCGCTGCACAAAGAAAAACCATCCATTTTTAAGGACAAACAAGAAATATCAAATGCCGCTTCTTCTGGGTGCGAGGGATAGACCCTCACCCCTCCCCGCGCTGGTGCCCGATTGTGTTGCGCCGTGCTTCAAGAACTACGTGTGGCTTGATTCCCATCCTTATGGGATACGTAGGAACGCCCAGATATTTGAAACTTCGGGTCCAGCCCCCCACCTATTAGAGATTCCCCCTTCTCTGGGGAATCCGCCGCCTTCGGGTCACCCTCAAGGCATGTCCCTCGACCCCTTGCAGTGGTACACCGGTGTCAAGAGTACTCTGGTTTATTGCCCGGAGGGTCAGGTTCAGCTTGGTCAGGTTCCTTCCACTTTTCAGGCTTTGTTCTCCCTTTCATTCGGACCCATCGCCTACGCCCTGGGTGGAGCCCCCGTGAGCAGTCTGGACACAATTCCTCAGTGCTCTCCCACCGACTCGGGCTGGTTCCCCCAAGGGGCCTTGGGCAGCAAATCGATATGAATCCTGCGCTTGAGCGGTTGATGCTTGTTTGCTGCCTCGTTCCATCAACGGTCAGTGCGATATTGATGCTGCTTTTCCGCCACGGTCGGCAGTACTCCCATGTCGTTACGTCGGTGCCCACAGTACTTGTGTGAATGGCCGCATGATTCACATTAAATTTTCCACCTCCCATTCTGACCAGGAGAAACCTCGACACTCTTGACACTATCCCTCAGTGCATCTTCGCATATCCAGAGGATAGGACCACGATGTGGCGTACTTTGAGGTTCTTATGGTCCGAGCTCTAAGACCTTAAACTAAGATCTGCCCCTATGGTCCGAGCTCTAAGACCGTAAGCTAAGATCTGCCCCTATGGTCCGAGCTCTAAGACCTTAAACTAAGATCTGCCCTTATGGTCCAAGCTCTACGACCTTAAACTAAGATCTCCCCAAACGGGGTTCTACGTCCCGCATGACGTTAAAACTGCACTCTCAGAACTACGTGTGGCTTGATCTCCAGCCTGATGGAGTACGTAGGAACTCCCGGGCATCTCGACTCGGGTCCACCCTCAGGGATCGCTAAGTCCCGCCACTCCTCGTCGCCGGCCGTCTGGCCTGGCTTCTGGTAGAGTGGTGCAGTTGTGATATTGTCCCCGATTCAGCTCGGGATGCCCCATTGCAATGATGGGAAGCGACAGTTTCCTCGTCAAAGAGGTTCTGTCTGAGAATTGGGGTGATTCACGGCCAGATTAGTGCACCCGCCTAATACGCTTTCCCCATGGTGGCGCAATTTTGGGAGTGTTAGATTCTGTCCGAACAAATCATCACTTCGCCCCACGCTTCGCATGCCCTGTTGATCCGGATTTCCACCCTTGTGCCTGAAGGAACCCCCAAAGCGGCATTGATGATGACATGTGATCCGCCTCCTGCAATATGAATGATGACCTTCGGTCCGTCTATTACAGTAGTATGGTCGATTGATCCATTGTCCGCTTGCCGTCTTGGGAATTTCCTGGAAGGCCGACCGTCGTGGATCTCTGAATTCAGGACACGCGATTTACCCTTTCTCATTTCCCTATGTTCGGATAAAATCTTAATGCCCCTAGCGTTGTTCCGCTCGTGTGTCGGAACAAGTTGGGGGGATGATACATTGATTAGGTCTGAGGTCTCCTTTCCTAGGAATGACCTCCCTCTTTTCTTTAGAAACCCAGGGCCCCTATTTATAGGCGAGGCCGGGTGTCCGCGCTGCGCGGAAAGCGCTTTGCGCTACCGAGACAACGAATTTCGCGCCCGACGCCCTTTTTGCGCGCCACAGTCCCGCGCCACCTAGGACTTCGGCATTCCGGCGTCTCCATCAGAACCCGATCGTTGCGACCTCTCGCCGATCAGATTCCGAGGGGGGGCTTTTGTAGACGCCGGAAAAGTCCGTTGCTCCTCAAATGAAGTTCCGGATGAGGAAAGCGAGGTCATATTTGGAGTCAGAAGCATGTTTCGGAGGGCTCGGAGGCCTTGCGCGGAATTTTGGAGGTCCGCGCGCAAAGTTGAAGTTAGGCGCGCAAGCCTCCCGGGATGCGCGCAATGCGCCGGGCCGGCGCGCAATTTTGCGCGCCCGTGGCCCGCGCGACTCTCTTGCGCGCCGGGCCCCGATTCCGCGCCCGCGAAGGAATTTGCGCGCCCGCGAACCAGATTCCGCGCCCGGGGTTGCCTATAAATATAAGGCGACCCCCGACGTTTTGAAGGTTGCCGGAATTCGAAGAGTCGCTCGTGCGCGCAATCCAACCCCCTCCGCGCGCAATGCCGATCTTCAGGTAACCTCCTTTCTTTCGCGCAAGAAAGACTCGGGGTTCGCCTTCACGCGCAATCCCTTTGGCTCCTTTCCTTTGAACAACTCTTCACTCGAAGGCCTTCGCGCGCAAAAGAAGCCTCTTGCGCGCAATTGCCCCCGGGTGCGCGCAATCCAGCCCGATTGCCCGCACCCCACCTTTTCAAAGTGGCCATTCATTAAAGAATGGGCCGTTGCCCCCGCGTGCTATCAGAGGCCCGGTGCGTGCAATCTCCATCTTCCGCGCGCAAAGCGCTGGCCCAATTGCGCGCCAGCCCGCCCATTTGCGCGCCGACCCGCGGTATTGCGCGCCAAGTTCCTCTTTTGCGCGCAAACCGCCAGGGTCTCCCCCTTTAACCCCCTGAGGGTACCCGCCTGCGTGGCGCCCGATGATCTTCATCCTGGGTGCCCGCACCGTGCGTTGTCTTCCCGTGCGACCCTCCAGGCTCGCGCGAAGTGACACGGACCCATCAGCGGCAACATTCGTCCACGCTGCAGGACGTTAAACTGCCAGGCATCCATCATCCAACATGACGTTAAACTGCATTCGTCCAAGATGCACGACGTTAAACTGCCTAGCATATGGACCTCCTCAAGGTGTAATCCCCAAACTACGCTTCGTCCTCAACACACGACGTTAAACTGTACTTCGTCCGGCAAGACGTTAAACCGTCCGCTTCGTCCTCAACACACGACGTTAAACTGTACTTCGTCTGGCAAGACGTTAAACCATCCGCATCGCCCGATCCCGTGCCTCACACGCAGGGTCCCCCCCGGTTTGGATGTGGCCCCCACCCGCTCGTCTCTGCAGGGATGTCGGGATTGGAGTGGCCTTCGCCCACGGGGGTAGGGTATTACAAACCCCTAGTTTCTTGTGGGGGACTGCACATGTGTATCTCCATTGTGCTTTCCCATTGCCGAAGCCAGTAGAAGGCGTGACATGGATCGAGGTGTCTCTTACTTTCGGCCCAAGTCCCTCTCCAACTGAGTTTTTCCGCACTCAGGTTGCCTCAGTGCGTAAGTCCTGACAGAATGAAATACGTGGACATTGATCCCTGTCTCCTAAACAGGGTACGTAGGAAGCCTCCCTGAGGTTCAAGCCCACCACCTGGTCATCCCGGTCGTATTCACGTCGGTTCGTCCATCAGTGGACCCCTCCCGGGTTCACATTCGCGTTGATCCACCCGTCCGTTCTATCCCCCTCTGTGCGAGGTGGTCCAGTTCAATCCTCCGCCCGACAGCCTCGACCTCCTCGTGAGTCGGCTAGCCATCGTCCAACATGACGTTAAACTGTATATTCGAACTACGTTGACTTTGATCCGCACTAGCGCGCGGTACGTAGGAAGCCTCTACGGGGTCCAAGCTCTTCACTCCATCATCCATCCTGATCCTTACCCGGGCCGCCACATCCCGGTGGGGTCATGCCATTTCATTCCACTCCACTTCACTCGGGAAGCCTCCCATGTGCTGGCCCCAGCGTCGGAGGTTCCCCGCAAGGGGTTCTGTCATCTGATCCACTCCTCGTGTTGATCAGTCCGATGCCGTCCCCGCTGGGCGTTAAACTCGCAGCATACCTCGTGCTAAACACGGGAAGCTGAGGAAAACCTCAGGTAACGCAGTTCCCCGCACCCAGCGCGGGATGCCTCAGGCCATCACGCCTTCGAGAAGCCCTATTAGGGACGAAAGGCAGACATGAAGAGCCACAGTGTTAAGACACGCCCCCAACACCCAGAGCTACCCGGTCTCCTCACCGCAGGTTGCTGCCCCGACCAGACTCCTTGGAGCGTCCGGGCGGAAGCAGCGTAATTAACCGGTGTCCATGGAGACATGGAGCCGGGAACGAGATTCACGAGCATGTCTTAAATCTATGAGGGAGACCCGGATTAGGCAACGAGTTCCAAGGAGATGTCCACGGAAGGAGGAGCCAACATCCCATCATCCCGGTTTCGATCAAGGAGCAGACGCCCCTGAATAAGGGACGGATGCCGCCCGCCTTTGGAAAGCGGGACTGCGGGGCCACAAGCCGTGCGCCCATCCCCTCGGGTCGACGGGCGCACGCGCGAACGCGTCCTGGTGGAACAGCGTCGGAACAGAAACCCGACGCACATCCGCACCGAAGGCGGGCGGCATCCGTCCCTTATTCAAGGGCGTCTGCTCCTTGATCGAAACCGGGATGATGGGATGTCGGCTCCTCCTTCCGTGGACGTCTCCTTGGAACTCGTTTCCTAATCCGGGTCTCCCTCATAGATTTAAGACGTGCTCGTGAATCTCGTTCCCGGCGCCATGTCTCAATGGACACCGGTTAATTACGCTGCTTCTGCCCGGACGCTCCAAGGAGTCTGGTCGGGGCAGCAACCTGCGGTGAGGAGACCGGGTAGCTCTGGGTGTTGGGGGCATGTCTTAACACTGTGTCTCTGCATGTCTGCCTTCCATCCCTAATAGGGCTTCTCGAAGGCATGATGGCCTGAGGCATCCCGCGCTGGGTATGGGGAACTGCGTTACCTGAGGTTTTCCTTAGCTTCCCATGTTTAACACGGGGTATGCCACGAGTTTAACGTCCAGCGGGGACAGCATCGGACTGATCAACACGAGGAGTGGATCAGATGACAGAACCCCTTGTGGGGAACCTCCGACACTGGGGCCAGCACATGGGCAGCTTCCCGAGTGAAGTGGAGTGGAATGAAATGGCATGACCCCACCGGGATGTGGCGGCCTGGGTAAGGATCAGGATGGATGATGGAGTGAAGAGCTTGGACCCCGTAGAGGCTTCCTACGTACCGCGCGCTAGCGCGGATCAAAGTCAACGTAGTTTGGATATACAGTTTAACGTCATGTTGGACGATGGCAAGCCGACTCACGAGGAGGTCGAGGCTTCCGGGCGGAGGATTGAACCGGACCACCTCGCACAGAGGGGGATGGAACGGCCGGGTGGATCACAGTTTCACGTCATGCTGGACGCTGGCAGGAGAAATAGAAAAAAGGCCGCGGGGAAGCACAATGGAGATACACATGTGCAGTCCCCCACAAAGGTGGATTCATAGGTGAATCGACGCGAATGTGAACCCGGGAGGGGTCCACTGATGGACGAACCGACGTGAATACGACCGGGAGGACCAGGTGGTGGGCTTGAACCTCAGGGAGGCTTCCTACATACCCGGTTTAGGAGACAGGGATCAAAGTCCACGTAGTTCATTCTGTCAGGACTTACGCACTGAGGCAGCCCGGATGCGGCAAAACTCAGTTGGAGAGGGACTCGGGCCGGAGGTGAGAGACCTCGATCTCTGTCACGCCCTCTACTGGCTTCGGCAGTGGGGAAGCACAATGGAGATACACATGTGCAGTCCTCCACAAGGAACTAGGGGTTTGTAATGCCCTACCCCCGTGGGCGAAGGCCACTCCAATTAAATCGTCCCTAAAGAGGGGAAATCCCGACATCCCTGCAGAGACGAGCGGGTGGGGGCCACATCCAAACCGGGAGGGACCCTGCGTGCGGGGCACGAGATCAGGTGATGCGGACGGTTTAACGTCTTGCCGGACGGAGTACAGTTTAACGTCGTGTGTTGAGGACGAAGCGGACGGTTTAACGTCTTGCCGGACGAAGTACAGTTTAACGTCGTGTGTTGAGGACGATATGCTAGGCAGTTTAACGTCATGCAGCTTGGACGATATGCTAGGCAGTTTAACGTCATGCAGCTGGGACGTTATGCTAGGCAGTTTAACGTCGTGCATCTTGGACATTATGCTAGGCAGTTTAACGTCGTGCAGCTTGGACGTGTAGTTGCCGCCGATGGGTCCGTGTCACTTCGCGCGAGCCTGGAGGGTCGCACGGAAAGACAACGCACGGTGCGGGCACCCGGGATGAAGATCATCGGGCGCCACGCAGGCGGGTACCCTCAGGGGGTCAAAGGGGGAGACCCTGGCGGTTTGCGCGCAAAAGAGGAACTTGGCGCGCAATACCGCGGGTCGGCGCGCAATTGGGCGGGCTGGCCTGTAATTGAGCCAGTACTTTGCGCGCAGATGATTGAGATTGCGCGCACCGGGCTTCGGATAGCACGCGGGGGCAACGGCCCATTCTTTAACGAATGGCCACTTTGAAAAGGGGGGGTGCGCGCAATCGGGCTGGATTGCGCGCACCCGGGGGGCAATTGCGCGCAAGAGGCTTCTTTTGCGCGCGAAGGCCTTTGGGTGAAGAGTTGTTCAAAGGAAAGGAGCCAGAGGGATTGCGCGCGAAGGCGAACCTCGAGGCTTTTTTTGCGCGAAAGAAAGGAGGTTACCTGAAGATCGGCATTGCGCGCGGAGGGGGTTGGATTGCGCGCACGAGCGACTCTTCGAATTCCGGCAACCTCCCAAAACGTCGGGGGTCGCCTTGTATTTATAGGCAACCCCGGCCGTGGAATCTTGCCGTCGGTGCGCAATTCCTGGCGCGGGGCGCGGAATTTCCTTTGCGGGCGTGGAATCGGGGCCCCGGCGCGCAAGGGAGTCGCTTGGGCCGCGGGCGCGCAAAATTGCGCGCCGGCCCAGCGCATTTGCGCGCATCCCAAGAGGATTGCGCGCCGCACTTCAACTTTGCGCGCGGGCCTCCAAAATTCCGCGCAAGGCCTCCGGGCCTTCCGAAACGTGCTTCTGACTCCAAATATGACCTCGCTTTCCGCATCCGGGACTTCGTTTGGGAACAACGGACTTTTCCGGTGTCTACATTGATCTTTTTGAGATCAAAATAATCAATGAACATACACATTGACCCATTATTATTCTTGATAAAGAGGACCAATGCACCCCATGGTGAAAAACATGGGAATATGAATCCTTTATCCATATTATGCTATAGGTTTTTCTTCAAATCCCCATGTTCCACAACTTCCATTCGATATGGAGTGTTGTATAATTATTACACCCTTGGTATAAGATCCATTTAACATTGAACCTCTTAGCTAGGTGGAATACTAGAAAGTTCTTTAGGAAACAAATCAGCATATTCCCTCACTATGGGCACATCATCAAACAAGGTTTTTTTATTTATAGTCAATAATTTGTGCTAGATATTATTTATCATAGGAAAATAATATCCATTCTTGGATTGTTGGTTCTAAATAAGATTAATCCCCCTACTTTCACACATACAAAATCAATGGAGGGTTTGTGATATATAGATTGATTTCATTCTCATGGAAAATTATGTTGGATATATATATAGGGAAATCCAATACATACCAATAACTATACCAAATTCCACAAAATGGAGTATGGAATGGTTTGTTGGGAATTCTATCCAAAACATTGTGATAAGGGAGGAGTTATATTCTTGGGATGGAATATTTTTCCCATTTTTCGTATACATCAATAGCTCTACTTCCATGTTTTGTGGTGTGGTTTAGATAGTTCTATTAAAATTTTTTGATACGAAGGAATGGAAAGAACCATAATAAAAAATCATGTTCACTATTCTGGAATAAATAACTAGTGTACATGTCACCACTTTGTTTTTTGGATCTACTTTAGTGGTTGTTATGGAAAAATCATTCCCTTACTGCCATGAATGTTTTTTGGTTGTCTTTAAAAGCCTTTGTATTAGTGTATTGGTTGGAAATGTGACTTGGTTCCATGAAGTTGAATAAATGAACACTACTCTAAAGGTTGATTATAGAATTCCTTTCCTCTATCACATAGGTGGGTTTCTCCTGTCATAAATTTCTAGATATGTTCCCTTACTTTAGAAACCTAAAGGATTTCATTACCCCCCTATGGAAATTTCTAAGGTTCTTCTTTCGACACATTTGAAAAGTGGGATGTCGAAATTTGTTGGCGCCATTTTATTTCTCTATTGGAAATCCAATATTAACTCCACATTCTTTTTCATATCCGCATGATATGCTTGAGATTTCCCGATATCCATTTCAACATTGAGGGAACATCAGAAAATTTCTATATAGCTATCAAAGTCATGGATAAATAGGTATTTTTATATACAAGGTCTTATACCACCAAATAAGTGGTCAACCATGCATTCAGGGGTAACAAAAAATAAGGAGGCATATCATTCAAGTCTTGTGATGTTTACCTCATATGACCTGATAGATACATCATCTTTTTTCATAAGGGAAAGGAAATCCCTTTCCATTTTATGTTGGAGAGCATGAGGAAAATATTTATCAAAAACATCTTCCATAATTCCTCCCACCCCATTGCTTGATCAATTCTTCAGGACTAATATTTTTGATTAATTTTCACCACTAATCTACTTCACACACCATATTATAAATAACTAGTAGAACCTTCTCATGCTTAGAACATTGACTAATGGAGAAGATCGTATCAATTGAGTTGATCCATTGTTCCACGATCAAGGGGTGAGATGATCCACTGAAAGTTGGATACCTTTTCTTCATAAAGGTATCAATCATATATTGTTCACTCTTAAGGGGGGTTTTGATGCCCCTCGTGATGTAGGTTTCTATTCATATCCTGAGTCAGCTAAGAGAGTATCATCATAAAGATCACGACTCATGATTATATTGGGTTTAGTATCATGTTGGGGAATTCATCACATTCCCAATCACAATGATTGTTCTCCCACTTCCTATTATTTTTCTAGATCATCTTGAATAAAAAGATATCTAGGGATGAGTATTTTTAAACTATTAAACACATAATGGGGAATCCAATAAAATTGAAGGGATAACTTATAAAATACAATTATTTCCTTAACTATGAACTCATAGGATTCAATCTATGTTATCATTGATCTATTTTCAAACATATATTATTATAGGTATTTCCCCCCCTTATTAATGGGTTTTAATGAAGTTATGAATTTACCAAATAATATCCCTCTCGAGTGTCAAGACAAGTGTGCAGCAAGGCCTGTTGTCATGCAGCAATTCCTGATCGAGCGTAGCTCAATATGGTGTTTTCTAGTTTTAGCCCAATGTACATCTATGTCAGATCCACATTCCCTCATAATATCTAGATGGGGATATTTTTTTATTGATAAAACACTTACTCAAAACTTACCATGTAGATACCCAAAGGTTGACGTACATGGATATTACATTACTTTTACGGAATACTTAATACATAACAAAAACAGACACCAAAGGACCGTAATAGTTTAGTGTCTTCGGAAACATGGAACATAATCTTCTAATCTTGGTGAAAGATCTTTAACATCTCCCATAAAGATCTTCCTTTTTTTTCTTACCTAAAACCTTTCTTTATATCCTGGGGAAGAGAAAACATATAAAGGGTGAACTCAAATGCTCATTAAGGGTAAGCATGGAGAAAATAAAACAAACCATATACATTTGAACTTCAAAACATGATCATAATATTTAAACATAAAAATCTTGAGAAATGACATAAAACATGGAAGTATGTAAGGAATAGATCACAATGGATCATCAATCATGATAAAATATCTTGGGAATAAAGCATGTAATTGTTTCATCCATTAATCACATGTTATGATTTCCATAGTATCCAAGGTATTGCTGCCAAGACCATCTTAGTGGACAAAGTCCCTTTCTGAATCGAGTTCAGTCCTCGTTTTAGTCTTGTAACACTGAACCGAATAAAATTTCCATTCTAGCCATGTCTATCTCATCAGATATAAATATTTACCCAATGAATTTGTGGGATATATAGGTCTCACCCATCTCATAATTAAATCATTATTACTTGGGCCATAAAATAAACATAAATCATTCATCATAACCCAAAAAGTTAAATGGGTTTCATAAACATCCTCCCATCATAACATAATCCATATAAAACAAATGGATATCATTTCATCATAAGAAAATTGAAACCATGAAAATAATAGATACATTATACTTGAAACATTCACATATGAAATAGTGTCATCTTAGATGGAAAATGGTTTTGATAAAAGTCTTGAAATTAATTCTTGAGGAAAATATCCTTTCTTCTTCAAAGTCATTTTCTTTTCACAAAATGCCATGCAATTTTAAAAGAAAAGGATTTTGTTGTAAATAGTCATGAAATATAGTATAGTAAGATTCCTGAAAATAAGGAGTTATGAAACTGTAAAAATCCGTTCATGCCGTATAAGTTTAAAAAAACATTCTCCTCATATTTTTGTCAGAAAAGTCAAAAAGTTCCTCATATGGTAAACAAAAGAAAGATTCTTTCCATAACAAAATGTAAAAGTAAAATAGGGGGTAAACATGACTTTAAAAATACATGGAAGAATATTAAACACATTATGAAAATCATTTTTATGGACATGGATGAAAAATATAACCCTAGTAAATACTTACGAATAAACAATCTCGGATAAAAATGAGATTGAAAAATTATCCCTTACCTTATGTCTAATTTCTTCAGTATGTGTTCGACACTCCTGTATAGTGGGTTTAAATATATTATTAACTTGTAACAGAACAATAATAATATTTATGATATCATATATGATTCAATTACGACTTTATATTATCCGTTCATTTGTCATTTCCATGTTAAAGCAGCATTTTGGGTAAAATCATTTCATTTATCATCTATGTTTTGACTTTTAATTATTAATATGATTACATAGATCATGATTAATTAATTCTAGAATATAAAACATGATTTATAAATAATATATATTAAAGAAATACATATATATAATAGATCGATAAATGGAAAGAAATACACTGTTCATGGAGACGGTAGGTCGTATGTATGCATGAACGTTGTTTTTTCATTTCCTTATTGAATTGAATGGAATTAAGTAGATAAAATACACATATATATATACATAAATCCAGTAGCATTATTATGTCACATATTTTATTATTACCTATTACATATACTTTATAATCATTCTTGAATTGTTAACATGGAAAATGCATCTCATCGCGTCATGGAGACAATAATCTGTACGTACGCACGAGCGATGATATCGTTCCCATATTTATTGAATGGAATTAGAGTGGATGATATAATATCTCATAATAAGTATTATGTTATAATAATCATATATTTTTATTCTTTACACCATTTTACCCATCCAAGTAAGGTGGTGGTGGAAAACAGATTACACCACAGCGTGGAGACGGTATTCCGTAGGTACGCACGCACGGTGATTTTGTTTTCCGTAGGATGGAAAGAAGATGAAATTGTGTTGTTTAATATTTATTAATAACACATCAGTATATGAGTGATACTGATGTTATTAATTTATGATGAAACAAATAAAGAAGATGAATTATAAGAAGAAATAAATTGGAACGAATCAGTAAAGGATATTACCTCTTCTTTGATGCACCTCTTCTTAACCTCCTCTTAAGGCACTAGGGTTGGTCTTTTGAGGAGACCAAAACCTCTATAATGTTTCCAGGGAATATGAGAAGGTAAATGGACAGGGGTTGGATGATCTTCAAGGATCAAAAGGGTGTTAAGAGAAGAGGGAAGGGTGCCCGTTTTATAAGGGAGGAGATTGGCACCTTTGGAAAATCATAAAATATTATTTTATAATAAAGTCATATTCGGTTTATAATAGCTCCAAATTGATTTATTTATAATATAATATTGGTATGGGTCTAAATCTTCTCAAACAGTAGGTTTTATACAAGTTTAGGTTATTATTTCAACCTTATCATTTAGATTTAACTCTAAGTTAAATAATTTAACTTTTACCATGTCTTCTTGTTTTCTTACACTATATTGTTAATAAACTTACTATAACAAGCCAAACGAACACCAAGTGGTTCATTATTAATATATATATCCTTATCTATGTCATTTTTCCGAACCTAATTTTTTTAGGAATATAATAACAATTAATAATATAATATTTGTTTTAAAAACTATTTTATTTCAATTTTGACACTATTTGGTAATTGATTTTTGTGAAAATCACAACAGAATTATTAGTTAGAAAAATTTAATTAAATCAATAAAAACATGTCATATTAACCTATAAAATTAGTTTCATTCATAAAAAGTCTCAAATTACATTTATTTGGGTATTTGTAATATCAATTATTTTAATATTTCATTATTTGGGTAATTACTGCATCACCATTGTGTCATTAATAAATTAAATTATTTAATGTATAAAAATTATAAATAATAAACCATTAGGTAGGTAAATATTTTTATATTTCTAATGAATATTTATAGTCTAATTTATCTTATGTATAACCCTATATTAAAATGTTTTAGTTATTAAACTTTGATTTAATCTCTTTTAACTCTTCTTTGAATTAAATAATAATAAATGTCCTAATTTAATATAAGTGGACCTAAATGATAATATTTTATTCCTAAGGTTGTTTTTGGTCGAGATAAATTTGAACAATAGAATTAAGACATGTGTTAGGGTAATTATAATATCATTTTTACCCTTAATTACCCTATTTACTTTTAACCGGAGTAAATAAAAGTAAAAATTTACTATTCACCAAAACTTATTTTCATCTCATTGAATCAAATTTTACTCCTTGATATTAACCGTGTCTCTCTGATTTTCAAAATTCCACTCATAGAAGCTGTAAAATTATGTTTTATGTGAATTTCCAAATTCTCCTAGGAGGTGGGTAAAAGATGGTGAAAAGTTCAATAAACTTTTTATATATCCAAAATTATTATAAAACGACTCCAATGAATTAAATTGAACTTATATAGGAATTATGTATCAATTTTTACCTAAAATAAATTTAAATAAAATAAATAATTATTTAAATAAAAAGTCAGTTTTTAAATAGTAACTCAGTGTTTTCACTATTCATCAAAAATTGAAAGTTTTTAGAAAAATACCAAAAATTCACTCTAGGCTAATTTCGATATTCTGAATCCAAAAATGAAGTCCATTTTCAAAGATAAAATTTATAAAATTTCAAAAAGTGGTTATTACTATTCATAGTGGCTAGTTCATAATAATATTATAATAATATATCGTTTAGTGAAACTCGATATTGCGTACAACACAAACTATCGTGGAAGGTCGCGATTGCGTGTAATGTAAGCCAAGTCAGGGTTGCGTGTAGGGAAAGACTCCTTTTTTGTTGCGTATAACATAATCCAACCATATTTCATTTATACATTGAATATATATATATATATACACTCAATGTTGCGTAGAATAACTACTATCAAACGAACATGAAATTGTTTGTAACACAATCCATGAATAGTGTTTCGTATATTGAAAGCTAATACAGTGTTGTGTATAGAGAAAGATAATCTTGGTGTAGCATACAAAAAAAGACATCAAAGAAATTAAAAAGAATAATTCTCATAAAATCTCGGGTTGTTACATTCCACCCCTCTTAAAATGAATTTCTCCCTTGAAATTCATAGGGGTTATAAATGGTTTTATACTTGAAATTTTCTTAAATTCAAACCCACATCGTAAAATGGAATACCAAAACTTAACTTTAAAAACTAAAGTATTAAACGTAACGGTTACCCAAATTAACTAGTCACTGGGTTTCCACATAGGAGAACATAGGTGAAAATATGGATATGGAAGAGAAATCTAACAATCATGTTCTTATGGAGAGTGGTAGAGAACATGGCTATGAAAAATCCAAAAATCACAAAGCCAAAAATTTGTGATGATCTAAGGTACCATCTGATTCATCGTATATGAGGACACTAGGAAAACATTTTTGTTTTTCAAAATAGTTTCCCTAAAGTTGAAGAATTAGATGAAATACTTACTTTATTTTGGTATAATCTCACCGTTGTTCGTGCCTTGAACAACTTACACTTCATATCATAAAGAAATGAAGTTGAATTTTTCATTCTTAAAGTGTTAGCAGATCATGTGATAGAATGAAGGGACATTCCATCTATCTCAAACAAAAGGTTAACAAAAGTTATAAGTCCATATTATGGTGAGATTAATCGTATATGGTTCCAAAAATGGACTTATACTTCATCTATCATAGCGCTTAATAAAATAAAACTAGTTTCTATTATCCAGGGACTTCATGTAGGCTAGTGGTAGGCGATAAAGGCATGTCACACTTCGGTTGTGGGTTTAAAATTCCCACAGCCTTGTCTAACGCGACGGGTTGTCGCTTGTCCTATGTGTTTTCCTTTTTCTAAAACTACATTATTATAACATCCCATCAATAATATCGAAAAAAAGTTCTATCCTTAAACAATAATAACTTATGTCCAACATAATCCATTCCAATCTTTAGGCTTATCTAAAATAGTTCTATCCAATCTTATAGTATAAAGAGAATGATTACTAGAAATGTCACCAAACAAGAATGTGAATACCATCATTTATCCCCCATATAAGATATATCTTGTTGGTCACATTCCAAACATGTGAATAGCTTAATCATGTATTCTCTTGAAAAATGAATACCCATTGACCCTTAGTGAAAACATGAATGCTGTCAAAATTTAACACTTTCCACATACCAAAATCCCAAAATTTCTATATACTCAAACCATGATATAACTTTGTCATTATATCATTTATGAGCTAATTTCATTTTTTCTTTATTGCTTCATTATAAGCATATCATCTTCTTTCCAAAAATATTTCAATCCTTTTCATGGTTACCGGTACCATATAATTATTGAAAACCATAATAAAACAATACACAAATATTCCAAAATTCAACGGTGACATAAATGAGATTCCATGATACTATTTTGAAATCCCATTACATAAACACTTAATCATTACACAACATCATTTTCATACTCGACATCACAAATAGTGATCACATGTGACTTCCCTTTATCCTTTTCCATAAGTGGTTGCTCACATTGATCATCATTAACCTTTGGATTAGGGCATTGATTAGCATAATACCCCATTTCCATTCACTTGAAGCATTGAAGTGTTGGTGGTGCGTTCTCTACAATATTTTTTTATTCACATCATTAGCAACCCTTGTTATATTACATTGACACTCAGCTGCTCGATGACCTTCTTTTACACACTTAAAATATTTCCTACTACCTTTAAGACAATCTCCACCATGCTTCTTTCCACACTTTGAGAATAAAGAAACATACATCTTCTTTTCACTATTATTCTGAGATTTCTCCTTGAACTCAATCTTTCGTTTCTTGTCAAAACCATGAGATGGATATGTTACAACAACTTCCAGTTCTACCTTGATAGCACAACGCACAATTACTTCATAGCTATTGAAGTCTCTTATAGATAATGCCCTTCGAAGACTTGGTTTTAAGCCACTGAAAAATCGATCAACTTTACTTTCATGTTAGATGATAAAACCAGAAGAATACCTTGCAAGACTTGTAAAATTTGCTGCTTATATACCAACAGATTCATCAACCTTATGCTTATGCTCAAGGAACTCCTTTTCCATCTTTGTTTGAAGAATATGAGGGAAATACTTACTGAAAAACAAGTTCTTGAACTCGTCCCATTCCATGGATTCAATTTCATCTGGGGGACTCATATTCTTAATTAGAGTCTACCATTGATCTGATTCACCTTCTAAATGGTAAATAGACAGAATGATTTTTTCATGTTCTGAACATCGAAGTATGTAAAATATCTTTTCAATGCTACTGATCCATTGTTCAGTAACAAGTAAATCAGAATACCCACTGAAGGAAGGCGGACATTTCCTCATGAAGGGCTCAATAGAATATTGTTCCCTTCTCTGCTCATTTGGATGTCCAGAATGATTTATAGCTTTTGTAAGTATAGAAATAAGATTTTTCACTCCATCTCCCATAACATTGGTTTGTTCAGGAGGACAATCATTGCATTGTCCATTACATTGATCAACATGGTTTCTTCGGGTTCCAGCCATCGTCTAAAACCCAAAAAGAATAGTGTGAGAGGCAAAAATCATGCTAGGAAAAAAACATAATAAAGGGAGATTACCTTCAATATCTAACATATTAGGGTTAATTCTAATATTGTTACCGTAATTCTAGGACTATAACCTATACGTATACTTAACCTTAGGGACATCCCTAGACATACCTTAGAAATATCTCTAGGGATCTCACTAAAGTTCCCGCATCCTAGTTTCCAAAGGTTAACTAAACCTTTTCTCTGATACCAAATGTAGAGACCCAAAGCATGACATACATGGAAATTACATTACTTTTTCGGAATACTTAATACATAACAAAAACAGACACCAAAGGACCGTAATAGTTTAGTGTCTCTGGAAACCTAGAACATAATCTTCTAATCCTAGTGAAAGATCTTCAACATCTCACATAAAGATATTCCTTTTATTTATTACCTAAAACCTTTCTTTTATATCATGGGGAAAAGAAAACATATAAAGGGTGAGATCAAATGCTCAGTAAAGGTAATCATGGATAATATAAAACAAACCATATAAATTTGAACTTCAAAAAATGAACATAATATTTAATCATCAAAATCTTTAGCAATGACACAAAACATGGAAGTACATAAGGCATAGATCATAATGTATCATAAATCATGATAAAATAGAATGGGAATAAAGAATGTAATTGTGGTAGCCATTAACCACATGTTATGATTTCTATAGTAGCAAATGCATTGCTTCCAAGACCATCTTAGTGTACAAAGTCCCTTTCTGAATTGAGTTCACTCCTCGTTTTAGTCCTGTAACACTAAACCGGATTAACTTGCTATTCCAGCCATGTCTATCTCATGAGATATAAATATTTACCCAATGCATTGGAGGTATATATAGGTCCCACCCATCTCATAATTAAATCATTCTTACTTGTGCCATAAAATAAACATAAATCATTCATCATAACCCAAAAAGTTAAATGGGTTTCATAAACATCATCACATCATAACATAATCCATATAAAACAAATGGATATAATTTTATCATAAGAAAATTGAAACCATTCAAATCATAGAGACATTATACTTGAAACATACACATATGAAATAATTTCATCTTAGATGGAAAATGGTTTTGATAAAACACTTGAAATGAATTCTTGAGGAAAATATCCTTTCTTCTTTAAAGTAATTTTCTTTTCACAAAATTCCATGAAATTTTAAAAGAAAAGGATTTTGTTGATTGTAGTCATGAAATATTGTATAGTAAGATTCATGAAAATAAGTAGTTATGAAACTGTAAAAGTCCGTTCATGCCGTATAAGTTTAAAAAAACACTCTCCTCGTACTTTTGTCGGAAAAGTCAAAAAGTTCCTCATGTGGTAAACAAAAGAACGATTCTTTCCATAACACAATGTAGAAGTAAAATAGGGGTAAACATGACTTTAAAAATACATGTAAGAATATTAAACACTTTATGAAAAAAAAATTTATAGACATGGATGAAAAATATAACCCCAGTAAATACTTACGAATAATCAATCTCGGATAAAAATGAGATTGAAAAATTATCCCTTACCTTATGTACAATTTCTTCCATATGTGTCCGAGACTCCTGTATAGTGGGTTTAAACATATTATTAACTTGTAACAGAACCATAATACTATTTATGATATCATATATGATTCACTTACGACTTTATATTATTCATTCATTTGTCAATTCCATGTTAAAGCAGCGTTTTGGGTAAAATAGTATCATTTATCGTCTGTGTTTTGACTTGTAATTATTAATATGATTACATAGATCATGATTAATTAATTCCAGAATATAAAACATGATTTATATATAATATATATTCATAATATACATATATATAATAGATCGATAAATGGAATGAAATACACCGTTCATGAAGACAGTAGGCCGTACGTATGAATGAACGCTATTTTTCGTTTCCTTATTGGATTGAATGGAATTAAGTAGATGAAATACAAATATATATACATAAATACAGTAGTATTATTATGTCATATATTTCATTATTACCTATTATATATACTTTATAATCATTTTTTAATTGTTAACATGGAAAATGAATCACATCGTATCGTGGAGACGGTAATCCGTACGTATGCACGAGCGATGATATCGTTCCCATATTTATTGAATGGAATTGGAGTGGATGATATAATATCTTATAATTATTATGATGATATAATAATCATATATTTTTATTCTTTACACCATTATACCCATCCAAGTAAGGTGGTGGTGGAAAACAGATTACACCACGGCGTGGAGACGGTATTCCGTACGTACGCATGCGCGGTGATTTCGTTTTCCGTAGGATGGATAGAAGATGAAATTGTGTTATTTAATATTTATAATAACACATAATTATATTATTGATACTGATGTTATGAATTTATGATGAAACAAATAAAGAAGAAGAAGTAAAGGAAGAAATAAATTGGAATGAATCGGTAAAGGATATTACCTATTCTTTGACGCGCCTCTTCTTAACCTCCTCTTAAGGCACTAGGGTTGGTCTTTTGAGGAAACCAGAACCTCTATAATGTTTCTAGGGAAGATGAGAGGGAAACTGGGCAGGGTTTGGCCGATCATAAAGGATCAAAAGGGTGTGAAGAGAAGAGGGAAGGGGTGCCCTTTTTATAAAGGAGGAGAGGGGAACCATTGAAAAAACTTAAAATATTATTTTATAATAAAGTCATATTCGGTTTATAACAGCTACAAATTGATTTATTTAGAATCTAAAGTGGGGATGGGTCGAAATCCTATCAAACAATATGTTTTAGACAAGTTTAGGTTACTATTTTAACCTTATCATTTAGATTTGACTCTAAGTTAAATAATTTAACTTTTACCGTGTCTTCTTGTTTCCTTACACTATATGGTTAATAAACATACTATAACAATCCAAACGGACCCCAAGTGGTTCATTATTAATATATATATATATATATATCCTTATCTAAGTCATTTGGATGAACATTAGATTTTTAGGAATATAATAAAAATTAATAATATAACATTTATTTTAAAAGCTATTTTATGTCAATTTTGACAGTATTTGGTAATTGATTTTTGTGAAAATCATAATAGAATGGTTAGTTCAAAAAATGTTAATTAAATTAATAATAACATGTCATATTAACCTATATAATTATTGGAATTTATAAAAAGTCTCAAATTACATATACTTGGGTATTTATAATATCAATTATTTTAATATTTCATTATTTAGGTAATTACTGCATCACAATTGTCTCATAAATATATTAAATTATTTAATGTATAAAAATTATAAATAAAATAATATTAGGTAGAAAATAGTTTTAGATTTATAATTAATATTTATAGTCTAATTCATCTTATTTATAACCTTATATTAAAAATGTTTTAGTTATTAAAATTTGATTTAGCACTTTTAACTCTTCTTTGAATTAAATAATAATATATGTCCAAATTTAATCCAAGTGGACCTAAATGAGAATATTTTATTACTAAGGTTATTTTTGGTCGAGATACATTTGTTCAATAGAATTAGGACTTGTGTTATGGTAATATTAATATCATTTTTACCCTTAATTACCCTATTTCCTTTTAACTGTGGTAAATAAAAGTAAAAAGTTACTATTCAAAAAAATTATTTTCATCACATTGAACCACATTTTACTCATTTATATTAACCGTGTCTCTTATATTTTCAAAATTACACTCACAGAAGCGGTAAAATTAAGTTTTAGGTGAATTTCCAAATTCTCCTAGGAGGTGGGTAAAAGACGGTGAAAAGTTCAATAAAATTTTTATAAAATGACTCCAATGAATTAAATTGAACTTATATAGGTATTATGTATCAATTTTGACCTAAAATAAATTTAAATAAAATAAATAATTATTTAAATAAAAAGACAGTTTTTAAATAGTAACTCAGTGTTTTCACTATTCATAAAAAATTGATATTTTTCAGAAAAATACCAAAAATTCACCCTAGGATAATTTCTATATTCCGAATCCAAAAATAAAGTCCATTTTGAGTGATAAAATTTATAAAATTTCAAAAAGTGTCTATTACTATTCATAACGGCGAGTTCATAATAAGATTATAATAATATCTCATCTAGTGAAACTCAGTATTGCGTACAACACACGCTATCGTGGAAGGTCGCGATTGCGTGTAATATAAGCCAAGTAAGGGTTGCGTGTAGTGAAAGACTCATTTGTTGTTACGTATTACAGAATCCAACCATATTTCATTTATACATTGAATATATATATATATATGTATACACTCAATGTTGTGTAGAATAGCTACTATCAAACAAACTTGAAATTGTATGTAACACGATCGAAGAATAGTGTTGCGTATACTGCAAGCTAATATGGTGTTGCGTATAGCACAAGATATCTTGTTGTAGCTTACAACAAAAGACACCAAAGAAATTAAAAATAATAATTCTCATAAAATCCCAGGTTTTTACATACCAAAATTTAGGGATGTGTTCTTATAAATAGTCTTATCCTAAATGATTTATCTATAGTTTTCCAATCCTAATCCCAAGAATAAATTATTTTTTGATTTTATAAAAACTATAATATACCTACTCTTTATTAGACATTAATTCATTATTTATTATATAATATTACACATAATAAAACTTTGAAGATCAAGAAGGATAGTGTCTTTGGGAATTAGGTACATTATATAACAAATATAAAAATGGAATTTATTATCCTTATTGAAAACCTCCTTAACATTTTCATAATATTCATTCATACTTAACACTGCATGGGACCAAGGGACATACATAAGAAATGGGTGAGCTATAAAACCTAGTAAGAAAATAAACATGAAATTAAATTAATGGAATAATACATGTTAGAAAATTTGAATATTAATGGGGTACAAAAAGAGTATGAATCATAAACATGAAGAAAAATACATAATATGACATGATAATTATAAAATACACATGGGAAATGTGTAAACAACATAAAACACTACATCATAAACATAGGTCAAGGATAACTGTAAAGAAATCATGATGTAAAAAGTCCCATAAAAGAATCTGGTTTAATCTCTATCCAAACATGACGTCTTATGAGACTAAAACTTTCCCAACGCATTAGAGCACTATATCATTCCAGGCGTACTAATCATTTTCATTTCATTCTCATTTAATGTTTTCCACATAGATCATACAACATAGATTTATTAATAATCATATTTTATTCCACAATTTAAGAGTGTGTAATAAATACATTTATGTCCTAAGTAAAAGAAGTACCAATGTATGAAGCTCAATAACCATGATAGAAAATGGATTTGGTATACACTACACAATTTCTTTGGAATAGAGAGTCAGGGTTAAATTTCAATAACATAACAACATCACATTAAAATTCATAAAATAGATTAATGAGATAAAAAGGGGTATCTAGTCAAATTTATATAAAATGGGTAGTAATAAGAATATGTAAATATATATCTCAACAATAGGAATTGGAAATGGAAGACATAAGATAATAAAGAAACATTAATAAAAGGGAGAATAGGAGGATCTCTTACTAAATTTCTCCGTGGTAATTTGTGTATATAATGATTATTGAGAGGGTTTCATGAGAGTGAAATAGGGATATCATAATTTATACATAAAATGGATATTATTGGGGATACGGAAGAACATATTCCAACATAGTAAAATATAAATTATGTGACATAACATAAAAGAAGTTCCTGATAAAAAGAGAAGAGTGGAAGATAACATACCTTGAGAGTGTGACTCTAGATTCTTGGGAGGATCTTATTGATATCTTGAGTTCACCTTGGAAAGAATATATAGAGGTTAGGGAAGAGTAAGGACATTATACAAGGATTTCAGGTGAAGATAAATGGGATATTGTGAGGGTTTATATAGGAAATGAGTGGGGATTTACCTATTATTTCTCAAACATTGGGTTTGAACCACATATAATAAAATAACCAAAAACACAAAGATTACCATTATTTTTTAACATTGTTTCTGTGAAATGGGAGTTTTTTTATTTTATAATGGTAATGGTAGGACTTCATAAAATAATACCCTTTCTTATGTGGAAGTGAGTCACACTATTAAAAAATGATTCTAAAACCTTAACATATACTAATTGTTTTGGAGGATTCAAAAAGTCTTTATAAAATTAATAAAATAAACATAAAATCAAATAATATTAAATGAAAAAATATATATTTTTCAGTGGGTACCCTTTATAGTTTTTATTAAAACACTTTTAGGTCCTTATGATGTCATAATTTACACAATGTAATTACACTATATTTATTTTTACCAAAACATTCGATATTCCCAGAAAATTATGCAAAATTAACCATTGGATAATTTCGATATTATTATTCAAAAATTAATATCCATTTTACGTAAATAATTTTATAAATATGTTTATTTTTACTTTTAAAATATTAATCGAAATTTATTGAGAAATTCTGTGTTTTTTGATAATAAAAATTTTCAAAACCTTATAAAAATTACATTTGACTTCATATAACAATATGCTCATTTATATTTGATAAAAATTATTTAACAATGATATGTTATTAAAATATTATTTATTTTAAAAATCCATTAATTAATAAAAATAAATTCCTTAATTTAATTAGAATATTAACCAAAAATACTATTTTTATATTATTTTATAAAATATCATTTATAATGTAACAATAATTGGATGAAACTTAATTAATTATTATTTAGAAAAAAATGAACATACTCATATTTTTAGGGTATTAATAAATATACCTTTAATACACTAGAAAAAAACCTAAGATTAAGGTGTGTGGTAGTGATATTTTCATGGGGTGGTTCGGTGTACATGGTTTGGATTTTGATCACAATGAGATTTATCTTCTCCTATAAATGGGTTTTCTCATGCTTAAGTTATAGGATCTTAGACTGGTCTTGGTCAAGGGAAAATACGATGGAGTTTGTCTTCCTCAAAAGCTTTGATAAATGGGCTTCATAGTGTATGATTCCACTAGTTGAGACCATCCTTTCCTTTGTCTGTGCTAATTAAATTTTTTAAAACCCTTTATTTATACAAATCATATGATCACTATTCAATGAATATATTCTAAATGGTAATGATGATTAATGTTATTTTAAATAAAAAATAATAAAACCAATAAATTTCATGTATTTTTAATAACCATAACAAATAAAAATACATTTAAATAAATCAAAAGGGGAATTTAATTTATAACAGTTCTGGTCGTTACACCAGTGCTCTTAGCTAGGGGAACATCTAACATTTTCTCTACCCCTCAAATCATCAATTCTTGAGAGGATTAGAGTTATATTTTCCATATCTACAAATAATCCTTAGCCTATTGGGTTGGGGGGGACTTATATCCCGATCATCGTCAAATGGTTCGTCATACCCCAAGGGGGACATGGAGAAATAAATGATGGTTACAAATCAGTCCACCCCCCTTGGATGGGGGAATATATATCTCGACATTTCTACCTCAAGTCATCAAATATCTGACTTAATAATTTTATCCTTACCAATAAGATAATTCAATGCAAATTGTGGCCCTAAATACTCCCCATCTTGCAGAGATGTGGTCATTTTCATCTGAATCATCACAGTAGAGGGAATCAATCTTCTCCAGATTTTGAGGTAAATATAGAAAATCATCATACCATCTATTCCACCCACCATAGAAAGAACCACTAATATCCAGGGCCCATTTGGCAGTTAGGAACAAAAAATTCCCCAAGGTCACTACTCACATGATAAGATATGAGGAGGGTACGATGAATGAAATTAAAGCCTGTCGGGGTCTCAATAAAAAATGACCAAGGGTTTGAGGAATTAACCTACTGAAGGAATTAGTGAATCATCAAGTTGAGTTGAATGTAATGGGATAAATACCATTTCTAAATACACCTATTTAAATGTTTCCACAATCAGCACAATCAATAATGTAGATCAAGACACAGATACAAAGGGGAACAATGCAGAAAACATGACCCAATAGGAGGATCTGGATCCACAAACTGAGGCTGCACATACCTGAAACCATAGGAGACTCCAAAATATGGCAGCAAAAAATATTGAGTTTCCACCTCTACGTTAGAAGAATACCAAGGATTAAGGGAAAGGTGTGTCTACATCCTAATCATCACCCATAAAAAAATCTTTCCACAGAGGAATAATTATTTTGATATGAGAATGAAATTAAAACTCTCATAAAACATAACGAGGAGATACTCAGGGGATAAATTCCCACCAAGTATCGTCTTCAGTCATAAATTCATATTATTCATTTTATATCCAATTATCCTTTATGAGAGACATCTAAGCATCATATTGGATCTAGATCTAGGAATATTGTCTACATAAATGAAAAAGTTAGATATGATCATGACTTCCCTCTATTATTGTGAGAACCTATTCCACTCCAAGGTAATCATTCTATCTTTTCAAGAATATAGAATAAGCGAGATATGAAAAAAATGCCACCTCATCAGGACCCACCCACTCACAGTAGATGAGAGTTAGATCAAATAGTAGTTCCTCTATAATTTCTCAATCCCATCGAGTCCCTGGCTAATTGAATATAATACGTGGTAGGGAAACATTCAACTATATATCCTGAGAATAATCTATATCCCCAATGGTTGGATGGATCTTTTCCTCCACTTAATTTTGATAATCCTACATTCTCCACCATTGATGACACAAGAGACCCTAAATAGAATCTCGCAGAAATTGTATCCCAACGTGGTCCAATAATGGCCCCTCAAGATCAATAGGAGATGAAAAGGATGATATTTCTTTGTACAGAATCTGGTAGGGCTAGCCTTTGTTTGGTATAATAGTATGGCAGTAGGATCCGTTACAGGATTGGAAGATATTTTTCTTCAATTCCTTCACTAGTTTCCATGCACACTAAGGAAAATGAAAATTTTGAACATGAAGAACTGCTATAAATGAAAAAATTATATGGTGTACAACATTATATTTAGATGGAAAGGTTTATCTTATTCACTTAGTATCCCTCTCTCGTAGGATAAATTGATGGATCATGATGCGGACAATCTATAGGATGAGTTATAGACACCTACGATCCCTATGTAATATCTAGCTGGGTTGCGTTAGTTCACAGAAATGGAAAAACATTTGGAAGATGACATTAAGTTGCCACGAGTTAAGTATCAGATCATTCCTTTGTCATAAGTTAAAAGTCTTGAAAAGGAAGAAACTAATGCTATTAAAATTCCTGAACCACCAAACGCCTCCTCTCAAGTTTCAATAACCAAAATATTATCTTATCTAAAATGAAAAAGAGATCAGGGTGGACCTAGATTTTATAGATGGAAAGATAATGTATAATCCTTCCAAAATCAGAATATACCCTGTTATTTTCTTACATCAATAAAAAATAATCTACTCAAGATTCCACAACCCAGTAAACCCAATGATTTCAATCTCATTGATCTTCTCAAAAACTAGCCCTTCCATTAAAGGCTGGGTCACAACATTTAGGCTTAATTCATCTTCAAGGATGTCCTCCAAAAAAATGGTTGATTTTGGATAGCCGATGTTGGATAACTCCCCAGAGCTTGTGACCTGGATAACCATTTACAAATAAAAAGAAGAATGTGATTGGAAGAATGTTCCAACCAGGTGTGGGAAGAAGTTCAACAACAAGAATACATGAAAGTTTGTTGACCAAGATCATGAAACCCTGAGAGAATATCTTTTTTGATCCATAACAGTTCATCAAACAATGGAGGTGACATTAGGTATGTCTCACAAAGGTGTATGTGACCATCTAAAATAGAAAGAGACATAAGATTAAGGGTCATATTTTACTCTGATGTATTCTCTGGCTCTTACATATTTCTTTCCTACAAAATATGAACCATGAAGACCTCCCCAACAAATAGAGCCCTCATCATATGATGATATCATGTTTAGTTATGTATACACGACACACATGGTAGACCCCTTCTCAGATGATGAATGTAACACAGAGTATGAGTTCCTCTCACTAAATCATGGAATTAAAGGCTGTATGAGTATGAACTGAGGATACAAGGGAAAACAAAAGAATGGTGAAACCCAATATTTCAGTCACATCACTTCAGGGGATATATATGTAGTTGAGACTCATGGAAAATCACTATATCATGTCCAAAAATGACATGGATGTGTATCAAAAACCCCTAGTGTTATTCCACACCTTATTGTATTACATGACCAAATAGTGGGGGGTATGATTATCTAATTATCCCAGATAATGGGGAAGGCCGATACAACCGATCCCACTAATAGAATATAGTCCCTCAACCTCTATCAGCACAAATGACTCTTCCACCACAAATGGCTCATCTCATGAGACACATAATAAGGAGAAACACCATATCATCAAGCACCGTACACTTTCACAAAGTTAGAACATTATTAAATAACTATTGGGTTTTTCAACCAAGTTCTCAATGCAGAATGTGCTCCATATTTCAACATATCTAATAGAGGATCTCTTTAAATCCATCTTGATCCCACAAGAGTTCGAGATATAAGTTGTTGCAACTGAGGTCTAACTAGTATATAACATACTAGTAGAATTACATGTCTCCATCTCATTCATAGAATAGGATCAGGAAGTGCTCATTTATGGACACATCAGGCCCCTATACGTTATAGAGAGACTCAATATTGTTTATTTATGAAAAGACTTGATTTAAAATTTTCTTGGGATCAACCTCACCCCAATATAAACCCTTTGATGTTTGGTATATAGAGAATGGGACATATATCCTAAAACTATGACCATTCAAGGGTATGAATAGAGTGAAAAAAGTCCTATCAATAAGATTAAGATCAAATCACGGTTTTGGGATCTCACATATGATGTTGATTTCATGGTTATCTAGTAAGAAACCACTTAAAATGACATTCTGAAAAGGCCTTGGCTTCATAGAAATGTGGTGATACATTCAATATTCCATCAGTGTTTGAAATACCCCATCAATTGAAAGGTTGAAATATTACATGGTGACAATTACTCCTTTAAGATGTGTAAATCCACATATGTTGAGGTAGGTTTCAAAGAAATGGAAGGAAAGAAACAAATTTTGGATTATGATATAACAGTTTCAGACCAAAATGACTTGAGGGATGCCCCTGAAAATCCCTATAATGTGATCGACAATGACTATGTGATACTTTTAAATCAATTTGATTCAATACACATAATAATAGAAGTCCAAGACCCCTCTGTCCCTAGTGAATGTGTAAAATAAAATCATCTCTAGAATCTCTATGCAATGACTCTGGAAAAAGAGGATGATAATGTCTTTTCTTATGGACTATCACACCTTGAATGTGACAGAGATGCTGCCAGATTTACAACTTTTTATGAAAATGATTCCATATAATCGGCAGTGGAATTAGAAGAGGATGACCTCAGGAACACACCTATTTCATTCAAGAAATATTTCTCCACCATAATTGATGATATCAGGTAGGTAAATTTGGGAATAAAAGTACACTTGTGACCTTCACTGATTAGTGCTTCCATGCCTCTCAAAGATAAAGAGAAGTACATAAAATTTCTAATGAAATAAATATATGTGTTCACTTAAAATTATATTGAAATTCTTGAAATAAATCTAGATGTTTCTATGAACCATATTGTCTTACACAATGACCATAAGGGTTTGAATTACATATCCAGGAGGATACATCCCTCTCAAACCATCAATTAAGAGGCTAATGTTGAAAAGTTGATCAAATCCAACTTCTTATGAGAAGTGAAATACCCAATATGCATCCCCAAAATTGTCTTTTCAAAGAATAATAATGGGTATATTAGGGTCTTCACTAATTTTAGATAACTTAACCAACACATCCACATGGATTATTTACCATTTTTGATCACATAACTCTTAATCAATTCAACTGTTGTCTTCTAGGCCCTCTTCTTCATGGACAAGTATTCATGATACAATCACATATACATGTCCCTTGAAGATGAGTATTCCACTACCTTAATACCACCCAAGGTAATATATTTTTATTAGTCAATGACCATTGGATCAAAGAACAATGGATCAACATATCGACACACTATGAATCATATATTTAATACATTTTGAGGAATAATATCCAGATTCAAATTTGAATGTCTGGTGGTAAAATCCCAATATATATGTGATAACTTTACGGATCTTCAAAACATCTTTGACTAGATGTGACAACATAGTCTGAAGATAAATACACTGAAATGTTCTTTTTGTGTAACATCAATGAAATTCCTTGGATCTTTGGTATTCTATAATTGAATTGAGGTCAGACTAGATATGGAGAGTGATATAATAGCAATGTGACCCCTAGTAATCTCAATGAACTGGGGGGAGGGTATCCAAGGGAACCTTACTTACATTTCGTGTTTCTCAGCCAAACTATCTAGTAAATATTTCCAATTCACCAGGATAATTAAGAAGGGAATCACCTATAAATGAGATGATGAATATGAATAAGCCTTTGAGAGACTCAAAAATTACCGGTTTCATCCATCGTTCTTGATGCCTCCGATGAAAGGAAAGATAATCATAGTATTTGTGGCTGATATGGAAATATAACTTAGAACTATACTCACACACAAATAATGATAAAGAAAATGTGAAAATTCTCTGATACCTCATCTATAAAATTCTAGGAACTAATACTCAATAATCGAATGTCTATAAGAACTTACTCACACTCATCATTATAGTAAAAAAAACGAGGCATTACTTACAGCATGATGAAGTCAACTTGGTATCCCATATTGAACTTCTCAAGTAAACCCTTGGTCATCCCTCAATGAATTGGAACTTGGCCCAATGAGTGGTCATTATGAAATAATATTATGTCCATTTTGTATCATAGAATTTAGTGAAAGGGCATTCCTGGGATGATTTCCTCATGGAACATCCCACCCCCAAAAGTAAACCATTGAATAATAATATTTAATAAGAGGAGGGTTTATATTCTAATGAAACTCCCTAGACATGTGAGATGTATTTAATTTATGCTTTCTGGTGTTCTATTTTGAAAAGGATGGAAAATACAAATCTCAACCGGGTTGTCTTAGGGATGTATTTTACTCTACATAAAAAGAAATTTTTCGATACCCGTTCTCACTATATGAATGATTCAAGAATAATGAGTCTTAATTTCAATCCCTCATAAATGGTTTGAAACTATCCCTATAAATGCAAATATCTTTCCTAAGAATCAAATCGAATTCAAAGATAATGAAAAATAAGATCAATGGAAAATATTCCATACAAATAAAAGAAAATTACCATATCACTAGCTTCATCAGGGGAATAATGGAAGAGGTATTTTTTGAGCCCAAATTTCATCTTCTTCCCTAATAATTGAATGCTTATGCCAACACATTTTCAAATCCTGCCACAAAATTTTCCAACTTAGATAAGGGGATGTCATCTTCTACACCCCTAACCGATCAATTTTCACTTTGATCACCATATGAGACATGGAATAAATAAATCAAGTAAATCTTTCCCAGATCACGATGAACCGGTATCCACCCTAATATGGCTGGATCCTATAATTTATTATCACTATAATGGGACCCTCCTGATAGAACGAGCTGGAAGGGAATAGATTAGGTTGTGATTAGAAAAATCTACACATTAGTATGATCCAAATGAGAAAAAAATCCTTATATAAGTGTTTATTTGATAGAATCCTCTTTATATTCATTTAAGAAATTGAAATTCCTTCTATCATAGAAGTAGTTTATGTAGGCTCCTATGGTGCTCATTGGGTTTGGCCTTGAATATCTCACTATAATAAGAGGCTGTATTTCTGTTGGAAAACCATGATAGTCGACTGTGTGGAATTTCGTAGGAGATATAATCCATTCCATATCCATGAAAACCTCATCCATAAACCCCCAAAATTTATATTTACAACTAAATATTCCTTAAAATTCTCTCTGTGGGGAATGGAAGTTAAGGGGCCATATCCCCCAGGCATGACTAATAATTTCAAGTACATCCTTATTACTATTAAATTCTCCTCCAAATGGGATGAGGAAATACCCATCAAAGAATTTAGGGTGAAAAATTTAAAATTCCTAATGTACCATATCATTACCAAGGTTAGATTCCCTCACGAAATACTGATTGAAAACGACACCAACTTCTATTCTTTGAAGTTGAAGAAATTGTACTAAGAGTACCACACCTAGTTCGGTCATTCATCCAACTAGCATGCATAGAAAAATGGATATAAACAGGCCTTCAATAATACTCTATCAAATATAATACAAAAAATGGTGAATAAATATAGGAAGTAATGTCAAAACAAGGTATTCCATGCTTTATGGTCCAACTGTACCACCATGCATACTGATACTAAGAAACATCGTACTCATTGGTGTACCAAACCGAGGTAATGTTACCCATAGAAGAGCAAAAATCTTGGCTATAAATAAACATTTTACGATGACTATTAGATGATGAGAAATTAAAATAATCATTTGAAGAATTAGAACAGATGGATGAGAACATGATGTGCACATTGCACAACCTTTAAGTTCATCATAATCGGATCACATGAGCCTTAAATAAAAATGTATTGCTATACTCATTCCATAAAAAAAACTAGTGTTTGATATATGAACCCCAATATAACGAGGAAAAAGCCTTAGAAACTAGAACCCAAATGTAAAAGGCCTTATATCGTACGTAAGGTCTATCTTAATGGATATTTTGAATTGGCCATAATAAATGGGGAGCATGTCACAACACCAACCAATTCAAGGTTTCTCAAGAAATACATTTCATAGATGTAATTAATCCTCTTTCATCCTGGTTTCATGATGTTAAACCACAAAAATTCATCCTAATTTCATGAATCTAAACTGAAAAAAATTCATTATGGTTTAAAGATGATGAAATGTACAATGTCATCCTGGTTTCAGGATGTTAAACCCTCATCCTTGTTTCATGATGTTAAACTTCAAAAATATTTCATTTTAGAAATATGTTAAACTTCACAACATCTCTCATCCTGACCTCATGACATTAAACTGAATGGAACATGTCCTTGTCATATGAAATTAAAATACACATAATTAATCCTCAAAATTGGATTAAAATCTTTATGGATCCCCAATATTTCTCTTCTTCCACATCAGTTGAACCTCTTCCTTACTGCAAGATGTTAAACTGCATGACTGATGTCCTCAACAAAAGACACTGAACTGCATGGTTTCAATGAACTAGGTGTGGCATGATTCCTACCATCACATGATACATAGTGGAACCCATTTCTCCATTATTGGAAGTAGTCATAAAATTTTTCTCCTTTCAAACTAATTTACGTTAATCCGTACAACATGAAATTAAACTACACAGATAATGTCTTTCACGTATGATTTAAAAATGAATAGGTTTATAGAACTATGTACATCATTATTCTAATTCTAATGAGATAGATAGGGATTCCTAGATCCTATATCTGAACCCATTCCTAGCATGATACAAGATTCCACTATCATTTCATTATCAATATTTGTTGACTGAGAGAACCCTTACAATTCACTGTTTCTCACATTGAGCATATCCCACATGGACTTATGAATCTTAGTAAGGGATTACCTAAATAATTGAGATATGTTAGATCATGAAAGGGTTATCAAGGTCTTGAATGCAAGACCTTAAAACGAACCCCATGAGTTCTCACCACATGACGTTAAACTTAATTGTTTATGTCCCTTTTATGACATAATAATGGACATTAATAGGAACCTCACCCGAGAGGACCACTACCCTTGGTGTTGGTATCCCACCAAACCTATATTAAAGAACTATGTATATCTTGATTCATGACATCACATGATACATAGTGATTCATTAATACTTAATCCTTGTCTTATCCAAAAATAAATAAATATAACCCTCCTACATATGGTTCAAAATTTCATAGGAAGATCACTTTCCAGAACTATTTCTGAATCGATTACGATATCACAGTTATGTAGTGACACCCAAATATCAAGTCTCTTGTTCATCTATAATGTTCACTTTTCATTTTTAGGATCAGACATTCTAACTGTATCATGTTAAATTACATGGATTTTAAGGAACTATGTGGTGATTGATTCATATCTTCACAATATATGTATTGATGCCCAAATCTCCACTCTTGGTCCAAACTAATACAATGAATGGGAATAATTCTTCCCTTTTCTTATGTGTCAGACCTATATAGAGTTTTTACCAATAAAAATCTACATGTGGATTGATTATTTTCATAAAAAGATACATATTGAAACTCAGATCTCCAATACTACAGCAAGCTACAAAAATCAATGAAAAAATAAACCACAAACTTAATAAGGGTTGTGCCATAAAAATTCATTCTTCCTACATATGAGTAATATTTGTGTATAACTTGGTTTTTTATTGAATACATTTTTCACATTTTTTCATTTATATTCAAACATCCTTACCACATGACCTTAAACTATGAGGAAAAAAATACATCCTCACTGCATGACATTAAACTACAAGAAAAACATCTTGGATGAATGAAATCAAAATTGGATTATAAATAAATTCCCACTAGACAATGATAGGATATGAGGGTCATCAAACATCAATGTTCCTTATCTATGGACCATAAGATATTGACCCTAATCAACTTGATTATGGGGTGATTCTTCCATAAATTAAGCACCTCATCCCATACATCACACTTTTTGATTTGAGAAACCAAGGTTCCCTTTGGAAAGAGAATATTTCTTTCTATTTGACCATTCTATTTATGAATAAGGGATTAGACATAAAAAATAGATACATATTAGCCCTATAAAAAAGTTTATTGATCCTTCTTATCCAATAATCACTATTGAAGAACTCATCACCTGAGGGTGTTCTGAGGAATCCCTGAAATGAATGTCCCATAACACTACCCAAGATATAAGAATCTTGATCCATGATTTATAGCATTATACTCTACCGATTAGAAAGAAGTAGGAATACACATGACCATGGGTATACTAATTAGGATATTGTTCAATATTCTCCCCATATTAGGTCCATGTGCATCATGGACATAAACTACTTGAACTTTGGTCAAAGCTGTAAAACCTTAAACTTTGGCCTTTGTTGGTCTAAACCAAAAGACCTTAAACTGCTAGCGAAAGAGACCCAAAACTTTTTAGGATGAAAACACACAAATGGAGGCATGATAAAAAGTCAAAACTTCCCTCACTAGAATATTTATTTGGATATTTAAGTCAAAACATAGGGAATAATGTGAATAAGGCATAAATCTAATAGGTCCGACTTTGTAGGCCTAGTAAAAGACAATTTATGCTCACTAGACCGACCTGGTCTAGGTAAAAGATAGAGTAATAACTTGTTACATCTCCTAAAAATGATAATGTGTTCACTACGTGGTGAAACAAATTTTAGGGCGCTTGAACCCTCCTTGAACCCTACATCTTCCATAAATCATACTTTAAGATTTTATTTCCTTAGGTCTCCATAAATATTCCGTAGCCCAAGGAAAAGGGTACCCGGTTTGAAGAGACCCTTTATTGACGATTAATGTATTCCTATGTGTTCAACATATTTTTATATGGTCATTAACAAGTTATGTTAATCTATAAAAATTTATTTTCTATCCTAATGATCCCTAACTTCACCATGGAAGAACTCATCACCTAAATGTGTTCTGGGCCAGTCTAGGTATGATTTTCCTATACCATCCTCAAGACCCGAACAATTTGGATGATGTTTTACAATCCCTATAACCATAATATTCAAGTGGATTTGACATCCTTAGTGTTATGTAATTATGTTAGGTAACCTTAATCAATGAATAAATGCGAAACTCTATTCCCTAACCTTTTTGATATCGTACACCCTGTGATTCAAAACCACTGTTCATAGGGATCGAGCTTCACATAAGAGCTGAACTTCCCTTAGGTCCTAGAACCCTTTTTAGATATCCCTTTCTCCATAACCAACATCATCATCCAGACATTTGAGTCTTCAAAAATATATCATTTTCCTTAGAATTCATTACAGATCATATTTTCTTGACCATGCTATCGTTGCATAAGGTCTTTGACATACCAACTAAAAGCATCTCCTCCTTACAAGAAAGGAACCCCGATCCTTGTGAACCCTAGAAACACTATGGAATAACCCAAAACACTAGAGTGTTATAGGTTATCCTCAACATGTGTGACCCATTCCATATTCCGTGACTCAAAATTTTGGGTTATGAATTACCTCATCCACATTCCAACTATCTAGGTAAATGTAGAATCCCCAATATTTCTCCCCCAACCATTTCTATGACCATAAATCTTCCATGATCCTTGGAAAGGAGTAGTGACACCTCTATTTGATTAATCTCCCAATACATAAGGGAATCAAACTAAAAACTAGATACATATCCTCCATGCATGAATAGAGCTCCAATCCTCATGATCTTTAACAACACCTTGACAGAAATCTGTATCCTAGGGTGTTTTGGGTCATCCCTGGAATGTATACCCCATATTAATTAATCATCAATCAAGTTTGAGAAGAAATATTTAACCATTATAATATATCATATTATAATCTAAATGATCCAAAAATACAACAACATAATATCTAAGATAAAATGACAGAAACCAAAAAAATAAAAGGTTCGAGATAAATGAACCTAAACAAAAAAATAGAAGGTCCAAGAAAAAGGACCCTCAACAAAAATAATATAAGGTTTGAGATAAAATAAGATAAAATAAAGTAATAGATTGCCTGAGTTAAAAGACTATAAACTATAAATATACGATGTCTGGGTTAAAGGAACCTAGAATATATTAATATGAGGTCCATGATAAGAGACCCTAAACTGTAGCACTATAATGATTTATTCTACAATAATTAAATGGATACAAATATTGTGAGGTCCTCAATATAGAATTAGAAAAAATAATGTTACGCTCTCCACGTCCACTATCTTTGAAAAAATATAGAGCACTATAATTATAAGACATATATTATACCCAGATTATCCTTTTGTGAATTAGGTAATCTGTAGATATGTGGTGAAGATACATCAATGGTGAATTTCATGTTTACAGAATTCGTGAGAATTTATTGAGAATAATATATTATAATATTCAAATACATACATTTAGGTTTACTTGATATTATGTAAAGGATGAGTATTGTCTGTGATTCATGCAATATCCGATCAGAAAAATGTCATGGATATCATAAAAGAAAGAAAATTGGAAGTAAACATATAAAGTTAAAATAATCCATTCATTGATAGAATACTGAAGGTGGAATCTTCAAATTTTGGATTTTATAAAGGAATTACTTCAAAAAAGAAAAATCATCTATCAATGATCAAATTAAAAAAAATTTATCAGCTGAGTTTTCCAAATTATCAAGAGTATGACATGATGGATCGATAGATGACTAAATTTCTACCCACCCTACTTCCTCTACTTCTTCCCTGGTATGAAGGGTCTCAAAAATAGTAGAAAAATCCTAAAATATTTTTTGAGTGGTTTCTAATTGAAATGATAATGCATAAAGGTTAACCCATGAGCGTGATATGAACTACTCATATCTCCATATGTGTATAGTCAAGACATCTATTCAAAAATGAATTTCTAATATTAATTTCTAAATATGTTCCAATGAATTTAAATATTCCATCATCTGTTTGGATATGGGAGTCTCATCTTTAATATTATGCAACCCCCTTTCACTGGTATCCAACTACTACTACATAAGAATTAATTTTCTCATGATTTCATACAAAGGATGGGAGTCTAATTTTCACACTCCCAAATCATGAAATAAATAATTAATAAGTTCTTCATGGTCACAAAATGGTTTCAAGGGAGTTTTAGTGACCAGGGTATCAGTCTTCCACCAATTCAACCTATGTAGTGTTTGATCCTCATTTATGGATTTTGGAATTGGTATGTCACAAGGAGGAACAATCGTATTCGCTGAAGAGTAGGTAGGATAGAAGGCCCTATATATTCTCCCATCAACTGGGTAATCATCCATTCCTTATGAAAAAAGGATAAATTCTTAGACATATTCTTCCCCACAAATGGGATGGTTTTTTCTATGATGAGTAAACTTCATCAAAGACTCTCCCATGTATTGAATCAACACAATTGTTTTTATAGATAGGGTGTTCAGTGAGGCAAATGGTTTTTCTACATTGAAGACAGGTTGGTTCAACATAGAACTCAGGTAGTCTTCTATAAAATTACATGAATAATCATGTTATTGAAAGAAAGAGGTATCAACAAGTAGAATAATCATCATAATATTGGTATATTAGTGAACCAATATAATCCAGAACTAGTGAATGACCCCATTGTATCTCTATCCTCACACGCCAGCCAAAGGGAGATGGGAAACCCTTTATATACTACTAAATTAGATAGAAAACCAATAATATGTATATTACTAGAAAATAACCAACTCATCCATTCTGGTAGTAAGAACCCTATCCTAAAAGGAGAACTTGTATTCCCTTTCATCAAGAGTGCCACCACCATTTTCAATATTTGGAACAGTTTGTATAGGATTTGAGGTGAAATCGAAATGATTAGATTATATCAGCATATACAAAACCTCATTAAGATCTAATGACATGGCCTCAATCACAAAATCTATAAATAACCATGGATGATGTAAGGAACAAGTGATCCCTTTGTTATTGTGGTATCCATATTAGAGGAAATTCTCCCCTATATAGCCAAATGAAAACATGAAAGTACCACTGATTCTATAAGGCAGGTTTTTTTACTGATGTTTTGGAAAGAGTTGGTAATTTTATATATGATTAGGTACTGCCAGATTGAGAGGCCACCCCACTACTGGCTATGCATCCATTACCAGTATACTTAACTAGATTCCATAGAACACATCCCCTGTTAAGAAAAGCCATCCGTTCAAGAACATCGACATGAATACCATCATCCTAATACTTGAGGACATCTCTAGACCCACCTAATAACCCCATGTGGTAGAATATCTGGTTTTCAAGACATTCTAATAGAAACTATTTTTATAATGAATATACTAGGAAGGTAAGTAATTAGGGAATATAGTTGTCGGCCGAGCTCTGCTAAAATTTATGAAAACATTTATTCCATCATTAAAATGGATAAAGGAGAACACATTCATATCTATTATTATATTTTTCATCATAATGTTGAGAGTATCTATTTCCCAAACTGGAGTTTGTCTGGGGCCATCCCAGACATTTGTGGTAGGAATTAATTCATCATGCATTTCCCCAATGGGGGATATTCCATCCAGATTTAAGATATCCTTGAGGATGATTTCTAATTCACCATGGGATGGATGGAATGAATTAGTAATTGGGAACCAATGACAAACCATCTCCTTGAGAAGATCAACGTTATGATAAATAAAGAATTGGGAAATCCAAACCACTTTGTAAATGTGGATAGCATGATTCTGGTCAGCATGTTCTATGAACCTCTGACTAACCCAGAATGGCCCTTTCTATTCGTCAAATAAGTTTCTACTAGGGGGAAAATCCCATTTCGGGCTCCATCGACACCCAAGTTCTTCAATTAAGAGAAAAATATTCATAAATTAATATTATTGATGGAATTATGGGTGAATTCATAGCGATATATACCCAAAGGGGAGTCTTCAAGCATATAAGAGAACCCATAGGGACCAAGCAATAACCAGTTTTCTGTCAAAAAAAGATGTTATTTTAATGAAATCAAGGGAATTTGACACCCAAAAATATAGCATATTGTAGTTTGGAGAAGGTATTGAAATTTCATCCAGCATGCCAAACCCATATAGGGGAAGCTGGTATGATAAAATATAATTCTGGAGGTCATATGAGAGAAGCCTTATCAGAACCTCATTGTCTTAGTGCAAAAGATAACCAGGGTTAGTGTTACGGTTCCTTAAAATCATAGACCTATGGTTAGATGATGTTTGGGAAATATGGGGAGAGATATAATCTATCTATATAAAACAAAGAATCATATTTCCAACAAGTTAAAGGCCCTTCAAAATAATTTTCCAACTTTAGAAACCTCACGTGAATCTCTTGACCCATAAAGGGGATTAAGTTTATCACATAGGACTCGTGAATTAACCAACTCAAAAAAATATTAAATAGAATGAATAAACCCATATAACATCATGAAATAACTGAATGAGTTATGAGAATTATGGTCATGTAATACTTACTTGGTCATGAAATCCACATAATAGTTTATTGGTCATGTGGCTGAGCGAAAAGATCTTTAGAGACCTTCAAAGACAACCATGAATCCATATATCCTTGGTTCAAAAAAATATAAAATAAGAATTTTTGGTTAGTTAAAACATGTGATTTGAAAAAAATTCTTGTGATTTGGTTCTCATAAAATATAGTTGTGGATATATCTCATGATCAGTTCTTGTGGGAGGTCTAACAGAGTGGTCAAGTGAAAAAGGAAGATCACAAGAGATTGGGTAGTTGGTTGGATGATGAATGAGTATCCCTCATCTCCCAATTGAAATTTTCATCCACGGAATACCACACATCACTGAGAAGACCAATAATCTCCCAAGACAATGATTATATATAGTACCAAATCCTTAGGTGAGAATTTACTTTCCTCATAATCGAGCCCTTGTTCTCACAGACATCGCTCCTGCGGGGGGGGGGGGGGGGGGGGGTTGTTGTAAACGCCTACAAAATTATAATTATAAAATTTAAAAGAAAATAAATACCCATTACATGGGTATTATTTCCATAAAAAATGAAGGAATATTGGGTGAACATAACTCATGGATCGCTTAACCTTCCAAAAGATACATGATCACATGTCTTTTAGAAGGTCATGCGAATGATCATGCACAACACATAACCTACTGCAAGATCTCGTAGAGACCCATTTTGAAATCCATCCATGTTCTTGAAATGGATTTCAAGAAACTCTCTAATCATGTGGCTACTTCTATATGGTATCCCCTTGAGTCACACAATTTTTCAATGGGAGGATGCATGACAAACCATTCAAAAATCCTTGAAAAATATGGAGAAAATATCCAAATGAAGGAGCCTACTACTGTCATAAAACTTCATCAGACATCCCATGTGTTAAAAAATATTCCAATAATACCAATAAAGTGACCAACTTGTTGTAAAAGAGCCATTTTACTTGTCACCATTATCATAAAATGGGTTTTAGATGCATCCCGGATGTTCAACACAACCCCTCAAGCTATAAGAAAAATATATGAGATATTTCCATAATAATGTTCACACAACACAACAGGACCCTTTGTTGGCCAGGATACACATAAACATTGGAGAGAGTAATTTTATTACACAACACTCATACAAATCTATGAGTTCCATATATATTTTAAAATAAATAAGGAAATAAAAGTTGAAATTATAGGATTTTTTACTATGGGAAGATACAATGATCTTATGAGAATAGGCCATACACCCTGGAAGAAAACTATTGATCATAAGAATCCCCTAGAAAGACTAGAATGTTCCTTAAGGATCTCTTAAGAATGATGGCTTGATATCCAGAAGAACATCATGGAAATCCTCCTTTTTATCATGGAAAATACCTAACAATGCATCTCAGATCACACAATATTCTTTCAAAAGGCATCCTAATCTCACAAATATTTCCAAATAGGTTAGAATATCCTTGTAAAATACCACTAGAATTTCAAAATTATTTGGAAGGACCCCATTAATTAGAAAAAATATAATAAATGGGGTACTAAAAGAATGATCCGAAGGTCACTGAAAATTATGTTATTCCCCCTAAGATGACATACTATAGGACCGCATGAAACACATGAAACCAAAGACCTCCACCAACTTTAGCTTAAATATATGAAATACACACTATAATAGATAGTGTAAAAATGCGGTGGTGAAGCTTCTAAATCCCACATCATAAGCATATAAAATGTATCGTTGGATCCATACAGTGGTGCACACAAAAATTCGAGCGGGCTTATCGAAGCGACTGATCTCATGATTGCAAGGTCTTCCGCTAGGTAAAGATTTGGGGAATGACATGATGGGATAATGAAGAAAGCATATGAACTCCATATGATCTTCTGAGATTCTGTGATGGACATTTGGAATGTTGTCCAGAAAATGGAAATGAAATCACACATATCATTTGAGTCATGAGAGACCTAAACAAGGTAATTATGAACAAATATAAGGCACATATGTAATAAAAGGATAGAAAAAATCTTGGAAGTTTTATGATAAAGGCATATATGATGATACTCATGCACTTCGTTTGAACCATTTAGGACAAGAGACAACATCGATACATGTCACCTGAATAATTAAACAATCCCTTGACATTTTATTCAGATTATGCGATGTCCCCGAGAGATGTCAATGAAAGTTGTGAACACCCTCTAGGAATACCCACCCTTATCTCATGAATACTTATGGGATTTAAAATCATACCATTCAATGCCCTATATACATGTCCCCTAGTTCATGTAGTGACACCAGCTCATGTCATTTGGGTATCATAATGGCACTATGGCATGTCAACTGGCTCTCATGACATCCTCCAAACAAGATATTCAGAACTCGCAGAACCATCCAAGCATGTTAGATATCTTTCACAATGACACCAGGAAAATTCATCCAAATAATTTGAAATCCACCATTTATGTTATCTGAGATTCCAAGACATGTAAACTAGGTCTTTTCAGGTCCCCATGATATGTCATCCTTGGATGTGAGATAGATTTAAAACATGTCATCCAAATTACATGATGTCCCTCCGATAATCCTATTGTATCATGCAATTGTATTTGGAATTATTTGTGATTCAACCAGACATGTCAAAACCTCCTATGACATATTGGGAATACTATCAACACATGTTAGGTAGACAATCAAGCAGGTCAGGTAGAAAATGAGTCTACGTCAAGCAAGAGCCCCTTGACATGAAAGTTTTTCCTGCCTCCATAAAAGGGAAACCTATATATGTTAGCCCCGATAAGTTTCATTATATGACTAATGACATTGCTGGGAGACCTCAATGTATAATCCCCATTCATCCAAACTATGCTGACTCTAATTCAGTTAGTAACCATGTTACATAGGATGTCTTCTCAAGGCTTGAGCTAAAACATGCATCCACTTCAGTGTAAGTCCCTCCATGTCTCCAACATTTCAACCATCAAGACCCAATCATTCCCATGGGATGATCATTATACATCATCTATCAGTAGACCAAGAACCCCAAATAAACTACGCTAACTCTGATTCCTTCAATATCCAGGAGTGCTAAGATTCCTTTCTAAGACTAGAGCTCTGTATTAAACATCTAAAGGGATATCCCTGTATGTAACTCCCACATCCACATATAGTCATATTTTTAACTTGTTATCCCTTTCTTCTCACACTATTAATGGATCACATGGGATTAGGGAGTTGTAATGGTCATATCAGTCACATAATTAATCTACACCAACTAGAGAAACCTCATATTATAATCCACGTTTAGTGGGAAGATTTGACTACCCCATAAAATGGTATTCACCTTAGGGTTAGTTCGAAAGTAATGATTGATCTATGATGACTATGATTCCTACCATAACCAGGATATGTAGGATGTCTCCATGAGACTCGATCTCAAATACCTAGTTCCTATGTGTCCACATGTATGTCCTCTCTGCATGATTTTAAACTACATATGTTTAACAAACTATGTTGTTTTTTATTCCTTATATAAATAGAAAATTTAGGCCACCTCATAACAACTCAATCATATCCTTGACATATTAATCACCTCCTGATATAGAAAAAATTCTTATGCTACTAGAAATATGTCTTCTACATATCAGAAGTAATGAATTAAGGTAAATGGATGAAGTACCTCAAATACATATAGATGAGTCCATCATGAAGACCCCCCTTCACATATAAAAGGATTTAACCGATGATTACTATATTAGGGTTACATGTCTTGTATTAGTATTACGAAGTGATTATTGAACATATCTAAAATCTAGATGAGAGTCCCAATGTAGGATACAATTTCCCCCCAAGAGGGTGTGATGAGCCCAAACTTCTATCCTTTTGGCTAATTTGAGTTCCTAAGTGTCATTAAGCCTAAAACACAAACTAACCACCTACCTTTAGAAAGACGTTATATACCCAGTTCTAGAGGTGAGAACCATTGGGAGTTTCTATGAATTATAAGCATGATTGGTGAATCCAACATGAATTATTGTAAAGATATCAAACCCCCACAACCAAACCATCTGTCAAAACCCATCCATATCTTCTCCCAATGAAATAAATGGTGAAATTGATGTGAAATTATCTAGCTATGGTGTCCCTTTAATAAGATAAATATAATAGTCTTTCAAGTACTCATTAGATAATTTTTTTCTCACCACATGGTTGATCAATAAAAACATGCATCTATTTCCTGATGAAACAATAACATTTCATTTACAGTAATGTTTTCTTATAGATCTAGAGAGAGAGATATCATGATATCTTCATTCAGGAGTGCCCAACTAGGGTTATGATTCTAGAGGGGGTGATGATCTCCATTGTGTTTTATCATAGTGTAAGAAGATGTTATTTTCATAGTGGTGTTTGATCTGTTCTAGATATGATCTTTCGTCTTGGGGTGTCAGTCATGTGGCACTCCAGATATGTAGGAGTGGTTAGTGTGGTTGGATCTCACTCGATCGAGGGATTCTTCTCAGTGGTGATGGATTTCTGGGAATGCGAGATTGTATTGGAACTATGAATATGGTTAAGATTATAATTGTGGTGTGGTCAGTAGAGAGCTCCCTGGATGTTATGGAGGGTTGTGACGGCCCTTGGCAGTGATAAATTTAGGTGTCTTGGAGGTAGGATTTATGGTGGGTGTGACATTTCTCCCTTAGTGTTTCATTGGTTGGATGAAGAGGATCTTACCAGTGGTGGGTCTTGATGGAAACGATGGTGGATAGCTCAAGAGGCTGCAATTTGATGTTGTCTTTGGGCATTATGGGGTAGTTGAGGACGCTAGTGGTGGCAGGTGGGGCTTCAATGATCATTTTCCATTGGGTGGAGGTGATGTGTTTTCATGTTTAGGGTTTCCTTTCCTGAGCCTCTATGTGATAGATTAAGACTTAATTGGGTTCTTGGCCCTATTATTTCGTAGGTAGTGTTTATTTTGACATTAAAACATGTATTGGGTTCCCCCTTAGCCCATTTCAAAATGGTCTTCTGTTTTTTATTTTTCTCTTTTTAATAAATGATCATAAGTGTTTGCTTCTGAATGGACTTTCCAGGTAATGTTTTCTTACTATCTTAGTAATTATATGTGATTAAATATTTATTATACTTAGTTGATCTCACTAATGGATATCCTGATACATTTATTTCACATTGATATAGAATTATTTAGAAATATGATCCGACTATGTACTCCCATGTTATCAACCCTTTATATTTTATGTAGTTGTTTTGGAGGATAATTCAAAAGAGATTGAGAATGATGTTGTTCATGAAGCTATAGTGGAATCTATTAGGACACTCTAACATTAGAATTGGTTTCATTATTGTTGTTAAAACTTAGAGAAGTTTTTTTTATGGAAATTGTTATATTTTAAATTTAAATATGACGTTGTTTTTTTGTTTGCCATTATTTTTCTGGGAATTTAAAAGGGAAATTCAATAAGTATGTGTAAAAAGAAACCATCAATACAAATAAATAACCAATGGATTATTTAAGGTGTTCTTTAGGGGTTACACACATCTTCATCCCGACTAAAATTATTATTATTTTTATGTGGTAGAAAATACTAGAAGAAAAGGTTACATATGTTCAAATTAGTGGAACATATGATAATCTCCACAAACAATACTAACAGTGTTCAAGGGGAGAGAGCTAATGATGGAGTAAATTTTGAGATTATTTTCATGATTTCCTTTAGTTTCATAGAGATAATCCACCATGTTCCACTCATTCTAGGTGTGATGAATCACCACAAGTTGGTTGATCAGGCCTCTATACATTCTAATTACATAGGTAATGGTCATGTGGATTTGAGTGTTCTGGAATAAAAATTTGATCATTAATGGAGATCCTATTTCCACATCATATCGGGAAATATTATAACATTTATAAAAAATTCATTCTCAGAATGGATCAAAGTTCATCCATGAAAGTGTATCTATCCCCAAATAATTATGTATAAGACAACACAATAGAGCTCTATAAGTCATTAAAAATTACACCTATATTCATCCCACCTTGATTGAATGAACAATTTTTATTGATTTTGAGACCTAAATTATGTGAGTTCGATTTCACCGAGTAACCCTTTTCACTTCTACCTCTAATGTGGTAAGACGTGTTGAGTCAATAAGATTTTCCTTATGAATTTTCCATTCCTCCTTGTTTTAAAAATCACAAACACCTTATACTTAAGAAAATCTATATTTTGCTTATCTAAGGAAAATTTCCTTTCTTAAGGAAATTTACCCTAACCTAGATTTCCTTATACATATCAATATTTTTCTTATGTATAAAAATCAGATTCATATCCAAAACCTCAGAATCATATAATTCTTAGATATGAAGCATTCTGTTTTAGGATCCGAATTTTGGATACAAACTCTAATGAAGTTCCACTCCGAATTCTGGATATGAACTGTAATGAAGTTCCACTCCAAATTCTAGATATGAACTGTAATGAAGTTCCACTCTGAATTCAGGATACGAACTCTCATAAATTTCCATTCTGAATTATGGATACGAACTCTCATGTAGTTTGAATCCAAACTTCTATATGTTCGACTCCGAACTTCTATGAGTTTAACTCCGAACTTCTGTGAGTTCGACTCCGAACTTCTATGAGTTCGACTATGATATTCTATGATTTAGACTCTGAAAATCTATGAGTTTGACTCCGAACATTGACTATTTCGACTCAAAACTTTTACTAGTTCGACTCCAAACTTTTACTAGTTCGACTGCGAACATCTATGATTTCGACTCCTAACTTCTAGAAGTTCGACTCTGAACTTCTTTGTGTTCGACTCCGAACTTCTATGAGTTAGACTCCGAAATTTTACTTGTTCGACTCCAAACTTCTATAAGTTTGACTCTGAACTTATACAAGTTCAACTCCAAACTCTGTATGTTTAGATTTTAAACTCTGGTGAAACCAAACTAGGAATTTCCTTAGAAATTCAGAGTCCGGATTTCTACAGAATTCAGGTTCTAAATTTTTATAAAACGGAATCCGAATATCCTTTTATTATAGTCTCTGAATGCCACTTTGGTTAGACTTAGAACTTTTATTTACTTACATTCTGAATTTCAGTGTTTCTTATTCTTACACTCGTTTCATTATAAAATGATGTCGTGCCTTCAGTTACACATGTTTTGTTATAAAACGATGTCTTCTATTCTGTTTCTAAATAACTATTGTTTGAGTGACACATGTACAGGTCCTTCCGAAATTTAAGGAAAAATATGACCATTGGAGGAGGGAGCTGACTATTCCAACCAAGCCTATAAATAGGATCTCATTTGAAAGATCGCAATAACATTGAACAAGTTGATAACTCTAGAGACCACACGCTGTTAAGGTGATTTCAAGAGAGAGAATATTTTAATTCCTTGTGCATACTGAAATTCTCATTCATATTTCTTTGTGCGACTCCAAATGGTGGTCATTACATTTGAGGGCTTCCGGGTATATGAAGACAGAGGTGCTGACTACCTTGAAGTTCGAGGGCTTCCTTGCTGAGGAAGACAGAGGTTCCAACTACCTTGAAGTTGAGGGTTTGCGGGGATAGCAAGATAGAGATTCTGATCCACGTATCGAGGGATTAACCTGGTGTGGGTAAGACAAACTCGCTTAAAAGTATAAATCAAGGGACCTTTATCCAAGGTTTTTGGATACCCTTATCTTTTGGTTAAATGATTTATATCCTGTTACTTGTTTTTATTACAAGTTTTTCCGCTGCTTTTTTTATTGTAAGGAAATTATAATATTCATATATTTCCTTACAATTGTACTCTGATTAATTTAATTTCTATACACTTTAAGGTAGAATCTCATATTGTAAACTTTGATTAAGTTTCAATTTCCAGATCCATATTTCCGGAACCAGTTTTTCAGAATCACTTTCTAGATTTAAGAAAGTTTATAGAGCTAGAATTTTGTAACTTCATACATTGTACCAATCTTTCAATTGGTGTTAGAGGTGTTGTTAATTTTATTAGTTTAACATTTTTAAACTTAGATCTTTCCTTGTTTAAGGAATTTCTTTTAAAGTTTACAATTCACCCCTCTTGTATATTGATCATATACATCGTTATTTCAATCCTACAATTGGTATCAATGGAGGTCTCTGAAATACTTATACTCACATATAAGTTTTTCCTTACTCATTTTTTCATTGTTCTATATTTTTCTTTCTTAGTTCCTTGAATCTGAACTTTTGGTATTAACAAGTTTTTTTGTAGAAATATTTTTTAAGATGGTAGGTTTAAATGTTGGTTCCATAGACAACCTAAATCCTACAAGACCACCAATTTTTTATGGAAATGATTATGAATACTGGAGAGATCAAATGAAGTCATTCGTTATCAATACTGGGGTAGATAACTTTGTCATGCTTACCGGTGGATATAAAATTCCTGATAAGGAAGTTAGTGCTTTCACAAACCAAGAGAAGTATGATTATCAATTAAACTATAAGGTAAGAAATAGTCTACTATGTTCAATGACTAAAAACATATATAGCCAAATTTCTTCTTGTGAAATAGATAACTGTATATGGAAGAAACTTGACGTTACTCTTTTTGGTACATCTAAAGTCATAGAGACGAGAAGAGCTATGTTGAGAGCTGAGTATCGTGGTTTTAACTTTTCTTATGGAGAACCTATTTGTAAGGTGCAACAAATATTTATGACTATCGTGAATAGCTTACAATCTATAGGAGAGAAACGTCTGGATGATGAAGCTCTTGTGGATAAGATTATTGATATTATTCCCAATGAGTGGGAATCAAAGAGGACAGCTATTGATTAGAATAGGAAGGTTACGCAAATTTCCTTAGATGGGTAGTTTGGAAGTCTTCTCCAACACGAAACAAGAATGAAGAGGGATACTGACAACATCAAAAATAATAATGAGAATGGTACTGCTTCTTTTACTACAACATTAAATCACATGAAAGCTAAGACTCCTGAGAGAGTTACAAGATCCAAGTCTAAGAAGGTTACTATCCAATCTGAATCTAGTGAGAGTGAAGTCTCAGAAAATGAGTTAGCTAATCTTGCTCGAAGAATGAACAAGATAGCTGGTCAAAGAAATTTCCAATCCAAGTATAAGAAGAAGGAATGGAAAGAAAAGAAATATTCAGAGGTCACATGCTATGAATTCAAGAGAAGTGGACACATACGACCTGATTTCCCTATGCTTAAAAAGAAATAAATAATAGAGTTTCATTCTGAAAGGACTAGGATGAAGTTCTACAAAGCTAAAGCTAAGAAAAGTCTGAAAGCTAATACAACTTGGAGTGCTAGCTCTGGAGACTCTTCAAAAAGTAAATCCTCAAAATATTATTCATCAGCTCAGAAGAATATGGGATTCATTTCCAATACTTGTTTTCCACATACATGTTTTATGGCTAAGGTACGCTCTGCCGAGGATTTAACAAATTTATCTCTTAATAAGAATTACTATTCCGAAAATAGTTCTTCTAATGAAGATACTTCATCCTTAGAAAATGAAGAACCTTCATAAGAATAAGTATCTAGATTTTCCACGTTACTGGACGCAAAAAATTGTAAAATTTCTAAAAATTTAGACAAGGAAAATACTAGGGATGAAATTCTTTCAAAAGAAATTTCAGATCCTTCTTCAGATCTAGAAGATAAAGAAGATATTTTAGAAAAACATTATAAAGACCTTGAGAAAGAAAATTCTGATAAGGAAGAACTTTCTAAAGATTTTAAGAATGCTATTTTAACGATGAAAGTTTTTGAGGAAAAATCTAACTCTAAGGAAATGATTCCTGAGGATATGAATTTAGTCATTAAAATAAAATATGAATGTTTTTATCTTATGAAGATTCTTACAAAATTTATCTCTGGGAAGGGAAATTTAGACAAGATGTATTCTCAAATTAAGCCTCAGGGAAACACTACTAGAGTAGGATATACTCACCAAAAACTAGTTTTCAAAAACAACTATTTGGTTCTTTCTAGATCCCCCTTTTGCACTAAGTCTCACAGTGGTAGGCATTGTAAGAAAAACCATTCTTTGAATAGATTTCAATCTCTTGGGTTTCATAAAGTATATTTTTCTAAACAAATGTGGATTACCAAAATTTTTTTGTCTAACAATTCTGCATCCAATCAAGTCTGGATTCTGAAAACCTAACTTGTTTCTCATTTTCAAGAAAATAGGGAAAGTACCAACAACAACACTTGGTACATGGATAATGGATGTTCCTGGCACATTAATGGTAAAAAAATCTATTTCAAAAATATTATCAAGACGAAAGGAGGAAAAGTAACTTTTAGAAATAATGCCCAGGGAGAAATTATTGGTATAGGTAACATTGTTCTTCTTGGAAAAACCCTGATTTCAAATGTTTTGTTTTTTAAAGGTCTTAAGCACAACCTCATTATCATAAGTCAATTATGTGATTAAGGATACCTTGTGAATTTTAGGAATGATAAGTCTTAGTACACAATTCCAAGGAAGAGTTTATTCTCTCTGCCCATAGGCAAGAGAATGTTTACACATTGAACTTAAAATACCTTAGGAGCCAAGAATTACCGTTCCTAAGTGAAATGGAAGACCATTCTTAGTTATAGAATAGAAGTTTAGGACACTGTAACATTAGGAACTTATGTAAAATCTCTAAGAAGAAACTAGTTAAGGATCTACCAGAGCATAGATTTTCTTCTTGAAAAGTTTGTGATCCTTGTCAATATGGAATGCAACATAAATCTAGTTTTAAATCAATCGGTGAAGTCTCAACAACTGATGTGTTACAGTTGGTGCACATGGATCTTTTTGGTCCAACACAAACTGGAAGCATTGGAGGCAAATAATATGTGTTTGTTCTAGTTGATGATTACACTAGATTTACATGGTTCAATTTTCTAGCAAAGAAGTCTGATGATTTTTCTTATTTAAAATGTTTTAGAGCCCATGTTAAAAATGAGAAAAACCTTCCACTGAAAACAATTCATGGTGATCATGGAGGAGAATTTCAAAATTCTGATTTTGAAACTTTTTGTAGTATAAAAGGTATTACTCACAACTTTTCATCACCTAGAACACCTCAACAAAATGGTGTAGTTGAAAGAAGAAATAGAATTTTCAAGAGATAGCTAGAACCATGTTGAGTGAAAATTCTATAGCTAGACATTTTTGGGCTAAAGCTGTAATTACTGTTTGTTATACTATAAATCGAGTTTTGATTAGACCTTTTCTTAATAGAACTTCTTATAAGTTATAGAATGGTAGAAAACCTAGACTTTCCTACTTCAAGGTATTTGGTTGCAAGGTATTCATCCTGAATACTAAAGATAATCTACTCAAATTCGCACTAAAATCTGATGAAGAAATTTTCTAAAGCTACTCCACAACTCCTAAGGCTTAAAGAGTTTTAAATAAAAACAATTGTACTATTGAGGAAACAGTACATGTAAAATTTGGTGAGTCTGACCATTTTGTTTTTAAACCATCCCAACATACATCCTCGGATGTGTTTTAAAAAACCGATTATCAACCTTTTTTAGAAGATCCTTCTGATAAGGAAAATGTTCCATAAAGTCTTTCTGAAACATTTAACCCATAAGACTTTCTACCCTATGTTGATGAACAGGTTTTACAAAACCCAAGTCAGTAATTTCATAAGAATAATCCTAGTGATAGTATCATTGGTGATGTAAATCAACCAGTAAGGACTATAATTTCCTTAAAAAATAAAGTAGAACATCTGGAATTTCATTCCCAATTGGAACCAAAAAGCACTGATAAAGATTTAGGTGATGATGATTGGATCAAATCCATGCATGATGAGAAAAATGAATTTGAAAGGAATAAAGTCTGGAACATGGTTGAAAGACCGAAGGAAACTTCTATTATTGGAGTATAATGGGTCTTCATAAATAAATGTGATGAAAATGGATTCATTTTTAGAAATAATTATAGATTAGTTGTTAAAGGATATAAACAACAAGAGGGAATATACTATGAAGAAACTTATTCTACAGTAGCTAGACTTGAATCTATTCGTATTTTACTTTCCTTTGCAGCATTCTTCAATTTCAAAGTTTTTCAAATGGATGTGAAATGTACTTTTTTTAATGGTTATGTTCAAGAGGATGTTTTTGTTGAACAACCTCCTGGCTTTGAAGATAAAAAAAATCCTGATCATCTTTTTAGACTTACCAAAATTTTTATGGCCTTAAACAAGCCCCATGAACTTGGTATGATAGACTTACATGATTTTTTTCTTCAAAATAACTATGTTAAGGGAAATGCAGATCCAACCCTTCTTATAAAGAAAGATATGAAAAATGTTTTGATTGTTCAAATTTATGTTGATGACATTATATTTGGTTAAACTCAGCAATCATTAACTGATTCTATTGCAAATCTAATGAAATCTGAGTTTGAAATGAGTATGATGGGTGAGTTAACATTTTTCCTTGTTTTTCAAATTTCTCAAAAACCAGAAAGAAGTTACATATCCCAATATAATTATATTAAGTATCTTCTTAAAAAGTATGGGTATGACAACACTAAGAGTATAAGTACTCATATTGGTACCTCAAACACACTTGATCTAGATAATGCTCGGAAAATAGTAGATCAATCATCTTTTAGAGGCATGATAGGAAGTCTACTTTACTTGACAGCTAGTCAACCAGACATGATGTTCTTAGTATGATTATGTGCACGATATCAATCCAATCCTAAGGAATCTCATTTAAAGGCAGTGAAAAGAATTTTTTGCTACTTAAAGGGAACCATGGATCTAGGATTATTTTATACTTCTGGAAATGATTTTATATTAAAAAGATGTTTGGATGCTAACTTTAGTGGATGTAGAATGGATAGAAAATGTAAATCTGGAACTTTTCATTTCTTAGGAGATTCATTAGTTTCTTGGTCCTGCAAGAACCAACACTCAGTAGCACTCTCCACTGCTGAAGCTGAATATGTAGCAGTTGGAAGTTGTTGTGCTCAATTCTTGTGGATGAAACACACACTCACAGACTATGTCTTGAGTTTTACTAAGAATCACATTTTTTGTGATAACACAAGTGCCATTGCCCTTAGTAAAAATCCCGCACATCAGTCTCTGACAAAACACATAGATATTAGGAATCACTTTCATAGGGATCACACACTTAAAAGAGATATCATTTTTTAGTTTATCGAAACACAAGATCAACTTTCAGACATTTTCATAAAATTGATACCCTCCGGTAGATTTGAATACATTAAACAGAAGTTAGGAATGATAACCGCGAGGTAATCCTTCTTCATTAACTTCTTGTTGAACAATTCTCCGTACAGTAATAAACTCTTTTTCATAGGGGGATTACATTTTCTTGTTAGCATAATCAAAATTTTCATAGTCAATTTTTTTGGGATTTTGTAATCAAATTTTTCGTAGTCAATTTTTTTGGGCTTTTGTAATCAAAATTTTTATAGTAATTTTTTTAAGGCTTTTGTAATCAAAATTTTCATAGTCAGTTTTTCAATCTTTTGTAACTAAAATTTTCGTAATGAAATTTTCGGAACTGGAACTTTCATAATGAGAATTTTTGTACTCAGAATTTTTTTAAAGAAAATTTTTCGTTCTCATACTTTTCGTACTAAATTTTTTTTTACTCAAACTTTTCGTAATGGGATTTTCATACTCATACATTTTGTACTGGAGTTTTGGTACTCAAATTCTTTTCAACTTTTACTTTTCGGTAGTTAGTTTTTCGTGGTCAAATTTTTCTTCAAGAAGAATATAAACTATTACGAATAAACATCCTGGCCAATCTGAAAGGTAGATTTCCTTAATTAAGTGTTCGTAGTCATATTTTTCTTGCTGGTATTTTCTTATGAGTTTTAAAATATCTCGGATTCTAGTTTACTTAAATCCGAATGTTATTCTTAAAACCTCAAAAGATCAGATTCAAGATTTCATTGTGGGTATGTTTTCAAACGTTAGATCATATCAGAGAGTTTTTCAATCGTTAGATGGTTTTTGGAAGCTCAAAAGTCACATCCATCACCTATATAAAGGGGACCCACTGGTGGTTTTCCCACATCGATCTTCATGCTCTTGAATGTTGAAGTTCTGCCTCCCTTCTTAAATCCCATTCCGAATCTTCCAGAGCTCTTCATTCCAAATGTCTGCTGAATCTACTTTTCAGGGTATGTAAACTACAAAGCCAATCTCAAAATGGTTAGTTTACTGGGAGAGTTTAGTGCATCTGAGTTTCTATAAGTATGATTCTCTTATATCTAAGAGTATCAGATTGAATTGTTGGGAGGATGTTTCCTTATCAAAGCCAGAGAAACATGATCCAGTTTATACATATTTTCTTGTTGAGTTTTACGAGTCTGTTTCCTTCCTTAAGAAAGATGGCAGAGAGAAGTTTTCATTCAAGTCTTATGGGAAGAATTATATGCTTTCTTAGACCAAGGCTACAAGATTGGTGGGTCTATCTTATGAAAGTGAAGTTGAGTTTTGTTCACATAAGCTTCTGGATGAGCATGAATGTTTCAACAGAGTAAAGGCATTGAAATGCCTCGAACTTAATGATGCTAAGACTACTATGATTTCTCATCTCTCTACGAATAATCAGATTCTTCAGCTGTGGGTATAAGGATTTTTAGTACCGATAAGGGGTGATAAGGATAATCTCAATAAGAGTGATATATACATCGTAGATTTTTTGGTAAATCTAAGGAAGTTGAATTTTATGAGGCATGTTGTGATTACAGTTAAGAATATTAAATAAGGGAATCTAAAAGCTCAGATCATAATGTATCTGGACTTGATTTCTAAGCTTATTATCAGATATCTTGATTCTTTTAAAGTTTATTTCACTTCCAAGAAAAGAAATTGCAAGGTAATGTTGGTTAGTAATGATACATTAAATTGGATGAAGATGGGTTTTTTCTGTTGAATCCGGAGAATTCTACCCTTTACCAGAGGAAGAAGCTGAGGCAGCTCAGAAAGATCAATAGACTCCGGAACCATCTAAAAAGTCGGTGAAGAAGAGAAAGTTGAAACAAGTGGTGGCTGAAGACAAGACCCAGAATGCTAAGGAAACTCAATCTACACCACCCAAGCCAAAGAAACAAAAAGCCTACCCATATGATGTGGCTTCTAAGTGGAGGGAAGACAAGGAGAAGAGAAAATTAAGGGACCCTCAATTCGGATTATATCCTGCTGAGGCTAAGGTCTTAAAAGAGAAAGCTTCTGATGAGTTGGAAAGACAAGAAATGGAAAATAAGATGAAGAAAAAGTTGTCTGAAGCTGAGCTTATACAATATCTGTTGAGAGATAGAGAAGTAGCCTCTGAGAAGATCCCCATTCCGGAAACTTTTTATATTCAACCATTACCAGAGACTCCTGGGAAAAAGTACTTCACTCCAGAAACATCAAAAGGGAAAGAGGTTGTTGAATAAGTAGAGAAAACAGCTGGTGAAGAAGTATAATGAGAAGTTGTTGAAAGAGAAAATGAAGAAGAATAAGGATGTGCTGATCTAGATGACCTAATTAAATAAGTTGAGGATTATCAAGAAAAGGTTGAATCGGCAAAACTTGTCACTCCAGGAAAGGGAGTTAAGAAAGAAGGTAAGAAGGATGATGATAAGGAAGAGGAAGAGAAGGAAAATTTTTTATCTGAAGAATAATCCTAAGAGAAGAATTTTCTTGAGGAAGGAGCAGAAAAGGAGAAAATAGATGAAGACAATATTTTTCAACTATCAGAGAGTGAGGAAGAATCTCTATATGAACAACCCATTCCGAAAACTGATAAAGGTAAGAAAGTGCTCATGGATACACCAACAAAAGATATCATCAGAAAGAAAGAAGTTGGTGGTTCTTCTAAAAGGAAGCTGGTGGAAATTGAAGAAGAAAAATCCCCAAGAAAAGTGTCCGATTCAGAATCATCAGCACAGGGTCATGACTTTGTTGTCGAGTCTTTGAAAAAGTTGGTGGACAACATTCCGATATTTCCCACTATAGACTCCAGATTCCATATTCTGCAACATAGCTTGAATCAGAAGTCTGAATCCTTATCTATGGGGTTGGATAAGTGTGTGAATATTGAGGCCGACCATAGAAATTTCCTTATCAATTATGATGTACACATGAAATCATGCAGAAAAATCACTTTGTGGTCTAAGAATGTAGAAGAAGACATGGAAGAGTTTGATAGTTATCAAAATGATGTTAAAGATGATTTTGAGATCGAGGATACAAAGATTAAGAATCTTCAGGATGAGCTAATCATTGATCAAAGTTCTCAAAATCAACAAGTAAAGGACATGAACAAGAACGTGAATTCTCTTGCTCAAAATTTTAATAGGGAAAGAGATCTATGGATTGAGCTCAAAGAAAATCTTGTAATTCAAGATGAGTTATTGAAGATGCAAGAAGAGGCCATGAAGGCTCAGGAAGAAGTTTTGAAAGCTCAAGATAAAATGATAAAAGATTTAGAGAGGCAAGCTGAGAAGGATAAAAAATATTTGAAGAAGCTGAAAACCATTTTGAAAAAGCTAATCCTGAAGGAAAAGGAAGGCAAATAGATTCAATCCGATCTTTTGTTGCATTTGTCTTTCCTTGTAATTTTTTTAACTCTAATGAAACTTTTTGGTTGGTCGTATCTTGTGTTGTAAGGTACTAATGTTTCAGGTACATTATTTCTTTTCCATTCCCTTAAATTCTTATGGAAAATCACAAAGGGGGAGAAGGAAAAAGAACTAATCAAAAGGGGAGAAGGAAATATTTAAATGGAGAAGGAAAATTTTCTATTTGAAGATATCATTAAAGTAAGGGGGGGTTTCTCATTACGATGTTTTTCATTCCCATGATAATGAAAACTCCATTACAAAAATCCAGAATACAATCCATAGAGTTTCAATGCCTAAGGGGGAGTTAGTTGTGTTCACTATCATCCATGAAAAAAGGGAGATAAGTTTTAATTTAAAAGTTTAATGAAATTTTTCAAAGTCCTTATATTATTTTTTGTAATGTTGTTTATGATTTCAAAAAAGGGGGAGATTGTTGAGTCAATAAGGTTTTTCTTATGAATTTTCCATTCCTTCTTGTTTTGAAAATCACAAAAACCTTATACATAATCAAATCTATATTTTACTTCTCTAAGGAAAATTTCCTTTCCTAAATAAATTTACCCTAACCCAGATTTCCTTATACATATTAATATTTTTCTTATGTATAAAAATAGGATTCATATCCAAAACCTTGGAATCATATAATTCTTTGATATGAAGCATTCTATTTTAGGATCCGAATTCTGGATACAAACTCTAATGAAGTTCCACTCCGAATTCTAGATATAAACTGTAATGAAGTTCCACTCCAAATTCTGGATATGAACAGTAATGAAGTTCCACTCTGAATTCTCGTTATGAACTGTAATGAAGTTCCACTCCGAATTCTGGATATGAACTATAATGATGTTCCACTCCGAATTCTGGATACAAACTCTCATAAAGTTCCATTCCGAATTATGGATACTAACTCTCATGTAGTTCTACTCCGAACTTCTATCAGTTCGACTCCGAACTTCTATGAGTTCGACTCCGAACTTCTATGAGTTTGACTATGAAATTTGATGAGTTCGACTCCAAACTTCTATGAGTTCAACTCCAAAATTTTACTAGTTAGACTCTGAACTTCTATGAGTTCAACTCCGAACTTCTATGAGTTCGACTCTGAACTTCTATGAGTTTGAATCCAAACATCTATGATTTTGACTCCGAACATCTATGAGTTTGACTCCAATATTTTACTAGTTCAACTCCGAACATCTATAAGTTCGACTCCGAACACTGTAAGTTCATATTCTAAACTCTAGTGAAACTAGACTCCGAATTTCCTTAGAAATTCAGACTCCAGATATCAACAGAATTCAGGTTCCGAATTCCTATAAAACAGAATCCAAATATCCTTTTATTATAGACTCCGAATTCCATTTTGGTTAGACTTCGAACATTTATTTTCTTACATTCCGAACTTTAGTGTTTCTTATGCTTACACACCTTTAATTATAAAATGATTTCATGCCTTCAGTTACACATTTTTTGTTATAAAACGATGTCGTCCATTATATTTCTAACTAACCGTTGGTTGAGTGACACCTGTACAGGTCCCTCTGAAATTTAAGGAATAATATGACTGTTGGAGGTGGGAGCCGACCATTCCAACCAAGGCTATAAATAAGAGATCATTTGAAAGAGCTCAATAACATTAAAAAAATGGATCACTCTAGAGACCACATGCTGTTAAGGTGATTTCTAGAGATAGAAGCTTTTAATGCCTTGTGCGTACTGAACTGCTCATTCAGATTGCTTTGTGCGACTCCAAATGTTGGTGATTACATTTGAGGGTTTCCAGGGATAGGAAGACAATGGTGAAGACTACCTTGGAGTTCGAGGGATTCCTTGCTGAGGAAGACAAAGGTTCCAACTACCTTGAATTTGAGGTCTTGCGGGGATAGAAATGCAGATATTCTGATCCTCGTATCGAGGTATTACCCAGGTGTGGGTAAGATAAACTTTATTGAATGAATAAATCAAGGGACCTTTATCCAAAGTTGTTGGATACCGTTCTCTTTGGGTTAAATGATTTATATCTTGTTACTTTTTTTATTAAAAGTTTTTCCGCTTCATTTTGTATTGTAAGGAAAGTATAATCTTCTTATATTTCCTTACACTTATACTCTGATTAATTTAGATTCTATACGCTTTAATGTAGAATCTCATATTGTAAACTTTGATTAAGTTTCAATTTCCAGATCAATATTTCTAGAACTAGTTTTTCGGAATCACTTTCCATATTTAAGAAAGTGTATAGAGCTATAAGTTTGTAACTTCTTACTTTGTCCCAATCTTTCAATTGGTGTTAGAGATGTTGTGAATTTTCTTAGTTTAACTTTGTTCAACTTTGATCTTTCCTTGTTTAAGGAATTTCTTTAAACTGTACAATTCACCCCCCTCTTGTATAATGAGCATCTACATCATTATTTTGATCCTACAAGACGATGGGTTGTAGTAGAATATGATCTAGAATACAGAGTAGATTGTTTCCCAATAGATAGTTAACCTAGTTCAAAAATAATGACAAAAATACTTGTCTCTCACATGGGAAGTATTCGAACCAAGATCATGATTACTAACTTGAATTTAATTACTCCAAAATAATCTAGTACATACTATAAAAAAAATAAGGATATAACCTTTTTTGAGTGAGCCATTAGTTCTTGAAAATCATTCTTCAAGAAACTATTCCATAAAACCACGTTGAAAAGTGATCCCTATACTCTTTCCCACACCTGACCCAAGATTTGTTTCAGTGGGGGTGGTTCATTAAACTGAATCTGTTATAGTCATTAAAAATAATGGAAATACATTATAATTATTGAAAAAAATCATTTATATATTTTATAATATTTAATACTAATAAATTTTAATGTGTTATATACTTTAAATTGATCCAAAGTTGAGTGAATTTGTCATATCAAACATGTCTATGTTCAAAGAAAAATAATTTAAAAAAAACAAAAAAACCAAAAACCTATTTATCTAATTCGAATTCCATCCCAAAAAGTTAGAAAATATATTAAAAACTCAATTTTCACTCTAAAAATAACTTAAATATATAATCATCACATTTTACCTTTCATGTTATAAGCCTTCAAAGTTCGAACCAGAAATTGATCTAAGGATCATTTCATATAAAATCTTTAGAAACACCTATTAAATATCATGATGTCATTCTATAATACCAATATTTTACACCTGGATGGGTAAAGGTTGAAGGCCTAGAAGGGGTGGAGGGGGGGATGAATAAACCATATCAAAAAAACAAATGAAATAGATTAATTATTTTAATTAATTATGAATGTTAATTAAAAAAGTTAATTAGAAACTGAATAAATGAAAGAACACAATGATATATATATATTTTTTCCAAATTAGACCTATTACACTCTTGTGTCTCTATTTTTGTTGAGAGATATGTCGTGCACTAACATATTTTTTTGAAAGGGAAATTATAACCAAATTATAGAATCCTTTTCCATAAAGTAGATGGATAACCACAGTTAAACTAAAATTTTATATGTAGTCAAACCTAATTAAAACACCGAATCAAGACTATGGGTTTCAAAGCCCCAATGGTCCTAACTTTAGAATATTAGATTCACAACCAGGAGAAAGAAGAAACAAATTATTTTGAATATAAAATAATCAATATATAGTGAGAGAGTGTCTGAGTTTTGAGAAATAGTGTTATAGACTGAATAAATGAGAAAAAGTAGATAGAAAAATAATAAAATGCATGTAATGGGTTTTTTATAATTGTATTAGATCATATCTTAACAATAGTGTAAGTTTACTCAAATCTAATTTGACACTTTATAGATCATACAAATGTTTAAATAGGGACCACAAATGACTCTCATGATTGTAGAACACTTTGAAAGATCAAAACATTATTTTTGATGAAAAGGTGTGTCGAAGATGTTATCACTAGTTTTATAAAATTTTAATGTGAGAGGAAACCTATAAATGAATTTTTTTAAATAAAACATAAAAAATAGTATCCAACCAAGTAAGTAAATTCAAAATAAAAATATCCAGAAGAGAAAATAATTATCATCCAGAATTATTATATCAAGAATTTTTTCAATTCAAAAACTAAAGACCAATTCAAACCAATTTTAATTACTTATTAAATAACTAAAATATAATCCATAATAATAGGAAAAACACAATTCTAAATAAAATTTTTCAACTAATTCAAATAATTCCATGAATATCGCAAGAAGATTGACTGTTAGTGAACACATATGAATAAAATCTACATAAACATATAAAATAAAAACACACTTTTCTGTATTTAAAAAATTATAAATGATTTGAAAATATAAATTAATAATTTATAAATAGGTAAATTTAATTATTTTAAAAGTAATAAATATTTAAAATTAAGTAGTAAATATATTGTATGTTTCTATAAAATATGAATAGTAAATTAAAATAACATTTAAAAAACTTTAAAATAATTCAAAATAGTTCCCACAGTCTAAACATGATTAATAAATAATTCTAAGAAAAATAAAATAATTTAAAAAATTATTATACACCTTCATTAAATAAAACATTAAAATATAACAAAAATAGGGCATCGTTAATTTTTTCCAGAAAAATAATTTTTTGAACAATATCAAAATAAATGAAGTAGTGGTAATATATTATTATACATTCTAATATAAAGATATTTCTCTAGTATAATTAAAATGTGGTTATACCATGGTCAATGTTACTACCTTTCATGGTGGTGGATAATATATAAAGAGTGCTACCATGAGGAAGAGCAGAACTACCATCATAGATCTATTTTCGAGCTACGATGCTACCATTTGAATACTTAGGTGTTTCGACCATTGAAATAGAGGATGTACAAGATGAAGATACCATTAATATAATCTACTACATTTTCCTATGCTATAATCTAAGGAGTCTAGTAGTGCTTCTATAAATACATGAAACCATTGAAAGAGAAGAAATGTTGCTTCTGACTGACAAAGAAATACCATTAAGGAAGACAAGTAAAACTACTGTGAGAATGGAGAGATGAATGTTTATTTAGCATTGACAGGATCATCTACCATGAAGAATAAATGGAGTGGTTCTACCATAACATGTTACTATTATTAAAATATGGCACCAATTTAGTAGATGATATACTTTTTAAGTAGCTACCATGGACAACCCATCAATAAAATGAACTACTATTGCAGTTGGTGTTGTAACTGCTACCGTTGCAGGTTGATCATACCATTAGTGATTAGAATAAATTCCATTTCTGATGAAACCAAATTGATAAATCATTTCCAAAGAAGATTCTTTGTATGATATAATTAAGGAGTAGCCTCACGAGTTTCTATCTAGGCATGTTATCAGTTATTGCTAGTATGCATGTTACCATTGAGAAGATTTATCATGTTTAGATGATCTAACATTTTAGTGGATCTTCCATCATAGTGGAGCAACCCTTGGTAAAAAATTTACCATTTCATGATAACATATCAGGGTTTGGAAATATACCATTTCATGAAGTTCTACTATTTTGAGAAGATGAATCATTATGCATGTGAATACTCCATGCTAAAAGAAGACCCCTGCTGGTGTTTATAAGAAATGATGATTGGGCTAGAGATTCTAGTATTGTGAGGAGTTGGTGGAGCTACTTATGAGGATAAAGACATTCAAGGAGATAAATACAATTCCCACAATCAAGGTGGATATACTGAAGGGGATGGTGTTGAAGAAGTGGAAGAAGCCTAAGGTAGGTGACAATTTATAGTGCATCATTTTATGAAAAGATGGAGAACATAAAATTCTATATAGTTTTAGACCCAATAAACATAAAATCCAGATGTTGGTATAATTAAATTCAATGATTATAATTTCAATATATTCCTAATTAATTAAACAAAAATTTAATATGACATCTATATCAGGATATATCCTCAAATAATGTCCAAAACATAAAATAGAACTGTAGAAACAAAGGAGTGGAGTTTTGTAAAAATTCAAAAAAAACTTACAGTATCCGTTTTTTTATTTTAATTAATTTTATTTAAATGTTAAAAAACATGTTATATTTACAATAAAGAAACTTTTTAAAATTATAATTCATATCTAAATAGATATCATTTAAATAAAAATTATTTTAATTTATAGATATTTTAGAATTCCCAAACTATTTCATTAACTTCAGTAAAATTTTGGTGCATAAAAATTACTATTATAGATTTCAATTTATTAAATAAATGTAAATAAATATATTGGTTATATAATGGAATAATTTTTGTGGGAATAAAATCTATATAAATCATGATTTAAAAGAATAACTAAAAAACATTTAAACACTATATACTCAAAATATTGTTCAAACCAAAAAACATGAAATATCTTCAGAAATATATGAAAACAGAAAGAGATTATTTTAGAATTTTTCTTATTTTAATAAACATTATATAAACTTTTTATTTTTCATATGAAATTTTAATTATAAAATACTAATAACTATAACTCAAGATATAATAAAAAATACAGTGATCAAGTGAAACATATTTTCATAAAATTATGACTGAAATAAAATAAATATATGGTTTGTAATCAAAAATAATAATAAAATGATATAAAATAAATAAACGCAAGAACAAAAAAATCCACCTCCTTTGGTTTGATATAAAAACATGAACATTTAAAACTAAAAACTATGAATGATTTATTTTCTCCCCTTTTTGAAAATAAAAATATGTAAAACATAGACTCTCCATATAATTTTTTTTATATCAAACAATTAAACTACAAAAAAACCAAGATCACATTTAATTTTTTCAAACTGAGTATTGGATTAAAGTTCAGTAAAAATGTATTCATGTTGATTCTCAAGAGGGATTAATTTCAAAAAAAATATCACCCTAATTCACATGATCTCTAATAAAATGAAATCTAAGATCGATATGATGTATTCTATAATTATGTAGAGGTTGTTTTAAAAATATAAATTATAGATGTGTCATCATAATAAATATGGAATTTATCAAGAGAAATACCAATATCACATAATTTTTTCTTAATCCATATTCTTTGAAAAAAATAACTAGTAGAAAAATATACATAACTTCTACAATAGAAAGAGAAACATATAATTCTTTTTTTAAAAACCATGAAATTAAACTTTTTCCAATAAATAACACATACCTAAGGTGGTTTTCATTTCAATTATATAGCTTCCAAAATTAGATTCAGGATCGAATATTAAATCAAAAGAGTTAGATATAGGAGAAAACAATCCAGAGTTACCGGTTCCTTTAATATGTCTAATTATTCTTTTCCCATCCTTAATAAGACTCTCTTTAGGATCAGCTTAAAATATTTCACATAAACAAACACTAAACATGATATTGGGTCTAGATACAGTTAAATAAATAAAACAACCTATCACATACTTATAAATTTTAATTTCAACACATTTTCTAGATGCATCAACATCTAATTTAAAACTAGTCCTCATAAGAGTTTTAATATATATACAATAATCAATACCAAAACATTTAAACAAAATTTATTCATACTTAAATTAATTAAGAAAGATCCCTAATTTCCATTGATAAATTTGAGGTCTGATAAATAAATTTAATTCCCCTATTAAATTCATGTGAAACTTAGATGACATCAAATAAGAGAAATCATTAAAATAAAATTCACTAGAAGAAAAAAAATATCATCAACATAAATAATGAAAATTAAAAATAAAATTAGATATCATTTTGAAAAAAAAATTAAGATAAACATTACCTGTCATGAAACCATTATTCAAAAGTAAATAAAGAAAACCATTCATAATAAGCATGATTTGATTTTTTGAGACCATACAATGGTTTAGATATTTTTAAACCCAGATTAAGAAAATTTTCATTTAAAAAAACATGTTTAAAAAAAATAAAATTACTTAGTTATAAATCCATTTTATAAAGATATTATTAAATCAATTTGATACAATTTAAATCCTTGAATACAAGAAAAATAAAAATAAAATATTATAACAGCCTCTGACCTCGAAATAATTGAAAATGAATCATAAAAGTCTATACCATCTTATTAATAGTATCCTTGGGCTATATGTCTTGGGTTTTTAAGGAAATATGTATAGATTCATCTATCTTGTTTCAAAAGATCTATTTAATTAGAATTTTCTTCTTATATTTTTAAAAATCTACTAAAGAGTAAACATTATTTCTAACCAACATATTAATCTCGTTATTCATAAAAATTAACTATTCAACATCTTTTAATGAATCAATAGTATAATTAGGAATAAAATAATAAATAAAAGTTTAATTTACACAAAAACATAATAAAAATTTTCTAGTTTTAATAGAATAATTGATATTACCATGAAAATTGTCAACAAGATAATCAATATAAATCTTCCTTGATCTAGGATCTGATATAGAATGAGTATTCTCCCCCTTAATTGATTAATACTAACCACTAGTATTTTCATTAGTAAAATTAAGAACACTAAAATCATCATAAAAACATTATAATTAGATTTAAATTTAATATAATTTTCCTAAAACATAACATGAATAGATTCTTAAATTAACAAAATTAATTTTTTATATAATTTATTATATTTAATATTATTACAATAAATAAAAAAATGCATTCATCCCTTTTAGAATGAAACTTATCTAAAATATGATTTCATATCAAAATAAAACATTATAATGAATGAACAAAAAATAAAAAACCTTAGGAATTTAGCTAAAAAATTCATAGGATTTTCTCATTAACAAATGTCTGAGAAGAATTATATTTGAAAAATAACAATATGAAAAGATATATTAAAACCAAAATCATCTTAGAAAATTATATTTACTCAAAATAGTTATAGTGATTATAGTAAGAATTCCATTTTCCAATTATAGAAAACCATTTTTATGGTGTTCTAGGAGTAGAAAAATTATGAGAATAACCGTTCTTTTCAAAAAAAAATTAAAAATATAAATTTTGAAATTAACTTCATTTATCATTAAAAATGGAAAAAACCATACAAAAAATTTCATTTTTAACTATATTATAAATATTAATAAATCTAGTCGTGGTAGAAATAAATATTCTTTAGTAACTATATAAAATTATACTAGATTGACATGGGATTAGGATGAAATAGACTAATATGTACTAAATTTAATGTTCAATTATTACTTATCTGATTTATAGGTCAAAAATAAACATTACATTTTTTAACATTCATCAAAGCATCACAAACAAGAATATTTTTGTTCCTAAAGGTAGGACACTCTAACACATTATCATATTTAAAGAGCATATATAAAATTATGAAATTAACATGACCTAATCGTCGATGATAACAGATTCAACCACTCTACAAAACATTCAAACACTTAAAAATTTGAACAGTTAGATCTATAAAATCAATAGTATATTTATATATATATATTTACAATTGACATAGAATAATAGAGAATTTACAAAAAAAATAAACATGTATCATTTTGAAATTTAAATTCTATTACATCATCACATGATTGAGATATAGTATTTAATTTTTTTAAAATCCTTAAACAAATAATAATTTAGAAAAAATAGTAGATTTAGAATCACCAACATTACCAAAACATTTTACTTTTCCATTGGAGTTATCTAGAAAAGTAATATTACCACCATCAAATGTGTTTTAAGAGGTAAATATTAATGGGTCTCTAATTATATGTCTAGATAATCTTAAAACCAGGTACAATATTTCATTCTTGAAACATGAATGGAATTTTTACTATAAAAATCAATTAGTTTACAATTTTGTTACCCAGGATACTCTCGATCCAGTTAGATTAGAAATAAAAATTTTAGATACCCACAGAAAATTTAAAAAGTAATTTATGGCATTTTAGATAAAAAGATTTATAAATTTGCGTCTTTGTAAATTTCCTAGACTTTTTGGAAATAAATGAACAATTTTTTTCCTAGTGACTATTCATGCCACATTTAAAAAATGTATATGTAGAAGAAAAACCATTTTTACATTTAAAAAATGATTTATATACATTTTAGGTAGTCTCATATCATATCCAATACCATCTTTATTTTTATTTATATTATTTAAAGATATCATCTTATGATTTTTTTCATGACCTTGACTAAAATTAGACACATTTTTTTCTTAATAATTTCAACATCTATTTTCAAAATTTCATTAAATTATTTAGTAGATTTTAAATCATCACAAACCATTGAATGGGAAAAATAAGTAGTATTACTTAATTTTTTATTTTCTTGTAAAAACACATAATTTTAGAAATTACTTTCTCATGATTTTCTTTAATATTATTATATAAATTTCTATGTTTGAAAACATATTATCCCAATCATTTGATTTATTCATTTAACTTTCAAACATTTGTATTTTGATAATCATAATCAAGATTAGAACATATAGAATAAAACTGGAATCACTAACCTCATTTATAGATTCCATAAATTATAGGTTAAATGATTATCTCTCATTTACAGATCTATATTAAGAATTAAATTTTTTGATAAAACTCCAATTATCTGTCCAATCCATTTGGTCTTTATTTTTTTATTTATTATTTGGTTTTAGAAATTTAGGCTTGATATGTCTTTACTTTCTTCACTCAAAACAAGTAACATATGAGGCATTACAATTCTTTTTTACCTTTCTTATCTCCCATTAATTATTCCTTTTAAAGATTTCACAAAAATAAATTCTTGAATTGTTATTTTTTCCTTCATTCATAAACTCTAGTCCCAATATGAGCCTTATATTTTCTGACTATCATATAGTTTAGAATCATAAGATTCATTAAAAACAAAGTTTACATATTTAAATGATACACCTTTTCTTCTCATTTCCACCTCTTCTATTTTGTTATTAAACTCCAATTCAGACTTAAGTAGTGGTCCAATAAATTCATCCACAGTGAACTATTTTATTTTCATTATTTCATCAATGATGACCTTATTTGAAAGATATTTATTTTCTATATCTTGTATGTCTCTTTAAACATGTATGGTGTTCTCCAAGGCTCCTCCAAGAGAATTTATTCCATTCACAGTGCTTTTAAATTGATGGAAAATTTGATTTAATAATTTATATTCACACATGATGAAGTCTTTGTACCGTGAAAGAAACTTTACATGTTTGGATCAAATCAATTTTTTTTGATATAAGGTGAGTGATTTGTATAATCATCCAAAATTAATGATCTATTTTACATTCGAACACATAACTAATCACACTTATGATAACAACAAAAAAATATAATATTAAAAATAATTTAATTTAAAATATTTATAGATGCATCATTTCATGTAAGAGTATATAGGTCATCTTGTATTAGTGTGTACTATTTTTCCATGATTGAGTAGTGGTCAATGCCTAACTATTTCTGGTCTTCCCCCATTATAGATCTTCAGTAGATAAAATAGTTGTCATCAAAGTGTGATGGTTTCTAAGGAATCCAAGAATCATGTGTATTCTCCCCTTTTATCTTAAATATCTTATCATTTGATTCTGAGGTATAGGAATAGGTTATCACAAAAAAATATTAATAGCAGACTCTATAGAAGTATTTTATAAATTCTAAAAGGAAGAAGCTCTGATACATATTTTTATCTCTGGAAGGGTAATATAAAATGGTCTAGAGGGGGAAAATACACCATATTTAAATTTTTTATTAAATAGATTAATTATATAATTAATTATGAAATTTATTTAGTAAGTTTAATAAGTATATGAATAAAAGAAATAACATTATGATCTTTTTACAATAGTTTGGTCCAAAGATGACTTACTCTACTCTTATACCTCCCTATTAGGTGAGAGATATATTGTGAACTAATCCTTTTTTATATGGGGAATCATAACCTTATTAAAGAATCATTTTATATTTAGTGGAGATATATCCACATTAAAAATAAATTGTGTATGGGGAGTTACAACATAATTGCATCACTGACATGAGACTGCAACAATCACAACCTGAACAATATCGACTTTAGAATCTAAGAGTCATAAACTAAAGGGAAAATAAAATGAATTATTTTTAATGAAATAGCATAAAAATATTGTTAGAGAATGTGGGAGGGATGACAAGTAGTGTTACACATTCAATAAACTAGTACAAAATAGATTAAAGATGTATAAAACATAGGAATTGGTTCTTGAGAATTTTATTAGATTGTCTCTTTATGGTTGTATATGTTGAAAAATATATAATTTAAGACTTGAGAGATCATCTAGATGATGAAATAGGGATCACACATGACTTTATAGATTGTATAAAATCTTTAAATTTCATAACATTATTCTTGAGGAAAAATAGAGTGTTAAAGATGTTATCATCTGTGTCATATACTTTTAATGAGTCCCAAAACATTTAATTAAAATCTACAAAACGAAACTAAAAAACCAATATTAAAATGTGAAAAAAAAATTCCAATAAAAATAATATAGGAGAGAGAAAAATTACCATCTAGAATAATCATAAAAACAATTGTCTGAATTCAAGACATAAATAATAATTAAATCCAAATTTAATTACTATTTAAATATTTGAAATATACTCCATAATAATTGGTCAAATATAATTTGAAATAAATTATTCAAAATAAGTCAATTTATTTCATAAATTTATTATGTAGATTGACTATTAATAAAATCATCATATTACATTCTATATAAATATAGAAAATAAATACAAAATCATGCATTTAACAAATTAATTTTTTTAAAACATTAAAAATACTAATAAATAATTTAAAAATTGTTTAAATCCATATTTTATGTAGTAATAAATAAATTTATATTAAGTAGAAAATGTGTTATATGTTCCTATGAAATATGAATAATAAATTAAAATAACATTTAAAATAAGTATAAAATAATTCAAAAATATTTCTATAGTCTAAAAATGCTTAATAAATAATTAGATGACAATGAAAATCATTAAAATAATAAATATATATATATATACAACAAATAAAACATTAAAATATTACAAAAACTGATTATTATTAAAAAAATTATTGAATACTAATTTGATGAATGATAGCAGAATAAATGAACTAGTGGTAGGATAATTAATATATGGTGGCAATAAGAGATTTATATCATTTCATTTCAAAGAGGAAATACTATTGAATGTTCTTCTACTATTGGTGAATGGGGATGATAAAGGTAGACTACTACTATGAAGAAGATCATAACCACCATCCTAGATCTAAAATCAAGATATGGTGCTACTGTTAAAATACCTAGGTGATTGTACAGTTATAGTTGAGGATGAGGGTGGTGAAGCCACTATTCCAGAAATCTACAACTACATTTTGATCTACCATTGAAATAGTTAGGTGTTTCTTTTGTCACATCATGCAACTAATAAAAGAGAGGTAATGGTGCTTCTGCATGAAGAAGAAATATCATAAATTATGGGGAGTAGATCAACTATGATAATGGATAAATATAGATTAAGATACCACAGATTGGTTCATCTACCATAAAGAAGAACTGGATCAGTTCTACCATCACTCATCATAACTAGTAAAACATTCCGATGCTCAAGAAGATAAAGTACCATTTATGCATGTATCATGGATGAGCTAATAGTACAGTAAGCTCTCATTGTAGATAGAGTTGTTGTTACTACTATTGTGGGTTGATGTTACTACTATGGATTATCAAATACTACTATTTATGATGAAACCAAATGGATACCTTATTCCTATATAATATCCACTACATACTATAACCGAATAGCATTTTCATGTGGTTCTTTCTAAGTGTTCTACCAATTGATGATTTTATGGTGGGTATCATTAGTGAGATATACCGTGGTAAGAAGATCAACCATTTTACTGGATCTACCATTATAGTGGAACTACTAATGGTTAGAAATATACCATTCCATGGAGTTTTATGATTGGATAAAGATATAAAATTGCATGAATATTTAACTTAGTTTGTAAATTTACCATTTCATGAAGATATACTATTTTAATATGGAGTGTTGTGCAGGTGGATAATCCATGTGCAAAGAAGACCCATGTGGGTGTTTTTGTTCTTATAAGATAAGGCCGTAGATGATGGTTTCGTGAGGATATTGTGGAACTAATATTGGGAAAGTATCCTTTTTAGGAGATGAATACCTGATGCATGAGCATGGTGGAGAATATAAAATTGATGGTGATAAATGTGAGGAAGTAACTAGAGGTTGTATAATATGTATAGTGCATCATGTTTTCCAAATCATGAAAATATAATGTTTAGTTAATTTTTAAACCTACTATACATTAATCCAGATATTGGTCCAGTCACCTTAAATAAATATAATCCCAAGATATTTATAACGGAACAAATATGGTTTCAATATGACATATATATCCTGATATATCATCAAATATAGTGAAAAAATAAAAAACCATAGAAAATATTGACTGGAATGATGCAGACATTCAACCATTTTTAAGTCATATAAAAATAATATTTAAAATCTATTGAAGTTTAATTAAATGTATAAAAACATACGATATTTTCAACAAAATAGATAGAATATAATTCTGATTTATATAGAAATAGATATCACTAATATATATATATATATATATATTTTAATTTGGGATGTTCTAGAATTATAGAACTCTTACCGAATATTTGTTAAATTTGTATATAATTAAAAACATTATTTTAGACATCCATTTATTTTACCAAAATATAAATAAATCTATTTTATATTAAATTTAATATTTTACATGAGAATATGACCTATATAGGTCATGTTATATTAGAATAAATAAACAAAAAATTTAAAACACTATAAACTAAAAAATATTGTTCAAACCAAAATCATGTAGTATGTTCAAAAAAATAGAAATATTTTAGAGATTGATTGAGAGATTTATTATAGTTTAATAAAAGATCGATAAATATATTATCATTCTTATAAAGTTCTAATTATAAAATTCTTATCACTAAAATTAAATATATAATAAAAAATAAGTGGGAAAGAAAATATATTTGAATAAAGTAACGATTAACAAAAAAATATCAGTGGGGTTATAATAAAACCTAAATGAATAAAATGTAATAAAAAGCAAAAATACATTCAAGAACATGCACAAAAAATCACACCATCTATCACTAATTTTTATATAAAATACCTCAATACACCTTTAATAACTCTTTATAAAAAATAGATCAAAAAAATTTCATAACCATGACATCCGTTACTAATTATCAAAAATCAATACTCTCTCATAGTGAATAATTTTTTTATTTCAACACCCAAATACAAAGAAAACATCTTAATCATTGAATATAAACTAGTCTATTATAGTATGTATTCAAAAACATATAAAAATACATTATATTCATTAGTTCTATTCTATTTCTCAATTTTGACCTCTAGTTCTCATGATCAAAAGCAAACTACATCATTACTACATAATGAAATCTAAGGAAAAATCGATCAATCAATATATCAAATTAATTCCAAAATTGGGAAATATAAATAAAAAAACATTCTCAAACCTTCCCTAATGTGAATATTAAACAAACAACATAATTAAAATATTAATATGTTAAAATATTTTAAAAAGAAATCCACATTACGAACCCAAGTAATATCCAACTAGAATATACCTAATGTCTTATCCATCTCCCATAGAGAAACCACAAAAAATATGACTTGTTGTATTACCAACCATCCATAACCTATGGATTCACTAAAGTAACACTATAAGAAATATTGGCATTTGAGTCTGGTAGAACGGGCAACCGTCATTGGCGGTCGCTAAAGGTGGGCATGAGCGACCGCCATAGGCGGTTGCTGAGCTCAATTAAAAACATTTTCAGCAAAAACGCCCCCCCAACCCTAACGCACCCCGACCCCCCGACCCCATCCCTTCGCGGTGAGACCCACGACCACCGCCCAGCCCTCTCGCCATGCCGGACGCTACCGCCGCCCCATTGCTCACCCTCTACTTCCACCCCCAATCCCCTCTACAGTCACTACTTCTACCTATCACCTTTCGAAACACAGCAGCGATGCCTCCACCACTGCCACATCCCCCAGCCATCTCCCTCACCCACCATCACCTCGTTTTTCGGCCTTCATCGCTACCCTCTCCATCACGGTGTCTCACCTCACCGGTCACCGCTACCCTCTCCTTTGCGATGCCTCACCATACCCGATCAATGCACCCCCTTCCGGAGGCATCACCTCTCCTCTCTACCACCACCTCCAATCTAGCCGCTGCTGACAATAGTCACCGTCCCCTCAGGCAATCCCTAATTTTAGATTTATCTCCCTATTATGTATACCTTAATTTCGGTTTTAGGGTTTTTATTTTGCGTACCATCCTCGGTTTATCAGTTTTTAATCTTCTTCCCTTCCGATGAAGCTCAAATCATACTCTACTATACATGATTATTTCATCCCCTTAATGGAATACAACATTGATTGTGGCTAGGGAAATCCCAAATTCTAATTTCGAAAACATATATATATATATGCTCTGTATATACGTTTTCTGCATATATGACTTGCATACGCACGATATATATATATTTTGTATTCCAATTTATCCCCTTTTCCCCCAAATTTTATGTTCTATATATATAGATCATATATATTCCAATGTCATGAAACAAGGGACTAAAAATATATGTATTCTGAATATAGATGTGTGTTTGTGTTTTTTAATATACTTCAATTTATTGTGGGGTTATATAATTATGGTCCCAATTTTGGTGTTCATTTTTATCTAAGATATAATTCTAGAAATAATGTTCTCACTATTTGGTAGGGCTTCCCTAATTTTTATCTCCAATTTCTTCGCACTTCCTCCATCAATTTCCCCCAACGATTCTGAAAATTGATGATCTGGATACTTAGGTATGAACCTTCTCTCGCTTGTAGCTGCCATCGAATCTGGTCAATCCCTCCGTTGTGGCCGCACCCAACTTCTCTGGTATCTTCCGCCCCCATTTTTTTCAAAGTCCAAAATAAGTAACCCTATTTCTAGAGCAATATAGTGGCTTTGAATTTTAAATTTCATTCATTTTATTCTGCTAATTTTACCCACTGTAATCATTTTTTGATTATTTTATAGAATATAATTTTACTCACTGCAATCATTTAGATGATTCCATTGGATCAAATTTCTCTTAATATCTTGAACATTATATGTTCTCTGTGATGAAATTTATAATTTGTTCCGGATCCTCTGTATTTAAATAAATCTTGGTGAAATTATTAGATTTTTTTAATCTGTTAATCCAAGAAGGAGGCCTTACTAGATTTCAACAAATATGGGTATAAAATAGCTTAGTATCGAGTCTTCCTATTTGGGATGGCATCTAAAAGTAGTGGTTATAGTCATTAAATACACAACATTAGATCAACCTAGCATAATCCATGGGGATAATATATTTAATCTTATCAAGATGATCAACTGAATCTGCAATAGACCTATTTTCCAACTCCGGTGGAACTATAAATGTGGAGGAAATGTCCATGTGGAGGTAATGGGTTTCAACATCCAATTTGTGGTCTAAAAATTCAGATCAGACTATCTAGATATAGACCATTAATCCTGTGGAATAATGGATCTCTAATAGCCTCTAATAGTAAGCCAAATAGAAGATCCCATGTAGAAAAACATTCTTCTTAGAATCCTCTCAATATAACTTTAATTCATAAAGGTAAGTGAATCATTTGGTAACTATAGAAGATTCTAGATGTAGCTGTAAATGAGAGACCCATTGAGGAAGTTTAATTTTTTAATGCTATGTCCACTAAAATATGTGGGTTTGGAACATTTTTTCTATGACACAATGGAACATTTCTTTTTATAGATAGAACCATTCCAAATGAATTTATAGTAATCCAAATTAATCCATGACTCGACGTTGAATCCCAAAAACAAGGATAACCCACATCCAAGGATAACTATAGGAATCCCAACTCACGGTGAATGGTAGGACACCTTCAATTGTTTAATGAAAATAGTGTCAATGCAAAATTTGTTGAAATATCCTTTTTTATAGAAAGAAGATCCTCATGAGGTTACTATGTTCATAGTCTAGTAACCAATATTTCTATCTCTATTCTTTATATAATGCATAAATCCCTTTTTTTGAGCATTTCCCTCAATGGTGGACTCTTTTTCTTGCCATTTCACTCGATTTCTTAAATAAAACTCTACTTTGTAGATTTTTTCTTCATTGATTTTCATCTTTTTTTACATGTTTAACATTATCTAATTCATTTTAATAAGTGTTAATCTATTATGTGTTAATATGAAATTTTATTTTTTTATCCGTTATATATTCTTACTCTATTTGTGTTTATGTGACTATTTCTTCTCTTTTTTTTTCATTCTTACTTTTTTTAATCTTATTAAATATTTACATGTGATAGGTTTTAGTACCCCTCATTATGGAAGTTCGCTTCTCCTTCTGGTAGATTGACTTTTTAGGTTTTTTGATTCATCAAGATACATTGTTCAAAGCTATTCTATATATATTCGAACAAGTTTATTGAAATCACATTGATATATGCATGATATATTTCTAATGATGTTTCATGATATATGTGCCTTCATAACCCATTGTTTTTTAGATACTTTGGGTAAGATCACAAATCCCAACTTTATCTTCTTCCAATACAGCATTTTCATATATTTCGATACTCTGTTCAACATGCAACATTAAAAAAATATGCAACTTCCATCTAATAGTTGATCTTATGAATATTTATGCAACCATACAACACTGCATCCTCAATTTTAACTGTACACACATCTAACTCCATTATTTTATTCTGGTTTATAATACTATATTCCGGTTGGTTTTTTTGTTCTGGTTATTCAAGATATTGGAATGCAGGTTGTTTTGTAGGCTATTTCTTATGTTTTTTTTCGGGGTACTGCATTCCGACAACTGGAATGCTGGTTTTTTAAAAAAATTATCCTGCCTAGCAACCGCCTATGGCGGTCGCTATAGGTTTTTTTCCGAACCATTAGCGACCGCCGATGGAGGTCGCTAATGGTATGTTTTTCTAAATCATCAGCAATTGCCAAGCGGTCGATTTTGTTACTCTATATGGGGCCTATAGCGACCGTTTATGGCGGTCACTAATGTAATTTAGCGTCAGGCCAACTGCGACCGCCATAGGCGGTCGGAAACCGGTCGCTAATTCCATTTTTTGTAGTAGTAGTATGCATAGTTTCAATTTATGTTTTCATGATTCAACCCTATTTCCATAGAGTAAGATGTCACACTAAACCTGAACCAAGAAAAACTCATCATTAATTATATATTAGTTCCAATTAACACCATATAATTAATAAACCTAGTGACAAATCTCTCTAGACTTCTCTATCTATGCATGGGGTTAAATCACCCAAAGGATAAGTAAGGTACCTGACTCCCTCATATATCCCTGATGTAGCATATATAGAGGATAAATCATTAATGCAAACTATTTTATCAATACATAGAGGTACACCATTCTATAGATAAAGCCACATGGTTCATGTTTAGGACATAAATACCCTCATCTATACTGTATTGATAGTTATAAACAAATATAACAAACCAATTCTAGGAGCTAACAAGCTCCACATTGTGAAATTTTACCAAATAGGAAATAATATCCCCATTATAATTAAGTAATTTCTAGAAATCCTAAATCACTACAATTTACCAAAAAAGTCCTTTTAATAATTCATTTATCTATTAACAAAATATTTGTTCTAAACCCACATTTTTTAAATCCATTTTCCCATAATAAATAAGGGTTAACACCATTTAAAAATATTACTGTTAACATCACTATTCCTATTTCAATTTTATTGAAATGAACCATTTTTTAAATAATATATAAAATAAATCCTGCCAAATAAACCCATTACATGTCTTTTAATATATAAAAACATCAACACACTAATATTTCATCAGAAAAAACTAATTTCACAAACACATGTAATTAATTTATTTTAAAACCATTTTAAATAATAACTAAATTATTTAATTCATTTTACTGGAAGTAATAAGTAATAAATTTAGAATTAAAAAACATAAACCACCAGTATAAAATATTTATAAAACCATTATGAAACATTTTTAAATTACAAAAAAATACTCTTAATGATAAAAAATTATTTTTCTCTAAGACCTTTTTTTAAATATGGTTAATCAATTTAACCATTTTATAAACCTAACTAAACACATTGGAAAATGAAAATTATCATTTTTATAAACTAAGGATAAATGAGGAAAATGTATTAAAAATCACTATTCCATTCTAAAATACCATGTATCATTGAAAATATTTTAAAATACCATGATATTTTTATTCAAATATATCTCTTTATCTTTATAAAACTGTGAAAAACCACAAATTATCCTCAAAAAACCCAAAAAAACTGAAGAATATTTTGATCATTTAATTTTATTATTTTTAAAAATTGATTCCACTAGAAAAAAAATTTAATCTCATAGTTTACAATTTAACATCAAAATACAAACCAATAAAAAAAATATATTTTTATAACAAATCTGTTTCTTATAAAGAATAATGAAACTTCTTTAATACCAAAAAATAAATTTTGAAAAATAGAAGTAAAATATACTATTTTTGAAAAAAAATAAGATAAAAATCAAGAAAATAATCATATAAAGTAAACCACCAGCATGGACCCAACTATCTCACCACCAAATAAACTTCTTGGTCATAAATATATATTCATTTGGTGAATTTATATCAATTCAATGCATATCCAATTTTATAAAATCATAAATTAAATCACAATGAATTAAGACATATAATGAAGATAACCTACAGAAAAATCATTAATCATATAATGTTAATTATATAAAAACATCCATCAATAGCCGTAACCAATTAAAAACTCTAAATAACATTTCATAGTCTTGCATATACATTGAAAATTATTTTTTCACCTTTGTATCAGCATAATAATAATAATAATCAATATCCCACATAATATAATTTCACTGTGAATAATTCCCAAAAATAAATATATATTCCTCATAACCTATATCCTATTCGATCTTGTCTAAAAACACAAAATATCACAAAAAATCCAATAGGTTCCATGATATCCCTATCATGGTGTGACATGATGACTGAGATACAAAGCTTCTATTTATCAACCGTGGACAAAGCACCTCATTTTGGAGAGACCAAAGTAGTTAGGCTCTTTATATGTCCAATAAAAATCCCATTGTATATGTTCTCTAGTAAGTTATATCTCCCTATAAATATTTTTATCAGATAATTTCATAGTCTTCCGTTTGAGTCTTGATATTTCATTTATTTATACTCCCCTTACACTAACTAAATTAAACTAGTACTATTTGTAAACTAAAAACATGGCATAGATACTTGAACTCATCCTAAGGCCAAATTTAAATTCTATATTTCCCTTCGTGCCTCCCCCGACCCCTAAAATTACGATAAACAAATACAGGTACTAACTCATTCCCACGACATGACATTATAAAACCAAAACATACAACATCCGTATCAAAGTAAAACTAAATGAAAAAAACTATAAATTAAAATGGATATTAATATAAATATTAAAATATAAAAGAAACCATTTATTAAATTCAATATAATACCCAAAACCCAATAAATAACCAACTCTACACTATCTACTAGTCTATAATAGCCGACCTCTATATCCTTGTTTTCCCTAATGAAGTGGCATTCCCACAACCCAAAACTCATTAAAAATATCATCTTTATGTGAAAAAATATTCACGTATTGGGGGAGATTATAACAACATATTATTATTTCCTTGAATACATTTCCATGAACCCCAAATATCTGAATATTTTTTGACTCCTTTACATATTTTGACAACCTTCTAATACATATAAATTCATATTAGTAAAATAATATAACAATTAAAATTAACATGAATGGGTTTTAATAAAACCATAAATCAAGAATTACATAACCTACCAATCTCAATAAAATATACTTATACAACTATTTTATCCTCAAAACCAAGGGAAATCTGGTTCTATGCTCTAATGATTTTTGGTGACTCTTACCCATGTTCAACCAAGTCATTCGAAAAAGAACGCACACCTAAGAGAGATTCACACTTCATTCAAAAATCCACAACTATAAACACATATTAAAATATCCAAACCACTTCATAAATTTAAAAATATTAATATATTATATAAATTATAAACATATACAAACAATGTATTCCATATCACATTATCCTAACATTTCACAGTTTTTTCGAAAATAATCACACACCTTGAAATTTCATGTTTCATTTAACTAAAATTCAAAAAAAACCAAAAACACTTTTTATAGTGCATAATATCATATTTATAAATAAATTAAATTCTAATAAAATTATTTATTATTTAATATATCATGTATTTTATCCAAATTTAACACATAATTGGAAGGATAAGAATCCATTTACCTCAATCATGATGTCAAAGAGAAACAAACCCTTCCAAACCAAGACATATCCTTTATCCATCCTTAATCTACTCATAAACATAAAATCCCCAATTTCTATTAACCCTACCCATATATTAAATCAATCCCTCACCACTATGGGTTTTCAAATTAAATAAAACAAAAAAAAATATAATGAAAAGATATTCAAAAGTGATATACCTTTGATATATTGTCTAACAATATCATGATCGAAGGAAGAATAGATCCTATGGGGAAACCCCACCAAACTTTATGAGGTATAATAAAAACCAAAAAAATCATATTTTATAGAGTATAAATAGAGTATATTTAAATATTTTATGGAAAAATTGAAATGTTTTAGGGAAACCTAATTAGAAACATGTTCCATTTTATTGGTCTGATAAATTTTATATAGGACTGTGAAACATACACTATAGATTTATCTAATTCCCCATGATTAGAAACACGAATACCCTATACCTTATTACCGATAATATTTTCTATATTTAAAACTACATTATAATTTACCCCATATTTCACCTCCATTATTCACAAAAAAATTAATAAATTTCATCCACAAATTCCCTTTGACTAAAATATATCACCACTAATTATAAAACCAGTTACAAAATATTTTAATGCAACTAAAATTTAATTTACCAATATAACCCAAATCCATGTCCTCATAAGATATGTTATACATACCTTATGAAGATATAGAATGTCTAGTTTTTAATTTAATTAATTTATAATTTATTATAATTCATCCTCATAAACAATAGATTGGGGGGGGGGGACCTAATGAGTATTGTGACATAATCAATGCCACTACTATTTTTTTTAAAACTAGGATCACATTAGGGTTTCCACAAAGCAATATTATCTCAGAACACATAGTGGTTAGGAAATGATGGACAAGATTCATTAAGAATTTTTTTAATATGTATGAAAAAATGTTTTTAGTTTTATACATTGTTTGGATTCATTAACTCTCCTAGTTTTTATTGAATGTGATGAATGATTGGTTTCATATAGTTTTTTTATAAGGGTTGGGTTATTTCTATTGATGGTGATGTGTATCTATTTTAGCATAAAAATGATAATAACCCCCACAATGTAAATATTATACCTTTTTTTTAGATAAAACATCTTGCCTCATTAGAGTCTAGATTTTGGGATCACTCTCGATCTCGCAGTAAAAATAGGTTGAGTCTTAGAAGGGCCCGGACATGAAAATATTCCTCATTATATTTCTGTTAAAAATTATTATAAAAAAATTAATGACTCATGGGTGGTGTCCTATTAATTTCCATACTCACACTCTACACATGCACCCTAGTGGGTGTGAAGACATCATGTCTCTAAAAATAGGTAAGGGAAAGGCCAAAATGACAGGATGTTAATATAAGATTAGCTTGAAGATATATAGTAGATAATTACTATTTAGGATGGACTAAAAACCATAGGGATACTATTTTTGTTTCTTTTAGTTTATTTATTATATATTATTGTATCACATGGAAAACCATAATTCTTGATTGTATAGAAATATATGACATTACATGATTTCAATTTTTCGGTTTTTTATTTATGGTTGTGGTTGTAAATAAATTTTGATTATATAAAGGTTTGATATTATTTATTATTTTATTATTTTATATTTTTTCATAAAATTATTGTTACAAAGTAATTTATGAGAGATTAAATTACTTCTGAGTGATATACTCACATTCCTATGATGTTAACCATAAATAATTTGTTTTTGAGATATGTACTTGTTATCATTTAGTGATCCAACTCAATTCACCAGGTCAAAATTGGTTTGGGTTTATATATAATGGTATAAAAATTATTTTATTTTAATTACCTAATTAATAAATTCATAATTTGAGATATTCCAATCAAAACCTTTGACAAAAGATATACTTGTGTTTTGGCCAACAAATTTATAGTGAAAGTCCATGTTAATAAGGTGTATAAGATATTATAATTGGGGTATTATGTTATAATTTATTTTAATAAATTAGGACATATTAGGTGTTATGATTTTTTTATTTACTCTTAGATCTGGATGGAAAGACGGGGAGGGTACATGAATTAATTATGGAATAAAAGTTTACTTTACATACTCATCAAAATGTGTGATTAGATTATATAAAACTATGGTTTAGATTACCATGTGTCAATAAAAACTTAATTAATATATATTTTAGATACATTAATAGTGACATGTTGATCGAAAATGTTTTTTGATACTCATTATTTTTTATTGTATTTGATAATCTCATGATTGGAGAATCTATTTTATCACTCACATTAATATAATGGGATGAATTAGAGGTGTGTGTTACATTGAGGTCCTAGGGTGTATTATAATCGATGGGTCAAAAACCTAAAAAATTTATTAATTAGTTTCTTTATATAATTCCTTATAATTAGATTATATCAAATCTTTAATTTTCAAAAATAACACCCTTTCACCAATAAATTATATTAATAATTACCCCATATTGATAATTCATTCAATATTTATTATAATCCCAACTGGTGATTTTATCGTACCATTATTGGGATTAATAATCCAAAGAACAATACCTTTAGTGGTATCCACATATGATTTATAATTTGAGAAATCTATCAATGGAACTCTGGCTTCTAGTGAAGAGGTATTGATCATCCTACATTGTGCACCTTCAATTATAACAAAAATTCCCTCAGTTTTTAAGAATCATTTTTTTGTTCTTGTACCCTTGAGAAGGAGGAGTATGATGACAACTACTTATTCTTGAGAGAATTCATGAGGTATTTCTCTTCATTATTGATATATTTCTATAGAGAGATTTTTTTTTCACAATAGATTCACATCATTTAACAAATGAAATATGTTGGGTTATATACTTAGGTTTTATATATAAATTTATTTAACTTATTTACTCTAATTAAAATTCATCGCTAATAAAATTAATTAAAGTAATAATAATATTTTATCAGAGTATAATATCTTTAGAATATCAAAATGTAAATTATTAAATAAATGAATTATTATTTCTTAAAATTATGAAATATAAAATATATCATTAACCTCTAGGACCAAAACATGTCTCATCAATCCTCGAATTTTATCAAACATTGAATAACAAGTATTTATTTAAATAATTTTATTAATATCATTATATTATTCAATAAATAAATAAATAAATAATATATATTCATAAATTAAAGAATAAATGATTATTTAATATTTCAGTCACATATATTCAAAATAGTAGTAAGTGCTGATTTTATTATGCAATTAACAGAACATAAGTAATAATTATTCAATGGTATTGAGATTAGTATTAATTATATATCAAATTAAAAGAGAATTTAACATAGACTGCAGATACACATAGTTTGTTACCCTCAAGGTCTCATTCTTAATGAAATTAGGTGGGATGGATTATATTCAAATATTTGAGTCTAAAAACACGTCAAATAACCCATTTAGAAAGTATTGAATAGTAAAATGAAAAAAATATATTAATGAATACAATGTAATATGATACATTTTTTCTAATTATCTCATCAACATGGTTTCATACTTTTGTCATCAACCTATATGTTTTAATATCTCTCTTTGACTACCTAAAATGAACTCATCAAGAAATTTCCATGGACCTAGAAATAATTGGATAGTTATATTTTAATAAAAGGGCCTAATATATCATATTTTTGTCTGGAATGGGCAAAATCATTTCTTAATTTATTTAATCTATCAAATATAACTTATAATGTACTTATTTTATCATACTTCTCCATGAGAATATTTCATCCTAGATTTCATAAATACACCATACTATGCGAATCCTGATATAAAAGGATAATAATACCCAATGTAATGAATAATAAACATGTCTATAGATAGGAATATCCAATGATATTTACAACATATATAATTTTTACTAGATGGTATCCCTTCATAACATCATTTCATATAGATTTCCAAGTGAAATACTTCATGATTTGAGGCCACACCTACATATAAGTATAAAGAACTTTATAGTCAAAACATCATCGATGTACCATTGTAAGGATGAAATCAATACCATAGGGCATGTGTTTTAGAATATAATCATAAAATTTTATTGTTCTCATTATTATAGGGAACTACTAAAACCTTTTCATTCAACACATACTTTTAGGAAATTATTAATTGATTGTTGTATAGAAGAAAAATCATCATATGATAAGATATTAGATAATACTCACATCATAGAACATACAAATAATCAAAAGTATAAATTTGGGTTGTTTTTGGGAAATAAATCCAAAAGTGTCCAACCTGAACTAGATCTAACTACTAAAAAATTTATGTATATTCACTTTGACATTATATTCATGATTATTTTAAGATAGGGAATTAGACAATTGGTCTCCAAAATTCTTATCTATAAAAAATATTCTTATTAAAAAATTTCTTATATTTGAAAAATATATCAATATGTGATGCTTATAATGTATTTATTTTTTCTATTGATCAGACCTCATATCCTTATCTAGGACCAATACTAAAGTATTTTGTTAATACAGTGTGATATCATCATTACCACTAGGCACCACATCAATTTCATAGATGAAGTTGCATATCTAAAATTATTATATAGCTATATCAGAAGACACAATATACATGCTATCTACTAAAGATTCGATGGTCTCAATCAAATTTGATATCTTCTATCTGGAAACACCTTTTTATGGAAGAAAACATATCCTAACTACGATTTTAGATCATTTTGGTCTATCTAAAAACTGACATCTATATAACCCAAATTTACTAGATCCACATCTTATCCATAAACTAGGAAACCAACCTTAGTATTCCATAGACACTTTTGGATTGTAATAAAATTAGTCCAATGTTTATATCCTAGGTCTAATAGATATTTTTATACCATTATCAAGGTTTATGGAATATCAATTTTGTATATATCATGGAATACATGATAGGGACTATAACTAGTGTGTAAGTAATATTTATCTCACTCTCTCTCTTATTGTGCACAAGGATGCATTTTCATAGAGATATATATAGCATGGGACATAAAAAATAATCCCATTTTGTATTGTTCCATAATGAATCACCTCAATACCTTTTCAGTGTACATACATGGCTTTGTTTATGTAGCCTCTTAAATCTATCATCAATGATCTTGATCCCAAGAATGTAGGTTTCATCATCTATGAATTTCATTAAGAATCATGTTTTCAACTCTATATTTTTAGATTTTAAGTCAATTATCTCAGTTTTTATCATTAATATATCATTAACACATACCACTAGGAAAATGATTGGACTTGAAAAAAACATCAAGTTGATATAGGCTTAAGTTTCATTCTTTATGAAAATAAATTATATAATTTCTTCATTAAAATGGAAATTTTATGTTCTATATTATTTCCTCAATCCATAAATTTTTCTATATAACTTTTATAACATATTGGTATGATTTAGAATCTTGAACCCTTTTGGTTGTGTAAAATTGAAATCTTATAGAAAGATCCAATTAAGGAAGGTTGTTTTCATTTCCGTTGTCCAAATTTCATAATCCTGGTAAGATATTATTTAAAGTATAATTCAAATGTATTTTAGTATGGTAAAAATGATTCAATTTATTTTATTCACTAAAAATAAATAAACCCTTTAAAAAATATCCATTCCATTTATATATTGAATTTACCATCCATGTAATGTTTCTTCTTGAATTTATTTTGACACCCTACATGATTTATATCTATTGAAGGATCTATTAGAACATATACATGGTTCTAATAAATTCAATCAATTTCAAAATTCTTGGCATCCTTCAACCTAGATTTTCTTGATAAATATGTTTTTTATATGAAATAGGTTAATTATTATGAATTAATAATGAGACCTCATCCTCAGTGACTAGAAATCCATATATATCTATTTTATAACTATATTGTTCTCCAAAATAATACTTTTTTCTCTGGATTAAGTTATTCCAAGGGGTTTTTGAGAATTATTATGTGTACCATCTCGTCTATATCTCAATCCTCAATATTTTTTATATCGATCTTGCCCCACCATAATATTTTTATCATGTGCTCACTCTTAAAAAATGACACGTATATCCACTATTACATTTTTGTATAATGTATTGTATTAATAATATTACTATATTTCCTTAATATATCCAAAAATTATACAATTTTTTACTTAGAGTGAATGCTTGTTAACATGAGTGTCTTTAACGAATGCCTCACATCCCCAAACATATATGTTAGAAAACAAAAATTTCATTAAACACTAAATCTCATATAAAATAACACTTTTCATTTTATTTCGAACTTAGTCTAGTGTGTATTATTTATTTTTAATATGTATCCCTAAAAAATAATTCAATACTGTCATGAATAATCATTAATATCATCATCTCTATTAATATATGGTTGTTCATTTCACTAAAACCATTACACTATGGTGTATATAGAGGTGTCAATGAATATATAATCCTTAATTATATTAGATAATAGATAAAATCTTAGTTAAGATACTCCCTACCATGTTCAAAGTAGAGTTTCATTATCTTCTAACCAAGATAATTCTCCACTTCATTATTTAACTCCTTAAATTTCTCAAAATAATTAGACATATGACATATTAAGTAGAAAATTGAAAATATACTAAAATCATTGGTAAGAGTTACAAAGTAAATATATCTAGCCATAGAATCAATGGGAAAACCCCAAACACAACTACATGAACCAAATAAATAAGCTTTTTTTCCATTTTACCCATTAATCCAAATAGATATTTAATTATTTTAAATTAGAAATACGAACAAAATATATCATGTTGGTTTATTTAAAAATAATATGAATCAATTTCTTGATATTTCTTGGTCATGTGCTACATATTTACATGAAGATTCCAGTGATACCACTATTACGTGATATATGCGTAATGTGAACATGATTCATTATTGATTTATAGAACTTGGTTTTCATAGTCCAATAGATAAATGACTTTATTCAAATATACCATACTATAACATAATATATCTTTATAAAAGTATACAGTCTACTTTACAAACTAAAAAATATTCCTATCCTTGTCTGTACTATAAATTGATATATTTTTTTTGGTAAAAATGACAACATAATAAAAATTATATAAAAGTTAAACTAAGAACGTTTTCAATGTAAAATGGAAGTCTCTAAAATCATGTTTACCATGTATTTCTCCCTTAGAAGATTTAATATCCACCTTAAATTTTGAATACATCATAAATCTACTTGGTTTCAATATTTGGATAAAAATATTTCAAAAAAAAATCATTAGTTAATACCCAATTTTTAGAAAATAAAATATTAATGTTTATAATGAATCCACATAAATGTTTACCTTTTTTCTTCATTGAGGTGTAATCCTTCTTCTAGTGTCCCTTATTGCAATAGGTAAAATGTACTTTATCTTGCCCCATATTCTACCCCAAGATCCTCCTCCACTTTTTTAGGGAAATTTAAACCTTCCTTTTACTTAGTGTTGTTCTAGGGACCTTATTCTATCCTTTATTATTTCTCACCAAAAACAAATATTGTTTTTCATTTTTTATATCCTTATTGGGCTAGAAAATAATGTCTTAACATCTAGGAGTGGATTGTCAATGATAATTATATTAAAATTCAGAATAAAAATAGATAATCTCCATTGATGTGAGGCAAGAATAATACCCATTTGTAATTAATTAGGTATCTTGAAACCTAGAATTTCTAGATGGTAAATATATCTAATAATATTGACTATATGAGGCCAAGATGGTTCACCTTCTCTCATCCAATAAATGAATAGCTCTATGAAGATCTCATACATCTCATATATTTATTTTTACTAAAAAACATCATAGATATGGGAGAACATATTAAATTAATCACTTTCTTAATATAGATTATAGAGATCACTATTTCTGGATGAAACTATAAGACATTGGACATCCAACAATTCATCCACATGTTTCCAGAAGAAATTATGCTTCTCTCACTAACCTCCTTTGAAGGAGGTTTTAGAAACCGGGGACACCATCATGTAAAATTATTCTATTTTCATAGTATATTTCACTAGAAACTGTACAACTAATTGAAGTTATAATTAGTTAGAAGATTGTTTTTACCCATTAGTAATCACATGAATAATCTATATTTCATATTATATTACATTTTCAATAATTAAATAATAAATATTTTAGTTTCTTTATAACCAAATGTGAGACATAATTTTTTTTATTTAACTCAAACTATTATATCAAATCCAAATATCCATAATCATAGTTTGAAAAATATCCTTTAATTCAAATATTCATGTTTTAAAGATCCATATTTACATTCTCAAAACGTAGATGTAGGCCAGTTCAAATTAATCAAAGGTATTTAGGTAGGAGGTCTGGATAACAAAAATAACTAGCAACTGCACGATATATTATGCATAATCCCCAATCCTAAATGGATTGACTAATATTTCAAAAAACATTATTCTAAATTAGATCATGTCTCTCAAGGTAAAGCACATGAGTCTCAGCCTAGTTGGTGAGGTATTATTAAGTGCATCCACAAGACCCAGGTTCAAAACCAGGTGGAGGCATATTTTAGGGTTACTGTAGCAGTACTGTAGTAGGTGATGTAGCAGTACTGTAGAAGCACTGTACACTGTGCTCGTACTGTAGCAGAACTATACATTGTACAAATATTATGCAGAACTGTACACTGCATGTGCACTGTAGCAGTACTGTAGCAGGAACTATTCATCACTGTAGCTGCTGGAACTATTCACATGGGGACACCGATTTGGTCTTGGTGTCCTTATGGCTTTCGGGCCACCCAAGACTTCGGGTCAGTAGGGCTTTCGAGCCACCTTTAAGGCCTTCAGGGCACCACAAGGCCTTTAGGACACATGTAGTTTCCCTAGACACACTACAAAAAAAGTAGCAGCCCCAGAAGAGGATTCAGAGAAGGTGTACTCACCAGAGTAGAGCTAAATGGATTTTCCAGAATGAGAGGGTATGTCTATGCCATCGGGACTAGCCTGTTCTTGCACGAGAAGCCTATAAAGACATACATGTAATGGCGGGGAGCTGATATCATGATACAGATGCTGGGGAGGGGCAGTTCCTTGTAGATAGTCTGGTTGAATTCCCTAAGACCTTTGGGTCATGTAATCTCCAAAGCCTATGGGCCATGTAATCTCTGAGCCTATGGGACTTCTAAGGGTTTCCCATCATCCCTTGAAAGAAGGGTTATAAAAAATCAATAAAAATGAAGGAATTTGAGCCATTTGGGCTTAAGATAAATAACTCATTATTTAATAATGGTTAAGTCAAAAAACATATTAGAACTCATCGAAAAATGAATGTTTCTTGAAAAGGGTCAAACAAATACTTAGTTTTGTGGGTGCATTATAAATAAAGCAGTGAAATGATTTTTTAACTTTATAATTAAACAAGTATATTTTTAATATTCATGAATAAATATTATTAATTGTATCCTTTATATGATTATTGATTAATGTGGATATTACATAATTATTTAACAATTTATTAATAAAATAATTTATGAAAACTATTTTTAATTTTTTTTGAAATCAATTTTTATTTGTATTTTTAAATATTCCATTTTAAATTTTTAATGGGGAACCATAGAATCTAGTGATTCACTCATTTCAATCCAATTAGTTGAGGGTTACACAATTCTGTTCACCCACCCATGATGATAGTGCATCTCTCTAAGAAAACCCTATAATAGTCCCCAATAAACATCAAAAAATAAACCCACCACCTCCTGTGAGATCTTTCACATGTTCCTAAAATCCTATGAGGTCCTCCTCTATAGAGAAATATACCATCAGATAACCCACATTCTCTATAGGTCCATACTCTATCGACATCATCAAAACTATAGGTTGCAGTCACAAACCGATAAAAAGATGGTGTGGGAAACACACATTTCCACAACTATATTAGAAAAATTATGAGGAGGAACCAATTATCTGAAAATATTACAGAACCCACAACCACAAAAAGAACCCAAGACTATGATTTTTTAACATATGTTCCATTGAAACATTTTAATTCATCTTGGAATACTATTTATTTTTTACTTAATGTGATCACATTTAGTTACTATATAAAGATGAATCACATAACTAAATCACCATGAACTAGATAAATAAAAAAATATGTTATATGATCATGATCTTTAAATACTAGATGGTCTATCATGAATAAAATAAACCAACCCATTACCCAATGGGAATAAATCCTTGATCCAATATTGGGTAATGTTATATCATTCCTCCTTTAACCTATGTATTTCCTTGGTTAGTTTCTCCTCATCTGAGTCTGGATCGTTCAATTGTCTCATGGGAACTCCTTCCCTATATATACTTTCTCACAAGTATGTGAGGAGAACCAGGTATTTGGGGTTACATAAAATAAACCATGGACTCAAATTCCCATAAATAATAATGGAAATTGATTATATATAAATCATCTACTTAATTTTGTAATAAATTTATCAATAAAACTGTTAAAATAAATAAGTAAATTAGATAGAAACCAAAAAAAACATTTGATGTTATAGATGTAACATCTCGGGTAAATAAAGAATATGACATTATCATATTTATCAATACTTGTGAATAAAATGTTAACATTAAATTAAAGGTAATTCTATGCTCGATGGCATACCCAATACGCAACAACGAGTTTCTTTGAAATCTTACGTTGCACAATAATAATAAAATAATATTTTTTTAAATGGTAGTTAATGCCTAGCCATTGTAATTGTGGGAATGAACATAACTAACTACAAAATTATTATATATGTTTGTGAAATATTTTTTTATCATTTATCCATGAAATGTTATAGGATTAAAATGCAAATGATTCCTGTTTTAAGAATAAATATTCTAATATTCTATAGAAGGTCAATTAACCACCTTTTGATGACAAATTTTTTTTTAAATCTACCATTTTTCACTTTTATATGTTATATTTGACAAAATAAAATCCTTATTTAGAACCAAGACATCAAAATTCACTTTTTGTATATTTTTGGGTATTTTTCTTATAATGTTCATTTTTTTTAAAATAATGTATTTTAATTCAAAACCTCTTTTCAACCTAATTTATTTGTATTCTTATATTATCTTTTTAATTGGTTTTAAAGTTTAATTAAAATTTATTTTTACCATTTAATCCAATGGTGGTCATTTTAATTAATTTCACTTTGAAATTGGATATAAACTAGTGTTAATCTTTTAATAGATATTGTTTCCTAAAAACACGCTATCTGTTTTGACAGCGGGAATTGATTATAAAATTAATTAATGAAAATTATATGTTTTTAATTAGGTAAAATTGATATATATTTTTAATTTGGAATATCAAATATATATTAGGGTGAATATTTGTTATTTTTCTGACAAATGTTCATTTTTAATGAATAGTGAAAAATGCTGCGTTTTAATTCAAAACTGCCATTTTATCCAATTTATTTATATATATAGATAGTAATTTTAATTGGTTTTAAGGTGTAATTTAATTATTTTTTTTATCATTTAATACATTTTTTTCATTTTATGTAATTTTACTTTTAAATTAGATGTAAAAACAAATCAATCTTTTGATAGATCTTACTTCTTAAAATCAAATCTTTGGTTTTGACAATGGGAATTATTTTAAATTAATTAATTCAATTTATGTGTTTGGAATATGGTATAATGGATTAAATATTTGGAATAATAAGGTTTAAATTATTTAATTAATAATCTTTTGGTTTTGGACATTATGAATAGTAACGACGGTAATTATCTTTAATTATCATGATTAATTAGTAATCTGGTAGTTAAGGGTAATAAAGTAATATCATAATAATATAAAATGACCCCAAAATGTGTCCTAATTCTATTGGTTGTGTCATGGTCGACCATGGGATTCCGTGTGCCAACTTAGGGACCCCATGGAATCACTTTTGGGTGATAGTGACATTTTATCATTTTATTTTTAATGAAAGGAAAATATAATAAAAGTATGAAACACCTAAGTAAAAAAATTTTTATTTTGTCTATATAAATTATATCTTAGGCTATAAATATTCATATGAATGATAAAAATATTTACTACATCATGATATTTTTTTTATAATTTTTAGACATTAAATAAATAAATTTATTTATGACACCATGATGATGCTGGGATTACCTCATTAATGAACGATTTAAATAAAATGAAAATATAAGGTAAAATATAAGACTTACACTTGTCTAAACCCTATTTTATGGGGGTTATTTCTAACCCTTATCACCTTATCTTTGAAATATATCATTTTGGGTCCTTTAAAATCAAAAAATCATTTTATACTAAAGTAACATTCCAAGACTTTCCAAGAATGCCCCTCCTCCCTCTTATAAAAGGCCCCAACCTCTACCCCGTTACCCACACCTCTCAAGCCCTTGGATCGTCAAATATATGCTCATATTGTCTCTCCACATCCCTCTATTACTCCTAAAATTCTCACATTTTGCATAAGTCCTTCCAAGGAAGCCTTTGGGCTCAAATCAAAAAGAGTTACCCAATTTTTTGGTAATGTCTTCTCTTATGTTCTTTTGTTTTATATTGCATGTCCAAACCCTAAAATCTTTTTATTAATCTATTTTGTTACAAAAAAGTATATTAAATATACTATAATTTTGTTATGAGAATTATTCTAGCTACACTTATAGACACCTCCATCTAATGGTTAAATAACATACAGTTTATGTGGGTGGCAAATTACTGCCTCACGAAACGATGATTGTTCAATCTTCTTTTAACACATCTCATGGTGGACATTAAGATGTCACTATTTTTATATATGATATATATATATTATATTTATTTTTTCCTTATGATTCTTAATTTTTCATTTATGCCATAACTTTATGGTTTCCATAATGGGTAAACGCGATAATTTTATTTTAGGAAGTGTGGACTACCGCCCCCTCAAAGTGATTTGAATCGTTAATGCCATATGTGGGATGTATAAAAGATGGAGTTAATGATATTATATATGATATTATACTGTAATAATAATATAACTATGCATCATTATGTTTTCATTCCATTAATGTATGAAACAGAAATGAAAGTAGCATTCACGCGTACGTACGACTTGCCGTCTCCATGAACGGTACATTTCATTTCTTATCTCCAAATGTTATGTACTATTTTAAGTACATATATATAATTGATATATATTATATATATTATATCAAAATGATGAATATAATTATGTAATTATAATATATGAATCTCTCATTTAGTTTTAACTCCATTAATATGACAAAGAAATGTAAGTAGCGTTCATGCGTACGGACGACCTACTGTCTCCATGAATGGTGAATTTAATTTTTTATCTCCACATGTTATGGAATAGTATAAAATTAATATATACTGGATATATATGATATTTAAATCATTAATACTATTCTGGAGATGGTGTAATTATATCTACATGAACAATTCTTTTCAAACACGTTCATTTTTGACTAATGTACCGAACATCGACAAAAACATCTTATATAAACTCACATAATTAACTAATTATTATAGCATTATAATATGTTTTATGAATTTAATAATAAATATTAAATGATGTCCTTAAGAAATTATAAATTGAACGAAGTTTATTATTCATGAATATAAAGAAATGAATAAGAAAAGTCGGACTTGAGGTAAGGGATCATACCTCTCTCTTTCTTTTTAAGTACTCTCTTTTATGTCATTCATTTTAAGTACCTATTTATTATGTTAGGGGACATTATTTTATATTCATATTAATTTAATTTTTAGGTTCATATGATGAGGGATCTTATTTTATCTCATCAATCCATTTTTTGAAGTTTTAAGTTGTGCCGTTAGGCTGCCGAATTTTCATAAGGGAGTTCTTATCTCACTTTGAATTCCGTGAGATTTCCATTGTTCACCGCATATTTATTTAATGTGGTGTATTTTGTACTTACATTTCATATATACTATCATTATTATATTTATAGTAATGTAATTTTTTAATCATTTTGTGTTTATTATCTTATCGTCATACGACTCGATTGATCACAACGAGGTAAGGGGTTTTTATCTCACTTTTTGTTCCCGTGAGATTCATGCTGCATTTTCCACTTTTTCATTTATGTGGTGTATGTAATGCCCAAGGTTGTATTATTTGTGTAATATACTTTAATTTATGGGTATTTACATCTTCATTTTATGACCCTTCTTTCATGTGGCGTATTTTTCGAAAGTTACCCAAATCGGTAAGGGAACCTTTCACCCTCCTCTGTTTAAAAGACTTCTTTTTGTTAGGTATTTTAATTTACATATTATTTTGTCAGGATATGTTCTTATATATCCTTATTTCTGTAAATTATATTTCCAAGTGATGAGATACCCTTTTAATCTCTCATCGTCTCATTTTCTGAATTTTAAGGTGACGTCGTTAGGCTATCGAATTTTTGTAAGGGAACTTCTAAACCGAATTTCAATTCTTTGGGTTAAACCTCTACTTCTTGATTATGTCATGATATTAATATGTGTTAATTACCCCTGATTTTTTTACACTTAATATCCACTTATATTGTGTGTATTTATATTTTTCACACATAATTACATAATTGATTTATCCTTAATATAAGGATACCGTCTTTGTAAGGGACTTCGTCTCAATCTCCTTTCATTGAGGAATATTTTGTTTTATACACAACATTATTTTATAAGGTGTTAAAACCCCTTTGAATTTTAATTTTATTCAAAAGAAATATTTTGATATGATGCGTTTTACTAAATGACGAAAGGAATGTTTTGTCTTACGTATGCGCTGACAATGAATTTTCTGCCGCCGTGACCATTATTTGAGTTTCGGCTTCCTCTACAAGCCATAAATTTTTTTAAATGAAAAATAAATTCCTCGTTTTAATTTTATTTTAGTTTCGTATTGAAAATGGTTTTGATAATTTTTTTATTATATCAATGTATTGTATTGATATTTGGTGATTGAAATGTGGAAAGGTTATGTTTCCTTTATGCATGTTTTATATGATACGATTATTTTATGGTTCTTGGGAATTGTTTATGAAGATGGATGGTTCCATGATAATATAAGGGAAGGTGAGCCCGTGATATCTCTCCAATGCATTGGGTAACGCTAATGAGTTAAATTCTAAGGTTTCTCCGAAGAGACTTAGGGAATATATTGTGATGGGTATTCCAAACGCAACCATGAGGGTTACTCCATATGTAAGAATGTTATGAATGCCTCAAGTTACCTTTATGTCTTATGATTTCTATGAGTTATAAATAAATATTATTATTTCATAAGGTATGTTATGATTGAAAATTATGGTTTCATTGATTTGTATTTATTGGTGGGTTAATGTTTCCTTTCATTATCTTATATCCCTTACTGAGATTTTTATGCTCATCCCATGTTTTTGGAATGTTATTAAGAGGTTATAAGGAAGGGTTAGAGAAAGGAAGTTTGCAAGAAGATTTATATGAAGAAAATAACTCTTGTTTTATTTAAGAATTTTTTTATTGTTGTGAAGAATCAGTTATAGTAGTAGTGTCTACTTTGTAATCTTTGGAGATTTAGTAGTTATGTTCTAATTATCTAAAATTATAAACCTGAAAAGATCCTCAATGTGAATTATTAATTTAATTCAATATTATGTAATGTTTTATGTCCGGGTCTTTATAGTTTGTATCAGAGGTCAGTTTTGATAACGTTAGAGGTTAGGGTATTCTTTAAGCGCAAGTGACATTATAATAATGGTTAAGATTTCAGAAAGAGTCATAGTTTTAGATAAAGTGAATGAGTTTTAGATAACATGAATAATTATATATTAGCATTTAACCTCCTCATAAGATATTATATGATGATTCTAATTAGATACTCACACTTTCCTTTTTGGTTTTAGTAAATGGAAGGATCTAGAAGGCACCAAAGTAATAGTGGATGTGAAGAAAACTGTGACGGTTTTCTGAAAGAGAAACTGAATGATGTGGGAGCTGCAATGAGAACTCTTGTGGTTTTTCTCAACCAACTATAAGGAGCAGTAATTAACTACTTTAACCTTGGTGAGTTATATAATGCATCATGTACGAGAGAACCAACTCGATGTGATAGTTCAGGTAATAATTATTAAGGTAACCATTAGTGTTTATATGATCCTTTCTTTTGAGGTAATTATGGGTTACTATATGTTATGAGGTAAAATGAAAGGCATGAGATAAACTTGAGGTTAAATTATGCTATGGTTATTTTTGAAGATTTTATCTCTTTTTGGGGAATGTTTTAAGAATTATATAGTCTTTGGAAAAAGGACAACACACAGACCGTTTGACAACCCGTCACGTCAGACGAAGCTGCAGGAATCGAACCCACAACCAAAGTGCGACTAGCATTTATCACCTACCACTAGACTACGTGAAGTTCCTAGTTAGTATGACTAATTATTATTAGTAAGATGATGTTATGAATCAGTAATAAGTTGATTTTGGGTTATCTATGGAAATAATTAACCAATCATGGAGGATACGTGATGAGGTTAATTACTTTTCAATATGAGACTTTAAGAGCAATTGATGTTATTTGGAGATAAATGTTATAATTTAACCTGGAAGACTATGTGATTAAATCCTTCAGAGATTTGGGTTTCAATATAATTTTGGTTTACTTTGATGAATTTTATGGACAATTTTTTATCAAATGGTCTTTTTTGAACTATGGGTTTTGTTGGACAAATTTTGGCTATTAAGAATAGATTTTCTTTTTATAAAGGATTATCCTTTTTGGGGATTATATGATATTGTACTAACCTTTTTTGGTTTTGGTTAAGGTCTAAAGACATGGGAAATATATAGTTCTCTTTTTTAGATTAGGTGATTCTCGAAAAGTTGATTATATCACTCTTATTGTGAACAAGTCATCCTAATTACTCACCTTTTGGAGAAAATATGGGGTTGTGTAAGAAATCTAGTAAGAGATGAATGTATACACGACAAGTAAGTATGTTTCCTTATGTTTTAGTTAAGCTCATAAATTAATTCCTCAATGAAATGTAACTTAAAACAAAAAAATTGTTTGTTAACTTTTCCTATTGGGGAATCAAATACCGTTTAACCCATCATAAGTTTGTGATTTTCTGGTGGTTAACATTCTCATAGACATATTTTCCAATCACTCTCCATCAGAACGTGATGGTCTTTTTTCTCCTCAATATCCTTGTTTTCATGGAATCCTAGTATTTTTTGTCTTGGGTTACCTTTATACTTTTCTTTCTTTCTTCTAAATTAATAGTTTAATTTACTCCTTTTCTGATGTGGGGCTTTCAATGATCTTTTTTAGGCCAATTTTAAAATTTTGAGGACACAATTATTAAAAGGGGGGAAGGATGTAACATTCCGGGTAAATAAAGAATATAACATTCTCATATTTATCAATATTTGTGAATAAAATGTTAATATTACTTTAAAGGGAATGCTATAATCGATGGCGTACCCAATACGCAATAATGAGTTTCTTTGAAATCGTATGTTCCGCACTAATAATAAAATAATATTTCATTAAATGGTAGTTAACTCCTAGCCATTATAATGGTGGGAATGAAAATAAATAACTATGAAATGATTATATATGTATGTTAAATATTTTTTTCATTTATCCAATAAATTTTAGAGGGTAAAAAATCAAATGAATCCAATTTTAAGAATAAATATTCTAATATTCATTAAAAGGTCAATTAACCGCCTTTTGATAACGAACCTTTTTTTAAATATACCTTTTTTCACTTTTATATGTTGTATTTGAAAAAATAAAATCCTTCTTTAGAACCAATACATCAATATTTACTTTGTGTAAATTTTTGGTATTTTTCTGATAAAGTTCATTTTTTTTAAAATACTGTATTTTAATTCAACACCTCATTTTAATATAATATATTTATATTGTTAGATTATCTTTTTAATTGGTTTTAAAGTGTAAATAAAATATATTTATACCATTTAATCCAATGGTGGTCATTTTAATTAATTTTACTTTGAAATTGGAAATAAACAAGTGTCAATCTTTTAATAGATATTATTTCCTAAAAACACGCTATTTGTTTTGACAACGAGAATTGATTATAAAATTAATTAATTAAACATATTTTTTTTTAATTTGATAAAATTGAAATCATTATTGAATTTTTAATATCAAATATAGCTTAGGGTGAATTTTTGGTATTTTTCTAACAAATGATCATTTTTAATGAATAGTGAAAAATATTGCATTTTAATTCAAAACTGCCTTTTCATCCAATTTATTCATATAGTTAGATTGTCATTTTAATTGGTTTTAAGATGTAATTTAAATCTGTTTTTAAAATTTAATACAATTTTTGTCATTGGATGCAATTGCACTTTTAAATTGGATGTATAAACAAATCAATCTTTGGATAGATTTTACTTCTTAAAAACCCGTCTTTGGTTTTGGAAACGAGATTTTTTTAAATTAATTACAAGAATTTCTGTGTTTGGGATTTGGTAGAATGGATTCCATATTTTTAATCAGAAGGTACAAATTATTTAATTAAGATTCTTTTGTTTTTGGACATTATGAATAGTAATGATGGTAATTATCTTTAATTGTCGTGATTAATTAGTAATCGGGTAGTTAAGGGTAATAAAATAATATCATAATAATATAAAATGACTATAACATGTGTCCTAATGCTATTTCTTGTGTCATGGCCGACCATGGGATTCCTTGTTCCAACTTACGGACCCGATGTAATCACTTTTGGGTGATAGTGACATTTTATCATTTTATTTTTAATGAAAGAAAAATATAACAAAAGTATGTAACACCTAAGTAAAACAATTTTAATTTTGTATAAATAAATGATATCTTAGACTATAAATATTAATTGGAAAGCTAAAATGATTTAATACATCAGGGTATTTTTATAATAATTGTTAGACTTTAAATAAATAAATTTATTTATGACACCATGATGATGCAATGATTACCTCATTAATGAAAGATTTAAATAAAACGAAAAGATAAGGTAAAATATAAGACTTAAACTTATCTAAAACCAATTTTATTGGTTTATTTATAACCCTTATCACCTTACCCTAGAAATATATCATTTTGGGACCTTTAAAATCCAAAACTATTTTATAATAAAGTAACATTCCAAGACTTTCCAAGAGTGCCTCACCTCCCTCTTATAAAAGTCCCCCACCTCTACCCCATTACCCACACCTTTCAAGCCCTTGGGTCATCCAAAATCTGCTCATATTGTCTCTCCAAATCCTTCTATTACTCCTAAAAGCCTCACATTGGGCATAAGTCTTTCCAAGGAAGCATTTGGGCTCAAATAAAAAAGAGTTACCTGATTTAAAGGTAATGTCTTCTCTTATGTTCTTTTGTTTTATTTTGCTTCTCCAACCCCCTAAAATCTTTTTATTCGTTTATTTTGTAATAAAAAAAGTATCTTCAATATACTAGAATGTTTTTATGAGAAGTATTCGAGCTACACTTATACACACCTCCATCTAATGGTCAAAGAACATACTGTTTATGTGGGTGGGAAATTACTGCCTCACGAAACGATGATTGTTCACTATTCTTTTAACACCTCTCATGGTGGCCATTAAGATGTCACTATATTTATATATATATATATATATATATATTATTTTTATGTTTTTCTTATGCTTCTTTATTTTTCATTTATTCCATACCTTTGTGGTTTCCATAATGGGTAAACGTGATAATTTCATATTAGGAAGTGTAGACTACTGCCCCCTCAAAGTGATTTGAATCATTAATTCCATATGTGGGATGTATAAAGGATGAAGTTAATGATATTATATATGTTATTATAATTTAATAATAATATAACTATGAATCAATATGTTTTTATTCTATTAAAGTATGAAATAGGAATGAAAGTAGTGTTCATGCGTACGTACGTCTTACCATCTCCATGAATGGTACATTTCATTTCATATATCCAAATGTTATGTAATATTATAAGTAAATATATATAATGTATATATATGATATATATTAAATCTAAATGATTAATATCATTCTATAATTAGAATATATAAATCTCTCATTTAGTTTTAATTCCATTAATATGACAAAGAAATGAAAGTTGCGTTCATGCGTACGTATGACCTACCGTCTCCATGAACGGTGCATTTCATTTTTATCTCAAAATGTTAAGGAATATTATAAAATTAATATATACCAGATATATATGACATTTAAATCATTACTAATATTATATATATGGTTTACTTTTAACTACATGGACAATTCTTTTCGAATAAGTTCATTTTTGACTCATGTACCGAACATCGACAAAAACGTCGGATATAAACTCACATAATTAAATAATTATTATAACATTATAATATGTGATATGAATTTAATAATAAAATTTAAATGAGGTCCTTAAGAAATTATAAATTGACCAAAGTTTATTATTCAGGAATATAAAGAAACGAACAAGACAAGTCAGACTTGAGGTAAGGGATCCTACCTCTCTCTTTCTTTTTAAGTACTATCTTTTATGTCATTACTTTCAAGATCCTATTTATTATTTTGGGGGATGTTATTTTATATTTATATTAGTGTAATTTTTATGTTCATAATATTAGAGACCCTATTTTATCTCATAAATCCATTTTTGAAATTTTTAAGTGGCGCCATTAGGCTACCGAATTTTCATAAGGGATTTCTTATCTCACTTTTAATTCAGTAATATTTCCATTGTTCACCTCTTATTTATTTCATGTGGTGTATTGTGTACTGAAATTTCATATATATTATCATGATTCTATCTATATTAATGTTATTCTGTGAATCAATTTGTATTTATTATCTTTTGGTCATACGACTCGATTGATCACAACGAGGTAAGGGGTTTTATCTCACTTTTTGTTCCCATGAGATTCATGAAACATTTGCCACTATTTCCTTTTGTGTGATGTTTATACTACCCATGTTTGTGTTATTTGTGTAATATAATTCAATTTATGGGTATTTAAATCTTCATTGTATGACCCTTCGTTCATGTGGCATATGTTTCGAAAGTTACCTAAATCGGTAAGGGAACCTTTCACCCTCCTCTTTTTAAAAGATTTCATTTTTGTTAGGTCTTCTAATTTACATCATATTATGTTGGGATATGTTATTATATATCCTTATTGATGTAAATGATATGCCCTAGTGATTATATACCCTTTTTATCTCTCAATGTCTCGTTTTGTGAATTTTAAGGTGACGTCGTTATGCTGTCGAAATTTTGTAAGGGAACTTCTTAACCAATTTTCAATTCGTTGGGTTAAACCTCTACTTCTTGATTATGTCATAATATGAATATGTGTGAATGATCCCTGATTATTTTACACATAATATCCACTTATATTTTGTTTATTTATATTTTTCACACATAATTAAATAATTGATTTATCATTAATCTAAGGATACCATCTTTTAAGGGACTTCGTCTCAGTCTCCTTTTATTGAGGCATATTTTGTTTTATACACAACATTATTTTATACTGTGTTTAGGCCAATTTTGCTTTTACTTTTATTCCAAAGGAATAATTTGATACGAATCATTTTTCTAAACTAAAAAAGGAATGTTTTGTTTTACGTATGTGGCGACAACAACTTCTCCGTCGCCGTGACTATTATTTGAGTTTCGGCTTCCTCCACAAGCCATAACTTATTTTAAATGAAAAATAAATACAATGTTTTTTTCTATTATTTTGGTATTGAAAATGGTTTTGATAATGTTTTTTATTATATCAACGTGTTGTATTGATATCTTGTGATTGAAATGTGGAAAGGTTATGTTTCCTTTATGCATGTTTTATGTGAAACGATTATGTTATGGCTCTTGGGCGTTGTTTATGACGATGGGTGGTTCTGTTATAATGTAAGAGAATGTGAGCCCGTGATAGCTCTCCAATTCATTAGGTAACGCGAAGGAGTTAAACGCTAAGGTTTCTCTGAAGATATTTAGGGAATATACTGTGATGGGTATTCCAAACATAACCATGAGGGTTACTCCCCACGTAATAATGTTATGAATTCCTCAATTTACCATTACGTCTTATGATTTCTATGACTTATACGTAAATATTATGATTTCAGATGGTATGTTATGATTGAAAATTATGGTTTCATTGATTTGTATTTATTGGTGGGTTAATGTTTCCTTTCATTATGTTATAACCCTTACTGAGATTTTTATTCTCATACCATGTTTTTGAAATGTTTTTCACTGGTTATAAGGAAGGGTAAGAGAAAGGAAGTACTCAAGAAGATTTATATCAAGAAAATAACTCTTGTTTTATTTAAGGATTTTTTATTGTTGTGAAAAAACGGTTATAGTAGTAGTTTCTACTTTGTAATCTTTTGAGATGTAATAGTTATGCCCTAATTCTCTAAAACTCTAAACCTGAAAAGTTCCACAATTTGAGTTATTCATTTAATTCAATATTGAGTAATTTTTTAGGGTCGTGTCCTTATAATATATCATGACCATCCATGATTGCAATGATTATATGTTTAAAATTATCTATAATTCATTTCAATATTCTTATTATTAAGATAAATTTCACAAATTAATAAGTAAATTATTTTATTATTTAATTTACTAATATATGTTAATTATCCAACCAATGAGTCCTCGAGATTACCATATATTATAATTTATATAAATTAATGAATTAATTTTAATAAAATTAATAAGTTAGTTTTAATAAAATTAATTAAGTACAAAATTTGTACAAGATCTAGCACAGAGTGAAACTCTCTACTTCTATTTAATACCCATTTATAAGGTTTTAACAATAACATGATGCGTAATTTCACATTAATAGGTGTGTAACTAACACTGTGTATGGTTCTTATAATGTACTATATACTTACATGACATGTATGCTTATATAGTGGGCCATGATACACAAGTAGCACTGTTTTTTGGGTTTGATATTTTGGTCTGCACAGCTTGTATGACAACAAAAATTGAATATATATACATAATTTATATTGATATAAATGAAAATTTAGTACACAACATATAGAACAACTATAAATGAAATATATCTATATAATTACCTAAAACTTAATTAATAAGGAATTTACTATTCCAGAGGACCTATTGAAAATTAGTTAGTATGGATTATTCCATGAAAACCCTTCCATTGAATGTGTAGAAATATTTACACATTCAATAGTTCCGTTTTATTATATTAATTAATTATATTTCCAAGTTCTAACTCACAAAGAATTCCTTTATTGATATATTATTTGTGTGATTTGGTTATAATTACATAGCATGTACATGAATCTATATGAAACATTATTCATTAATGACCACCCACACAACATTCCATGGGACTCAACTTGTACCTCACATAAGTTATTATGTGTTAAAAAAACATATAAAACTCACTACATTTTATTTAATTATCATATTCTTGGTCTCTCGACTGATAGTCATTACAAAATACTTATTAATTATATTTAATATACTTTGACCACATGTATTTCATGATTACCATGGGGTAAAAGTTTTGGGGATTACATGATGTATACGCCATAGAAATTCCACATGCCACTATATTAGCTGCATACTAAGTGGTTGTCAATACACACTATGTAAATGACATCATATACTATTCTCTCAAATAGGGTTCCATGTTTTTTGTGGCTTCTCCTATTGTTGTTTACCATGGATACATGATGTGTACTTTTCTTTTACATATCGAGTATCCATGTCATGTAGTAATAATTTTTATAAAGGCTACATGGGATATTTGATATATCATTATCAATTATTATCTTGGTATTGGTCATATAAAATTGAAGAATAATATTATCTCAAAATTTTGATTAAATATAAATAAATTGGAATTGAAAAATTAATAATAAAATAAATAATTGAAAAATAATTTATAAATACTTATAAAACAATACATTACAAATATGATACCACTTAATGGTCCTAAGTCATAGAGGAATTGGTGGAACCCATGCCTAAATTATGTGTTTCATTGGTTTCTTTGGATATATACTCAAAAAATATGATAACAGACTAAATATTCATAGGTAATATCTTTTCACATATAAATTATAATTATTATTAATTAAGATTTACCTTTTCTTGATAAATATTTCATCATTGATGATAAAATCGGTTGATGTTCTTGTAATACCATCATTTCTATGAAGACACAAAAGTATAATCATATTAGATGTATCCAAAAAATCTAAAAAAACTTCTAGTAGCACTCTAAGTGCTAGAACATAGGCACTTATCATATATTGTAATTTCCTATTGACCAAAATAAAATAATTCATATGGGGTTTAATAATTTCCTTTTGGTGTCTCAAACATGGGAGGGAGGAGATGAATGAGATAATGTCATTATTGAGAGCATTATCCAGATAATTCAATTCATTCTTTATATATTTCTCTAGAGAGAGATGTTGTGGAGAATATATTTTCATCATCTTGAAATGATATATGTCGGGTTGTATACATAGGTTTATTGAATTAGTTTTATCATATTGGTTATTAAGTAATATCATTATTCTATGTTAACATCACTTTAGATAATAATAATAATTTTATTATTATTTTATTGATATGTTCAACCTCATGAATATTCAAAAATAATTTTTAATTAAATTAATATATATTTGTTTAAATGATATTAAATTAAATATGTCATTTCACTATATTCCATAAACTTTTCAAATCAATCCTCCTCATGTTTTATTGAACATTGAATAATAAAAATTCATTTAAATAAATAAATAGCATTATATTAATCAGTAAATAAAAAAATAAATAATTTATATTTATAAAATGGAGAATAAATATATTTTTTAATATTAATGCCACATATATATACCAAAATAGAATAACCGATGATTGAATATATGAGATCAACATAACCTGAATAATTATTATTCCTCAATCTATGGAATCATATTTATTTTATACAAAAATCAAAAACAATTTTTCTATGATTCTAAAAACATATAGTGTGCTTCCCTTTAGGACTCCTTATCAGTTTCATTAGGCAAGATAACCTAAAGTCCAATATTTGTGTATATCCACAAATTAAGGCACCCATATATAAATAAATTTATATCATAATGAAGAAAACTCACACAAATAGTTTCTAAGAATGAAATTCGCTTTTATTAATATTTCATCATTTAGGTTGTATAATTGTGTCATCAACCTATTTGGATGAATATATTTATTTGAATACCTAAAATGAACTCATTTGAAAAATCATTATAGCCATGAACTTAATCAGATAATTTCATTTCAATTAAAAGGAATGAGATATTATCTTTTGGTCTAGGAATGGATTAATCAATTATTTAATTATTCCATCAATTTCATATTAATTAAGAAATACCCAACCCATCGTACTTTTTCATGAGCACGTGTCATCATGATTTTAAAAATTCATTAAAGTACATTATTCATGATAAGAATTATTAATATTCTCATATCTAAGGATAAATACACTTGTTTATATATAGAAATATTCAATGATACATGTAACATATGTAATTATAATTGGTGGTTATGTCCTCACAAAAACCTCTATTAAAGAATACCAAGTGTTAAACTTCATTACTAGAAGCCACACTTGTTTACTATCATCCATTATATGATATTCTAAACATCATATTTTCATTTTTTAGAATATTTATTCTAGAGCATATGAAAATTGTTTTAAAATAATTTCATATCATTTCCTAGTTTTAATTATACGAAGGAACTATCATATCCTTTCAATTGGAAACACACTTTAAGGAAATTTTCAATTTAATGTTATGTAGAAGAGAAATCATCTTATGATATGTTATTTATTAATATTAAATTATTATAATATACTATTAATAGAAAGAAAAATGTTATTTTGTTCTAGGAAACCACTTCAACATGCCTGAGATAAGAAATGTGATAAAGAATTGATATGAACTTTATGTGGAATTTTATTATAAATGGGGTTATATGATCAAGTTTTCAATGTAATTATTTATAAAAATGGTTATGATTCCAGTGGAATAGATCTAGAAATAAGAAAAGGAATATAATGGGAATTATTTTCATGCAATATTATTATTAGTGTTAGTATAAATTATTAACATTAAATAAATTTAAGAATAAAATACATTCCAAATAAATTATTCCACCAAAAAAACAACTAGAGGAGTGATAATATTTTTTTCCTTTTCTATTCCACCCATTATTGGGTCCTAGAATTTTTTCATTGAGAATTTCATCATGAGTTTTATCTAAGTGTTTTAGGTAGTGTTGTGGAAACTTCCCATGGGTAGTATACACCAAATGAACTTTTCAAGAGTTTAATGATATAAAATCCACCTATATTATATTGATGTTTTTGATTTCAAGGAATAATGAAGTTGTTAAAGAGGACATATCAGATTTTTGAGATGATCAAAATCTTGAATGATCACAATTTGAGATAATGTAGCTATATTCTAGAGGGGATAATGTGATAATGGTAGAATATCGTTGTGAAATAAGAAAAATAATGAAGGTATTTCTTAGGATATATTTTAGGTTCACTCATTTGAGTATTTTTATTCCAAATATATTGAATATCAACATAAGCTAGGAGTTTATTTAACATCGAAAGGTGTATTTGTTTAGTGATGTATATTGAGAGAAGGATGATCAATATTCTATTTTTCCTTCAGAGTTGTGAGGGGATTAAGCTTCATACAGTTTTATAGTATAATAGTGGGTTAGGAATAGTTATTCATAATGAGGTGTAACTGTTTTTCTTGTCGTTGATATTTAGATGCTGAAAAAACCTCCCATTACCAATAAAGTTTTTTTGAGGACTGAGGATTAGGGTAATCAACCTTTATAGGAACTTTATTTAACTAGTATTCTAGTTGTTGGAAGAGGTTGTATAATGATGTGTACTAGGGAAATGATTTCTGGGGATATCTGAATATAGTTTCTTCTCCAACCTCAAAGAATAGTTTACCATATTATTAACAATGTACTCAAATTGGTCATGTTTGAGTTTTGTATAACATTGAAATAAATGAGTTTAATTTATATGGTAGTATGGGAAAATTTCATAGTATTAATTGGTAGATTCCATAAAAAGATAAATATTTTCCCCCTAAAAATATAATAAACGCATATTCAGCTTGTTTTATCCTGAAATAGATCCCTTTATAGGTATATAAAATGTAAAATAAGGTTATGATATATGAAGGCACATGTAAATGGTGTATTCAAGTAATATTTCATACACCATATCTGCAATATTGGACTCTCGAAAACAAACTATGAAAATTAATGGAATAATGAATGCGTGCATAAAATTAAAATCACTACATAATGAATTTAATGTGGAATCAGATGTTATTTACATAAAAAAAGAAACAATATAAATCCACTAGAAGAGATCAAATATAGAAACTCTTTAGTTACTTGTAAGAAAAACTAATTTTGAGAAAGTTAATTGTTTGAAACTAGATTATTCATGGGGATTTTGATGGAATAAATATTGATCAGGTTGAGTTATTTTATAAATTAAAATATAATGTTTTTGTGCATTTTGGTAATGGGTAGTTGATGTTTATGTATAACATATAGAATGGTATGAAATTTACGATTTACTGAGATGAGTATGTGATGTTTGAAAAATTTTATACCAATGGAAGAAAAACACACTATAATATGGTTGGCTACATCATGTTTATCAAATAAAATTTTGGGGTTTGTAAAATTTTGGTTATCGTGGATTATCAACATTAATAATTTCTAAATAGAAAAATTAAATTGGATTCCATGGGGTGTAATTTTTTTAATTCATACACTTCATATTTTGTGAACTAAAAATTTGGAAGAAGATATTTTCCAATGAAATTTTGAGGAGGCTAGAAGATTCTAAAACTTGTTGTGGTTCACTGTTTGTTTTTTGATAAAAAACATTACATAATGCACTATGAAGGGTTATAATGGTTATGAAATATTATTAAAAATGGGATATAAAAGAGGTATTGTCATTCTCATCACATTAAAATACATGAGTATTATGGAGTTATTCATAAAAATGAATTATGAATAAATAACAGAGATTTTTTAACTATTTTTCAAAAAAGGAATCTGATCATTGTAGAGGTCATGACATCAAGAATTTTAATAGATAATTACTGGATGATATAGAACATAAAAAAGAAAAAAATATAAATCATTTTTCTAAAAAAATTATATTTTATTTTAGATATAATGATTAATAAAAGAAAATGGGTAGTTTTTTGAAGAGATATTGATTTATAGGTTTTCATTTTTGAACTCATGAATTTTTATTGAAAAACTAAATCATGTCGGATATGAAAATTTCATGGTTTAGGATAATTTAAAATATTTTCCATATTTGTTAAATTATGAAATTATAAAGAGATATTTAACTTTATTGGATCATTGAATCGAATATTAGGATTGATTTTTTAATCCACTAAATGGGTGACATGTGTCATTTTAAGAAGAAAAATGTTAAAATATCAGTTTCTAATGTTTATGTAGGAGATCATATAATATAATAAAAATACTAAATATAATGGAAGGATAGATTTAATATTTATTTTTAGAGATATTCGAATGATTTTTTGAGAGTATTGGTTAATTATTGATTATTTATATGTAATTAGGATTGTGGTGGTGAAGTGAAACTATTATTATTTTTTATTATACTGATTATTTTGAAACTTTTAATATAAAAAACATATGTTTTTTATCATTGTGAATATATTTAAAAATTTACCTGGAGTATAGATAAAATAGTAGAATAACATTATGTTTTTCGAATAATATTAACTAAAACATTGTAATTACAATAGTGTATTGTGATTTTCTCGGTACATCCAAATATTATCAATTTATAATCATTGGATAAAATCCTTAGTTTTAAACCTAGTAAAACCATTGCATCATCACATTTACTTTTCATATAGTTATGTTTATGATATATTATTTTAATTAGTCATTTTTTTAATATAGGGGAAATATATTTTTCGATAAGAACAATATTTTAAACCCCAATTCACCACCTCTCAATGTTTTTTTGAACTATTTATAAAAAAAGTGGTATAAAAGTTGAAGGGTTATTTTATTTATAAACTTATCTTAGCTTATCCTTTTATATATAGAATATCATCAATGTAATAAGGGGTCATATCCTTACTGGATGCAATTATTAAGTCTAAAATAATTAAATAGGATTAAATTTATGATCTATATGGGTCAATGTTACATATAATTTAATCAATGGAATATACGTGATATCACCAAGATTTACTTCAATGAAATTGAAAAAATCAATGTCTTAATATAGATGCAAACACCTAAAATTATTTACGTATACATTTTTGAAATAAAATATATAGTAAAATAACAAGTCTCATCTCTACTAATTCTATTTGGGACTTGTTTTCAAATATTTATAAGGGTGATAAAATGTTAATTATGTAAAATTATATATTTTTAATCATGAATTCGATGATTTGAATATGTATCTAAATGAAAATAGTGATGGTCTCTTCAACTACATTATTGATGTTTTTAGATCAATTAATGGTTTTGGTGAATAAATAAAGGATATTGAGTTTATGAAGAAGTTCCAAATAATATTACCACCTCTGTACAATCCAAATGTCTTTATACTGGAAGAAATAATCTTGGAAAAGATTTAAGTCAATGATTTAAAAATTAGTTTAGTTTCTTAGAAGATTCGTGTGAAATTGAAGGGATCATAAAGTTATTTTTCAAAAATTTATTTTTTTAAATTTATCAAGTAACTTGAAATTAATAAATGTGTGGTTGAAGAAGAATATTTTACCAATAGTTAAGAGAAAATTATTACATGGAAAATAATTATTTGGGAATAATAGAAAATTTTCCTATTTAAAATTGAAAAAGGTTGGAAAAATTAGTCCGAAGTGTCCAATAAACATTGAAGGTGATGGCATTGAGTTTTATTTAACACACAAGTTGTAAAGTAACTTCCCATAAAAGGAATATAAGTGATACAAATGAATCAATTTTTTTTAATTAAATAGATTTGTTTATGAAGAAAAATAAAATTTGGATTTTTTATAAGAAAGTTTAACTAGATTCTAATTCAAATTAAGAGGATGATATGATGGTAAAATTAGATAATATGTATTTGAAAATGATGGAGAAAATTAATTAGAAGTATTTAAGGATCTCAAGGTGTAAATTAATGTTGTACTTAAAGAGAGTGACATTAATAGGAAGAAAAAATAGAACATTTTTGGAATTTGGAAGGATTTGTTGGTGTATGTAAACCAACTCAATGATAAAATACATGAATTATGAAATATTGTGGGAGAGTAATTTTATTTAAAAGAATATTCCATATAATTTTTCTGACTTGAAATTGAAATTTTTGGACCAAGATTAGGTAAAACATGACCTTAATTCATATATTGTGGAGTGATTAATTATGAATGATTCCTTAAAAAATGTTGTTATTACTTTAGATAAAAATATTGAGAATGAGTTTAAATCAAGTTTAAAAAAAATAAAGTATAATTTAGAACTATTTTAGATGAATATGTCAAAGAATGATCTAAAAAAGGACTGATGATCTTTATAATTCTTTTTTATGATCAACATATTAATATATTATGAATCATTAGAATTTCTTTTGATGGTGAATCATCTAAGACTCAAACAATAAATGATATTGAGAATGTAAATCAAAATATTGGAGGTAAATCTCAATCCTTAATGATTTTTTTGAAGTATAAGATATCTTTATGGGTAGATAACACAAGGAGAAAAGGTGATAAAATATTTTATTCAATGACCTATCATTTTTTGTGTTACATGTGTTACATTATCTCCTATTTTGATGTGAAAACAACTCAGAAGTTAATAAATATGAATGAGAAAACAATTCTCCACCTAAATTAAAAAATTAATATTATGGATAGTATTTTTACTGGCCTGACATTAGTTACAATGAATTTTATTTCAGGAAAAGGAGGAATAAAAATAAAAATATTAGATGCTCAAGGATATTGGAAAAGTATCTTATGACCTAAATTCTTCTTGGAAAAAAATACTCCCCATTAGAGGAGGAGGAATAATCCATTCCGAATTATGGTTACAATAAAGAGACAATCACACCAGTCTAAAAACAAATCACAGTGAAAAAGAACGAAAATTAGAAGAAATATAATCCTATTAGGGATGAAATTATACTTTAGGTGATAAAGAATTGTAAAACATTGTATTTCTATAGTGAATTCTCATATTATATTACCTAAAATATATTTTTTCATATAATTTTTATTTTTTTGTGCTCATAGAATCATTATCCATGGAAATAATAAAACATTAAAGATTAAAGTGTATAAAAATGAGGTGTATTAAAGATGAATTAAAGTATACACAATTACTTTCTTTAGATGAAATTATAAACAACCTCTTAGGAATAAGATAACTTTTTTGACACAAGACTCAACATAATAATAAATTTTAGGGGTTTTTGTCCAATTATATTGCAAAAAAATCATTGATATAAGAATGGGTGAATAATGAGAAACATTATCAATTAGAAAATAAGATAAACCTATTTAATTTATAAAAAAGATAAATTTACTTATGGAATTGAATTATTATCTATAGAAATAAATTATTCATGGTAAATATCTCAATGTTCATTTTTATTATAGATAGTATTAATATTAAAAATAAATAAATTAAATGTGATGCTTGCATGAGATGAAAGATGGTGTGAAACCCTTATTTTTAAATGATGGAATGAGATTCAGAACTACATGATTTTATTTTCACCAATGAATGATTATATGAAACATCCCATAAAAAAGGTATAAAAATATTTTATATCATTTTTGGATGACAATAGTAGAATATTTTATATTATTTACATCTAAATCAAAAAAGTGAGGGAATACATCATACAATTTCAAAGGGGATCTAAAAAAGAAACTAGAACCTCTAAAAAATTCTAAAAGTAAAGAATGGAATAGATTATTCTTCCATCAAGGTTTAAAATTAATTTTATATTATTGGGAAAAAATATAATATTTAATTAATTATGAATTAATAATAAAATAATTTTCAGAAAAGTACAAATATAATGGTGAGCAGTATAGGAAGAATCACTACTCATTGATAGTGGTATCACATGAATTTATTGGAAAATTGATGTGAAATTGGTGTTTTAGACAAAATAGATATTTAATAAATCTAAATGATAATATTATCTATATGAGACATGTCGATGAATTTATCTAGACATAAAAAAATTCAGAGTTTTTATAATAAAATTTTATATTCAAAATAAGGATGTAATTTATGGTAAATATGTTGTGTGACTAAATAATGATGATTTAGTGGAACCTAAAACAAGTTTGAATCATATTTTTTTAATAATATTCTGAACACAATCATTGAAAAAACATATATAATTCTAATTTATGTAGAAGATGAATATAATAATTGAAATTCATATTTGAAGGAAATAAGGAAGTGGATGATATTGATTTAAATTTTAGAGAATCTTAAGAAAAATATCATGAAATAAACTCAAAGGATACATCATAGGAAGAAGTTTTCATTGAATATATTAAATTAATAAATTAAATAAAGAAATAGGAAGATGAAATTAATGAAGAAATATCCTAAGAGAGATGAATACTCTAAATGGTTAGTGTTGAGGATACTACTTTATTATCGTAGGTGTATATTCAATATCATTTATAAAATGTAAAATTAGTGTATAATGGGTTAAAGATACAAATAAGTACATGGATAAAATAGATAATAATTAAACATGGGAGTTTATAAAGATGATAAATACTTAAAATTTCATTAGAACATTGTCATTATTAAAAAACAATTATGTTGAGCATAATATTATGAAGGTGAAGGTTAATAAAATAGAATTAAAAATATACCAAAATGGAAATGAATATGTAATTCATGAACTGATTTGTTATGGGTGAATTATATATTTAACAACCAATGTAATTTTAAATTGCGGATAATGAAGAAATTGTGTTATAATCAATAAAGGAATTATATTATTTTAAGTGTTCACCATGGGTTTGGTTTGCTATTTTTATTTTTTATTTTAAGAATCTATAATTCAAGATAGTAGGTATTGATCACAACCATTATGTAAAATCATCAAAGATAGATTACATCACAATTTATGTGTATGTTAAGGATATTATATATTTTGTAAATGAGAGAGAATTTATAGAATAATTTAAAATATTATGTGATTAAAGTTAAATGATAATTATCGGTGAACTCATTTATATTATTATAATTCATTTTAATCAAATTAGTGAATACACATTTATTTATATAGTAAAATTTCCAATAGAGTTGATGAACATAATTAACATGTATTATTGTAAACTGATTTTAACTCCGATCATGGTTAATCTAAACTCTAGAATCGTGAATAATGTATTATTGTAGATCCAAATTTATTTCAAAGAATGATTGGAAGCATATTACACAAGATAGAAATTTTGTTGAATATTTTTTATTCAACCATTTTGGATAGTAGGATTTCAGGAAATTAAAATTAAGATAATATCACTAATGAAAAAAGAATATTGAGGTATATACAAGTTACCATTGATTATGGATTTATGTTTTTTGTTTCAAATAACATGAATTAACAAAAATTTTAAATATGGATAGGTTTTAGATGTGGTGGAAAATTATAAGTAGATGAGTTTATTTATTTGAATTAACTTTGTTAGCTAGATATTAATCATAAAATAAATCACATTAGATAGTATAATGTATGTAGATTATATTTTTTATGTAGTCACATAATTTATTGATTTTTATGAAATAACAATTGGAGGATATTAAAAAAAAGTGAAAGTATCTATGGTGGTTATCTATGACAAAACAATTGTTATTGAATGGATGTGGAAGATTTTATAAGAGTTATGCATAAATAAATTTATTTTTGATATCATTTTATAATGTAAAATATGGATAAATTAATTTTTGGGGTGAACCATGATGGAATGACTCAGAAACTATACTTATAAAATCATTTTCCCCAATAGTATTGGAGAAACAGTTGTTGAATCTTAACATTTAACCACTTCATAATGTTTGAAGAGGCTTGGAATACTCCCTCTTTCAAAATTATTTTATTTTTTAAATGGATACTCTTATATGATAGAGCATTACACTTCATATTTATTTATAAAGGTGGATAAATTATTTAAAATGTTAAATATATTTGAAATTATATATTTTAATAAATTGAATTAGAGAATCAATTTACAAGTGGAATTGGATAATATCTCTCCTAAAAAGTCAGAAAAATTTGGAATACACAATATAATTGAGTGGGAGTTTGAGCTATAAGTAGTATAGGGAAATAGAGTCAATAGGATGAGATAAATAATGATTAAAGATACATGATGAATATGAAATGAGTGGTTAATAAGTGGTTGAATAAAGTAGTAATTTAATGTTAAGCATAATATTATCTCTTGAAATTTTATTCTCTACATTAATATATTCTAAAATAGACATAGTGTGATGATTGATTTTTTTTGTTTTTATTTGGATATATTGGGGGTATTTGGGTATCTATAATTTTTACTAGGATTGAAAACAAACTGAACGAAAGAATAAGCTATAACCATGATTATTTAATAAGAGTATAATGTAATAAAATATGACCAAGTTGTGATTGATGATGAATTATGGTTGATTTTTTATATGATTATTTCTTATGTATATTAATAGATGTTTATATAAGAAATATGATATAGTATAATGTTTATAAAACTTTTAATTCAAATTTTGATGATTGGATATGTTTTTATTAAATAAATAAAATAATTGAATTAATGAGGAAGATAACATTATGGTTATCAAAAAATTAGTATCTTATTAGGTTATTTTAGAGGAAACAATTAATATAATGTAATGATATATTAATAATTTAAGTGAAAGAAAAAAAATGTGGAGAAGAAATGTCCGAAAATCCTAAAAAACATTGTAGTTTGGAAACCAAATCTATGGTATATACAATTATTTTAAAGAAAACATTAAGAGGATACATGTAGATAAACCACATTGTTGTTTAAATAATTATATAAGATAAAATGAGGAATATTTCATGTTTTACAAATTAAGTGTAACAATCCAATATGTTATAATATATTTATTCATTTAAATAAATTCAATGTGATTAATATGTTCTTAACATGAAACCTTGAGCTAAAACGAAACATGATATAATATTGAAATATTATTATTAAATATGATTGTTATCACCAAGACACTAGAATAGAAGGTATAAATAGTAATTAATAAATTATTAAAAAATGTAAAACATTATTCCTTAGTTAAAAAGTTTCTAATAATTCCATGGAAATAAACACTCAACTTTTAATGTTAAAAATAATACTCTTTTATGTTAAAAGATAAAATTTTCAATGTATTTTATTATATATATATATATATTTTTCTTCCTTATCACTAATGAAAATGTATTTTTATTAAATTGGATTTTTATTTAATTTAACGAAATTAACAGTCATCCACACGTTGATAATAAATAGGTTATAAGTGAAGATAAAATCATTTGAAGGTTAAAATATCAATTTTTCTGAAAAAAATTTTAATTGCACAACATATTTTATATTTAAAAATTGAATTATTCAATATTTATGAATAATCTAAATGAATGGGGTAGAAATTATATTCAATAAAATATATTAACATTAATATAATGGTTTTCACTAAGAAATTAAAGAGAATGAATTCATTTTTTCTTAAAAAATATTTTTTTTCTAAAAATGAGTTTTAAGTGTTTTGTGTTCATATTTTAGAATTAATTTATTCTTCCTCTGGGAATTCAATATTTTAAAATGTATTTAAAATTTTTAAACAGTATAATTAATATTAAGAAATAATATAAACTTAATTTGGTCAATAATTAATAGGTACAACTGAAACAATCATGATACCACAATATCAGTTAAAATGGGTGTTAACCTACGAGATATAGTTTCCGATAGTAAAAAAAACCTATTAAATATTATTGGTTGATTTAATTTCTAAATTAACATTATTATATTTTATTCAATTTTGATCCAATTTACATGAGTATTAAATATATTTTATTATAATGTTTTAAGTATTTAAAATTCTCCCACACACTTATAAAAGGGCACATAATATTCTCACCTAACCACACTAAATGATACATTTATATTGAAAAATATATAAAAAATAACCACCAATCATCATTATTCAAGAATATAGGGTTTTGGTTTTCCTAAATTAATCTTCCAATAACCCCCATTATTCTTTTAAAAGGAAGATACTTGAAGAAGAGGTGATTGTCTTTACTAATATATTTTGAATTTATATATTCATTAATAACCTAAAAGCATTATATTACCATTTTAATATGATGAAATAATTATCATTAATAAAAATAAATTTTGTTGTGTTAATGTTAAAACCTTTTTTATATCCCTTATACTTGATGGAAAATAAAAACATTTCCCATGCGTATGTAGAAAATATTATCTCTATAAAGTGATGTATTTTATTTTTCACCACTGTCTCTCATGGATGGTTATATATATATATATATTTAAGGGATATGTAATATTTTTATAACTTATTTATGATTATTAAAATATAAAACATTTTCAATATTCTTAACATGTCATCCATTGGAAAATTATAAAATCACTCAAGCCTACTTGTAGAGTACCACACCCACGAAGAGATGAGGCATATTTTTCATTTACAATTTATATAGATAATAATAAGGATAGTGATAATAAATATATATTATAATTATGTTATAAATATTAATCTATAAAGGTGAATTTTTATTTACATTTATTTCATTCCAATAATTGAGGAATGAAAATATTACTCGTGTATATGTATAGACTGCCATATCTGTGAAGTGATCTAATTCATTTTTCTTCATCACCGTATATGGATGGTTATAAAAATTTATATAATGAATAAATATGATAATTAATACAACATTTAAAATTTCCATATGATTAAACTATGACCACATTATATGTATCATAAATGTCAAATCGAATCATGCATGGAAAACAAACTAATTTTCTCCTAAATAATAATTTTATTGATAATTTATTAGTGGATGGGTAATCAGAAAATTATAAGGGAATGATGTATCATCTAATTATTATTAATATTCCCATTTTATATATTTATAATAAATTTAAATTTTTTATTCATGAGGCTAAGATAACATAAAAATAAAGGAAGGACCCAAGGTAAGAGTATATGTTATAATCTCATTTTCTTTGAGGGTTGTACATATTAAATTTCAATTAATGTATATTATTTGATAAATATATTTTAAACAAAATATATTTTATTTCTATCTTATTATTTCAAAGGGTTTGCTGTTTTCTTTTTTTCCCTCCCTTCAACACTTAATATTATTGAGAAAATATTTTTAGGAAAAGATGACCTTATTTTTTCTTCTCCAGTCAGAAATGTCTCACCTCCATATCCAAGATATTTAAAATTATTTTATGGATGGTTTTATATTAACTAAAATTTTTTATAAAGTAATTTTATGTTAAATTATAATTTATTTAAAAATTATTAAAATTATTCTTTTCAATTATTTTCATATGAGCCATTTTTTTGACTTTATTTCCCAAATTATAAAGAAATATTTATTTTAATGATTAAAAAATGAATGGGTTTTATTATTATTATGAAAATTATTTTGTTAAAATATTACTTTTATTGTTTCTATTATTATTTTTATAGAAAATATATTTATAAATATTCAATATTATTTTTTGTTTTTAGTGATACTGGATGTATTTGATATTTTCCCTTGTTTTCAAAGAAATGTTTTAAATGTTATTTTAAAGGTTTTATTCATCTATAAAAATACCCATTGATGGTTTTATGATTAATTGGGGATATAAAGTTATTATTCCATCCACTTACTTTGTATATTGGGATCATGGTTATTTGATGATGAAATATTTATACAACCCATTTCTTTTTCCAAGGGTTATGATATGATGAAATTATATATTATTTTATTATTTACAGGACATTTATGTATAGTATTCATTATGTGATGGGTGGGACCGGAATTAGATATCACTATAATGAATCGGTTAAATATTTATATCTTAAAGGATAACTATTTTATACATACACCTTATTTTATATTTAAAACATTATTTTGGACCTCTTCTTATTATGAAATGTGCAGAATTTTATGTAAGGACCTTGTTTCATGTCCATTATTTTATATAGGTACTTGATATATATTTTTTAAAATGATGAGTGAACATGTTGGTGTTTATACATGTTCAAATTGATATTACTTCTTAAACTTATGCTCTTTCCACATTCATGTGTTACATGCTCTTGTTAGGCTCCATGGATCATGATTTTGGATTCATGATTCTACACAAGTCTTATGTTAGGAAAAAATTCCTTATTACATGACTCATTGAAGAGAAATTTTGTTGTAAGAGTTGATTTGTTTGTCAATGATTGCCATTTTTTTGTTAATAATTGTCAATAATATAGAAATATTTCATTTATGTAAACATGTTGAATAAGTTAGCAAGAAATATGTTGATGGTAGTAATGTATCGATGATATCGAAGCTTGATATCAATGTAAATATAGCTTGGATGAATAGATGAAGAAGAAAAAACCCAAAACTTATTATCTTAAGGAAGTTATTTTGAAGACATTTAGTTTATAAGTCTAATGATTTTTCCACAATTCTAAATTTTAGAACATGTGTCACTAAAGGATTTGACATGAAATATTTCTTACAATATTTAAGATGTGATGAAAGGTGACATGCTAATGAAGAGCTCATTGTAATTTATATTCCAAAAAATAACAGAAGTAGGGGAATTAAATAAGATTATGAAAATATTTATTTAATTAGTAGATTATTTATAGACCATGAAAAATTATATTATTTTTAATTAAGAAACAAATAATGACATGATTTGTTTTATTTTTCATGATGGATTGTGGAAAAGTGAAGGAATATATTTTTTATATTTTGTGGCAAAAATTAATAATACAAGACTAATTTTTTGGGATTGGGAAAGTATTTAGATATAATTTATTGAAACATTTATCCAATAACCTAGCCATCCAAGGGGCCCATATACACTACTTAGGTGGGAAGTGACCACCCTCAGTGAGCCATGGTTGCTGTAGAGGAGAGTTAAAGGATGCATAGTGGGTACCAACATAGGTAGTATGGAGTGTGCATGGTGTGTATATATTGCATGTATAATTCCATTGGACAACAAAATTGTGTTGTTGAGACAATATGGGAGTGGTGTGTGATGTTATGTCTAGGTATATAATTTTTTGGTATGGATCAATGTGCTGGTGGATTGAATTTACCTATTATTAATACTTTGAATGAGGTTAATGTTTAGTGGGATGATATGAAACAAATATATTTCACTTAAGTATCAAATATTAAGGTATTTCACTGTAAATATGATTTAATCAATCACGACCATATTGTCAAAACCTCACCCTCCCCATATTCATCCAAACATGATGGCAGCTAAACACTATGATTTGGATGACCAGTCACCACTAGTTATTAGTTCACACACTGAGAATCATGTCTGTTGATCAAATTGATCATGAAAAATCCTATTCTATGGGTTGATATCCATGCATTAATTTGTTTTAATGTGCATAACATCATAGGAAAACATAAGAGATTCTTATGAGATAAAAAATAATTTACAATGAAATATTAATTAATTTTAAAGAATAAATTTGTTTTTGGTGAGGTATGTGTTTATTTTTCTATACATGCATAGTCTCATTGCATTAGAAAAGATTATTTGTTTTTCTGAATCATTTGAGATGGAATCCCACAGTTGGAAATTTTGATTTACTGATATCTTTGATTATATTAAAATTTTGAATGACATAATATAAAACTAAGGATTTTTAGGGGTGAAAAAAAGTTGCATGTGATCACCTACAAGTATATATGAACCAAGATGAGACTAGGTTACTTCCAATCAAAATTTCAATAAAATATCTTAAAATAGAGTATCTATGTAATTAATTTATAAGAGAATGAAAGTATTTCTATGAACCACTCAAATATAAGCATATGAGAGTTCTATGATAATATATAGCATAAAGAGGGAACTGTGAAGACCATTGTTATCAAGAAGTGAGATCCCGTGATCATTGGATTTCGTAGAATATGAAAAAGAACAATTATTACCATGTTTTCATGTTGTGATTCTACCTTCATGTTTTCATAGTGGTTAATATGTTTTGCAATCTAATGTCAGTGTTATACTAACTCCATTTGTTTAGAAGAAGAATCATTCTATGTATTAAACCTTACATGGTGAATAAGGAAGAACTGTCAGTGTATTTATAGTATTAAAAATAGTGTAATACCAAAGGTTTTATGAAGGGAACTATTTCGAACAAGAGGGATGTGCTTGAGAAAATATTGTACACAATAAACTCACACAATATAAATTTAGAACCTATACTATATTTCATGAAGGATAATAAATTAATTGAATAATGAGGGAGAATTCATTTAAATGGTCTTACCAATTTCATCCATATATAAATGTATAATACATGGAGGAACTATAAACATACATGAATAATAACACATAAAATAATGAGAGAATGCTCGCTATATGATGGGGTTTACATGAGAGTTCAGTGAAAAAATAGTATGATGTCGAAATCACATGTAATATTGACTTTATGTGAATTATATGAGGATGATATTTTATTACAGGATAGAAATATAACTTACTTGGGAACTTGATTGATTTAAAAGATGATACTAAACAATATCTTACATTACTTTTATAGAAGATAAGGGAACAAATAAGAGAGTTCCTAGTATTTATTTAGTTGACTCTCATTTTAGTCGAAGAGGAATTATGTGATAGCCATACCACTACATATTCATTTTATTCTAACTAAATAATAAATTGAGCCAAAAAATAGAAGAAATGATTATGATCATGAGATGAAATTTCATGGATTCAATAATCACAAATAATGTTTGTGATTCAATAAAAATAAGAAAGAGATATAATGTAGTCTATTTTTCATAGAAGTAGAAAGATCGATTTTGAAAATTATAGAGTGCAATGATTTTCTGTTTACACATGAAGAAGATGATTAATATTGAGAGGCTTTCAGTTTTCTAATATGAGGAATGAAAATTTATCATCTGCTACTATGAATGTAACAATGAAGAGAATTAAATCGAAGAATAAAGAAGTAGTATGAAATCCCATATAAGTCTCATCTTGTGGAAGAATTTATTTGTGTTATAATGTACATTACAATTAAATTGATTAACATATTAACATGAAGTACAAAGAAGTAGTAACATGCTACAAATTAAGCACTATCAAATAACAATAGTATGATGCCAGTGAATTATTATTCCCTACTTTCTATAACCATTTTATAGTATTATTTTTAGTGGTTTTTTGGTATTGAATTATTTTAAACCATTCCAAGAACTAGATGCTCTTATTGAGTATCTAACCCTGTAAAATTACCATGTAACATTACATGCTTTTATATACTTGAATATGATCAATAAAAGAGAATAATTGAATCAAAATACTAACATGTATAATTGAAAAATTTATAAAAGTAATGATACTTTGAAAAAATCCCCAACACTGATTCACCCCCCTCCTAGTGTTGCGTATATCTTGAAGTGGTCCTATAAATTGGTATCAGAGGCAAGCTTTACCTCTATTTCGATTCTTCAAGTTACTTTTATTCTCTTTTTAAGATATGTATTTCTTTCCCATGGGTAATAATGAAGAGTAGGTTTTGTGAATAATCATGTATCTATAGGTATAAGTCTGTATCTAAGAAGGCACTGATGAATATGATAATGTAATAGAAAATAAATTTGAAGAAGAAGTCTGTATTATGTAAATTAAAGGAAGTATCAGTATCTCCACACCTTTCTAACAATGAATAAATATGACAATAGCAAAATAATTGACTAAGTGGATCATATTACCACAGGCAGAAGTATAATATTCCTACTCCAAGTGAATTGAGAATGGTAATATATCATAGAGTTTGTTAAAATTATTGAACAAACTATCCTAAAGATAAATATTCCAGCACAAGTGGTGATGGCGATCAATCTAAAACTTCTAAAGAGATAACAAATAATATATTAAGAGAGAGATATCAAATAATATATTAAGACATTTTTTACATTAAATTCCTATGAAAAAAATTCTCCTATATATTTGGAACCTTTTAATAAATATAGGAAGATATCACCCATATAGAAGAAGAATATGATTCGATGGAAAATTCATTATTAGAAATAAGTATGGAATGTTTAATGCTGTATAGATAGGTTGGATCCTATTCAGAAAAAGTGTAACATGAAATAATTTCCTATAATGGTCTCAAAGAAGTTGAAGGGGATTATATAGTAACAAAGACTATGTAAAAAGAGATCCTTGATCTTCAATAAAAATTTAAAAATAATATCGATGTAAAGAAGTTTCAATTGGTAGAAAAGATCAATAAAATCCTCAAACATTACTCTTTGTTAAAAAAGGTTAATATACATGAACTGTGTAATAACACAGACCTTCTTTTTAGGTATGTTTTTCATTTTCAAGTCGTTTTTGAGGAAAAAGGAAATTCTAGAAATTTTCGAAGTACACACAGTGTACTTTATGGGTATGAACCGTGTACTTCCTTATCGTTGGAGGCCTTATGCTAGCCATGTAGTAGCCACACACATGACCATGTGGGAGTGTCTTAGAGGCCGCCTAAAGTGGAGTACTGAATCGGTGAGTACACACCATGTACTTAAAAAGTACATGATGTGTAATTTCTTATTTTTCATTAAATGCATCGGGGTCATGTCTAATTTCCAGAACAATCATATTTTAGGTCTCGTTCGAATAAGATCTTTGTATAGCCGCAGATCTTTGATGAGCCCCCGATCCTCCGTCCTTCCTCCGAATCAAACACCATCAGTTGCATTGGAATCACATCGATGGGTTGTCTTTTCTCCGAGAGAATCGTCTTTTGATTTCTCTTTTCTCATGAGATATCGTGGGCTGAAAGTTTTAGACATTTTCTTAGATCTACATAATTCTATGGAGATTCAAGCTTCAAGGTTCACATATAACGATCTCCTAACCTTGAGGTAGGTGGTTTGTGCCTTTCTGTTGAAATTCTTTGAGTGTTATGTGAAATTTTTCCCAATACCCATGAATGGGGTATTGTGTGTTTAGAATTTTAGCCTAATTGTTTCTATACTATGCTGGTATGCCTAAGTAGATGATTATTGATTGATAATAAGGTGAATTGTTATGCATTGAATGTATTTCCCATGATTTGTTTTTTCTGTTTTGACCTCTGGGTTTTGTTTTCCTATTAGTCTAATGTTTACTTTCCCATGCCATGTATTGTTGGATGGTGTGACTGTTGTTTTGTTATGATGTTGTGATGTAGAATGCTAGCCAAGTAGTTCCTGAGGTTTACCTTGGCCGTTATGCATAGATACAATTGCTTGTCGTACACAAGGCTGTGATAACCTGGTGTATAGAATATAGAGAGAATGGACATTGAGGTCTTCTCTAGAGTGCCTATTTTACTTAAGATGCGAGACTATATGGGGAACTGACATGGAGTGCTTCCCTAGAGTGTCTGTAATTCCTCGATGTGGGACACAAGGGAAATGAGATGTCGAGTGATTTCCCAGAGTGCCTTTAGTACTGTTACGAGACTATATGGGGAATTGACAGTGAGTGCTTCCTCAGAGAGTCTATGCTTAAGCTAAAACAGAGAGGATAAACTGAGTGTACTAACCAGAGGGTTTCTTGTACTTGTTATGTAGGACTATAGGGGATAGGTTGTGAGTACTTTCTAGAGGGTTAACTTGAGTTTAGCTTCTTACTTATGTTTCTAGGTAGAAATAGAGGGGATATGCTATGGGTACTTCCAAAAGGGTTACTTATTGTGTTTATAGGATTTGATTAGCTGTTGCATGTTGTGCGGTGATTTGAATGCTTTGAACTATGTATTGTTTCTTATTGAGTACTTCGTTGTTTTACTGCCTTCTGTATTTTACCTGCCATATATTCATTGACAGTTAGGCATAGATCTCATGGTTGTTTCCTACTAATATTTAGTCTCACACCTTATTTGGGCCATGATTTTGGTACCAAAATGATTATATTGTAGCAGGTATAGATATGGGAAAGCGCCCTTTTACTTCAGGTACTTGACTTGTTGTAGAGCTAGAGAGCATGGGACCAAGCTATGGATTGAAATGCTGGAGAGTTCATCTACATTCTTTTGTACTTTGGTTTAGTACTGTTGTATTCCAGCATTGTGACTTGTTTGGATTTTTCCTAGAAATATGTATCATGCATCATTTTATATATGTTCTCTAATTTATACCCTCAGTTTTCTATTGTATGTCATTATTACTGCTTCTGCTCTTGTATGTATTTCTTCACTTCCGCTGTGTACTCTACCAATGAGGGAATAGTTCTCCACAAATACACCCAAGGCCCTCGCTGCTAGTCGGCAGTCTCCGGCATTTGAGAAAATGCGCTTGAGGCCATGTGACCAACCGGGTACGGGGTTCCTTTTGGTGGCATCCAGAACTATGACATTAAAAGTGGTATCAGAGGATTCTTTTCTATTGACTTACCATTTGAAGCTTTATCCAGGGATAGGTTGGAATTGGTACTTGGTAATAAGTTGTGACTGGGAGTAGCTAACCCATGTACAGGGAAAATCCAATCTACCTCATTTAAACTGCAATTTTTCTGGTTTTGCAATTATTACAGTTGATCTGATTTCAACTTGAGTGATTCACATGATTTCTGCTACTATTGTTGATTTTATTCAGGTTCTATTTCTGTTTCAAGCCGGTGTGATGAGGGTATTCCATCTCATGCATCATATAGTCACTTGCTAGAAATCACATGTCATGCATTTTTTCCATGCCATTTAGGATGCATTAGTGATTGCATGTTGTTGTTATAGATGATGTGTTAAATATGCATGTTATTGTGATAGTTTCCTTGATAAAAAATACCTTCTGTTTGATAGGGTAATGATTTTTTATAGATTTTATTGAATGAACACCAAACTTTGGTTCTGGAGGTCTTATGGACCCTCATAGACCTGAATTTTGTGGATAATTTCCTTATTTTCCATGTTATAATGTGTAAAAGATGCCAAACTTTGATTCACGGGAAGTATGGGCCATCACATATCGTAATTTGGAACTTTCAATGCTTGTTTCAGTGTTTTCTTGGTTCTAGTGTACTTTCTAAGGCTTAATGTGTAGAAAAACCCAAAATACATGTTGTGTAATGTTATGTACACACTATGTGTTCTTCTGTTCGGTAAGAAACTATTTTTCTTAAGTACACATCGTGTACTTTATGTACACACCATGTAGTCTCTTACCATGTCGTAGGTCGTGTGGGTAGAGATACAGGATTGGGATTGTCTGGTGGGAACATGCCATATACCAGTCGAACACGCCGTCTAGTCTGACCCAGTTACCCGGTTGTGTCACGAACAACACATGTTTGTGTTACCCTTTTTCGTACACGCCGTGTCTGCCTTGAACACGCTGTGTAGTTTGACCTAGGTACCCGGTCGTGCCATGAACAACACGGGTCAGTGTTCTCTCTTCTCATACCTGTCGTGTCCGTCTGGAACACGCCGTGTAGTGTGAGTCGTGTGTTAGGCCGTTTCACTAACAACACGGGCCAGGTAAATCTTGTCTAGTACACGTCGTTTCCATCTTGAACACACCTTGTAGTCTTGTCTTATGATATTCGAGTTGCTTAACCGTGTAGAATAACTCGGGTAGAGAAAGAGGATTCAAGTACACACTGTGTGTTAAAACAACACACCGTGTGTATGGGGTCTTACAGGACTAATTTAGGCAGGAGTACACACCCATGTGAATGACTTCAGGGAACACACCGTGTAGGAATTGTACATGCAGTGTAGTCATGTTCTGTAAAACATGAATGTTTTTTTTGTCTTGTTCTCTTCTTACAATCCTTGTTTTCAGTCCTTGATAATCTTGATCTAAGGATTGTGCTTTACCATGAAGAGTAATTCCTCCAAGAAACCACCCAGTCATAGGCCAGTTTCCAGGCGGTGATCAGACACCGGACATGGATGATCCGGGACCACCTGAAGATCCTCCAGTTGTGCCAGCCTTAGCACCCGCCATTGTACCTGAAATAAGGGTTGATTCACAGTTTAGGGAGGGATTTCTGAGGATGATGTAGACTTTTTAGGGAGCTCCGCCTCTAGCCCCATCGATGGATGATTTGAAGTAGGTCTTTTAGTAGAAGCATCCTTCCAATTTCTCAGGGGAAGGAGGACCTCTGGCTATAGATTCATGGTTAGAATCCATGAAGATGATAATTGAGAATTTCGAGATGCCTCCAAATAGGAGGGCCAAGCACGATACCTATATGCTTCAGGAATCCTCCAAGAGGTGGTGGGATGTGATATCACAGGTGGGATGCCAGCATGTTATGGCATGGGATGAGTTTCAGCACATCTTCTTTGACAACTTCTATCCCGAGACCCTGAGGACCGATCAAGCTCAAAAGCTTTTGAGTCTAGAGTAGGGTACTGTTTCTATTATGGATTATTCCTCCCACTTTACCGAGCTACAGTTCTTCACGCATATTCCAGGAGTTGGAAAGTTTTTCATGGGAAGGAAGTTCAAAGATGGTTTGAGGCACGACATCCAATTGCAGGTTAACATCTTTCGGTTGAATTATATCATTTCAATAGTCAACCAAGCTCTGATAATAGAGCACAATCTAAGGGATTATAGAGTTTTTATCCAGGGCAGCTTGACATATGGGTTTAGTATTCTTCATACTGACAGAAGGAAATGCTGTAGGGAGTCTTTGTGTGGTGATCCGAGGAGGCGAGACCCTTCTTCCGGTAGCCAGGTGGTGTGCTACCAGTGCGGAAAGAGCGAGAATACGAGGTGACATTCCCTGAGAGACCCAGTGGAGTGTCGATCTTGCGGCATGATGGGTCATCTTCAGTGGATAGGTCAGAACTTTTCTCTAGTAGCTTGTGGCATGGGCTATTCTATGACTCCTCGTTTAGGAGAATCACCATCAGTTTCTCACCAGTCTGGGAACTGGAGTTCTTCTGGACATTTAGGCCGAGGTGGAGGTCATGGACTTGGTATCCAGTCACCCTATTTTTAGCAACATCAGGGAGGATCAGCTTAGAGTGGTCAGGCAGGGTCCCAGGGCCATGGTACATTCCAGACATTCATAGTGGAGCAGGCCCAGTAGGAGTAGGATCCCGAACCTTCTACCATTAGAGGTATGATCTTAGAAGACTATGTTTTAGCTTCTACTCTTTAGAATACAGGGGATTCACATAGCTTTATATCAGTTTCAATCATGGAGGGCCTTGGTCTCTACATCTTTTCTTCTGCTGATATCTTGATTCTAGACATTCTGTTGGTGACTAGAATGACTAGTGTACATTAGTGCAGATAGTTACCTCTATCAGTTTGTGGGTGTCACTGTTTATGGGACCTCTATGTCCTAGAGTTGAAAGGTTGTGATGTCATTCTTGGAATGGATTGGCTAGTTCCCTTCCAGGCAGTCGTTGACTGTTATCGCTGTAGGGTGAGTTTAATATCAGGAGAGGTTGGATCCTTTCTTCATAGGGGATAATGGGATGTCCAGGTGAGCCGAGTGGGTCCAGAGCATCATGCGATCTTAGGAGTTACAACCCATATTACTAGTCTATATCTGGATGACAAGGGGACTTCACAGTTAGACTTTTCTGCAGTGGTGGATCATTTTAGATATGTCTTTCCAGGGGAATTTTCATGTTTTCCTCCAGAGCGTGAGGTATAATTATCAATTGATATTGTGTCAGGAGCGACATCAGTATCCATTCATACTTATAGGATGGCTACACCTGAGTTGCAAGAGCTCAAGAAGCAGTTGGAGGAGTTGCAGAAAAACTGTTTCATCCGACCCAGCACTTCTTCGTGGGGTTTGCCTATCCTGTTTGTGAAAAAGGAAGACAATACCCTCAAGATTTGTGTGGACTATCAGAATTTGAACCAGTTGATGGTCAATAACCGATATCCCTTACCCAGGAATGATGATCTCTTTGTTTAGATTCAAGGAGCCCAGGTGTTCTCAAAGATTGACTTGAGGTCTGGTTATCATTAGTTGTGCATTAGACCATCAGATATACCTATTACATCCTTATGGAGCAGGTATGTTCTATACAATTATAGGGTTATGCTGTTCGGTCTCACGATCACACCTGTAGTTTTCATGGCACTGATGAACCGAGTGTTCCATACATACTTGGATTCTTTCGTGGTGGTCTTCATGGACAATATCTTGGTGTACTCTCAAAATCAACATGAACATGCTACCCATCTTTAGATCATTATAAGTACAATATGGGGAATTAGTTATATGTTATGCTCTCAAAGTGTCACTTTTGGGTGGATCAGATTCACTTCTTGGGTCATGTTATCTCAGAGGCTGGAGTATCAGCAGACATAGAGAAAGTGAGAGATATAGTTTCCTGGGAGAAACCGAATAAAGTCTTGAGGTGAGGATTTTTCTAGGGCTGGCTGGATATTACAGACGTTTCATACAAGAGTTTTCACAATTAGCGGCACCGCTGATGAGCCTGACTAAGAAGGGTGTGAAGTTCTTATAGATAGCTTTTCAGGAGCTGAAAGGGAGGTTGACATTAGCACCGATACTATTCTTTCCAAAGCTAGGAAAGAGCTCTAATATTTACTGTGAAGCATCAGGTATCATTGTGAGATATGTTCTTATGTAGGGAGATGGATTTGTTGTGTACGGGTCTCGGCAGTTGATGCCACATGAGAGGAATTACCCGACACACAATCTAGAGTTGACAACTATTGTTCATTCCCTATGCTGTTGGAGACATTAACTTATGGGAGAGCATTTTGTGGTTTTCACTGACCAGAAAAGTCTGAAGTACATCTTCACTCAGCGTGATCTAAATTTGAGACAATGCAGGTGGGTTGAGTACCTACATTCTTTTGACTTTGAGCTCGCCTATACGCCTGGGAAGGGCAACACAATGGCTGATGTGTTGAGCAGGAGGACTCAGATACAGGCAGTTCGGGAGGCCAGAAGTGAGTGCCAGCTTATGGCTATGTTCTCTGAGATGCATTTGGAGGTTCACGACAGACAAGGGTAGAATTTTCTATCTTCTATAGCTGTTACCTATGATCTTCTTGATCAAGTTCGAATGAGGTAGCTATCAGATTCTGAAGGCCCAGTCTTATGGGATAGTGTGTCAGGAGAGGACCCAATTCCTGGATAGACCGTAGGCGAGGATGAGATCTTGTGTTTCCATGGGAGCGTATGGGTGCCAGCAGATATACGCAAGGAGATGATGCAGGATTTTCATTCCTCTGTTTGGGCAGTTCATCCTGGATTCACCAAGATGTATCATGATCTAAACCATCAATATCGGTGGCCATGTATGAAGAGAGACATTGATGGTTTCTTTATGAGGTGTTCCACTTGTCAGCAGGTTAAGGTGGAGCATCAGCGACTAGCATGGATTTTATATCATTGAGACATTCCCAAGTGGAAGTGGAATGACATCTCAATGGACTTCGTGACCGATTTTCTGAGGACACCTCGAGGGAATGATGCAGTTTAGGTTGTCATTTATAGACTCTCGAAGGTTTAACACTTCTTTTCCGATCAAGGAAACCTTCAGTTTTGATGAGTTGGGACAGTTTTACATCCGATAGATTGTATATCTACATGGGGTTCCACACTCCATCGATTCAAGTAGGGATACATGTTTTACTTCTTAGGTCTGGCAGGGGATTTAGAAGGCTTTGGGTACATAGGTACTTTTGAGTACTACATACCACCCCTAGATGGATGGCCAGTCCGAGCGTATGATTCAGGTTATTGAGGACATGCTCCGAGCATGCAATTTTTATTTTTGAGGTTCTTGGGAGAGGCATATACCTCTTTTGTAGTTTTCCTACAACAATAGTTTTCCAGCGACTATTCAGATGTCACATTATGAGGATTTGTACGGTATGCCATGCCGATCACCCTTATATTGGGTGGAGGTAGGAGAGGCATCTTTGCTAGGAGCTCATCTTGTTCAGGAGACTGTAGAGCAGATATAGTTTATTTAGAAGAGGATGGATATTTCAAAGTCTCGACAGAAGTCTTATGATGATCAGTGGAGACGACCTCTGGAGTTTGAGGTCAGGGATTAGGTTTTCCTGTGTGTCACACCGAGGTTGGGACACAAGAGGATTAAGAGACAAGGTAAGATTTCACCGAGGTACGTCGGGATGTTTGAGGTGTTGGATAGAGTTGGGCTGATTACCTACCAGTTGTAGTTACCTCATTGGTACTGAGATATGTACGGCGTCTTCCGTATTTCTCAGCATCAATGCTACTTTTTAGACCCATCTCATGTCTTTCAACCAGAGGAAGTTGAGCACGAAGTGGATGCGTCGTTTGAGGAGCATCCTATCCGGATTATGGATCGTAGTACAAAGGTTCTCTATGGCCAGTCTGTTCCCTTGGTATGAGTGATATGGCAGCACCTGCGAGTGCATGATGAGACTTGGGAGAGAGAGGATGATGTAAAAGCACAGTGGTCAGAACTGTTTGAGGTTTCTTCTTCTACTCCGTGCTAGGGAAATCTGGGAATGAACTTCTTTAAGGGGGGAAGTTTTTAAGAACCCGAACCGTATTTTCAGGTATGTTTTTACTTTTCTGATCGTTTTTGAGGAAAAACGGAATTCTGGAAATTTTCTAAGTACACACCTTTTAATTTATAAGTACACGCCATGTACTTCCTTGCTACAGGAGGTTGTGTGTTGGCCGTGTAGTAGCCACACACACAACCATGTGGGAGTGACTTGGAGGCTGATTAAAGTAGAGTACGTAAATGGTGAGTACACACTATGTAATTCAAAAGTACATGGTGTGTACTTTTTTTTCATTAAACACACCTGGGTTGCATCTAATCTCCATAACACACTTCTTTTAGGTCACATTCGACCGATAGCTCTTTACATCTGTGGATCTTCAACAAGCCCCCGAGCCTCCGTCCATCCAATAAATTGAACACCATCCGTTGCGTTGGAATCATATCAGTGAGTTTTCTTTTCTCCTAAAGCATCATCTTCTGATTTCTCTTTTCTTGTGAAATATTGTGTGTTAAATGTTTTAGATGATTTCTTTGATCTAAGACATTATAAGGAGATTCAATCTTTGAGGTTAACATATAGGGATCTCCTAACCCTGAGGTAGGTGGTTTGTGCCTTTTTATTGAATGCATTTGAGTTTTGTATGCAAATTTTCCCAATACCCGTGCATGGGGAATTGCGCGTTTACCGTTTTAGCATTATTGTTTCTTTGCTATGCTGGAATGCCTGAGTAGATGATTATTGATTGTGAATAGGGTGAATTGTTTTTCTTTGGATGTTATTCCCATGCATGTTTTTCCTGTTTTGACCTTTGGGTCTTGTTTTCCTGTTAGGCTGCTGTTTACTTTCCATGCCTAGTATTATAGGATGGTGTGACTGTTTTTCTGTTATGCTATTGTGAAATAGAATGCTAGACATGTATTTTATGAGGTTTACCTTAGCCATTACGCAATTCTAAACTTAATTGAATTACAGAGGGCCGTGAGAACCTGGTGTATAGACCATTGGGAGAATGGATGTTGAGGGCTTCTCCAGATTGTCTGTTTTACTTATGATGTGAGACCACAGGGGGAATTGACGTTGAGTGCTTCCCCAGAGTGTTTTTAATTCCTCAACAGGGGACATAGGGGGAATGATACATTGAGTGCTTCCCCAGAGTGAATTTAGAACCATTACAAGACTATAGGGGGAATTGATGGTGAGTGCTTCCTCAGAGAGTCTATGATTAAGCTGATCCAGAGGGGTTAGACTGAGTGTATTGCCTAGAGGGTTGCTTATACTTGTTAGGTATGACAAGAGGGGATATGCTACGAGTACTTATTAGAGGGTTACCTTGTGTTTAGCTTCATCCTTGTGTTTCTAGGTAGGACCCGAGGGGATAGTCCGTGGGTACTCCCTAGAGGGTTACTTTTTGTATTTATCTGCTTTGATTAGTTGTTGCATGTTGTGTGGTGATTTGGATGATTTGAACTATGGAATGTTTACTGGAGATTAATTCCTTGTTTTACTGCCTTATATATTTTACCTTCCATATATTCACTGACTGTTATGAATAGATCTCATGGTGGTTTCCTACTATGATTTAGTATCACACCATATTTGGGCCATGCTTTTGGGCCCAAACAGATTATATTTTTGCAGGTATAGATAAGGCAATCACCCTTCTACTACAAGTACTTCACTTGTTGTAGAGCGTGGGACCAAGATATGGCTTGCGATGCTGATGAGTTGATCTGCTTTCTCTGGTACTTTGGTTTATTACTGTTGTATTCCATCATTGTGACTTATTTGGCTGTTTTCCTAGACATATGTATCACACATCATTTTATATATTTTCTCCATTTATACCCTCAGTTTTCTACTGTATGTCATTAATACTGCTTCCTCTATTGTATGTATTTGTTCACTTCCACTGTGTACTCTTCCAATGAGGGCATAGTTTCCCCACTATCACACCCAAAGCCCTCACTGCTAGTCAGCAGCCTCTGGTGTTTGGGGAAATGCACTTGAGTCCATGTGACCAACTAGGTATGGGATGCCTCTGGGTGGCTTCTAGAATTGGGACGTTACAAAGATGAATTTGGAAGAATGAAAAAGTCTTATGAATAAAGGATTCTTAAGACTGAAGATCAAAAAAATATCCACAATTAGAAATTTCAATTATTGTAATATCATTTTGAAAATCTTGAGAAGAAATATATCGAGTCTTCAAAAATTAAGGGATAACTACTATTTCTACTCAATGCTCACTGGAGGATTATAAGGTTAAAAGGATTCCAATATGTGATTGGAAGACCGTGAATTCATATAGTGGTTTCTATCAAGAAACTATGAAGAATTAGAAATAATAAATACCTTATTTTAATAATTATTATGACTCTATATCCAAAATTAGTGCTCATTGGAAAACCAAATATGAAAAATTATGGATGAATCAAGGAGAGAATAATCCTAACACCATGGATAAGGTGGTTTGGAAAATGTCTGTGAATGATAGTTCCCTTTGATGATCCCAAAAAGAAGTAATGAAAACCCGAAAACATCATATAAAATAAATAATAAAATCACGTTTTATGGGTAAATGTTGGCGATTTAGAATATTTTCTCACAATGGATTAGATTTTTTTAAATCATATAATATATAAAGTACAAATAAGTCATATTCCATGGGGGAGAAATCTAGGGATAAAAAACAAACATTCACATGTCATGGAAAATTTTTATACTGCAAACATATTTGAAAAACCTGAAAATTTATGTTATTTATACAATGGTAGTGGTCTCCTGAATGGTATATTATCATCTCAACATGTATCCAAATATTATGAGAAATGAAAAAAATGAATTTGGATTTTAAAGGGGAAGAAATCGTATGATGAAATAAAATGAATGATGTAAATAATAATTTTCCCAATAAGATTTAAAATATGAAAGGTGAAAATATTATGGATTTCAAATCGAATATGTTGAAGAAAAGTGCTTTATGAAAAGAAAATTTAAGAAGTATGGCACTCAAAATTACCATGTGTAAAATCCAAAACTTATTTCCAATTTTCCTAATGAAATTATAGTAATATGGGAAACAATATATTGAAATAATGAAAAATAGACTATGGTAAATATGAGGCTAGTTCTACGAGAGGAGAAAGGGTTACCCCTGAAGAAGAAAATATTCTATGTGTGATGTGAAATATGGTTGGTTACATTATGAGAAATTGTTTTGGAATAATTATAGGACAGGAAGAATTATTTAATAAGTTGATAGTTACACCAAGTGATAAAACTGATTTAAAAGATCATGATGAAAGAAGGATCACACACAAAGAAATTGGAGAAGTAATAATATCTAAAAAACATGAATAATAATTTAATATCAGAAGTTAATGTCTGAAGAGATAAGGAAATGGAGCAACATGGTTGAGAAAAAACTCTAAACCATGCTATTCACATTGATGAAACAAGGAAAAAATATTTTTTCAATTAATCTTTTTGTATTGTATTTGTGATTATATTGAAGGTAATAGAAGTTGTATAAATTTCTCATGGGGTTAATTGAAGAAGAAATTATGGTGTAAATTTTTTGGCATTAAAGATGATGAATACATCATCCATTAATAATTCATCAAGTGGGAGTCAATTAAAAATATGATAGACTATCATATTTAATGATGTTGAAGATTGTACTTTCATATCCTAGATAATAATAATAATGATGATAATATCTTGTTTTGATCATATATTTTTTATCTTAAATAACATATACTTAACATGATAATCCTAGGTGATTTTTCAGAAGTTTTCAAATCTATACAGTCACAATTTGAACTTCCATTTTGGTGTAGTCTTCATATTGCACGATATTAAAGTAAATTAATGAATAGATCCACCAGTATGAAGATATTTAGGTTTTTTTTACCTTGAGGGAGATACAAATGAAGAAACATAATGTTTCTACTAGAATCATTATTTCAATTGGCATCAAATTCGAAAATTCTGGAAATTTCTAAAAGAATGTGTTCTTGGAAAAGGAAGGTTTCTCATTATATCTCATACATGGTTATAAAAAAAATAAAAATGGGAGGGGTATAATTTAATTAATCAATGAAATAATAAATTTAGAATTTTGGATTTTCCCCATGGTTTTTTATCTTGCATATTGCACTTGAATATTTTTTGATCAGTTTGTGAAGTGAGTGCATGAATTTCAAGTTGTATGTTATGATAGAAAATTCACATCTCATTTAGAATCTTGAACATGGAATAAAGGTGGGAAAACCCTCAATATAAGTATGTGAGTTCTCATTTCACATAGTATTGTGATCAGTTTGTAAAAGAGACCTATCCTATATAAATCAAATCCACTTATTTTGTACATTAAGAATGGATCACATATACATAGAATTAAATGATGGATGAAACATTTCTTATGTATGGAATAATACCCTTTTAGAGTAATTTTATATTTATTTAAAAATGGGGGAGGGAGAGTGAAATGAATGGTTGGGAATGTAAAGGGATGATATTAACATATTGGTATATTCATTAGAATATAATTTTTAAGGCATTTCCATTAAATAAATATCGATATATTGAAGAGAAACCTATGTGTATGAGATTAATTTTTTGCCATTATTTTAATTGGTTTTAAATGGTGGTAAATAAAATATAATTATTTCATTATTCTCAATTTATTGAAGAAGTTTTCAAGAAATAAGTTATGGTAGCTAAAGTAAACTATATGTACAAGAAATATATAAAGTTAATATTGCTTGTATGATTGGAGGAAGAAGAAATTAAACAATTCTTATTATATCAAGGATGTTGTTTTGAATATTAGGAGTTTATACGTTTGATTATTTTTTCACTATTCTAAATTTTTATAACATGTGTCTCTATTTTATTTTACATGACACATTTTTTTACAATAATGAGGATATGATGAAAGGTGATTGGATGATGTTAAGATCATTTGAATTTATATTCAAAAAATAATAAAAGGGTAGTAATTGAAGAGGTTCATGAAAATATTTGTTTCTTGGGGATTTTTTTAAATACCTTAAATAAATATATTATTTTTCATGAAGAATCAAATAATATCATAAAAAATGTTTTTTTTCATGACAGTTTATAGTCTAATGAAAGAATGTGTCTTGGAATTTTGAGGTGTGTCTTAGAAATATGGGACTATTATTTTTGGATTGAGAAAATATTTTAGTTTTCCTATATTATATAGTAATTCCAAGCACCTTGCTAATGAAGGGTACCTTGGAGGCACTACTTATGTGGGAAGGGACAACCTTCTTCTAACCACAGTGGAAATAAAAAAGAGTTAGAGGAAACATATAGAGAACCAGAAGAGGAATGATGTATCATGCATGGTGTGTGCATGACACGTGTAAAATTCTCAGAGACCACGTAATTTTGTGGTTTGGCCCACGTGGGTGTGGTGTGTGAAGGTGTGTCTGAGTGACAACCCATGTTCCATAGATCGATGTACTGATGGAACAAATTTAATTATTAAGAACACTTCAAATGAGCCTAATGTCAATTTTAGATGATAGGAAACATTTACCATTCACCCATGATTAAAAGAAATATATATTTTATTTTCCATCAAATTCAAACCAGCACAACCATCTGATCAAAACCTATTCATCATCACATTTTTCTTGACAAGAGTAACATTCAACTCTAGAATTTCAATTATAAAAAAAAACTAAAAACTTGACCATGTAGTGAGAAACAAGAATAGTGATCAAAACGACTATAAATGATCCTATTCTATAGGTTAATAGACATAAATTATTTTATTTCCTTTAATATACTAGCTTTGTAAAAGATAGGATCTTATGATAAGATAAAAATAAAGTTACAGTGCAATATTATTGCATATAAATGTATAAAGGAGTATGTGATGTGGTATGCGTTTATTTCCATAGGCACATGAAACCTCATCATATAAGAAAATATGGCGTGTTTTTGGCATCCTCTATGATGGAAAACTATGGATGAATATTTTTTTTTCAAGATATTCAGTGATATAAAAATAGTGTTTGAAAAGGAATATAATGAAGGATTTGAGGTGGTGAAATGGGGGTGTGAACTCGCCTATAAATTTCCATGAACCAAGACAAGACTAGGTTCTTTTTACTCATGATTTATATGTGAGCTCTCAGAAATAGGGTATCTCTATTGTTTCTTTATGTGAGAGGGAAATTAGTTCTATGATCCTATTGACTACATGAAGACGGGAGTTCCATGATCATATATAACCTAATTAAGGAACCATGAATCCCATTTCAATCCAGATGTGAGGACCCATGAGCCCTGGATCTTGTGGAAGAAGAACATATGAGTTCGATGTTTTCATGTTGTTCTTCTGCCTTCCCTAATGCATGATGGTTAATATGTTTCATGATGTTGTTTTGGTGTTATTCTATCTCACTGTGTTATATAAAGTATGTATTCAACATATAAAACCATATACGGTGAATAGAGAATCACTTTTAGTGTATTCACACTATTATGGAAAAGGATATATTGAAAGTATCATAAAATACACTATTGCATATAAGAGGTAAGTTCTTGAGAATAAAATTTTCACAAATAACCTGCATAATATAAATAGAGAACCTATATTGATTTTCAAAAATAATATTTCTATTTTTATATATTGAGGGATCATGAATTTAAATGGTTTTATCAATTATATTCATATTTAATTGAATAATCCCTTGAGTAACTATAAAAATACATGAATATTAGACCATAAAATAATAAGAACAATATCTTGTATATTCTAGGGTTTATATGAGGGTTAAATGGAAATATTTCATGAATTCAACATCCTAAGAAATATTTATTTCATGTTAATTAAGTGAGGCTGATATTTTATTATAGGAAGGAATAAAAACAGTCTTAAGAACTTTATTAACTTGGAAGATGATATTGAACAACATTCTTTATTATTTGTGTAAAAATTTAGTGAAAGAAGAAGTGAGTTCCCAATCATTATTCAGTTTATTATCATTTGGGTCAAAGGAAAATTATGAGATATATATTCTACAACATCTTCTTCTTATTATAACTAAAAAATAAAGAGAGAATAAGAAGATAAGTAATTGTGATGTCATTGAGATGAACTTTATTTGTTTCTATAATCCAAAAATGATATTTAGATTCAAGATAAATAATAAGTAAATCCATTGCAGTATATTTTTTCTTAAATAATAATAAGTTAAGAATAAAAGAAGAGAGTATTGAAGTTATATTTTTTCACTGAAAGGAGAAGAAAATGATTTAGTAGATTTCGTTTTTTTGTGAAGAAGTAAATTTTCATTCCTTTTATTGCTCAAGTAATAAAATAGATATTTTTTTAGAAGAAAAATCCAAAACTATGGAATCCAATATAAGTATATTTTTTAGGAATAATATTTTTTTACAAATTAACTTCCAAATAATGATAATACTATCTTTAGGGTAAATACAAAGAACTATCTAAGATCCATGAAATAATCACTATTAATTTACTATACTGTGACAAAAGTGAATTGTTATTCCCTTCTCATTGTAACCACATTTAAAGGATTATATTCTACTATTTATGTGGTATTAGATTATTTTTGCAACATTACAATGATTATATAGTGTTAATGGGTTACAAACCATGTAAAAAACCATGTTCCATCTTTACCTATTTTCGTATACTTATATAGGATCCATAAAATATAATAAGAGAATCCACATCCTAATAGGTATATGAGATAACATTTATAAAAGTTAATTTTTTTTAAAAATTTCCCAAAAATGACTCTCCCACTGACTTCATTGAGTTGAGTATATCGTAAAGTGGTCCTCGGAATTTGTTTTAAAGGAATGGTTCACCACTATTGGATTATCTACATTATAACTATTAACATTTAATGATTTTATTTTCTTTCCTATGATAACAATGATGTTTAGTTTTGATGAATATCTAGTTATCTCTTAAGATAGGTCTATATCTACCATGTATATGTTTAATAATAGAAATAAAGAGAAATGAATGCTAAAGAGGAATTATCTCTTCTCTAAATTCATGGATGTATCAATATCTCTATACCTTGACAATAATAAAGTCATTTATGTCTTTGAATGTAAAGATATGGAAGCTTAAGTTCCCACCCAAGATAAGGAAAAAATTATCACCTCTTGTGAATCAATAATGGTAAGTGATTGTGATGTCTGTTAAAATTATTGTAAAAATTATCCTAAATATGAATATTCGGGAACTTGTGGGGATCATGATCAATCTAAAACTTCTCAATATATATTATTAGAGTGATTAAGAGATATTAAATATTTCATTCCTATATAAATAGTCTCTATTATTTGTGGAATATTTAAATTTATGTAGGAATACATCATGAATCTAGAAGAAGAATCATATTTTATGGATAATTCCTTACAATAAAAATTTATTGAATGTTTAATGTTATACAAATAGGTTGGATCCTTTGAAGAAATAAATATGGAACATAAAATAAGTTCCTAAAAATTTACAAATGAAGTTAAAGAGAAATATGAAGTCAATAAAACTCTATAAAAATAAATCCATTCAATTAATGAAAAATTAAAAAATAACATTGATGTGAAGGTGTTTTAATAGAGATAAAAATTTAAGAAGATCAAGGAAATTGACTATGTGTTACAATACAAAGTTATGATCTATTAATAGGAAGTTGTAAGTATGTAGAAGGCACGTAAAGAGAAGGTAAAATAAGATTGATGATTAAAAAACCATCCTCAACATGAAATCTATAATGTTGTACGATCCATTGGACAAACTTGAGATAACATATATTGAGGATTTATAATGAACAGATACATGTACTTCTTCTACTCAATGATCACATGAGTTTTCTACATTTAAAATACCTCCAACATATGATAAAAGTATAATGAATTCATTCAATGATCTATCACCAGAAACTGTAATGAGTGATGTATGATCCATTCCATATTTTAATAACATTTATAAACCTATTTCCTCAATCATAGCAGGTTTTTTAAAAAATATTAACAAGTGTTGATTAATAATGGAGAGAAGAATACTAACACTTGGACTAGGGTGGATAGGAAAAATACATTGAAAGTGGGATCCCCATTAATACCATAGAAAGAATAAAAAAAGACCCAAAGGCAACATATAAAATAAATAAGAATGTTAGGGTTTGTGGATAAATATTTGTGTTGAAACATATTAAGGGAATGTTTATTAGATTTTTGGTACAACAATATAAATTCTAAAGCACAATGAAGACCTATGTTAAGGGGGAGTAAACTAGAGATGAAAAGGTACATGCACAATTCATGAAAAATCTATATATATAAAATATATTTTAAATAATTGAAAATATATATAATTTATACCAAATAATTGGTTATATGAATGGTTACTTCCAATTTCAATATATATATAAAGTTTATGGGAAAATATGAAAAATGATGTTGGCTATGAAAGAGTATGAAATGTTTCCATAACATCATAAGTATGATGTAAGAAATAATTATCCGAAAATTATTTTGAGTAACAAAGGATAGAATAACTAGGATGAAAAATCAAATAATTCAAATAAAATTGCTTCATCAAAAAAGAAAATTAGAAGATTGAATCTTAGAAAAATCCATGTGTAAAATCAATTTTTTTGACAATGTTCTTAAAAAAAATGTTAGTAATATATCTAGAATTCTGGAATGAATGTAGAAAATAGAAGATATATAAGATATGGATGGTTATAATAGAAAATTAACGGTTCCTAATGAAATAGTAAATGTTTAGTGTTAGAGGTGTAACATTGGTGATCACACTTGGAGAAATTATTTTACAATAATTATAACACATGAAGAATTATTAAATGAGATAAAAGTTTCTCCCAAGAGTAAAAGTTATTTAATATATATTGATGAAATAATTTGGACTCATAAATAAATTGAATAAGTAATAAGATACATTATTCATCAATCAAAATTTAATACTCATTGTAATATTATTAAGGGTGAAAGAAATTAAGAAACTTGGTTTAGAAAATCTTCTCAAAGGTTTCTCCCATTGAATAAGTAAGGAAGAACCACCTTATTCCAAATATCATTGTGTATTTTATTTTTTCATATTATTCATGTAATTGTAGTTAAACTAATTTCTTAGGGGGGGCTAAGAAGCAGTGAGTGATTTTAATTATTGACAACAAAGATGAATAATTCAGCATACAAGAATGACTCCTCAATTGGTTGTCAAATAAAAATATTATATAGGATCATATTTTATGAATTTGAAGATTTTCATTTCATATCCTTAGAAAAATGATAAATAATATAACATCTTACATTGATTTAATAAATTATATCATGAAAAATAAGTATTTAAGAAGGTCATCATTGATGAAATTGTGAATGTTTTCTACAAGAATTATTATTTCCATTGTTATAAAATAAAATGATACTAGAAATTTAATGAAGTTCATGTCATTATAAAATATATATTTCTCGTAATCTCACATCCTTGGTTATCAAAAATAATAAACATAACACAAATAGGGTATAATTAAATTAATCAATTATATAGTAAATTTGGATGTATGGAAGTGCTCCGATGCCACACATCCTACATGTTGTAGTTGAATGTTTTTGATCTGTTTGATGAATTGAGTGCATGAGTTTCAATTTATTTATTTTAAAAAATATCTTACATCTCATTTCGTATCCTTAACCTTTGATAAAATTTTGAAACCCTTGGATACAAGTGTATGAGTTATCATTTCATGTGGTGTTAAGGTCATTTATCAATGGAAAACACTGTTTCCTAAATCAAATACTCTTATTTTTAACATCGATCATGACTTTTCTAGACATAGAGTAAAATTAGGGATTCTATATAACTTAATTATGTACTAATAAACTTTTCTGATGAACTTTTTATTTATTATCAATAATGGGGGTGAAAGTGAAATTAATGGTTTTAAATGTTAAAGAGAGAGATTCACATATTGATATATTCATTTAGAATGAAATTTCAAGGTGTTTCCAACAAATAAAAGGGTGATATTTAATATCCCAAATTTTATCTGAGTTTTAATTGTTTTAAATGATTTTAATTGGTTTTAAGTATATTCCAATTAAATATAAATATTTCATTTATGTGAATATGATGAATAATATAAAATGAAATCAGTTATGGTAAGGGAAGTATCATTGATATATAAGTTCAGTATCAAAGTGAATATAGCTTGGTCTAATGGATGAATAAGGAACAAATAATTATTATTATTTAAAGGTTTTTATTTTAAATACTTTTATTTTATAATTATTTTTATTTTCTGCCTATTATTAATGTTTTAAACATGTTTAACTAAGTGATTTGACATAGAAATTTTTTTGCAACAATAAATAAGTTAAGTTGGGTGAAATAATGATGAAGGTATATTTGGAATATATATTAAAAAAAATAAGGTTAATTGAATAAGGTCATGAAAATATTTTTTCACGGGGATTTTACTGTCAGACCATGAAAATTTATATTATATTTCATGAGAAAATAAATAATCCCTTGAAATATTTAATCATTCATGATTTTTTGTGGACAAGTAATGGCATGTAAATTTCTTGGGATTTTGGGGTGAGACCTTAGAATATGGGAATATTTTTTGTATTATGCATGTATTTTAGTTTTTTATATTAAAAGATAAAGCTAACAACATACCCATCCAAGGGGACCCTACATCCACTACTTATGTGGGCAGGGTCAACCCTCATCCATCCATGGTGTTGGATGAGAAGACCCATTGGACACATAGAAAACACTTATATAGGTAGTATATAACATTTATGGTGTTTACATAACACATAAATAATGATCATGGACCATACAATGGTGCGATGTAGACTGTGTGGGCATGCAATATGAAGGTGTCTATGTGTTCCATGGATTGAATCATTGATGGGATTGTCTAACTTAATAAACATTATTGAAATGATCGTATTGTTAATGAGGGATGAGAAGACGCTCCAACTATTAAATCATTGTAAAAATAAATAGATAACTCATTGGCTGTCTAATATAAAACAAATCCATACAATCAAAACCTATTCATTGGCATCATACTCTGAATAAGAGGGATACTCTATTCTAGAATTTCAATGATCAACCACCACTGATGATCAGGTCATTCAATGAGAGTCAAGTCTAGTGATCGACAATAGAAAAAAGGATCATATTCTATAGATTGATAGGAATGCATGGTAATGTTTTCATTAAAATACTAGCATGAGAAAATATAGGAGCTTCTATTGATATAAAAAAAATATATAATGCGATAATATTGTATTAAGAAGAAAAAATTAGTTTTAAATTAGGTATGTATTTTTTATTCATGTGTGACCTCCTCACATAATAAATTATGAATTATTTTTCATTATCTTATTAAATGGAAACACGTGGTAAAATATTTGACTTCATCAGATCATTGGTGATATTAAAATGGTTATTTACAAGATATAAAATGATGTATTTGAGGTTGTGAGAAGGAAGTGTTCACTTGGCCAAATTAATCCCAATAAAAATTAGCACGGAGTTTCTTCTTCAATTCATATAAAAAAATCAAGGACATTCACTAAGGAATATTAGAAATAATTATATAATTGGGTATGAGTTCCCTTGAATGCTAGAATTCAAGATTTATTGGTAGGTAAGGTATCATTTCTAGAAAGTCACCAACAAAATCCCATAAAATTTACATATTTTTTATGTTTAGTTTCTACCCAACCATATGAAATAATTAAATAGTATGAATAGGAATCAAGACACATGAAATTGATGTAATTTAAATTATAAGTTCATATTTATTGTCAAAATAATATATAATAGTAGTTTGGTTGAGGATGTCAAATTTGATTCCATTACTAAAGAAATTGATAATGGATAACTGATGATAGAGTTTTGAAATGCTCAAAATAAAAAAATTATTAATAAAACATTTATATTGGGTAAATTATTAAATACATAAAAATGGTATTCCTAACTCTAGATTGGAGTATGTTTGTACCCTAATCATATTCTACTTTATATATTAATAAAATATATGTTATTTTTATTGTATTTAGCCACAAGAATTGGGAATTGAATATGATAATGTCCTATTTTCCCATATATAAGACATCAAATTACTTTAAATTTAATTTTTCAATACCATTATTGTATATATAGAAATCATATTATCCTTCCTTTTGATACATTCCCTTGGGTGATTCTTCCAATATTCTTGACATGGAGGAAGTAAAATTTTCTTTCATCCAGGACTATTTCCACGAAAACATCCGTAAAGTTCTTCTTCCTCATATTTAGTGTGTTAAAAAAAGAACCTATGTTTATATTTGAAATCATACATCCTAATATATGATTCAGTATAATCAAAAGGTTACACCTTTTAGTTCACATATCATTCAATTAATTAGGAGTACAATCATTACATTGTCGACCACATACCTTGTCAACTTGATTCCTCATAGTTCTAGACATTGACTAAAACCAGAAATCATAGCATGATAAATAGTAATCACAGTGAGTAATGATGATAATAAATCATAAGATGTATAAATATTGACATAATCATTTCAATATAACACACATTAGGTTAACCTTGGTTATCCTTCGTTACAATGTATTCCAACACTTACTAGTGGTTAATAAAAAAATTAGAATTAACCTAAGAATTTAACCTGGGAGTTTCAAACCATTTTTACAATAAAGGACCATTCCCTATAAACTATAATAATGGTTAAGATATAATTGGCCAACTATTTTAGGGGTTATTTCTGACAGATTTATATTTTTAAAAATCACATCCACTTATAGTATCTAAAAAACGATGTATTGATAAGAAAACAAAATAATCTCTACCAAACAAAAACTATAAAAGGTTATCTTATACTAAATATTTCCCAAGGGTTCTTAGTAAATAATAATTATCCTTGTTTCTAAAAGTAAATAAACCGTTCTCTGATACCGACTATAGTAACCCAAAATTTTCACATATAAATACTAATCTTTTTATCAAAAATATTCATTTCAAATCAATACAATACATACTATAATCACAAAGACTTAGTGCCTTTGGATACAGGGACATAAAAATAACTAAAATATAAATGATCTAAATAATTCCCCACTGAGTTAATCAAAACTATTCTACCCCAACAGATAACATACATAAAAACATTCTCCATAACCTAGGGATGGGAATCATAATAAAGGGAGAGCTTAGATTATCAATATGGGTAAATATAATATACGTCAATATATGATCATAAGTGGGATTAAAAGAATAATAACGGTACGAGAACATGAGCTCAATATTAGAAAATCATTCCCATCAATTCATAGATCATAATCATAAAAAATGGAATAATGTTTTATCAATCAAAATAAATAAGACAAAAGTATGAATAATAATTAATTATTGATCACGTGACTAGAGAACTTATAATAAGAATAAAATACAATTTTTTGGCATACACATTAGCATAGAAAATAATTTCATTTTTTAGGGATCACATCTAAGACTATCATATTGGACTAGGTTTACTACCCATTCCAAGTTTTTATTAGTTATGATTTACTTTGTAGAAAATCTTATTGGAAAAAATCCTTTACTAAACCCGGTTTTCACCCCATTATAGTCTGTATCATCTTAAGAGATATAATTATTTACCCAATTAATTATAGGGATAAATCATCATAATCCCATCTATCATATAATGGAAATCTTATATATTTATGGCACAAGATCATAAAAAATTCATCCTATCATCAAATCCTAACCCGTTTAAAGGATAATAGTTTCTTAAACATTTTAACATCATAAAAAACTATCTAGATAAATATTAAAGATAGTTACATGAGATTATATACCCATTAAATCATGATAAAAATAAAATGATGTTTTTATATGAAAAATACCATTAAAAGACTACTATAACATTTCTTTATTAATATACCCTTTTTATTTGAAATAACTTAATAAGAATATAAAAATTTCGAAAATATTAAAGAAAAACATTTTATTTTAAAAATATAAAGGAAAATTACAATTTAGTATTTAAATAATAGAGTATTCATGATATCTAGAAAATATCAACATCTGTTGTATTTTAAAACAAAAATTTCATTCTCATTTTTGGTACAAATTCAAAAGTAACTTGTTTTGAAAACATTTATGAGGTTTATTTTAATAATAGGAAAGTAATGTAATTTATATTAAAAAATTATTTTAAATAATATTTTAATAATATTGATATTATTACTAAAACCATTTTATTGAAAATTTTAACAAGGAAGAAATAATTCCAAACTGAATTAAAAAACAAGGTAAGTTTTCCTTAAAAATAAGTATCTTGAGTAATTAAAGAGTTTCAAATGAAAATGAAAATAGAATTATAACAAAATAAAATGTGTAGAATATAATTAATATCATTTTGGATAGATATATCATGTAATCTCATCATAAGAATATTTATACGTAAGTAATCCAGGAAAAAATTAGATAGTAATATAAAACCTTTACCACAAATTCTTCTTACTTCATAAGCATTATGTACTCTTATATAACAATTTTAAATTTATTATACATTTATAAAAATAATAATAATATTACCTATAATACCATACATTTTTTAAATATAACAACATACCACATGTACATCAATAATCATTCATTATCATATTCATTTAAGGTGTTAAATACTTCGTTTTTCATGTATGTTTTGGTTGGGAGGTTATTGTCCTTGCACTTTGATAACGATTTCTTCATTTACATAATATTAATAATGATATAAATATAATATATATATTTAATATATATATATATATAACAATCTATATAAATATGTGATAAAAAATGAGTTAAATCACTATGTGAATACGACACCCCGTATGTATGCAAAAGTGATGTTTTCACTTTTCAATGGATCGAAAAAATAAAAGTTCAATGATAATCACACTTTCCAAAATATTTATTATATCCTAGTAATAAATTTTCATTAAATATATCATTTTCTCAATCTATTAAAACATAAACGATAAACAAATCACCTTACTTTATGGTGGGTGTAGTCCACACGTATGCACAAATGACATTATCATTTAACAATGGATTAGAATGTATGGAGGTAGATAAGATAACATAATTATAGAAGAATAATTATTTCATTAATAACATATGTAAATATTAAACACATATTAATAACTACCCCTCAATGATGATGATCTAAACTGAATTGGATCACTAGGTGGAGGTGGTAGTCCGCACGTATGCATGAGTGAAACTTTCATCTCTCATTTGATTTAGAAGAGGTGATAAATTTTTGTTCCATAATCAAAATAAAATTTTAGTATATTTATGATTTTTAAAAAAATTTCAAATGTATAAATTATGTTTATAGAAGGTTTAGGAAGAAATAAAATCGAAAAATCTTGGTTAAAATTTATACCTATTCTTTGAGTGATTACCATTGGCTTGCACCTTATGCCGTAATGAATTTATCTCATGATAAGAAAAGAAGTTCTAAGAAAAATTTAAGGATTTAAGGAATTATTTTGAGTAGGTATTGGATGATCTATAATGAAAATATTTTTTTAATAAGTGAGAAAGTGATATTTTCTTTTATAAGTGAGTGTAGGGGAACACATGAAATTTATTATAAGATTTCAATTATAAAAGGTCACATTCATGGGAAAGTGGTTAAAAATGTAAATAACATAAATAAAATGATATGATATGGTGTAAATAGCTTCAAAAAAGAATAATTATACATTTTTGAGCATAAATACAAACCTTATCCCTTGGTTTAACCCATGGTAAACCGATTTTAACCTTAAATGGGTAAAAAAAATTTACTCTTTTAACTATTCGATGTGACCAAAAAATAAGTTGAAAATATTAGATTGTATTAATTATTATAAAAATAAACATGGATTACATTTTACTAGGTTCATTTTATATATGTGTTATAATTTAATTTTAAATAAGTATTAATATAACAATGAAAACCTATATTAGAAGAATGAATATGTAAGCATAAAACATAATTTACATGTATTCATTTACCTATAAAAACAAAAAAGAAGTTAATTTTAAAATATATTATTGAATATATAATCTATATATTTAATTATAACCATTAATTAAGGGATATTAATTTATTTTTTTATGATAAAAACACATTGTACATATAAAAAAAGTTTATAGAAACATTCATTTTAAAGGTAAAAACGTAGTTTAATCAAATTCAAGTAAAAATACGATTTATTTGAAATTAATTATAGTATTTTTAATTAAATGACAATCATATTAATATAAGGTAATATTGAAAACATAATGGTAATTTTACTTGAAAATAAGTGACATTTTTTACAAAAATAGTAATTTCACTATTCATTAAAAAATTAGGAAAATAATTAAAATTCACCATATGATAATATTTAAATGAAGAGTAAAAAAAATATAATAAATGTTTCAAATAAAATCTAAAAATTGTTAGAAATTAAATATAAAGATCACGTGAAAAAATGCGATAAAACCCATTTGTGAAGAAAGCATATTTTTGGAAGCATTAACTGACTTTATTAAAAAATGGGTGCCTATTTACTTGTAAATAATAAATTTATATGAAATATATTATGAATTTTAAAAATAAACACTATATTCGAGAAGATAAAAGATGTGCAACACCAAGCTTAAATAAAGAAAAAAAATTATTATTTCAATATGACCAATGTAGCATATCCATTAAATTTATGGGTATAAATAGAATTAACCAAATTATAAAATTTAATTAATTTTCATAATAAATTAATTTTTATTGATTATTTATTTGTAAGTAAGAACTCATTTTTTATTAAATCATATTTATTCTTCAAAAACAATTTTTCATTAAAAAATTTCTTTTACTTCTCTTTGAGAGAAAATATTATTATTTCTTATAAATAATTAAGAAAATATATTGGATAATTTGAAATAATTATTCAAATAATAATATCAAAATTATAAAAAGTTGACATTTTTATGAATTTATGAAAAGTTTGATTTTTTATGGAATAGTGAAAATACTTATTTTTATTGAAAATAATATTTTGATTTAATGTATTTACAAATTCAAATTTTATTATGGGTTTTTTTAATTTTAGTTAGTTTATTTTTATTTATAATAATATATTTTTTATTTTTAATGTAATTTTATCAATTAATTTTGCATAAAAACATTTTTTACTTAAAAGAGTGTTTCTCTAAAAAATTATTATACATCACTTTTTTCAATTTAATTAAAAAAAACCAATTCTATGTTTTGAAATTTAAAAAATGGATTCAATATTTGGGATCAAGATGTATAAATTTGGTTGATAGTCCCATTTTATTTTTGGATGTTATTAATAGTATCTTTAGAAATAATTGTTACCATGATAAAGGCTAAATTGAGAAATTAGTGCTCAAAATTAAATGATAAGAACTAAACAATTACCCCAAAACATTCATAATTTTTATGTTACGTCTATAAATCATCTAAATTCCTATAAATATTGAATATATATCCTTTTTTGATAACTGGATGTGATTACATCGTTTATAATTTTTTATTTAAAGGAAATTAAAAAATTCCACTCTCTTGTTTTTAATAACTACAATATTTTTTACATGACGAAAAACTGTTGATATGATTAGTTTTAAATATAAAATTTACTTATAAATTATTTATATTTATCATGATAATTTATTTTAAATAATTAGTGAATATATAATTACTATAAATGCTTACACAACATTGATGCAATAATTATTTAATTAAAGGAAAAATCAAATAAATGATATTTAAAATATTAAAATTATCATAATTGAAATGAATTAATGTTATAAATAATTTTTTTAGATTTATATAGCATTTTAAGGATGATTTGGTAGATTGAGTTTCAATTTAACTTGTTTTCATGATGTTATGAAAGTCAAAGTAATAAATAGTTATATAATTAGCATTAATGATATTTTATAATAAATAATATTTAATAAAATGATTTAAAAATCATAAAAATATTTTATTATTCCAAAGTAAATATATGGTTGATTATATAATCCATGGTATATTTTTGGGTTTCTTTTATCATTTTATTGTAGAAATTTTGTTTCCTTAAAGGGTAGAAAACTTTAATATTGTTGTAATTATCAAAAGGGTTAATCATTGGTTAAAACAAAAATATAATGGTAAAAATGTGCTACAAAATTGTCCAAATTGTATTTTATGAACTTATTTATACTTTTAATCAATTAATATATTAATCTTGTAAATTTTGATCCACTTGGAAATCAAAATTAATTTATATTAATTTAATGTTCTATGAATTTTCCAAACTGCCCATCCAATCTCTTATAAAAGGACATGACTTCTCATTTATTCACACTTCAAAACCCCTTTGGATATGTAAATATATACCAAAATACCTTTCTAATATCCTCAAAAATGTTTTAAAGGACTTATTTTAGGAATAGTACCAATATTATATATCTTATGGTGTTAAGAACTAATGATTTTCTAATGAAGTGGATGATGAAGAATGTCCATGACATTTCAGTCTCATGGTAAGTGGCCTTATTTAAAAAATTCCTCTTAATATGTTTCCCTTCCTAATATATTTTTTACTTATCCATATTTTATAAAATATCTTATTAGAGTATTTATATAGTCATAAGTGACTTATAAATTAAATTTTATGTTTCTTTATACATTTATTACATGGTTTTCAAAAGGACCATTTTTTGGAATGTTTTGAAATTCATCACAAAATAAAAATGGAATGTTCTATTTTAACTTATATAGTAACAATGAATTATTCTAATAACATAACCATTATTTTATGTTTGTTCCTTTATATTATTTCATGATTTATTCAAAAGGAAAAAAGCAGCTTTCTCTTGGTTTTATAATTTTAGTTTTTAAAAATGACTTTTAAAGAAAAAGGATACATCAATATCTGAAAACGTTTTTATGGTGTTGATAATGTTTTTATGATATAATATTTTATCATTTATAATATATTTCCTATTCATTTTTTATGATGAATAGCGGTTCTGTTATAAACTGAGGGCTTGTGAGGCGGTTATAACTCTCCAATGCATTGGGAAAAGGGACAAAGTTAACTTATTAGGTTTATCCTAAGAGATTATGGGTATATACAGTTAATTTAATCCCAAATATGGGATAGATTTAACCAATTAGGTTTCTAATAAGATATTAGGATAATATATTATTATTTCTATTCCTAGTATAACCAGGATGGTTATTCCATGTGTACCCCTGAAGGTTGTTGCATATATAAGAGTGATATGAAAATGATTCCCCAATTTTCCAACATGTTTTATCTATTCCTGCTAATGTTGTTAAAAGTTTTCATCTAGATAAAAGAGGGTTTTTATTTTTTAAATTATTTATTTAATTAAATCAAAGAATAATGTGATGAAGGTTTTTATTTTATTGGTTTTCATGATCTTCACCTAAACAACATATTTCATTATTTTTACGTCACCTGCTGAGATTTTTTTATCATATAATATTTTAAAAGGGGTTTCATAGAGTTTATAGATGGGTATAAGAAAAGAAAGAGACAATTTGAATTTAGTAAAGGTTTTCCTTGAAGATAAAACATGTGTTGGTTTAAATGCAATATTTTTTGTGAATAATGGATACTGAGTAGAAGTGTCCACCTTGTAAGTTATAGGTTTTTTATGTACGAGTCATGACCTATATATCTAATACACTAAAACAAAATATATTTTTAAAATGAAAGTTAAATTTAGTTAATTCCACTAAAATATATAATCATTAAGGCACAGTCATTAAAATATTTGTAATATTAAATTCTTTATACATATTTTTCATAATGTGGCTATTATTATTCATAACATCCAATTTTGTGGATAGATTATAATTATTTACTAAGTCACTATTCATTTAGACTTTGGGTTATATGTAAACAGATATATTGAATACTTCATGTTTAATACATTTTAAATATTGGGTTGTTATAGTGATAAAATATTTTAATGTTGAAACTCCATTGAATAGTTTCCTGGGTTTTTAAAGGAATCCTTAACCATAATATTAGAGTGAATCGATATCTTATTAAGAAAATGTATAATTTCTTACATTAGGGATGTAACTACATGAATTTTTATGTTTTTAACAGATTTATGTTTTTATTTTTAAATTAACTATGGTAAGAGATAATTAATTATACCATTAATGATTTTGTAAAAAAAAGTAGGTGAAATTTCATAAACTTACTAGAAAAACCTGTCAAACATTGTGAGGTGATTCACCTTTTGAATAAGAATGATAGAGGTAAAAGACGAAACTCTTGATAAGTGGAAAATAGTAAATTAATAAATTATAACTTTATTTAGATAAAATTATATAATATAAAATGTTTCTATGTAACGTCCCGACCTAGTATCCACTTAACCCATTCCCACAGATGGTGGGTCATGTGGCCTCAAACGTGCCTCCCCACACACCAGAGGCTACAGATTAGTAGTGAGGATTTGAAGATGGTATGGTGGGGAGACTATAACCTATTATTAGAGTGGGTAGCAGATACAAGAATAAACATATAAAAGTAGGAAGATCTTACCTAAACAGACAAACAAATAAACAAGTAGTAGAATAATATAAATTAAACTTAATATTTGATAATATGATTAAAATCCACTATGTTAGTGTCTATAAATGATGCATGGAATGATGATATACCAAAAAAAGAATCGGGGAATATGTATAGAAACCTAAAATATAAAAATTAAAAAACAAATAATTACAATATAATCTCGAGTGAATGCTCAGTCCTCTTCTCCTAAGATCTATCTATAATCTTTGCATATCCACCACATATAAAAGGGATATTTCTCTTATCAAAACCTATATAAAGGTAATATTCATGGGTAACAATGGAAAAACAAGTAGGGTGTGAGGTAAAAATCTCAGTATCCCACCACCAATGGTGTGTATATGTTATCCATGTAGTATTCATTACTAAATAGAGTGGAGGTAATATTAGTACAGGAAAACAATTTTGAAATAAATAACTTTCCCACTCAGGTTCCTAAGGAAAAACTATTGGGTATACCTACATCAGATCATAGCCATGAAAAATGTCTAATCATGTCACTATATATATAGTAATAGAATATATATATATATAGTATAGTTATATATTTCATCCACCCATATGAACCAAGTACATATATATGTATGTGGCTGAATACCTGGAAAACGAGTTCGTAGATAGAGAAAGGTATAACACAGGCATCAATGACTAGTATAACGAGCCCATAAAGTAAAAAATAGGTTAGATGCACTATATTCAAATAAGAGTATGATACGTCATGCACAATACCTGGTGTGGTGAGTGATCTGTCATGTCATCACTCTGAGAAACGGTCATGGCGCATAAATAGTATCATCTTAATAATGTAAATGGTGTGAGACGTCATGATCAATGCCCAATGTAAGGGATAATGATACCTCTATGCTCTAGAATACATTACCATATTATCACAACCTCTATAAAAGCGTAATAATTTATAATATTAAGGCTTGAAGAAATACCTATCATGCATCTCATTAGCCACATTCCATTACATACAAAACATTACCATTTCCATGTACGCATTTAACAATTAATGATAAAAATTGTGGTCTTACCACCCTTTGTAAACCATTTCATAAAATACATTCAATTAATTGTAATAATGGAATCCATATTATAGAATCCATTCTACATTATTAATACATTTCAAATATTCAATCCATTTAATGGAATCCACCTTCATCAAGGATCCTCCCTATGCAATCTGATCCATTTAATTCATTTAAATGTAATTTCAATTTATTATAATAAATGGTGTGTTCCCATAGAATGGATTCATTTTAAAAGAGGTAATTTACTACATGAGAAATTCTAAAAATAGGTTTGGCCAATCACCTTGGAGGTGCTTTGGGTCATATAGTCATTCATATAACAATCAAAATCTTATTTTAAGACTAAGATGAAAGCTAAAAGGTGTTTCATGAAATTTATTCAATTTTTCATAAGGGAACATTTCAGATGTCACACCCAAGGGATGTCCATATATGTGGTAACCACCCACTAAACTACTAAACAAGATTAAATAGTCATGCATTAAGGTCGAATGGTCAATTTAATTTTAAGGAACCAAAAAAGGGCATTTTTTTAAAAAGCTGGTGTCTGGAATAATGACATAACTACAATGAAATGAATCTCTAATGTAAAATGATGGTACCACCAACCTCATGGACATATATGACTCATCTCTTAATATCGACCTCATATTAAATGGAGGTTGGAAGAGATTTGAGAAACTGTGTAATACCATGAAAATAAGGAAATAAATTTTGCACCTAAATAACATGATGGATCCAATGATAAACATTGATTAAATGTAAGAGAATATGAGATATTACTGAGATAGATAAAATTCATGTAACAGAATGAGGATTAGACACCAGATTAGAGAGTCAAATGGAATCCAAGATCGTAGGAGAGGAGAAGCAACAAGATGTAGAAGAGGTGTTGCACACTAGAATGGGATGTAGAAAAGAGAAAATTGGATTAAGAGTTAAATGAAGGAAAATGATAATTTCAACTTTAAAATAAGGGGTTCATGATTTAGGAACACAATTTTTAAACCATGCATGAACTGTGCCTAGGTCACAACTATAAGGTTGAAATTGCATGGTTAGGTTCACGATTTGTTTAACCATACAAAAAATGTAAAAATGATTTGTACTAAATCATAGCGGCATCGTACAAACTTGTTCCTTAGTTTACACTATTTAAGAAAAATCATATAGCCTATAATTATACATTGTCTACAACGGCATTGTTTCATAAAAGTCATGCAACCATGGATGAAAGATTTCTCCAAACCATTTCACCAACTATTTTTCCCATTTTTTCAAAAATCTGAGCTCTGAACAAGCAATGGATGCTCATGGGGAATTCCATAGTCTTTAGTGCACACTTACTGTTATTAAAAAAAGGATTAAATTTAAAAAAATGATACATACCTTCATGAAATTATATGGCATTACATTCCATATAGAAAGAACTAATAAACCCTATATGGGTATGGGTAACTATCCCGATGTGATGTATTGTTAGATTATTGAATTTTAGGAATATCTTGAAGGGATTAAAGATGGTTGTTTTTCTATATTTTAGTGGATGTTATTATTTTTCTATAAGTAAGGACTTTTTTATTCATCTCTAGGATAAAATCACTGGGTGGATAAACCCATTTCAGAAATTTGATTTTGAATTTTTTTGAATGACTTTAGACCTTATATATTTATAACATTATTGAGAGATCTGTATTATATTTTTTAATTTAAATTACCTTGGAGTGTTTTTCCTTCGATTAATTCATAAAATAAGGAAACTTTCAAATCTTTTTCTTTGAGCCAGTATACTCTGGATCTTTCTTGGTTTCTCCATTCAATATCTATTAATCTGTTAGATCTACCTCTAAATGTTTTTGAGGGTCATAAAATCTTTATCACACTATTTATCATGAAATATTCCATCTTGATAAATAATATAATTTTCCAATTTATTGATGATAGAATAATTACTATCATAGACAGGTTACCACTCTTTATATTATTCTTTAAGCCTTTGATATTTATTAAACTGATATCCTAGGGTTATCCATGCATGGTTTCATCCTTTCATTCATTCATCACTAATAACAATTCATATATTTTGATCCATAACATGGAAATGGAAAGCTTATGAGACTGACCAATCTCCATTCCCAAAGAGATTATGAGAGGATATTGGTATTCTAGATATATAACTACATGGGTGACTATATAATTTAGACATCAAGAAATTCCTCGGATTCTATAAAATCACCCACAAAGATGAATTTATATTCTATGATTTCTTTATATATTAAATCACTATGTATATTTATCTTCATATAATCCCCTATAAAAAAATAATATTTAAGAGAAATAAGTTTACAAAATCCTTCAAGGCCATCAAATAATAGTCGGACCTTTCAATTTTCTTTGAGCTATCCTAAATTGTATTTATGTACCAATTGAGTATGTAAGAGTGAGATATTGGCTTGATGTTATAAAGATCTTACCACAATTCTTCTCGATCCCTCACTATGCATTTGGATTATAAATAGGTGGAGAATATATTATTTTGTATAATGGTCATCTTAATAGTAATGAATTGGGGTGAAGGGTTGATTAAATATATAGTTATATTTTACCTTCATAAGATCTAGATATCCTCATTAGTTGGACTATCAGGTAGGGAGTTCTTAATCTGTTGTTTATAAGTGAATATCTGGATATGAATAACAATTTTATAAGGATATAGAATGACCATAACTACAAGGTTAGATTGTATTTATTCATTTTTGATATATTAAAATTTCTCATAGGACCTTAGTCCCCTTTAATTCCATATAAAAATTTATGACAAATATAGAAGGAGTTGTAGGTCTTGGTGACCAATTTAATAGGAGTTTGAGGGGATGGAAACATACCTCCTAAGAGATATTTATCCTTTATCCCCTAATTTACATAACTAGATCCAATGGGAGTGACTAATGATATTCTATAACTCTTATACCTAGGTTGAGGTTTAGATTTATGTTTCCTATCAAACCTATCTAGGGATTTAAAATAGTTTATAGTATAAATGTTGGGGTTATGAGGGATAGGAATGTAAATGCAATAGGGGGAAAAAATAAGGGTTTGGGGAAATTTAAAGAATGATATGTGGATTTCAACCTATCAATGACATCTTAATATGGTACATGGTGAGAATAAAGGGGAGAACCAAACCTAAAAACAAAATTTAGGGCTGAGTAGCCACTAAAAATAGAAATCGGGGGCATAACAACAAAAATAATTGTAAGGGTGTAGTCTACATAGAATGTATGGGATAATCTGACCTGGTTGAATGAGACTAAGGATAAAGATATAAATACATCAACAAATTTTTCAACCCCGTCATGAACTCTATACTATTCACATTAATGTTAGGGATAAGTGATAAAATTTGTAACCATATATGGGGATGAAGAAACTGAAGCCACTTGGAATGGGGATTTGAGTTGATGATCTTGAAGGAATAAATTATCCTATAAGGTAAAATAATAATATTCAATAGGGGACTAATATAAGGTAGTGGTATATCCATTATGAGTTCAAGAGACCCTATGAGCTATGTGCTTCCATCAGCATTAGGAACGTTAGTGGCCCTTTAGCACACTACTTTGGTAACAAATCACAAAAGAGATGGTGAAAATTAATTTATAGAAGCATATTTCAAATCCAAATTGAATAAAGGTGAACTAGAGGAACACATGTGACAAATCCATTTAAAAATAGACCCTTTATACCATGGTATTGTGATTCCACAATATAGAATTATCTAAATAATAGAAATTTCTAAAAGTATCACTACGATACTTGAATGAAGTTTCATTTTCCATTCCATTTTAGTTAGTTTATTATTCATTACTACCAATAAACCATTCTACTATAGTGTCTCAATTACTCTCTTCCGGAATTTTATTCCCCTTTTCTAGTAAATTTATTGAATTATTATCATCACACAAAACACTATTTTTAGACTGTGAGAATAATGCCTTTAAAATAGTGTCACATTCTAAAATGGATATTTATATGATAAACATTTCAAATGCATTTTACCTTTTATTTAGATAGTATACAAAAAATCTCATTTTATTATCATTGATGAAGGTAAAATTTTATAGTGATCTATTATGAGAATGCACCAATATTGGTTCACATGTTTTTTTAAACACAAGCTCCATATATTGACACATTAGTGTCAATCATTGTATAGTAAATGAGAATTTCATACTTATTAATGATATAATTTTAACTTGTTTTTTACTCAACGTGATTGAGCTTAAGATGAACTTTAGTTACTAAGGCTCTCATTACCTTCATGTTCATATGAAGAAGATGGTAATGCCATAACTCACCATCCACTATCAATTCCAAAATAACCATTTCCCTACAAGACATACCCTTTGGATATATATTTCATTTTAAAACACATTCCATATACTATGAAATACTTGGTGATATTTTACATCCCATCCACTAATGTTTTATAAGATCCCACATATTCCAACAAAACTACCAAAATTATACTATTCGTCTATCATAGTATGTTTTTAACCCCATGAAACCATAGTATTAATATTTTATTATTTCAAAAATTGAAAAAATATGTTTCTAAAATATCAATAGATTCCTCATTTGGAAGATAAAATATAAGTAAACGTCTGGAATCATAATTTTTTATGCATCCTCTCCGTAATGTTTAATGAAATAATGACCAAAATTCATTGATCCCTAAATTCAATAGACAATTTAAATTCAATATATAACAATTTTCACCATTCAAAAATATGAAATTTTTTGAGTAACCATTTCATTAGAGATATATGGAAAGATTTATAGGGTATATAAAGAGGGTTAGTATCCTTTACATCTTGATCAAGATGATCTATAAGGCACTTTGAGCTTAAACTACATGAAGTGGATGAAGAAGTTGAATCCATGGAGTCTTTACTCAAACTCCATATTGTGACTTTAAATTCTTTTTTACCATGTTTATTTTATTTAAAATTATACTTATAGATGGGTTACTCTAGTTTATGTGAAATTTCTTTTTTTACATTCATAGAATATAACTTCTTATTCTATTATTTAATTTTCCTTCTTGGATTGTTTATTTTGCTTGATGAAATTGTTCATGTTACTAGAATGTTTAGAAAAGTATAAAACCTAACCTACATACGGTTCCTTACTATTAGATTTGATGCAAATATTTTTATTAACAATTTTTTATTGTAATCATACTTAGCTTAGTGATTTACTGTAATTTCATACATCCTTATTGTTCTAATGAGTTCCTAGACCACTATCATTTTTATATCTTTTTCTTGTACAGTAGTTGTGACATTGGGAGCCTTATTACTATATAATACCAAAATGATATTCATTGGTATATTTTTAATAGATAAATAATTACTGAGTGAATTTCTACCATTGAAAAAGGGAATAAATATCATAAACAATCTAGTAATAGATTCATTAGAATGAAAGGCCAATTTTAAAAATATAGAAGATATATATCCAATATAGATTCATTTACTTTATTGGTTCCATGGATTATGACATCAAGTGATTTAAATATTTAGAAATCCATTTTTCAAGAAGAAACTCAATGATACTAATTATGATCAATAGAACAATATAAATAATTAATAGGTTTATTGTTACATTAAAAAATCAGAACATATTTGGGATTCCATTTTTCAAAAAATTATTTTGTTGGTATATACTCATGAATTACCACTTTCGAGATGAGATAACGAATACACAATAAAAGGTTGAAATTAAATTATTTCAATGGTAATATTCGAATACATAAAAACAATATTATGTGGCAATGTATTAAATTTTATAATAAAATTTAGCTTGGAAATCGATTATTATTTTAACAAACCAAAGATTTTTAGGACGCTTCCTAAGTATTTATCCTCAAAGGATCTTTTCAAATTAAGAATCCAATTGATTTTTATAAAACCATCTCTTGAGTAATGTTGTTCCATGGAAATGGTATGCACCAAATAAATTTTCTTTTTTGAATATTCTCATACATTCCATTCTATATTATTTGTTTTCTCTTATATTCAACATCGTTCTTCTATTTATCTTCTATTATTTTCTTTTATATTCATCTTTCAATATATTTATTTATTTATTTTTTGTTTATATTTTTATTTTATCATATTTAAACATCCCTCTATAACATAGTTAAAAATTTTAAAACATAACTTTTAATTTAGTAGGTGTTTTATAATATTTTTTCTTTTATATCATCTTTTCTATCTAAAAGCATTATTTTATAAATCTTTTTTTGTTTATTAAAAATATCCCTTGGGGTTTTCTTAAAAAATCACTTAATTTTATCCCTTCTCTATTTATTTTTCTATTTTTGATAATCAAAATGGTGGAGAAGTGTGTATTTGGGAGATGGTTCATAAAAATTTTACATTCACTAAGAGAGATGTTCTTAAAATTAATTTCATTTTCAATTGATGAAGTAATTTATATCAATTTCTAATGTTTTTAGATTTATAGTTCTTAATTTGTTTTACAAATGGGGAGATTATAAAATAATATTTTTTTTCATAAATAGCATGTTTAGTAGATTTAATTCTCAGTCTCATTGAATATATTTTTATTATCCTTAATATATAAGATCAATATATTACTCTTGTTTTTAAAATAATTTACCATTTTTATGTTAGGTGTTTGTGATTATCAAGAAAGTGGAGATTTTTTTACCCCTCCCTATCATGGTGTTTTCATGATCATAAATAGTCACCGCATTAAAAAATTTCATTTAAGTGAGTTTTAGTGTTTTTATTGAATACTAAGACATTGGTTTTAATGGAATCTTAAAGATATTTTGATGTATTTTTAAATGCATTATGAAATTTTATTTCATCGTTCTTGACCTTGGAATAATCTTATAATATAATTATATGTAATTTAAATTAAGTGGAGGTAGTTTATCTTGAATATTGTGAAGGGTATACAATATTGTATAATAGATGGAATGATGGAAGAAGTAGAAGATGAACAGAAGTCCCCTCAAAGAATTTAAAAGATATACAGTGGTGAGGGTTTCTTCGTTACGGGATCCCACATCCACTATCATGTAGTGGCTTACTATTGGTGTTTTTATTGAATCCCTAGAGTTCCATGAATCCCACTAGCTTCCTAATAGTGGATAATTTGAAACTAGTTGTATAATAAAATTTTCATTAGGAATTAAATTATTATTTTTATGAATCCACAACTTGAGTCTCCTTTGGAATAGATGACCCTAAAAATTTTAGAATATTTAAAACCTTTTTGATCCTATAAAATATGTCCCTTGGCCTCTTGAAACTCAACAATGGTTCTCTATAATGGTTTTATAATCTTAATATCTCTCTATAAATCCAATCAAAGATCCATTATATGTTTTCAATCTGTCAAATTGTAGCAAAATATCTCTCAAATACTCATATACCATTTTTTCATCCATCCATGTTATTTTTGAGTGGATTAGTAATAGGTTCTCATAAATAATTCCTATCTTTTCTCAATAACCTTGTTTCAATAGTAAGTTAGTCCATAAACATGAGGGGCATGTTCCTTGGCTACTAGCGAAGCTCAAGAGGGTTCCAAAAAACAAAAAATAGTAATGGTTGAGTTTCTTGATCAATGATAAGATCAATTGATTAATAATATTGACCTCTTGAGTTAATGGGAGGAGACGTAGGAGCTCACATAAAGCTATTGATGTAATTCTTATCAATTGTGTCTACATTCACTTTAGTTTACCACGTTGAATCATTTTTCCTTAATTACTTTACATGATACCATTGGACTTAATAATTTATATGGTTAAATTAATTTGATATTATCTTTATAACACTAATTTAAAATATCATCCACTTCTCTATCGATTTATCTATTTATTCTTTCTTAATAATTTAAATTTATAATTTACCTTTTGATTATGTTTTATTTAAATATTTAAATAATGGAATTCACTGCCCCTCCTTACATATATCTCTAACCAAAAGATCCTTTAAATTTATCCCTCAAATACTTGTAGTATTTCATTATATATATATATAAACATATTCTGTATAAAATATCCACACCTTCTAATTTTTCTTAAATCTATTATCTTGACCCAGTTATCTATATTAATCTTGATCATTAAGTTGGTCTTCTACAAACCACCACATGAAAACCTATTCTAGTAGACATATTTAATTTTTTATAACTAATATCATAATATATATTCAAATACAAAATATTCTCAAATACATAGTTAGTAATAACTTTTTTGATAATAATAGTGGTAAACATTACACACCATTATAATGGAAATAAAAAAGGGATCAATTCTGACACTCTATTCTCAAATATTATATCCATGAACTCTCTCCAAAATATATTATTTTAAATTATTTTATATGATTAACAACCAATATTACTTTAATTATATGCACAATAATGAATCTACACATCATTGAAACCATGTTCATTGTAGTCATCTTATCATATATATTCATTACTATATATTTAAAAAAAGTATTGGTATTATTCTCTAGGATATTTAATGTATCATTATGTGATAATGCTAACTATATAACTTCCAATGTCTTCTAGTTAAGATTACACCAAATAATTTTCCCTATAATATCTTGTTTGAATATAAAAATCATTTTATTTCATTCTTCCAAATCTATATCCCCTAAACATAATACCCTAAAAAAATCTAGTCAAAAAATAATAAAATCCCAAAAAGTAAAAAAGTATTTTTTTCTATAATATGAAAGGATTACATAGAACAAACATCTCTAGAACCAATTATTTTTTCCTTTGGAAAAAAATAATACCTCGGGGTCAATTGATTGAATCATTACATAGATCACCCTATAGATATAAAATATAGAATAATGATTGGATATCAGAAGGTATAATATATTGTCATATCTAGTTAGAATTAAACACTATATGTTGACCAAAAAAACTTTGGAAAGTAACAAATAAATGAAAATTGAATTGTATATATTCTCACAAACACAATTCTAATGAAAAAAGAATTTAATATGGTTCTGAAAATTCAGAATTCTAAATAGGAAGCATTGAAAATAAAATAAAATAGAAATGTTGGTGAAACTAAACAGATAAAAGTAATCAAAATTACTTTCAAGAAAGATAATAAACTATATTATTTCAATATTCCTATATAGAGAAATTATTTATAACCAAATATTAATTTTTTTTAAAAGTCCCCATTTCTCATATAGAAAAGATACTACTTGGATATTCCTTTATAATTATTTATTATTCTGCATAGTTTAACTGAATTTCTTTTTGATACTATAGAAACTATAGATCAACTATTAATTTTTTTTTCAAATCCTTGATTTAATCTTTCTCTATATTGAAATTATATTCCCCTTGTGGTATTATAATTATAATATGTCATCACAATTATTTCTACTCCAAAAATGAAGCTGACCTAATGATGCTTCATCAAAATTATGTTTCATCTAGGAAGCTAAATTCACAACATAATATGTATGGAATGAGGTTCATATCTAACTACGGTATCTAAAAACTGGTTAGTTTGGCCACTTTGTAGTGGTATTAATATTTTTGAAAATTTTATATTGAGTTTATAGGCAAAGTTTACAGATTCCTTGACCATCATGAGATACTTCATTGGTTATTCATATTTTTCAGAGACATGACCATGGTAAAATTTTCTGTAATCTATTTTCTATTCATAAAACACTATTTTACTAAGATAATGGGACACATTAATTATTTCGTATTGTAAAATGGTCTTTGGTCCCACGGGTGAATTTGTATTGGATAGATTATGGGTTGGTTGAACATATAAAAATATCCTTACTAAAAATAGACTTCTGAAAATAACCCACATAGGTAAAAAATCAATATGAGTAAAATTATTCCAATATAGGTTAATCCTTATATTTATAGATTAAAATAGATAAATTTATCAGTTAAATATAAAAAACCCAACTTTACCCTACTCACATCCAATGAAACCCTAAGTTTCATGGATAAAGAATACGTTTTCCATACAACCTTCAATTATTTATGATCTTGACTTATATAACAAGATCCCAACTAGTTTATATTAAATTTTAATTCCATCAGTCTCATCCCTAATCCTCATTAAATCATACTTTCCACACCCTACACTACACATTATACCTACAATATATATGGATATGTAGATCAAAATTTACAACCCTCTATTTTAGGTGCACCGTTATAATAAAAATATATTTAATCTAATTATTAACTCCAATATCCACAAATGATGTATTATGGTTAAAACCACAAATATTTTTAAAATGGATCCCTCTTATCATGATTCTAGCCCACGATTCCATTATAAAATTTTACAATGGACTATACTCCCAATTGGGTACTATAACACCCTATAAAAACCATTTGAAATTTATCAATGAAATATATACCCTAAATGCGGTAGTTTTAGGGTTGCTGAAGGGAGGGTGAGTCAATAATGATTGAAATGAGGTTGGGTTTAATTCAAATATATAAATCAATAATGATAAAGAATGTGGTTACTTATGGAGAAATTTTATATCAGTCAATTAGGGTTTGGAGTAGTGAAAATCTGATTATTTTTCTAACATTAATTAATCTAATTAAGTCCAACACCCCTTAGCTTAGAAATAACCATTACAGGATGAGGTGAGGCTCTCATAAACAAATATTATTAATATACAATCAATTTATAGTCTTTTACATATCCATTATAGACTAGGGTTGTCTTGGGAAATATGTATATATAGATTTTATGGTTTCTTAATCACACATATGTGGGAATAAACCCATAAAGTATTGAACCACTCCACCTTAACCAATCCATTTTATATTATTAAATGTAAAAAGTACCATTTTGGCGACATCTAGGTTGGTCAGTGCACTTTTTGACATAGATGTGATTCCTCCCTTTATATTTCTAAGGATAATATCAAATTTTAGGTTAGATATAGAGTTCTTAAAGGGAATGTTAACTATTCAAACTCCATCAAGGGAGAGGATGATGAGGGTTCAATGGTTCCCAGGGTTTGTGGCTGTTTTGAGTGGCTATAATTTTTTTGGTACATTTATATTCTAATCATTCATATAATTTACATGATCATTTAAATGGAACTGATAACATGTAACTGGCTTAACATAAATTTAAAATTAATTCACATTTCTTACATATAAAATGATTTTTTATTATATTTTATGAGATAAATGAATTTATAGACTGTCCAAATAGAACTTGATCAGTGGTTGGTGAGAGCTATCATGTTCTAAATAATTAGTGCAGTTATTAGATAATTTAATGATATATTGTAAATTACATTAACAGTAATTTTTAAAAACGTAATATATTTATATCCTGGGGAATTTATAAGATTTACCTCATCGAGGAAAGTTATGTTTTCTACTGATTTTGAATGAGGTGTATACATGATTCTGATGATGCAATGTAGTATAAATTTTACATTATTCACCAAAAATATTTTTTTTATATTTTTGGATATGTATAGATTAATAAATAATGAAATATGGGGTTATATAAAATATATAAACTTCTTAAGACAGATATTCATTATATTAGTCATGGAATATATTCTATTTTTCGAAGATAAATTTAAAATATGGAATTATCAGCTTGGGGTACGATTTGATATTATTCAATAAATAATGATTATAAGTCTGTATAGATATAATTTGTTATTGTATATTCTATTTGTAATCTATAATTCAATGAAAATTATTATGGTCTTGATTGATAGTTTCTTTATCCTAATCTTGACTCATTCATAGTGGTGTTTAGTGACAATATATTGATATACTCTCAACGAGATTGGGAAAATTAATGATACATGGATATTGTATTGGGACCACTATGAGAAAATAGAATATAATTTATTCTCATAAAATTTCATTTCTAGGACAGTTAGGTGATGTTTTAGTTGTATATAGTGTTTTTTTTATTTTATCATAATAGGCCCGAAAAAGTATGATACAATGATATATTATGAAAAACCCAATAAATTTTTATGATTAGGATTTTTATTTTAATAATTACATGTTATCATTTTCCAATCAATGGATTTTCACATTTTTAAGAACCAATTAAGACTCCAAAAAACTAGGGGTAAAATATGATGGGAAAATCTGGTGTAACATTTAATTCTAAGAGCTAAAAAGTTGACTCGGTTCAACTTAAATATTAATAGTACAAGTGTGTCATAAGAGTTCAATGTATATTTAACTGAATCATTTTTTTCTTGATATTATTCCTCCTTACATAAAACAAGTTATATGTTTTTTTAGATTTTTTTTCAACATTCAAAAAAAGAGAAGAATATGTATTAATTTAATGGTATCTTGTGTACGTGATAACCTATGGTTATGAGTTATTTTAATAAAAAAAGAGGGTAGTATATGGATGATCCAAATTTGATCCAAAATAAGAGTTTTTATGTTAAATAAGTTATGATATTTATTAATTATAATTTAAGGAGAAGATGTTTGAGAAACGTGATGTTTGAGAATTGAAAAGGAAAAAATTACTTTTCAATACTTAGATACATTATGGGTTTGTGAAAATTTCTATATAAAATATTAATCTTATAAATATTCCATGGAGTTATTAAATATTCTATTTTTGGTATCTTGAAGAGGGTTATTTTTTCAATAATTGGCATCGAGATGAAAACATACCTTTTTTATATGTTATGATGTCCAATAATTTGTTGTAGGGTTGATACTATATCGCTGAAATAATGTGGTAAGAAATAATGGTTTTGAATGAGATTAATCTTATTGAAACAATTTTTCAACCTAATATGTTTTATATCACTTTTAATAATGGGAGTTTTTATAATCGGTATAAAACAATTTCAGGGGGTTTGGGGTAGGTTTAAGTGGGGAATAAAAAAATATTATGTTTTTTAAAGACATGATGTAGTTTTTTAATAAAGGAGTTTCTTAGAGTATTTAAAAAGATACCATTCCATATTTCTAGATAAATGTCGTGTTTATTGGTAGAAGAATTGGGTTTTAAATTTATGGTTTAAATTTTCAATTTTTTCACAAATAATATTTTGGTGTAATAATTTAGAGGTTATCATATATTGAGTGAAGTGTGACTCCAACCATGAATGGGGAAAGATAAGATAGAATATGTTTCCTGAAGGTGTAATATCATTTTATTAATTTTTGATGGATGAAAAGTTCAGTTTGATAATCCATTTTCTATTTATAGATAATGAGTTCCACAATAGTTTTGAATAAATGTTATGATAATGTTCTCACTATTTAATTCTGACATCAAGCTATTTAATTGTTTAATTTTTTAAAAGTAAATTCTCATTAAAAATAAATTATTTCATTAGGAGGAAGAAGTGTTTTAAAATAATGGTTTATACTATTTGAATTCATTTTATGAATCTATATTTCTGTGATTCCTTAATAAATTAGAATATAGTTTTCTTAGAAATTGTAAGAAAATACTCTTCTCATTTTCATTCACCTTATTTTACTAGTAGATCAGATGATCATCGTTGTTTCCTTTCCATTCCATATATATAATAATTAATGTTTGGGAAATGAACCTTATAAATTAATTTATCATGAGTATTTTTTTGTTTAAATCTATTTACTCAAAAAATTTAAAAACAACAGTTAGATAATAATATTTTATATTACTGATATTTAGATGGCACATTGAAGAAGTTAAAATTAATTTATTAGGTAGGCTATTATTGGTATAATAAAAATAAATACTTACTCACATAGGATAAAAGGAAAGATGATATCCCACAAGGGTAACTCATATAGACATTCATTTTATAACAAATAGTGGTTTGAAAACCTAGTGTGATTAAAATAAAATTACACACTCCAATGTCCCGACGTTGTGTTCGTATTGAACTTGGTGTGGTCCCATGCCAGATTCAGTATGTATCACCATAATCTTACATTACCTCTTTACTGCATCATGTCCTATTAATCCCCCAAGGGGTTTCCATAGTTAGTACCATTCCCAATGAATATTTATGCAAGTATCACTAACTAGTTCCTCTTCAATTTTCATTAGAGAGGTCCAAGTTTCCACTTAATTTTTATTCATGTTTTTTAGTTTGAAATAATATGTTTAAAATTGGATGAATTTTTAATTTGATATAATTAATTTATCACTTAAATTTATTAAATAGAAAATTAAATATCCCATATAATTTGAATAATAATAGTTTTAATAAGGAAATAATAGCACTATACTTTCTCTATTTAAATAAATAATATTGTTAATATTACTAAACATATGGATACAATCCTATTAAAAAATCTTTTTCATGGAAATTGATTTTTTAATAATATATAGAATGATTTCTATGAAATATACATTATCAAAACCTCACTTCAAAAAACATATTCATTATATTTATGTGGATAAAGAATATAAGCGTATTTTATAATGATTTATTGTATATTTATAAATACAATATTAAAGTATCAAAATAGATGTAAAAAATCTCTCATTCTTAATTCAATGTCACTTCTAGTTTTTATATAGAATAGGTGTATTCCATCTTCATTATAGTTAATTAAGTGTTGATATCAATAAAATGTTTTTTAAAAACTCTTTATTATCCCATGGTTTATAAAGAGATGCTATGAATTTTCCAACATAGGATCGGTGTAAAATATTTGACTCATAAAGACCATGATTAAAATTCATCACTTTCAGATGATATACACTATGTATTGATCATGTAATAGATGAATATAGAATATTATTTCAAAAATAAAATGAAACCTAACAATGAAACTTATTTTAAAGTCATTAATAAATAAATTACTCAAATTGAGGTATATAAAATTGGAGAGTATTCAATTATTTATAAAGAAATTAATTTAAAATTTAACAAACTCATGTCACATATCTCAATGAATGTTAGAAAATGAAAATAAAAATATAATAATAACTTTCTATTTAATAGATTTCATTTTATTTTAATTTTCCACTTTAACATAAATCATTTAATGCTAAAATATTATGTATATAATGATTATGGATACCTGTCACGAAGGTTTCCAGGGGAGAAGTACTTGAAATTCAATACATAAAAGGTTTTGTTTGAAGAAAATGAAAAACTCTTATACAATTTAAATAAAATTAATGTTATATATAATATGGAAAAATGATACAGTGATAAAAATTAATCAAAATATTTAATTATATATAGTTATAATCAAGAATAGTTTTTAATTGAAAAAGAATACAAAGAATAATTCTCCATTGATGAAGATGAGAAAGGAAGTGAAGCGTAAAGGTAAAATAAATTGTATTTTATACCATAATGATAAATTATGAAATGTATAGATAAGATCAATATGATATAGAATGGGAATAATAATCTGAATAAGGAACTCAGATATCAAATTTGGGTAAAAAATGATTTAGGGAAAAATATTTTATATTGGTGAAGAAATTTGAATGTTTGAAAGTATAAAATTTATAATATAAAAAAGTGAATGATGTATTGTACAATAAAATAAATAAAACTACATGAAATTATGTAAAGAAATGTTTTGGTGAAAATTATTATTTGATGAAATTCATGTCTGTCTTCAAAACATCCATTGAAGATGTTGGTTTATCCTTAATGTGTAGTGAGAAGACTAATAAGGATTCCATGAATTTTGATTGTTTCACCCAACATTATATACATCATCGAATGGAATTACATTGTTTTTTTGTTAATAATAAAAAACTATAGATAAACCAAAGAATAATGAGATTATGTATGTGCAATAAAAATAGAATGTATAATAATCAATATTTTCTAGATATATGTACTTTAAGAGAAAATATGGTGCGACTAGCGAAGTGAAAATTATGGGGAAAATTTTTACATTGATGTGTGATGTTTTATATGTTTTAAAAAGTATTTATTTTTATTTTATGAATACATTTTAATAATTATTCAAATATAGAAAGAATAAAAATTACTTCATAATAATAAATTGGTATGTTTTTTGAGAAAATTTTCTTTTGGGGATATTATTAGTTCTATTTTGGTTTCTGTAATGTGGAATGAAATTAATAGTTCAATTAAATAAATTTAATGATTATATATGATATGAAATGATTTAGTTGAGGGGGAGACAATCCATATAAATAATATATGTCCAAAAAGAAAATGAAACATCAAAAGTGACAACAAAGAACCAGTTTTAATTGTTGCTTTAACTTTTTGGAATGTGTGTATAGTCAGGTTATTTTCTAAAAGATTGTATTATTATATTATCAAAACAATTAAATATATATAAACACTCTAAATTAATATATAAGAAGAGGAACAATGAGGATATAACTGTTTTTATAGAAGTAACACTAAATATCCATAAAGGAATGACTATTTATATTGGATTTTAGTTTTTTCATATCATTAGATAGATGAAATAAATCCATTAAATAGATTAAATAAGTGATAATTGGGAATTTTTCCATTCAATAATAATTTAACTCACATGTAAAAAGATATTGGGCCAATAAATATTGATGATAGGAGGTTCAGACCAATAAACACTTATTTTTTTGAAGGTTTGAAACATAACTATAAGATCCTATGTTTTCTTATGAGGTATGGATCTTTTTAATTTGTATTTATCGATTTAGTTTTAACATATTGTGAGTACCTAATGAGATAAAAAGATTTGGGGGGGGGGGGGTTTGGGGCTTGTTTAGAGCCCAGACACCGAATTTTTGAAAATATTATTGTTACTTATGGTTAATAAAATCCATTCCAACCAAGATACATGACTACTACTGACCACATGAGCAATTTAATAGGAAATCAATAGGACACATGGTTTTAGTAAACCCTATATCTAAGGATTCACACCCATGCAAGAGAACCTGAAATTTTTTCAGAGACTAAAAACATGGTCATAATATGGTTTGTCTAACTGTGTGCCATGACCATGCACAGGGTGATAGGGGACCGAGCTATATTGAATGGTTTTCACACATTTTTTCAAACCATGCACATGTACCATGTTTTTTCACTAGAGAGGTAGTGATTGGTGTATAGGTGTACACCATTTGGACAATAGTTCATCCAAACTATGTGAATTTGTAATTAGAGGTTAAATTATTGTTCCACCCTTAAATTTTATTATAACCTAATTTCTATTTACTTCTAATTTTAATTGATATCCTCCCTCACAATTTAGAAATATTCTTAAGCCTTTCTTTAAGGATTTGATCCAATGCCTACATACGATGACTGAATCATTATATTTTCATCCAATTGGATCTTCATTGAAAAGTTCATCATTCAACTTTTTCCATTATTTTGTTGTTTTATATCGATAGATTTCTTTATGAGAAACCTAATATTACCTATTTCTATGGTGTTCATTAGTTTCACTATTTTCTTTAAATTTGGATCAAGTTAGGAGTTGACACTTAATGAGTGTTCTACCACACATATATTACAGGTGGTATATACATTTCCCATTATGTTTAGTGTTTTATAAACTTTTTTTCATCATACCTCATAATGATATTTCCAATGATGCCCCTTAAATTATTTCAATACATGAATTTAATGAATTTTAATCTGTATAGGTTTTCTAACAGTGTCTTTGAATGGTCAGAGCTCATTTACCTCAAAATGGACCACCTGTGCGGAGTATCCACATATCTTCCCATATTGTAACACCATTTTGGGTTTGTGTAAGCCCATAAATTTTAGTGATAGACATGATAAAAATGTAATTAAAATTTTAAGGTTATATGTACCTTGATTTAATTGTTAATTTATAAATGAATGGAATTAATAGAATGTAATTTAAAGGAGATTATTTTTTCCTCCCATGCATGTCATTGCATTTGATTAAAATGAATAAATTTTTTATATGGAAAATGTTGAAAGGGTTGGAAGAACTCATTTGTTTTGAATTATATTGAGTGATGAATAGATTATGGTAGAGTATTGTAAGGACATTTATACAACATTGATCCAATTAGATTAGATTCAACGGACATTTCCACTCCATGGATCTTTATTATAGTAGTGGATTCTATGAAATTTCTACTACATGGATCCTAATTCCATAGGATGTTAAGTGAATTTGTACCCCTTGGATCTAGATTTCCTAAAAATGCATTGAATATGCTACATGTACATGCACCTTGTACTCTATCCAAGTCGTTAATGAGTTTCCATCGAGATAATACATGTACCCAAAAAGGAATACTTGTTCATATATACCTTTTATCTAGTCCTTCATAGTAACACATAGAATTATATGATATATGTTATTATAAATGTTTTACAGTTGATTACACAGAATGGACAACTTGGACAATATTTATATAATTTACCAATAGACCATGACTATGGTGGATTAATTATAGTTTATCCTTTATAGAAGTGTTTGACTAAAGTAGGTATACTAGATAGGATACCATTTCATTTGACATTATACATAAATTATTTTTATACCCATGATATACATAACACTACTTCATTGTTTATACAAAAACTATATATTTTATAAACACTATCGGTGACAGCCTACTGAGTGTTACATTACACCCTATTTGGGTCTCTATTCAATACCTGGAAAGACTTCATGGATTCACATAGGTACTAAAGAAACCACCCACTCTAAAATTCTTAAGTTGATCATTTTATAGTAGTAGGGGAATACATGACGTATATATTCTCATAATGCTTTCTAGATATAGTACATTTTGGACCTTTTTGTATTTTGATTAATTTATTGAAGTTATTTACTATTTTCATGTATTATCCTCCATTTTTATAGATACATTAGATGATCATCATATTTTATATGACATATCATGTTGTCTTATTTATCATTATAGTCTTCTAGATTCTTATTTTTTTCCTGGATTATATTAGGCTTCATATGTTAGTTTTTCTTATCATACTGATATGATATACTCTAATCCTGAGTGCATAGACTCTCCACCATACCACCTCAAACACTCACTACTAGTCAGAAGCCTCTGGAATAATTGGAGGAATTCTTGAGGAAATGTGACATACCACCTCAAGGAACCCTTTAGTGTCTCCCAGGATGAGATGTTACAATGTTATATCAAATATTTTATTTTCTATATTTAATATTTTTTGAAAAATATATTAGAAATTGGGAATGAGTTGGAATTTTTTAATGAGCTGTTCTTATAAGTAACTAACTCATGTACATGAAAAATCCATATTTCATAGAACATGACATGTTTTTATGAATTATTCCTATTACAATTGATTTGTTTCCACCATTGGGTTACACTATTAATGATTGATTCTCCCCATGATTATTGAATTTATTATTACCTGATATGATGAGTGTATTCTATCTCATTAATAATTTTTGAAACCATACAAGATTCGCATTCCCTGCATGTTGCATTACATATAAGATAGATTTCTTAACATCCTGACATTTATTATGTGTGTCTTATTTTATTGAATTTTTATCTCCTTAAAATTTTTGTAGGAATTTGAGACACGTAAATTTGTACTTATAATTTCTTCCATTACATAAAATATGGTTTATAAATTTGGCTATAAAAAAAACCCTATGAAGACAATTATGGAATGTTAAGTCATGGACCCATGGTTGTATGGACTAAAATCTGTTATGGTTAGGATTGATTAGACAACACAATTTGGTTTATAAGGTGTGTGATCCCATGTGGATTAGAAGTGGTGGCTTATTTGGTTGAACCATCAAAATGGGATTGAAACAGAAATTTGAATTTAAAATAAATTTGAATTCTGAAATAAAAAATGACACAATTAATTATATCAGGATCTTCAATGTGAAATTAAGAACATAACCTTTTCTTAACTATAGTGTGGGTACTAGGAAGTCTCACTATTTTTTTATTCAATATTTTTTATTACCTAGTCCATGAATTATGAGTAGAAAGTGGGGGTGATACATTATTATAGGAATCATTTCAGCTATCCTACTCATTTTTATACACTAGGGAAAAATAAGTTTAACACATCGGTTCTTTTTTACTTAGGTTTTATATAAGTGACGTGCAAAGCTAGAAAAATTGGTTTATCACGTCGGTTATAAAATAACCGATGTGACAAATCTCCAAGATTAGATTTATCATGTTGGTTACTTTATAACAGACGTGAAAGAAAAAATTTGGGCAATTTATCACATCAGTTATAAAATAACTGATGTGATAATTCAAATCTCGGAAATTTATCGTGTCAATTATAAAATAACCTATGTGATAAAAGATTTTCTATGTTGGTTATTAAATAACAAACGTTCTAAACATAAAAAATAGTTTATCATGTTGGTTATTAAATAACCAATGTGATAAAGCTTTTAAATGATTAATCACCACCTGTATTTGGTCATTCTGTTTTTTCTATCTTCTAACCTAAAACTTGTCTCTCTCACGCAGAAAACCTAGAAAGGATTCTTCAATGTCGTTCACTCCAACCTCATTTTTCCAATATCATTCATCATCCTTATTATTACTAGATCTATCATGTAAAATCACAACACTAAATTAAGCATCATACGCCTAAGTTTAATTTTTTATTTTTCAAGATGCACTAAACATATGTTTGGAGAAGTTATTTTTCTATCTTTGTTCTTGATATCTTGGTAAGTGTAATATTGTTCTTTTATACCATGTTAATTTTTTTTTGGTAAAATAAACCATTGAAGTAATATCATGAATTTTTTCGATTTTTTATGTTCTATCATGTGTGTGTGCATATACTTTCATGTGTGTGTGGGGGGGGGGGGTGTCCAGGGGGTAGGGGTGTCCATGGGGATTAGGGGGGCTTTCCAAAGGGGTGGGGGTGTCCAAGGTGGCGGGGGTGGTGTCTAAGGGGGCGAGGGCATCTTTAAGGGGGTAGGGGTGTCCAGGGGGTGTTTTCCAGGGGTGAGGGGGGGTGGGGGTGCCCAAGGGGGTAGGGGTGTCCAGGTGGTTAGGGGGCTATCCAAGGGTGTCGGGGGTGTGCACGGGGTGGGGGGTTTCCAGGGGTGGGGGATGTCCAGAGGGTGGGGCTTGTATAGGGGTTGGGGGCTTCTTAGGGGTGGTGGTGTCTAGGCGGTGTCTGAAGGGGTGGGGGTGGTGTCCAGGGGGGTGAGGGGGATTTCCAAGGGGGTAGGGGGTGTCCAGGGGGTGGGAGGTTTTTTTTATAGGGGGTGAGGGGGATATTTGAGGGGGTAGGGGGTGTCCATTGGTGGGGGGTGTCCCGAGGGGGGGGGGTGTCCAAGAGGTTATCCATGGGGGTGTGGGTGTCCAGGGGACTGGGGGATGTCCATGGGATGGGGGCTGTGTAGTGGGTGTAAGTGTCTATGGTGGGGGGGGGGGGTGTACAAGGGGGTGGGGTTGTCCAGGGGGTGTCAAGGAGGTGTCTAGGGGGGTGAGGGGGATGTCCAATGGGGTAGGGGTGTCTAGGGGTGGTGGTGGTGTCCAGGGGGGGTTTACAAGGGGGTAGAGGTGTCCAGGGGGTGGGGGAGTCCAGAAGGGGGGGGGGGCTGTCAAGGGGGTGTGCGGATTTCCAGGAGTTGGTGGTGTCCATGGGGGTGTGTGGGGGGGGGGGGGTCCAGGGGGTGAGGGATATTTCCAAGGGGGTAGAGGTGTCCAGAATGTAAGTGGGTGTACATGGGGGTTAGGGGGTTTTCCAAGTGTGTAGGGATGTCCACGGGGTGGGGGTGTCCTGGATGGGAGGGTAGTCTTCGGGGTTAGGTTGCAGTCCATGGGGGTGGGGGTGTCTAGGTGGTGGGGGCTATCCTAGGGGGTGGGGTGTCTAGGGTGTCTAGGGGGTTCCAGGGGGTGAGGGGGATGTTCAAGGGGGTAGTGGTGTACAGGGGTTGTGGGTGATGTCCCGGGGCGAGGAGGTTGTCCATGGGTGTAGGGGGTGTCCAGGGGAGGGGGTTGTCCAAGGGGTTGAGGGGTTGTCCATGGGGGTGGGGGTGTCCAGGGGGTGGGGGTGTCCAGGGGGTGAGGGTTTCCAAGGGGGTAGGGGTTGGACAGCCCCCTTACCCCCTGGATCCCATACGAACACTCCTGGAAACCCCACCCCTTGGACAACCACCTCACCCCCCTAGACACCACCCCCACCGCATGGACACCCCTCCCCCTAGACAACCCCCACCCCCTGGACACCCCCACCCCCTGGACATCGCCCCTGGGACACACCCACCCCCTAGATAGCCCCTCCACCCCCTGGACACCCCTGACCCCATGGAAATCCACCCACCCCCCTGGACAGCCCTCACCCCCATTGCAATAGATTATTTACTAGAGAGTGTATGCCAACAGTTCTTGAACTGTTGGTATACATATATCACAACAGTTTCCATGAAACTGTTGGAATAGATTATATGATGGAAAACATGTATTCCAATGGATCTTGAACAATTATTATATGGATATCCCAACGATTTCATTGAATCTATTGGCATATATTTACTTCAGGCAGTCTATACCCACTGTTCCTGTGAAACCGTAGGTATAGGGCTGTTGCAACAACCATCATACCAACTGTGCGTGAAACCATTGTGATATTATATCCCAATGCTTACAGGGGCTATCCCAATGGTTTCAAATCATTTGGACATTTTTAATTTACAGTAGTTAATGTATACATATTTTAATAATTATACTACACATTTCTTATTTACAGAAGTGTGAATTTGGTATCTAGTTGCACCAGGATATATTCTTTTTGTTCATTACAAAGAAAGGATCCAAGATAAATTTAAAACTGTTATATCTAACTATAGTTTCTTTTTAAAATCATTTTCATGCATATCTTTTTAAAATAAGCATATATTTGGTTTATATTTTAAAATTATTTTACATTCAAATTATGATATATTACATATAATTATAAAATTATATTATCATAATAAGATGTATAATTTTTATACTTATTATGGGTAATAATGAGTCAAAGTTAGATTATAGAACATCAAATGAGTAATTAATATGAGGAAGGTGTTGATGGATTATTGTATGTTTCTAAATGAAATGTTGCAAGAAGAAACATTTTTTTCTGTCCATGCCTGAAATGATTTAATATGTAGAAGATGAAAATTATATAGATCAAATATCATCTAACTTTTCATGGATCCGAGTTATAACCCTTGGATTTGGCATGGTAAAACTGGACAGAATGATAGATCTACTGATGATGATGATTTGCAAGATGGTAACTCTAATGGAATTTAAGATATGATTCATGATATTGCAGTATAAAAAATTTAGATAGAACCAAAAATTGAGCGTCTATATATTGATACTAAAAACAATTTGTATCCTAGTTGTATGGAATTTATGGTTTTTTCGGTGGTGTTAAGATTGATTAACCTGAATGTGAAACATGGATCGGGTGACAGAATTTTTATAGAGCAGCAAAAATTGTTGAAAGACATTCTTCCAAAAGACAATGATCTTCTGGATTGACATTATAAGGCCAAGAAAATATTATGACTGATGGGATTGGGATACAAGAAAATACCTGCATGTCCGAATGACTCTATTATATATTGGAAGGATCCAATATTTATATCAGTGTGTCCTGAATGTGGGACATCATGATATAAGATGAAAGAAAAATCACTAGCTGATGTAGAGATTATATAAATCTTGGCCAAGGTCTTTTGGTATCTTCTTATAATTCATCGTTTGAAATGATTATATGATGATTCCCATTATGAAAAAAGGAAAATATGGCATACTGATGAGCGAATATTTGATGGAAAAATAAATTATCCAATAGATTGTCCACAATTGAAGAAATTTGATGAGTATTATCCTACATTTGGAAATGAAACTAGAAATCTTATACATGGGTTGTGCACAGATGGAATGACTCCATACCAAACCCTCATTAGCACACATAGTTCATGGCCTGTTTTACTGGTAATTTACAACCTCTTTCCTAAAGCATATTTTAAGCACAAATATTTCCTGTTGAGTATAATGATCTCTAGTCTGAAGTAACCGAGAAATTATATTGTTGTTTTCTTATCACCATTGATTGAGGACATGAAACATTTATAGTAGGATGATATCAGGGTGAATGATTCTTATAAAATGGAATATTTTTAACTACATACAATGATTATATTCACTATAAATGACTTCTCAGAATATGGAAGTTTGTCTGGATATTGTTTTAAGGGACATAAAACATGTCCAAATTGTGAACTACAGACTTAATATTGTCAATTTCATTACAGGAGTAAAACGATATACATGGGTCATCAAACGTTTTTGCATATGGATCACCCTTATAGAAGACTAAAAAGGCATTCAATGGCTCAAAAGAATTTGATATTGATCCAAAACCATTATCCCATAAGGTGTATTTTTAGAGGGAGAAAAACATTCATGTGACATTGAGAAAGACACATAAATCTGGTAATGATAGAAAAATTTGGAAGAAAAGGTCAATATTAATTCAACTACCATATTAGAGATATCATGAAGTGAAACATAATATTGATGTCATGCATGTGGAGAAGAATATCTATGATAGTTTGATTGGATCATTGTTAAATATTAAAGTAAAGACTAAATATGGTTGGAATGCAAGATTAGACTTACTAGTAATGGTAATATATTTGGATTTATATCCCACTCTTAATGGATGACAAACATTTCTTCCCCTGACTTCTCATACATTATCCAAGAGGGAGAAAATTAGCTTTTGTTAATGTGTTCATGATTTCAAATTCCCTCAAGGTTATTCTTGAAATGTAAAAAAAATTTTCTTTGAAGGATTTGAATTCGATAGGTATGAAATATCATGATTTTCACATCATGATGCAACAACTTCTACCAGTTTAATTGCATGGAAGATTTCCCATCCATGTCAGAAATTCTATAATGAAGTTGTGTTATTTTTTCAATTCAATTTTTATTATGGTTATTGATGTTAATACTTTGAACATTTTTTTAGAGGATGAATTTTATATACTTTTTCAATTGTAAGTGTAATTTCCTCTATATTTTTTTGATGTAATGGTGCATTTAATGGTTCATCTAGTTTGATAAACAATTATTTGTGGACATGTATATCTTTATTGGATGTATCCTTTTCAAAGGTATATGAAAATATTGAAGGGGTATTTTAAAAATCCATATTTACCTAAATCCTTCATTACTAAAAAGTATATTTCAGAGGAGGTTGTGGAGTTTTGTACGAGCTACATGGCTATAGTGGAGCACATAGGTTTGCCTCCATCTCGCCATGAATGAGTTAATAATGAGGGAAAGTGGATTTGTGGCTTGAAATTCAAATCATTATCGGCTAAACAGATGATGAAGGTTGAATTATACATCTTGAATAACATAGATAATGCTCTACTGTATATCACATTACATATTAATAAGTTAAAACAATGCCATCCAAAGAAGAAAGAAATGTGGATTTTGAATGAGCACAAAAAAAAAATTCTTCCATGATTTAAAAAGTCCTTGGTTAGTAGATCAGATGTATCATATACATTAATATGGTTAGTGGGTGGTCCATATTTAAATGTGATAACATGGTCCGGGTATAACATTAATGGCAATACATTTAATACAAAATCTCAGGACAATAGAAGTGAAGTTCATAATAATGGTGTATTGGTGTTTGTAGAAGCAATTCATTTTTTGAGTTCTAAAGCCAAAAAAATAATTACTGCATCAAGTGCATATTATGGAGTCATTAAATAAATATAGAAGGTTGATTAATTTAAAATTAATTTTCTTTTTTTAACTGAAAAACATTTATTGGTAAAAAAAGTGCCAGACATGATGAAATTGGAATGAAATTTGTTAATATGAATATATTGGAAGACACAACAGATTCTATTATAATGGAAACATAAGAAAAAAAGATTTTCTATGTGGTTAATCAATCAGATATGCATTGGTCAGTTGTTTTACAAGAGAAAACAATATGTTTGTGAGGATCAACTTGATGAAGATACTGATTTATATGAGATCCCTACTTCCATGGAAATATTAGCATAAAATATTTATGAGCATGTTGAAGACATGGTTTGTTCCCTAACGAATGATCATGACTAAGGAATTTGAGAAAACAATCCATTTTCACATTCCTAATACTACAGGTAACATATTCTTATTTCTTTTTTAAATTTATTATTTTCATAAATTGTTATAATTTTTTGTTTATTTTGATTTTTTAGTTTAGATTATCATGTTTACCATTACATAACTTATATATCTATTGATTTTATTGAAGGTCAATTACATTACCATGTTTATAATGTTTACCATGTTTACAAAGTTTACCATGTTTACAATTTTTACCAAGTTTACCATAGTTTACTACAGTTTACCATTACTTAACTTATGTATATATTGATTTTTTGAATGAAAATTACACTAACAGGTTTACCATGTTTACTATATTTACCATTGTTTAACATGCTTAGAATATTTACCATGTTTTCAATGGTTACCATGTTTACAATAGTTTACCATATTTTATCTTTATGTAACATATATATTTATTGATTTTTTTGAATGAAAATTACACTACCATGTTTACCATGTTTACCATGTTTACCATGTTTACCATCTTTACCATTGTTTAACATGCATACAATATTTACAATGTTTACAATTATGTAACTTAGTTTAATTTTTTCATTTTTTTTACATTAATATATTAATATTTGAATTTGTATATTTGTGAACTAATGTTTTCTTTTTTTTATTTGAAGGATAATGACAGATCGATCAGTTGATCAGCCACATGATTTAGTAGATTGTCATCATAATCATACCTCTGGGGAGGAACATTCACATGCTCATCTTGATGTTCCCCAATCTTCCTCATGTGTTCCCATAAGGATGAAGAAGACTTCAAGAGTAAGTAAATGTGGCTACACACATTTACCAAAATTATCACTTTACTATATCCAGAACCAAATGATACTCATTGAGTTTGATAAGAATAATATTATTAGAGGTCTAAATGAAAAATATTTAAAGAGTTTTGTATCAAATTAGTGTAAAATCAAATCAATAATTTTGTATGATGATTGGAGAAGTGTTGAAAAAGTGATAATATTTTAGCTGTGGCAGAAAATTTTGGAAAGATATGTTTGTATTTTTTGACTATTATTTAAATGTTTCAATTATAATATGTTTTAGCTCATAATTATTAGATGAAATTTGATATTCCTGACACTGGATGAGTCAGGAGGAAATGTTTATTGATGGCTGCAAGGAGATGGAGAGATTTCAAATCAACCCTCACATCTGATTTCATTTTTCGTCATAGGAATCATGACAATCCATGTCATATATATCCTTTCATATAAGAAGACACATGGAGATAGTCTTTTCAAAGTAGAAGAAAATATTCATTTTTGGAAAGGAAAATGCAAAAATTTTATAATATTTCTTATATAAATGATTTTATTAATGTTTTATTAATGATTTATTATTTTTAATTCACATAAAACAAGGAAATCTCACCAGGAGATCCAATTTAAAAATTTATACCCATATAGTTTATCTCGGGGAGGGTATACATAATTGGAGGAAGAAATTATGGCGGAAAAATTACAAAAACTGAGAGCTGAGTGTTCAAGATTTGTAGAGGTTTCCACTCCATCCCCTCTATATTGACATGAAAAATGGAAGAGATATTGTATAGGGAAAAGGGGGAAATATCTTTTAGAACAATCAAGAATCGTAAAAGTGAGGATTGTATGATATTTAATTTATTTATTTAAGTTAATTATATTATTTATATAATTTGATTCATTACAGAAATATTCAATTAATTAATATTGGATTCTCTTGAGGAGAAAAGATCACATGGGGTATTTACAACTGCTGGGAGGCAAGATATTTGATCTCCAGCATTGGGAAATCTCAAACACCTCGGTCATGTATGAGGATATCTGACATGAGTATCAGTAAGAAAAGTGTTTCCATGTTCTTAATCTTCTTCCATTGAGAGTTTTTAACAAAAAAATAGAATCCATAGAGGCAAAAGGTCATAATATAAATGCGACGATGGAGGAAAAGATTATAGCGCCAGTATAGTCTATGTTTTTAGACATGTAATGTAAACATCTTCCACTCCTCCACCTCCCCTTAAAGACCCCAATATTTATCCTTCACATTTTCTAGTAGATCCCACTCCCCCACCTTAGCCTAAAGACCACATTTCTTATCCTAATCCTCCTCCATATATTTCTACTTATTGTGAGTTGTATGTTGGCGATACTCACCATCATATAGTTTCATATGGGATAGAATATTTTATAATAGATACAGTTCATCATCAATAGTTAGAGGTAGAGAATCATATAGTCAATTGACATGATATTATAGATAGATCAGCTCGAGTACCATTACCTACAGATGAGGTGACACCAGTTGGAAATAGTATCAGCCACTTTTTAGTTTGGCCATCTAGTCTTATGAGACTCATTACCATATAGGTATGTATGTTATATCTTTTATTTTCTTTTTTATTAAAGTTGTTTTAACATTTGAAAACTAATATATTTTTCAATTTATTTTTACAGGAATACTTTAAAGGTAAAGAAACACATTATAGACAACAACAAATAGAAATGGATGTGACATCAGATACATATTATAGTAGTCTTGGCACATTTTAAAGATATTAAAATTTGTTGGCCGATCATTACAAGTTTTCAATGGAAGCTCATGTCTGTAGAAATGCAATAAATTTGGGGATTGTGAAAAATTATATCATGGAGCCTGTGAATGGAGATATGTTGGGTATAAATGTGGTGTAGATTTTTTCCATGTAAGTATTAACGCCTTTACCAATGTTATATTTATTAAAAATTTATACTTATGTATGTTTTTTATTAGGTATCTTTGTAACATATGTGAGAAGAATGAGCATATATATGTATATGGATTCATGGACCCGTATTTTATTTCCCTTGAAGCATATGCATTGGATGAGGAACAACGAGCACTTTATATTATCGAACAATTTGAACAGAATATAATGAAGCAGTATTGGATGATGACTTTTTGTGAAAGCTATGAAACATATATCTAGAAAATTGTTCATTATCATTTAAAATAAAAATCAACTAAACATAAATTTTCTTTTATATCATTGATATTTGGATGTTTGGTGTCTTTTTCCAAGGGAGAAAACACCTTATTGGATATGCTCTGTCCACAATGATATGCATGGATGTTTTAAGAATATGTTGGAAAATTAAGTTTCAATTTTTTAATAGTTGGTTATAATATAATGAATTTTAAATTCATACAATTCATATTATTTTCTAAAAGGGTATGGGTCTACTTTTGAAAAAACACAAACAAAAAGAGTTCCATGATCAAATATGTAAAAGTAAGGGTAAATATCCATATATAATTTATACTTTTCAATGTATTACATAATAATGATGTTTTGAATTGAATCACATGTTAACAGAATTTTCATGAACAACAAGGAATCGTCGAATGAAGATATTATATGTTAATATTTATGTGTGAAATAATTACAACTAGAACACTTGGGAAGTTTGACTGGTAATATTTCATTATAAACTTTTCCATAAAATTTCATTTTATTTATTCATTATACATGTCAACTACTGTCCTTTTAATTTGTATCTATTTAATGACCCATAACCCTATAGTTCTCAATAGGTTAAACACTTACAAGTGGAAGGGTAAAATTATTTTACATGTTTGATTTCCTTTTAGTTTGTTTGTAGAGTAAAATATAATTTTAAATATTGTAATTATAATTATTAATTTCGTACTTGTTTTGGTTGGATTTAGGTTTTTTAAGTTGAAATTGTATATTTTGAATGTTATATATGTGAATGTTTAATTTTTCTCTGGTTCTTCTTATTTTTCTCTAGTTATGATGTATTTATGGTATGGATTCTAGTCTGGTTTTGGTCTAATTTTAGTTTGGCTTCTACTTGTTTCATACTTTGACAGAGCATAGTAATAGTTTCATGGGCAGTGGGGGTGTCCAGGGGGTAGGGGGATGTCCATGGGGTTGGGGTGGTTTCTAGCGGGTTAGAGGGTGTCCAAGGGTGTAGGGGGTGGGAGGGTGTCCAGGTGGATTGTCCAGTGGGGTGGAGTGGTGTCTATGGGGTGGGGGGATGTCTAGGGGTGGGGGATTGTCCAAGGGGTAGGAGGTTTCGAGGTGGTAGGGGTGTCTAGGGGGTTTGGGGATATCCATGGAGGGTTGGGTGGTGTCTATGGGGAGGGAGGGTGTCAAAGGGGGTAGGGGGTGGGAGGGTGTCAAGGGGGTGGGCGCTGTCCAGTGGGGTGGGGGCTGTTTAGGGGGTGGGGTGGGAGGGTGTTTAGGGGGTGGGGGTGTCTAGGGGGTGGGGGTATCCAGGGGGTGGTGTCTAAGAGGTGGGGGTTGTCCAGGGGGTGGGTTGTTGTCCAGGGGGTGGGAGTGTCTTGGGGGTAGGAGGGGATTTAGGGGTGGGGGATATCTAGGGGCATGGGGGTGTCCAGGGGGTGGTGTCTAGGGTGTGGGGGGATGTCCAGAGGGTGGGGGTGTCTAGGGGGCGGGCAAGTTTCCACTAGGGCGGGGTGGTGTCTAAGGGGTTGGAGGGTGTTCAGGGGGTGGGTGCTTTCCAGTTGGGTGGGGTGGTGTCTAGGGGTGGGGGATGTTCAAGGGGGTGGGAGGGAGGTCCAGGGGGGATGGCTATTTAGGGGGTGGGAGGGTGTCCAAGCGGTGGGGGTGTCCAGGGGGTGGGAGGGTGTCCATGTGGTGGGGGATGTCTAGGGGGTGGGAGTTTCCTAGGGGAGTGGGTTGGGGGGTCCAGGGGGTGGGACGATGTTTGGGTTTTGGTGGGGTGTCCAGGGGGATGGGAGGATGTCTAGGGGTGGGAGGATGTCCTAGGGGATGGGGGCCTATCCAGTGGGGTGGGGGATGTTTAGGGGGTGGGAGGGTGTATATGTGGGTGGTGGTGTCCAAGGGGTAGGAAGGTGTCTAGGGGGTGGGGGCTGTCCAGGGGTGGGCGATGTGTAGGGGGTGGGGTGTCTATGGGTGTGGGTGGGTTTCTATGGGGTTGTCCAGTGGGGTGGGGTGGTGTGCAGTACATGGGATGGTGTTAAAGGGGTGGATGGGATATCTCGGGGGTTTGGGGGGTGGGGGTGGGGGTGGGTGTTTGGGGGGGGGGGGGGTTTCTAGGGGGAGGGTGTCCAGGGGGTGGGGGGCTGCCCATGGGGTGGAGGTGTCCAGGGGGTGGGAGGGTGTTCAGGGGGTGGGAGGGTGTTCAGGGGGTGGGGGCTGTCTAGGTGGTAGGGGGAGTCCAGGTGGTCAGGGGTGTCTGGGGGGGGGAGGCTGTCCACTGGGTAGGGGGCACTCCAGTGGATGGGGGTGTTCAAGGGGTGGCGGTGTCCAGGTGTAGTTTTCTAGGGGGTGGGGGTGTACAAGTTGGTGGGGGGTGTCCAGGGGGTGGGGTGTCCAGGGGGTCGGGGGATGTGCAAGGGTTGGGGGTGTCTAGGGGGTGGGTGGGCTATCTAGTGGGGTGGGGTGGTGTTCAGTGGGTGGGAAGGAATCTAGAGGGTGGGGGGGGGGGGTTGTCCAGGGGGTGGGAGGGTGTCCAGGGGGTGGGGGTGTCCAGGGGGATGGGGGGCTGCCTAGGGCGGAGGGGTGGGGGGGTGCTATCTAGGGGGTGGGATAGTGTCGAGGGTGGTGGGGGCTGTCCACTAAGGGGGGGGGGGCATCCATGAGGATAGGGCCTATCCAAGTGGTTTTAGGGTTTTTTAGTTGACATTATATGTTTTTAATGTTATGTATGTGAGTGTATACTTTTTCTTTGATTCATCTTATTTTGGTCTAGGTATGATGTTTTCTTGGTATGTATTGTGGTCTGGTTTTGGTATGTTTTATGCTTATTTCAAGTCTTCATTGGTGGGTCATAGTAATGGTTGAACCGTTTTATTAAAAAAATGACATAATAAATTCTTGGGATTGCCTTTTTTTACATCGGTTATTTAATAACTGACGTAGTATATATGTTTTTACGCTGGTTAAACAATAATCGATGTGAAAAATGCTTCACAGATTGGTTATTACATCAGTTATTTTGTAATCGATGTAATAAATGAATTAGAATGGGTTTTTATGTATTTTATTTAATAAATGATGTAGCATATATGTTTTCATGTCGGTTAAGCAATAATCGACGTGAAAAAATTCTTTATAGATTGGTTTATCAGTTAAGTTATGAAAATAACTGATGTGATAAACATGTTTTTCACATTAGTTTTTTAATAACCGATTCGAAAAATTACTCAAAGGCATATTTCATGATGTTGGTTATTCCATAACCAACTTAATAAACTATATATCTTGTCGGTTATTTAAAAACCAATGTAATAAATCACAACCCCAAAGAATTTTCTACATCAGTTTTTTTGGAACCAGGGTGAAAAACTCTTCAGATTTATGTTTTTTTACATTGTTTTTAAAATAACCAACATAAAAAACAATATTTACAATGTCTCCTATTATAATTTTGGCCAAAAACTGAAGTAAAAAATAAAAAATAACCAACGTAAAAAACGTTTTCTACACTTGTGATATGTGAATTTTTCCCTAATTAGTTCTTTTCTATGGTGTGCATTTTACATTGTAGATACATGTCTCTCACAATTACCACCAATATTTTGATATTAGGGTGGTGACGACCATGATATAGAGTTTTAAGGACCTTAGATATAATATAACCTCTATTAGTTCAACTTGTAGAACCACCCATCATTTCAAATATGGGTGTTGATGCCCAGTTCCAATAGATTTTCATGCCCTTTTTTAAAACCAATCACAGAGCCCCTCAAGTTCACCTGTTTATGGAAAATTTGATGCGTGTGTTATAGTAATAGAACACATTAAGTGGATGGTGGTCCATGGGCTACTAATATGTATCTAGAGACTATATGTTATATCTCAATGAATCAAGATACACCTCTTTAGAGGAAAGTGAAGCTTACAATATATATGCTTCAGGGAGAAGCTAAGTGTTGGAGAGATGTTTTGAACCAAGATAATGGGATTCAAGATATGATTTACAATCCATGTTTTATGATTACATATTTCTTGAGACCCTAAGAGATGAATGTTATTGTGATTTTATGTTTCTTGAGTAGGGATAAATGGATATTATATAATATTTAGCACATTTCACACTACTTCATCACATTTACCAATTTATCTTCATATTGTGCCATAGAGGATGAGACGATTCATGGAAGGTCTCAAGCATATTTTTCTCTCAAAGATAAATGTGCTTTGGTTGGCTAATATTTATGAGATATTGAATTTGGATCTTGTTGATAAAATGAACATAAGGGAAGATGGGGATATAGAGAAATGTTGTTCAGCCACATGATCTAGTGGCTTAGTGATAGCTAGTAGGAAACACTATTTTGAGGCTTCTTATAAGGGTAATACAAGCCAGAGTGTAAGTTTTGGTAGTGTTTTATTCTTTCATCAGTGTGGGAGATGGGTAATGATATGGAGTTATTCTGATATAGAACAAATTGAGATCCAAGAATGTGGTAGTATGGTCCATTAAAGTGATTCTTCAAGACCCTCCCTCTAGCAGTAAGTGGAATGGGATCAACTCCAACTCTAAGTTGAAGATAAGGATTCACAGCTTTACATATTTATGGGATTTGAAGTAGTTCTAGATTTCAATCCGAAGTGGTGGTCATGGATAAGAAATCAAGTAACTTATTTTACCATGATAATATATTTGGACTACATTGGGTAGTGAGGCTGTGACATAGGTTCATGGTTCAAACCAGATATATTCTATACATCCCATACCTGAGAAGAAGAGCTCTGAGCCATCTATGGTGACAAGTATGATCTTAATAGCCTATACTCTCGTATATACAGTTTTTGATACATGTTATTCTCATATATTTTTATCTATAAAAATTGTAGAGATCATTTGGATCATTGTTCAGTATTTTGATGGTGTAATGAAAATGGATACTCTGTTTGAGATCAGAACAGAGGGAGTACACCAGTACAAGAAGTTCCTCTTAAGGAAGGTGTGTGTTAAAATATATGGAATATTTTTTCCTAAAAATTATCAAGGTTAACATCATTCTTGGAATGGACCAAATATTTTCTTATCATTCCTATGTAGATTGTTATCGCTGAAGAGTTGCCTTCACATCACCAGATGGTAGGGTTTTTATTTATTAGTTGAATAGGATGTATAGGTGGGTAGAGATAGAACCATGTATAAGTGTCCTAGTAGGATGAAAAACAGTTTTCTAGTTGAGATCTGGATGATCACAGAATGCATCTGGAATATTTTCTTCTAGCGGTTGATAATTTCAAGGTTGTTTTATTGGATGACTTTCTGGTTTAACTCAAAGGAGATTTGTAGAGATCTTGGTCGAGCTAGTTCCAACAACACCACTATTATCCTTTCCTCCTTACAGGATAGCTAATATTAATTTATAGAAGCTTATGATATAATATAATAATTGGAGGAAAATGGGTTTATAAGACTGAGTGCTTCTTTGTGGGGTTCACCAATCCTTTTTCGAAAAAGTGGATGGAACCCTTAATATATGTATAGATTATCATAAATTTAACTAGTTTATATTTATGAATAGATATACCATTCTTAGGATATATGATATCTTCAAATAGTTATAAGGTTATTGGGTTTTCAAAATGATTTAATAGATGTATCGTTATCACTAGGTTTGTCTTTGACCTACAGAAAAACCTCATACAACTTTTTAGAGAAGTAATGGTCAATATAAGTATCGTTTAATATCATTAGGTCTCACGAATACACCATTAGTTTTTATGGAATGGATGAACCAATTTTCAATCCATTTCTCAATTAATTTGGGGTGGTATTAGTTGAAAATATATTGGTATATTATAAAAATTGAAACAACCAAACAAAAAATATTGAGATTGTTTTAGATACAATGAGATTGAATTAGTTATATTCTAATATCATAAAGTTCCAATTATGGATGGATAAGATTAACTTCCTAGTTGATATTATCTCAAATATAAGAGTATCACTTGGCCTAGAGAAGGTGACAGCAATAGTTTACAAGGAGAATCTCAAGAACAGGTTTGATATACATAGCTTACTTGGCTTAGTTAGATATTACCGGAATTCATATACTTAGAATCACCTCTTATAGGATTGACTAAGAAGGGTGTGATGTTTGTATGGTAATAAACCTATGAGATAGTCCTTAAATTGATGAAAGGTAGACAGAATTTATCATCTTTCCTAAATATTCTAGATCCAGGTAGGAGGTACACTGTGTGTTGTGATGCATCGGGTATTGGGCATAGAGTACTACTGATGAAAAGGAGTGATTAATGAAATATGGGTCTCGTTAATTGACACTACACGAGAGTAATTACCCTATAATTGATCTCAAGTTATCTATTTTTGAACACCCCTTTTTTTGGACTAATTATTTACATGGATAGTTTATTGGGGTTGTACAAAAACCAAAAAATCCTCAAGTATATATTTAAACATGATATGATGAATCTAAGGCACTAAAGGTGGGTGGAGTACCTATAGTATTTTGCATTTGAGATTTCCTATATGAATGGGAAGGGAAAATTAGTTGTCAATGCAATAAAAATGTGGACTCTGATATAGGAAGTCTAGGTGACCATTAGTGAGTGGAAGCTTATAGCCTTGTTTATAAAGATTCATGATGAAGTCCAATATGGTTAAGGGAAAACATTTCTATCTTCCTTAGATGTGAGTTCCACTCTTCTAAATAGAGTGATGATGATATAGTCATCTGACCCTTAGGTCTTAGTCCTATTGGATATTGTGATAGGTGGGGACCCACCTCTTATTTGGACCATGGGTTAGGATGAAACTACATAGATTCATAGTCACATTTGTGTTCCAACAAACCTATGTGAGGAGATGATGTGAGATTTTTATACCATAGCTTGAGAAGTACATCCCAATGATACCAAGGGGTATCATGAAATGAACCAGCAATACTAGTGGTCGGGTATGGAATGAGTGGTAGTTGGTCTTTTTAATGATGTGTTTCACCTATTTGTAGGTGAAGGGAAAACACCATCAACCTACTAGGATTTTACAGTTGTTTCCCAATCTCGAGTAGAAATGGGAATATGTTTCAATGGATTTCATGATCGGATTGCTAATCTCACATTATAGTAGTGATTCTACATGGTTTATTATGTATATACTCAAGAAGGTCAGCCATTTCCTATCGAATAGAAAGACGTGTTTGGTTGATAATCTTATGAGGCATTATATTTATGAGATTGTGTGCCATCACGAGGTTCCTCAAACCATTGTATCATATATGGATTTCTAATTTACATCTCAGTTTTGGAAAGGATTTTAGAGATCATTGGGTATATGGGTGCTTCTGAGCATGACATACCACCCTTAGACTGATGGCCAGTCAGGGCACACTATACATGTATTGCAAGAAATTGTTATAGTATGCATCTTGGATGTTATTGGATCTTGGGAGAGTAATATAACCCTAGTTAAATTCTCTAACAACAATAACTATGATGAAACTATACATATGTCACATTATAAAGATTTTTATTGTAGGCCATGTGGATCTCCTATATACTGGTTAGGTGTAGGATAGGTAGTGATTCTTAGACTACGTATCATATAGTATAATTCAGATAAAGTATATTTTATCAGAAAGTGGATGGATACTACAAAGACTATAAATAAATCATATGTTGATCATCATTGATGACCTATAAAGTTTGAGTTTAGGGATTAAGTCTTTTTATATATCTCACTGTGGTTGGTACACAGATGAGTTTGGAGATAGGGTAAGATTTCACAACAATATGTCAGACTGTTCTAGATTCTAGAGAGAGTTGGGATGATAGATTACCATTTTTAGTTACCTTAGAAGTACATAGATATGAAAACTGTATTTATGTATCTCTTTTGTGTCATGATCATTTGAACCTATCAAACACTCTACAACTAGATAATGCTGAGTTGTATATTGATGTGTCCTTAGTTCGTATTCCATAATGGAGAACAAATTCTCTCTAAATCTGATTAGTTATTCCAGTATGGGTACCATGGAAGCACGGTTTTTTATAGGATGAAACCTAGGAGAGGTAGGTCAACATACATGCCCAGTGCCAGGAGTTATTCTCAAAATATTACTAACCACAATTGGAAGGGAAATTTGAGGAATAATTACTTTAAGGGGGGATATTTTTAGATCCCAGGTTTTAACACAATGTATAATAATTTTTAATTTTGTTTTATCTCCTAGTTTTATACGTAATGTGAGTTCCTAATGAGATTATGAGAGTTGGGGGGGGGGGGGTTCTGGGGCTTGTTCGGAGCTTGGTGCATAACTTTTGTAGAAACAATTTTTGATCATACCATTAGTAGAAACTGTGATGCCTAATATAAATAGTTACTACCAACCATGCATGGGATTTATGAGTAATGTAGGATGCCTCATTGATTAAGGAAACCATATAGGTAGGGGCGCACACTCATTCAAGAGAACCATAAATTTTTAGCATTGGATAAGAATTTTCTTTTAAGTTTGGTTTTATATATACATTATTTATATTATGAGGGTTAATGTAATTTTTCATGATTCCACTAAAATTAATTGAAGACATGAATTGAATGAATTTGAATATATTAGGGTTTTCTATTGGTGCCTTTGAACTGCGGGAGGGTGTTCACCTGAAACTGAACCACCTACGGGATGTGTCCATGTATCTGCCAATGTTGTACCACCATATTAGTTACTTGTAAGATTGTAAATATTTGTGAGATCATTAATGTTCATTTAATTAATTTTTTAAAGTGTGAGTACCTTGTTATACATATCCATTTGTAAATGAATGTAATGAATTGATTCGAATTGATAGGATAATGTTGTTTCCTCCTTTCCATGATATTCCATATGTTTAAATTTGATAATGGTATATATGGAAACTATTGAATGGGTTGGTAAAAATAATTAGTTTTGAATGATATTGGTTTATAAATTGATTAGGGGAGTTGATGCCAAGGGAATTTACACTACATGGATCCTGATTTGAAAGGATTCCATGGATTTGTTTACCTCATGGTTCTTGAATATGGTCATGGATTCCAAGGGAATTTCAATATCATGGATCCTAATTTCATAGAATTCCAAGGACACTGCTACCCCTTGGATTTTGCTTTCTTGGACTCGTATTGGGAATTCTATGTGGATTTTCTACTTGGAATCCACCCAAGTTATTATCGAGTTTCCATTAACATGCTATTTGGATGCTATAAGGATTCCTTGGTATTTTATACAATATATATGGCCCTTTATACACTGGCATTGGATTATAAGAAATATTTCATTAGGGATGTTTGGCACTCGATTATATGTCATGGCCATTGTTATTGTTTTTTCTATGGTCTATGAATTTACACTGAATATAGTGGATTAATTACATTTGACCCTTATTAGGGGTGTTTAATTAGAGTTGGTGGACCGGTCAAGATCGCATTTCATTAGACAATTTACTTTTATTAATGTTACACCTATGATATATTACACATTGTTAATTACATATAAATAGAATGGATATGTCAGGGATACTGGTGGTGGTGGCCTACTAACTGTTATCTCACACCCAGTTCAGGTATTTGTTCAGTACCCGGAAAGACATCATGGATGTAGGAAGCGACTGTGGAAAGACCCCATTGTATGATTCTTCAGTTGATCATTTCTTAAGAGGAGTGGGTCACAAGACCGATCCATGCTCGTGATGCTCTCTTGAGAAATTTCCTTTTTTTTATTTTTGTATTTTGATAAATTTTTTATTCTAGTTACCTATTTCATGGTTTTACATACCATTTTGTGTAAAGACAATACGTGGTAATCATATTTTATGTGAAACCTCTATTTTTTTATTTATCATTATTGTCTTTAGGATACATATCTTCCATCATTTGATTATATTATGATTCTCATATTGATTCATATTATTATACCATTTCAAAACACTATAATCATGAGTTTATGGTCACCTCACCATACCACCTCAGACCCTTATTACTAATCAACATCCACTAGCTTACGAAGATGAATTTATGAGGTTATGTGATCCACCATCTTAGGAACCTTTTAGTGGCTCTCGTGTTAGGATGTTAAAATAACCAACACATTGTTTCTCAACATTGTGACTATGAAAATTGTGTGGTTTTTTTGGAGGGATTATTATTGGGTGAATCGGGTAATGCCTGATCATATATTTACTATGGGAAAATAAATAAGGGAATACCTATTTCATGTATAAAATATTTAAAAATTATATCATATGAGTTTTTATGAATAAAATGGTTTTTGAAATACAATATTTGGTCACATTTTCCTATGAAATTTTAGAAAATTAATTATAAAAAGTTAGTGCTAAATGATCCTATAAAAATATATTTGATTAATGGATTAGTATAACATATACATAAGGGAAAATAATTTATTGTTTATAAAATTATATTAAGATTAAATCAAATAAATAATGGAGCTAATTTACATTGATTAACATGGAATAATGAAGTAATAGTTGACATATAAATATAAGTACATTATCACAATTATTAATGATTTCACATTAGTCATGTGTATTTTTTTCATAAAATTATGATTAATTCAATAGTATTAAGAGTTTCATAGGTATAGAAAATAAGGATGTTAGTTATCTAATATAAATATTAGTATTAAATCATTTGGTTTATTATTTGAGTATAATGTTTGAATATTACATAAATAAGTATATAATTTTATATCATTTTGATGCATGATATACCCTATAAAAGACAATTATTTTTTAGGAAGAATCAAATATTGGTGGAGATGAATTAGAACATGTGGATTAAAAATTGATTGTATTATTAATTTTTGTGTAAGATATTTACACAGTGACTAACATTCAAAACTACTTTTTTCTATCATATAAATTTAGACTCACCTCTATATAAAATTTATAAAGATAATATACTATGTTTTAATCACTTAAGGGTATTTTCAAGTACATGTATATTCAAGGTAAAAGGCCTAAACATCTTAAAATTGGGAAATTTCAAGTCGATTGTGGTATTTTATGTATATTCATCAAAGGAAGTGGATAATTATTTTATATAATTGGATTAAGAAAGATATTAAATAAATTTAATTTCAAGGTTCTGATAAATATTTTTATGAATATTATATGAATTAGATGTTTATAAAAAAAGAATAAGGTACTTATTTGGTTACCAAAATATACTATAAATTCCATAATTATTTAAATTACATATGATATGAAGTTTCAAAAAAATTGTTCCGATATATCACGTGATGAGGAGAAATGAGATTTGGTTTCTCTAAAGATTAGAATGAAAATGGATACTCATAATAATATTGTGTATCATAATTATATATCTAAAAATACTGATGGTATTCTCCAAATCTGTATATATTAAATGTATATATATTAATGTCATAGTGTATGATAATATATAACAGATGTTATGATATATATAAACTTAGTCATGTGGTATTTCTTGGTTTAAAAATACCATTCAATAAGACATTGAGATAATGGAGAACTAAATTAGAATTGACATAGAGAATTAGAAAGAATTTCATTTAAATATCTTCCACCAAGATAACAATTTATAATATCCACCCTATATAATCAGAAACTTGGGAGGAATGATTTATTCATATCTTTATTATATAAATGGATGGAGGTATTTACTCATGAATTATAACGCTTTCACAAATGATTTTCACTCACGGAGTGTCCTGAAAGATTATATAAAAGAGACACTTCCAAGGGATATTTGATGGGTTTTACTTGAAAATTATTTCCCTTCCCAAATATATTTATTCCCCCTTATCTCTTTACATCATGATGCACTAGTATTCCGTTGGAGGTGAGAGGTCCCCCCATGCAATTGGTGATTTATCCAAATTTTGGACAAACCATAGAGAATTTATGTCCTAATATTGTCTCTTACTAATATTTTTCAATCCCATAGAGTTTATGAAAAAACATATTAGTGTATGGTACATATGTTAGTTTCTTTATTTTATATACACAATAAGGTTTCATGTTTTCATGATTGGTGATATGGGGTTTAAAGGGTTCGAATTCATTCCACTATATTGATTAAGTGTTAATCTACGTATAGAATTTTATAAGTGGTTTTAAAATAGTGACATGTGATTTTACATCAAAACCCATATTTTAAAATAAAGTAATAACAATAATCATTCATATTAGATAAAAAATGGAGAAATTTATCATCCTAAGAGATTCAGTGCATGTCATTAAATAATACTAAAATATGATATAGATTGTGTCATGTAATTATGATATAGGTTTAATTATTATTATGTAATCCAATAAAAACACACACATAAATATAAAATAGTGTTAATTTAATGCAAGGAATATAAACTAATGTAAATAAATCATAGTAGCTTGACATAATCCATATTCAACAACTAAATGAGATACGTGGGGTTATTCAGAGATGGGTGCTTACTCACCTTACATAGGACACCACAACATAGTTTAATTTGACATAGGTCTTTATTGATTAATCCTACATAGATCTCAACAAATTGATTATTTAATCCCATAAACTAGTGATGGGTCTGTTAATCAAACATACATTATCACCGCATGGGATTTGTGATGACTTAGATTCGCACGATAGGGTCATTTGTTAAAATAAAACACCTCAATTTCTAGAATAAATACAATTTGACATTACCCAATATAAAATTTAGTATATTTCACTTTAATTCCACAATTTCCACATTATATCACTCAAGTATTTTCACAATTCTAGAGCCCATAGGTTTAGAGTCTGTATTGATTAACTATATTGAAAACTTATTTTAAAACACTTTAAAAAATTCCCCCATATTGATACCCCTCCATACTACCTTTTAACCTTCTCAATGGTTTCAATCGTCTTAATAACTAAGTTAATGGAAAAAAATGAAATAGAATATTTTAGATGCTCAGTAAGGGTAAATGTAAGAGATACGAATTGATGATCACAAGTGAGGATAAATTAATCTTGTGGGTATGAGATCATAATAAATATCTATGTACATGATGTTATAAAATCATACCCAAATATACATGGATCATAAATAATATGTCGAGGAATAAATATATGAGCATAAAAAAGACATGATTCATCATACCATGATAATGTTTTAAAATATAGGAATATTTCACAAATATAAGCATATAATTCATAACATAGTGGGATAAGAATTCATATCCATATCATCTATAACATAGCAGGTCAGTAATTCATGTCATTATCTACCATAACATGGTGGGATAGGAATTCACTTCATTGTCTCCCATGATTTTCTCTTTATATATGAAACCTTACCCAATTCATTGGAGGGTTATATAGGTTCCACCCATCATATATGACACAAAAAATATATGTGTTCCCAAAGAGCATGAAAACATTTATATTTAAAACACTAATTAATTATAACCTATAAAAGTGATAGGTTTCTGAAATGTATCTATATAATATTTTATAATACATCTAAATAATGAATATAGATTTTTTTCATAAGAAAATATCCCCAATGATGCTTTCAAACATTGATTTTTTTTGATTTAGATGAAAAAATCCTTTATAATTAGAACACAAAAAACAATACCACATAATAAGGGATCATGAATCAGATAGTTTGATGTTTTGAGTTTCATACTACCAAAGTGAACTATTATGAGGGATTTTAGAGGGTAATTAATGAAATTTAATTTCCTAAAATAAATTCTTTTGAGATAAAGAGGAAAATGGAAGATAATCCATAAATGAATTGAAATTTTATTTTGAAAAGTTATTTATGAAAAAAAGAAGTGAAAACCTTTGAAATATATTAATTTTAAAATTAATATTCAACATTTTAGACTTTTAAAATATATAAAGGTTATTCATGTAATGTTTGAGTGGTAGTTAAAACATATAATCATGAAAGGAATTTGTTTTAATATTTAGAAATATATTTGTTGAAGCCCACATCATAAAAAGGAATAAAAGAAATTCCTTTTAAATAGAGAAATAAAAGGAATATGAAAGTATCATTAGATAAAAAAAATTTGGTTTCCAAAATAAGAGGTATTACATTGGTAGGAATATCAATAAAGGATATGGAAGAGAAATCATTCATAAAGAGGACAAAAATTATTCTTAACAATGTTATACATAAATGAGAACAAGGTTCATCAAGGAAGAATCATTGATTTGACGTAATTTTACATAGATATGAAAATTAATTACATAAGAAATAAAATATTTTGGTTGAATAAACGAAACATAGAATATGGAAGTTCAAGAGGAGTCATTATAACTCACGAAACATGGTTTGAGTTAAACAATCCCTAATCGATTTAGAAACACTTGAACAAAAAATCCAGGAAAATAGAACCTATGATGGATTTTTAAATTCCAATAATTTTAGGGAATTAATGATAAATATAATATATAAGGTATTATATACACCATAAAAAAATAAAAACAGGGTGAATTTGGTATATATATCAAAATTTGAAAATTGAGATGAGAAAAAAACCGTTACAACATGGGTAATATATGAATTAAATTATCATGCAAGAATGATTGTGAAATAGAATTATAAATACAATTATAATAGGTTATTTAAGATAATAAAATTTAATTAATTAATAATTTCACCACAACAATGGATATAGGTGAAAAATATAAAATCACCCATCAATGAATGTAAGTTGAGATGAAAACCTCTACCATGTATTCATGTTTAGTATAACGTGCTCTAACCTCATGAATCATAAACATAAAAATTGTAATAATTTATCCTATAACCTTATTTATAAATATTACCATTTCATGCACTTCATTTATAATCATTTATTATATTTTTATTATTTAGTTATAGTTTATTATTAATATTAGATATTAGTGATGTTGATTTTCCCATGCATCATTTAAAAGGATCATATCAATCCCAATCCATTGATATGAAGTTAATTATTATGATATTATCCATGGTAGTTGATTAAAGATTTTATAATGATTTATAGAGTTCTAACTTCATTCAATTAGAGTTTTAGTCATGATTTATAACGAAAAGATCAATGAGGAGTTTATTTTGATAAATTCTATCTAAAACAAGTTTACAAATTAATAAAAAGTCAAATATTAATATTAAATTTCAAGAAACATATACATTTCTTAATAAATATTCAATTCATTAAATAAATTATTATAATAACTAAATTATTATTGTGATTAAAAATGAAATCTGTCATTTACGGATTTGGTAGTCCATACATAAGCCTGAGAACCATTTTATTTTTCCAATGAATGAGATTATTAATTTATTGAAAAGTTTATCTCTATAGAATATTAATTATTTAATAAATATAATATTATTCATTTATTACATTCTTATAAACATCCATATAATGTGGTGATGAAAAATTAAATATGTCATTCATAGAGGTGGTAGACAATACAGACACACATGAGGCATTTTCTTTTTATTTCTCGAATTGTTGGAAGGAAGGCAGAAAATTATCATCAATATAATAGAATTTATGTACACTTATGAAAGTAATGTAATAATTGTATCATGAGTATAATAGTTGCTTGGATTTATAAGAATAAATAAAGGAAAATAAATTAAAAGAGCTATTAGGATCTTTTTACCTCACTCATTGAAACAACTACAAGAAAATTGGATGAATCCTTTTCAAAGTGATTTTTTGATGAGGGGGGATCCTTTAGGATGAGTCTATGAGTTTTATGACGGTATTTGGTTAGATTTTTGTCAAACGAATAGTCCTTATATGTGTATATAATTGACGGGTTGAAGGTATCCTTTTAAAAGTTAAAGGGGTTTCACTGTTGTAAATATTAAAACTTTATTTTAAAGACATGCCACTTTTGAGTGAAATGTGGCTCCATAAGAGGAAAATTATGTATAGGGGGTTATTTAAGTTAGATCAAGTCTATATAAACTCATTTTTGATATGTTTTTAGATTTTTTTATTCACTTCAACCCTTATATTTAACCATTTTACCATTTCCACTTTTACCATGATAACGAATTATAATATATGTATTTTATTTTTTATTACATAAAATAAATGGGAACTTATTACATAATTTCAACATTATTATTTTAAATGTATAAATGATTTTTTAGATACAATTTATAAAAGTAGTAATAATTAGTTATTTAATATTTAATATATAATGTATTAAAAATAGTTTTGGAAAAAAATACAAGATTTTAAAAATGTAAAATATAGGTTAGTAAATTAAAATTATATTTCTTTAGATATATTTTTTTACTTATAAAGTAGTTAATTTTTGTAGAATAAGGCTTCATATTTCTTTTATTATTATATCTTAATGATGTCAAAAATAGATAGTATTTCTAAATTTGTATTTTTCTCTATTCACCTAAAAATAAATCTTTTTAGAATAAAAAATAATTCATAAAAAGATTAAATTTTTATTCTGAATAAAAAAATGATGATTATTTTTTAAAATTAAAATTATAAAATTTTGAAAGTATATTTTAAATAGAAGTATGAAATTTAATGAAAATTGTTTTTATGAGAAAAAAAACTAATTACTTTTATCGATTATTTTTCCAATTTCATATCAATTTATAATTAATTAAGTTTAATTATTTTTTATATATGTTAACATCACATCAAAATATATATTTAAATAGATTAGTTGAATTTATTTATGTAAACACCCATCAAATTTTGTGAAAGAAGTTACTTCAAAATATCCCATTTCCCATAATTGTGGTAATCAAAATTAATTTATGTAGCATATTTTTATACTTATGAAATTAACCTTATTACCTAATTTGAACAAAACCATTAAAATATTCCTGTTTTTTTATCGAATTAATATTATAAAAGTGATAAAAATTAATTTTTTAGTATGTGTGCATAACACATAAAAATAATTTTAGGAAAAATATAGCTTTTAAGCATAAATTAATTTTATTAATTGTCTAGTAGTTACTATGGAATGAATTTTAGCTTATATTATTGTATATATTATAAATAAAATTAATTAAAATCATTATTCAAACATAATATAACAAAATACTTAGCAATAAAACATGTAATTGTTTATAATATATATTTTTCATGAAATGTTTTTATTAATTATTTAGAAAAACTATTGAATTCTATTATAGATTTTTTAATTAAAAATAAAACTTATATTTCCAAATATATTTAAACATGTGGTTGCTTCAATTTATACCCTACATTTATTTAACTAAATTATAATAGTTAGATTTACTACATAATACATTATCTTAAAAAACACATAATAGTTTATTTTAGATCCTTATTTCATGAGAAATAAGATATTGAAAAAAAATTATTTAATAAGAAATTAATACTAATATTCAAGGGTATTACATTCTTCTCCTATAATAAATTTTTTCCTCATATTTTTAACAACTAATCATGAATGAAAAATAATTATGGGTATGATTCAAGATTTAATTTCCAATTTTCTATCTTGTATATGACTATAAAACCCATATTTTCAATTTCAACAGGCCTATATTGAGATTCTCAACCATTTTATTCAATGATAATTCATTATTTATATTTAAAATATATTATTTTTTAGAAGCATACCATTTATAAATTAATTTACATCATCCTATTTCAAAAGAAATACCAAAACAATAATTCTTAGGAAAATATCAAATAAAATCAGATTATGTTACTTTATGAATACAAAAACACAATCAAATGATTAACCTCTAATGATACATTCATTTAAATAGATGATACATTCAGTTAAAATATTATAATTATGAATCAATATATAACTCATTTTTTAAAACATAGGTTTCCCCTAGTTATTTCATAATTAGGATCCCAAACCTGAATAAATTTTATTATACCCATGAGTTTCTTTAAAATCCATCATAATGTTTTCTAATGAGAATTTCAATCATCCAAATCATATACCTTATGAGTGTCAAACTAGGATTGAAGTAAGGACCACTAGTTCCACACACCGAGTAAAGATATATTTTATACCAAACCAACCATTCTCAGGGTTACTACCCCTAGGTGAATCTCTTATAGAGCCTTCATCAACTTATTCATATCCAAACATATATCTTATTGATAAAAAACCACACACTTTATACTTCTCAAAAATTTTACAATGTTTTCCAACATTTTGGCCTATCCATATAATTTTAAATATTTTATCTTCTAATAATCCACAAAAATAATTTAATTCAATCCTTATAAATGACTAAAATAATCCTAAAAAATATATAAACTAATCCCCAAAAATAACTAAATGATACTCTGAATCCAACTGAGATGCCCATGACCTGAATTGCTAGGTTTCTATTAAAAACACTATCATTACATTGTAAATTTAATAGGAAGCTAATAATTTCTAAATTATACAAGGTATTGTAATAAATTATTTATAATTATATTTAAGGTTTTAATTTGAATCAATTAGTGTTTTAGTATTGATTCATTAAGAAAAAATCTATGATGATCATGTTTTGATAATTTTTTAAGAAGAAAATTTGGTATATTAGTTCTGTGTCAAAAATTAAGGTAAAATTTATTGAACATCAATAAGTTCTGAAAAAATATTTTTCGTTAATTCAATACATTCAAAGAGTCATTAAATTAGGTTGGTGAGTAATAATAATATATTTCTTTAATGGAGGCGGTATCCCGCACATTGATTCGAGCGACATTTTCAATTTCAAATAAATGTGAATGTTAATTTAATTCCTAATTTATAATTATTTAATATTAATTATAAAAAAAATATCATATTTATTCATTGAAATACATTATTAGAAACATCCATGTAATGTGATAATAAAAAATGAACTACATCATTCGTGGAGGTAGTACCTTGTACATAAATAAGTGTGATGTGTTCATTTTTTCAAATTATTAGGAGGAAGGTAAAAAGGGATTATTTAATGAAAATATTATCATTTTACAATATTTTTTATAATTAAGTAATCATTTTAGCATGTTTCAAATTTATAAATGTCACTAGAAGAAGGAAAAATAGAATAATAATGAAAAATTGTTGATCATAAATATTTACCTTACTTTATAAAACAACTCTTTACATATTGGATTAAGAATTTTAAGGGTGGAATTTTGATGAGGGAATGACCTATAAGAAATGAATAATAATATAATTTAAGAATATATGATTATTTGATTTAAAATTATTTTCTTTATATATAAGGAGATGTTCGGTGTTGAAGGGATTCTTTTATGAGTGAGAAGGGTGACACTTAAAAATAATCAAAACATTATGTTAAAAACATATCAAATTCGAGTTCAAGAGGATTAAAAATTGTATAATTATGGATATGGGACAAGTAAGGTCAATAAATAAAAAAACCCATTGGTGGCATGTTTTAAACATATTTTATCTTTTTTCCCTTTGGATTTAACCCTTTTACCCTTTTATCTTTTACTATGGTAACTAATTTTTATCTAATTAATTTAAATTTTAGGCCTAAAAATTAATTGGAAATTATTAAATAATTTAGACCTTATAATTATGAATATGAAACCACTTTTATAATATAAAATATATAACAGTTTAAAAATTAATTATAAAATAATATATTTATGCTGCATTTAAAAGAGTTTGGAGGAAAATATTAATTAATTTATAAATGGGATAATATGTGTTATCCAATCAAAATAAAAAATTTATCTCTATAATTTTAATAATAAAATAATGTTTTGGCCAAGAAAGTTTTTTCATAAAATTCATGGTATTTGTAAATATAATATATTGAATTATTCAACTAAAAATAAATATATTGAGAAAAATAAAAAAAAAAATCATAAGATAATATTGTTACGTTGAGTCAAAAAAATGAATTTCATTTTTTAAAATTAAAATAACAAAAAATAGAAATTTAACTTTTAAATGGAAGCACCAAATATAAATAAAACTGTTTTTTTAATAAAATGACTTTAATAAATATAAATTATTATTATGATTATTTACTATCAATTAAAAATTAAATGAGTTTTAATATTTTATCTCATATTTCTAAAAAAAATAGTGGAAAAATTTAACATTGATTAATTCCATTTAATTAGATAAAAATCACACTATGTTTGTGAAAATAATTATTTCATAATTACTCACTTACAGTTGTCATGGCATTTTTGTTTAATCATTGTAACTTATCTTTATACATAAAAAAAAATTCCCACAGTACCTAATTAGTAAAGTATAAATGAAAATATTCAAATGATTTTATCATATTTCTATTCTAAAAGTGATTAAAATTAATTTTATCATTACTATGCATAATACATAAACACAAATTTTGGAAAATTGTATCTTCTCAGCATAAGATGAAATTATTAATTTTGAAGTAATAAATATTTTAAAGGATTTAAATTCTTATGTTTTATATAATATTAATAAATTTAATTAAATAATTATTTAAATATAATACAATAAAATTCATCGCACATAAAAAGAAATTATTTTGAAAATTTTTTTTTTTGAAAAAATTTATTTTAAGAATTATTTAGATACATTAATTGAGTTTTTTCAATGCAATATTAATAAAAATAGAATTTATTTCTATATATGTTTGATAATATTTTTACCTCTATTTATACCCACCAATTTAATAGATACATTAAAATGGAAAAATTAACTACTTTATCATCAAAAATAATTATCATAGTTCATTTTGGTAGAATATTGAGTATGAAACAATCTATTCAAAATAAAATTTATAAGAATATAAAATAATAATAAATTCATGTTTTGTTACATGATTAATCTTACAAAGCTCTAATTTTAGCCTAGAGAAATATGACCCATGGTTTTGTTAATGATCACATTTGTTTAATATTTCTCAAAATCTATTGTATGCCACATGTGCATATGGTCGATGCACTGAGTTAATCATGCTCAGGTCTTCAAACATAATATTTAATTTTACACAGTACCTACAAAAACGTCATCTCAAAAAAATATTATTACCAATTTTTTCTATGATTGATAATGCTTCTGGAACCATGTGTATATGTAATTAGATATGATTTAAGAAAGAAAAATAAAATTTTCAATATTTCATTTTATATGTGTATTATATAATTTTAAAAATTTACACAAAAATTATAGTAAAGTCTATTATATATTATTTATCAATTTAAAAAAGTGATTATAAAAATAATAATTATAAATTGTTTATAATTAATTATTTAAATTTTCATGAAAATTTATTAAATGAATATTTCATAATAGTATATGTTAATATTAGAAATAAGTTTTATGTTATATAGTTGTAATTATAGTTTATATATTATATGGCTATATTAAACTTATATTATTAAATTATAAATAGTATATAAGTTACAAAATAAGGCAGAATATATAATTTTATTATATTTAAATAATGACTTTTTTTCATAATTACATGATTTGAAATGTTAAAATTAAAGTCCCATTTTGAAAAATAATATGAACCATATCAAAAGGGGTTCTAAAAATTGATTTTATCAATGTTTAAATAATATTAAATATGTTATGTTTAGATTAGGTTGTTTTTACATAATATAATTGAGACATAGAATGTTTATACTTCATGAAATACCATATATGTATTGTAAGATCCTTTAAAGAATAATATAAAAAGTTCATATTGGGAATAAGTATAAATTGATTATATATATTTAAATTCTAGAATATATATAATATATATTTAAATTATAATGATTTTATAATGATTTATTATTGAATTTTTTATAGATAGATTATTTCATTTTAAAATATTTGTGTAATTTTTAATTACATTACTTATTATTTATGATGACAATTGTTAGATTATGAATTGTGACATATAATTTAGTTTTATGTTGTTAAAAAAAATCTAAGTTACCATTCATTAATATATGGAGTCACAAGTGATGTTTTCTAATGGATTTAGTTACCTTATGTAATGAATTTGGCTCATCCAAGCTTATGAACACAAAATAAGAAGGTCATAATAAATTAGACAAAATATAAAAAAAATTTGTGTACCTTATGTGTGGGATGAATTTGGATGAATAATAATATAAATAGACACTAATTTAGATTAGTAACACAATCTTTGAGTTATGAAAAGAGTTACACAATAAATTGATTTGAACATATTAATATTTAATAAAGAATATTATTTCAAGTTAAATCATTAAATGCACACATACATGTGATGTAAATTACTTATGATCAGATAATTAGATTAAATACCGTTTAAAAATGATATGTGTTAGATTACTTTCAAGGAAGTCACATGTTAAGACCACCATCATTCAACTATGAAGGATCTGCCACAAAAGGGAACCCATGGATTATCATGTTTAAGGAATGGTGTACATGGAAAATGTAAAATATAGGTAACCAAATCATTATATGATATTTGGATTAATCATAGCTAGGAATCCAAAATAGGTAGTATACAGGAGTAATGGTGATCATTTTATTCATTTAAATGATGGGAAAAAGATTTGACCAAAAATATCCAACAATCATATGTAACATGATCCAGATAATTCCCAACATAAAAAATTAAGTGTTAAGAATAACACATAAAGGGACTCATTACTTACTGATATATAGATCCTAGATGACTAATTAGTCATTGTTTTTTATGGGAAATATTAAAAAATTCAGCTATTAAATTAGTTTAAAACATGATACCCATATGATAAAATTTGTTATTGTATATAAGTTACATCTTCACCATTAAGAAATATGTTGATGTCAATCCAACAAAACAATAAGATTAAAGTAAGAAACATCTTGGACGAGTATAAAAACTATTGAATCGCTCTTATGAATGGAAACATTATATGTGTTTGTGTAAATTATTCCTTAGTAAATATCTATTGAAATAGTTCAATAAGAAGATATAGATATATATATATATATTAAACATACATGATTAATATAAATGTAACTTTTATTATTTTTATTGAATTGATTCTATTTTCATTAATGAAAATATTTCACAAAAAGGAAGAGTTCATGAAAATTATAATCATTAATTTAAAACAGTTGAGGCTAGATTAACTAGTGTCATATTTTCGAGGTTCTTATGCTATGCAGACAATAAAAGAGAGAAAATATTCAAACTAAAAGAATAAAAATTAGTTATAGAGTCTAAAAATATTTTTTAAAATATCTAGAATTGGTCATTGAAACCTAAAGTATGTGTCAAGAATAAAAAGTAATGAAATCATATGATAGAACTGTTTTCAATTATAGAAATATTTTTTAAAACTCCATTGACCGTCCATGTGATGTATGACTGTTATAAAATTCAATTATTATATTTTAAAATAATGTAATACCCAATTTATATATTATATATGTTGTAATTAACAAATAGTTTACAATATTTCGAATAATTATTAATTCTCTTCATTTCCATTTTAATTATGAAATACTATATTATTGATTAAAAGGATTCAATGAAAAAATATATATATCAATCATAGATGATTCTTTTCAAAGGGTGTGAATTTTTATCTTGATTATCCTCTATTATAAGGTAAGTTATTTTTTAAAAAGTGTTATTTTGAACAACATGAGTTTAATGAAAATTGGTTTGGATTTATCAAAATCTATAATATTTGGAGAAAACTTTGGAAGAAATATTATTTATCTAGGATAAATGTGTTTTTATAGAAATGTTATACAATATGGGGGATTTTATCCTACAACCATCAATGAAATATTTTAAATAATATTATTCCTTTTACAAAAACGTTTCCATGCACATATACTACCCTAGAAGGTATTTATAAAATATTTTATTTATTAATGATTTATATTAATAATAATAATCGTTATTTCCTAATTATTTCCAATGGAAATATGTTTACCGAACCCAATAATTATTTACATGGATTTGAGTTTTGTGCAATCATGTACTTCAACTTCATTATTTCCTAATGCTTTGCAACATTTTTTTTGTGGAATCTGAAACACCTAATGGTTCTGTATCTATTGGGACTTGATTTCTAAAGGAAAAAACTTATTGAGATGTTTGGAAAACAATTCTTAAGAAATAATATTGGTCGAGATGATGGGAGGTTGGGCTTACCACACACTTTTAAGGGGAATGATTGCCCACTATGGGATTCTCATTTATATTTAAGATATGTTTGAGAATCCTATTATTAATTGGAAAGTATGATATGGGTCATCCATGAATTAAAAATAAATTATTAACATTTATGGGATTCAAAATCATATGTATGTATTCATGCTTCTTCACTAATGTATATATCTTGTACTTATACAAGGTTCTACAACAATGGAACTCTCTTACGTACTAATCATAGATTCTTTGATCATTATTATGATGATTCTAGTTTTGTAGCCACTGGTGGGGTGATATGGAGTGTATTTTCATCAAGGGAGATGTGAGTTGCTTTAATTATGGGATCAGACCCATGGATAACATTCCATCATATCCCTATAAATGAAATTATAACCCATGTTGTTCAGTGATACTTAATGGGAAACATCATACCATTTAATGTCATGTATAAGGAATAAACCATATAGTTTAACACTATGTGGTAAAGAAATCTAGGAAAAATATTCCTCGTCAAACTTTCATGTGGAAGTTATGTTAAATTAGCCCAGGGATCCAGAAAGGGATAAAATTCAAGGATGAATTAGACCCTACTAGGAATGTGGGCCAGAGATAACATGGTTGATTTGGGGAGTTCAGTTTGAACATCGAGAATGATTCCCACTTATCCCATTCATAAGGTAATTAAATCCCATGTAGTTCGGTAACAAGGGCTCCATGTATATGGAGAATCTATGAATTTGTGGTCTTTTAGGGGAGTGTGACACATTGAGAAGATTGTGTTTGAGATTACTCTTGAAGAGGATTCCCTGATGAATGAGTTTGGGGACATGATATGTGTCTCGAATCATGGATATTTGGAGGTTTGGTTAGGGGATTAATCCCAAGGAGGTCTCCCAGGTAAATTGGGGTTATGATTGGGGTTTACCTCTAAGAAGGATTCCTATGGCGGTTAATTTTTGGGGATTATACTAGGTAGTATGACCATATTTGGTTGAGGATTACACTTAAAATGATGCCCAAAAGGCTAAGAATCATGTGGGTGTCGTAACCACCTTCATCCTCTAATCCCATATGATTCAGGATTAGTGTGAGAAATAAGAGGAACTAGTAGATCAGAGAAATGACACAATCATCTTTTCCCTGAGTTTGGATACTTTTCCCTAAGGAACCACACCTATGGGGACACTCTAAAGAAAGGTGAGAGAATAATTCAAAGTATTATCCCTACAATAATGTGCATATGGTGGTGTGAATGCTGCGATTATAGAAATTCACTATGCCCAAAATTCATTATGATTCATGCTTGAATGTGATGGATAATTGGAAGTGAAATTTTGTGAGAACCACACACTTATCCTCCACTGCTGATGAAAGAGTAGATGCATATGTGAGAGAGGAGGGGACTTTGGTGCCCATCCCCTGTCTAACCTGATAGCCTAGAGGGAGTGGTGGAGTAGAATTGAACCTACGTACAATAAAGTATAAGGTATTATTATAAGTGATTTTCCTTATGATCTGGTTGGGGATTATTAATAATGAATATTCCCATTGATTTTCTTTGGGATTTTTTCCAAAGAGGATGCCTTTTGTTTTCGTAGTGGATTATTCCTAAGAAGGATTCCATATGATTTCATTAGGGATTAAACCAAATGGGAGGCCCTGGAAGTTTGACATGGAATATGATTTAGGTGATGAGGATTCAAGAGTTTCTCGTGGATCTTATCAACTCAAGTTACTCCAGGTATACAATAGCATAATCTCAACACATAACACAAGAAAAGAACTAAGATTAGTATGTCGTCTCAAGGACTTTTATGGACTATGGGTCACCCAGGTGGGCATTCCATGTGGTTCACCCATGTGTCTTTCACCAATGTACTAGTTTCCCATGTGTTTGGATGGGGGAAATTCTATAGTGATAGCAGTTCATCGTAAGTCACCCAAGTAGGGATGGACTACTTGGGAGAAGGAGTAGCGTGACCAGATCCCTCTAATGGATTATCCTTCTTATTGTTTGATAATTACCCACAAAATTATTGGTAGGGGAATATTTATAGACCTTCTAGTGGACCTATGTGTGTGGGATTGCATGATTTGGTGAGATATAGTAGGCATATGTGGGTGACTTGGTTGAATGACCTACACAACGACACAAATTCCATTACCAAAGGTATATACCTTTGGAATTCCATAAAAGTTTATCCATGAGTCCATTTATCTTCCAAGACTAATTTGATTAAAGGTTTAAATGATATATATTATTTTTTATATGGTTAATTCACAAAATCTACTATAAATAAACTCATAACTTGCATTTATCACATCGAGTCCTTTTTATCATTGATCTTATTATTCCACAACCTACTTGTGGAGGGGGTTGTTTATACTTATCACTAATTATGGAGTAGTCTTAGGATTGTGGAAATATAAAATTCACCCTCTTTTAGAATGGATACACATCTCTACGTAAACTCTAAATTTGTTTTCTATGTGAGGGTTAGATAATGAATTCTGCATCAATGTGTATGAAATGCTTTTTGTGGTATTAACACTAACATAAAATAATTTTTGATATCAGATTTATATTCTAAAGGGGATAGTTTCTAAGATTGTGTTGGGAGTATTTTAGACATAATAATTTTAATGTTAATAAATAAATGATTATAATAGTATAAAAATAATATGATATATAAAATTCAAGTAAAAATATTGATGGAAAGGTTCCCATGAGTTGTGAAGATGTACATAAAGAGTTATAAGTATAAAATAGAAGTTATTAACATCATAAAAATTTATTTTTTATTATTAATAAGTTTTAATATGTTCCTGGATATAAAATATTAGTGATATGATTCATAAGTCACACCGTTATTAAAACTAGATAGCTTTATATATTTTACTCACTAAAATTGTTTTATGGGAGGATTCTATAAAAGGGTCAAATTGGGATTTGAGATGTATTATATTGGTCTTTAATGTGGATAAAAAACATTAGAATTGTATCAAGAATTTGGATATTCCCTTATTATATCGTATATGATATTATAAGATAATATCTTATGTACGGTTTGTAATTTTTATAAAAGTGATGTTATTTATATTTTCAGGACTTATTATATTCCCCCTTTACTTATTTTATATGAAATGTGCATAATTTGTGTGAAATATTAATGTTTTAATATTAAGTATAATATTTGAGCATTTTTAGAAGTAGTCAAATTGAGTCAGTTTAATGTTTTAATAATAACTATCACTATACTGATCCAAATTGTGTGATTCTTGTTTTGTAGGATTCTCCTTGAAATTTAAAACATTTAATTAGAAGGCACTATGATCCAATTATGCCATTTGAAGGGTCATATGGTCCTCACAAACAAGACCAATGAATCTGTGAACAAACTGGACCAGCCTTGAAGATTGATTTACTGGGTTCAATCCAGAAGTCCAAAAACCTTAACTCTCCACCCTAATTCGGGGGACACTACATGTCATCTTGTATAAAAATTTCAAGGCCCAAATCCAAGTACAAGGGGCCCAAATAAATCTTTGAAGTCCAGCCCACCATTCTGGCCGATAATTAAAATCAGTATAGTATGCCTGACATATCTCCTGATGTAAGAATCCAAGCGAGCTAAGATTTTGCAGTGTGAAAGAGGATATATAGGAGGCCGACTTTGTTGAATAAACCATTCGTATTTGAAGTAATATTAATATTCAAAAACCCTTTCACATTATGGACTTCAAAAAAATACTGGATTAAAATGGACAGTTTAATTTTGTTTATTCAAACGCCCATATCATTTTATCCTTACGTCCAAATGAATCCAAATTTTGAGATTATTCTGACAACATTATTGTCTACATCTTTGAAGAAGGAGATATTTTAATATTAGGCTGTATGAATTTCCAAATTGGCGATGCAAGTGGAGGGACAGATTGGGAATGCAAACAGTCCACTCCTTGGGCTATAAATACTCTCCCCTTCTCTCCTTGAGAGGGGTTGGCATTTTAGAAGAGAGGAGATCATATTGGCACGACCAAAGCTTTTCCAAAGGATTGGGAGGACCTGCCATACTCATGTTTTCACTTGAGAGACCTTTCCTCCTCTCTTTGTTTTCACTTACTTTTGTGTTCTTCATTTTTGTAATCTTGTAATTCTCTTTCTTTGTATTTCTGTTTTAATGCAAGTTACTTCTTCAATATCTCTTATTCTAATCCAACTTCTGTATTTTAATATTAATGTTCATAAAATAGTTTAAATTCAGTTCAATACCGTTCCATTCTTTAGCTTCCTCATTCAATCGAAAGTTCATTTTTTTAATTATCATCATTGTTCGTGTGTGTGTGTCGACGTACCACTCTTTTCTTATCCCTTTATTTTTCTTATCTTATTAATTTATAATCATAATAATTTTAACCATATTATTAATCACCCAAATGTATGAGTAAATATATCATTGGGGTGAGTTATAATTTAGGTATGTTAAGTGATTGAGAGCTTCTTCTCGATGAGTATTATTTGAATTAACATTGTGTATGTTGGACTTAACATGTCATGGATTAATGACTTGTTTTGTTTAACATGTGGTTTCCATGGATTATTGGAACCATAAATACACCACCATAAATAAGATCTGATTGAGATTATAACCTTAAGTTAAGTTAAGGCTTGGTTTAAAGCCTTAACACTTAAGAATTATAATCAACATCATCTTGTGACATGGGTGTTAATTTAAATGCAATATAAAGCAAAGCTCAAGGATATAAAAAGCTTAACTAACCTAATGATGATCTCACCCCAATCTTCATCAACTTGTTAAATTAAACATCATTCATTAAACATTTCAATTAAGCTCTGCAAACAAACCCCACTAATCAAAATACAATCAACTAAAAACAATCGACTATTACGAAGTACCATCGCCGAGGATTCGACCCGAGTGCTGCTATACACATTAGCAGAGCACCAGAACTTTGACCGGTCGATAGGCGACAATCGGCCGTGCGTTTCAAATGGCACCGTTTCCGGGTATGGTGCTTTAAGTAGTCATTAGTTTCTGGTTATTGTCAAGAAAACAAAAAAAAACAAATTTTTAAAAAAAATGAAAAAAAATCACAAAGAAAAACCCGTCTTCTCATAAAAATCATAAACTGAAAAAAAATACAAAGAAAACCCCGTCTTCCTCTTTCTTCCAAAATCTCTTTGAATGCCCCATAGCCTTCCAAACAATCCCTCGGATTTGTTTGACCCTGAAATTGAGCGAACACTTCGCCAACTTAGGAGGAACATAAGAGATACTCAAATAATTCAAGAACCCGTCCTCATCCAACCAATTGAAATTGAAATGGCCAATCCTAGGGAACAAACCCTAAAAGAACTCGCTGCCCCTGATATGAATTACCAACCTCTTGGTATTCAATATCCAATCATAGAGGCTGACTTCGAACTCAAATCGGGTTTGATTCATCTTCTCCCCCATTTTCACGGGTTAGCCCGTGAGGATCTACATCTTCACCTTAAAGAGTTCCAAGTAGTATGATCTACCATGAAGACTCAAGGGGTTTCTGAAGAACAAATCAAGCTTAGAGCTTTCCGCTTTTCCCTAGCAAATTTTTCCAAGTCTTGGCTCTACTACCTCGCACCTGGTTCCATAAACTCATGGGTTGACATGAAGCGTCTCTTTCTAGAGAAATTCTTTCCTCCTTCTCGAACAGCTTCTATACGAAAGGAAATAAGCGGCATCCGTCAATTCCCTAATGAATCACTCCATGAGTATTGGGAGAGGTTCAAAAAGCTTGTGGCAACTTGTCCACACCATAAAATCCCTGACCAACTCCTGATCCAATACTTCTATGAGGGGTTATTGGCTACGGAGTGAACTCTCATTGATGCCACAAGTGGCGGTGCTCTTGTTGACAAAACTCCTGTAGCTGCATGAGAACTCATAAGCAACATGGCTGCAAACACGCAACAATTCCATACTTGAGCACATGCTCAAGTGAAACAAGCCCAAGAGAATCAACCCATAGAGCCCAACAAGATGACTGAGTGGATGAGTGAACTTACAGGTCTTGTGCGTCAACTAGCGGTGGCTACCAAAGCCCCAACCTCATCTTCTCCACAGTCACTATTCCCTGGACCTATCAAGAATTGTGGAATCTGCAACTCTCCATCTCATCCGACTGACACATGTCCACAACTTCAAGATGATCCATCTGATTCATCTAGTCCAATGGAGCTCAATGCGGCATATGCTCAGCGAAACTTCAACCCTCAACAATCAGGTCAGTTTGTTAGAAACTTCAACCAACCCCACTCTGAGCCCTTCCCTTCTACCTTTAACCCACCTCTGAGGTATGGTAATCCCATTTTTCATCCTCCTCAGTTCCCTCATCAAAATCCAAACCAGTTTCAATATGGTCAAAGTGGTGGTAACATCCATCAACCTTATCCTTTTGTTCCTCAACCCCAAAAAAAACAATCCTCCTCCTGGATTCCACTATCCTAACGAGCCTTCCCAATTCCCCACCCAATACAATCGCTTTCCCAAGAACCAAAATCAAGGCCAACCCAATTTGGGACAAGCCTCTTCTTCTAAACAACCATGGGAAAGTGCTGTAGAGGATATTGCTTCCTTCACCCATTCTAGCCTCAAGAACATTGAAACCCAAATAGGTCAACTTGCATCCCACCATAGCCAGCAACAACTATCCAATTCATCCCAACTCCAAGCTCAACCATTACCCAACCCTAAGGGTAATGTAAGTGAAATTGCACTTAGATCGGGAAAGAAAACTGCTATGCCCCATGATGATTGCTCTACCTCCCCTTTCTATGTTGATCTAGAAAATGAAAAGAACAAAAAGCTAGAAAAGGTACTTGAATCCACTCCTTCACCTCCTTCCATTCCTCTAAGGAACCCAATTCCTTTTCCTCAATCCATATCCAAGCCTAAGAAATCCTTTGAACCTGATCCTGAAATGCTTGACATGTTTAGACGTGTTGAAGTGAACATCCCCCACTTAGATGCCATCAAAAAAATCCCTAAGTATGCCAAGTTTCTTAAGGAATTGTGCACCCATAAGAGGCAACTTAGGAACAATGAAAATGTTTCAGCCCAACAGTCCATTCCCATGAAGTGCAAAGATCCAGGGACCTTCACGGTTCCATGTCAAATAGGGAGTTCCAACTTTGATGATGCACTCATAGACCTTGGAGCCTCAATAAATGTCATGCCCAAATCCATTTTCTCCAACCTTGGTCTAGGTACCTTGCACCCAACAGGTGTTGTCATTCAATTAGCCAATCGAAGCACTGTCAGTCCTGAGGGGATAATTGAGGATGTTCTTGTTCGGTTCAATGATCTTATCTTCCCAGTTGATTTCTATGTCCTTGACATGGAAGGTGAGACGAACTCTTCTCGATCTCCCCTAATTATAGGAAGACCATTCCTTATGACATCTAAAACCAAAATTGATGTCCATGCTGGCATCTTATCCATGGAATTCGGTGACCAACTGGTCATGTTCAACATTTTCCAAGCCATGCGATACCCATCTGAGGATCACTCTGCATTATCAATCCATGTTTCTGAAACTCCCTCTGAGAGTGTGTTGAATCCTAATCCATCATGTTCTTCCTGTTCTACTAGTAGAGGAGTTTGTGAATATTGTATCCTCATTAACCAAGTGATTAATGGTGAAATTGATGTTGACATTACAAATGCAAACTTCATTGATCTAAAGGATCTTGAAAACTATTTGGAATCTTATCTCACCTCTGACCTCCAATGCTCCAACAAGGATGGTATTGAGAAAAATGAACTAGAATGCTCATTTGTTGATTCAGATCAGATTATCCCACATTCATCCTTTCCAATCCATGATTCTGAAAATTCTGTTATATGTGAAGTGAACCTTGAACCAATGTGTTTATATTGTCCTGATGGTAGTGATGTTTGTGATATTTGTACCCTAATTAATAAAGTGATAACTGGTGAGGTCGAAATTGACCATTCTTTGGCGAACAACATTGAAGTAAAGGATATTTAAAATTTTATTCAGTCTTATGACTCCACTAATCCTCATTACTCCACATCGGTAAGTGATGAAATAAATGAGTCAAAAACAATTGGGATCTCATACTCTACTTTTGTGTTATCCGAACCTTACATAAATGAACCATCAGAATTGAGACATCTTCCTGAATTTCCAAGAATAGAAAATCATCACTTTGTGGATAAAATCATTCCTCACATGGAAGACCAAAGGGAGGATAGTCAGATTCTCTTTCCACCCCCATTGAATTGCAAGCACACCAACAAGGATGGGAAGAAATTATCCAATGAATCATCAGGCCTCCCAAAGAAAAAGTTTTTCTGGAAGCACACTGGAGTTGAGAAAATACGATGGCCACCGTCAGACTATGGGTAGTCCACTGCAATTATCCAGCTGTAGACAAATAAATGCAGCACTTCTTGGGAGGCAACCCATGTTTTCTTTTACTTTTATGAAATTTCAATTTATTTTTAGATTTTCATTAGATGAATAATGAATTTTATTTTTCAGGTAACTTCCCACTGTCCTGGAACCACCTCGACTTCCACCGAATCCCCAAATTCTCTAGCCGAACCACCACTGGATGGAGTCCCGCCAAATCCAAACCAGGGGGAACCTCTTTCCCTTTAACTCTCTCTCTCCTAAATATCTCTTCCCTCTCTTCTTCTCTCTATTTCTTCTTCTTCCTCTCTCCCTCTCATTTTTTTAGAACATTCTTCCCCAACCTTTTTTCTATTTTCTCTTTTGTGTGGATGTGTCATTAAAAATAAAAAAAATAAAAAATAATTAATTAAAAAAAATGTAAATTAACAAAAAAAGGGGGTGTCATAATTACTAATCATCCAATATTGAAATTCTATCCAACCATTTTGGGGAGTCAAATGTCTTGTTTTAAACTCAAATATATTTAATTTTTATCTCAAACTTGGGTAAAAATTTTTGTGTCAATAACAAACATTTTGAATGAACAATTTTTGGTGGAAAATGATTCTCCCCTACCGTGAGGAATAACATTAGCCTTCATGCCAAGGTCATCTATGGCCATCTTTTTCATTGTGTGTCTTCACCACTGATTGTGAGTCTTGAGTTTGTGGACCTTCGAGCTGAATTTCCATCTTTTGTGTGCATTAATATGATAGAGGCATTTTCTAAGCCACATGAGAATCAGAATAGCCAAATAGCCTCCCGTTACCCTTACATTGATCCTACTTTTGAAATCCCATTTGAGCCTATGAAAACCTTTCTTTTGATAGCCACATTAGAAGCCTAATACCTTGTCCCACCCAACATTTTCATGGATTTTCATTGTACAATTTATTGAAATTTAAGTTTGGGGGGAATGGAATTCATTTTTGGGCGTACTTTCATTGATTTCCAATGTGTCATCATATGCTTGAGGTCAAGCATCCATTCATGTGTGGGGGAGAGGTTGTAATTATGTGAGCTTTGGGGTGTATATGTGTAATTTTCATTTGTACAGAAGTCATTGAAAAGTGTTCAAAAAAAATGAAAAAAAATTATATTAAAAAAATGAAAAAAAATTAAAAAAAAATGGAATGGGTTGTGTCTTGGGTGGGTCAAAAATCATTCATCATCTACCTTTGATCGTGTTATAACTACTAAAATTAGTTCCATGAGAAGATCAAACATGGGTTGAGAGATGACTGTGAGACTTGTTTCAAGCACAACATTCGAAAAAAAGAGCAAAAAGAGAAAAAAAAGAACACTTGAATCATCTTGTATTGTGTCATTATTGGAAGTCTTCCATGTTGTACATATTCCATAATCTCACCCTATTCCATTTTCTATCTCCCTCACTTTTCATTTATCACATATTCATGCCCTTGTAAATGTGTTTTTCTATTTCCTTTCAAATCAAATTTCAAAAAAAAATGTGCATTGATTTTTCCATGTTGGTGTTTTTAACCCCTCTTTTCCTTTAGACATTATGTACCTACCGTACCATAGCCACTGAAAAACCCCTTAAAAGACCTCTTGATTCTTGTACACATTAGATTTGGTAATGGAATCTGAGAGCTCTTACAAACTCTTGATTTTCACTTTTTGTTGGTGAATGAGTGAACCTCCTAAAATAAATTTTTATCATCTTGAGAGGAGTAAGTTTTGAGTGCCTACATTTTCTAATTCAAACCTTGAACATGAAAAAATGAATTGTTTCTGATGCATTATTGTGAACTAAATTTGTGATGGAATTCAATATGGATGAGTGAAATAGTCTAAACCTCCCCTGATTGGAGAAAACAAAATTTTAATATTTGTTGGTGAGTGAAAATGATTTTGTCATGTTTTTATATTTGTTGCACATGAGGACACGTGCAAATCTAAGTGTGGGGGAGTTGATGTTATTAATATTTTCATGAATTATTATATTCCCCCTTTACTTATTTTATATGAAATGTGCATAATTTGTGTGAAATATTAGTGTTTTAATATTAAGTATAATATTTGAGCATTTTTAGAAGTAGTCAAATTGAGTCAGTTTAATGTTTTAATAATAACTATCACTATACTGATCCAAATTGTGTGATTCTTGTTTTTTAGGATTCTACATTCAATTTACAACATTGCATTAGAAGGAACCATGATCCAATTCTGCCATTTGAAGGGTCATATGGTCCTCACAAATAAGACCAAAGAATCTGTGAACAAACTGGACCATCCATGAAGATTGATTTACTGGGTTCAATCCAGAAGTCCAAAAACCTTAACTCTCCACCATAATTCGGGGGACACTACATGTCATCTTGTATAAAAATTTCAAGGCCCAAATCCAAGTACAAGGGGCCCAAATAAATCTTTGAAGTCCAGCCCACCATTCTGAACGAGAATTACAATCAGTATAGTATGCATGACATATCTCCTGAGGTAAGCATCCAAGAGAGCTGAGATTTTGCAGTGTGAAAGAGGATATATAGGCGGCCGACTTTGTTGAAGAAGCCATTCGGATTTGAAGGCATATTAATATTCAAAAACCCTTTCACATTATGGACTTCAAAACAATACTGGATTGAAATGGACAGTTTAAGTTTGTTTATTCAACCGGCCAAAACGTTTTATCCTTACGTCCAAATGACTCCACATTTTGAGAGTATTCGGCCAAAATTATTGTATACATCTTTGAAGAATAAGATATTTGAATATTCGGCTGTCTGAATTTCCAAATTGGCGATGCAAGTGGAGGGACAGATTGGGAATGCAAACAGTCCACTCCTTGGGCTATAAATACTCTCCCCTTCTCTCCTTGAGAGGGGTTGGCATTTCAGAAGAGAGGAGATCATATTGGCACGACCAAAGCTTTGAAAAAGGCTTGGGAGGACCTGCCATACTCGAGTTTTCACTTGAGAGACCTTTCCTCCTCTTTTTGTTTTCACTTACTTTTGTGTACTTCATTTTTGTAATCTTGTAATTCTCTTTCTTTGTAATTCTGTTTTAATGCAAGTTACTTATTTAATATCTCCTATTCTCATCCACCTTCTGTATTTTAATATTAATGTTCTTAAAATAGTTTAAATTCAGTTCAATACCCTTCCCTTCTTTAGCTTCCTCATTCAATCGAAAGTTCATTTTTTTAATTATCATCATTGTTCGTGTGTGTGTGTTGACGTACCACTCTTTTCTTATCCCTTTCTTTTTCTTATCTTATTAATTTATAATCATAATAATTTTAACCATATTATTAATAACCCAAATGTCTGAGTAAATATATCATTGGGGTGAGTTATAATTTAGGTATGTTAAGTGATTGAGAGCTTCTGCTCGATGAGTATTCTTTGAATTAACATTGTGTATGTTGGACTTAACATGTCATGGATTAATGACTTGTTTTGTTTAACATGTGGTTTCCATGGATTATTGGAACCATAAATACACCACCATAAATAAGATCTGATTTAGATTATAAGCTTAAGTTAAGTTAAGGCTTGGTTTGAAGCCTTAACACTTAAGAATTATAATCAACATCATCTTGTGACATGGGTGTTAATTTAAATGCAATATAAAGCAAAGCTCAAGGATATAAAAAGCTTAACTAACCTAATGATGAACTCACCCCAATCTTCATCAACTTGTTAAATTAAACATCATTCATTAAACATTTCAATTAATCTCTGCAAACAAACCCCCCTAATCAAAATACAATCAACTAAAAACAATCGACTATTACGAAGTACCATCGCCGATGATTCGACCCGAGTGCTGCTATACACATTAGCAGAGCACCGGAACTTTGACCGGTCGATAGGCGACAATCGGCCGTGCGTTTCAAAAAGTTTTAAGAATATGAAATGTATCATGAAATATAAATCAAAATAACCATTTTTTCATTATTGAATGTTGGTTTCACATATATATGGATATATATATATATATAAATATATCATGAAGGGAAATGGTAATTTATTGAATGTTAAATTTTTATTATAAAACCACTTATATGGTAAAAGTGGAATGGATACTAAATATGATAATAAGGCACAAAATTTGGGTTTTATACTAGATAAACTATGAATTATACCACATGTTGTGTCATATACTATTTCATTTTTATTATAGGGGTGTATGGTTCAAAATTTAAGCACCCAATACCCCAGTTTTGTGATATATTTTGTATGAGAACCTTTATAATTTTAAAAATTTCTTATACAAGAGTTACGGTTTAATTCAAGGGTTTTTTGGGTATATTATTGATCATGTCATCTGTTAGAGAATAAATATGACGGATTTTTCCTCTCATATAACAAGTATGAAATCTGAATCCTTAATTGAGATACACTAATAGAGAATGTGACCACACTGAGACAACACATTTGATGTGACTATCTACTAGATTAGAGGAATGTGATGTTCTTACGCATAAAGGTGAATAGTGTTTGATTTATTCATTGACTTGGTCTTTAATACTTGGATAACTGATAATGTTTTAGTTGGATATATTGGATTGAAATACTCAATGTCTCATGGTTACACAATTCATTATAAAAAGGGACTGTATAAAAATGAATTATTTTATATGTTGTAGCTGGAAAACATATGTATAGAGATATATTTATTTGATGGAGAATATTACAGGTCCCTTGGTAACTCTAGTAGCCATGATGAATTTAATGGGCCCGCTCTATACTTAAATTTATGACTATGAGAGTTCATATTTTTCCATTTCTATAAGGGGTGATGAGGTATCACTTGGTGGTTGATTGAATAGGGATTTAGTTTTACTTCGACAGATTCTATTAGAAATGATTTTGAGTTTATCAAAAATTGTTTTTTGACGGGCCAACACATGGTATTTTATATAAAGTGATATATGGTGAAATTAATGAATTATTTAAAAAAATGTTTTTATAATAACTATTATGAGTTTTTATATAGTTTCATTAGTTATTCTTTATGACATAATATATGTTAAAACAAACCTAATTATATTAGGATTTAGTTCAAATGAAATATTGTTAGATTTATGACCAAATTCTCTCTATATATAATTCATATACACCAATATTGTTGTGTATGATATTTATATATCATGTAATATAAAATATAGAGACTAAGGAATGTTTTATTTCATTGTTTCAGTATATGTTTTAATACAATATTGGGATATCATTACTCTACCTTGTCATAGAAGTGAAAATTTAGAAGGATTATTGTTTGGATCTCTTCCACCGATGGTTTTCATTAATATTGGTTGTTTAATATGGTGAAATAATTATCAGGAATAATGTATTTATATAATAATTTAATAAATGGTCGAATCCATTCATTCATCTGCTATAAATGATGAATACGTCCATGGTTCTCAATAAATGTCATTATAGATTTCTTTCAGGATCCACTATTGTGATATGTCAAATGGGGTCCTTTTATCCAATTATATCAATATGCTATGATCTTCCATTTCCTTTATTTCATTACTTCTGGGGAAAAATCTTACCGTGAGAGGTGAGACAGTCGAACCCATGTGATGTGTGATTCATACAACCCATTATTACACCATGGAAGAGGGAGGAATTTAGATTATATCATATGGATATTATTTATGCCCACATTGTTAAAGAATATATGATATCTCATCAAGGTACAATTAATATGATATTTTTAATTCTATACAAACAACATGGTTTCATGGTTTCATGAATCAAGATATTGGTTTTTAGGGATTATAATTATTTCTAACAAATGGACTAAGTATGAATCTATCTCTAGAATCCTATCACAACCTTATAAATATAAGAAGAAAATATCTCACAACTCTTTGATTTTTGAAATTTAACCAATATATGTGAGTAAAAATTTTAGGACCCATGTATGTAAGAAATAATATATATTTTTAGGTAGAAAAATATATTATTAGTTTTTCTATGGCTAGGATATGATAAAGTTCATGTAATAGATTTAATAATATAGGAAAAAGTATGAAAAAAGTCAATAATAGTTTATAAGGGATAAATTAAATCATAATAAGTGTATTTTTATGAGAAATTAATTCTTGATTTTTGTCTTGATAGAATAGGATTATATTTTTTTTACTACTCAAAGAATACACAAGATATTTTAAATAGATAACAACTCATAATTTTTGAATAAGGATATTGAGGAAGAAGTTTTTACTAACCCACCAAAAATATTTTTACATGAAAATTAATTTTAACATGTGATAAAGTAGAAGATATTATTTATAGTATGAAAAAACATTATGATATTAGTACTAAAATTTGGATGAATTCATTAAGTTATTAAAATTAGGAAAAAAAAAATTTGGTAATTTTTTTATTAATAAGACATCAAATAAATCAGTTATCATCATTATTTTTTTTCAATGTCAACGATTTTGTTAGAAGTGATAAATTATATCATAAAGAATTTTCATCAAATATAATGATGTTTTTTATAATTTAAATTCATATAGATATAATATATTTATTTATATTTAAAATCACTCTAGGGAAAAATATTTTTTTCTTTTGAAAAAGTATGATAGAAAATCATTGATAATATTTAAAATAACAGATTCAGTTGTAGTTTCTAATTTTATGTTAGTTACAAAAAAAATGTAATATATAGTTAAGGTAAAAAAATCAATACTTTAGAGTTTATGATGCTCATTTGGAATTTACACTATATGACAGATTTAAGATTATATATTCTATATTCTATTTCATTGTGGGATATATTTTTAAGTACATCAATGGAATTTGGTACCAACTTTTTTTTTAATATTTTCTGGTGAATTTTATTTTTTATAACTATTTAATTCATCATAATTGATATTTTTTTAACGTTTTGTAGATATTTTTACCCAATTTTATATTTTTGGGTAATTTTTAACGTAATTTAAAAAAAATGTTGTGATATCAAAAAAATGTTGTGGTTCTTATGTAACAATGGATTTCATGGTTCAGAAAATAATTCTTGGAATAATAAATATAGTTAATAAACATTGGATTGAGTAAATTTAATGAACACCAATATTTTTTAGAAGGAGAAATCATTTTATAAATTTTTGGTTTAGATATATATGAATATATAAGAGTATATTGATACCACAATTATATCATCACTGAAAAATTATTTTATATGATAAAAAAAATAAGATAATATATATAAAAACCATGAAATACTAAAGCTCATGGAGAGTGGATATTAATTTGAGATAATTTTAATTTTTTTTTATTTTTTTTGTAAAAATATCAATACATTTTTAATCTAATATAGAATGGTCACATTGGGGTTTGATATTTTCCGTAAATAAGATTAGTTCTGAGAGTTTTAAGGATTTAGTTTTATTTTTGAGTATTATTTTTTAACTTTTATATTCGACAAGCCCTTAATGATGTTCACTCTCATTAGTTTTAGTATGAATACTTTTCATTACATATTTTAATCAATTCTTGTCTAATTAATTTCATTATTTCTTTTTTAATCTTAATTCATAAAATGATTAACCTATTTATGATTTGAGATCTTTTTGTCACGAGTGGTATGATTGATGATAAGTGATTCATTAGGTATAGGATAATGGGAACCTAAATTGTTAATAATGTTATTTCAAAATGATTTTCTTTTCATTATGTATAATCATAAAATTTAATTAAAATTTCATTCATTACTAATTATTTTAATTGATGTAAGACATCAAATATGATTGAGAAAATTTAATTATAATAAATATTTTTGAGTTCCCTTTCACAAAAGGAATGTTTTTTATATAGTTAATTTTATTCTATTCTTTGAACAATATATTTTATTTAATTTATATGTAACTGATGATGTTAATTTGGAGAATTTATTCCAACTTATTTGTTATGGGTTTTATTTTTTTTTGTCTAAACTATGTATTTTTTTGGATGTTTGTTTCTAATATACATAGTTCGGGTACTTGCACATGAAAGTTCCTTTCAAGTTGAACAGTGAGATGGGTTGCCTTAGTTGGGAGGCAATTTATTTTTGGGGAAATAATCCCATGCACTGAACCTACTCATGTTTCTAAAAATTATATTTTTATAAATTTAAAACCCCTTTTCTTTTAGCTTTTTCTTATTTAATTTTGTGGAATGTGGTGTTTCACTTATAAATTTTTAGTGGAATCCTATACTCTTCACCAATACATCCTTGGGTGATCATTTTTTAATCATTTTTTTCTCCATCTATATTAATGGTTATGGTTTTAATTCTATTCCTCTCTTTTTTCTCAAGATTCCCCTTACAATTTCTTCCACTCTCTCTTAACCCAATAATAATGATGGTCTAATGTTTTTATTTTCATGGAATAAATTTGTGTGTATTGCTATCTAGAATTTTTATTACCTTTTATGGGCTTGATATATCTTACTTAATTGGAATAAAATAATTTTACAGTGGAATTATCTTATCTAGTTACTGTTTGTTTGCAATACCATTTATTTGGAATATCATGCAGTGATTGAGTTTTTAGACCCCTTTTTCAATACAATTAACATTATATGTGATAATTTTGAATAAATTAATAATTGGATCTCATGTATTTCTGATTCAATTTCTTGAAAAATGGATTTCCAATGGTTCCCAAGATTTTTTTCCTCGATTAAAATTTTCAATATATGAGTTTTTAAAGATGAAATTGAGAATTTTTTAATGTAAAATTGATATTTTTAATGATTCTTGGTTTTCCAAGGATATTATAAAATGGGCTTGAATACTTTTAATTAAATCCTATAAAACTAAGGTTTTTTATAGGGAATTAATTTTTTATTGTATTTTATTTTTATATTGAATATTATCTGTGATATATTTAGTTTATTTTGACCTTATATTATCTATATAATGTTGTTACTAATGATTTAATTTGAGAATTATTTAAAAAGATAATTTTTAATGATTAATTTTATATATGTGATTTAAATTAATGTTATCCAAAAAATAAATATATTTTCATAGGACACTTAAAATATTATATACTATAACCATGTTATGTGATGGATTATATGAAAATAAACATTATGTAACATGGATGTTAATTAATAGATATGAAAATGGATAGTTCATCACATTAATGAATTTTTGGAGGTGATGTTGATAATATACATTGATTATATATATTTATATTATTACTTGATATGTGACATGATTTACCCACATTCATTTAGATTATTCATTAGGACACTATGTACCTATAAGGGAAATATATAGATTGTTTCTATTCATGTTATATTTATGCAATAGATAATTTCTCTTAGTATATGGTGAGACTCTATCTATATGGAGTTATAAATAGTGAGTCTAGTTAAGAGTAATGTAGGTGTTATTAAATTGGGAATTCACTTATAGTTTATTAGAATATTCTACCAGAGTATGTCTTGGATTGTCTCACTAGTACCTAATGAGTTTCCCATAACTATTACTATTTTTATTTGTAGTAAAATATAAATGATAATAAATTTTGTTCATTTATTTATCATTTTATTTCATTGTGTATTTTTCCCATGTGTTATTTATTTCCCCTTGTTTTTGTTTGAGTTAATTAAATTGTTTTCCAATCCATATTTTAAATTTAATTAGTTCATTTTCAATTCATAGTATTATTTATTCTATACACATTTTATCCTTTATATTATTAATCTTTATTTATTCTTATTTTTATCTATCACTCTTTTTAGTTTCTATTTATTACATAGATTTATTTTAATCTATTTATCCATAGTGTTGGTAAATTAATGTGAAAAGTGGGATTTTGGTTTATTTATTTTATCCTTAGATTGAGATCATAGATTTAACTCTTTAAAATTTATATTTAAAATGTATTTTATAGACCCTTGGGTTTTTAATTTAAATTTTTATTATTACTTTAAAATTCTATTAGAAGATATGTTATTGTATGTTTTATCCTCAAATGAAAATGTATATTTTCATAAATTTTATTTTATAATAGAATGAGTGAAATGTATTACAAAATGAATTTTAAGGAATATATGTAAAAATATTAATGGTATAGTTTGGATAATACTCTACTTACACACCTTGGTTTGTATCTCTTATTCATGATCATTTCTGGTATCGATGGGATTGATTCTAGGTTTTACGTCATAAATTATTATCTAACTTGGAAAATTCATTTGAAAGGTATATGAAACCGTGGGTCACATAGATATGCTCATGTCATATCTCTGGTGTTGTAGAATTTTTAGGGTTTCTATTATTTTGAACAAAATTATCTTTCTTGAATATTTTTGTGTTATGCTAGTAATAAATCCCAATTCCGACTATAAAAGTAGTTATACATGGGGGAAAATATTTATTATTGGTTGTACCTTTGTCATTTTGTTATATTTTGAATGATATTTAATAATTTTACAAGTGTGTCCAATTTAGGGATAAATAAATCCATATTCTTAGAAAAATTATATTGTTTATTTAACATGAACTTTGATATTGATATCATTACCAAGATATAATTTTTATGCTCTTGATGTTTGTTTCTAGCCCATGGTGAATGGGAATGAAGATCATGCCTTATGGTGAGATAACATTTGTAATATGGTAAGTCGAATCGATTCAGTTGTAGACTAAATGGAATCTAACCCCTCTAATTAATTTTTGATTTATGTTATTTCAGAGATATTTTTTTATCAAAACTCATGATTTTGGTATAAAGAAGTGGCTCATAAAAAATATATTGTATTGAAAATTGTTTTAATAAGGGTTTTGGGTATATACTACTTTGTTATGGGTTGATTTTGGAATTTAATATTTGGTAAAATTTAATATTGGAATTAATAATATAGATTTTCTAGAAATTTTCATTATAGTGTTCATGGGATATAGGAAAAAAACAAAGGGTATACACCATATGGAATGTGTGATATTTTCATATTTTTATATTCCAGTGGTTCTCATGTTTTATATTAGTGTTCATAGAATATTCACAGCCTAAATTAATGTTTAATACTTTGTTTTTAATGAACCTAAATTTATAAAGTGTGATTTTTGTTTATAGGGTTTGATTTAGTGAATTTCGTTATGACATAAAATATCTTTTAATCAAAGGTAAGGTTTGTGATATCAGCTGAAACATAAAATTTAACTTTTATAGATTGGAATTACTCTCAAGAAAAGTTTCTAATAATTATGGTAAGTCATAACATTATTATGTAATTTCATACAAAATTTTTTAATAAAATAATTTGTAATATTAATTAAAATTTATTATATAGTGTGTCAAGGATGATTGGATATGATATCATATTCCATGATGTTATGTGCTGAATTAAATGAATTGGAAACTTTTATTCACATTTTTTATGAACAATGTAAGTGTTTTCAATTTATAATCCAAGGGTAACAATATAAGGATTCTAATTAATGATATTTTACATTATTGTTTTTTCCAATATTATAATGTTTTGTAAAATTATATATGATATTATTATAAAACTAATTTCAGAACGAATGCCTCATTTTTTATTATTATAAAGTAATTATTTTCATATAATATTTATAAATTAATATAGAGACTTATTTAATTATTTTCAAGTTGGTAGGTGAATAGTTGATGTTATTTGAATATTATGGTAATTTTCATGTTATATCCATATGATATTATTGAGTCTGTTTAGTATGTATGTTTTTTAAATTGAAATATTATTTTATTGAAATTTACATATCATGTTATCTTAGAGTTATCCTCAAAATATATTATTGATAAAACAAGGGAATAATATTTTGGGGGGTTTCATATGGTGTATTAATTATAATAATATAGATATGGTACATCTAGTTATGGATTCCACCTATACTCTATGTAGATTGGTAGAAGAGAATTCATATTAATTAATTGACTATGAACAAAGGTTAATCTAGAAAAAATTACCTATCATACATTGAAATAAATTCCTATAAGATTATATGTAGGAGATAGATACATTTGAGGGAATAATCAATTAACTAATGATTATTTCAACATCCAAATCTGAAATCAGGGTAGTCCTATTTGTGGTTTTTCTTTTGGAAAGGTGGGAAACCATTTTTGAAGAAAATTTACAATAATACATGCCTTGGTAATATTTAAAGACATGGTTTATTCTATGGAAATATATTAAGGATTTGAAGGTAAATAATGAGATTGAATGATTGAGCCTAAAAAAAAATTGATCAAATGGAAAAAGATTATATAGACTAGTTCTTTGACCTGATCTTCTTCTCCTTTGATATAATTATAAATCACTATATAAAGATCATATTATTTAAATAGGTCTTCTTAGTAACCTCAATTTATAAGTATCTGTATGTATCATAACCTCCTATATAAATGTATTCAAAAAGTATAGGTTCTTGTAAGTGAATTTGGAAGAACAACATCATTAAGCCCATTTTCCCCTACTATATAGTGATTTTAATTATAATGCATCTAGTGAGAAGAAGATTTAACATTTCCATATGTTTTAATGTGATGATATAAAATATCAAACCTCTTTTCCTAATCATATTCATTAAAAATGAATTTATCTCTTATATGTTTCTAGTGTGGTAAACTAGGGAATAATGTGACATAATTTTTGAATGATCTGAAGTCCTATTATCATTGTTGTTATCCTGTTCATCATCATGAATTTTGTAAGTTAACGTATTGTTGGAGGGGGAAATATGGGAAACAATAAAAATACAAGTAGAAGTGCGTGAAGAATATTAAGTTATATAAATATAGGGAACCTCTTCAAATGTTTTATTTTTAGTATTCTTTTACTTAATATAAATTTTCACTTATTAGGATGTTTGATGATTATTAATGATCTATAAGTTTGATATATTCATATTTTTATATGTGTCTTGTTTCTTTGGTCATTTTCATAGCACATCCATATTCTATGATCTAGTAACAATGTAATTTAATTTCCACATTATTTATCTGGGTGATAATATGAGTTATGTTAAAGTATGATTATAGTGGTGTTAATTTTTGTTTGATTAATTCTCATATAGTGAATCTTAAATTGTGGGGAGAGATACTCCAAATCCTTATTTTATGTCAAATTGTGTTTATGAGGGGTATGGATTTTTTATTTTTGTTCCCCTTGAGAAGAGCTAAGTGGGGTGTAATTACACTATAGAAAGGTAAAATTCTATATATTCATCCATTTCTAATTGATTTTATTTGATTTCATCTTATTTTTCATCTAATTTACGTTGTATCTTCTCCAAGAACATTTAGATTTTTGGTTCACTAGTTTGAATTTTAAGGGAATGTTTCTTCAATGGTCCCACTATAGCATATATTTAATTGATCCAAAAAATGGTCATAAGGATTATCTTTCATGAGAGTGTCATGGTATTATCATTATATTTTTACAAGGAATCATTTATGAATTTAAAGAGGGAAATATTGGTATTTTAGGTAGAATTGTGACACCCACAATGTGAATATTTAATATTTAATTTGACACAAACTATTTATGTATTTTATTTTTAGTTTTGTTGAAAAAATTATGTTTAAACGGGTTTCCTATTATGGATGGGATGGGTTAAAACCAATTCATGAGTCCATGTAGTTTAATATTGAATATGGATGAATTCCATGGTAGGAACTACATAACACTATAAAGATGAATGGGAATGGATCCTATGGACACAACCATTGCTAATGTATTGAAATAAAGTTCATACAATCATTAATTCTGATATTCCTTTATTTTATTTGTATTCCTTCTTAGTGATAAGGTCATTGAATTATAACCACTAAGTTCATTATTAACTATCCTTATCTTATTTCATGGGATATTTTTGGTGAATATTTTTTGTTTCCCACTATAGATCAATATTTATGGTCGCAATTCTCTTTATTAATTATTATTATTCATGGTTCTCCATTATATTTCTTCATCTCATTCATCACCCAACAACATTGTTAGTATTGGGTTTTTATTTGGATATGATAAATTGGTTGGTTTAGATGGCAGTGATTTTTCTTGTCTTCTAGTGGCCAGATATCTTTTCCTCGATTTGGATGACATTATTTCATTATAAAGTCATCATTTACTATTGTTTTTTGTGCAATCCATTAATTTATCATATCATGTGGTGTTTAACTATTAAAAAACACCATTATCAATAAGATTAAATTTATATGTGATATTTCTGAATAAATTATTAATGTTATCAAATGTCTTTGAGTTTTCTCACGATTAAAAATATAATTTCAATGTTTCCCAAGATCTTTTCACTATGAAATAATGTTTATAAAGATTATTTAAAAAAAAGAGAAATTTTTCATATAAAAATTTATATTTTAGGTTATTCATGAGTTTCCAAAGGATCTTATAAAGGATTATTCTGCACTTTTTATTCTGGCCATTAAATTTAAATTTGTGTTTAGTGTGTATTAATTTATTATTTGATTTGTTACTTTATGTATTTTCTGTTGTGATTTTTATATGTTGGTTTGAAACCCCTTTTATCCATATGACGTTTTTATTGATTATTTTGTTAAAAAATTATGTATAAAGGATATTTTTAGTGATCAAAATTTTATATGTGATTGAAAGACCTATTTATCCTAATATTTAATGAATTTTCAAGTAATACATTAAATAATATATGTTGTAGCCTTATTATGTTGTTATTTATATAAACATGGATATACTATGATATAAATTTTTATTATTGGATATAAATATAGAGGTTTCAAAATTTCAAGAGTGTTTAGTGGTTGGATAAGGAATATTATTGGATTTTCCTTAACGATAATATTAAATTATATTTGACTGATTTCCTTTCCTCTATTTTAATTATTAATAGTAACACTAGGTATCTATATTTAGAATGAAGAGATGGTTTCTATGATAGTTATGTTTACAAACTCATTAGTCTAACTTAGTGCATGATGGGACTCTTACAATAGAGAGTACTACCTAGGGAGGCTTATTAGTCCTAGTAGCGTAATTAATAGAGGGATTGAATTGACTATCCAATAAAAATATATATCTAAAAAACATTTAAAATAAATTCCCTAGTTTATAAAAATATCATAGCTAAATAAAAAAGCATAAATACATAATTTAATGTTTTTAAATGATTTATCAACTCATCGATTACTGCTTAGTTAAAACAATTTCAAAACTGTTTTAAATTTTGAAATAGGTATTATCACATTATGAATAGAATATAAGAAACTAAAAAATGATAAATAATGAAGTATTGTTTTTGGTAAATACAGTTAAAAACAAAAAAAATCTCTTATTAAAACAATATTAAATAATAATATCATAGACGAATAAAAACAAGAGGTTAAGTCTTAGGTCAAGACGTAGTCCACTCAACTTGATAGTCACCTTTTTATAACCAATTCAGTAAAGAATAATCTTGATGAATAACTTTGATTGGGTTTTTACATTTAACAACAAATATTAATTAATAAGACACACAAAACAACTTACAATGTCATTCATGGGATAATAATTTTTTAATTGGTTTTTTATTTTTTAAAATAACTTTTTGTTTTGATAAATTATAGCTAAAAACATTTAATTAAATTTAATTTTATTTAAAAAATATCATATTGTATAACCTGGTTTAATTCTTTGCTACGTTTTTTGTTATTTTTTATCTTTATACCATTAATTTTATTCTGTTGTATAAAAAAAGGTATACTGAGCATGCCACTTAGATAGAACCTTATACAACATATTGGGGTACCTGGAGGTCATCCCATGTGGTTGGTGTCCATTGTGGTCTGCAAAGATCCCTGGTAACCATGGTTCTAGAAAAGGACTAATTGGTCCCATTTATATGGTACAATAGTGCACCCTCTTGGTTTAGGAATGTTCTCCTACAAGGCCTGCATTGTGGTGTCTGAGTCCTCTGTTGTGTTTTGTTCTATCCATTGACTAGGACCCCTTACCTAATATACTACTTGGTTCCCATTGGTTCAGTTTGATGTGGGGCACAAAATTTCTTCTAAAATATAATCCCGGACGACCAGTATCCATTCTTCTCATTTCAACTGTTTTAATCTCTGTTCCCAAACTATTTATTTCTTGAACACCCATGTTTTATTTTCCACTCCCATGCATGTTTCTTCTCCTATCTTCATTTTTTCTCCTGGATCTTTTATTGATTATATCCTTTGGTTGTTCCATGAATCTCCAGTTATTTAATGAATTTCAAAGCATGCCCGTCATTCTTTATCTTATACTAGCGTTCGATATAATATCTAGTTTTTATCTTTTCACTTCTAATTTCCCTGAGATCAACTCTTAGTCAAACTAAAAGTGGCCCAAACTACTTCCCTTTGGTGTCCAACTCTTCTTCCTATTTTATTTTTTATCATTTCTATTTTATTTTGGTTTGTTTCATTCTCTTAATGTCATCATTGGAAGAAACTAGTGAGAAGAGATTTAAGTCCCCGTTGGAAATTCTCTAATTGTGATAAACATATCACTATTGGATTTACCAACATTGAGACATTTTTTTCACCATATTTTTTTACCAATAGTGAGACAATTTTTTATGCACAGGTTTTACCTATAGTGATAAATTTTGGTCACCATTGGTTTTTACCAATGATGATATATTCCTGTCCCTTTAATTCTAATTTTGAGTTTCATTTTCACCCAATTTTTGATATTATTTTCCAATGTATGAATTTTATAGTAGATTTCTTAACCTATTTAATGTGCTTCTTCTTATGTTTTCTTTTTACCATTTTTTTTCAATTTTTTTCTCTTTTACAACAAATTTATAGCTTCAAGTTCCTAAATGAACTATCAACTATTTATTAAATAAAGTGATTTATTATCAATTTTTTATTTTTTATATCTATTTCACTTCTATATTATTAATTTATTTTTTCTCCTTTTCTTAATTTTATCATAAGGTTTTAATTATATTCATGTTTATATTTTCAGTGATATTTTATTTAACTGTAATTTGAATGTAATTTTGTTTCAATTTATTTTTTCTTAATGTTTATCATGTTTCATTGTTAAATAGGATTCATGTTATCCAATTTTATGTTCATACAGTTTTTTTGGTTTGGTTTTTCACTAGCCATATTTGGAACCGATATGTGAGACATAATTCACCATTAGAACCCAAACGTGAGTCATGATTCATCTTTGGACACCCAACAGTGTGTAATTATTTTATTACTCTCATGGATCCATTTGATGTAATGATTCATGGTAGTTCTTTCAGTTTGCATCAAATATTTTTACTTTTACTATAAAATTCAACGGTTGGTAAATTTATGTTTCCCCCCATTGAATATCTCCAATGGTGAGTAATGTATCACCGGTCTCTATTTCCAACTGTGTGTAATGACTCAACGTTAGTTATTTTTTTTCTATTTTTCCCTAATTTTAGTTAATACTATTAAAATTAATAACATTGTCACATGTTTATTGTTTTTTAATTTCAATTGAATTGTTTTTTAAAAAATTAGTTTTAGCATTTTTTTCACTAACATCTTCTCAGGAAGATTATTTTTTATATGATGCTCTGATTTCTAACATTATGTCACATATATAAATATAAAAAATAATATTTTTAATTAAATTAATTTTCAATTAATTTTTTTTAATAAATATTACAATTTATGTATTGAATATACCTTTTAATATTTCTTGAATAATTTATTAGTCAAGGTGTGTTTTTGTTTCATCATAGATTCAACAAAATAATGTATGTATTATATTAATTTATTATAAAACAATTTCATTTTTTTCATAGATTAGAAAATAAAACGCTCATGTAAATATCTATTTTAATGTTTAATAGATTGATTCAAGTATAAAATATGTGATCTAGTGACTATAGCAGTGGCGACACTATAGCAATAGCGGAGCACTGTAGCGGCTACAGGGCACTGTAGCAGTGGTGGGTACTGTATAGCATTTTAGAAGCGCGGAATAGTAGCAGTACAATTCACAGAATGGTCTTTGGGCCAAAAATTTGGGCCTACGGGCCATGTAGTGGGATAAATACCCACCGGGACTTTGTGCTATGTCATAGGTCTCCCTCTACCTAGTTAAAGAGGTCTTTGCTTTCCTTTAATAATAAATGAGGCTTCGACCCCAACCTTTTAAAAAAAATCCAGATGATCTAAAAATTTATCAAGAAACATAATCCACTTTCTATTTTCAGCTATGATTTCTAGAGATATTCATCGCCTTCATCTTCTTTCCCAGATGTGATAAAATAAAATTTGGTTTATCAAATTTCATCATCATCTTCTCATACTTTTTTTCATTTTTTCCTCTTATTCTTCAATTATAAATCTTCCAATAATTTGTTTGTTCCCTAGAGTCCCTTTTTATGACTTTACCATCCAAAAGGTGTCATTGAGTTATTATTCCCATCCAAAAGGAAGTATGGTTTATTCCTCCCATAAAAAAGGAAGGAAAGGATTTTCCTCCCCAGAAATGGATGGTTGGTTATGAACCCATCAATAGTCAAGGGTTATACCACCATGTTTGAAAAAGGTATGTCTCTATTTATATGCAATTGGGTTTTCAATCTATATAAAAAGAGAGTATATAGTGTATACCAATATCCTCAAGAAATAGAGTAGATTGAAGATAGTAATATCATCTTGGTGATTCACACCTCTATATAAATCATCTATGTTATCTGTTTTCATTCCACTCTAAATTTTAATACTATAATATAACACTGATAAATTAGAATTTGTATTCATAAATAAAAATGAAAAATTAAACCCCCACTAGTCACTACTTCCAAACCAAGGGACCTAAAAATTGGTATCAGATCATTGTTTATTTCTATGGATTTGGTTATCTTTTATCATTATTTTTTTAAACTGACCATTATCCTAAACAAGGAAGACTATGAATTAGATCTAACACATTATAATTGATAAATATGATATCAATATTCTGAATCCCATTAGAATACCTCACTTCAATTGAAGTTACTATATCAAATGGAAAGAAAGAATGGAGGTATTTCTAAAAAATATGGGTCCTAATTATTGAGATATAATGTCAAAAAAAATATTTCCTAATGATGATTTATAAACTATTTTTGGTAATTAAGCTTCAAAATGTGTTTATAATTACAATTTTAGGAATTACTTATACTTCTTTTTATGTATAAATATTTATTGAAATATTTCATCCAATAAAACATTTTTTTACATTTTCATGACTTTAAAATTCACTCATCATGAAAGTAACAAGTTGTAGAGAACAAAGTGAGGTATACACTGAGCGAAGTTTCAATAATTCAGGATGAATGATCAAGAAATAATAAATGATATGTGCAATATATTCACCAAAATTTTTAATAGAATGATTGATCTCAGAGATACCATAAATAATTAAGATATCATTGAAAATTACTTCAAGCTCTACCCAATAGATGGAAGTAAAATAATATTTCTATTGAAGAAAGTAAATATTTTATGTAAAATTATATGGATGTGTTGATAGGATAACTACATCAGTACAAGTTGGAAATAACCAATGAAAATTATGATAATTATAATAAAATAAACACTATTTTATTAATATAAAATATAAATTTTATTTTTAATTCGTATTATTTTGAGTTACAAAAAAGCTAGAATGAGGAAATGGAAAATTTCACCAATGGTGTTTACATGTATATGATGAGTAATTGAAGATCTAAGAATTGTCTAAGAAGATATTATCAGAATGATGATAGAAAGGGCAGTAAAATAGGTAAAATAAAGTAAATATAATGCCACAAATTTAATTTTCTATGATTAAATGAAAAAGGGGCACATAAAATCTATCAATATCAAATAAAAATAATAAATAAGGGACAAGAAATATAATAAGGACCAAAAAATGGAATATCATGTAGGATTGAGTTGTACAAAATATTCCCAATCAAGTGATGCTGGCTCTGAAAGTGAAAAATAATATTCAAATATATGTTTTATGGATACTGCTATAAATGAGGTACACTTTGACTATTATTATATTTTTTTTATAAACCTGATATAAAAAATGAATTTAATAAATTAACTTATCAAAATGAAAAATGTTAAAGTGAAATATTGAGTATGGATGAACTGTACATGTAACTAAAAATGGAAAATACTAATATTAATTAAGAAAATAATAAATTTAATGATTCTATTTTATGTGATATAGAAAAGAAAAATGCAGAAGATTATGAATTCTTAAATCATTAAGATAAAAAAATGAGAAAAAATGATTTTATATAAAAAACTGATGAATTACAAAAAAGAATATTTACATCAGTTTGTGATGATTTAGATAAACATGAAAAGGAATGATAGAATCATAATCATGAAATTGAAAAACTAAAAAATTCTATATCATGTTCAAATATAAAAATTTATGATGATCAGGAAGTTATTTAGAAAGAGAATGAAAACCATAAAATGGAAATTAACAGTTTAAAGGAATCCTTATCTATTTTTATTCATGTACAAGTAAAATGTGACAAAATAATGGAAATTAAAAAACCAAAATATGATAAAAGGGGTTGTTTATATAATTCTTAGGGTACCAAGATGTATAAAACAATTTTTATTAAATGTATAAGTGGAAATATTTCAAATGATACATTCATTAATTGTTACATGAAAGGGAATTCAGAACATAAATGTTCATTAAAGATCACTCATTCTTTAGGCCATAATATGACTTTAATTTTAATAATATGTCATTATGATTACCCTATAACACATGAATCAAATCTATGTGGGTTTTGAAAGCATTTTCAACAAATCCTATTAGACTGAAACTAGTCTGGGTACTCAAAAAAAATTTCCATGATTTTTTTAAAGGAAGTATGCCTGAAGAGTTTCAATGTAATGTGGTATATGGATAACTGGGGATCCAAAAGGATGTTTGAAATCCTATTGAACCTAATATGGTCATAGTGTCTAGATAATTTCATTTTTATGATTATGAATACTATCTAGTATAATATAGTCTTTTATGCTGACAAACAAGATATCTGATATATTTTTATCAAAAAATTATTTAGGATCAAGGAATATGCTTTAATTTTTATATTCATTTTCCTTAGAATGTAATTTTTTTATTTTGTATATATATACTTCAGTTATAAATATACTAATTATATGTTAACATTTCCCTAAAATGTTTTACTAGTATTATTCTATCATTCTTTAAAAATACATGAATTTAGGGGGTGTTACGACTTTTTTTATTTGAAATAATGTACTATTATGTATGTTTTTAAAATGTTATTTAAATAAAAATATTGTAAAAAATTAAAATTCCACTGTTTTTTGAATTTATTAGTCAACAAATAATCTAGGTAAGTCTTTAATATAATTATAAACATATTATGTGCTTTATATTTTAGTTTTTTATAATTCATAGTACAATATTTTAGGAATTATGATTTTTTTAAATAATCATTTTATTTTAAAATTGATTTATTTTTTATATAAATTTATTTCTGTTAAACTATTACTAAATATATTATTTCTATGCTTAAACTCTAGGGAGGGTTTCTTCTTTAATATACAAAATATTTATTTCTTTTGGAATATTTTTTTTAAATCTAATATATTCATGATTTTGTGTGTTTGATGTTCTATTAAATACTATCAATGTGATTTAATAATAACTAGATAATTCTAGTAAAAATTTATTTTAAAAAATGAAACTATTTCGATTCATTATTCATTGAATATTGTTCTTATTTACTTCTTTTGTGATTCTTTTATTTAAAGGGAGTATATATTTTATATAATGACTTGTGTTTTTAATTTGAGTATAATGGAAGCTTATCTTTTTCATAGTATAATTTTTAATTTGGATAAATTTATTCATTTCTTAATCAATATATTCTGTAATTGAATTTTATTTATTATTTACTTCTTAAATTTTATTGAATAACTCTATCCATTTGAACACTACACCTATCTATTAATATTTTACTATTTTTGTATCTCACTACTAATTTTTACTATAATTAAATGAAAATTAGGTTATAATTTTTAAATAAAATGCACTGTTAAACGATAATAAATTATTATTTTTTATTATCAAAATATATTATTTTACTTTGTTTGTTTTAATATTATTTTAATTTAATTTTTGAAAAATTTAAAAAAGGTGGAGAAATTTTTTGAAGCATTAATTATTTTCTATTCATTTGTTGGAAAATTTTAACAAAATTTGTAGTATTTTACAAAAAGGGAGAGATTGATTAAAATTTTGTTTTAACTTGTTTAAATCTTTTTTTATAAATTAAACCTTATAAAAATTAATTTAATTAATTTTTTTTCAAAAAATATTTTCTCTTATAACTTGGATTATTTATTTTAAATTTGTTTCGTTATTTTTTGTCTTTATACTTTTATTTTGATTGTGTTATGTAAAAAATATAGTATATTGAGTAGGAAACTTAGACTAAACCTTCTTCCACGTATAGGGGGACTCAGAGGTAAATCCCCGTGGGATGTAGCTATGGTAGCAATCACTAAGCTGTGGTAGATCATAGTGCTCATAGAAAAATAACGGGGCCTATATATGAGGCCCAACAGCGTGCCTTCTTAGTTTGGACATGTTCCCCCAAAAGGCCCATATATTTTGGTTCCGAGCCCTATACTAAGTTTTGTTATTTCCATCAATCAATGCTTCCTAACATATATAATGTATAGTTCCTGCTGGTTCATTTCGATGTCTTATGCTTGGTTTCTTATGAAATCTAATCTTAGTCATCTTATCTCCTATCTTCTCGTCTCATCTATCTAGTCATCCTTACCTATACTTCTCTATCATTTTTTTGAACACCTATGTTTTATTCTATTTTTGCGTGTATTTTTCTTATCATCTATATATTTTTACCCTGTATATCATGTCCACCATCTCCTTTAGCTAATCTGTGAAGCTCCAGTTCTTCTGAAAATACCAATGTGTTCTCATCATTATTTTTCTTCTTTAGTCCTTCTATCTGATCTAAAATATTTAGATTTTATCTTCTTATTTCTCTGCTATAAATTTTTTATTCAAACTTATTGTGTCCTGACCTATTTCTCTTCAGTTCCTATCTATTATACCTCTTTTTTTCAGAGTTTTTTTCTTTATTTTTCTTTATTTCCTTCTCTTGGTGTCATCATTAGAGGAAACCAATGATAATTAATATAAATCACCATTAGAAATTCTCCAACGGTAATAAACTTTTCACGGTTGGTTTTACTAACGGGTTTTTTCACTATTAGGTTTAGCAATGGTGAGACATTTATTTCCCCATTGGTTTTCACAAATAGTGATATATTCTTATCACTGTAATTCGAATGGTGAGTTTCTTTTTTACCCTCTATTTGATATTTATTACTTTGTATGAATTTTAAAATATATATTCTTAAGCTATAACAAGTGTTTCTTCTTGTGTTTTGTTTTTACCATTTATTTTTTGATTTTCTATTATTTATCCTCAGATTTAAAACTTCATGTTCCTAAAGGAACTATTTCATCTTTTATTTAATTATAGTGTTTTCTTTTTAACTGTTTGATTTTTAATCTATTTATTTTCGATTTTTTAATTTATTTAGTATTATATTATTATTTTTATCAGAAGCATTTACTTATGTTGTTGTAAATAATTTATATGATAATTTATTTCATTGTAGTATGTAAGTAATTTTTTTAATTATTTTTGTTTTAATTTTTATTATTTCATACATATTTTTTAAATAAATGTATTTTTATTCAATTTTATGTTCATACTATTTGTTTGGTGTAGTTTTTAATTTATCACCATTGGAACCCAACGGTGATACATGCGTCACTACTGCAACCCAACAGTGATTCATTAGTCACTACTAGACATCCAATGGTGAGTAATTTTTTATTTCTCGCATTGATCCATTCTATTTTTAGATTCATGGTAATGATTTTAGTTTTGTTCAATTTTTTTACTTTTTCAAAAAAAATTATGGTAGGTAAAGCTAATTTTTCCACTGTATGAAATTTCCAATGGCGATTAATATCTCACCGGTCTCTATTTTCAATTGTTAGTAATGCCCAACGTTATTTGAAATTTGATTGTAAATTTTTTGTTTTCCTGATTTTTTTAATGATGTTAAAATTAATTACATTATAAAATGATTATTATTTTATGATGAATTTCAATTTCAAACATATTTAAAAAATTATTCTATCATTTTTACACTAACATTTTCTCATGAAAATTATTTTCTTTTCAATGATCTATTATTTTATGATTCTATTTCATGTATAAATATGCTAAATTATATTATTATTTAAAATAATTTTTTATTGATTTTTTATTAAATGTTAGTCTTAATATATTCAATATTACATCTAATATTCATTAATGAAACATTGGTCTGATTCTATCATGTTTTTAGCACGCCTTCATCAAAAATAATTTAACTGACATATTACATTATTATTAGACTCTAAAAAGTGTCATACTTATATTGGACCTGAACATGCTCTTATAGATCACTAATTTAATGTTTCTGAGATTTATTCAATGATAAAATACTTGTACGAGTATAGATTATCATTTTCAACAATGATACGAGAATTCATTTCCCACTGCTCTGAAAACTGATCGAGAAACTTTTTTGAATTATTATTTTCTGCTGTGATCTCTAGAGATCTTTATTGCCTTCATCTTCTTTCACGGATGTGATCAAATAACATGAGATGCTCTTAATTTACCTATAATCTTCTCATATGTGGTTTCATTTGTTTTCTTTATCTTTCCATTTTAATTCTTCCAATCACTTGTTTTTTCTCTAGAGTCTTGGTTTATTATTTTCCCATCTAAAACATGTCATTGGGTTATTCCTCCCATCTAAAAAAGGTTTTGGTTATTCCTCACATATAATAGGAAGGTATGGTTGTTTCACCCATACAAATGGAATGTTGGTTGTGACTTCATCAAATGTTATGTACTATACCACTATGTGTGAAAAAGGAGCATATGTACTTGTATGTAATTTGGATGTCACTCCTTGTGAATTGTGAAGATTTAGTTCATACCAATATCCTCAAGGAGTAGAGAATATTTAAGAGAGGACTATGGTCTTGGTAATCCGAACCTCAATAAAACTCCATTTTGTTATCTATTTTCTCTATGATATAGCTTTTAACAATATTATATAACTTAGATATATTAGAATATGTGTTAGTAAATAAAAATGGAATATTTACCCGAACCACTTCAGTCACTAATACCATACCGAGGGACCTAAAAAACATGTGTAAAAATAATAAGGCATATTATCTAAATCATTCCAATATAGTATAGAATCTTGAGCTATTAAATTTAAATAGTAATGTAATACTAACATGAATATAAATAAAAAAGAGATGAAAAAATAAAAATTCAGGATTTTTTATGTAGTTTTTCATTCTCTATTTAGGAATCAAATCTCATATAGTTTGGAAAGGGCGGTGTGATTGGAGATTATGCATAAATGTTACACGTTTTAAGGTACATGTTTAGGGATAACATGTGGAGGTTACCCATTTGGAGGGGGAAAGAGGGGGCTTACACCTAGAGGGATTTCCATTTGACATACTAGCGATTACTTATTGAAGCATCCCATATGGATGTTGGATTCCATGGTTGTTTCTGACCACTACTGCCACATGACTCTTGTAAAATGTGAGAAATAAGTGGAATTAGTAGACCTGGCTTTCATGTCACACAAGATGCACAAAAGAGAGATATAATGGAGCATACACATGGAAGATACATGAGGAGTATCTCATCCCATATGAGGATGATCTCATTCCATGGGAGTGAGGATTATGCATGGAAGTATCCCTTGAAGAGAAATCTTAGAGGGAGAGAGATGGGGTGTTGAGAGCATGAGAAGTGGAAAGGGTTCCCAGTCCCATACCCTCTATGAGCCTCGTACCTAGGGGAGGAAATGAAAAGAAAAGGTGCATCATCCTATAATAAAGGCTAGAAACTTAATCTAGGATGGATTCCTAAGATTAAATCATTCCCTATGTGTGGGTATGGAGGATTTCATTCCATGTGAGGAGGATCCAATTATTTTTCAGTCATAAATAGTACATCCTACATTTTCGGTATAATAATATTCTATATTTTAACATCATATGTTGATTATATTTGGTAACACATAGTTTTACATCATGAATATCAAATGTTACAGACTCACTCCTCACCACTTCCTCTTACATAACTATATCTCATTCACCATTGGGAGTAGGTGGATTCAACAATTCCTGGTATCAATGGTGTAGATAAGTGATAATGCATGAGGTCTACATTAGAATCCCTATGATAAAAATAAAATGGAATTACCATGACTATGTTGAAAATAAAAAAAAGGTGAACCAAAGGCCTGTTGAATGGCTTGTGATGTATCAAGAAATCACAACATGCTAACCTGGAGGGTTGTGTAGAAGAGGTGTGAATAATAGATGAAGGTTTCATGTATTAAGGGATAAAACATTGTTTTTTTCCTAAATAATGGTCAAGGGATCATCAAATAGGGTTTTCACATATGATTGAATATATGTGTTAAAAATTGAAGGGTTGAGTGCCAGATTGGGTTGAAAAAGAAGGCCATGGGTGTGCACAAGAGGGATATTTTTCACCCACCTGACTAATGTTGAGAGAAGTTGGGTGAGGTTTATGTAATTTTTGGCCCAATCATGGTGGTTAATGGAACCTATTGTGCAAGATTCTATACCTTAATTTTTTCATTCTCTCATGATGTCGCTGAAGACTAGTCTTGTTCATAGCAGTGTGATGTTTAGGATTCCATTGGATCACCCTAAAGAAGGGGGGTGCACATAATTATATAGATAGAGAATTCTATGATAACAAAAAATATTCTGATCATATAATACCTCTTTTTTGTAGCTGGACATTGATCTACAATGAGTGAACATGAAAAGGGTTCCTTAACATCACATTGGGCACACAACAGTCTTGCACAGTAATTAAATTCTTCACATTTAATAAACCATGTTCACACACCTTCCATGGATATTTTTACTAAACATAACGGAAAGGGAAATAAATATGTTGCAATGAGTGTGTAATGATCTTTCATACATAATTAAATCTTGTGTACACACTTTTAACCTTTCATGTGCCATCCTTATCATTTCTGTAATATTTTTCTGAGTCGAATGGTGGCTTCAGTTTACACAATGATGGTTGTTTTTTACCCTATGTGTAATTTTTCAACAACCAATTCCCCCCTTGGAATCTGAGCATGAAGGGTACAACAAGTTCATGTCCCGAGGGAAATGCGGAAGAGAAACATAGATTCCCATGGGTGCGTGCACTATTAGACTAAGAACATGTAACAAACTTACGAATGTGTAGAAGGTTAGGTCCATGGATATAAATTTGTAGTGGGTTACCCTACATACATCACCATTACTTTATGTGTGATAGGATAATTTTCTCTCATGCACGTAAGTACAAACATTTTGTGTGAAAAAAAGAGCTTTATATGCTTTCTTTTTCCAAAAATTCTCACCTTCCATGTAACTGATGTTTCTGAATTATATGCATTTTTCACATCTATTGTTTGATTTTTCATTCACCACAACATCTTGTTTTCTAATTTTCAAATCTTTTATGATTTTTCCTTATATGATTTTCTATCATTCCAAAATGGAAAACCCACATGAAGCTGCTCAGATAGAGTTTTTTGCATCTTGAAGGGTTGAGATGTGCATCAATACTCAAGTTCGTTATACATAGAGGTTAGTTTTAGAAACATAGATGCTTCTAGAGATGCTGATTCAATCACATAATGATTTTTCTCTGAGAAATTATATTCCCTTTTAGAACTTTGGACTGTAGGATGAAGTGGCCATCCAAGAATCCGGGGTTGATTTTCCATGGTCATGGTTCACTAATAAAGATGATCTCCCACACCACAACATAATTTCTAATAGTCATGTTTTCGGGTATTACAATCACCTTTTCATCTTTGTACTTGATTGGATAACCAGGACAATCAGGGGGAATGATCCTATAATGGAAGAGTTACCGACACATTATGAAACTACATTCAGGGTATTATGAGGGATAAAAAAAAGGGATTGAATACGGGTTGGGATCTACAATCATGTAGAAATTTCACCCATGAATGGGCATGGGAATACTAGGTGTTGTACACATTCCAGTAATATAGGGTATAGTTGCACGAAATTAGGCTATACGAGGATTTATGGACATCGTAGTTCCATTTCTATTTCTAGTATGAGCTAGTGTCGGATATACAGAGATGATGGTCCCCTAAAATGAACATGTTTCATCTTCAGCATGAGTAATATAGAATATGTTTATGGTATTTCCACTACATTTGAGAAATCCCATTGTTGGTATTTTTGTATAATGATTTTTTCATTCCATTTAATACTTGGTGAGGTAGTGAATGGACTCCTATCCCATCACAACATATTCTCGAAGTGATGAAATAGAATGTAAAGATGAAATTCATCTTGATGGACATCCCATTCCTGGCATGGTTCGTCTTTTTCTTTAATAAGGAAGAGAAGGTGAGGATTTTTGGGTAAGTGAAATATGTGTTTCACCACATCTGAAAGAGGGATGTCTGGATTATATAGATTCATTCTAAACAAAGGACAATACCAGAAGTAGGGGTACAACATGGTGGAAAATTGGGATGCACTGCTTTACTAAGTTGAATTCCACACCACCTTCATCAATGGGTTACTACTACCAGTGATGTACTTAATGATATGGCTCCATCATGGAACAATGCTAATGGGGGATTCTTGAAAACAGAAAATAAGGTCAACTAAGGAGTACCCATACTAGCAAGGATGTATAGCATAATGGGACTCTTTTCGATGGTGAACACACAAAGAATACTCTATGGGCAATTTCAGTTACTGTATGGTTGTTTTGTAGCATATATCAGGGTCTATTAATTCTTAGATTACATCATCCCAACAGTTTTTGTTATGTGACCATCATTTCTCAACATAGCTGGGGTTCTTCTGATGACACTTGATGATTCCAGGGTTAAAATCCGATTCAAAACCCATAAAAACATCAAAATACACCACTTTTAGACCATATATGGTTTGATGGTGGAAAACCTTGAAGGATCACAAGACCATTGAGAGTACCTGTAAAGCTTCAGGGGTGGAGTTCTTGTGGATCATATCAACGACAATGTCTTATGTGATACGTACACACCGTCCATTTTTTTGGAAATTTGGATTCCATCAACTGGTGGAGAATAAGGTTTACACGAGATTCAATAATGAGTGGAATCCTTTTTTCCTTATCCAAATATGGTGTGTATTACAGATCATGGGTTTTGGTGAAACTATCATGCTCATGGAAACTGACATTGAAGTGATCTTGTCGAAGGGTGATACTGACAACTGGGTGGAATCATATGTAGAGGTGATCTTTTGGAAGTGTATTAGTTTAAATGAGTTAGTGAACATGAAGGTAGAGAAGTAGGGAGACATAAGGGATTCTACCTGGGGGTAGGTTGGGCATCCAGAGCAACTCAAGATAGAACTATAGTGATAGGTATATCACAGGGTGTGGTCGTACCTCCATGTATGGAAGATTGATGGTTCTAAAAGTGCCATCAAGGTCCATCTAATGAAAATCATTGAAAGTTGTTAGGATATCTTTAACAGACCATCACATATTCCATTTTTTTCCAATTGGTTACTTGGAGGACATTGTGGGAATAAATCATAGTAGAGGATTTATGGATGAAGCTAAAGAGGGTCGAGATTGAGCTGTTGGATGTCGAGTGCATCCAGGTGGAATAAAGGGTGAAAATACATCATATGTATGCATACCTGATGACCATGGATGTTTTGGAATTGCATAGGGGGATGTATGAGGAACCACCCCCATGGAAAAATTAATTCAATTCCATGAGTTATATAAATATAAGGCACCACCTGAGGATGAAATCAATGAAAAAGAAGATTATGATGATAATGGGGAGCCTCAGGGGACATGTTATCATCAAGGGAGTCCCCATGAGAGTAGTGATATCATGAGATACAATGAAGAGTCTTCCAAATATCTCTCTATAAGCTCAACTTAATCATGTTTTTTTACATTGCTTTTCCTTTCACCCCACAAATCTGAAAAACAAAAATCATCATCAATAAGAGAAACTTGATGTTGAGAAAGGGACCCCCACTACAGGGGTGAATATATGATAGTGGGAGAATAGGTGAGTGATATAAGGCCTGCAAATGGGGAAGATGCAGGTGGTTAGCCAATCATGTCCAAGGCAGATTCTTTTGGTCCAACCAAGATGGTTGGAGTAGTGACATCATAAGCCCAGGCACTTCTTATTTTCTATGGGGGGAGCACCCCAGAATCTCTATGGTGGTTCCCACTATTAAAGGGTTGGAATTACTAAGATGGCTTATCATCAATATCCATTTTCATTCAGGGAAGAGAAAATATTGAACTGTCTAGTCATAATCAGGTTTCCACAGAGCTTTAGCATCAATGTGTATTTGTCTTTTGTAGCTCCCACTCAAATGATGTAATGATAACGAGTACTAATTATTGAAATAACAAGCAGTGAAGGGTCTCCTATGATGGAAGTCCCTACAGTGAATCATGATCTCAACCCTGCGACACACATCTCCTATAAGTACTTGATCTAAAAAAGACGCACATGTCATTGGTTGAGCAGATTGACTGAGGTTATTTGTTTTATACATTGTTCATAATCCCATGAGGCCAGCATGCAGATGGGTTTAGGGGATCCTTGAGATCTCTTTTGATGGATATGACTGCTTATGTGGATCTGAATATTCAAACAGATCCATCCCTATCCTCAAAAGAGAAGGTGACTATGGCTGTGAGTGGTCCAATGGGTGGAGAGGAACTCAAGGCTGGCAGTGGTGAGGCTCTCGAAGGAAAATCAAGTGAGGATGGCAGTCCCCATGTTCTAGAGCCAATCCATTTTGAGAGGATAATGAAGTAATATCCTACTGTTAAACTTATATATTCTTTCCCAGAGTATGATATTTCGGATCTCGAGGAGTTGAATGAATATGTCCCTAATGTGGCTAAAGAGAATCACATCATCCAACGCAAGTCATGGAGGTCCATTCAACTCTTCATCGACCAAACCCCAAGAAAAAAATGTGTGAGTCATATGGAGTCCATATTCTACTCGCTTAAAAACCAATATGCCGGAGGGGTTGATGCTTGAGGATATCACACGCTGGTCCATGATTACCTCACCAAAATAATATTGGGATAGTAGAATGAATATTGAAGTCTCCTGGTTCGAAGAGAAATATAATAATATGCTCAATATGTGGGAGGTATCTCAGGATATCAATTTGTTATGGAAGAAACTGAGAGAGTGTACTACATTCCTGAAAACTCAATTAGAGGTCATCAGTGGAGTGAGGGATCAAATGGATGAGGAAGAGAACCAAATTAAGTAGTAAACTTCTCAAATTGATGATATCACAAATATGTGGGGCCATGAATCGAAAAGAGAGGATTAACATCATACGAAGTCCCATGATGTGGAAACCAATCACGGAAAAAGATAAAATATCCCATAGACCACACCATGAATTCTGGCAGATATTACATGGTAAAACATTGGAGTGATGCTATATGGGAAATTATACTAGAAAACATGAGAGGCTCTAGTGTGTGGATGCTCCTTTACATGCCTTCAATTAATTGTTTTCTTTTGAGTTTCATACATGGACTCATTATTTTTCTTTATTTAATTATCATTCTTAAAATCATACTTGTTAGAAAACTGATGATCAATACCTAAGATCATGTGGCTTATGCCCGGTGTGGGAAAAATGGGAGGAACACATGATTAATAAAATTTTATGATAATTCCTAATAATCATTGAAAAATCAGGGTAAGTTAATTTTGACAGAACACCCGGAGTTTTAGAGCTGATAGAGGCTACAACTGGATAATAGGGATCTCAGAGCACCATAAGTTCTTTTTCAAAGTGCATTGGTGCATGAATGGTAAAACACTATGGGCATTGGAATGAAATAGAACAACAGGGTAATGGTAAGTGTGGATCATGATGCCCAAAATTATGAACAGAATGAGAGAAACACGGTGAAACATGATATCTGCTAACCATGTTTGAAACATTGAATTCAAACGGTTACCCTGAAATGGGAAAAAACAAACAATGGTCGACCATTGAACATGTTCCAAACACGAGACATATATCAAAATGTCATCCGAATTCCTTTAAAATGTGGGCACATGATAGTAGGTGAGCCAAAGTTGAATAAGACCTAATCATTTGGGGGTACCTTCAGATGTGGAAGAGACTGAGGATCCAAATGAATAGCACAAAAAGCATGGGATTGGGGTGATAGAATGTTTTAATGGTTTATATCACTCTTAGAATTATGACACCATGACTTAGAAGACATTTTTGTAAGAGTAATAGTCCTAAAAAATATCGAAGCAATCTTCCCAGAGAGATCTATCATAGATGATGAGTAATAGGTGAAAAAATATCAGTGTAGTGAATAACCGTCACATAAGGGGAGGAACTCTCAGGAAAGGGCCCAACATTCAATGTAGTTTTACATCATGAAAATGTGGATTAAAAACACACAATTTAATTTCATACACTTATGAGGTTGTATAGAATCTTTTAATCATCATGTGATCCAGACACATCTCATAGTTTAACGTCATGTGATTAGAACACTACGCCTAGTTTAGGTTAATACTCTATGGGCCTTGAAAAATAGTTTAAATTCATGTTGTATGAAGTAAATAAAGGTATATTTTCAATATATTTGTGTGTCATGGAAGGAATAAAGTTGATGTAAATGAGTAAAAATAAGCTTACATACAACAAAAGTATTAGGAAATAGATGAATTTTGATATGAATAAAGACTGAGGGGGCCCATATCACACAAAAACCATTCCCATTGTAGATCTTAGTTTATGGTTATAGAGTATGGACCATTAAGGGCTCATGTGTAGCTCAACCATATCAGAAACTACCCTACCAGAATTCAGAATCTCACATGAGTCATGCTGGATGTGGGAAACAAGGAATGATATAGGGGGTCTTGTAGACATGTAGGAGAATTCATTAGATGTGACACCAAGGGTGGAATTTTTTCACGATATAGAGGGGTGAAAATGAGGTAAGTCAATACTTTTGAGGTCTGGACAAAGAGGAAAATATTTAGTAGGGATCGACTGGTGACCATGTTTGAAACACATGGACCATGACCATACCATTCAAGAGTAGGGAGATAAAATTCATTATCAACTGTTGAACATATTCAAAAAAAAATATCAACTATCTACTACAAAAAAATCCATTATGGCATTGGCCTTGGATGGCAGGTGATTCAAAAAATGGCATGAAACCATCACCGTTAGGGGGTTCATCTCGATGTAAAGAATTTTGGAAATCAGAATCAAGAAAGACTTGATGTGTGGAATGAGAATATCAGAGAGTGTAATTCAAACCAAAAAAATATGTCATTTTAAGGTATTCATACATAGACTAAGGAAAATAGTTTAATGTTGTATTTCTTGGACAATGGAAAATAATTTAGAGTATAGTTTCTTGGACTAGGAATAAAAGGGGTGTTCAAAGTCATTTATATAGTGTGAGAGTAAAAAACCCACATGAATTGGCCAGTGAGTCCCTGTATTATGTGACACAACCCTTAATCTAGTTTCATGTAGTTTAATGTCATACAGTTTGGACCACAATTGAGGATAAGGGGATGAAAAATATATGGTTAGTTTTTTAGAAAAAATTTCTGGGGATCTGAATATATTCAATAAGGGTGATAATCAAGACATACACAGTTGTTTAAATAGTATGGTGGGAGAAAGACACTGGTGGGGATGATCCTCACTTTTAAGGGAACTCAAGGATCTCATAATTATCATGAAGAATCCAGAAATCTTTTATGTCATGGTTTCATTTTAATGTCATGTGTTGAGGATGTTAGATCTTGGTTTAAGGAAACAATGTTTGGATAATGAGGGATAATATATCAAATGGGAATGTATATTTTGGAATCATGATAAAGCTGATGTGAATGGGTGAAAAAGGAGGCTCAACACCATAGAACATATTCATGAGCAGACCTACATACATTTTTAAAGTCGTGATTCTTGTACTAAGATCTTATTTTAAGGTCATGGAGTTCAGACGTAGGGGAGGAGGCTCCCCAAAATTGGTACATGTGGTGTGGAAGAGTAATAAATCCATCGTAAATGATATATTAGGAGGGCCCAAAATCACCACTTCTTCCTGATAAGGTGATCTTTTAAACTGGTCTTATTGAAATTTGTATGGCATAGATGTAAGGAACACCCATCATGATCGATCCAAGGAGGCCCACATGCCATAATTTAGGTATGAGAATGAAATAAAAAGGTGAATTGAATTTGAATATATCCTAAAGTCAAAGTGTTTGGGAATAACTACATATCTAATAAAGATGGAAATCAAGCAACATGTAGTTATAGAACATGGAATTGTAGATGAATGATTCTGATGGTGATGCCCTCTCTGGCAATAAAATCAGGGCACTGCGGCATTTTTATTCATGTATGAAGGATGATAATTGTTACAAAGTTAAAATTCATGAAAAAAGGATGTGGATGATATATTTTTATCATCATATAGCTTGTATGATAATTATTACATAGTTTAAAGTCATGTGACTAGGATGTGGAATCTATGTAGTTTATCATATTGCGACTAGGACTATAATGCCATAATTTAAGGGAATGTGATAGGAATATTCCCTATAGTTTAACATAATGTGGTAAGGATAATGGTTTCTACACTTTTTATCTTTATACATCTAGGAATCTAGGGGGAAAGGTGATCTGATAAAAACATATTTGATGCATCCGCTATAGCCTGAACTGAATTATACAAAAGTGACTTTCTCCACATGACTCATTTTTGAGGAAAACCACACAGAGCTTAATATCAGGGTGTTCAGAATTAGGTTCCCAATTTAACACCATGTTCCTGGGACATATGACCCTTTATGAAATTTACTACTTGAGAAACATGGAATTTCCCAGAGGTGTGATACGCTCCCCATCCATGGTGACCAAAGAGTATAAAAAGTTGGGGTGAAATTTTTGAATGATGTATAGTCCTTCCCACATGGGTTAAAACTTCGGTGGATTCCTGTCAGGTATCATTGGTGTTTGGAGTTCCAATACCATTTCAATTTGGATGAGGGAGTAGATGCAGACCTTCTTATTGAATGCATGAGATATTTTTTTTGGTTCCTCTGTAGATTATGAAAGTCTCAAAGCATGTTATCATCAAGGGATTCCAATTAAGCTTGATAGAATACAAATATATTTTCTAACATCTACTAATAATATAAAACAATTCAGAGTTATGGAAATAGAATCTCTATGGGTAAGACTACCTCTATTCCATACACTAGGGAAAATTTTAGTTCCTCGGTGGAATTCCAAGTCATCGTTTGATAATCCCAAATGGTGTCAGGGATATTTTCCTGAAAAATTATCTTATTTTGATCCACCATTATTTGAATAATTTTCTAGAGTGTTTTATTAAATTCTCATTCTTTCCATTCACATATGCATGGTAGTGGGATATATTGTTGGACGAGATGATCTACTTGGCCTAAAACATCTTCATCTCAGCATCTCAAATGTTTCTACAATTTCAGGTGAGAATAGCATGCAAGAATATAGATCGATGGATGATATTGGAGATCATGAATTTAACCACTGATCAAGTCTTCACTTCCATGATATGAATCAATTCTTCCCACTCAGGTAAAAAATATGCCATGGTCAGAATTAATTTGCAATGGTGAGCTATTGCTGGTGGCTATTGTTCAACATTATTAAGTCCCCAGACTACAACGTCTTAGAATACATTATAGTATGGAGGGGATCTTGTGGTCGATGCACTATGATGGAAAGAATCTGATATGCATGAAACCTATGGGTGAAATCGATTGATTCATGGACCATAGTGGGTCAAAATTATCCCATCCTTCAAATTTTGTGGTAAACTTCAACACTTCCTAATGGGTACCACAAGATCCAACATGAATGTCATGCACAAACTGGGGAATCTCATCTCCATGAATGTAACAAAGGATAATTCCATACAAAACATTCATGTAGAGAGTCTTCTCAATGATGGGACTACTTTATTGGGTTAAATAAGATGTTTTTACTAAGATTCACTAATGATCAACATTTTGTTGTGGTAATGTGCCATGTTGTAGGTATTAAAAAAAGCTATCAAATCAATGGTTCCTTATACTACAGATGGATTTGGGGGGTCTTGATGTGGAAACACTATCCATTAACTAGTTAACCTATTTATGGTCCCCATCATATGAGGTGATTGGTGTGATAACTCACCAGTCTGCCACAAGAATGAACATGTCATCCCAGTCAGGTTATACAAGGGAGGTATCTAGACTAGACAAGGAATCATATCGAACTTTTTGCAACTGAGGAACATGATTTACCTTTGGATGAGAAAGAACTGAGCAATTATTTGGATAGTACACATTAGAAAGGGAATAGACTCTGGATTCCTGATGACATAGTCACCATTGATCTTCTTAATTTATAACCTTGAGCCTATATTTATGGGATTACATGCAACCTTAATCTCGTGAGACAAATCAAGAAAAGTTCTAAGATCTTGACACTCCACCTCAGTATTGGTGCATCCTTCTGATAGCATGAACTATTAGGGAAGAACGACCTTTTTCTGGATGATGATGAAAATCCCAAGCTACTCTATAGTGCCTAAGATCATTGATAATATAACCAGTTGGTCTCTAAAAAGCATCATCAAAATTTATATTCCATTACAACAAAGGTTGGTCAACTAAGAGGATGGCCTCATCTAGGAAATTGTGATCAAGGGATCACTCTTCTAGGGAGAGTTGGGATTACAAGAAGCCTTCAAACACATGTCCCTTAGTAGGTTTATGTGGAACATACCAAATATCAAAATTTTGAAGGTTCACTTCCCAACATGCTATCCATACTATCAATATTGTTCAATTTAAGATATAAATTAGTAGATCAACATGGTACGTAAGCTGTATCTCATGTTTCTACAGGTAGTGTAACAGAGTTTTCATTGAAAAACATGTGCAAGAAAACTCTTATTGATGTGAAAATATCTAGAATCTATGTTGGGTAACATACAACTGATATAATATAAATTGTTTTTATACTTCTTTATTCCATTGGGTGAGTAGGGAACTGAGGGATCATTCCAAGAAGGTCTTATAAAGGGCTAATGGATTTACTGAGACAGGTGGAATCAGAACTAGGGGTTGAACTAAAAACCTCTTGACCTCCTTAAATGAATATTGAAACTCTTCAACCCTCTGGTAGACAACACCATTCTTCATGAGCCTAGAAAAGGTATTACAATTACTCTCCTAATTTGCGATAAATCAGCATATGTAGGATAAGTGACCTTGAAGACCATGAATCATTGAATGGTTTCTCAGATGTGGAATCCAGATGATGTTATTAATCTTATTTGGTTCAATAATAATGACCCCATATCTAATTAAAAATGTGAAAAAAATTCCTAAGGTAACCCTGAAGGAACACTTAAAAGGTTTCATCTTCTAATTTCATGAAATAAAGAAGTTGAACGCCTTCTCAAGATCTCTGGGTTGATCAGAAAACTAATGGGTCTTGGCCACGAAAACATCTATGCAGCATTCCACAAGTTCCCTAAGGATTATTTAGAAGATGCGGGGAATGCATCATTGATAATTGTCTCCTTCATTCTTCAGACTGAATAAAATTACCAGATAGAAAAAGGTTCCTTGTGGAACTTTAAAGGCGGTAGACTCCTTATATTTATGGTCCATCGAGATCTGATTGTATCTAGAGTATCTATCCTTGAAAGAAGGATATTGTAACATATTATTGGAATCAATCATCGACTCCATCACAAGAATGGGAAAATCTGCCATTGGGTAGTGGCGATTGAGGTATCAGAAGTTGATACAAACTATGATCTATGTGTTCTTCTTCTTGATGGAAACAATTTTATCCTCCATTTGTGGTACTATACTTCCTTGAAAATGTTTTATATGTTGATCTTAAAATCATCATCCATGACCACGGAACCATGAAAAAGTTTCATTTTCTTGGGAGGTTTCTTAGACCTATAATGATTCACCGGGATACCAAGACGATGGTCAACTTGATGAGTGTCTAGTCATATCATTTCTTTATATCTACATTAGAAAACATCATGATGCTACATCAATAAGCCCTCATATTGCTGTCTTTCCTCTATAAGAAAGGCTATGATGATCAAAATTTTCCTCAGATAATTCTCGGTAATAATATTCACATAAACCAACTCATCAATGGCGGTGGAGATACCCTCTTCGAATGCATGAGAATCATCTTATAGATTCTATTCGTTGTATTAGGTAGGTTTATCCATGGGAGGGAATGGTCCATCAAATCCTTATAATTATAGAGGAACATTGGTAGCCTCTTGGGACAATACAAAATCTTTAATGGGTAATTCCTACTCTATAGATACCATGGTGTTGGTTGTTGTTTACTTAATCCTATTAGGCCTTTGACCACAATGTCCATGAATGATATCAAATAAATGGAGAGGGATTAGTCTATACTGAATCAACCCATCCCCACATAACAAATTAATGTATTGAGGAATGGTGTCCATTAGGAAAGTATATCAACACTTCATAGGGGTACAAGTTTCTAGAATCACCCAATATTTTTCTGTGTAGAAGTAAGAGGTAATATTGTAATATTACATGTTCCTAGGATAGGTCTCCCCATATTTTTTAAAATAAAGAATTAGTGTCTGAATTCATTCACCAGGGCCTTCAACTAGTGAATTAGGTTGATGAAATCATCATCCAAATCTGTTGATGGGTCAACCACATTTGTCATGTGCATGAAATCGTTGGTTTGAACTTTCTTGTCCTTACTTTGGTAATAAGATTTATCCATGTAACAAGATTCACAATAGTTTAATGGAGATTTTTCACCTAGGAGAACCCCTATATGACCATTGATGGTGTACTTGAGGCATTTATGGTATTTTGAGGGAACTATAACATGAAGATGGATTCGGGTCCTACTTCTTAGTGCATTGTAGGATGTATCCTTTGAGACAACCATGAATTTCTTATTTTCTAAAAAATACCCAAACTATGAAATCAAATATATTCTTCCACGTATTATTTTATATGTTCTATCACAGCCCTGAATATTTAGGTCATAAGGACTTAGATCTCCTTTAGAAAGTCCCAACATGCAGATTGTTTGGTACTAGATGATATTGACCCTGTAACCTATTTCCACTAAAAATAGCAGACATATACATCATTTAACTAGATAGGGATTTACAGTGGGAGAATGTACCACTTCACAAGAGATCCCTCATCTTCCACAGAGTATGAGTTGATGTCTGACATTCTTATCACTCGACATCCTTGGAATAGAAGTTCTTTGCAGTTGCTACCTCTATCTTAAATTGGAGAAGGATTTTACAATCTTCCATGAGGACCTTACATATCTATTATGACATGAGTAGGGCATTAGATATTGTGATAATTGAAGGAATGATAGATAAATTTTTACTCACATCATACTTCCATACAAAATGAACATTTTTTCCCATAGGGGATTGCTATTTGGAAGGTGGCATGGTGGGCACTTCTGGATGAACCATTGAATTATGATTGGTGATGGAAATTTCACAATGCTCATTAGACAACTCATATAGGATCAAAATTGGCCAATTATTATTAGGTTGATTCCATTCCACAACAAGGCATGTATGAGCATGATGTGGTCATAGTGGTTTTTCATGGATGAGTAGTATAATCCCCAGTGAAAGTGAATTCGAAAAAACAAGATGAGAGGACTCTGCCGACTAAGCTCTATATCGATCTTATTGTCTGATCAAGGTAGAATGCACATCCAAGAATGAAGCACTGGAATAATCATTTAGACTATTTTCATATCCATTTATCCTCTTATGATGGAATCAATCAGATATAATCATCAGACTCTACTATAACTTCTCATAGTTGGGGACCATGTAAGGATACACAAACTCGATGGTATTCACATAGGTATTGTTCTGGCCATCATAAAAGTAGTATTTCTGGGTGGACATTGGTGGTGATTCCCATATCCAGAGGCATGATATATATATTAGCGGGGGGAGACTTCAACACTAGCGGGGGGGGGGGGGGGGTTGCTTGCCCATGAATATTCAGTTCCAACTCCTCTAAGACATGGTTGGTTGCGACGTCAATACAGATGCAGTAGATAGAGGATTCATGGTGAATGTAGGAGGTTCATGCTAATTTAAGTAGGAATAGATTATTCCATGTGTGTGAGAAATATCTCTCCATTCCAACCAATATTTATACATCTGGATTGCACACCTGGAGATCCGCTTCCATTCACCTTCTCTGTCACTCTCAAGCTCAGCAGAAACACATGTCACATAGGTCAAGACTGGGCCCAATCTAAAAACACTTCTGACCACTTACACTTAGAGGCAACATTTTAACACATAAAATTTATTGATAGTATTTCTAATGATTTTACTATATGGGAATATGTTAGGGAGATCAGTGAGCTCTGCCTCAAAAGGAATCCTACACTCAGGCAGTTTCAGGACCACCTTCTCTAGGGAACATTGAAAATAACCAGGGTAGTTTTCATTTTTTGAAATAGTAGGTATGGTTTCTCTTATATGGGAATGGAAATATGAGATCCTAGAACTAATAAAGGACTTGACCCCCCATTTTCTTGTCTAGGAAGCAGTTCTTGTTAGGGCGGTGCCTTCGAATTCTATACTGGGAAATTTTGATCCTGATACTTCTTCACTCGGTGAGGCTGTTCTTGGGGAGGTTGTGTCGGTAGAGGATCTATTGGTATTTGATCCAGCAATTATAGAACCTCTACCTCAACTTAAGTGGAAGAATACTCCATGGTGGCTCTTTTAGAATGAGCTAGAAGTCGTAACGAACATGCTTATATGACTTACTACAGGTCTTTGTCCTAGCATTGGGCATTGTCAAAGAAATATAAAAATCCTCCGGGGATGTTATGAGTGATGTGGGAGGGGACCATCTCAATAGTGAAATTTCTTATGCACATCATCAACAGCTATTATTGGGTTAGTGGCATGTCGAGTTATTGTGTGAGGCCCTTCCACCTGGAGATGAAGTACGTGATGTTCTCATCTGTAATTTTCTTAAATTTGTAGAAGTCATCAATACTTATCTTGTAGGTGTTGTAGCTATACTATTAAATAAACTACATGTAAAGGTATTCCCAACTTGTGATAGGCCCAATGGGTAGATGGTTGTACCAGATGAATTTGCGATCTTATGATGACCGTACAAAACAATGTATCTTAAACTATTCTTGCTGTTATGGAGTTCCCAATATGGATCAACACCTTGAGATTAAGTGGGAAAGATGTTTTAGTTTATTTCCCATCTCATTTAACGGGGAAAATGTAGGATTCCTAAAATTTTGGGGGGCACTCATATACCATCCACCCATGCTAGATATGGATTGTTGTTAGGTGGTATTTCCACATATCATATCATAAGAGTTTCCAGGAGAGTGATGAGATCATCTATAAGATCATCTTGGTGGGTATCCCAGTCATGGTGATGATTCCAATCCACCAATGCATTGATAGGCTCTTCAATATGATAAGCATGACCAACATCTCACAGTACATCCTATGGGGTGGCTTGATGAGAGTCTTGGGGAGATTCTTGATTTGGGTCATGAGGAAGGTTATCACATTGCTCCAAAAGAATCATCAATGCATACCATTTCCTTTTTCAATACACCCCGATATCTACCATGTTAGGATGAATGGTATTTCAAAGATTGATTGGAAGAAACTGGCTAAAAAGGACTTGTGGCTTCCCCTACTGCCCCACTGGAGAAGAAACATGATCCTGTCGAGGGTTACCAAAGTTTGAACACCTCTATGGAAGGATCTTATAAAGGCGCTCCTCAATGAGCTTCCTCCGATCTGTGATCTTCTAGATCAAGGAGTCCATAACAGGATTGACCTTTGTCCCCTATGAAACATATGGTGGATCGAAGGGTTAGAGATGTCCCTTTTCCTTTTTGAGGGTTTGGTTAGTGAGAAATTATATAGAGGGTTCCCCAATGCCGCGTGTGAACCATTAAAAGTGAGTGATAACACCCATATGAGGGTCCAACTCGTACTGTGCTGCCCTGGGGGGAAGATCCTCTTCATCGTATCTTGTGTTAGTGTCCTTTTCTTTGAGTTCCATAAGATCATCCATATTAACTGTGACTATACCCAAAGGGGTATCATCTTTATCACTAGAAAGGTAAGGATGTCACATGGTGGGACTGCCGTGGAGAGTAGTATACTACCCCGAGACCTAGATCTGTCTATGCATGGATACCTAAAAAATAATTATACAGAGCATTGTGAAATACTAAACACTTGTTTACTGAAGGGTTTGGTGATAATTAGGTGATTTATGGTGCTATTCCACTATGATTTCTACCAAATAACAGATGTTTAATTTCTTATCAATGTCAAAAAAATGTTCTCATCTCTTCGGTTAGACTATTTAACGGTCACGAAGGTGGAAAAGAGTCACCTTGATGGTTTACAGGAAACACGTGACCTCGTTTCGGATAGTGAGTGTAGAATTTCGATTTTTGGGCATTACATTTGGATAAAATACCACTGAAAACTAATTTGGGGATAGAGTTCCCCATATGTTTCAATTATTTGAAGTGATTTTTGACTCTATGAGGGCCCAAGCTCCAACCGTTCACTGAAAAAAAAACTGGTGGTGGCACCGATGTGGATCAGTTTGATGGTGGACTAGATGATGGAGAGCCACATCTATGAATTGACCGATCACTCCACATTGGATCATCTCTCAGAGGTGGTTCCAACCATATAATCACTTCCTTATAGGACCAGGTACTTACCATAGTCTCATGAATGAGGGTAATGACCGTCCTCTGTAGGTCCACTGGATGATCATCAATCTAATCCCAGAATAATTATTTGTGATCATATATAGAGGTAAATAATGAAGCTTGAAATGAAAGGGATGAATAGATAGTTATTCCTTGTAATGGATCCAAATATTCCCCCACCTACATATATATTAAATGGGATTTGGGGATATGGTGCATATCACCTTCTGAGATGAATAATTTCACCTGACGGGTTCATAATCTAGATTTTGATGCAGAAGAATGGGGTGAATTATCCATCATTGAATCACATTATGATTCAGAATTGGAGAAGTGAATGAGATTTCAATTAAATTGGTGTTTCCCATAGTTTTTCCGTAGGCTACAACAATTTTACCTTCTACCTTAGGTCAACTCCATGGGGTAGGGAAGCTGTCTAGCATGGAGAGGTCTTCCATGTTGGTTGGAACTAAAACAGGGAGGATCTTCTATTTGGTTGAATGGGATATGGGGAGGTTTTCCATATCAGTATTTTTCATTATCGAGAGGACCTCCTCTTGGAATGATATGAGAGTTGGGAGGACCACCACTCTGGATATTGATGTATCATGGATGATCTCTCCATTAGTCAGTGAGAATATGTGTAGGACCATTATGTTGACCAGTGTCAATAGCATGGGAATGGACTTCATACTAGTTGGTGGAAGTAGGAGGATGATGTTCACATAGATTGAACTGGACATGGGGAGGTCCTTATTGTTTACTCTTGATATAGTAGGGAGGTCCTATCCTTTTTTGGTGCTGGAGTGGGGAGGATCTCCACTTCATTTAGTGGAAACATGGTAAGGGACTCTATGATGGTGGGTTATTGCATGAGGAGGACCTCCATGTTTGTCGGTGGTTGTATGGAGGTGGTCTCCATAATTGTTATTGAAGAATTGGGGAGGATCTCTGCATGAATCGATACTCAAGCATGGAGGAGATCCGCTTGAGCTGTTGATGTTGGGAGGAGGACATCTGTGTTGATGTATCATGCCATGGTGAGGACCTCCATATTCAGAACCATAGGTATAGGGACTACATCCATGTTGGACATATAAAACATGGGGAGGACCTTCGCTTGGTCGATACTAGAAACATGGGGAGGGACTCCATGATGAGTGTGAGAGTAGGGAGGACCTCAACTCTATCTTGTGATGGTTATGGGAGGAATTTCGTATGGAATCTCATCATCGCACGGTATCCTGTGATAGTTGTTGGTTTCACCATCAATCAAAAGAGTCAGCCCATGCCGCATGTGGGATGACTGAGGTCCTGATTCCATCAAGGCATTGATGGGTCCCTGCTCTATTATATCATGGATCTAGTAGATTATTCTGAGGGTCATAGGATCCACCATATCTTGGAAAGAAGATGACTCCAAATGATAATCCTCTTGATATTAGTCCTAATGTTAGCATGGGGACATCCAGATTAGGGCTGATGGAATAGGGGAGTGGTCCACCTAATCCTCATTCTGATAGATCAGTCATTGGTGGTGTTCACAAGGGCTGGTGGGGGCCCTCCTTAGTAGTTGTTAGGCAGTAGCCACAGCCAGGGTGACCCTCACAGCCCCAACCTTCTTGGAATAGGGAATACTGTTTTAGGATATAACTATGGAGAGGCTCCAGAAATAGTTTTTTTATGTTTGGAGAAACACCTCCCTACGTAGCCCATGGGTACAATGGTTTTAGTGAGGCGTAGAAGCCTCCAAGTCCTGATGATCCAAATCCCTTGTGGTTATGAATCACACATAACTCATATTAGTGTTTGAGTACGTCTGTCACCCTCCTATGAAATATTTATGAGGGTGATTAGGGGTGTGGATTTCTAGTATGTATGTTCAAAGATAAATTCATGGCTAATAATGAATCTTGTCGGGTTGTCGTGTCAAGATTTCTCTTGCGCCTACATCTGCAGGCAGGGGGAATTTTTTTCATGTATCTTGGGTCCTACAAATTATGAAGACTTACCTATTACTATAGATACTAGGGAAGGAAATTCCCAATTCCCCAACACCATACAATATTTTGTGGATGGATAGAGAGATACATTCTGACGATGTGGAAGAGTAGAATTCCCAATGATTAATTTCCCCAATTTTTGGTGGGACCCATGTTGGGCCCATAATTATATTGATGGTACCCGGAACTGGATAACTGGATACAGTGAAATTATTATCTAATTATGTCCTAAGTACTACTATTCCCCATGACGAGAAGAAGAGTTTCACATTGGTTCCACTAATTCTGTTTCTGACGGTGTTTCATTGGCGTATTGTCGCACATGTTATCATCCCCTTGTGTGCATGGTTTCCCTCCATTCCCTCATTGTAGAGGAAGGAAAATTCCAAAACATTCTCAGTTATTTATTGTCCATGGTAGAAATGGGATGATGGTATGTCGGTCCCTCATTACATGGATTTCCCCTTATAACTCATCACCTTGTCTGTGTCTCCCATATAGATTAAATTGTGTTCATGGAACTAATTCCCTGTTCCATATCTTTTGGATGATGTTTAATTACACTACTTTTTTTTAGAAATTATAAGGGGTCTTGATATGTCATAAACCTTTGGTTAGGGCATTATTCATGTAGTACATCACTATCATTTTTAAATTCTAGAACATTTGTAACTTGTATTCCAACTCATAGGAGGGAATCTCATGGAGGAATCTCAGAACCAGAAATCGAGGCATCCCATGTCGATCACATGGTATCTTATTCCAAAGGAATATCTTCTAATATTTTCTATAGGCATCCCATTTTTTACATGAGAAATTAGTGTGATAGGTCTTGAGTTTAACGTCTTGCGGAAATGAAGTAAAACTCCTCAAAATTCCCCATGGAGGTAGATAAAAGACATGAATTCTTATGAGGAACACCTAGAACGTGTACTAAATGGGTTTATTAGAACACCTATGGAGATGGATCCATGGATTTGTTTCCCATAAATTGAATATTTCACACTGTGAAGGTTTATCTGAACACTGTGGTAGATGGATTGTGGTGGTGCACATGAATGGGGGGACACCAAGGTTTACATTAGTTATGATTGTACCTTAAAGAGGCATCTAACATACATAATTTTAGAAAAAATAATCCAAAACTATGTAGTTTGATGGATGGTGTGGGGATTATTCATGAGATATTCCCTTCGTAAGTTAATTTCTCTTGGTTGGATCTGTTGGATTGTATAGGAATTATGCATGGGAGCAACTTGGGTGCTGATAAGAGTAGAAATGATATGTATGGGGCTTTCATTTAGAAATGGCCCTGGTGGGGGCATGATTCTAGCATAATTTGGTGGCATGAGTAAAATCATGATGGATATGGATGATGTATTGGGAAGAATGGTTGGAATACTCATGATTTTTGGGGGTGTGGGTTTGGACCTCAAGAAGTATACTACCTATCTAAGTTGGTATTGGAATCAAATCCCACACAGTTTGAGAATGGTAGTGTGATTGTCTCTAACACAAGGAATATTCCCATTTATAGGGGCATGCTTGGGGATATTGTGTGGAAGGTTCCCATTTTTAGGGAGGCATGATAGGGCTTACAAAAGGAGGGATTATTTTTACACACTTTGGGGCATACACATAGAAGCATCCCATATGAATGTTGGATTTCATGGAAATTTTTAACCTTTAATCCCACGTGAGTGATGATCAGTGTGAGAAATAAGAGGAAGCAGTACACTTGAAAGTTGGGTTGAAAAATATTTTCATAATAGAGTTGTTGTGGACATTTCCTATAGAATCTACCCGTGGAGGGTCTCATTCTATGTGACAAGGATCTCATTCTCTGGGGTAGGGCTTATGTGTGAAAGATCTCCATGGTGATAAAGCCCAAATGGAGAGGGATAGAGTGTTGAGATCACCTAAAGTAGAAAGGGTTCATAGAACCCACCCCCTCTCTGATCCTCATACCCAATGGAGGAATGGAGGAGAAAAGATGATGCCTCACATAATAAATTCTAAGAGATTACTCCATAGTGTAATCCGGTGAGGAAAGAATTCCCTATGTGGGGGGTGTGGAGGATTTCATTCCAAGTGAGAAGGATCTCAATTTGTGTCACTCATACACATGATATCCAACATTTTCTACCTATGGAGGGGTCACATTTTAATTTCAGGTGATGACGATGTTTGGTTCTAGGTATTTTTACATCATGTTTCTCAGACATTGGGGACAAAATATTTACCCCGTGGGCTTACATACTGTATTTTATTCACCCTTGGGAGGGGGATGGATTTAGTAGTGACAGCTATAATAGTGTGGAAGAGTAGTCACTCATAACGTAAACAATAACATCCCTATGTTATGAATCAAGGTGATTTAGCATGCCTATGCTAAAAAACAAAAGATAAATAAATGACATGTGGGATGGGTCATGATGGAACAAGAAATAAAAACACACAAGACTATAGGGCTACACAAAAGTGGTGCATGCAATAGATGAGGGTTACAAAAAATAAGATCTCAACACATGGTATTTTAAAAATTGAATGATCCCTAGAGCATAAAATAGGGGGTGCATGAAGGGTTAAATACTAGCGTGAAAAAAGGGTTGACTATTAGATTGTGTTTCATACAAGGACAAGGGTGAGAGAAAGAGGGGTCTTTTGTAGGAACCAAACTTATGTGAATATAAATTTAGAGAGGGTTAAAAAATAGTAGGTCCACTCAAGGTGGATCCATAGGGAACCTATCGAATAAGATTATTTACCTTAATTTTTACATTCTCTTATGATGTTACAGAAGACTAATCTGACATGCAATAGAGTAAATTTTCATCTTCTAGAGGATAAACCTAAAGAGGGGGGGGGGGGTGTAGTTCAATATAAATATGGATAATTTATCTATGAAATCCATTATTGAGAGTGTGGAAGAGATATTCCACATAGATATACCATGATATATGGTGAGGCAGTGTGAAAAATGGTTGTTTAACATCACATTGGTTGCACAACATTCTTTCATGAATATTCATTTCTTGTGTGCAGAGGAAACCAATTATGTGTTCCTTCCTTGGTTTTTGTCATTAGTCTCCATGGAAATGGAAGGACATACATCACATTCAGCACGTAAAGATCTTGTTTGTATATTTCAATATATCATTCACACATTTTATCTTGCACACTTCTTCCATGTAATTTTTAGAATGCTCTATTAAATAGGATGGTGCCTTTAGTTTACCTAAAGATGGTCATTTGTGACCCTGTGTTGAATTCAGCACCAATAGGCACATATATGAATTATTTAATTATCTGATGGGAGGAAAATTTATCTCCCTCCAATTTATTTTTTACTGATTTATATCTCATGAGATAGACATGACTAAAATCTAGAGTGATCCTTGATCAATAAAAGAATATATCCTCTAAGACGGTGTTGGGAGTGATCTTTGAATACAAACATGATTTTGGGAGTGATCCATGACTATATAGATGTAATTTGATGTGAATTTCAACTACTAAGATATAATTGGGATTGAACCATGACTATTAATATGTTTTGGAGAGTGGACCCATTCCACTAATATGGCCTTAGTAGTAAGCCTATACTACTATGTAAATCATGTTATACATTTATGTGTCTTACATAATTCTAATTATTAATTCTATGATATTCTTTCATTTTTTATTCTTTTGAATCCATTGTGATTCATATATTATGAACTATCAATATTTATTCCATGAAGCATGTATATGATCTTCGATATGCTGGGTGTGATCATCAAAATTTATGATTATGATCTCATACCCCTTTTTTCAGGATATGACTACGTATCTCCCTTTTTTACCCATACTAGGATTCTAAGATTGCTCTTTATTATGATTGTTTTCTCCAGGATATGAAGAATGGTATTAATTATGATAAGTCAAAACAGGTTCTAGATATGAAGAAATATGTGGGAGAAGATGTAGATGCATTATGAATAATTTTGTATGATCATATGATTCCAAAGTCACTAAACTAATATAGTATTTGGGAGTGTGTTTGTGTAATGTATGAAATATTCCACAAAAATGATTTAATTCAAATGTACATTAATATAGTGTGATTATAAGTATTGTTTTTCCAGATATCGATGATCTTTTATAAGAGATTAAATTAATGTTAACCCATGATTTATGTATATGAATTTAGATATATATTAAAACCACAATTCATGCTGTAAGAACATTATTTTTGAAGGTTATTTAATAAGTATTGATTTTCTTGCTGATGTATGAAAAAAAATTAGATAGATAAGGAAATATTAAATGGTGTTTATTGAGTGAAAGTTTATATTTTTAATGAGTGTAATGAAGAATCATACTTAATATAACCTTGGAGAAACCAAAATAGGATAGATGAAATTGATTTTTTTATTAAATTTTTTGTAGTCTTTCTTATCATTACTTTCATTAACATATCACAGATTTTTAATGAAACTTTTTCAATTTAATCCACTATTCATAATGTTTGTAAGATAAGAATGCGTAACATTATATAACAACCACCGAGAAATAATGACCAACCACTTGATAAAAGGAATCAATAATTCTTATAAAAAATCAAATCTTGCAATTTAAATTCTTACTCAATCTCTATATATATTCATCTTTAATTTCATTATTTATTGTATCAAAACTATACTTTAACTTGAATGAGAATAATTAATTAAACAGTTCTTTATTGTCAACCAAAAATTTCCCTGTGTGGTCATACATCTTTCATATAGGCCTAACAATTAGTATTAGAAAAAATTTCCATATTTATGTAGTCATAATATTGGTTCTATAATAGTATTTCTATGTATTCGAAATGAACACAATTTTCATCTTCATTTCTCATATCTTATGAAAAATATAAATGGAATGTTTTCATTCGATCAACAACAAGGGTGTTCATTTTTTTAATAGAAACATATTTTTTTGGTTAAGTAGTAGATAATTACATATATTATATCTCTTGGATTTAATATTAATAAAATAACATTGAATATTTTTTATTTACCAAAATATTGTTTTTCATTACATTATAGGTTAATATGAATATAAAATATAATTGGAGAGAATGAAATGAATTACTCTCATTCCTCTATGATTAGGGTTTTATATTATTAATGGGTTTTAAAATAGTAAATTCCCTATAGAGATGTATTTATGATATTTATGAAGATTAAAATAAGGTTAAGGATTCATGAATATAATAATTTCTTACTCAATTTAGGGATATTCAGAGGGTGAAAGATACAACAATATATGTGTTTTTTATTTGAATAAATTTTTTTAACTCATTCCAATGTTATGAGGATATTGTTAATGACCGTTCCATTATATATAAATTGAAAAGAATATTATAAAAAAAGTATAACATAAATATATAAAAATTACAGGGTCCATACAAGGATTATTTTAACAAAAATAATATTAGAAACATAATAATAGTCTATGAAGAAATGTTGGGGGGTTCTTAATAAAGAATAAAAAATAATAAAAAATATAGTATTCAAATTATTTACATCCTATAAATTATTTAATATAATAATTCACATTATATGGAATTAAAAGGTAATGAGAATTAAATGAAGTTCAATGAGATAAAATAAATTTTAATTAATGGCATGAAACAAGGTAAATGTTTGTTCATTGAATAACTACATTTAATGTATTTTAATTATGGTAAATTTGGATATATTCTCATTTTTATCCCATAGAATATTGAAGATGAAGATGCTGATGATCATGAAAAAAATATAATCATGTATAAAAAAGGATAATGTAATTAATGTGGATAAAAATTCTCTAAAAATAAGTTAGGAATTAAAAAATAGATGAATTTCACATCAAAAAATGATATTTCATCTTATAATGAAGAAAGTGAATGGGAAATAGATAACCTTGATTCTAAAAATTTATAATAATTAATAACACAATAGTTAAATTTCAATGAATCCTCTTATGAAGAATAAGTAAGAAATAATGAAGATGAACCAAATGATAATAAACAAAAAATAATTCCAATTGAGAATGAAGAATAAGTAAGAAATAATGAAGATGAACCAAATGATAATAAACAAAAAAATAATTCCAATTGAGAATGAAGAACATGTTTTTTTAAAGGAAAATAGTAAAAATTAATAAAAAATGAATCATTGAAAAAGGATAGTGAATAATTAGAGAAAACACATTATACATTAACCATAAAAAATATTTCCACGATATAAACGGAGTTTACATGAGATATGGGAGATCATAATGTAATCCTTGTAGAATAGGATAAATGTTTTGACATTATTATAGAAAATTTGGATTCAAAAAATTATGAGTTTTAATTCATTGAGGTGAAGTTTATTGTATATGGGGAAATATTTAAGAAATTTAGTTATTATTTCAAAAATTTAGTCAAAGAGGTTGGTGATTTTTCTATATCAATAAAGAATGATGTTTTATTCCAAAAATAACATTATGATACTCAAAAACATTATTAAAAAATATTATACTTGTACAATAATTTTAAAATAGAAAGGAAAAAATAACAAAAAAAAGGAATAATTGAGCCATATCACTAATGAAATATAATAAACCAATATATAAATTATTAAATTAAGATGAAAAATTATAAAAAAACAATGTTTCTTAAAAAAATAATTAATTTATGAAAATAAATAAAGGAAAGTTTATTGAAAAGTATTGTACATGTATTATTAAGAGGATAGAAGAAAATTAGTGATTTTGAAATCTGAATAAGATTCAACTAGTATATTTTTAGAAAAAAATGTCAACTAATGAGGAAATTTTTATTTGTTTTAATATGTATGTGCTACAATTTTTATGGGTAAAACATATGTTTTTAATGTTAGTACCACATATAGATAGTCTCAAAACCGAGGGGGGGGGGTGGAATCTGTGTAGGGTAACTTTTAGAATAATAAATATTTTTATACCATTACTTCGTGGGGTTTCTATGATATTGGTTCTATTATCCTATATTTATTTTCATACTAAAGTAGTTAAAAATTATTAAAGGATGGTACATGATGTTTTTACAAGGATCACTAGAAATCAAGAGTTTCCAATCCTTTATTAGTGTAGTAATGACAAAATAAATTCTCTAATATAATTTGAACTAAATTAAAATGGTTTGTCTTAGAATGAATCAAAAAAATGTGTCGTTCTCTATTGTTTATGAGGTGGGATAGAAAATAATCATTATTTAAAAAGCTACTGAAAACCTCTCCCACTTCTAGCTCTTGTTGGATATTTATACAACCTATGTAAATAGTCCTCATATTCATAATTATATTTTAAACCCTATAAAATTCCTCCACTATTTGATAGCTATATTTAATTTTCTAGTTCTACCAAATTTATTACTAATTTCATTCTTTCACAAAAATAATAAAGAAACACTTATTCTTCTTCTCTAGTATATAAATTTGTTCAAAAAACCTTCATCCACTTCATAGTAATAAATTTTAATGATATGTTATTATATGGATGAATGAATTATTCTTCTCTTGTTCTCATTCTATCGAAATAGCTGTTAGACATCTCTATAATATATGAAACATGTAATTCACAATACCATATTTCTTATATTTATTCTCATGCAAGATAACTACAAAAAATACTGTCTTTTCCAATTTTATTTTCTCCTTTATTCTAATATTTTATTTTAATTCATATGTACTTAATTATTTATATTCCCCTTTTCTTGAACTCACAATATTTTTAAATGAATGATAATAATTCATTCATGAATCCATCTTCATATCACTAAAATATTTTATTTTTAATAATTTCTTTGAACCTCTATTACAGCTTCTTCTTCAAAAAAATTGTTCCCTCTGTATCTAATATCCCATTTTCAATACATTTTTATTTGATACCTATTAATACATAACTACTTCATATGGTACCTATTTATCTAATAGGTTTTCATATGATATCATATTCATCTCATACCTTACCATTTTTGTACCCTCTTTATCTAGTGATTTGACAAAAGTATATATCATGATTCTCAACCATCAACTGACTACTTCAAAAACTATTTTACAATATACATATTTCACTTTATATACCCATTATTTCATTGAAAAATAAATGAGAAGTGAGAACATCAAATTTGAATTTCCTGCTCCAAATTCGATTTTCCTACTAATGTCTTTCATTAGATTACCACCTTTAATGCATCTGAGAAAATTGGTTTTAGTTTAGTTCAATAAATATTTCCTCAAATATAGATGGAAATGATAATAAAATCTTAAAAATTCAAAGGTATAATATTGATATTTTATAGAGACCCATACTTTAAAAATATATAAATCACATTTTTGGGGATATTCATTAAATAATATAATGATTCATGCCCAAATAATATAGGTTTAGTTGCTTTGAAAACATAGATATATACACACCTGGGTCATAAGAAATATATATAATCTCCCACTTAGTTATTTATAATTATCCCCCTTCTTATACATATCATTATTAATATCATTCTTTATAACTTGGGGAAAAGATGTGTAAGAAAGGGTGATTCTAGATTCTCAATAAGGGAAAATAATGGATATATCAACATAACTAGAGAATAATGGTATGAGAATAAGAGAATAAAATTTTAAAAATCATACCCTTGTTATAATATATCATAATCATGAGTCATGAAAGAACTATTAGCAGTAAATAAGACATGATTCATAAAGGAATCAAAGAACATGAGGCATGAGAGTATAATATAAGTATATGACAGGAGTTTTTGGAACACAAATAAGTATAGATAATAATTTCCATTGTATTCAAATATCACTTCTAAGACAATCATATTGGATTTAGTTCACTCGCTAAACAATCACAACAGTGAGGGTTCACTCTCAAGGCTATCATTTTGGATAATTCACCTTACTGAACTGGGTTAACTCCACATTATATTCTTATTTATCACATGAGATATCAATAATTACCAATTCATTAGAGGGATATATAATTTCATCCACACCCATAACATTATTAAAATCATATTGATATGTTCCCCAAGATCATAAAATATTTATCACATTATAAATTAATAAAATAAATGTGTTCTATAAACATTTAATCATATCATACCACATGGGAAAGGAATCAATTTCATAAAAATTTCATCATTTCATCAAAGAATAACATGTGAAAAATGAACATGTTTAATAAAAATATTTTCATGATAAACATAAACCATATAGAAAAAGAATAAGGACGGTACACATGGATCCTGTCCTAAGTAATGTAAAAATGGAACCGAGGTCAATTGGTTTTTTTATTAATAAAAATATAATTATAAGATAATTAAATAATTATTACATAAATTAACTATTCCACTTTGAAAATAACTTTTTAAAAAATATACATTTAATAAATATTGTTAAAATAATTTTCTTGGAAAATAGATTTTCATAATTATAACAGAATGTTTATAGTATTTAAAAATCATGATAGAATGAGAATATGTTTTTGTGAAACAAGTTAACTTAAATAATTTCATTCATTTTTTTGTATAAAGTCAAAATGTACCTCATTTGGGAAATGAAAAAACGAGTCCCATTAGCTTTTTTGGTAGAAACTAAATAATTGGTAAAAATAAATTTAAAAACGAAGGGGGAAAATTAGAAACCATCTTTAAAACATTTTTATCAAACATGGATATGCATGGAAAATGATTTTTTACTCAATATAAAAATAACATAGATATTCATTAAGTATATTTTTTGTATATTGAGTAGATAAAGTGAGTAAAAATGGTATTTTCCAGAAATAAAAATAATAAAATAAAATCAATGCTTTTTTGAGATATAGGTCATAATATATAATCATGAGGGACTTAATAATAAATAATCACAGTAATTAATGGGATTGTCACATAAAAAAATTACCAATTTTGTATCATTTGAATCATAATACCCATGAAAGAGATAAATTTTTATAGATATTAAAATCCCTATTATTTCATAATAATGATATAGAATATATTTATTTTCATAATACACACCATATAAAAGAAACAAGTAGTGAATATATCATGTGTCCTTAGATATAAAAGTGACACAAAAATCCCTTACCTTGAGTTTCACTTATTTATAAATCACTCTAACATATTGTATAAAAAAATTAAATTTATTATAATTCAATACAAGAATCATGTAAATATATATAGTATCATGTATCATCCCTTTATAACATTTCAACACAAGTTTATCAATAATTCCTTATTAAAATCCCTATTTTGGGTGTTAACTGTTTCATTTATCATGAGTATTTTAGTTCAATATTTATTTTTCTTTTATATTGATCATGGTAACATCCTCTTATTAATTTTAATTTTTAAATAAATATAATATATATTTATTATATAAATCTTTATAATCATTATTAAAATATATAGATAAAAAATGAATTAAACCATTCATGGGCACGGTAGGCTGTAAATACTAAGGGACGTTGTTTTCCATTTTCAATAGAATAAAAAAGGTAAATATTAAGTCGTATTTAAAAAAAATTATTATATCATGTATATCATTTATATTTATCAATTCATTTTGTATTAACATCCAAGTAAAATAGAAATGAAATAAAATGACATCGCATCGTGGATATGGTGACCACACATACACACGAGTGTCGTTATTGTTTTCCCCCGGATTGGAAGGATAGAAGGTAGGTGTGATATTATAATTATGTAAGTATAAATATTTTTTAATTTCATTTATAAACATTAATACACCCATAATAACCCTCCATGAAATATGGTGGTGTAAAATACATTGTATCACTATGTAGAGATGGTAAGTCATACGTACATATGAGCGATACTTTCACATACCTTTTTATAGGAAGAAGGGTGGATAATGGTGATTAAATAATCATAATAAAATATAATTATATTTAGGATAATAAATTTATTAATTTTAGGTAAATACCAAATATTTAGATAAGTTAAATAATAATTAAAAAAATAAAGTAATCGATCAATAAAATTAATTATTTTTTGAATGAACTCATTTAAATCTAATTTTGATGATTATTGTGAAGGATGTTTTGGAATTATAGAACCTATATAATTTGAATATAGATGTTAAAAAATGATTTTGGTATGTTATGGTTGAGATATATGTCTCCATGTGGTGTGAATAAGAAAAAGGGGGGGGGAACCCTTTTATAATTGAGTGGAGAGTGACTTTTGGATATTTCTTAAAAGATTAAAATATAATAAATTCATTCTATTGAAAATGATTCCAAACGGTCAGGTATTTAAGAATTAGTATGTATTGGGTTGAAAACCATGAAAAACCAAAATTTAGATATTTTTTGTTATCATTTTGAACCTTATCTTTTTTATTTATCCCATTGTTAGTTATTTTTTACCTTAACTATGGTAATAACTGTTTTAACCATAAGGGGATTAGACTGTCACCATAAAATAAAAAATTGACTCATAAATGGATAATGGATGATGTTTTTTAACTCTAGTAGAATCACATATCCAAATATAAGATTTTTATGAATTTTTAAACATTTAATAAAATATTATTAATTATAAAATATCAATAATGTGAAATTTAGAATTATTAATTTAATTTTACATTAAGGACATCAAGATAATAGCTAAATCAGAATATAATAATTTTAAACTTTAATAAAATGTTAAATTTATTTGAATAATTATTTGAAAGTCATAACTCACTCATCTTGTATTATTTTTAATATTTTTAAAATCATTTATTTCATTTTTCTATCATTGACAAAATACTATGTTGATTTTTCATAAACAATTAATGTGATTATATTTGAAATAATAATAATATAAAAATTTTCATCGTAAAAACAATTTAATTATCATACAAATATATATTTATATTCATTAATAATTTGTTTTGACCTTATTTGTGTAACACCCCGAAGCCCAAAGTCGGTGCATTATTTAACTATATTATCATGATTATAAGAAATAAATCCTGATCTACCAATTAGTTTTTCAGTTTTGGAAGACATTATTACATACATGATACCCAAATTACATTTGGAAATATAGAAAATACAACATGATACATAATAAATGGAAATAAACTTCCTCCTTGAAAGCTTGTTCATGGTTCTCTTATTTATATCCTTGGGAAAGGAAACATAATAAGTTTGAGCTCATATACTCAGTAAGTGTGACATATAGTGGAATCATTAATCACTAAAAAGTGACTCATAATCAATTAGAAATAACCAATATGTAATTATGAATAAATGAAAACACTTTCAAAAAAATAAGCTAAGAATAAAAATGAGACCATAGATTTTGTCATAGTGAAAAGCTCATGGATAGTAATAAAAAAATAAAAAATAAAGAGAATTCTTGTTATTTATACACCATGTATCTGACATAGAACCATTATACCATCGAGATGATTTATTTTTGTGGGTTGAAACACTTCTGATTTTTGGAAACAAAATCAAATGGCTTGTCACCAACTTATTTGTCTCCTGAGACCCATCAATGCATCAAAAACCAATAGTGGTCCCCGCCCATTACTGCCAATCGAAATCATAAATTATCTATAGAATTAATAAAATAACAATATTCCCTTTTTGAAATCTATATTGAATGGAGGATAAAAATTCATTAGTAATTCCCTAGTTAAAATAGCATTCAAAATAAGCATAGTATCTGAAATGGTATACAGATTAAAGAAAAAAATCATACGCATGATAAAAGAAATTTTATATTTAAAAAAATTATGAAAAATTTCTCAATGGGGTAGTGGATAAACCACATAATATATATTAGGTTCACAATAAAAAGTAATTCTTAATGAAATGGAAATTGAGACAAAGTACCTTACAAAATTAAAATCAATCGAATCATATGACCAAAAATTAATAATAACCAAATGAATCACATAATAAAAATAATATAAAGAGAATAAAGATATTATATATAAAATTTCATTACACATACACCACATACAATAAATTAGTGGCGAACAATGGAAATCTCACAGAATTAAATGTAATATGAGAAACCCCTTACCTTGTGCCTGAATGTGTTCTTCGATTGATCATAATGACCTGAATAATAAAATTTAGATTTATTAATTACTAATTATAGAACCTTATATAAATTTAATTGAATTATTTTAACCTTATTAGGTTTATTCATTTCCTCTTTATTGGGTTGATTGGTTTAATTTTATTGTTTTGGAAGCATTTTCTTCCTTAGTTTTGATGATCATTTTACTTGTATTCATGAATGGAAGTTCATTTGAAACGTGGTTAAACATACATAATTTTGAATATACATTATTAGTGAAATTATAAATACATAAATGATCTTATATGGATTTTTATATACCATGAGGATGACTCATTATAAAAAAGTTAATGATAAATTCTTGGATTAACATGGCAGTTTTGTGCAGAATGAACTTGTTTTATATTATGGTTTTATATAATCATTGTGTAAGGTTTGAAGAACATTAAATAACATAAAATACATATATTATTATCTGGTTAAACCATTAAAAAATCTTCAATACTTGTCTTGAAGATAGTAATTCAAATTGAAAACATGTCTTCCTTGAACGAGATAATTAACACATCTCAGATGGTGTTTTCAATTATTGTATAAAAGGAGGAGAAAAAGGAGATGATGATGGAATATTACATTATCATAAAATATTTCAGTAAATATATGTTGTTGTATTTTTAATAACATTTTCACGAGAATATGTGATAATAGAAAAGATATCCAAGGAACATAAAAAGAAAACAAAATAATTGAAAAGAGGAATTTACTTCATTAATCTATCCTCCTTTGACATCCTTTTTAGGGGAGAGGATTTGGTATTTTTAGGAGAAAAGGGATGGTGGATGTGGGAGAAGATCTTAGGGAGTTAATTGAGTATAATTTAGGTAAGGCTTAATTATTTATAGGTGTGAATAATTGAGGGTGTGAGGGGTTGTATTTACAGTGGAGGGGAGGAGGGTTGTCTTAATATACAATTCATTTGTTTATTATTTTTCCCTAAGACAGGAAATGGTGATTATTCCATGAAACAAAATAATAACATGTGTATATTATCTTGAACTAATCTTTGATTACATAATCTATGAAGCAAGTGATGGTGTATTTATCTCATAATGTAATTATATCGTAACCATCGTATTTTTCTATTCACCCGAAATTCATGTATTTCAGAAAAAATAAAAAAAAAATCACCACAACAATTTTTTGACATGTAAAATAAATTTTTTAAATCCATTTTTCAAAATTAATTTTCTAAATATGAGATATTAAATTCTTAATTAAAATCATCATTTAATCAAAAAATAACAACACATAAAATAATCATCTTCATTTTTAAGGTTCCAAAATTTTATTTATAAATTCATGGGTAAGGTTTCCATTTATAAGGGGCATATTACTATTCATATGGGTAAGTTACTATTCATATGGTTATGTTACAATTCATAAGTGTATGTTAATATTCACCAAAAATTAAGTTGATTCAATCAGACTCCAAATATCACCCTGATCGGAACCGTGTATGTCCATTATTTGAAATAAAAAACATAGAAGTGGAAGATTTATGTTTAATGGATGGGGTACGAATATATTCTATAAATAAACAAAATTTTTTTCATAGAGAATCAGTTCTATATGAAATATAGGCTATCTAATGAATTTAAATAATTTAGGAGAAACATACCTTAAAAGGTTTGGGGTGATATATTCTTCCCACCGTCGAAAATTTCATCCTTGAAATTTTCCATGTTTAAAGACCTCTAAAAATATGTGGGTGGTTATTTTTCATAACATACTCAAGATCCCAAATTGCATCCTCTATTTTATGGGTTTTAAAAAGAACCTTTACCAGATGAGTTGTCTACTTTCTCAAACTTTCTTTCTAGAGTCATGAATCTTGATAGGCTCTTCATGGTAAGAAAAACCAGGATCTAGCTTTATTTCATAATATGTGAGTTCATGTGTGGGTTCTTCTATGAATTTATTTAAAAATGACACGTGGAACACATTATGAACTTTGGAGAGATTTGGTGGAATTTCAAAATGGTAATCTACAACTATGATCCTTCCTAGAATTTCAAATGGTCCAATATACGTGGGGCTTAGTTTCCCTTTCATACATAACCATAAGACACCCTTCTATTGATATACATTCATAAAAACATGGTCTCATACATGAATGTCTAAATCCATTCTCCAGTTTTATACATAACTATTTTTCTTACATTGGGATTCTTTAATATGGGCCTAAATTAACATTACCTTTATAGTTTTTTCTTCGATAAGTTCTAGGCCTATATGTTTTCTCTCAAAAACTTCATCCCAATAAATTGTAGTTCGATGCCTTTTTTCATATAAATCTTCATATGGAGCCATTTGAATATGAGAATGGAAACTATTATGGTAGGAAAATTTCACCAAAGGTAATTACTAACCCAATGTACCCTGAAAGTCATGTGAGTATGATCTAAATATATATTCCAATGATTGAATGGTACTTTCAAACTTTCTGCCAGTTTGAGGGTGATAAAAAGGACTCATTTGAATCTCAGTATCCAAGTCCTTTTAAGATCATTTCTAAAATTTTTATGTAAAATGGGGATCTCAATCACAAAAAATCGATTGTGGTTCACAATTAAGTCTCACAACATCATTAATATAGAGTCTTTCTAGTCAATCAAGTGGAAAATCATCACTTATTTTATTTAAATGTACTAATTTTGTAAGGAGATCAACAATTACCCATATTTCATCATTCATTCTAGGTGTCCTCAGTAATATTGTGACAAAGTCCATCGTAATTCAATCTCATAGCCACATAGGAATAGTTAGAGGTTTCATGACCCCTCTAGGATGTTGTCTCTCAGCCTACACTTTTAGAGAAACTAGAAAACTCAACACATTGACAAAGACTTTGAACATCATGTTATCCCACCAAATATTTTCTTCAAATATGTATACATCATGGTGATTCCATGGTGTATAAATAAATTTAAGCTGATATAATCATATAATTGTTCCCTTTTTATCTTAGGTACTGATGGAACACATAACCTCTTCCCAAATATCAAAACTCCATCCTCATACATGATGTCTTCCAATATTCCATTAGGCTCCATCAATAAACAATGGAATACACTAAATTAGTTCATAATGCATAATTTAACTTGAAGACACTTAAAATAATTTTAGAATTTATGAAAATATATTTTCACAATCATAAACATGGTTTATATTTACTTTTAAATACTTAATAATGGTTTATAAAGAAAATGTGGATTATCCTAAGTATATCCTCTAGGAGTGTCAAACCATGTGTGTAGTAAGTCTTGTTTTCGTGTACGAGGATACCCTAGTTCAAGCCGAAAAATCCTTTTTAGTGTTGTAACTCCTAGGTATATCTGTGCTAGAACAACGTCTACTTGTAATATCCATAAAAGGATATATTTAATATGTGAACCCACATAGTCTCAACCTTACCTAAATTATAGGATGTTAATCTATTCTTATCCTCAAATTATATCTTAGGTTTATTTCCTCTAAACTATGTTTCCTAAATATAGTTTCCAAGGTTGCTGCTAATCTTCCTGTAATAGCAACTATAAAGCTTCGAACCCTGAATCCCTAAGCCGGTGCAATATTTAATTATATTGGAATGATTATATGAAAAAAATATTTAAGTGATAATTATTTTAGCAGTTTTGGAAGACCATATTACATACATGATACCCTATGTATATTTTTAAAGATAGAAAATACAACATGATACATGATAAACTAAAATAAACTACCTCACGGAAAGCTTATTCAAGTATATCTTCATCGTATATTGGGGAATTGAAACATAATGAGGGTGATATAAAATTCTCAGTAAATGTTACATATAGTGGAATAATGAAACAATAATAACTGAATCATAATAAATTAGACATAACTAATATGGAATGATGAATAAATGAAAATAACTGCCAACAGTAAGGTGGGAATAAGAATGCATCAGTAGATTTTTTCATAGTGAAAACCGCATGGATAGTAATAAGTGAATAATGAATAATGAATATTATTATTTTAGGATGTTGTGTCTCTATTACATGAACTAGTATTGGGTTGATATGGTTTATATACATGGGTAGAAACACATCTGATTTTTAGAATGAAACTCACACTACAAAATATTTCACTTTTTCCAACAGCAGAATATATGTTGGTAAAAGTGCATTTTATGTTTGTTAAATGTTTTACCAACATATATGTCCTTGTCACTAAACTGTCGGTAAAAACTCTATCGCTAAATGTTTTTGCGATAGATAAAACAATTCTGTTGCAATTATAGTAATACCAAAATATAATAGATATGTTGGTTAATGTGTTTAGCAACAGGTTTTGGTGACAAATTTTTCTACTGGTAATAATATTACCGACATATAACATTTATTTTTAAATTACATTTGAATAAAAATTATAAATATTTATTTCTAGTAAAAGTTCATATTATATTTATTAATTTATCATATATAATACATTTGTTTTAATTATTAAATCAAATAATAATTTAACACATACTCAATCTTATAAAAATAATAATTATATTAATAATTAAATTCATTACAAAATGAATCAATACAAAATCCATCCCCCAACAGAATCCACCACACCCATTAATACAAAATTCATCCCCCCCACATGCCAACATCACCCATACATGCCACATTAGGGACCAACGATCACCAGAAACTCATTCATGCCTTAGGACCAGCGAGCCAACTCCATCTCTTCCACGACACACCATGGACCATCGAGCACCAAAAACTCAACCATACCCCAGTACCAACGAGTCAACTCCAACTCAAATCAGTGTAAAATTTCTGTATGAATTGGAACCAAAATATGAATAGAGGTATAAAAAATGATTTTCATAGTAAGCATTTTTCATCATCCTTGTTGATATTTCATTAGAGGTATGTAAACTCTAATCCATATATAATGTTTTCCGAACCAAATGAAACCCCCAAAAATAAGGTTTTCAAAAATAAAATATTAATAGAGACAGAATTCAAACACTAAATTAATGAGATTCTCCAAACTAAAATTATAGAAATAATCTCTCAGACCTTTGTAGTTTCAGAGGCTGGAGAAATTAAAAGTATCAAAGTATCAATAATGGAGACGTCAACCTCCACCCCAGTCTCGATTGTGATGGACCTGATTTGCTTCACCACATCTAGAGATACATACATCACTTACACACATGCAGTTCAAATAGATCCCATGTGTTGGTCCTTGCATGTTTTAATACAAAAGCAAAAAAATAGAGTAGAGAATATCAAGATATCAAACAAGTTCCAATATGAGTTATGTTTCAATATGAATATAAACCCACATATAACCTGTTGGATCACAGAAAAACCCTACTCTTGGATTACAAGGAATACATAACCTTCTTGAACCGTCACTTACATTCACAACAATGATATTGAAATAATTCACTAACTTAAAATTCCAAAACATAATGTTGAATGTCTAATTTGATACAACACATCAACTTTTCATTTATTTGAGGTAAACTAAGAAGTGATCAAGGAAGAAATTATAAAATACCTTCTGCACAAAGGGACTTCATAGTAGTTATGTGAAGGACCTTGGAAGGGATTCTAACAGGTCCCTTGACTTTTAGCTACATGGACTTGTCACCATGAACCAGATTAGCACACACTGAAAACAACATATAAACATGGAAAAAATCACTTCTGAAATAATAGAAATAATAAATCATTGGATCCATGGACTAGAATGCTTCTACATATTACTTAATCCATTTGTTCATTTTAATCATCTAAATTTTCTCGAATGATTGAAGTTAGTCCTCATTTTTGGAACTTGTATTTGAACAAATTTAATTTCAAATAGAATTTGAAGTGGTTAATGTTCTTCCACTTAAACTCCGTACTTGTGGAGAGCCAGTATACAAGGAAAAAAATCATGTTGAGTTAATGTAAAATCAAAACTAGTGACAACTGATTTTTTTAAGTGAAGAGAGATCTAGTTAATGGAAAAAGATCAATCCCAAACCATGCTAAAGACAAAAATTAGAATGAGAATAAATGATTAAATATTTTATCAAACTATAATTAATAATAAATATAGAAAATAAAATAGAAAATCATTGAAAGGAAACAATAGAAGACCTTTTTTGAGGTTCTTGAAATTTTTCGAGGAAAGTGTGATCCTGATCTTGTGAATATTCTCCAGGTGGTCCTCTATACAAGGTTTCCTTGGATTCATAGTCCCATACTCCATGACCTCTTCTAATACCAACAAAGAACAAAATAAATGGAGTGCTGAAACTACAGGGTGGGTTCCTGCAACCCCCTCCCCCGCCATAATGTTCCTTCCATCTCCAACATCAGGTCCACCAGGATTAACCTAAAACAAAAAAAACCCAATCACTAATTTCAATTAAGTGTGACACAAAACCTGTGACCATAAACCATTGAGCATGACACCAATTTCAATTAACAGTGACACATAACCCAAAATTTTATAATCTTATAAAACTGCATAAAATTATTTAATCAAGTAAAGATACTTTTAATTTATAAAGACACTGCATTCCAATTGATAATGAAACCTAATTCTATAGTTATAGAACCATTAAGTGCAATGAAAACCTTAGGTGCTAAGGATCGAGTTAAAAAGATGGTCTTGAAGGAAATTATCAAATTGTATGAATATAATTGGGATCTAGATTAAATCAATGATGAACATGTTATATCATATCCATCATAAATAGAATTGAGATTCAATTAAAGATGAAACATAAGGTCTCGAAATGTCAAGTGATAAATCTACAAATATCATAAAGACCAAAACTTTCATAAGTTTTGGATATGAAATGTTGGATACCATGTACAAATCTGAAAAAATTACAAAATTAAAAACCAAAATTGAAATGTTGGACCCTCTTCTTTGATTTATAAAAAAAAATAGACTTGAAATTAGGTTTAAAATAATAACTTATAGGATCATATTTTTCACATAAGTGGGCCCAACATTATCAATAATCCTCCATCCATCAATTTTCTCCAAAACATGACACTAAATTTTTACACAATAGATTTGGTATTCAACTGACCAGTCAGTTCATACTTAGGATCATAATATTCAAAAGTCCCCATTTCCATTGTGGAAACATGGGTCGTATCCCTATTTGGAACGATATTGGGAATCCTAAAATAAGAGATATTTAGATTGAATTCATCATCCAAAAATATGATCAACACTTTGAAATTATGGTATATTACTAGGAGGTTTTCCTTCTCATCCAAGTATTCAAGTTAGCTTGTTACCCCATTAGATATTTTTATCTTGGCATTCTAATCCAAGGGCTTCATTTTAAGGAAAAGTTTCTCCGGTTAGGAATTGTTTAAAGAATCATTTTTTATGTTATTTATGAACACAAAATGAAGATACATGCCAAGAAGATGATCCTATAGAGAACCATTTATTCATAGAAAATAATCCTCGGATCTCTATCAACATAAAAAGCTGCCAATATTAGGAGGCTGGTATGGTGAAGAAGGTTCACCATGAGGACCTCCACCATGAATTTTTTGTTACCTTGCAATCCAATATTGTCAAGTAGCTTCAAACAACATACAATGGAATATTTTACAAAATAATGATAATCAAAATAGAAAAGAAATTAAAATAACTGGGAGAAAGTGAACCTTTTGGCTGCTCTCGAGGTACCCTTTGTACACCCTTTCAAACCCCCTTATTCCAATAGGAAATTGGGATCAAAGTTCATTGTATCAACATAGATCTCCTGGAATTAAAAGACATGGGAAGGGATTTATCCTTTCTCAATTCCTGAAATTTCATCGGTGAGGAACCTATACTTGTCACTATAACATTTTATTGAGACATGGGTGATGGTGGGAGGCATTTATAGTGTCATGATACTATGTGATTCATCACTTAAACCCCTTTATGTTGATGTCAACCATTGAAAAGAAACAGAAATATGAAACAAAAAGTGATGAAATGAAATGAAGGAATCCTAAGTCCAATCAATAGATTCCAAGATCTCAATTATTCAAGTAAAAGGATCCTTTTTAATTCATGATATAAAATATAAAATCACTGAAAAAACTCCCTATGGAATGTGTAGCCTTTCACATGCATTCATTCTACTATATGCATTTAGAAAAGTGAAAGAAAATGCTAAATAAATGACTTAGGAAACAACGATTTATTTACCTTTTTTTAATTCATAAAAATATATAAACATTGATCCATTAAAAAAATCATGTCAGAAAGGACACATCAACAAAAACAGAGACACACAAAAGACTTGAGATGGAATGCTACAAATAGAAAATCTGACCCGCCAAAACATAAGAGTTCATCTCAAAATGCATCAATGGATTTCAAAAAAATTAATTGTATGAAATATCCTCTAAGGAAATATATGTCTCATTGGCATTATTTGCGATGTTAGTTTTTAATTCATACACTTCTTGTATGATATCTTCTTCCATTTTGAATTAATCTCTTAGTATAGTAATGTAAAAAACATGCTAATTTTTCCCTTTATATATTGTTATATAAAACACCTTTAAAGATTGAGATGCAAGTACAAAGAGCTCATTTGTTTTCATAATCCCCTTAATAATGATAAGAGTGAATCCAAACATATCTTCTTTGAAACTTTTAATAGGATTTAACCAAATCACACTGAAATATAATAGAAATGATTCTAACTAGATAACTCAACTCAATAATTTTAGTCAAAACACCATAATATGATACATTACTAGTATTTGTTTCTATGTTAACAAGAACAACAGAATTTTGAGTCACACTCTTCTTAGAAATAGATTTCACACACCATTAGAAGAGACATTAGTGCAAGGGTTATACAGGTTAAAGATGAACTGATATGGAGAAAGGGATATGACAACCAACCTTAGGGGCAGGGGCAGGGGCATGTGTTGAAGGAAATCCTAGGTAGCGAGAAAATAAATGATAGAATGAAATAACGATCTAGGGTTAACCTTAGAAAATTTTCAACGTAATTCAACCCCACCTGGAAAAACCCAGAATCTCGATAATGTCTTCTAAGCTGCCCATGCTCTGGCCTTCCATCATCAATATCATGCATTCCACTTCTATGTTATATTATTTTTGCATTTTCAAAAAGAAAATAATAAAATTATAGAAAATAAGTTTTCAAATTCCACGTGAATCCAAATTAATCTGCTTGAAAACACTCATACACCCGGAGAAGGATCACCAGCTGCAAAACCCCTTGCACCTAACACTTAGGGTATAACAAAGAAGAATTAAAGTAAATAAACTGATATAAAATTTATATTGAACTAAGAATAGGAAATTAAACCCTTCACAGAAACTCTACAGTGAAACAAGTGGAGGATTCCTGAAAGCGTATCGACTCCTTGTAATTTGGAAAAAAATGGCCACCTTTGCAGGCCGGGTGAATGCTTGTCGAACGAGAAGAAACTCATCTTGATAGCGTATCGACTCCTTGTAATTTCAGACACAATACATAAATTCCAGACTTCACAAAAAATTCATAGATTCCAGATTTCATACAGTAAGAAACTCATCTGAATTCTACTTAGAAACCAACCTAGATTCTACTTATATTACACAGACGGATGAGGCACCAATCTATGTTAGTGAGAACACTAAAAAAAATTCCAGATTTCAATCCAAAGAAGATTAAGGAATACCTCACATGGGGAAGGCTGGGTGGGGAAGGCCGGGGACAGCGGGGGTCGAGCAAGGAAGGTTGGGGACGACGGGGGTCGAGCAAGGAAGTGAGGGGAGGGAGGAGGTCTTCCGGTGGGGATGATACGATGGTTGTTGAAAGAGTGTGGAGGGTGTGGAGGGTCATGGTGGAGGAGGCCAGTGGCATAGGTGGAGGGTCATGGAGGGAGGTGGTGGGGGTCTCTAAGGAGGTGGGTGGCATAGATGGATAGTGGTGGTGGATGCAGCAAAGGGCGACGAGGGTAGTGGTAGTCACAGAGGAGGCGGGGGATCGGGAAGGAGGAGGCGGTGTCGGTGTCAATGGAGGGCATCGATGCTACGGGTCGCTGGAGGAGGAATGGGTGGGGTGGATCACACATTAGAGATGACTGAATTAGGGTTGGGGATTGTTAATGATTTGAAAAAATAAAATAAAATAAATAAAATATCAAATTTTATTTAGTTTTTTAAATTAATGATATAATAAATATATATATGAATGGTATAAAATTTTATAAAACTTATTAATTTTCTTTTAATATAAAATATAACTTCAATACATGAATATAAATTATTATTAAAATAATATTAATCGGTTGATTGTTATGTTCTTTATTTATTAAATTTAAATTGTTAATTTTTTCAATTTATTTTGACTATTTTATTATGTTTATTAAGTTTAAATATGAATATTAAATTACTAAGTATGTAGATAATAACAAACATATATGTAAATATATCAAATATCATAATGATTTAAATTTAATTTTATAAAAATTATTTAAATTATTATCAAATGACCAAAATTAACAAATAAAAAAATAATTGATATTAGAAAATTGAAAAATAAAATATGTTAATGAGATATTTTTAATAAGACCTAAAAAAATCGATATTGACTTTGGTTGTAAAAATACTAATATAATAAAAAAGTTGGGTTCTCATAATTTTTTACTAATAAAATTTATGTTATTATTAAATGGTTAATTGTAACAATTTTTATTGATGGTAAAATATTTGTTGGTAATAGTTATAATTACTAACAGACTCACATCTTAATAAAAAAATGTTGGAATTAGTATGCTAAAGCGATAGATTTAACTGATGGTAAAATAATTGTTGGTATTGAATGATCGATATCAATAGATATATCTGTTGGAAAAAATAAGTGTTCGTATAAATAAATAATACGAATAAAACTTAATATCTGTTTGAAATGCTCATTTTTACGAACAGATATATTATCTATCAATAAATTTTTGTTGGTATAAGCCATTTGTTTTGTAGTGTCAATAGGTGTTTCACCAAATGATTTGTATCATGAGACCTGCCGACTCATCGAGGGGATATGGTGAGCCATGATCATCAATGAAAGTAAAAATAATTATTTATCAATACTTTTAATACAAGAAAAATATGCCTTTTTGATAACTATATTGAAAAGAGGACATAGATTTATCAATATTAACTAGTTAAAATAGCATTCAAAATAAGCACCTTATGTGAAATGGTATACAACCTAAGGAAATAATCATACACATGATACAAGAAAATGGATATTTAAAAAAATCATAATTTAAAATGATAAATTATCTCAACGGGACACCACATATGAAAGATTAGTTTCACAATACCAAGTAATTCTCAATGATGTAGAAATTAAGACAAAGTCCCTTACCAGATTATAATCAATCGAATTATATGACAAATAATTAATAATACCTAAATGAATCACATAATAACATGAATATAATTATAATCATGATATTATATGTCAAATGGAGTTACACATAAACCACATACAAGAAATAAGTGGTGAATAATGGAAATCTGACAAAATTATAAGTGAGATGAGAAACCCCTAGACTTATGACCGAATGTGTTCTTAGATTGATCTTATTGACCTGAATAAAATAATTCATATTCATTAATTAATAAATCCAGAACCTTATATACATTTAAGGTTTTAGTTTAACATTATTATATTCATTCATGTCTTTTTATGGGTTTAAGAGGTTCAATTTTATTGTTTTTAAACAATGTTATTTTTTTGTTGTCATGATCAATGTACCTGTTTTTATGAATGGGTGTTTGTTTGAAATGTCTTCAAATAACTAGAATTGTTAATATATATTATTAGTGAAATTAAAAATATATAAATAATATTATAATTATTTCTGTTATATTCCATGAGGATGAATCATTAGATAATATTAATTGATTAAGGATTGGATTAACTTGGAGTTTTTGTGCACAATTTACTTGTTTTTTATTAATATATTATATTGTGAGTGTATAATGATAAAATAACATTAAATAAGAAAAAATAAATATATTATGATATTATGAACCTATTATAAAGGTTTTAGGACCCTTCTTGAAGATAGTAATGCAAATTGATAACCGACCTTCCTTGAATGTGATAATTAACACATCTCTGACGGTGTTTTCATTTACAGTATAAAAGGATGGAAAAGAAGAGATGAGGATAGAATATTCCATTATCATAGCAACATTATAGTACATATAAGGTAATGGATTTTTCAAAAAAAATTAATGGGAATAAGAGATAATAGAAAAGATAACAAAGGAACTTGAAAAAAAAAACAAAATAATTGAAAAGACGAATTTACCTCTTGCATCCATATTCCTTTAAGATCCTCATTAGAGGAGAGGATTTTGTATTTGGAGGAGACCAAGGGCAGCTGGACATGGGTTAAGTGCTTAGATATGGATTTTAGTCTATTTTAGGAAGGGATTTAAGCTTTATAGGTGTGAAGAAATGAGGGTGTGAGGGGTGGTATTTATAGAGTAGGAGAGGAGGGTTTTCTTAATATTTTAATCAATAGTTTATTATTTTTCAGTATGAAAAGAAATATTGATGATTTTTGCACAAAAATTTGTAATAACAGCATGTGATCTCAAAATAATGGTTTCTTACATCATCCATGATGCAAGGAATAGTTAATTTTTTCATAATGTATTTATACTGTAATTACCATATTTAACTATTCAAAAGAAATTCATGTTTTTCAAAAAAATACAAAAGAATCACCCTATCCATTTATTGACATGTAGAATAAAAAAATGAACATATTTTTTAAAAAATAATTTTCTAAATATGATAATTTTTTTATTATAATCATTATTTAATTGAAAAATACCAATACTTAAAATATTCAACTTTATTTTTAAGGTTCCCAATTTCTATTTATAATTTCATGTGTAAGGATAACATTCAGAAGGTTCATTTTAATATTCATAAGGGAAAGTTACAATTCCTAATGGTATGTTACTATTCATATGATCAAGTTACTATTCATCAAAAATTATGTTGATTCTCTCAGACTTGAAATATCAAACTAATCGCAGCTGTGTATGTCGATTTTTGGAAATTAAAATCATAGAAGAGGAAAATTTATGTTTAATGGATAAGTTATGACTATATAATATAAATAAAAAAGTGTGGTTTCATAGAGACTAAGTGATTCATGCAATATTTACTATCTACTAAATTTAATGTATTTAATAGAAACATGCCAAAAAATGTTTTGGGTGTTATAATTTGGACACGAAATATATATTTAATAGTTAGAGGGAAATTTTGTAAATTTCTCTAAATTAAAAATTTAATAGATCATTTTAATTAAAAAGTTCCCATTAAAAAAATTAATCTTGATCCTAAGGTTATAAAAGAAAAATATAATTTATCCAATAATAAGTATGATAAAAAAATTATGGTCGTATCACTTATTTTTATCCTAGTTATACCGATTTACCATTTATAGAGGTGATAAATTTTACGACTTCTATTCACATTTTAAAAAACCAAAATGGGCCTATTTACCAAATTCGATCCTCTTAATTCCAAATATGAACCAAAAATTAGGATATTAAATACTTATATGTTGAAGAAATTAATTTCATAATTGGTTTTCAAAACAAGATGAAAATATATTTTAAAAAAATATAGTTTTCTAGCATGAAAATGGATTTATTCTTATCCCATGCATAATACAAATATTTTATGGGTATTAAAAAATTTAATTTAATATAGACAATATAAATTCAATTAAAATAATTCTTAAATAGTGATTAAATAAATTTATTAAAATAAAAAAACTATGCGTATGAAAAATAGTTTTTTAGAAAAACTTTTTTTTATTTGAAGATGAATTTTATTTTTTAGTTATAATTAATTAATAACCAATAAAATAATTTAACAAATACGTAACAATAATTTTTTCATAATTTATTTATTTTTAGTCATACCCACCAATCTAATGTACATGTGTCAATTATCACATAACAATATTATATCACAGTTCTTTTAAAATCAATGGTGTGTGTATAACAACCTATCATTGTTTAATGTAAAGAGAAATATTACGTGAAATCCCATAGTTTTACATTATAAACCCATTAAAAATAATTTCATCCTCATAATCCATCTACTCAATAAACATATGATGTTATTTATGTTTCATCACATCGCTGGTTTCCCAAATAGTTTCCACAAATTTGAGATTTCTCCATAGATCTTTAACCTAGTGAGTAGTCTTATTTTATAGCCCATAATGTCTAAAATACTATATTTATACTATTTTTTTCACATAGTAAATATCATACTCAAGTTTTGAATATTCTTATTTCAATACATGTGAATGATCATGTGTGTACATCCTTAAGAGAGATGTATGTAATATGTCATAAATTTGACAGAGGTTCGGTGGAAGTGATAAGTGATAAGATACTATCCATACCAAATCCAGAATCATGAAAGGAAAAGTATACCCATGGATTATATTTTCATTCATTCATAATCTCATAACCTTATTCTCTGTAGATATTCTCAGAAAAACCATCTCAGTGTCATTACATTCTAGATCACACCGACGATTATCATTGTTACTTTTACATCGACTCTTAGCTGTCTTGATGAGTAGTTAAATATATGTAACTTTATATTCATTGTCCTTTACTATATAATGTCCCGCTATCTTTATTTATTTAAATTTATCCTATTAGATTATATATACACTTCCTTTCATATTTGGATTCATAAGGATCCATATGAATGGTCGAGTAAAAGTAATTTTTATTAGAAAGCTCGACCATAGGTTTTTTTTGATCCCAATATATTCTTAAATCCAAAGAAAAATATATCAACATATCATCAAGGATATAAATGGATCTATTAGAATAAATAACTATATGGGGATGATAATATATTTTAAAAGGCAACTCTATATCAAGAGCTTCTTGAGGACTTTTCTAGAACTTTGAGGTAAAGCTCATATCCTGATATGATAATTTAGAATATGGTAATACATGAAACATTACCACTTACTAATTAGATTTTATTAAAATTTGATCAAGATAGATGTCTTTTATAATTGAAATAATGTTTCTTAATGTCATAATTTTATTAAAAATAACCCATATGGAATTATATGCCTTTAAGGTTTCAGGAAGTCTGATGAAAAAACCTATTGTAACATTTTCATATTTCCATTCTGGTATGAGTAATGTTTGTAGAATCCCCTTATCATTTAATTGATAACATATTACTCAATGAGATAAAAAATCAACAATATATCTCTTCATAATTTCCCACAATTACTACTCTTTTAGATCAATATAGATCTTTGTACTTCTAAGATGAATAAATAATGATGAACTACTAGCCTAATACAACAACTCCTTATTCTAATATGGTATGAATGGAGAAAATTAATATTTATTAAACCATATAAATCCTTCACTCTCATGGTTTAACTCCAGAACATTTCTAATCTTCTTATGAAGTTCCACATCTTCATTCAATGCCTCTTATGTCCTCACACTGATAGACAGTAGAACAAAAATTTGAGAATGATCATATTTCTACCCTTCCTCAATGATTTCATGATCCATCATTTTCAAATCCTGAAATATTGGATATTTTGTTAACATAATCATATATATTATTGCATGTTCTTTTCAAATCATATAATCTTCCACATTGTTTTCTTTCCCCTGGTTCTAATGTGTTGAGGAGTCATAATATTTTATCATCTCTAAATTTTTTCTCTAGTATATATTCAACACACTTTGAGTGAATAAATACATTAAAATATTCTGATTAGGGTATATATTACACCTTTATCTACAAATAAAACTCATCTATATCTTTAATGAAAATATTACCACAACTTACTCCAAATCAAAAGTTGTGTAATGTGTATCCTAAACAATCAATTGGTGTGAGGAAAACTCTATCACCATATCATTCTGTATGATAACACATCCTAATAACTTATTTAATGTATTAATAAAGATTAAAAACCATTTCCACTATGGGTTGAAGTAATTATAGGTGAACTTACAGACATTTTATTTAGTTCCTTGAAATTAAATTTACATCCAACTATAAAGAGGAGTTTATCTCCCTTCTGAGTTTTCATGGTGAGTGGCTCCAAATGAAGAAAACTATGGATATCGGTCATGGTTGTTGTTTTGGGGAAATTTTCAATAACTTAGGTCCTTGAAGGATTAAATTATATACCATCAGAGGATATTATATTCCCATATAATGTAAATATTTGGGGGGAAATTTTAAACTTGGTAAAATTTTCATACATCTTATCCTTCTATGTGGTCTTCAAAACAATACACAAATGTTCATAATGATCTTACTTTATCTTTGAATATATAATAATATACTAAATAAAGACTACCACAAAATGATCAGGGTTATATCTAATGATTGTATTCATTAAATCCATTAAGATAAAGAGAGAATCAGAAAATCCAAATGTAACAAAAAGAAATTCAATATGGTTACACCTTTTATGGAATGATATACGAGGTATATCATCCTCTATGACCCTCAATTGATGATATGAAGAACTATAGTCAATCTTATTGTAGTACTGAGAACTATGTAGTTGATCAGGAAAGGAATCAATATTGAGAATAAGATATTAGTTCTTTATTGTGATCTTGTTAGATTCCAAGCAATCCATGAAATGTCACATTGACCCATATTTATTCTTATAAAAAAGAATAAGTGTAGCCTATGTTGCTACAAATGCAAAATGAATTCCTTATCAAGACTCTCCTAGAGTTTCTTTTTAAGTTCATACAACTCAATCAGGTCCATTCAATATGGATGATTTAGAATAGTTATAGAACCACAAATTATCTATATTGATAACTTAGCTTCATGATTTATTGGAAGACTAGGAAATTATTTTATAAATACTTCAACAAATTCATGTAAAATATGAATATAATCAATGTTGATTTTCTCCCTTTATATTTGAGATAAACCCCTATTTTAATTTTGAATAAATAACAATATAATGGATAGTATTTCCATCAAATGTTCATATTTATTATCACAATAGTATATAATCTTTGGTTGGTTTAGAATATCAAATTTGAGTTCCCTTAATCTAAAATTGATGTGGGATTTATATATAGAAAGGGAATCCATTCCCAAAATAACATAAAATTAAACCAGAGGGTGAATAAGAAAATTTTTAAGTACCAATTTATCAAAAAGATAAATTATAGAAGATTCATAGATATGATATGTTATCATCTTACCATTAGGGTTTTTAAATGAAAATTCAATATCTAATCATTGGGGTGGAATTTTGATACCCATAGAAAATTATTTTGAATAAAAATTGTGTGTAGAACTAGATTCAAATAAGACATTAGTAGTTCTAGAGTGGATAATATGTGTACCTTTCACCACTTTTTTATCATACTCCATGTCACCAACATTGATTAAATTATATTACACATTATATATGGCCTTAAGAGATTGGTAACATCGATCATAATCATTATCCTTCAGGTTTGAGCACTGTTTTTCAAAATTCCCAAACTCCATTCATTTGAAACATGAATGTGTAGGTGGATAATTATATATTGATTTTTCATTGTATGTTTCATTAAATGGTACCTACACAATAAATTAGAATTTGATTTATTAATTACCTTCCTCTACACACTTAAAACATTCACCAACACCCTTATTAAAATATCCACCAGGATTCCCTATACACTATTAGCACAAAGGAATTATCATCTTCATCTATCCATTATTTTTAGAATATCCTTTTATTAACATATTTCATATTTTATCAAAACTGTTATATGGATTAGTAACTCTAATCTCTATTTACACCATGATAGAACATCGAATGATTCCTTTATATCCATTGAGTCCTCCTATGAATATCTCACTTCAAATAATTTGTTTTAAGCCACTGAAGAATTGATAAAACTTACTTTTAGGTTGGATGATAATACTATGATGATAATATTTTTATGATGCCAAGATTTGAATTAGGGGGAGTATGGGGTCGGGCTTTAGCTTGTAATGCTTCTAGAGATGCTCTTTACGTTTAGTACTCGGGTTTCAGTTGTATTTTAACACATTGATTTGTTTACTGCATTCCATAGATACATGTACTGTACTGCATCATTATTATATCAGACACTGCTTCTACATCTAGTTCAGTTGTTGTATGTTGCTTTCTACTTCCTCTATTGTTTATGTTTATTCTTCCACAGTACACTTACCGAATGAGGGAATAGTATCCCCACAGAGTCACCAAGGCCCTCGCTGCTGGTCGGTAGCCTCTAGTGTTTGGGGAAATGTGCTTGAGGTGATGTGGCGAACCGGGTACGGGGAACCAGTTATGTGGCTCTGAATTTGGGTCATTACAAAGTAGTATCATAGGAGTTTTCTTCTTTTCTATTGCCTTACTATTTTGTGAAAATAGACAGAGATAGGAAGAACTGGGTAGTTAGTACTTAACGGTGCCTTGGAGTAATTAACCCGTGTACGTGGAAAAGCTATATTACCTCATAATTGCAATTTTTAGTTTTTGCAAGTGTTACAGTTTATTATATTTCACCATTTGGTGATGCACATGTTTTGTGCTGTTACAGTTTATATGATTGTGGTTCTATTTTTTTGCAACCAGATGAGATGAGGGTGTTCCATCTCATCCATTATATAGTCACATGGTAGGATATCACATGTCATGAATTTTACCATGCCATCTAGAGTGTATTATAATTTCATGCTTTTGTGATAGATATCGTGATAAATTATGCAGGTTGTTGTGATATTTCCTATGACAGACATACATGTTATGCTATTTTACTTGATATATTCATTTTTATGATGCCAAGATTTGAATTAGGGGGAGTATGGGCCCCCAAGGATCGGAATTTGGTACATAGATGTTTGTTTTTCAGTGTTTCTGGAATTCAATGCAGTTTCTGAGCTACTGGCCGGAAAAACCCAGAATAAACGACATGTACTTTATAAATACTCACCATGTAGTTTTTAAACCGTGTTACTAATTGTGTGAAAAGAGACACCGGGTGGTGGAGAGTCTTCAGGGACACGCCGTGTACCATAATTACACGTCGTGAAGTAGTCAACTGTGTACCCAGTCGTGTAACTAACAACATGGGTCGGGGGAAAATCGCGTAGTACACGCCATGTTCTATACGAACACGCCATGTATTTTTCATCCGGCTACCCGGTTGTGTCATGAAAAACACAGTTCGGTGTTAGCTATTTTTATACACGCCATGTTTGTTTGGAACCCACCAAGTAGGGGTCAGCCATTTAGTCGGTCGTGTAACCGCTACACGGGTCACTGAAACCTGTCTAGTACATGCCGTGTCCTTGGTGAACACGTCATGTAGTTTAGAATTAGGATGACCATTTAGGTTATCCATGTAATGAGACTCAGTAAAGGGTGTGGAGTTCAAGTACATGCCGTGTTTTGGGACAACATGCCGTGTAGTCTGGAATGTTACACGACCAGCGGTGTCAGAGTTACACACCCATGTGGAAGGCATAGCAAACACGCTGGGTAGTTTAAATACACGCTGTGTAGTATTGTTTTGAAAACAAAAGTGTTTCTCTATCTTGTTCCCGTTTTGTACTCTTGTGTTTTCTGTCCTTGTTAATCCTATATCTGAGGTGTGATTTTGACCTTTCAGGGCCATGGCACCAAGACGTCCTCCGGTTGCACGTTAGGAACCAGGAAGTGACCGTACGTCTGATATTGCAGACCAGGGACTACTAGTAGTTCCGCCGATTGTTCCGGACATGGAACCTATAGTGATTCCAGACACTGGTACTGATGCTCAGTTCAGAGCGGGTTTCATGAGGTTCATGCAGACCTTCAAGGAAGCTCATCATCCTGCCCCGTCTATGGCAGAGCTGACACGAGTCTTCCAGTAGCAATATCCTTCCACTTTCACAGGGGATGAAGGACCTCAGGCTACAGAGTCATGGCTAGAAACCATGCTTTCCATTTTTGAGCATCTGGAGACACCCCCAGACAAAAGAGTGAAGCTCACAACATACATGCTAAGAGATTCTTCCAAGATATGTTTGGATGTAGTATCGCAGGCAGGGCGCTCGCAGACTATGGCTTGGGATGAATTCCAGCATACGTTCTACGACTACTTCTCTCTGGCAATGCTGAGGGCCGACAGAGCCAGAGAGTTCATTAACCTGAAGTAGGGTACTCTTTCGGTTATGGATTATTCTTCTTCATTCACTGAGTTACATCATTTCATTCCCATTCCGGGAAATGACGAGCTGTTTTTGGAAAGGAAATTTGAGGAAGGCCTCAATCCAGAGATCATATCACATGAGAACGTCTTCCAGTTGACTTATATTACTCTGATAGTCAAACAGGCGCTGATCATCGAATGGAATCTGAGAGATACTGGAGCTGTTGACCAGGGAGGTTCAACATCCAAGGCTGATTCATTTTATACTGATAGCAGGAAGCGCCACTGAGAGTCTACTAGAGGTGACTCGAGGAAGCGAGGTATTTCTTCTGGTATATGGGATCTTCCTTCTGGAAACCAGGTGGCGTGATATCAGGGTGGAAAGTGCAGGCATAGGAAGCCTCAGTGTCTGAGAGATCTAGTGGAGTGCCGAGCTTGCAGCAAGATGGGTCATCTACAGCGTTTTGTAGGGTTCTTCTTCCAGTAGCAAGTGTAGGAGGATCAGTTTCTACTCCTCGTACAGTAGTAGTATTACCAGTTCCATAGAAGACTGGGGGATGGAGTTCTTCAGGTCGTTCAGGCCAGGTTAGAGGTCGTGGACGCAGTGGTCAGGCTTAGGGAAGATCATCTTAGGGATATCAGGCTACTACACAGGGCTGTAGTACTGGCCAGACGTTTGCGGTAGAGTAGATCCATCGGGAGTAGGATCCTGGACCTTCCACAGTTCGAGGTACGATCTTAGTAACCTCAGTTTTATCTTCTGCACTTTTCGATACCAGATCTTCTCATAGCTTTATTTTTGTACACATTGTGGAGAACCTTAGACTTAATGTCCTTACTTCTGAGGATACGTTGGCACTAGACACTCCTTTGGGACATAGAACTACTAGTGTGCATTAGTGCAAGGAGTTCCCCCTTGAGGTTGGTGGGTGTCACTTCTTTTGGGATCTTTATGTCCTTGAGATGACGGGTTATGATTTCATTCTCGGAATGGACAGGTTACTTCCTTTTCAGGCCTTTGTCGATTTTTATCACTGCATGGTGAGTATCACATCACTAGAGGGAGCGTCTTTTCTTCACATGGACGAATGGGATGTCCAGGAAAGCAGAGCTAGAGTAGAGCATCATGGGTTGGGCAGTGTTACATCCCAGATTTCTAGTTTATATCTGGATGATCAGGGGGCTTCTCAGATGGAATTCCCTCTGGTAGATGACTTTTTTCTGGATGTATTTCCAGAAGACTTTTCAGGGTTGCCTCCGGGGCATGAGGTAGACTTCTCTGTTGAGATTCTTCCAGGAGCAGCACTTATATCCATACCTCCTTATAGGATGGCTACGCATGAGTTGCAAGAACTAAAGAAGCAGTTAGAGGAGATGCATGCGAAGGGTTTTATCTAACCCAGTACTTTCCCTTGGGGTTTTCCTATGTTGTTTACGAAGAAGGCGGGTGGTACCTTAGGGCTTTGTGAGGACTATCGGAAGCTTAACTAGTTGACGGTCAAGAACCGATATCCATTGTTGAGGATTGATGATCTTTTTTATTAGCTTCGAGGAGCCAGGGTGTTCTTGAAGATTGACTTGAGATCCGTCTATCATTAGTTGCAGGTCAGACTGTCTGATATACCTCTCACAGCCTTTCGAAGCATGTATGGTCTGTACAAGTATCTGGTTATGCCGTTTGGTCTCACGAACGTGCCGACATTTTTCATGGTGCTGATGAACATAGTTTTCCATCCTAACTTGGATTCTTTTGTCATTGTCTTTTTGGATGTTAACTTGGTGTACTGTCACACTCGACATGACCATGCTACCCATCTTGAGATCTTTTTGAGTACATTGAGGGAGCATCAGTTATATTCTATGCTCTAAAAGTGCCACTTTTGGATGGATGAAATTAACTACCTGGGTCATTTCATCTCAAAGACAGTCGTTTCAATAGACCCAGTGAATGTGAGAGCAGTAGTTACCTGGGAGAAGCCGAAGAATTTCTTCAAGGTACTTAGTTTCTTGGGACTGGATGGTTACTACAGTCGGTTTATACAGGACTTCTCACGCTTAGCAGCACCATTGATGGGCTTGACTAAGAAGGGTGTGAAGTACGTTTGGTCAGAAGCTTGCGACTCAGTCTTCCAGGAGATGAAGGGGAGATTGACTTCAGCACCAATTCTAGTTCTTCCAGAGCCGGGAAGGAGTTATATAGTTTTATGTGATGCATCTGGCAACGGTCTTGGAGCAGTGCTTATTCTGGAAGATCATGTTGTTGCGTACGGATCTCAGCAGTTGAGGCCACATGAGAAGAACTATCCTACGCATGACCTGGAGATGGCTACAGTTGTTCATGCCTTGCGTTGTTAGATACACTATCTAATGAGAGATAATTTTGTGGTATATACTGACCACAAGATCCTCAACTATATCTTCATGTTGCGTGACTTGAATCTGAGACAATGGAGGTCGGTCGAGTACCTACAGTCTTTTGACTTTGACCTGTTTTATAGGGCCGAGAAAGGCAATGTTGTGGATGATGCACTGAGCAGGAGGACTCAGTTGCAGGCAATTTAGGAGGCCAACAGTGAGTGGCAGCTTATGGCTATGTTATCTGAGATACATTTGGAGGTGCACGACAGAAAGGGACAGACAGTTCTTTTTTCTGTAGTTGTTACCTCTAATCTTTTAGATCAAGTTTGAATGAGACAACTATCAGACCAAGAAGGCCTAGTCCTACGGGAGGGTGTGTCAGATGGAGACCCTACTTAGGGGTGGACAGTGGGCGATGATGAGGTGCTACGTTTTCATGTCTGCGTATGGTTTTTAGTGGACATATGTGAGGAGCTGATGCCGGAGTTTCATGCTTCAACTTGGGTCGTTCATCCTGGTGTCACCAAGATTTACCGAGACTTACACCATCAGTATTGGTGGCCAGGTATGAAGAAGGATGTGGATTGTTTTGTTATGCGGTGTTCCACCTATTAGCAGGTGAAGGTAGAGCATCAGAGACCAGCAGGGCTTCAACAACTGTTACCCATTCCTGAGTGGAAATGGAATGATGTCGCGATGAACTTTGTGACAGATTTACTGAGATCGCCTTGAGGAAATGATGCAGTTTGTGTTGTAGTGGACTGACTCATGAAGGTTGCACACTTATTGCCGATCAAGGAGACCTTCAGTGTTGTTGAGATGGGATGGTTTTACATCCGAGAGATTTTATGTCTCCATGGAGTTCTACTCTACATTGTTTTAGACATGGATGCGCATTTTACATCGCACTTATGGCAGGGGATAAAGAGGGTTGTGGGTACACAAGTACGTCTGAGCACAGCTTACCATCCCCAGACCGATGGCCAGTCCGAACGTATGATTCAAGTGCTAGAGGATATGCTCCGAGCTTTCATTCCAGACTTTGGCAGTACTTGGGAGAATCATATCCCTCTAGAGGAGTTCTCCTACAACAACAGTTTTCAGCCGACTATTCAGATGGCACCTTACGAGGATTTGTATGGTAGGCCATGCTGATCACCTTTATGTTGGATGCATGAAGGAGATGCAGCTTTGTTGGGACCTCATCTTGTTCAGGAGACCTCAGAGCAGATAGAGTTGATTCAGAAGAGGATGGATACAACACAGTCTCGGCAGAAGTCTTATGCTGATCAGCGGAGATGACCTTTGGAGTTCAAGGTTGAAGATCATGTTTTCCTGCGTATTACCCTAAGGTTGAGAAATAAGAGGATTAGGAGACAAGGGAAACTCTCATTGAGATACATCAGTCCGTTTGGGATTCTAGAGAAAGTCAGGCTGGTTGCTTACAGGTTGCAATTACATCAGAGGTACCAGGCCATGCATGACGTCTTTCAAGCTTCTCAGCTTCGACGGTATTTCCCAGACCCGTCTCATGTTTTTCAACCTGAGGAGGTTGAGCAAGAAGAGGATGAATCTTTCGAGGAGCATCCTATTAGGATTGTTGATCATAGTGAAAAGGTACTCCATGGCTGGTCTATTCCTCTGGTACGGGTTTTATGGCAGCACGACCGTATACATGATGAGACTTGGGAGAGGGAGGCTGATATGCGATCACAATGGCCAGAGGTTTTCGAGGGTTTTTTTTCTACTCCTTTTTAGGGAAATTCGGGGATGAATTTATTTAAGGGGGATGTTTGTAAGAAACCAGAGCTTCAGTTTCAGGTACGAATCTCTTTTTTGGACTTTTTATGGAAAATGGAGAATCTGGAAATTTTTAGAGTACATGACATGTACTTTATGAGTACACGCTGTGTACTCCTCTTCCGCTCGAAGCTGTGTGCTATCTATGTCCAGGCCACACACACAATGTTTAGGGATGATGTGGCGGCCGCTTAAAGAAGTGTACGGAAAAACCTAGTACACGCCGTGTACTCTAAAAGTACACGTAGTGTACTTTATTTTTATTTAATTAATCGGACCGGGGTCGTTCCTAAAGCTCATAAATGTCTTCTTCTCCGCCTAATTCCATCTAGAGAATCCGAGGAGGATGATTCCTCTCCGAGCCACCGATCCTTCACTGGTTGTCCGAATCGAACTCCGTCGATTGGAGAATAATCGCAGCGGTGAGTTCTTGGTTCTTCTTTGGCCTTGTTTCTTGACTTTTTCTCTTGTGTGAGTTATCTAAGGTTGAATGTTTTAGACATTTTTGCATATCTACTCCATTCTAGTCCGATTAATGGGCTGAGGTTCAAGTATATCGATCTTCGTGGATCGAGGTAGGTGGTTTGTTTCCCTATGTTGATGTTCTTTGAGTTTTGGTTTCAAAAGTGTCGGATACCCATGTATCGGGTAACCCGGGTTTAGGATTTTGATCCTATTCTTTTTTTCCCATAGATTTCTTGTTATCTTATGATTAATTGTTGATAATATATTCTAGGTTGTATGTTTGAGGATCACCACATGAGTGTCTCTCTATGTTTGGTTTTTTATCACTGTATGGTACCATTTTCCTGTGAGGCAAACCCTATTGCAATTGTTTGTTTACATGTTATCACTAATTTCATGTGTTTCCTACTGTTTAAAAACTTTTGATGCATGGTATCTATTATCCAAGTAGTTGTTGAACTCACTTAGGGCAGCTGACAGTCGATTACTCACGACTGGACTGCTTAGGGCTATGAGAACCTGGTGTGGGAGATCAAAGAGGGAATAGACAAATAAGTGCTTCCTTAGAGGGTCTGTTGGTTTTAGTTTCGTACGCAGGACCTACAGTAATAGGACTCTGTGCTTCCCAAGAGTGTTCTTAGTTTACCCACGCATCGAGAACATAGGAGGAATTAGACATAAGTGCTTCCTCAGAGAGTCTGTAGCTCTCATTGCAATTCCATAAAGGAATTGATGTGAGAGCTTCCCAGAGTGTATGTGCCTTGTTTGATTACTGGACTATAGGGGTCTGCTAGTTTGAGCCACCTAGAGGGTCAGTGTGAATTTTTATGGTTGGTTGTGATGAGACCACCAAGCCAAAGAACAAGCTTGGGTTTTGTACTACTTGTGTTTAGGTAGTCTTTTGAGATACCAGATGTTATACTTTCTTTACCTTGGAATAGAGAACTTGACAGTTTTCCTTGGTCATTTAATTACATGAATGTGAATGGTAATTGGTAGGATTATTTACCGGTGTACTCTTAGTTCATTACTGTATTTATTTTCCTTTACTTTTCCTATATTACACACTGACAGTAGGGCACAAATCTTGTGGTGGTTTCCTACTGGGATTAGTGTCACACCCTGTTTGGGTCTTGCTTTTCGGCCAAACAGATTATATGGTTTCATGTGTAGATAGGGATTGTGGCCCTTATACCTCATGTACTTGATTGCTGGTTGGAGCTGGAGAGCATGGGACCGGGCCATAGCTCGCGATGCTGCTGGAGTTGCTGTTTACATTTATTACTTTGGTTTCAGTTGTATTTCAGCACGTTCATTTGTTTACTGCTTTCCATAGATACATGTATCGTACTGCATCATTATTATATCATACAATGCATCTACCTTTAGTTCCGTTGGTGTATGTTGTTTTCTACTTCTGCTATTTTTTATGTTTATTCTTCCGCTGTACACTTACCAAATGAGGGAATAGTTTCCCCACATACTCACAAATGCCCTCACTGCTAGTCGGTAGCCTATGGTGTTTGGGGAAACTTGCTTGAGGTCATGTGGCGAACAGGGTATGGGGCACCAGTTATGTGGCTCCGGATTCGGGTCATTACACCAACTTTAATAATAAAATTAATTTTAGAATCATTTAAAAATTAAATTTCATAAATTAAACTAATTTTTTGAATTTATAATTTCAAAATTATCTTAGCATGATTTATTGGGATTTTTTGGAGGAACATCATATTTTGATGAATATTCAAATATACTGCTTTTAGTTAAAAAATGAATTTATGTATAATTAATTATTATTTATAAACGATATTATAAATTTTTTTAAGGTTAAATTAGATAAATATTACATCTATTAATACAATTTATATAATTAGAATCACTTTCACTTCGAAACTGAATATAAAATCTAAATAATCTTTTGAACTTTTTCCGACTTTAAAACCTAGATATTTCATCCCGTATGCAGGATTAACAAAAATCTTAATTTTTCCACCCATGTGAATTTAATTTCAAAAATATGATATACACCATTGTATTTTGTATAGTATTTATAGTCTAATAATACCTTTTTAATTTTTTTACCGAAATGATTAGTAAAAGTGATTAAAATTAATCACGATAGTTAAGACCAAATTTATATTAATTAGGGACAAAACCCTAACATTAAGGGTCCAAATTACATATAAACTTATCGAAAACCCTTTTCTATCCATATTTAAGCCATAAAAATTTCATGTTTGAGTTTTTTTGGTTTTTTAAGAAATATTTAGGTAATAACATGTTCACACCTAACATCTTTCTAAAAATTCAAAGTGATTTTCCTTCCCTATAAAATGAAACCATTTCTACCCATTCCTCACACATATTAAGCCTTTTAACATAAAACATGTACTACCCATGTATCCTCCAAATAATCATCCCTTAGACCTTGAATCCTTCCTTTGGGAAGAATGCTTCTCAATGATTCCTTTTGGCACAAACCAAAAAGAGTTACCCGATTCGGAGGTAACATCTTCTTTCAATCTCCATTCATTTATTTTCATTATCCACCCCTCCTATATATTTATTCCATTATCGTGTAAAAAACACATTATAAAACGTATACAAGCATATTTTTATGAATATTTTATGACCTAAAATTACACACCTCCATCTAATGGATGTTGAACTTACTTCTTCTGTGTGTTGTGAACTGTTGCCTCATGAAACAAAGAGTGTTCATTTCTTCTTTTGCCACCAGTCATGGTGGCCATTATGATATAAAAGAAATGTATATATGTCATATATTATTTTTTCTATGTATTTAATTTTATTTATTCCTTTTACAAGACACATATATTTACTTTCCATTTTGTGTTAATATGATAATATCGTTTGAGGAAGTGTTGACAACCACCCACTCAAAGCGATGTGATTCTTTCACACACCGCATTGAATTTATTAGGGTTGGGATTAATGAACATATGTTATATATATGAAATATTTATGATACTATAACAAAAATAATATATATATACATACATATATATATATATATTTAATTTACATAATTTATTTCAATACGAAAATAAAAACGGAGATAACGTTCATGCGTACGTACGAATTATCGTCTCCATGAACACTATATTCCATTTTTTAATTATTTATGATATAAATTTTTCTAATATTAATATAATATATATAAATGATATTTATATCATTATTTACATTCTGGAATAATTATATAATTATAAGGACTAAATATGTAACCAACTAAGACACATGAGAAGAACAAAGTAAATTTTACCAGAAGTGAATCCTTAACATAAGATCGTTAACAAGAAGGTAATATAATATTACAATAAGACCTTATATGATAATATATATATGAATAATATTATTTAAAATATTTATAATAAACATATATTTATTATATATGAATCTTGTATGAGTACAAAGAGAGTCAAGACACAAGGTAAGGGGATTTCATCTCACTTTTACATTTTGTCAGATTCATGTTATGTTTTGTAATCTTTACTTTTTTGTGGTGTATGTAATGACCATGATTTAATTATATAAATCATATAATTAAATTTATCGGTATTCACATGTTCATTTTATGATCCTTCTTTAATGACTTATATGTCTCAAAAGATACCAAATTGGTAAAATAGTTTTGTCTCAATTAGCCTTCATTGAGAATAATGTTTTGATATGCACCTAAAGTATTTACTCAATTTGTATATACATAACTTTTAAATGTTATATAATGAGTCTAAATATTTTCTTGATATTTTAATCTTAATTTAATTTTATTTCTTATATAGAGTGTATGGTCTCAAGTTACCATGTTATAAGAGTGTGTTGGGACAATCTCATCGCTTTTTGAGATTGTTTATGTCTATGTTTCATTCGATGAAATCATATGATCCATATCTCAATATAATTAATTAATTTTCCTATAATATATTTATCCAAGATATAATCTTTTATTGGTACCATTTATTGACACTACCGTCCAAAATATAGTTAATAAAGTATTTCTCAGAAATCCCACCTTTACCCTTCTTATGGTCGAAATATCTGTTTTCTAGAAAGTGTTTCCAAGAATATTATAACATTATCCTATAAGATTTTAAATACATTTTTACCCTTTTTCTTTTTCAAATATCTTAATGGGAATATTCATTTTTATTTCATAACATTTCATTCCACCTAACATTTTTACCATGCAATAGGAATGTTCTTTTTTATTTTATACAACATGTATGGATTTACCCACAATCATTCCTTTGATGATTCCTTTTCATTTTTAAAAAGGATAATATTTAATAAATTATTTCAAAAAAATTCAAGGAAAAAGGTTTTCAATATTAGTTCAAGCCTTCTTTATAGGTTTTCAAGTTATTTTCTAAGATAATGATTTTTAAATGGTTTTATGTATTAACTAGCCTTTTTCAAACGAGAAATGATATTTTCCACAATAAATGTTTTTAAAATATTATTCAAAACATTATTCCATATAAGATGAAATATTTAGATGTTACTCATGCCCATTTTTGTAAATTCCCATATTTTCCCATTCATATCCTCTCTATGAATGGGTTACACTTAATTTCATGGTCTTTGTGAAATCTATTTATCTTTCAAAGGATATATGTTTATGAAATCAGTTTCTCTATCATGGGTTTGATTCGATTAAATGGTTATGAAACCTATATATTTTACATAGGTTATGATGTGATGAAATTTTAATGATACCCGTTTCATTTTATGGTTTATGATTTGATGTTTACCAGACCTATATCTTTTTATAGGTTACAATATAATAAATGTTTTATTATCTTGTGGAACATGTGTGAATGATTTTACTATGATATGGGTGATACCTATATCTCCTTACAACGAATTAGGTAATGATAAGTTTTATATGATCTCAAAGGGTACATGGATTGTATTAAAAAGCAGAAAAGAATGATTGTGTATGGGATGTAGTCCATACTCAAAAAGATAGAGGGTGTACTGGTTTTAACCAAATCCTAAATGATAGAGGGTGCATTAGTAGTAGACCAAGCCCTAACACAACATGGTGCATGGGTTCTAGACTAGGACAAAATTAAATAGGGTACACAGTTTATAGACCAATCATGAAAACAAGAAGGTGCATGGGTTGTAGCCCAATCATAAAATAAAGTGGGTACACAGGTTGCTAGACACATCATAAAGTAGGTACACAGGTCATTTCCCAAGCCTAACATGTTATAAAGGTCATGGTATATAGCCCAGAAATTAATGTTTCTATTCTTATGTGTATGTCACAAATACTATGTATTATTCCTTAGTTACGATTTCATGTCTCATAATGTTTATTTCCTTATGATTAATGTCTTATGAACTACTATGTTTTATCCCGTAACTCATGTTTATGACCTTTTATATACAGGGTATGATATCCTAATGTTACGATTCAGTTATCATAATAATATATTCTTGTTAATTCTTACATGTCTCCCTAGTTTATACTTTCTGATCATTTGAACTCACCCATTTCTTATGTTTCATTTCTCTAGGTTATGAAGAATGGTTTTAGGTAAAGTAAAAGAGGATGAGATATTTAGGGGAGATGTTTAATATCTTTCAAAATTATTGAAGAGTTTGTTTCCATGTTTCCAAATACACTAAATTATTAAGGTTCTCTTGCATGTATTTTTGTAATTTATCGAATATTCATCTAAAAGGATGTAATATTCATGTATATTAAGCCTAGGTATCTATAGTTGGTATTAGAAGAATGTTTTAGTCAAACTTTGGAAACATGAATGAAAAAACCATATTGATTTTCCTAGGTTTATTTCTATGTATACATCTTGGGACATCTTTAAGGATAAGTATATGGATGAGTCAATGTTTGGGAAAATGTCCTAGAATTTGTTTGAAGGATAGACTAAGTGGTTTTTTAGATATTCTTCCCTATCTAGATACTATAAGTGGATGTGTATATGGAACAAATGTACCAAGGGGTAAAAACTCTAACAAGATGTTCCAGTATTAACTCTAGGTAAACTGGTACATGACAATGGTCCTTGTAGTGCACCAAGTTCGACACTATCACAAGATATTCTTTTGGAATTCACAAACTCTTAATTAATCATTATGAAAGATTTAAATATTAGTTTTAAATAAATGAACTAGTGTGTCATAGATTAACAAATGTGTCCTGATATAGATATGATATAAGTAATTATTTCATAATGATGTGTTCTTCTTCTATATTAAGAAACATTGACACTCCGCTTCTGCTTTAAGTCAATTGTGGGAAGCAGAAGGAACTGGTTTTTTGTTGAATGTGATGGAAGATTTTGAGATATTCTGTCTAGTGGGATGATCACTAGAGTAAAATATGTCATGATCATGCGTAATCATTTTTCATGGAACATTATTTACAAAGCATACTGTAAAAAACTCTCAGACTCACCAATGAAGATAAATAAAGAGTTTTCTATGATTTTTTTAATGTAGACTATGAAGGAAATAAGATTTTATATCATGTGTGTAATGAATGTTGAATGAATCACCTACATGAAAGCCTAAGTGGAACAAGAAGGTGTTTTTATTGTGGAAAATAAAGACTCCATGAAAGTGACCAAAAGTGAAAAATGATGAGTTCAATTGACTAAATGGATGGGAATTTTGGCCTCCATAGGTCATCATTGAAGGATAGGTGTTTTAAGTGTAGATAATATAATCATTATGCAACCTAATGTTCCAAGAGGAATTATCTTAAAGAGAATCAAAATGGTGGTGTGAGTAATGGTAACATCTTAGATGATGAAAATACTAAAGATGAAATGTGAAAGGAAAGAGGTATTATTATTATTAGATTAAGATTAAAGTTATTGAGGTATTTATGTATTTGGATTTAAAAGTTATGAATGGTGAAATATACAATCATTCTTATGATTATGTTTTTCGCTCTGTATTTTCATGTTTATATTGAATGGTCTCCATGGGCTAGTGAAGTGTTTTAATAACGAAATGATTATTTGACTAAGGGAAGGACTGTTGACTGCAACTGAAACTAGGAGATCAAGGAAGGATTATTCCTACATCCCATGACCAATGCAGACCAGGTCTGCTTCAAAAAAGAATAACCAGGTGACTCTTGCAGTCAAGAAGGGCAGCGAGACTAAAAAGACTCCACCAGATATGGCTTCCCTGGAGCAACTTAGAAATCATGTTCAAAGTGTGAGTTTTTGGAGAAGCCCAGAGTGGTAATCTGCCACTGGGGAAGAGAAATCTAGTTTGGGTTGCGGTGAAGACTTCGGGTACTATGACTTTTAACTTTATGGATTTTATCTTTCCTCTTTGTATTGGTTTACTGGACCTCTTTTGTTGGTCACATGACAACCCCTAAGCCGGATTTATAAAAAATGAACAAAAATGATTTGCAGTAAAGACTAAGGGAAGGTTACCCTGAGTATGTACTTTATGATAAGATAATATTTTGTGGATAAGGATATGTGGGATATGAATAAGTTAATTGGATAATATTTATTACCTTGGAACTACGTAAGGAAAATTTTATAGCTATTTTATTCTACCACTAATGATGTTTACAACATTTTTGGATTTAATTAGTAAATCGAATATACTTTGGAATGGGGAAGCATGCATGTTTTCCAAAAGGATTTATGGTAATTCAGTTTGTTACCTTATTTCAAGAGAATATATGATGACGGTATTCACATGTTTGGAATGTGAAAACCAAGAGATATTTTGTGTTATATAGGGGAGTCAATATTAAGCTAATTTTAGGAATCTATTTATAATGTTTTTCATTTTCACAGTTGAGAAGGTTTATAAGGTTAACCGTTCATGAATAGATTAAGTTTCATTTCAGAGGAAGTATTTGTCCCCTGAGTTTGTGTTGAAAACCTTGGTTAAAAGGATAATCAATGTTTAAACATATTTCAAGGATGTAAATCTTATATATTATATTAGTTTGGTTCTAAATATGGACATCATGTATTTAGGGTTAAAACCAATCAAGTCCAGCAACGTCGCGTGCCTTGAACCAGTGACCGAAGGACAATAAGGGTATCATGCCTACCATAGGCCTAAGCGATATTCTGGTTAATGTATATTTATTTTTATTGAATAAATATTTATGATTAACTACTAGTAATACTTTTTATTTTTTTAGATTAATTCATGCCATTTATTTAGAGAAAAAAATTTATATATTTTTTTCATTAGGGGCCTTATGATCCATTAAATGTATATTTTTTTCATTATTCATCAATGTTAATTTCTAGAAATTAATTACATTATGTAATGCATGTATCAGATATTTTTCAAAGAATAACCCAATAATTAAATCTATTTTATAGGAATTTATAATGAATTACTCAATTTTCAAAAAGTTATCAAAAAATATAATTTTCTTAATACCTTATTTTTCGTTGAGCTAAGGGACTTTTAAATCATTACAGATTTATGAATTTGAGGCCCTAAAATTTCCTTTTATTATTCACTTGATTGTTATTAATGACCTCAATCACTACTTATAAATATTTACACATTTTCTCTATGTCCAATATTCACTCCCATCAAATGTTCTCATATGTGGATACCTAGTTATATATTACTTTGGGTAACCGTTATTGTTCCAAAATTCCATTATAGAGGAATTTTTAGTATTCATTTTTACAAAGTGATTTCGTATCATTGAAACTATCAATTATTAAACATTTGATAACCCCAAAAAAAAATTGTAGGGTGAAATTCTTTTTTAGTGGGGTAGATTATAACACCTCGAGATTTTGAGAATTATTTTTTATAATTAATTCATATTTTAAATATTTTTCATTTCACATGACACTATAAAAAGTTATATATATATATATATATAAAGCTAAGTAAAAAATTCCTTTCACACACAATACCGACTTGTCTTGTGCTACACACAATATTGACTTGGGTTGAACTACTAGTAACACCGACTTGACATATAATACACACAACACTGAGTTTATATGATATATATATATATAATTAATTAAATAAAAAAATATAACCTAACCATTAAAAATAGTTATAGGAATAGTAATAACTACTTTCCAAATATTTTTTATATTTTTTTATAAATAAAATATATTTACAATGAATGATGAGATTTGTTTTGGAAAAGTCCTTATATGTTAAAAACATTGTTTTCATGAATGGACAAATTTTAATAATGAAAATAATTTTAGATACATTTTTAAATTTAATTTGATAAAATAAAATTATTTTCTGAATTTAAAATGTTGAAATTATCCTAGGGTGATTTTTTTGGGATTTTTCTGAGAAACATCATTTTTTGATGAATTGTGAAAAATACTAATTTTAGTTAAATCTGAATTATATCTAATTAATTATTAACTATAGATTATATTATAAATATGTTTTAAGGTCACATTAGATAATTATTACATCTATTAAAACAATTTAATTCATTATAATCAGTTCCACTTTGAAACTGAATATACCATTTTAACAAACTTTTGAAAATTATCATACATTAAAACCCTTCTATTTAGTCTTGTCTGTAGGAATAACAGTAATCTCAATTTAAAAACTTATTTGAATTTAATTTCAAAATTAAATAATAAACCATTTTTATTATATCTAATATTTACATTCTAATATGTCCATGTTAATTTTGACCAAAATGATTAGTAATAGTGATTAAAATTATTCATAGAAGTTAAGACCGAATTAAGGTTAAATAGGTACTAAACCTTAAAATTAAGGTGTTAAATGACATATAAACTTTTGGAAAAGCAATTTTATGTCCATTTTGCATACATAAATCTTACATTTTTGTGTATTTTATGTTTTTAATGTATTTTTTAGGTAAAAACATGTGCACACCTAACTTGTTTCAATACTTTCCACGTAAGTCCTTTTCTATCCCTATAAAAGGCCACCACATCAAACCATTTAATATCATAAAATATCAAACCATTCAGCCACCCAAAAATCCCCCCTTTTACCTTGAATCCATAAATTGGGTAGAAGGATCTTCAAGGAAGTATTTTCGAGCAAACCAAAAGTTGTTACCCGTTTTAGAGGTAATGTCTTCTCTCAAGCTCCTTTCATTTAGTTTCTTTCTCCACCACCTCCAATATCTTTAATCCATTAATATGTAAAAAACAGTATAATAAATACACTAGTATGTTTTTTATGAAAATTTTATCACCTATACTTACACAAACTTCCATATAATGGTTGTTGAACTTACTATTTTTTTGTACGGTGAACTACTACCGCATAGAATGGTGATTGTTCATTTCTTCTTCACCACCAATCATGGTGGCCATTATGATGGAAAAAATATTTATATATGTTATATATTATATTTTATATGTATTTAAGTTTCTTTATTCCTTTTACAACACACATATCCTTACTTTCCATTTGGTTTTAATATGATAATCTTGTTTGAGTAAGTGTGGACTACCTCCCCCTCAAAGCCATGTGATTTGTTCACAAATCACATAGAATGTATTATGGATGGGTTTAATGAACATATATGATATATATGAAATATTAATTATTATAGAAAAATGATATATATATATATATATATATATAAATGTCATTTACATACCTTCATTCAATATGATAATAAAAATAGAAACAACGTTCATGCGTACATACCGCTTAACATTTCAATGAATGGTGTATTCCATTTCATAAATAATTATGCAATAAATTATGATAATATAAATAAAATTGATATAAATTATTCTTATATAATTATTTATATTATGGAATCATGATATAAGTATATTGACCAAATATGTAATCAATTAAGACACATGCTAAGAACAGTGTAATTCTTACTAGAAGTGAAACCTTAAAATAATATCATTAAAAAAGGGTAATATATGATTATAAAATATATATGGTAATATATATAATAATAATATTATTATGTAAATTATCTATAATAAACTAATATTTATTATACAAGAAGCTTGTATGAGTATGGAGAGAGTCAAGACACAAGGTATGGGGATTTCATCTCACTTTTAATATCTTTGAGACTCATGTTTTACTATGAACCTAAACTCTTTATTAAATGTGTATATATATATAAATTTTATTTTTTATATAGTTAATCTAAATATTTTAATTATTTTCTAATATTCATGTAATTTCATTTCTTACATGGAGAGTACGACATAAAGTTTCCATGTTATAAGAGTTTATTCGGACAATATCATCGCTTTTAGAGATTGTTTATGTTTGTGTTTTATTTAATTGAATCCTATAATCTGTCTCTAAATTATATTGATGAATTTTTTTATCCTATTGGTATCCATTATATACTCATGATTTGGTACCATTTTTCTATTCTTTGGTACACAAATATATTTAATAAATTGTTTTTAATAAATCCCGATTTTACCATCCATTCAGTCGGAAATATATGTTTTCTAAAAAATGTTTCGAAGAATATTATACCATTATCATATACCATTTTAAATAAATTTTTAACTATTTTCTCTTTTAACAATATATTCAAGGGAATTTTAATTTTTTTTATGAGGAATTCATTCCATTTAACATTTTTCCATGAAAGATGAATGTTATTTTTTACTTTGTATGACATGTACGGATTTACCCACCATCATTTCTTTAAAGATTCATTTTCATTTTATAAATTTTTATGATTTAAGAAATTTATTTAAAAGTAATTTTCAAGGAAAAAGTTTTTAATTTTTTTTTTCAATTCTTATTTTTATGTATTCAAGGTATTTTATGAGAGAATTATTTTTAAATGGTTTTATTTATTAACATGCATTTTTCAAAGAAGAAAAAAAATTCCTCAAGAAATTTTTTTGGAAGATATTTCAAAACTATTTTCCATTTAATATGACATATGTGGATGTTACTAATTCCATTTTTTAAAATATTCAAATGGTTCAATTCATATCCTTTCTATGAATGGGTTAAGCTTAATGTCATGGTCTTTATGAAACCTTTTTTTAAGGTTATATGTTTATGAAATATGTTTCTCTTTCACGGGTTATGCTTCGATGAAATGGTTATGTAACCAATCTATTTTTTATATGTTATTATTTGATAAAATTTTAATAATACCAATTTTATTTTATGGGGTCTTTTTTGATGTTTAGATGACCTATATCTTTTTATGGGTCAAAATATGATGAATGTTTTATTATATTGTGTCACATGTTTTAATGATTTTACAATGTGATGGGTGGGACCTATATATCCCTCAAATACATTACGTAATGATAATTTGTATATGATCACAAAGGGTAAATGGGCTGTAACCCAAGACTGAAAAGAAAGATTCCATATGGGTTGTATCCCATGCTTGAAAAGAAAGATGTTGTACATGTTGTAGCCTAATCCTAAATGAAAGTGGGTACACAGGTAGTTTCTCAATCCCAAAAACAAGAAAGTACATGGTTTGTAGTACAAGACTAAATGAAATAGGGTATATGGGTTGTATCCCACAATCAAAAATAAGAAGGTACATGGGTTGTATCTCAAGGCTAATGGAATGTGTGTACATGGGTTACTAGCTCAAGCCCGAAGTAGGTACACAGGTTGTATCCCAAACTATACACGTTATAAGGTTCTTGGTAGGTAGCCTGAACATAAATGTTTCTATTATTATATGTATGAAAATATACTATGACCTATCTATTAGTTATGATTATATGGCTCATGATGTTTATTTACTTATTATTCATGTTTTATAAACTACCTGGATTTACTCCATAACTTATGTTTATGCCCTTTGATATGTGAGGTATGATATCCTAATGTTATGATTATGTTATCACACTACTTTTTTTATTTTTATACATACATGTATCCATTTTTAAACCTCAATGAGTTTCTACCCTCACCCATTTTTATTGTTTCCATTCTCTAATTTATGAAGAAAGGTTTCAGGAATAAGTACAAAAGGATGAGATCATTATGGGATATATTGAATATTTTTCACTAGGATAGAATATTCTGTTTCCAGATATCCAATGTCACTAAATATTTATGGTCCTTTGGAATGTTTTATTTAATGTACTGAATATTCATATAAAGATATGTAATATCGATGTATGTTATTCCTAGGTCACTATAATCATCAACGAACAAGACTATTTGGTTATTTTTTGGCATATATTGTAGAAAACACTTGACATAAACTTGATAGGTACATAGACATGGATCCTTAACTATAAAATAATATATGTGAAATACACCTAACTTCGGACACATATTGTTTTGGTTAATTAATTTAATCATCATTTTTAATATAATTCCCATCTTTCTCAATTTATATAAAAATCCTATTAATAAATAAAGCATGATGTATGACCCTCACCATAGGTCTCTACCCCATAAACTAAATCAAATTTACTAGTTTATTTAATAAAAACTAAATTCCTTAAATAAGATCATATGGGAATGTAAACTCCCATGTCACTATTAGTATCCATTTTTTAAAGAATATAATAATAATAGATTACACTATTTAAAAACTATCCCTTGCCAAATTTTCATTTTCGAACTCCAAAATGTATCCTTTATTTCAACCATAAACTTTGATACTACTCTGACAAAATCCCCACCCCTAAAGGTACCCATCCTAGGCTGAAAATAATGAATTGGAAATAATGACCCATGAATCCCACAACCAATAGGATACAGGTTGGAGACTAGCACATAGGGTGTGACAATAAAACATATAGTTAGAATTAACATATATATATATATATTTATATAATTATAGATAGGATTATAACAACAACCAAACAACTCCTTCCCATAATAAAATAATGAATATATCCCACAAAAATATATGATAATCCCCATACATGAATTTATTGACATTAAAACTAAAAAAACCAAAATAAAACAAAAATAAATGTTATGGAGGTGACCATGAACACTAAAAAGTGAAATAACTACATAAAACCTCATTTGAGTTAGTAATGTACAGTCTAATCACCAACAATCTCCCATGAACTTGAAAAATATTTTATTGATACATATAGTGAGAATAACATGTATACCCAATAGGATCCTCCCAGAAACCACTCATTAAAAATGTGAATAAAGCATAATAAATCGCAGAAAACATGTAAATGAAATTCTGTCATCGCCTAAATAGGTAATATAAGTTTATTAGAATCACAATGACTTCCACCCCAAGTAACTTATAAAAGTAAACCATTATATTTCAAATATATATATATATAATTGTTGGTACCCCACTTCCACTCCTTAAGTGGTTTTTCTCTCTCACATCCCAATACCACACATCGCATGATTATCCATTTTATAATTAATTCATTTATGACATGAGTTGGAAGATGACCTATAACATCCTACGTCAACAGTCATTATACATATGCTCTAAGAAAGTGTTCCACATGTCCTACAATGCAATTCCATTCTTTCCAAAGGCTTCTTACTAGTGGAAAGGTCCCATGAGGTTACTTTGGGGAGACTATTACCTCATGATGGAAGTCTAAAAAATAGAAATAAATAAATGAAATATCATCCAACCTGACATAAATAAAAAATCATGTTAACAATCAGGATACATATAAATAGATAACCCAAGTTAAAAACTAATTCATTGTATTCCCATCCCTGAGTCATACATGTCTGATTCATATTAATCTATGTAGAAAATAAAATAATACAAAAAGGGAAAAACTAATTTTTCTTATTCTTATAGTAGGTCTAAAACTTTTATCCTCTACGTGGAAATATGTTCCATTTTTTCCTAACATTACAACTTTCAATACCTTGGCAGAATCTATCACTTTCATCGACAATGTTTTTCCCTTGGTCAAAATGGGATGAGGGAATGTCAGTTCCTCATTATATGGATTCCTCATTTGATCAATTCTCCTAGTGTGATTATCTATCATAGATTGAATTCATATCAATGAAACACCTTCCTAGTCCATATTAAGGTGGATTTTGGTAAATTACATTTCATTTATCTTAATGGGAAATCACCATTTTCTCATAGGAAGTAGTAATTTCAGGGACAATATGAATGTTTTGGAAATTATATTGGTTTAGAACCTATAATTTGTTCCTCCATGGAGAAAATATCTTCTGTGATGGATCTTAGTAATGAAACCCAATCTATACCATGTTATTCATGAGGTAATTGACACATGGTCCATAATAATTCTGAAACATTTTTTCCCAGGAATCCCATGATTAATATATGGGATATGGATTCTGGATCGTTTCATAAGTTCATCTTCTTATGGACATGGTCATAGGTGTAACATATTTTGGATATAGTTTTTTGGTTATGTGGTTTTTAGGGGTATGATTTCATAGTGGGATAATGGTGTGTTTCCCCATTATAGAGATGATATCACACTAGATGATGTATTCTTTCCCTCTAAGGTAAATTATTCACACTAGGATGAAAGAGTGTATCCCCTCAAGGGGGGTAATTTCACACTATATGGTTTCAGGAATGAACCTCAAATAGGTGTCCTACATACCCTGATTGAGAGAGAAGTATCAAACCCCATGTAGTTCAATGTATTTTATTGAAGCAGTGTGACCAGAATGATCCATTAAGTTTTGTGTTGTCTGGTAAGGATGCTAATGTCACAGAAGCATCATCTATAGGGAATAGTGACAAGATTATACTTAGAATCAAGATAGAATGTGTTTCAAATATTATGGTGGTGAAATATGATGTGGAGAATACTTGTATATGATTCTAAATATGGGTGTGACATACAATGGTTGAGGTAAAAGAGCTATCCCATGCATTTGATGCATGGGGAATCTTATGTTTGTTACATAGGTTATGAGTACAATTTAGCTTCTGTGCTAATAATGTTTTCATAGATTTTAATCTTTTATGACTAAGGCATGGAACTAAGAAGTTTAATATGTTTTATCTTAGAAACGTATGTTTCTTACACACCAAGGGGGACTATGTCAAAGCATGAGGAAGATTCATTGTAAGGATATTATACTAAGATATGTAATCAATTTACCTCAAAGATGAAAACTTTAGGGATTATGTGCCTACTTCTCATATTCTTATCAGCTTTGAATGGCCAATAAATTTCCAGGGTGGAGTGGAAACAACGTGTAATGATTTTAGGGTACCTATTCATAATAGAAATAAGAATTAGGCTACATATTCTTAGGATTAATAGGTAGGATGAAGAATCTAGATGAACCTAAAGTAATGTGGGAGGACATAAGAGTAGGTGGTGTCGATTATATGGGTACTTTTAGTACTGTTGAACTAGAACAAGATTTGTATGGGTCCATCTGCACTCAAATTTTGTGAAAGGGGGTATGGTGAAAAATGAAACCATTTAGAGTCATGGAGGATGGGTTTTGTGTAGGTTCTGGCTTCATGAAATTTTGGAGTTGTGTGATGTATATGGGTCTTATTAATGGGTATTTTTGATGAAATATGGAGACCCTGCCTCAGGGTAAAGTATTGGTCCATGTGGGGTGGGTTTCATGAAAGACAATTATCACAAAAAAACCCAAAGATCTAAAACATGGCGTCCTCTTACATAAATGCCACAAACCTTTATAAAAGGCATCTCACCATGGGTTGAGGTTCTTATAAACGCATGGGAGGTGGTTTCATGAAAGATAAATACCTATGAAGGTCCATTAATAATTTTGATCATGACGATTCTTATTATCATGAGTTCATAACTTTTCTCCAATGCTGAAAGGTCACAACCCCTTGAATGTCAGACATAGTGAGGAATTTATTGGCCAAAAAAGTTAAAGGAGTTGGTTTCCTGAAAGATGGTTTGTTTTGTGAAACTGTATGATTTTTGTGAAGTGATGGGATCTGTGATATAGAAGTTATGTTGTGTAGAGGTTTTCATCCAAGTTTTTTATAGCCACATGATTTCACAAAATGGTGCTCTATGAACTAGACATATGCGGTATAGGGGTAAATGTCATACCTCTAGGTGACTAGATACTTCCACGAGCTACCACCATTCAAAAGGGTGTGGGAAATCATGTATCGAGTCCCTTAAATGGATTTTTGGCCTTTTTGGATTTAATTCTCTTCATATATGTCATTCCTTCATCAACCACTCCCATGACATACACATTTCAACAACAAAAAAAATTCCCTCCCCCATAATTGGTTCCAATGAAGAAATATAGGGTCATATTATGAGGAAATTCTACATAAAAATGGTGATTTTCTCACCATTATCAAAAAACTCAATATGACCATATTCTTATAAATAGTGGTGTGGGTCCCCTGGTGGACAAAGAGCTCATGAAATATTGTCATTTGATCTCTTTTTATGAAACTCATGACCCTCAAGACCAATTTGTGATCTTGATCCTCACCACTCACGAAAATCCCCTATTCTATGAATCATGATCCCACAAACATAATTCCACAAAATGAATTCCATGAAAAGATTATCGCAAACCAAAACCTCACAATATGATCATAGTGAACTAATCATAATAAATTTCTGTCATTGTAAGAATGTATCATGAAGGTGAAAATGATACTTTCATTCGACCAGTGGAGATGGATTAGAGAATTATGATTTTAGATAGCATCTAAAACTTTTCATATTTCGATGTGATAAATTCACTACTGAAATAGTCTTAGTAGGAATAACAACGTTGAAATAGTCTTACATTTTATGGTTTTGGGCTAAGGGGCTATTTGTTTCCCTAGTGCTTATGAGTATGTGCCTTCCAACTAGTTTAAGAGCGCTCCTATAAAGTACAATTGGCACATGAATTCTAGGGGGAAACTTTTAACGGATCACATGTCTCTAGCTACATAAACCCTTTGGAGTCATTTTAATGATGAAAATGAGGAGGTGTTAGAGAAAAATACATATCCTCCTGATTCCAAGATGATTCTCAATGTAGGATTGACGAACCCTCTAAAGGGATGGATAGAAAGATATTAGTTTTTCCGTGGTGGAAATTACATAGGTGAGTGGTCTTGGGTATAACAAGCATACAATTCCTTCCATGGGTTTGAGGTAGAGATAAATCTAATTGATCTCTATAAAGAATCATGGTCCTTATAATTTTATATCTACATATACGTAGACATTATGTCTGAGTTGTTGTGAATGTTTTTTTCTATGACCTACATATTCTATCTGAAAAATATCTTGGTTTTCGTTATATTGTGGGATATTTAACATATTATTAGGATCCAAATCCAAGGAGTCATATATGATGAGTTCCTCCCTATAGAGTATTTATTATAGGACTAGGAGTGTCTACTATCCATATCAACGAAAATATTACTTTTGGAATAATGGATAAGAAACCACTAACCTGAGATGAAGGATATCCAAATTAATTATTGGATTAGGTATTTTCTTAATGAACCAATGAATTGGATACCGAGGAGGAAACCTTAGTTCCATGGGCCATCTAATGAGGTAAGGAAGACTCTTATTAGAGGATTCTGGAAGTGAGTTAGTGGTTGCAGTTGAGATATACTATGAAGCTCTAGTCCCCTGTGGTCATAATGTAAGGGTTTATCAAAATTTGAAACAATGTATGGATACTCTTGTTTCAGGAGAAACACATGGGGGTGAATTCAGGCACCTTCACCATGGAAATAGTGCTAGAGATGGGGTAGCGCATTAACATGGTTGTCCTCAAATTGGTGAAGTTATTCATGGTTATCCTCCATATCAACAAGGGTAAGGCTCTTCTAAAATTTTGTGGATCCTTAAATATTCATTAAGGTGCGTATCTACACAGATGGGGGGATAAAAATATTCAAACCCAATCTCCCCTCCTTACACAAAATTATTATTTTTGATTCAAAACATCATCCAAAGTCACCCCCTGAAATTGGTCCTAGTGAACATATTGGAAAGGATTGGTTTTGTGACTAGTTTCATGTTACATACTTTTCCTAAGATCATGGGTACAATTTTCCATGTTGGAATGGGTACCGTGGAATAGATTTGGTGCATCATAGCCTTTCGAGGAAGGGTACTTGTAGAAAGGGTGGAAAAAAGTTTATTTGTGATTTGTATACCTCACATCGGTTTGTGAGTAAGTTCTGATTCCACTAGTGATTGACCCTATGGGTGTACACTGGGGTGCCCAAAAACCATCAATCCTCAGTCATTTGACAGATCAGGCACATGTTTAATCTCAAATATACAAAGGTTTAGAATTAGATACCATAAATCACCACTGCTTATGATGTCTATGAAAATCATTGGGGGAGAACATAACCTAAGGAAATGATGAGGAATATAACTAATTGGTCTAATGAATGAGGGGTACCACAACCATGGTGTTAGGGAAGAGTTTTATTAAGGTCCCACCATAGATTTTGGGTTGATCAGATGTGTAGGTAAGTATCTATTGATCCAAAAATCCCTAGCCTAACATAGGAAGAAGCCATAGGGAGGTGAGTGGTGAAATGATTGATACTCTAGGAAATGAACAAAATGGAAGAAGGGGGACCCTCTGGGGATATAATTATGGTGCATGTTCAACATTCATGAAATAATATATTCCGCACAGATATCATTAGTTACACTATTTTTCCAGATGCCGGGTAGAAATGGGGGATACTAAAAAAATCAACACCGTCCAAGGGATGCGGTAGTATCTTAGAGATATGGGTTATTTCTCACTATGTTAGGTTATTCTAGAGAAAGCTTTCACATTCCCCAATCTAAGGTGGTGTAATACATAATAGTGTTTGAGGACTTTTTCCACTCTCAGGGAACCACATTCCACCCGACCAACTGAGAAAAAGAGTTTCTTGGTATGATCTCTTCTCTGGATCTCTCAACAAGTCAGTAAGAAACATATGTTCCTCAATAGGACATATCAAAGGAGTCCAGCTGAAGTGATTCTTATTCATATTCTCTTTTGCATGGAGTTCATGTGATTCATTAGTTAAATATTTTGACCTTATATATTTTAGACACTACCAAACCCTAATGATTTATACCTCACTCTATTTTACTTGAGAAGAGATCAAGAAACATGAAAGAGGTGGAGGTTCGTTATAGACATGTGATATATAGTGTGGGAGCCTCAACCCTTGAAGTGGTGAGCATGAGGGATTTCCAGGATATTGCAGCCATGGATGGCCAATCGTCAGTTGAATATGTGTCTTCAAATAATCTATGTATATGTATATGTTGAACCTCATAAATCTCACTCCACTAGTTGACCTACCAAACCGGGTGGTAACTCAACATCATTATATAATTAACCTATGGAATAGTGGGGTGGAGTCTTTCAACATTAATTCACTAGATCAGATTATACTCATCAAATAGTCTTGTTTTGTGTGTAAGAGTTTGATGATTTCTGGCATAAGAAGAAGTATGTGGGAACTCTATCACTCCAGGAGGTTGATGTGGGAATTTCTCACCTCAAAGGGTTAGCACAAGAATGTGAGTCTGACATCCCCTCTATCATTAGATAATTTATGGATCATTAGGTGGATTTTTAGGACAAGTCAGTGGATGAATCATCTCTAGTGGATGCTTTCCTATCTGAGTAGGATTGAATGTACATCAGTTCCGATGTGTTTTTTCTAGTCGCTAGGGAGGTGGTATCAGATCTGTAAAAGTGGTAGTGAGCTCTAGAGGATACTCAAAATAGTATGGTTATGCTCGAGCACATTACCTCAAGGGTTAAAATATAGGTAAGGTTTTACTTTACCATATTAATGGAGTGAATACAATATGTGGATGACCCTCCAAAACTATGGATTCTTCATTTTCAATTCTAATATAATTTAAATTGCTTTATTTTTTTACTTCATCTTGATCACATTGAAAAGAAAACCAATATTTAATCCCTTAGAACATCTGATTAAAGAATTTTTTGGGATGAAAAGGGAAAATGGGATATTTATCATTTATATAAGAGTGTCATACAATAGTTGAACACTGGGGCTTGAATTTGTTTATCAACAATTAGGAGTATTCTGACTGAGAATGTTCTAGCTCGAGCATGATACTCTCAAATGATATGATGTTCTATCATAATGTGTGTTAGTTCATGAATGGGGTAATGCTATTGGTTTTTAATTATAGCTAAACAATATTTCATTGAAGATTATGAATTGATATTCCCTTGATTTGGAACATAAATGGATGTTTTGTGATGATGGAATATAATTTCTGACCATGGTTAAAACAAAAGAAAATACATTTTCAGTTTGATGGGGATGGGGAAAAACAAAAGAGGGTCAACCAATGACCATGTTTGAAATAGGGGAAATTTTTCAATATGTCACCTGAAATATTTAAATGAATGTCCAAGCCATAAAGGGGGATTGTTTGAATAGGAGTATGATAGGGATACATGTCAAGGGTGATGAGAAATTTGGGGATGAAGTGATGGAATGTTTAAATAGAGTTCAATACTCTTGAAATTACAACATTGTGGATTTTGAGATCATTGGGTAGGGATATTAATCTAAAAAAAGGATATAATCATATTCTAAGGGGAGTATTATCTCATATATCAAGTGAAAATTGATGAATATAAATGATTTAGTAGGTGATTTAAACTACAAGGGGAAAAAGTTCCTCTTAGGTGAGGACATTAGATGTTTTTTAGTTTTACATCATGCAATGAGGATGATTGAAATTAAATTTAACATCATATGATGTGGATGTTGGAAACACATTTTAATGTCATGTGGTTATTATAGTGTCCAAGAAATTTAATGTTATAAGTTAAGGATAGTGGACACATAGTTTAATGTCATACAATGAGGACATGTGAAATGAGGTGAAGAAAACCAGCCTGACAAAAGTGGTAGGAGTCGTAAGAGAGAAACCAAATGTGCGTACTCCCAAGATAAACTCAAGAGGTAAAGAAAGATTCTAATTTGTATCTAACTTATTCCTGAACTGAGGTGTTCAGTTTGAGTAAAACGGGGTTTTCCAAGGTCCATAGTGCTTCCCATATAGCTTTGTACCTCTTTCATCTTCTGCCCTTATTTTTCACATATTGTGGAAGTAACCAGATAGGAGGATCCAAGAACATTCTTGGGTTACGCATATGAAATTATGACATGATAGATGTGACTGACATTACCTTCGTTATTTTGACATCAGTCCATCAAAACCAAGAAGCTACAAATAATTTAGGGTCATAATACTCATACCACGAATCCTAGATTAAGTTCATAGAGAATGGACCCTAGGGATTCAAACAGTTTAATGTTATTATTCATGAAACCAAGGGGGGAATCTATATTAAAGGTACTAATGAAACCAGATGAATAAAAACTAACATAAATAGTGTTCCTAGGAGGCCCTTCACTAAGAAAAATAATCTAGGGAGAGTCTCAAATAGTTTATGTTTGTGATGTTTTGACCATAGGGATTTACATCTCAAAGAGGATATTTTTGGTAATAGGGAGGGGGTAACCTGACATGAATGATGTTCCTAGGTGTATTTTCCCCATGGAACATTCATGATAAATCTTACACATATTTTATAGTCATGATTCTTGGACCATAGAGTGATAATCCCAAAAGGACATGTATTTCATGGAGGAGGGCTAACACAATGGGAATTAAGGTCCAAGGAGAAAAGAAGCCACAAAACAAATTTATAGGGAGATATTCACACCATTTAAATTCAGGATTCTTGAACATGGGCTATTGGATTAATGTTTTATAGTTCATACAAATATGAAAATAGTTTAACCTCATAGTTCTGAGACTGTAGGGGGTGAGACTCAAAAGATTTTTCATGGAATGGATTAGAGGTTACCCCATGTGAATTGGGGGTTGAGGAGGCCTTGTTCCACATGACACATTCCCAAGACGGAATGCACATAGTTTAAAGTTATGATACATGGACTGGGGATCCAAGTTTAAGGTCATAGACATCAGGCACTGGTAGAGTAATCATGTGTCTCAACCATGTTTGAGAAAAAAATTCACCTCACGGCCTGATATTGTGTAATCCAAGATCTATGTGAGAAACAAGGAGTTGTATGGAGTTCCAACTGATCATAGGGGAGAAAAAAGTTAATGGAAAATTTTACTGAAATATCCTCTATATATAGATCACAAAATTCTGGGACTGGATAGTAAAAGGGTAATGGATGATGATTAGGGAATCAATTTTTAACTTATTCAAAACATAGTTTCTACATCTACATCTATTTTGAATGTCATAAAAATAGAAGGATCAACCATTGAGTGGGTTTTAAATATTATAAATTCAATCTATTACCGATGATCCATTAAAGAGTGTCCCCAGGATTATAGGTGTGATGGTGTGGAAATTATATACTTCCATTAAATAACATGTTCTTAATAATAGAATGATGAATATCCTAATTGAAGAAGGCATGAATCACTGAACTGAAAGTGTTGAATGTCCTGAAGGGAATGTTTATTACCCACAGAGCTATTCTTCCACATGCTCAAATTCACTATATGAACATGTTGTTTGGTGAGAATAATGATCGGACCAGAGGAGAAATTCCCTAAAATGATTCGATAGTAAGCATGATCGTGGGATGAAATAAAGGAGCATCATTATACATCCCATATGGAAAGGAATCAAGATAAACATATTTCTAGGAGGCAGCATGGTAAGGGGATGATTCCAAAGGGGTGATGTCCAGTCTAGCGAGGCTGTCGAATAGTCTCATGTTATGAGGCATAATGAATTTATATGGGGTAAAGATACCATTAAATTTCATGTGGTGATGATGCCAGGGTTTTCTATTTAATTTCATACAACTGATACTATGGTTTCAAGTAGTTTATGGTTATAGTGAGAGAACCATAGGTGTAGTCACTGGTTTAAGGTCACATAGCATGGACCCAAGGGGGTACGAGTGTGCAAAAGAATATTTTGTTTCATAAACGAGTTATTCCAAAACTAAAAGGTGGTCTAAAAGGACCCTCTTCATCACCAAACTCGATAAACCATACCACAAGTTGAAATCATGTTTCTAAGGAATGAAAGACCTCACAATGAATCTATTAAGGGGACTAAGCCCATGATGAGACATTTGGGAATTACTACGTATCCATTGAAGATGTGAATCAATCCACATGTAATTTTATAACCTGTCAGGGTAGAATACTAACACCAAAAGGGGGTATCTCCTCTCAAGTTAGGATAGTGAATAATTCTATATTGGTGTTTTGAGGCATCCAAACATTGTAATGGGTAAGGCAATAACTGAACATCATGTGTCGAGGACATTGGATTTTTGGTTCATCTCAAACTTATCATATGGGGAATCCTATTTCCATATGGGGTAAGGTGATAGTTTAATGTATTATTCAAAGTCTTTTGGTAGGTAATATGATTTTATCCACCTATTCTTTAAAATAATGTCATTTCATATGGTAATCTCAATTCAATTTTGGGTCATGGAATATGACTGCAGTTTATACCTAAAGAAAAGGCACAAGGAAATTTTGGGGTGATAGTGTTGTGTGTATGCAATGGGTTTTTGGTGAATTTTCATGGAGTATATAATAAAAAAGTTATAGGAATCACTAAATATCCCTTGGTAATGATAATCAAGCTAAAAATAGTTCTTTGAAGCATTGTGGGAGAAGACTAACATTAGAGGGGTGTTATCCTCTCTAGTGAAGATAATGAGACATCACACTATTTTAGTGGGGAATCTTTTTCACATGACATGAGGTAAGGCTATAGTTTAACATCATGTTCTAAGGATCTTATCTTTTTTGGGTTATCCTAAAAGTACCCAATGATACATCTTGTGATCATCAAATATATTGAGGATATGGTTTAACATCATGTGCTGAGGATTTGGGATTTTCAATTTATAGTCATACAACTCCAAATATAGTTTATACTAACGTATGGTCATATAGATCATAGAATAGGAGATGAACATAATTTATAGTCATAATAATTTTACCATGACTCATAGTTTATATTATATTTTTGACTGTGGTAGATGTAGTTTAAGGTCACATAGACTTGACCAATCACAATGAATTTGTGGTCATAATTCCTAGACCATGGGTTGCTTCATATAAAGTAATTCCTTAGAAACTAAATATTATTGGGAGGTGTGATATGAATTCCATCCATGGTGATAAAAGATTATTCTCTATTGGAATAGTGAATATGTATAATGTAAGTTCATTTCCATTTGGGCTAAAAAATTTGTTTTTGTTTCAATGTATCATCAGTGTTCTGAGATCCAGTACCATGTCACCTTGGTTGAAGTATTGAAGGATATAATTATTTTCAAATGATATCACTCTCTTATTCTGATGCATCTCTATGTAATGTAAGGCATGGAATCTATTTTTCTCAAGAGATTCCCAATCATCTTGCCAGACTTCTTCGCATATCTCCCACATCTGCTAGACTTAAATAGAAATTTAGAGAAAAGAAAAATCATCCTCAATGGGTAAGGATATCCATTTTTCATATTCAATGGAGAGTGGGATCTCCTGGGTGGAATTTGTATATGTCATCTTATAGTCGGAGAGGGCATTGTGGAGCTTTTTGAGAAAAATATTTTTTTTTTCGGGACTACCATTTTCTCCATGATGTTAGAGAGTGTCATGTTAAAAGCCTAAATCTATCAATTCTACTACTCGTGGTAGTGAGAAGTATGGTTGCACTAGATGTTGAATTTTGTTTAAAATTTCCTCAACCTAGAAACCTGTAAGTTGGTGTCATTGTTTGTGAGAATAGTGTGAGGAAATTAGGATCTATGAATGAGGTGGGAGCTTATAAAATCAATCAAGGATAGTGTTTTGAATTCTTTGAGGGGAAATGATTTTTTTCACATGGGAAATAGGTCTATTGTAGTAAAAATAAACCGCGAATGTTGAGTTTCCACTGGTGGGTATTGCACCACAATATTGAGTCCCAATACTATAATGGTATAGGAGTACTAAGTGTTGTGTAGATTCTATGGTGGTTAATGAAAACAGGTTGTATAGAACTTAAATACATTAAATTTATATTGAACTCAATGCACCATGAACCATGGTGGGCCAGAAGTATCATAATAATGAAATTTGGTGGGATAGATTTAATACTTTTTTATGGGTGTAATAGGACCCAGAATAGTCCTATGGCATAATCTAAGGTATATTATTTCCTAGGGTAAATGGAGCACAATTCGATCATAGCAACATCTATAGAGGGTTTTATCTTGAATTGGATTTCTTTGGATGGTAAAATGTGTGGCACAATGGTAGATTCACTAATGATCAGCTTGGTATGGTAGGAATATTCCATGTTGGATATACTATAAAAAGGTATTCCTACAATAAATCAATTCCATGATTGTGGGAGGATATTTAAATCCTAGAATAGAAGAATTTTCTTCAATATCATATAACTAATTGTTTCTACCATTTGATGTGGAAGAGATGACAACCCTCTAGTGCTCCAAAGGAATGACATGTTCATCTTGGCTGGTCTCTATGAGTGATGCATACTGACTTACCAACGCATATGCTCAGACATTTTTTGATAGAGGAACATAGATTACATAAAATTTCGAAGGGAACTGGGCCATTAGCTAGATGGTATGTTCTAGTAGGGGCCCAAGATCGTATTTTTTGATTATGTACTCATCCTTTTATCTAATTTATGACTAAATTAGAGTCTCCATTGACATGTATATTGGGAAATTCAATATCTTCATAAAGATCAAGTCCAGTAAGAAGGGTCTGGTACTATGCCTCAGTTTTGATGTTGGATTCCAACAATAGGAAAGGTTATGAAAATACAACTTATGCAAGAGTGATAAAAATGATCCTTGACCCTACCCTATTATGTTTTGGGTCATTATGATTTCTACCAATCTAGATCTAGGATGAATCTTAAAATTTTATATACAATAACATTATAAATTAATGCACTTAGATAATAGATTAATATGTTAAATAAATATCCAGGGGATGTTATTTATTAGTTTGATGTGCTTCCAAGAAATCTACCAACACCTAGACTTTAGTGATCTGTTCTAGGTAAAAAGTGATGTCTAATTGTTGTAGGATCACTAAAAAGGGAGTTAATCCACAAATCATCATTGGGATATTGATGATATCCTTATGTGGGTCCACCCAAGAAACCATATGTATCACACGTTGATGCAAATAATGTCACAAATTCTTCACCAGAAAAATCATTGGGAGGAAACTCTTCTGGATAGGGGAGTATCTAGTCTCCATTTCAAGGTTAATACAGCTAAAAAATATAATTTTTTGACCTAATTTTTTTCCAGGTCTATAAGGGTACTCGGGGACTATTCTAGGGTGGTTACATCAAAAGGAAAGGCTTTCATGATATGGGTGTAATTAAAACTAGAGGCTAAAGTTGGTTTTTCTTTATATTTTCAAATGAAGTCTAGCACTCCTTATCACACTAGTAAATGGTTCTCTCTTTCATGAGACTTGATATGGTCTTACACTTACTAAACTAATTTTTAATAAATTATCACATGTAGGATAAGTGTCCTTGAAGACCTTGAAACTCCCATATATTTCTCAGGTTTGGAATTTTATTGATGTACATGAGATTTATAAGTTCAATATCAATACCAATGTACATTTTTGAAATGAAGAGAATGTTTTAATATGTTTCACTGAATGCACACTTCAAAGGGTTCATGTTCAAGATAGGTGAGAGGAGGAAGCTGAACAAATTAACAATATCCATTAGATTCTCTTTATGATGGAAATATTTTACCACTAGGTAATCGAAGAAATTTTCTACAATTTCTCCAAGAATAAACATGGATATGTGTTTCATGGATCAATAGTAAGTTGATTCATAATTTTTTAAGACAAAAGATATTATGTAATAATAGAAATTAACATGGGTCACTCTAAAGGTGGTGGAATCATCTTTATTGGAGGCCATTAATATCTAGTTGTAACTGGAGTTTCAATCCATGGAGAATAGGGGATGGAACAAATTCATAACATCAATCCATAGAACAGTCATTATAAGGGGAAATAGTCCTTTAGAAAATGGTGGTTGAGGTCCTGAAATTTGATTTAAAATCTAGTCTTATCATTCTTCTTATTATTATATAAAATTTTTACTAACCACCTAGGGTATTGGACCCCCTGATGATGTTGGATTTAATAGGGTTGTCATATTCATCTTTTCCCAAAGTACCATATTATGGGTGAATATTTCTGGTAGGTTGTTTGAACCTTTTATAACCCACTAGCGGGAAAGTTAGCGAACAACGAAATTATGGTATATCCATAGAATCTTTTTATAGCTACATGTAAATATATTATAGTTCTATTTCAAAATGTCCACATACGACTACTATTCCTACAGATACATGGGCATCACTAATTAGTGTTGGGCTCATATCTTTAATGGTACTAAGGTTATCCTAGGTCAACTAATCAGTTGCGGCGGAGATTCCCTATTAAAATACAAGAGGGGATTCTTCCAAATTCTATTCTTCATTAAATACAGGAGAATTAGAGAGAATATGGAGCTCTCCCAGGATAGTTGAACCAGGAGGGGAGTAGTGTTGTCTTTTTTGATGGGTACAAAGTCCTTACAGAGGGTTTCCCATTCTTCATAGGTTGTGGGGAATACAATTTTATATCTATTGCAATCCTGTTTCAGGACAAGAGTTCCACATGTGAAATTGAGTAAATAGTGAAAATTTGAACTCTATAGAGTTAGGAATTATTTGTAGAACATGAAATAATGTAATGGATCAGTAAATGTATGAAAAAAAACATGTTACTTAATATGGGAAAGGTATTTGGGGACCAACTAGGACTACTCTTTATAGAAGTATGAGGAAATATGAAACTTATCCTTCCGAGACACAATATAAAAACAGATTTATGGAATTATGGTCTATAAATGATGAATATTGGGGACAAATATGTCCTTCAAGTATATACATGGGATGAATATAGTTTCCAATTAGATTATTGGTGGAATTTGTATACACAACCCCATCATTATGAACTGTATTTTCCTCTATGTTCTATTAACCGACATCTAGATAACATGACTCACAATATTGAAGGGTGTACGTTTAAATTGTTTTCCTAACACGAAAAAATTTATAATGATTTGAAGATGATTTTAATGTATAGGGTGGAACCTATGTCATATATTAAGGTTCATTGGATGTATAAAGTTTTTATTGTAAATAAATATTACGAAAAGAGTGGGTGGTTTGGAAAACAACAGTAAGAAAATAACTTAATTTAAAGAGTTTAATAGTTGAATAAAAAGAAGTTTATTTTAAAAAATACCTGAAAACAGATTCATTATGATTTCCATACACACATTTCTTGTTCATCATTCTTAGAGATTAATTAATTTTTGATGTAAGTCTTTGGTTGAATTTAATCACAATCCCAATTACTATCCACACTTTTATATCATGGAACGTTGACAAGAAACATGAAATAAAAATCATATATTCAAGGTCCATATCTCATTCATGATATAATAACATCAAAAAATTTAAATCTAAAATAATTTGGGAAAAAATGATTCATTTTATATCTAACTAGAACAACACAAGTAATTTTCTAAAGACTTCACAATGACCAGTTAAAAGTGAAATGAATTACATTCAGTTCAATGAAACAAATAACTCAAACTTAAATCAAAATAATATAATTATAAATGAATTGTTTCTAAAACTAAACATACATCAAAATCGTAGTACTACAGGTGTTGGAACTCCCATTACAAGATTTTTAGATCCATCGCAATGAACACCCACCATTTATCCCAACATTGAGAGGAGGAGGAAAGTTGGGTGGATCACCATCTTCATTTATTCTCTCCCAATAATGATAGGTAGATATAGAACCTCCAAATGGATTAGTAGACTACTATGTAACGTTAAAATGGAATCACTTCACTCCTTGGTCAATCTTACAAATGAGGTACCCATTGTTCTCATTTATAGTCCAAATGGGAAGTGGTTTTTGGCACCCAATTTTTAAGATACAACTGGTGTCTCAGTTTTGGGTTAGTAAATGGAATTATATAAACTTTTAAAAAATTGGAGAGTTGTTTTACTGAATCCTGAATATCATAATGTCAAATTTTTCAGCTATTTGATATCAATAATTTGAAATATAGTCATAATATTGAACCAAAATTTTGAAATCATTTAGATTTTGTTCCCTTGAAATATTGGTTCAAAAATGAAAACAAATGGATGAAACTGGATTTCATTTCTTGAGATGAGTTGTTTCCCATGGATATATGGATTGTCTCACAAAATTTCATTCTATTTGGATGCGCTAAATTCTCGTAAAATTAAAATAGAGGAAATGTATTCATGGGCTTCCATGCGGTTTGGACCATTTTCTTTTTACATTATCTCTGGCCGTCCAAATCACCTCCTCCTACAATGTAATAATCAAAACAATTATAATTTACCATTTTATGAGGGATAAATATTAAATAATTTAATAAAACTAGAATTTCAATTTGTTATTATTTTTGTAATTTAAAATAAAAATGGTGTTTAATATAGTGGTGTATGGGTAAAATAAAACATTGAATCATTTTTGGTTCACACCCCCACACCTAAACATTTGTACTCCTGGGAAAATTCACATTTCCAAAAACTATGCATGGAGATATTCCCAAAATCATTAATATTTAACATTAAATGAAAATTTAATCTTTTATGGAAATGTTCTCAAAGAAAAATTCAAATGAAGGTGTTATTCCCATTGATCATTGAAAAACATTTCTCTTAAATTATATTAGAATGAAATTTTAAGAGATGAATGATATTAATCAGAGAATTTAATCCATAATTTAGCCATGTCACTAATTCTCCACGTGTTTGATTGAGAACAATTTCATGCTATTCCTTCAACTTTATATCTTATAAATATTGGTTGTTCTAAAATTTTGCTTCCTAAATGATTCTATCCACTAAACATTATACATGTCCTTTTACAATAGAATGGCATGACCTACTCACTTAAGAATTTCATGAAGTAAATTCTTATGTTTCTAACCTAGATATACCCAATTTTTGTATATTTCATCACTCCAATCATTTATTATTATTTTTGTTTTTTCTCAAAATTGGAATTTGTAACAAATATCACTCATCTCCCAACCCTTGTTTGATATCCTCATGACACTAATTAAAACAGTTATAATAAGATAAAATGTTGATGAAGGATGATTTTTTACTGGAAATATTCACCTCCCATATTTTTGTGTTTTTTAGTTTTTTTGGGCATACAATAGTCATATAATAGGTACACATGCATAGGTCAATCTGATACAATAATGAAAAATATCAAACAAGGAAAGATCATATGGAATAACCATCTTTTAATTTAGAAAAAAAAACAACCCAACTTATATTTACCTTCTATTAAGTATTAAATATTCACACTTTATTGTCTGGTTGAAAAATGTGGGTAGAAATTAAGTGCCACATTTTTTCCATAAAAAACGCCCACAAATGGTACCATTCATCTCAATGGTTTCAATTTTATACAGCCATTCATATCATAGAAAAAACAGAATTCAATAAAAAGTAACACCTTAATGTGAAATTCATGCTAAGACACACATTTCATCATTGAAAAAAAAATTAAGTGTTAAAACCAAATGAAATAGGTAAATTCCTTATGCATTTTCAATAGATTCCATGATTAAGAAGGCATCATTTCCCATGATATAGTGGGAATAAAAAATTAAAATTCCATCACAAATGTGGGGGGAGAAACAACGGGAAAGTGAAAATACAATCCATCAATCCAAAAATAGAAAAAGAAGAAATATGACGAAAATTACTAACTAACCCAAGAATGTACCTATCCCCCCACACCAGGAGCATGCAATTTCCTCACTAGAATAAATGAAAATGTTCAATGTAAGGACAAAACCTGGTGAGTTTTATTATTAGGATGATTATTGAACTTAGAGTTCCCCCATTGGGGACTACATGATGGTTTCATGAAGGGGCTTAAGCCTCTTCCCAATGATAGTGAATGTTTTATTAATTTCATCTTTTTGTACATGAACAACACCAAATGGATAAACATAGTAATATTGTATGGGAAAACACTGAGGAAAAGAATATTGTCTTGATACAAATTCATCCTTGCATTGTAAATGAGGTCCTTCTTCCCGAATTGATGATGAAGGATGTGAAGGTCTTGGGCAGCCTGGGTTCGCACCTCATAAATCTCATAGTTCTCAAAACAATCTATTCTCATTTCCCCCATCTCCGAAATTTGTAACTTACTTTGAGAAACATCACCAAAAATACTAGAAGTCAATTTTATAATAGACCAGTAGGCTTGATGGTCTATCTCAACATAGAGGTTACAACTCTTTCCAAAAACCAGTTGATATGGTGACATTACAATGGGAGTTGTGAAAGTATTACAATAGGCCCATAATGAATCATCAAGTCTAAGACTCCAAACATTTCTATTTGATTGAAATGTTTTTTTAATAATTTGTTTTACCTCTCTATTGAACACATCGTATCGACCATTATTATCTTTATGATAGGCAGTGGACACTTTATGAATGAACCCATTCCGATGCAAAAGATATTGCATTGTTTGGTTGTAGGAAAGAGAACCCTTCTCACGGATCAAGAACCTAGGTAATCCAAACCTACATAAATATGGGATTAAATAATTCCAAAACTATCATGGAATCATATATCCTTTTGGATCATGACTCTACCCATTTTAAAACTTAATCAACTTCTAGAAGAATATACAAGTTGCTAATGACATTAAGAAATTGACCTATAAATTCAATGCCCCAAACATTAAAAATTTCATGGAAAAGAAAGGGTTGTTTTGGAATTTAATTTCTTTTAGAGATATTCCCCATTCCTCGACAATGTGGGCAAGATTTACAGAAATCATGGGCATACCAAAATAGTGATGACTAAAAGAGACCACAATTGAGGTCCTTAAGAGTAGTCCGTTGAGGACCAAAGTGGTCCCCATAATCAAGAGTTCGGAAAATCCTTAGGATAGACTAAAACTCGCTATTGATAACACAATGCCTAATAAATTGATCACTAAATGTGGACAAAAGGTAGGGTTTATCCAGAATATACCAATATGACTCATGTTTTAGGCCATCCAATTGGTTTTTCTTTTGAAATCAATAGGAATACAAGATGCTACTAAATAATTTTCAATTTTAGTATACCAAGAAATAACATCTTACACTCAGTACAATTTCTCATTGGGAAACATGTAATTTATGGGAATACAGGGGTATGAGTCAACATTTATAGATGGGAGGGTCCATATGATATCGTAATCCACCATATTCTCTACTCCATTTTTATCCCTAATTTCTAGATTAAATTCCTTAAGTAGGAGAATCCAACATATGAGATGTGGTTTGGATTCTAGTTTCTTAAGAATATACCGGAGGTATTTATGATCAGATAACACAATGACATTAGACCATAAAATTTATGACCATAATTTATCCAAGAAAAACACAGTGGAAAGAAATTTGTTTTTAGTTATATTGTAGTTTCCTTAGGAAATGTCTTATCTGCGTAAGGCATAGGCAAGGAAATTCGGATCTCGATTGACCATTTGTGATAAGAATTCCCCAAATACATAGTTAGCGGTATTAGACATGAGTTCAAATAGTAAATCCCACTGAGTTGATTTGATTAATGTGGGTGATGCGAGACTCCATTTTAATTTGTATAAAGAATCCTCATATTCTTTGAAAAAGAATCATTTTCATTTTGGAGAAATCGAGAGAGGGGGTGTGCAATATTACTAAATTAATGAATAAAAGAACATTAAAATCCAGCATAACCCAGAAATGACTACACATCCAATACATTTTTCAGGAATTTTAGGGAATAAATGAAATCCACTTTGGATTTATCATCATGCATACCATACCCATAAATGAAATTTCCATGTACTATACATTTTCACAAAATGAAATAGAATTTCACATAATTTAATACTACATACTGGATAGAACCAAGACTACTCAAGCATTCATTAAAAGAGGATCCTTAATTAGTAAATTATTCCATGATTATTTAAAGGTAATTATATATGTAATAATAACAAATAAAAAACATAAAACGATGAATGTGCATGGATCATTGCACAGAAAAATGGTATCCTTCTATAGAAAAATGTGCTAAAGGGGAATGTGATGGTTGTATTTTCCAGCTCCTCAGGGAAAATATGGATATGAACATATCATGAATACCCATCAAGAAAATAGTTATGATACTTACCTATATTCCTCTAGAGCATATATTCAATGAATGATAATTGGAAATGTTCATTCCTACTGTGATGGATTAATTGGAGATAGTGTATATAAACACACCAAATATTCTGCACATGACTTGAACCCAATTCATGTTTTTCATTTTTAATTATCATAAGAAACGTTTTTTAGGAACTACTTTAACTAGACTAATCTATTGGTTTTTAGATATGGGGTAAATTATTCCAGCATCTAATAGTTTTTTCTTCCTTTTTAAAAACATCTAGGAGTAATGAGTTCATTCGATGTTTTGACTGCCTCACTGGTTGAGACTCATAATTTAACAATATATGATATGTCAATTTTAATGGTCTAATAGTAGTAATTTCAGCAAGTTTCCATCATAAAACATGTTCATACTCACTCACAAGTTCAATCTGTCTCAATAAATTTTCTAGAGGGAGTGAATTATAAATTAAGAAAGGAATCTTGTTTCTATTCTCAATATAGAAATATTTTAAATTTTTAGGCTGATGGTTAAGTGTCAATAAATGTGGATTTTGGATTTATGGGAGTTAATTTAAAATTGTGAGGTCTATTATTTCTCCAACTCCTCAATTGTAACATCCTTATATGAGGAATGAGATTTTACAAGCTTATAAGTATCATCTATGGTTACGAGATGCTTAGTGTTCATGAAATTACCAATTAAAAAACATGAATTACTTTTTTGAAGACCGGTAAAATATTATATGCATGATTTATTTCCAATAATTTAAATCAATGATGAAAAATTTGAAAGGAGATCTGGGTAATGAAAATAACTATTTTCAGGGGAAGGTAGTACATCTATATAGTTAACAGAGAGAGAAGAATGTTCCTATAGGGGGTACTTCAGGGAGTTAAGGATACTGAAGTATTAAATGTCAACACCAAACTCTATAGATAATGAAACATTTTGGAAATTTGTTATGGTTTTGGATGTTTTTAGGAATGGAATACCCAATATAATCAGGGGATGTCCATTCATCCTATCATATTCTATTATAAGCACATAAAATATTGATTGCAAAAATTGAAAATTTTCACCCTCATAATAACATCCCGTAACACACGAAATGGTTGTGAGGTACTCCAGTTTACTGGGTTCACAAAAATTCCATTTGGATTCAGTTACTCAAACTATAGTGAAGAGTTTTTAGTTTGAAGAATCACATCAATAGAATCAACCGAATGAAGCATAACATTGGAAAAGGAATGCTCCAATATGGTGCATGGAATTGAGAATGTTCCTTGATCATTACATTTGGTGAGAAGTTATGGATCTATAAATTATGAGACGTTCCACCCCAAACTCACATCTTCATCAACACAAAGTCTCCTTCAGTGTGTACACATATCCTTCAGTAACATGGCATGTCTTTGAATTTTCATCACGGAATCAATCAAGGGGATGTTACTCCGCATTTTATTGAAAAATTCAATGATTTTTAATGAACTTCTGCTTCTTCTTTTTATTGGTTTGGTGTCCCTTTGGGGAATTGGAAGAGGAATGTTTGGTCCAGGAGGCTTATTAATAGAAACAATATTTCATATAGTAGAATTTTTCCCATGACAATGATTTTTCATATCTGGGTCATTTGAGAATGTTGTAATGGAAGGTTCATCAAGAGGCGATGTCTCTATTAGAGGTTTCATTTCGATTTTATGTCGAGTTCTACTTCTATGGGTGATTTAACTAACATTTAACTTATAACTAGTGTTAAAAACTGATTGAGAGGGATGTTTTCGTGGCCTGTGACTTTGGATTTCCCACAATCAGTTGGAAAGTTGGCCTAATTTGGGTTTTAGATATTGTATGTCATATTGGGTGGTTTATTAAAATTGGATATTTTTGGCAGCAATTTGTTTCATCACATATACTAGGTTATTCCCAACATTTGGATGGGGTGGTTGGAAAGGCCTTTAGGGTGGTTGAGGATTTTTTTGGTGGTGGTGGTGGATGACTACTCTACCCCAATTCATTCCATGGTTGATGAGGTTGGTTTGAATACCCCCCCCCCCTTCTATAGGCTTGATTTTCATTACATCCATGGTTCGATCGATTGTATGGGTTGTGCCTAATGGTTTGGTAATAAGGGAATCCTTGAAAGACAACATTAAAGCTCTAATATGTTTCTCTCAATTGATGGAATTAGTCATAATAATGGGTGTTAGTAGAACAGATACCACAATGTTTGGGAGGAGGAGATTGGGATTTCTCGTCTGAAAGGGCATGTTGTTGAAGAAAGGTGATTACCTCTTCAAAATTTGTGTCATCCATCTTCTTGAATTTAGTACATTGTACCTCATAGACACCTCTAACAGAAACAATGGACCTTGAAATGAATTATTGAGTGTTATTCACCATGTTCTTCATCAGGGTATTTACAGTAGTTAGGATTTTTTCAACACGTTCACCACCTATAACAAAATTAATTAGATTTCGATCAAAAATATTTAAACCATTATAAAAACACTATATTAAAAGTTATTCACTTATTTGGTGATGTGTGAAACTTGAAGAAGGCCTTTTTAATATTTCTCAGTACACATGAAGTGTTTCCCCTTGTTATTTTCTTATAGAGAAAATTTAATTCCTTATAGTTTTAGTTCTAGACGCTAGGATGTATTGTTTATAAAAAAGGTGTTTCATTTCCTCCTAGCCTCTAATTGGTGAATTAACATTGTAAAGACAATATTTTGTAGTATATTCCAATAAAAAGGGAATGGCCTATACTTTAGTTTTTCTTAATCCACATTAGTATTTTTTAGGGTTGATCATATTGTGTGAAATATATTTAAATTATTATGTGGATATTCTCCAGTGAGTACATGAAATCTTAGTAATCAGTGAATTGAACCATATTTATGTTTAAAATTGGGATCCTCACATTTTATTTGAATATAAGTGGGTTTGGATATACACATCATGTGAGGTTAGTTATTTTAGTGTTCTATTATTTTCATCCATGTTATATAAGTTATATTTAGTTTTAACTTGTGTTCTAAAAGATGAAGAAGGATCAAGAAATTTATTAAAATTTTAAGTGATCTCCTTCAATGGGTTAACTATGTGTATAGGGTTCACTAACGTATGATCCTCTCTAGTTCCGGTTAGAAAGAAGATAAATCACCTTGATTAGAATGCTTAATTCATAGAGCATACATATGAAATAAATCATAAAAAATATGTATATGTAAAACATAAAACAATTAAATATTAAAAAAAATTACTTAAAACTTTTCAAAATTACACACTATAAACAAAAGCGCTCCCTGAAAAGGATGCCAAAATTTTAATGAATTTTCATGACACAGGAAATTTATTATGATTTGAAGATGATTTTATTATGTTGGGTGGACTCTAGGTCATCTCTCCAGGAGAGTTGGATTTTTAACGTTTGTATTTTTAATAAATATTACTAAAATAGGGGATGGTTTTGAAAACATCTTACCAAATATATTGATTTAAAGGGTCTAATAATTTAAAAAGTTGGATTTAGAAATATATAAGATAATGGGTTTATTGTATGTTCACTACACATATTTGATGTTCATAATTCATGGATACTAAATAGGGATTTATGTATTTTTTTTGGTTCAAATTAATTAGAATCCTGATTACATTCCAATATTTTATATCAATGAACGTTTAGCCAAACCATGTAATCAAAATCATATAGCCAAGTTCAATATATCATTCATGGTATAATAATTTAAAAATAAAATTTAAATCTAAAATAATTAGGGAATAAAAGGATTCTTGTACTATCCAATTGAAACAATATAAGTCACAAACTCTAGACTTTACACAGATCGGTTAAAAGTAAAGATCATTCAATTCGAATCCTAAAAAATAAGAATTAAAACATGAATTGAAGTAATAGAATACTAAATGAAATGTTTTCAAACAAATAATTCATATACCAAATAGTACTAAAAGATTTGTAACTCCTTTACAAGATGTGAATCTCCCCCACAACAAGCTCCCACCATTTATCCCAATATCGAGAGGAGGAAAGTCGTGTCGATCTCATACTTCATTTTAACTCTCTTTATGAGTATTGTGGGGGGCATAGAACCTCCAATGAATGATAGGACTCATATGGAACTAAACAATGGTCTAAATTAACTACTTAGCCAATGAAAAATATGTGGTGTCCATGGTTCCCTTTTATAGCCAAAATGGAAAGTGTTTCTGGGGAACTAGTTTTTGAGATACCAAATTTTCACAGTATTGTGTTGGTTAATGGTATTATATCAACTTGAAAAAAGGTAATAGTTATTTTATAGAATCCTAAATATCCCTATGTCAAATTAGGTGTCTATTATAAATTTTTAATTGGGTACATAGTCCAAATACCAAACCAATTTTTGAAATCATTCATATTTGATTCCCTTGATATATTTGTTCACATGGGCTAATTGATGGATGAATTGGGCTTTAGATTCTTAATATGAGTATTATCCCATAATGTTATGGAATGGATCACAAACTTTTTTTCCGTTTGGAAACACATATTTCTCATAACAAGAAAAATATGAGAAATATGTTTATGGGATTCCATATAGTTTGGCCCATTTTCCTTCCATATCATCTCTATTCTTCCACATCACCTCCTTCTATAATGAAATCATAAAAACAATTATAATTTCCTCTTTTATAAGTGATAAATATTAATCAATGGATTGAAAAATTAATTGTAATTTGTTATTATATTATTGAATTTAGAGTAGAACATTAGTTTAATACAATGGTGTAAGGGTGAAATAAAAAAGTGAAACACGATGTGATCAGACGCATCACTATGAAGAAACAATACATGACAATTATGGGAGTGTATGTGTAACTAGAGTTATGAATAGGGTTCCACTTCATGAAAACGATTTCAGAGTCTTCCCAAAATCAAATTTAAGAAATTTTATTGTGTGACTACCATAAATTCGATACTTGATACTAGACCACCAAACTGAATCCTCATCCAAATTTTTCATCAACGTTTCTACTCACTCATATCATAACATTGAATCATTAGGAAAGAGGGTGTCATATCTTATTTTATCATTACCAGCTTGTGGATCATCTGGTCCTAGATTAGGTTGACCATAGAACTTGTATCCATTTGGAAGGAGTGGATTTCTATGCCATTGTACTAGAATATGATGTGTAATTGGTACATGTTCCCTAAATGAAGACACCATTCTCTTCTCAAGAAAAAACGATTATGAAATGACATTCCTCTTTATCAAACTCTTCTATGTAGTAGTCATCGACATCAACTACCATATCCTTAAAATGAAGTTGTATTTTAAAATCTTTAGCAAGGTCTTTATGATTTTCCATTAGGGGTAGTGGAATAGAATATGATACTAGCTAAGCCACTAGGGAATGGATAGTAGAAGTGATATCCTATTGAAAATTTGATATCCTACTTAGAGAAATGTACTGTTAACATTTTACTGATTGAGTTTTGACCTTGGCCATACAAGTATGATCTTAGAAAACTCATAGTTCATTAAAATGGATAAACGATACTATCCGTTGTGGAGTCATACCTGATGACATGAACCTATAAGGTTGATATTTTTGATCTTTTCTTATGGATTACTCTGAGGGTTTAGAAGCATGAACATTCTGGTTTGAAGCACTAGCCTGAGCCTTTATACGACTTTCATTTCCTTTAAATTTTTATTGATGACGTCATTTGGAGTCACTTGAGGGGTTTACATGGAGTCCCTCATTGTCGATCATTTTGATGTGGTCTACAAAATAAATTCCATTCACAATGGGGTACGCTTTCTCATTATTAATGGAATAGTGAAAGTCTAGGAAGAACATAGGTTCATCTCCTAACTCAAGAGTCATAAATTCACTAAGAATGTGAGATAAACTTGAAATGGGTGGGGGGATATGATTTCCCTTGAAATATCAGCACCTGGTTAGTCAAGAGTTAGATGGATGTAATGTAGATTTGGTTGTTTTCATTGGAGGAGGCATCAAAATCATAAAGGATTATTACTTTCTCAGCGAGTAATAGATTGTACCATGAACATGATATACTTACTTTCAACCAAACAATCATCAAACTTCTTATTCCTTGTAGACTGGGGCCTATTTCCACTCACTAGAGTCTTTAATACAACTTTTGGAGACATATAATACATGTATCACCAATGTTGGAACATCATCCAACATGATTAATTCATGATATACATGGTTATAGATAAAATAATTTAATATAATTAATTCCTTGATGGTGCTTTTAATGATTCTATGACATGGGAAATGGCCATTGTGGCCAATGAGTCTAGCTTCATGGGGTCTCTTAAATTCAAGAAACTTTTGGATTCTGTTTTTCATAGTGTAGAGAAATTATCTTGGGACCATGTAATACCAGAAGGAATACATCCTTTTACTTCTTTTTGTGGAAGGTATCATAAGAGCCTAGCCTTGATGGGGGGATGGGTCCACATTCTCTCATCGAGGAATCTATGATTAGAGAAGAAATTTTTGAAGGTATTGTACTAGAGGAGGCTATGCTTGGAAAGTATAATCCGATAAAGGTGCATGTAGTTGTTCCTGACAATGAACCTCTACAACCACAATGGTGGGAGTCTCATATTTCAAATGAATTTTTCACTATTTATGGAATGTAAAATGTGAATACCTGTTGTTTATTCACCTATAAGGATTCTTATAGACACTAAGACTCTTATGAGAATTTTCAAAATCCACCCAGGTAGTTTAGAGAGATGAGGGTATGACCTAGATCCTTACTAACATTCCTTATTATCATTACCAGAAACTATTCCTGTAATAGTGTCATGTCGAGTGAGTACATGAGTTTTTTACACCAAGATACAAAGTCAGCGACTTGCTCATTGGGAATCTTCTTGAATTTTATAAGGTCAGAAATGCTTATATTGTGAACAGTGGAGATAAACTAGTTGAGGAGCTATTATTGGAGATTCTCCCAACCTGAATTGGACCCCATGGGTAATCGAATCTACAACATTAATGTAAGCCCTTCTAGGGTCTAGAAAATGCTTTAGAGTTTGAGGCCTACTACTATTCATGATACCCCAAAATTTGACCACACGTTGAGAAAAGGTGGGATATATGATTTGTAGGGTAAATGTTTCCATTGAATGGGATGAAAAAAGGATTACCAATCTCTAGGGGTGCACAGACAGAGTCAAACCATGGTAGGTATGGTTTCTGTTAGCCAAAACATCCACCTATCATGTTTTCCCAATCCTCATGCCAAGTAATGAGAGAATATATCTTGTCATCCTAGTAAGGGTATATAAAAACCAATGAATTGATAAGATTATTTACTCCAAGAGTGGAATGGCCTTGATCTTGAGGCCAATAATCATAATTTCTAGGTGGGGTGGGTGACTTATATCTCGATCACTTTCCATAACCTCCAGCTTCTCCCCTGACCAAATGCATGGGGAGACCGAGCATGAGTTGGGAGTATAAATGAACAAGACTAGGTTACCAACTAGATAAGATAATAGGTTCTCTTAAGTCATTAATAGGAGTTAGACACCAGTCAGTGATGACAGTTTGTGCTCGTCGAGCTCCTAGGGAAAGGAAGCTACTCTAGGGACTGACACTCCTTTTATTGAAACCTTGGATGGGTTGTATGATTCACCATATACCATAAATTTGTCAATATACAGATGTGTAATTTTTAATATCTCATTAGGGGACTCCTGAGGAAAAATTCATGTATCTACTAATATGTGTAGACACCTATCAAGCTGTCTATCTGGTACTATACCGCCCCTTATGATGGGTCTTCCCTACCATGTCCTACATAGGTGGCCCTATTCCTTTTATCCAATGGATGTTTAGTGTTAATCACATTCATAAAGAATGTATTCATATGGGAACCATTATCATCAGTATATGGGTAGGATTAAAGTCATTTTTTTCATATGATAGGGAAGAAGTGGAGGGAAACATACTACCCCTATCATATCATACGTACATATACAGATGCCTCTGTCATGAACCGGAGGAGCACAATGAGGTTTAAAAAATATTTTTTATGAAGATTATAGTGGAATCCATATGACTCATTACATTTATCCACTAAGAGTGCGGTGATCTCACATTTGTTTCATTATTGGTTGGTGGAATCGTGGTGCTCATGGATCCCTATGTAAGTCAGATGCTATCCACATAGACAGTAAAACATAACCTAGATATTCCTATGGAAATAATGTTCCAATTATTTATTGAGGGACTACAGTATGAAAATATCGAGATATATTGGTGTCCAGAAAACCATTCAATGTTGGTCTATGTCCATAAGCTCCCATAATCCCTCTTTATCAGGGGAAGTGCCTTTCTCTTAGTCTGTCCAAACCTCAATTTGTACAGGCTGATGTAAGGGTGGAAACAACGATGCGGATATTATTTTTTGATGCTCTATTAGATTAGGGGTAACACATGGGTCAAATATTAACTATATTATAGGACATATCTTATAGTAAAATCAAACTTCTTGATCATGTCCTTGTTGGATGGGGTATTTACCACAACCTCATGTGTGAGGGTGGAAGAATCTATTTTAGGATAATTGGAGTGCACTCCATCATCTAAGGGCATCAAAATAGACCCTAACATCACTCCAAAATCATATGTAGAGGTATATAGGGGGAAACTAGTAGTGAAAGAGATAGTTTCACTATGATTCCTTGGAAGGAGGTCAACACATTATCCACCTATAGGTATTTGTGATAGGATCTGGGGATCTTTTTGACCTTGTCTTCTAGAATAATAACCCTAAATTGACAGTCTTCTACTCTACACTATTATAGCATGGTTTATGTATCCCCTGTTGATTCATTTTTCATCTCATATTTTGAGATGCCTATGTTGATAAGACGCATCATGTGGTTGATCATCTGAAGGTGTGGGACTTCAACATGTGAGGATTATTGTGTGTTTATTGGGGTTTTTACATGTTGGTTGTGTCATATATAGTGGGAGCGAATATTTTATGTGTTCTACCTATTACCTAGGTATGGTCATATATGGTAGGGAATATCATTGTCATAGGGAGGACCACTATTCTGGTTAGTGGTGGTGTGTTGAAGACCTCTATAATGGGTGGGGGTATCATGTGGAGGACCTTCGTGATGAAAGATGGAATTGTAAAGAGGACCTATGTACTAGTTGATGATGGAATGGGGAAGAACATTATGATGATTGATGGTGGTGTGGGGAGGACGTCCTTACTAATTTTCTTCATCATGAGATGGACCGTAATAGAAACTATGGGCATTGAAGACTGAAAGGGTCAACCTGGCCCTCCTATGAGGTTGTCGGTGTCTCGATCACATGTGGATGAGGTAAGATCTATGTTTACCTATTTCAGGGATGTTATGTGATATTCCGATAGTAGTAGGGGCTATTTTAGTCATAAGGGATGCCTCATGTCAATAAAAATTAGGGGTTTCCTAAATTTTAGTTTACGATGTTCTAAACCGAGTTCAACAAATCAGGGATGAAATCAGACCACTCGTTGGGCTATGAGACCTATTGCTACTGGAATTGGCATGGCCTGGTGGGATATCACCTTAGAAGCTTCTAAGTGGTGGCTTCTACAAGTATGAGTTGAGCATCCCCCACCTCCTATCTTAGGGGAAAGAGGAATAGGGAACAATGGGGAGAGGATGCCAAATCGTGTTTCTATTGAAATAGGGGGTGGTTTCACCCAGCGTGACCCTCATAGAAGCAACATTTGTGAGGAACCAATTCCTATAGATCTTAGTGGGACATATCCCAAGTGGGAATGACTTATTCCTATTCAAACTTGTGAACTAACGAATCAATAAAACTCTTTTGTATGAGAATAGAGGTGGAGATGGGGTATGGAATCCTAGTAGATAAAAAATCTATGGTTATTGTGGCAGAGATGTATTCTTTTAGAATTGATGCACAAACATTAATCCTGACCCTGTGACTATTGGATTTGGGTTACCACATTCCTGTGGATTGATTCTTATAATGAATATGTTTTCGTCAATCACTACATGTAAAATAAATAAGATCCACAGTTCCCAAATGATTTCCATTCTACCTAAAGTAGATATGTATCCTCACAAACGATATCATAGACTAATGAATCCCAAATTAATCTTCCCCAATTCGTCAGTCTATTTCATGATGGGCCTATACTTTATTTTGGGGGACCAAGGGCCAGATATCAAAATAAGGACACATCCAAATCTATTTTTTCCCTAATTAATACTAGTCTCCATCTTTGAAGATAATATTTTAATGTTGGTTTCACCATTTTTGTTTCCAACTCTTTCTCTGGGGCCAACAAATTCCATTTACTCAGTGGTGATGCACTGTTTTTTGTTTCCCCCATTCAAACTTTCCAATGGTGTTATGATTCCACCAGTTTCATTGTTGATTTACACTTCTTGATTGAAACAAGATGATGATATGTCAGTTCCTCATTCCATGGATTCCTATATGGATCTTATCACCTATCCTGGTTATCCCTCATAGATTTATGTCATGTTCATCAATCTCATTCCCAATGCAATCTCAAGGTGGATTCATGTTAATTAAAATGCTTATATCTAGATAAGGCAGAAAACATTGGTCATGGGATGTAATAATATTTTGTATCTTGGTCATGTGTGAACTTTGGGTAGGTTGGGAACCTATAATGTCTTATTATTTGTAGGGCTTCTCACGTGTGAGGCATTCTAGGTATAGAAAAAATGGCATCCTATGTTGGTAACAGTGTAATTTCTATTGAGGGCATAAGTTTTCTGAGTTTTTTACCAAAGGAATAACATGATTGTTATAGGGCCAGGGATTCAAGATCAGGTTACATGTTTGACATATTATGTAGATGGTAAAATGTTTAATATAATGTTGAGAAGGGTGAGTGGTTATGTGTGTTCCTGGGGGGTGATTTCAAATTGGGATGATGCATTGTTTCCCCTCAAGGTGGTGATTTCACACTGGATGATGCTTTATATCCCCCCAAGGGATTTGATTCACACTATGATGATGGAGAGTTTCCATCCAAAGTGATAATTTCACACTAATTGTTGTCATTATTGATCCCTAGGGAGGTGTCCTATGGTTCCTTTTTTATATATAGGGATCAAAACCCAGATTGAATGATGTTTCATTTTAATTCTGTGTGATAGAACTAGTCCATGCTGTTTAGCATCATGTGGTAGGGAATCCTGTGTCACAGAATCAGTGCCAATGAGAGTTAATTTGGATCTTATGTGTGGAAACAACCTTGAAATGAAGCCAAATTATATGGTTGGGAAATATGGTGTGGGAATTTTTCTTATAATATTCCAGGTGTGGGTGTTATATATGATGGTTGAGGGTGAGTTTCATCCCCTGCATGACATGAATAGATCATCCTATGTTTGTTGCATAGGAGGAAGATTCTTCTTGAGTACTCTATATCGATACATGTAAGACATATCCCTTAATTACATCATTTTTATGAATAATGTTTCCACCACTAATGCACCTTTGGTTGGGGCATGGGATTGGAACATCCATGTTGGATTGGAAATCAAGATTCCTAATTTTATGGTATATATTCATAAGTGAAATATTAATTAGGGTAACTATTCATAAGAGTTACACATTGGGTAAAGGCCCATGTGGAACATGAAGAAATATGGGTAGACACAATAGTAGGTGGTACTGGTCATACGAGGACAATTGGTGTGGTTGAACTAGTCCTGGATTGATTTGGGGGACCAAGTCACTCAACATTCTTGAATTTGGATTGGATGAATGGAGGAACCATTTCATTGTATGGGTAATGGGTTTCTAAAAGTGTTTGGTATTCTGAAAGATAGGTTCTCTGCATAGGCCATGGGTCTCGTGGAGGTCATCAGTCTCATGATGGGTTTATTTTAAAAATTATGGTGAACCTACCTTAGTGTAATATCTTGATCCCAACAGTGTTAGTTTCACGAAATATAATTATCTTGTCAAACCCTAAGACCCACAGAGAGTGTTCTTATTATGTGAAGGCCATTGACCTCAACGAAATGTATCTCGACCATTGATTTAGGTACTCAAAAACCCATGGGAGGCAGTTTTGTGAAAGACATATACCTTTGGAGGTCCATATATTCCTTCTTCCACGAAGCTTCTGGGGATAGTGAGTTTATATATTTTCTCAGAAGTAGATGGGTCATATGCACATGAAAGATATATATATGGGTTATTTATTAGAACATTAGAAAATAGGTTACTGGTTTCATGTATAATGGAGGCTTTCATTAAGAATTTTAGGATTTTTAAAATGATGGGTTCCACAAACCAAATGGTACACATCATAGAGGCTTCAATAAAATATCTACATAGCTAGAGGCTTTCACAAAACTGTGCTCCATGAAACAGACTTATATTGCACGGAGGTTACCATAAAGCGTCTGTGTGGCCGTGGACTTCTACAATTTATGTCTATTCGTGAAGGAGTTTATAGTTTCAAATCTACCCCTTAAATAAATTTAAAATGTTTTGGGCTTGAATTTACTTCTAAATGGACTTAGGTTCATTGACCTCTCTCAAGAAATACATATTTCGGCATCAAAACTACCAAAAATACCAAAAGCATGATTGCTAGATCAAACCACATCTACAATATCCATACTAATCCATTACAAGTGTTTTCTATAAGTTTATTTCCTTATCTAATGATGCATTCCCAAATCCTGCTTGGGTTTCAACTGATGGCCCATGTATGGTGGTACAACATAATAGGACACCACTAGTGGTTTCTAAAATCATAACCAATTCCCTAAATAAAATATGTGCATATGTTTGTCATAATATAGGAAGGTAAAACAATTAAAAAAATTAAACTGAATACCCTCAATCCATTTGGTCCATGGTGACACCTTGGGTGAACCTACCAGCATCTTCAAGTACTATATGTCTCTGCAAACATCTTGATGACCATTCGAACCATAGTCACCGCACAGAATCTAAGTGATCATCCAAGAATTACAAATACAATATATCATGTATATTCCAATTTAAAATCAATACAATTTCATGTATTTGGTATCATAAAAATCCCATGATCTCATTTATTCATTCCTAAATCATTTGTTGAACAAAAAGCAGGGAGATCATCTTGACATTCAAACTCATGTAGTATCATATTTCACCTATAATCTAATGATATCCTCCCGATATCACCATTATTTTAGAATATTAAATCCTAGGACTCCATGAATCTCAACCAAACATTTACTATTCATTAAAAATCATATGTTATAGATAATCCAAGGAGGTCATCCTAATATTATCAATAGTTTAGATAAACCAGTACATATCCATATATCTTAGTTTACTATAATTAATACCCAAGATAATGTAATGAAAATTTACATTATTTTTCTTTGTAATCATGCCATATAATTTTCAATTAGTAATGGTTACACCCCAAGTACATTCACATGTCAAATACACCACATTGATGTCTCATTTGATATAAAATAGAAAATATAAATGCATGATCATTCTATACAGGTGGACAAGGATCTGATTCGAATTTAATAAGGGTTGTCGCATAGTATTAAAGGAATTTATACTCATTTTAGGTGAAAATTAACTGAATTTTGGTTATAGGTCAAGTTCACGGAAATAGTCATGATAACATACAAGACACAAACTATAAAATGGTGAAACCTTGTGTGATAACTCAAAGAACACCTACCTTATGTTATGAGATCCCTACCTGTTGTTTATTAGACATTGTTTCAAGAAGAAATGGGAGAGATTGTTAATAAAAAAAACTATGAAAAATAGATCATGTTGTAATTAAATGAAAAATACAAAAAAATTGATAAAAATGATAAAAGGTAGTTATTGGAGTTGTAGCATCACCTATAGATTATAATCATAGAATAAGATTGATAAAATAGTTGAGGAATGATGGATATCCACCTTAGCAGGAGAGATCTATGTGATGGTGCGTGAGTCAATCATACAATCTATGAAAAAGAAGCGTCTAATACCGTTATTTGAAATACCCAAACCACATTAATAAAAATTTCAAAATTTAAAAAAAAACATCATTAGTTGTTTCAAAATGTGAACTTAGGTTTAATGGCATGATATTTCGGGGTTGGGGGTTTCTTCTACCTATATAGTTGTTTCATGGAATGAATCATTCATTCATCCAGGGAACTATTGAACATTTCATACTATTGGTGGACACCATTTTCTTGAAATAAACTACGGACACATTAGACCACTTAATAACCGATATTAGAATAAAATACATGTTTTTTGGATGAAATTTAACTAATCTGTAACGTGATAGAAGAGTGGGTTCCTATAACCTCCCTATTATTGGAAAACTCATCCCTAAGCTGCCCAATAAAATTTTTATAACATTTTTATTCAAAAAAGTGGTCATTGAGCTCATTTTTATGATTCCCATTCCCATTTTTCTCCTAATCATGTCCATGTTTCCAAAAATAAAATGACCATTTGGATATATTTACCATAGAGAACCTTCTCATTTTGATCGAAAATATGAACTAAATGCTCATAAAAACACAGATCCTCCTCAAGATTAATATCATTGCCATTAAGGTAATTATATGAATCTTGAAATTAACATTATAGCTGAGATAACTAAAATATTATATTCATGGAACTGAACCTATGTGGAAGGGCCATTTGATATTACAATGGGATAAAATTTTCCATATTCTAAAATAACCAGATGTACTTGGGTTCTAGTTTTCCTTACCCTATAATCAATATTGTCCCAATCATTGAAACACATTCAAGAATAATTTCTCATCATTCTCAAACAATATAATCTATTGTCATCGATCTTCTTAATACTTCTACATAACCTGTTACATTTCCATTATATTATAGATGAGATCGAAGTGATTTATCATGTCCTGTATGGATTTTTACTCATTCTTCACCTCATCTCCTACCACTATCTAACATGGGGTTGGAGGACACAACCTACCATATAAATCGTAATAATGACGCATCTAAACGGTCTCCTAGTATATGTTATTATAGGCTAATTCTACTAAGGGAAATTGATTCTCCAAAGAGCCATCAAAATAATGGACTAATGATCTTAGTATGTTCTATTGGATATATATGGCCCATTCTAACTACCTATAGATCCAAGGGTGGAAGGATATTCTCAAAACCATATGTGTACTTTTTAATTTATATAACCCCCACCAAAAGAATGGTGTTAAATGAAAATAATCTTTCATGAATTTAGTATGAGTAACCCCATGTAACCACACAACCTCATGGAAATAAAAATTCCATAAAATTATCCACTAAGAAGGTTTCCCATATAGGTATGAAATAGCTGACATAAGTCATGTGATCGACAACTATGAAAAAAGAATCATTCCCCCAATGTCATCATCATAGATCAATAATGGAATCAGTCATAACATCATCCCACATCTACTTGATAATTAGTTATTATTCTAGTAGTCTAGTGGGCGTATAGTGCACAGCTTTTACCTAATGATATGTGGATAACCTCATTAAAAACCGAAATATCTTCTTCTCCATTATTGGATACTAATATTGTCACCATATATTATGGTACATTATTGTTATCTTAGGTTTCACCACACATATAAAAGCTTGATACTCCCTCATTGACTCTTCTTGTATTATTTTAGGAACTAATAGATGTTGATGAATATTAAAGAACAAATCCTAAAAAATAAACCATTCAGGTGGAATATCCCCACAAAAAAATCCTCAAGGTCACACACTTAATATTAGATAATTTTAACTTATTAATTTGATTCATAACTAATGGTACAACATATAAGGATGTGAGGGATATATTTCCATGGTAAATTTTCACCTAAAAATTCTTCTCATTAAAAGGTTCAATCACTTTCCATTTAGTACAAGAATTTTAAAAAACTAATCCCAAGCCATTTTGTTTAATGAATCATCAAGTACAACCAAAAGAATTTTTTATTTTATTAAAATGTAAAATCTTAAAGATCATACATCGAGAAAGTAAGGGGGTCTAAAATAGTGCAACATAAGTGAATCATCCCTAACAATGTCCATACCCAGAGTGGGAAAGGGACCAATACTTGAAAAAATATATAATCTGATCTTCCAAAGATACTTTTAAAACCAATATATCCGCAACAACATTTCCCTCAAACCAGGTACGAAGGATGGACATCTAATTGTTAATTAGACTCTTACACCTTCTTATTGAGTACTCAATAGACAAGAGAATGAGACATTTTACAGACAAAGCCTTATAAATTATCAACAAGTACATTTTATCCTATGTGATTGGAATATTCCTTTACACACAAAGGGTAAATCAAGTGAGAATAAAAATGGAATCCGCTTAAAAAGAATCACCACTACCAAAAGAAGCAGTAACATTCACCACAAAAGTGCTATTAAAATCTCTTATAACTCCACCTCCATGAATTAATCAAATGAAACACGACCCATATATACTTAAATTTTTTCCAATGAGTGTGGGTTTCTATTTCACCCAATTTCCCTGAGTAGAAAATTCATTAGAGGTACAAGGGATCATGGAGACGACCACCATGAGAGACGGTCCATTCACCACATCCTTTTATAACCTCCATAATTCCAAAACTAAATTCCAAATATTAAAAAGGATACCCAAAATAGACCATAGAGAAGATGGGAGGATTCTATCATTTCTAGATGAGTATAGAACACAAAAATATTATTTGAAAATAAGTGCTCAAGAATTCCTCTCCAGGCTTGGCCTTTCCACACATTGGAACTATAGCTGGAGAAATGAATCTGTAAAAGAAAAAGCACCCAACCTTCAGTAAACTAACCAGAAATACCCCAGGTTTCCATCACCCATTAACTATTAATGAATAGATGAAATGTGGACTCACAGTTAGACATCCTATATAAAAATCATCTAGAGGAATGGTTTATCCCTCTCTATTGAATGCTCTCCTCAATTGGCAATGAATTATTATGAATAGGCCATAATAGGGAAAAGAAATTCAAAGGGATCTATTCACACCAAAAAAACTCACACCAAGAATCTTAAACAAAAGGTAACAAATAAATAAAAAGAAAACCATCGATATTAAAATTAAATGTTGTAGCTCTAGTAAAAACACATCAATCTTGGTCATTAGAAAAGTCAATCTTGTCAAAAAAACTGCTTTGGTTATCATTCAAGTTGGTAATATTGAGGTGGGGAGGTGAAAAAGCTTCTCTAAAAAAGTTATTTGTATATGGGTAGTGAGAGATCCCAAGAAAAACACATAACCAACTCTAGTTCCAATAGCTCATCTCAAAATTACCAATAATCCACTGAGTATGTTGCTGAATAATATGAAATATGTCTGGAACATCTTCTAAATTTTGAAGTTGTTCATGTAGAATGGGTCCGATCAATTAAAAAAGTACATTACAAATTATTTCACTAAATTGATCTCCCCAATAAAATCTACCCTGAAAATTTGGCATAAAGTTGACATATAGTTCCAGAAAGACTTTTAAGGTAAATAACACCTTCACTAATCAATTTATCGAGTGTTCTCCATGAATCCCAGTGGTACATACCTTCAAAATACCCATCCCATGATAATGAAATCATAATTCTCTCTAGGTTATCAATTGAATTCTCTTGAACCTTCAGGGTGGAAAAAATATTCATAGGTATAGAGGATAAAATAGAACTAATCAAAGTGATTCTCCCTCCAATGGATAAAAACCTATTTTTATTAATTTGAATATAGACCACAATATTCTCAATAATTCAATCAAAATTATTAATAATAAGTGGATGAGGAGACACAAGAGCCCCCATCATGTTCATAGGAAATGTCCCTTTCTGTATACTATAGATGGATTCCAACACCCTAATTCTCCTCTTAGAACATTTATTTCGAATAAAGAAATAACATTTCTATCGGTTATCAACTTGGACACTACAATTTAAATCAACATCAAGAACATCATTAAACCCATGCATTTATCTCATATTACCTCTAGAAAACAGGATAGTGTCATCCATAAACATGGGATGTGATATACGTACAATAAAATGCATATTACAAAAGGGAATAACCTTTTCTAGCTTAATGAAATGATTAATGTACCTGTTAAGCGTGTCTTGAAAAATGCTGAAAAAGAGGGGGGAACTCCCTTCCTAAAACCTCTTATATCAATGAAAAACTAAAATTCATTCCCATAAATTATGTTTACACTCTTGGAGATCTAAAAAATTGATATATAATGTCAATAACCCTCTTTCAAAAACCCATACTCTGAATGACCCTAATAAGAAATCTCAATTAAACAGTATCTTTTTCTTTGATCATATCCAGTTATATTGCCACATAACTACCTAGAGTATTTAGATTGATATCACTAATCACCTAATTCACTAAAGTAATGGCCTCTTGGATATAACTGAATATCATGAATCCATGTTATTCCTCATCCACCCAACTAAGAAGAATGTGGGAAAGCCTTTTTTTGAAGACACCTGTATGAACGTCACAAAGAACATTGCATAATCTTATTGGCCGAAAATGAATTATTGATTGTGAGTCATTATCCTTGGGAACCTCAAAAATTTTCATCATACATGACACTCCATGAATATTTCCCCATTTAAGAAATCCTACACCTTACTAAACAATCTCCCCTTCACAATATCCCAAGCATCTCTATAAAAAACAGGCAAAGAGTCTGGCCGAGGTGTGCTATCAGCCTTAATGTCCAAAACCACCTCATAAATATCATCCTCCACTGGAAAATATCTCAACCAATCATTCAAATATCTATTAAAAATGTAGTGAATCAAGTCCATGAGGTATGAAGAGACCCTCGGGTGTCCCCCCAGTAATGCTTGGCTAAGGGGATGAAAAAAGGGACCAAAAAAAGGAATCCTCCATATGACCAGAAACATCCCTATCATTAGTATAAGAACCATATTCCATATTCATATTGTGGTTCATGGTCCCGCATATTTCCCTGAGAAAATCATGAAAGTAAATTTGTTTCAGTCACCTTCTTACCTCCACATCACTCTATATTTTTCACGAGAAATGCACTCTTGTTTCAGTAAAACAATCTACTAAAAATCCTTCTTGGTTTTCATGGCACTAAAGAATTCATCATCCCAAGAGTTTTCCAATCTCAACTCTATACATTGTAAGCCCCTATTTATTTACTCAAGATCTTGATCACTTGAAGGCCATCCCATTATCCAAGAATGAAGTCAACAATAATGATTCCTAAAATTATTATGCATTTAAAGCTAGGGGATTCATCTAGAAGAGAGATCCCAAGAGTTTATCACAATATCCATAAAATCGAGACTATCAACCTAGGTTGATGAAAAATGAAATAAATCATCACTCACACTTCTAGTGTAGAAGACAATATGGGGGGGGGGATGATCCAAGGGATCTCTTACCAAGTGTAAGACATTGATGACAAAAAATGAGGAGAGGGTTGTAACATTCACTAGGAATCGATCTTGCCAAATCCAAGACCGATGTTTCCCTTGATAATTATTACAACAAGTAAATGGATGTCCAGAATAAACTGCATCCATCTGTCCATTACATTCGATGAATTCAAAATATTCTGGTCAATATCTCATGGGAAATGGACCACTATCACTTTTCTCTTCCGAACAAGCTGCAATATTAAAATATGCACCTATCATCCAAGGATAGTCTCCTCGATAGAATGTGGATAAATCTGTACAAAGGAACTTTATTGAATAAGCATCACATTTATCATAGAAAACCATATGAATTAACACCTTAAATCTAAACACAACACTGATAGTGATAAATTGATCCGACATAGAGTTCAAGTCAATTGAAATACCTTCTTTATATAAAACCCAAATATAGGAATTTTAGGGAGAACTCGAAATAAATACCTTCACCCTCAATAGATGAGAAAACCCATTTATCTTAGAAGAGATATGCACTGTCTCTAAAACTGAAACCAAAGAAACATAGTTGCTGTGAAAATCATTTTAAATGACGTACAATTTTACTCAAGTGCCCAAATCACAAGAACTCTAAATAAGACGATAATTGTCGATAAAGGTGGTGTCTGGAATTGGCCCCATAAACATTCCCATGAATGATCATTGAATACCTGGACTAGTGTTATCATCAAATACACAATTAAATGATTACATGAATTTAATACAAATTTAATTTTCAAGGTTCAAATCCTACTGTGAGAATATATAATTCAGACTCTTATGGTCCGTATAAACTACAAGCCTCTAACCAAGTAGAAAATTTAACTATTATATCTGATCACACACTATAGCTGCTAGATCTAGGTCTTGTGTTGGATAGTTTTGTTAATGTGGAATCAACTTTTTGAACCCAAAATCTACAACATGACCTCTATATATCATAATAGCTCTAGGCCTAATTCCCAATGTATCACAATATATTGTATATTAACTACTAGGATTAGATAGTGTCAGGATTTTTGTAATGTTTAGGGATTTCTTTTGGACATCAAACATAGTATCACATGAAACCAACCATAAAAACTTTTTCCTCTTGATTTTTAGGCTCATCAATGTTTATTCCATGTGGGATAATTCATAAATAAACCTCTAGTAGTATCCTAAAAATCCCAAAAATCAATGTATATCCAATAAATTCTTCGTATATTTCTAAGATACGACACATATAACCTTCATTAAATCAGCTGATACTAAAAACATGGAACTAATATACCCCAGAAATAAAACTTGGACCATTAAAAATGACACTTAGAGCGTTTGGCATAATGATGATGCTCCCTTAGTGTGCTTAACACTATATCCAAATGTTGAGCATGTTCCTCAACTGACATCTAGCATACAAGGATATAATCAATGAAAATTAGTATGAAAAAATAAAAAAATAGATATAAGAATCATTTCATTAGGTCCATAAATATTGAAGGTGCATTCATTTGGCTAAATGACATTACTAGGTACTCATAAAAATCATATTCGCTTCTGATAGCTATGTGGGGTATGTATGATGGTCTCATGCTATCCCGGTGATAACATGACCTCATATGAGACTTGGAAAACACCTAGGATCCTTTTAGTTAGTCAAAATAGTTTTTTAATCATAGAAATAGATATGTTTTTTCTGTCATGTGGGTCAACTTCCTAAAATCGACACGTAATCTTCAGGAAACATTATCCTTTCTTAGAAAAAGGATCATAGAGCCCCAATAAGAGGTACTCATCTTAATTATCCCCATTTATTCCAAGTCATATATATCTATATTTATAATGTTCCTATAGTTCTATATGATCTATCCTATAATGTGGAATGGAAACATGCTCTTATCCAAGTATAAGATCAATTATAAATCAATTCATATATCATGTGGTAGTACTATTAATTCCTTTGGAAACACATCTTATTAATTATCCACAATGGGGGGAAATTAATCCTAATAAATCCCATTATAAAATAATGTCATACCGATGACTTGGGTGGTCACCTCACCCACATTCAAGAAATACTTTCCTTTACAAACATCTTATATGTCTCATTCCTTGACATGTACATGCTGATGTATATTAGGTGACATGGGAATCACCCACATATAGTAGTAGTCAATATGAGATTGGTAAGGTACCAACCAATTCATAACTGGTATTATGTCAAACCAATATTTTCACGGAAAAATATATCGAATATTAACTAAAACCCCCCAATATATAGGGAACATTCTTGTATACATTGGATTACTTATGAATGTGCTCCCAATAGGGTGTTTATGAACATAACTCCACATAGGTACTCCATGACCAATCCCAATAATTCAAAAAACCTAGTCGATATAAAGGAGTGAGAATCCCATGTATCAAATATAGAACATGTTAATGCTGGGGAAACAAGAGTGTAAATCAGACTTTAGACAACCCAAAATCCCAATAAATTTTAGTAGGATATGGTGTATGTAACCATCCAGACCATTGAGCAATGGTGTAGCCTAAATTCCCCGAAATTTACTGCTCTGAAAGCATGGATGCTCCTAACACTATGCTCCATGTCCACTACCTCACCATTAATGACACTTATAACTCCAACTACCCTCCTATCACGGTGTAACTAAACGAAACACAAAACCCTCTAAAAGTCTCCAAAACCAATCACTCATATCCTACAAAACAATACTAAAAAATCTAAAGGTGAACCAACTTTATTAATTATTTATTCTCCACTATGTTTTAGTCACACTATGGTCAAATATGGCCCTATTTATCCCACTAGTGAATCTATGGTGTGTGGTATTCATAAATATATTTCCAACTACTGGTCTACAGAGCCATCTCATTGAAGTTTTGTCAGCTAATAGGTGAAACACTACTAGTACCTAAATAAAATACTTTCATTAGAACCATTCCCTCAATCAGTTTTCATTCAAAGATAATAATATGGGTCATTAATGAAGAAAAGGTGGAAAAGCAGAAGACATTCACTTGCATGCAAGTAACACCAAAAAATCTCCTTGGACTCCCTCACTGGATCTTTTTCGTCCTCTTGTATAGGAGGGGTGATGTTCTATAAATATTTATAGTGTTCAATATATTCCATGAATGAAATACTATACTGATTTAGGTAGATAAACACTCTAGATTTGTCATCCCACAGGGTTTCCAAGATGAAATTGTTGAAAATGAGGGTCTCAAAACACTTTCGGGACATAACACAATACTGATTTTTGAAAAAAATATCTATCCCACCAATATATTATTGATCATAGAAACATATATATTGTATTCTTCAATATCATATCTTAAGGGTTCTCAAGATGCTTGATTATTTTTCTAACAAACGTAATCAAGAACTCCACTACTTTGGTTCCACCCTACCTGACACACACTAGTGGATACTAGAGATGAATGTCCCTAGTCATATCTGAAATCGAAGGAATAGTGTGAAGAACATCGCTATTTATCACCTATATTAATTTAATTTTACTGACTCTGAGATGATGGCCAACAACCACAATTGACATAATAAGAAGAATTGTCCTAACACCCTAAGTCCCATGCTCAGTATCACCCTCTTAGCACTCAACTAAGGAATCATATAGATGAATTCTTCCTTAATTCCATATAAATATACTAGATCGCCAAAATATAATAGTTAATTATATTTCAATATAAAGACTGTACTAGGAGGTATAAAACCATACAATAGAACACTTCCATACACGAAAATTTATAACCTGAATCTTTTTTATCCCCATATACCTACATAAGATTCAAGTCACAATAAACATGGATTAAATAATTTATCAATTTAAGTCATTCTCTATTTAAAATTGTACATTAATAAATTTGGAATATTCATAGGTATTAGTAAATATATGGAGTTTTAACCACAACATATAATCAAAATCACATTTTATCTTGTGATTGAAACCCAATTTAACTATCACCATCAACTATTTAAATTATTTAATTTCTCAAAGTAATATTATTTCTCATTAAATGATCAAGTAAATATTATTAAACAATTAATTTATATTAAAAACCCATATAAGTTGATATGGATACATTAAATAACTAACCCAAATTTAATTAGAGTATAAATGATATTAATTAATCTTGATAATATCATAAATTAATACATGACTCAATGATTCATAAGCACAAGAATCTTTCTATATATATACATGATTGAAAGAACCATGAATCAATAACATCACAACCATGTTCAAAAATAAAGGTGGAAATAAGTAAACTGTAGAAGAGAAATGAATGAACGACAATATTATCCCAAGCGAGTTCAATTTTTCCCATATGTGCATTAGATACTCCCAGGAATGATCTATTTACTAAGACCTGATGCCTAATACTATTACGACTAATATCCCCAATTTTTTTGGAAATAAAAATTATTTGATACAACTTTATAACACCCTGACAGAGGATCCACATAACCAGTGCTTCAAGCTAGTGTTCCACATGGCCTTAGTTGCACCTCATCGTACTCTTCAGCCCCCAACTAGAAGCAATGGTATGTGATGTTACATTGGTGATACGATGAACATGTGATATGAGTGTTAAAAATGGAAGTAAATATAGGAAATATCATCCTACTTGAAATAAAAAAAATTATGAAAATAAATTGTTAATAGGTAAATATATGAACATTTTTATAATAAAATTCGATGTACACCCATATATGATTTATTCCATTTAGATTCATAGATACATGTCCCAAAATAACTAAAAAGAACAAAAGTGGAAATAACTACCAAAAAACAATAAAAGGATTTATTACTATAAAAATATCCATTTCTAATATCTATCTCATCCCAACTCAAACATATATCATAGGAAACATACCCTTATCTAATCATACATTCATGATGTCTTCTTATGATCAATCTAGTGGCCCAAGTAGGGTGTAAGTAAAACTCAGTTGTCCACCATCAATAATTTCTAAAACCATATCTAGTTTGATAAAATATATCACATTGAGATTTATGTCATAATATAGGTTGGTAAAATAATTAATAAAATAAATAATAACAATATTTGTCCGCAGTCTCCCCTATGAATCCCATGTTAAACCTACCTACTTTTTCTAGTTCCAAATGACTTTCATCATGTCTCTATTTATATGGAAACAATAGTCACCACAAAAAATCTGTGCACTCATACAACATTACAAATATCATATATCAAGTAGAATATATTTACTCATCCCATTATTCATGAGTATATGGTATCATACAGAATCCATGGAGTTTATCATGGAATTACTAAATCATGTAGTATACGAAATCCAATAATCTCATCTCCAAATTACCACACATGTAATATCATATGTTATATGTAATCTAAGGATCTCATACTGACATTCCCACCCTTTTATTATCACAAGCCTCATAGAATCCTTATAGTGAAACATGACATTCCCATTAATTTATCCCCGTATATGAGAGAGAATAGAAGGATATCATCGTGAAATTATAATTATTTTAGTGAATAAATAATATAACCTTATATACCATTTAAAAATATTTAATCCCATTGATTGATTTAGGGACATTTCATTTATTTTAAATTTTAAACATGATTTCTTATTTTCAATTAATAATGGATAAACCTTTAGTCCATTATCTAGTCTAAGACACCCCTTGGATGTATCCTTTGACAAAAACCAAAAACATAATATCCATGGTCACCCTAAATGTCTGTATAAGGTAAAAATTTAAATTTTCCGAGGGTTGATTCATTGCCTTAAGAGATTTCAGACTCATTTTAGGGAACAAACTAATTCAATTTCGGTTCTATATAAAATGCATGGTAAACTGACATGATGACATACACATCACATACTATAAAATACTGATACCTTAAGGGATAAGTCAAATACCCCTACCATAAATTAAAATAATCTCACTAATCTTTTTTAGTCATAATTTTATGTATAAATGATTTAGATTAAGAATATAGACAAAACTGCAAAAAATAGGGCATATTAACCTTAAATGTTAGGAATAAAAAAACTTGAAAATTTAAAGGATAAATTATGAATTTAGAGTTTTATTCATATATAGTGATTCCAACAATAGTTTAATATGGCTAAAATAGATAAGAAATGTGGGACATCCACCTCAACATGGGAGTTCCATGGGATGAGGGGGTCTATATTACTCACTGGGAAATGAAATAGGCTACTACCTAAAATTTAAACACCTAAACCCCATTAAAAAAATAAAAAATAATTAAATCAATCAACATGGATGGTTTTATGGTATGAACTAATGGTTCATGTGATAATATTTCAATTCAATGGGATCTTCCCCACTGTCCATCCATTTCAACAAGTGAATCATTCTTTCATGAAATGAATAATTGTAGTCTATATTTTTTAAACTAAATCCCTACCGATTTTCTAGTAAATCTATCTTGGTCCTCTCCTAACACAATAAAAATATATTTTAATTAAAAAAATGTGTTTGGGGAAACATTTTACACATGAATACATTGAAAGAAGAGATGGTTCTTACAAGCCCTGCCTACCATGGGGACCAACATCTATTGTTGGAATTATACCATCCACCCATGTCATCATCATCATCATCCCATCTATAACCAAGTATTTTCCCAAAATCCACTACAACATGTGTACATGAATTATAACTCAATCAGTCATATCCCATGAATGTTAACCCATGGGGATTTGAAACAACTATACATGGATACATGTATGTGTTATTCCAAAAGCCATTACAGCCAATTAAATAATATAAAATATAAATATATTCCATCACATCCTTGGTAAGAACACTCCCTATACCATAGGCCATTATATCTAGGGGTACTCTAACTAATAAATGTCTAGTGGGAGAGTAGTGGAGTGGTAGAATTCAGTCATCCATTCCCCCACTGTCAATGATGTTGGATAAAACACTCCCAAATCATTTTTTTATCAGTTTCCCTACTAACTATAGAGGGGAAGAATATGAAATAAAAATCTATACAATATATTATGAACAACCAGCACAAAGGGGAAATACCTAGACTTATTCTCATTGGGTGCTACCATCTCACATGAAATCCAACTATCAATGTTATGTTCTATATATAAAATAATAAAACCAGAATGAAGATTTTAGTAACTAATTATTTAATTATCCATTAATTAATTTTTAGCATTACGATACCCAATATTTTGATTTTAATCCTACAAGCCAGGTGTTGATTACCCTTATTATTCTTTTCTTAAATTCTTAAATATGTCACCATCAAATATGAACATAATGAAATAAACATGTTCATTATATAGTTCAATTATTAATTCATAATCAGCTGGGTACTCTATGAATCAACCTATACTACAACATTAAAGGTGAACTCACAATGTATATCATCAAACGGTACCCAAGAGTTGAAAACTGGTCATATAAATAACATCTAGCCAACTCACCACTAATCATGTATCAATAAATAGATATTAATATTGATGATAAATACTTCCTAAAAACATTTCCCGAAGACCTGGTGTCCCACAACATTTCTCTTAATGTCAATTGATCTACCATAACTATCATCGACCATCACTTCACATTAGGCTCCCAACCCATTGCTCATAATATAATTTCTCCCGACATCACCAGGATCGAATATCATAACATCTTTAGTCTCGCGTCCTAGTTCTCATCATGGTTGCAAACCATATCAAACAAGGTTTTCAAACAACCATATCAACCATAGTAAGATTGTAATATCCTAGACAATAAATTCATATTCAATGTATTTTCAAAATTATAATAAAATTTCAATAAGGCTATTGAACCGAGGATTCCTAGCCTTTAACATCAAAACATGCTCACTCAATCCAAAAATAATTTTTCATCTTTATCAATCAAATATTTTAATTCCATGTTGCATTAACTGGTTTATTAAGATTAGTTTTTCCACACAGGGAATCTGTATTAGAAGCTAATAGTATCTACAATAAATGAGACATGTTCTAGGAATTAAATCAATAATTTATAAATTCAAAAGAGATTATTATTTATTCTTCCCATTCAACTTTCATATAATTATTTTCTATAACTAAATTTATATCACTTGTCATATTAAATGAAGATTAATCATGCTACATGAAATAATGATTAAAGTGATGTAGATTGAACACTATCAATTAAATATTTTTGGGAAATATAAAACACATGTTATCCCAAACCTGACAATTCATTTCATTCTTGCAACATATAATATTAAATTATCCAAACATTTTATAATTACTATTTCAATTTTATAATAACCAGACATTAAAAATAGTTCTGATTAAAATTTATTATGAAATTTCACTATATAGAGCACTAAAAGATTCCACCATTGATATTATTAACAACTATGTAAATTAAATACCACAATATGAAAAAATTATTTCCATTCCTAATGATAATTTTTAAATTTATGAGGAATTGTAAATTATGAATTTCATGTGACTTCTTAATTCATGGTAATATACAATTTATTTGTTAGCAGAAATGGCATATTTAGTTATTTTATTTCTATAAAATAATCGGTCTAAATTAACAATTATAATTATCCTTATGTGAAAATAAATTTACACTTATTATTTAATATCCATATTATCAAACCTTATTTAGGAACAAAATAAAAAACATTCATTTAATTTCACAGTCAGGGAAATAATACAACCACAAGAAATATAAATTTTCTCTCTCTCTTATAATTCATGTTTAACAATGAAATATAACTACATGGGAAAACTAAAATTATAAAATAACAATGATTGACCTCCATATTAAATTATGAGTTTATGAATAATTTTTTTTAATTATATCCTATTGTAACATCTCTAATTTAATTATTTAATTCCTGAATTCGAAAAAATTAACAGTGCAATAAAATATTGATTTTTAGAGGAAAAAAATATCCATTGCATAAAATTCTCCATTTCATTTAAATATTTAAATTTATATATTATTTTTTAAAAAAAAATTTAATGATCTATCATATATTTCCATTTCATTATATAAATAATTTTCAATTTACATCACATGTGTTAAATCCCTTCTTCTCGAGATTTAGAAATTATAATATGACTATAGCCAATTTCACCCATGTAGACAAAGTAAATTAAAGCACAGACCAATCAAAATTTTACATAATATAAAAGAGAGACTATGAGATCCTTTACCTAGATATAGATATCTGATTTTATTTAGAGAAGGATCATTGGATTATAATAATGTTCACACAACTGGGAACACATGAGGAAGAAACCATTCAACCTAAAATCATTGTGGGGTTTAGAATGGTTTGAGTCGATCACTAAAATCATAATGTGACTGTTAATCCATCACAAAAATTGATGTTAATAAAATATATAATTATAAGATTCTTCATCATTAAAATTTTAATATAAAGATTTATAATTTAATTAAATGTCAAAATAAAACATTGATGATATGGAAAAAAGGGGATTACATTCTTATCATCAAGAGGAATCTAATACAATTGATGAAGTTTTTCTCCAATAAGAAACCAATTGAAAATGTTAGATATGGTTATAATTTTTTTTGAGAGAGACCTGAGAAGATGATATATAGAAGAGAGTGAGAGAGGATTCAAACTCCCCCATGAACACCCCAGTTTGTTGTACCATCGCAACTTAAATTCTATTTTTTAATCTATTCTCATCACCTCTCTCCCCAATTCTTCTTTACTTATTTTTAATTATCTTTTTTACTCATTCTAATTAATAACAAATACTAAAACATTCTTTCCACTTTCCAAAAATCCATTTCAACGCCTCACATTACTTATTTTTTTCCAACTCCTTTCGTCTTCATTATTATTCTATTATCAATTCCACACACCTATTACCACACATATGTATTTCAAATGATATATGTAAAAATAAACACTTAGAAACACACATAAACACGCACACATATATATAATACCAATATCTAAAAATATATTTACATGTTACAATGATTGTAGGGTCCCAAAAAATCTAGAATAGGTAAGGAAAATACTCTCTCTAGTCAGTCAATGAAAAGAAATACAAGTTGGATTGAAAATTTGAGATGAAATTTGAATAAATAAAAATTTGAAAAGAAATCTATCCTGTCTATGTACCGATTATCGTGAATAATTCATAGAAGGCATAAAACCCAAACCACTGGTAGGCAGATATCCTACGACGTGCGGGATCGCAAGGTGTTGGACAACGAATGAAGCTATTCGCAGTGAATTTTCACACACGAACTCAAGCCACCAAGAACCATTTTCACTGTCAAAAATCATATGGAGGTACACGTTTCATAAAATACCCACGAATTGAGTAAATCGTGGATGAGTAGTAGTTGTTGGTTCCATGTGAATTTCATATCCAAATATCATGGTTGACTGAGTCATCAGTAGGCCAGATTCCCACAGTGGGATTCCACAAAAGGTTCTACATGAATTTCAGATGCAGCTTCCCCAACACTCAGTAAAAGGACCAATAGGGGAACTAAAGGAGGAGGGTTGAAGAATATGTAGAAAATAGCTCTATGATGGGAAAAGGGATGAAGAAAATAGAGGGTGTGATATAAATTTCTTCCGCACCTAAAGTTACTCAAGAGAATACATTCCAAACCCGAAGTAATTTGCAGACTCCATCCCATGAACCATGTGTAGAAAATACTTAATGGAATTACTCCCTGGGAACCATATTCATAGGAACCTACATTGGAAACCAGAAAAAAATAAAAAATCTTATAAAACTGGTTCAGGGATGCATCTATGTGGGCTACAAAGTACGCAGACTCCCTATGCGTAACACAGTTCACAGACTCCCTATGTGGAATATAGTACGGGAAAACAACATTGTCGAAAATAGTTAAATGACATCTCTTATCTGGACAATGGTTCACAGAAGCTCTTATGATGAATATAGTCTACATACCATCTTATGTGACCACGTCCTTCGTGAACAACATCCTTTACGGATAGACGGTTTGTGGCCAGCTCCTATACGGGCCCTCCCACGTGTCCAGCTCGTACACAGACTGCCCTCTGCAAAAACCCATTCACGCCCATCGGTCTATACAGAATGGGATATGTCACCGCACTCCCACTAAAGATCATCTCATTAATCCAGTCTCAACCCTTTATACCGATCCCATCGCTTCCTACATTGACCCCCATAAAAAATGGAGGGTTGCACCAAAAACTTTTCACACTGCGTCATTGTCATTTTCCATTGTTCCCTTATGCCACTCAAACATTAATTCCTTGAATACCATTACAAGATACATTCCACAGGAACCTTCAGAAAAATATATCACATACCTCACATGGGAGGTTGACCTCGAACTCCATGGACAATCATGTTGGACTCCTCATGTATTAGTCATGTTTTAACGATCAGAAATCATATTCAGTCTATAAACCTTGTTAACTCTATGAAATCTATATCACATCAAATGCACAATTGTTTAGTAAAATCTATCCAAATCTCTTAAGTGATATACACTCTGTTTGGTTACTATATCCTATCTATTGATCTACTTTATAATGTATTCTATAAAAAATGATTGAGTTTAATCCATTCCATAAATATCACTGCTTAAGTCTGAATACAGATATTTTCCTAAGTGTGTGACACTGTGAACTACCAGACACCATGAAATCTAGACACTGTGAACAATCAGAAACTGTGAAAACTAGACACCGTGACGTCTAGAAACCCTGAACTTCTAGACACCGTGACATTTAGACATTGTGAACCAAGCATCGTGAACAAGACACCATGACATCCATACACCATGAACAAGACACCGTGAACCAGACAACGTGACACTAGACACCATGAACATGACATTGTGAACCAGACACCATGAACAAGATACTGTGAACCAGACACCATGACATCCAGACACTATGAACAAGACACCATGAACCAGACACCATGAACCAGCCATCATGAACCAGACGCCGTAAACGAGACACTGTTTCCAAGACATATTGTGGCACCGTTTCTTAATATGTTTTTTCGTCGTTCAATTTAATCTATAATGGTCATATTTTATGATTTTAAATGCAATTACATAATTAATATTTCATTGTATAAATTTCATCTCACAGTATGAGGTACGTGGTGCAGAATACATGCAACCTCTGAGCTCAAACACATGCACTCCAAGATAAAAGAGTGATGCCCAGAAACAAAGAACTGTGGCGCAACACTAAAAAGTGAAATACGATGGTGGGTGTGAGCATGACAACAGAACACCCATAGATAATTCATGAAGAAATAATTGTCTCATAGAAATGAACATTCTTGGATAGCACACGAAGCACAATTGAATCCCATAATTGAGAACAAATTCTATTTTCAAACATCACGAAGAACAAAAGAAGGATATGTCTAACTTAAAACACTCTATTTTCCATACGAGAACTTTATTTCTTCATCTAATTCATCTTAGAAGTCTAGAGCGGCAATGAATAACATTCAGATAATTTCTAAACGTATCTCAATATTTCTGATCTGTTGTGTATATTTTTACTATCTTTCAAGTAGTGTATGTATCTGTATAACAACACACTCTGTCTCATGCATTAAACTGACAGATATAGGATATCCTTACTGAAACATTTTTTTACACTTATGTATTACCATTGATATGTTTGGAAGTGGTCCTTGTCTGGCCTGGCAGTTTGTACCCATGAAGCACTATGGAAGATGTCCTTGTGTGACCTGGATAGTCCTCAGTATTGGTTTTTATCCCCGATCCAGGGAGTGGATGAAGTTTATTTATATACACTTTTTGGTGGTAGGTGAACACCAAGTGTAGTGGATTAGGTCTCGGCTTTAGACTGAACCACATGCTTCATATATGTTGTGCAGATTTATTTAGTCTTCTCTATTTTACTACTTTACTATATAATATAGAAATCACTAAACTTTCTTCGATAGTTAATCCTGGAAAGGAGTTTTAATTGTATTGTCTTGGTATAATTACTTCAAAAGTAATATTAATAACTGATCTCAAGATTACCGATTACTAATTAGTCTTCTAAGGAGTTATTTAAATAGTCAAACTCTTATAATTGTATAACCTTGATTAACTAGGTTGTATTTATCCTTTTGGGGAAACCATTTTAAGAATAATTTTTAACCAAAAATTTCTATAGTTACTCAATCCACCCCCCCCCCCCCCCCTCTTGATTAATCTACTCCAACCATCATTATGTATTAGAGGATGTTTATTAAGATTTTTTTAAGCTTATTCAACTGTGATTGTTTTTTTACTTTAAAGATCAGTAAATTTCTATTAATTATAAATTTCTAGCTCTCTCAAAGTATTTCTGTATCGTGGATAATAGATTGGAAGGTGTTGTAACAAACAGACCACCATTCTTTAATGGAACTAACTATGCTCAATGGAAAATTAAAATGAAAATTCATTTAGTGATTATGGGTTTTGAAATTTGTTATTCCATTATAGATGAATATATGATTGCTAATAGTAATATAATAACATGGGATGAACCTGTAAAAACTGCCTAAAATATCTATTTCAAAGATATGAATGGTATATACTGCTCTTTAAGAGATGAAGAATTTTATATGATTTCTTCTTGTAAACCTGCCTATGAAATTTGGGATACCCTGTCTGTCTCACATGAAGGAACATCTAGTGTAAAATAAATGATACTTAATACTTATACTATTAAATATGATAAAATTAAAATGAAACCTAATGAGCCTATCTATAACATATATGTTAGGTTAACTGAGATTGTCAACACAATGTTTTCTCTTAGAAGAGAAGTCACTACCAATGAACAGATCATGATATTTCTCATATGTCTTCCTGACATATGGAGAGGAACCTCTGTCTCTATTATAGAATTATGAAGCATCATAAATCTAACTATGAAAGAATTCATTGGAAAACTGATGATGTATGAGGAAGAGCTGAATGTCAACAAGTAAGAGGAGGATAAACCAAAATAGGAAATCTATTGCATTCAAAACCACCACCTATAAACACAGAGAAAAAGTTAAATTGGAAGCTTTTGTAGAATGTTCCAGTAGTGAACAATCATCACTTGATAGTGATGATGAGATAGATCAATTATCCGAGAATATTCAAGAAATTTTATAAAAAGAATCACTTTTTCCAAAATCCTAACTTCAAGGGAAAATATGACCAAAATTGAGTTTGGAAGAAGATTAGAAAAGAAGTGACAATATTGATGAGATTATCTGCAATGATTGTAAGTGAAAAGGAAATATCAAGGATGAATTTCTAAATCTAAAGTACTAAAAGAGGTATGAGGACAGCGATATGAAATATAAAAAGGAAATGAAAGAAACCTGTAGTGATTTTACGGATAGTTCAAGCGACATAAAAACATCACACGATGAACAAGCTAAAAAATCCAATATGTGTTTTATGACAAACACATCTATGGAAACAGTGGACTATCCTATACATAATTCATACTATTTTGGAGATGAGAGTGATTCTGAAAATATGACTAATGAATAAATGATTGAAAATTTTAACATTCTTGAAGAAAAATGCCGTGAAATAAAAGACAAATATAAATCATTGAAGAAATAGTATGCTCTTATTATGGCTATTAAATCTGAACACACAACTGAAAAAGAGAAAAATTATCAACTTCTCAAATAGAACAACAAATTAAAAATTTCTAATGAGAAATTAAAGAATGTCCTAGAAAATATTACCAATGGGAATATACCCTTAATCAAATGTTAGGAAAAAAAATTTCCCCTAAATACAACACTGTCATTGGTTATCAACCTGGAAATAGAAATATTGGTAGAAAAAATTTTGTTTCTAAATCTAGGACATATAGTTTTACTCCCAGTTCTGGACACAAATAAACTAATTCAATTTATGATACACTTTCTATTGTTTCAAGTTTTTCTATACCAAATAGTGTTTATTTTTCAAATACTTTACATAATGAATATAGGAAACCTATGAGTCAGATATGGGTTCCTAAAGCACTTATTAGTAATATTACTGGACCCAAACATGTGTGGGTACCAAAATCTATTTTTTCTTAATCATTTTTCTTGGAAAGTTGATTAAAGAGTTCCTAAAAAGGTTTATGGTACTTGGACAATGGATGTCCAAGACACATGACATAAGACTAATCATTCTTAAAGAACCTAATAAAAATAGATAGATGACCTGTCACATTTTATGACAATGCCAATGGAAATATCATTGGCCTCAACCAAATTGGTAACTCTAACTCAGTTTCAAATTCCAAAGTACCATTTTTGATGGATTAAAATATTATCTTCTTAGTATCTCACAATTATTTTATGATGGATTTCATGTTAGAGTTTAAAATAATGCTTGAAATATCTTTAATTATAAAAAGGAATTAGTATTTTCTACATTGAGAAATTTTAATTTTTACTCTGTTAACATAGATTCCTTAGACTCGAAAAATTATTCATGCTAAAGTTTATTTCATAAAGAGTCTTGGATCTGGCATAGGAGACAAGGACACTGTAATATTCACTCCCTTATAAATCTAACTAAATACTTACCCAAACTTGAGTTTCCAAATGACAAAGTGTGTAATCCCTATAAAAAGGGAAAACAACAAAAAATTTCCTTCAAACCAAAGAAACAAGTATCCAATTCCCAACCTCTCGAACTGGTTCACATGGATTTGTTGGACCATTTAGAGTTTCTAGTTTAAATGGAAGGAATATGTTTATGTTCTTGTATATAAATTCTCTAGATATACTTAAACCTTCTTTATGGCTCACAAAAGTGTAGCCTTCTCTTATTTTACTAAATATGCCAGTTCTATGGAAAATCTTAGTGGACTTTGAATTAAATCCTTAAGAAGTGATCATGGATTTGAATTTGAAAATCAAGAGTTTGAATCCTCTTTCTCACAAAATGGTTATAGTCACATTTTCTCTACCCCTAGAAAACCACCCCAAAATGGAGTTGTATAAAGAAGAAATAGAAACCTGCAAGATATTTCTAGAACAATTCTTAGTGAATATTACCTACCTATTTATTTTTGGGCTGAAGCTGTCAATACCGCATGCCACATAATCAATAGAGTATTGATCAGACCAATTCTTAAAATGACTCTTTATGAGTTATGGAACAATCAAAAACCTAAGGTTAACTGCTTCAAAGTTTTCGGCTGTAAATTTTATATTCTTAATACCAAGGACAATCTTGAAAAACTTTCTTCCAAGAGTGATGAAGGTATCATTTTAGGATATTCCATATCCAGTAAATCCTATAGAGTGTTCAATAAAATAACTAAATGTATGGAAGAATCTGTCAATGTAAAATTTGATGAAACAGATCCACATGAGCCTAAAACTATTCTAGAGAACCTGTAGAATGTTCTATCAAATATGAACATTAGTAAAAAAAATCCTCAAAAAGTTATGTGAAAGAATCTGGGAAAACATCCAGTTCTGGAAATTCCCTAGACTCAAGTCCCAATGAACTTGAACCTGTTGATGATCCTGAGATCACTAGTCCCTCCTTTAGAGCTGTTAGAACTCTTAAGAACCATCCCCTTAGATGTTGTTTTAGGAGGCCTAGTCAAAGGAAATCAAACTAGAGCTTCTCTTAGAAATCGGGTTGAACATCAAGTCTTCTTGTAACAACTTGAGCCTAAAAACATTAATGATGCTATCAATGATGAATTTTGGGTGATGGCTATGCAAGAAGAACTAAATCAGTTTTAAACGAACAATGTTTGGAAACTTGTTGAAAGAACTATGACACATTAACCATAGGCACTAGATGGGTGTTTATAAATAAGGTAGATAAATATGGTAACATAGTTAGAATCAAGGCTAGATTGGTTGCACAAGGCTATAGTCTAGAAGAAGGAATTGACTAAGAAAAGACCTTTGCACCAGTAGCTATACTTGAATCCATCATAATCCTGCTTCCTTATGCCGCACATATGATTTTCAAACTATATCAAATGGTCATTAAGAGTGAATTCCTAAATGTGTATATAGTTGAAGATGTCTTTGTTGAACAACCCCCTGGTTTTACAAACACCCATTTTCCAAATCATATTTTTAAATTCTCAAAAGCATTAAATGGTTTAAAACAAGCTCCAAGAGCCTGGTATGATAGGTTGAGTACTTTTCTATTTCCAAAGGCTTTACAAAAGAAATAGATGATCCTACCCTTTTTATAAAATTAATTTCTAATGATGTTTTAGTTATTACAATCTAAGTAGATGACATTATCTTTGGATCTTCAAGAAATTCTTTATGTGTTAATTTTTATAAAATAATGCAAAATGAATTTGAGATGAGTTTATTGGGTGAACTAAAATTCTTTCACAGATTTCAAACCCTTAAAAATTATGATGGTATTATTTTAACTCAATGTAAATATACTAGAGTATTCTAAATTTTTTTGGGTTGGATAACACTAAATGTAGTGACAATCCCATGAGTACCACTTGTAAGTTGGATCTTGATGAATATAAAAAATTTATTGATCAAACCACTTATAGTGTAACACCACGAGATTTTATGAGATATATTTTTTTTAATTTATTTTGTGTCTTCTATTGTACAATACAACAATATTATATTGTACTATATGAAACACTATGTTATCTTGTAGTATATGCAACACAATTCTTGGCTCGTGTTACACACAATTTCAAGTTCATTTTGTGGAAATTATTCTACACAACCTTAAGTATAGATTTTTTTTAAGGTGTAAAAGAAATAAGTTTTGATTATGTTATACGCAACACCAAAAGGAGATTACTCTACACACAACCCTGACTTGGCTTGCATTATACACAATCGCGACCTTCCTCGATATAGTGTGTAGTACGAAATACCGGGTTTCATTAACAACGATATGTTATTAAAATATTATATAAACTTGCCGTTATGAATAGTAATACCAACTTTTTGAAATTTTATAAATTTTATCTTTCAAAATGGACTTCATTTTTGGATTCGGAATATCAAAATTATCCTAGGGTGAAATTTTGGTACTTTTTTGAAAACATTCAATTTTTGATGAATAGTGAAAAACACTGAGTTATAGTTTAAAACTGAATTTTTATTTAAATAATTATTTCTTTAATTTCAGTTTATTTTAGGTAAAAATTGATACATAATATCTATATAAGTTCATTTTAATTCATTAGAGTCATTTTAAAATAATTTTAGATATATAAATGTTTTATAGAACTTTTTACTGTCTTTTACCCACCTCCTAGGAGAATTTGCAAATTTAAATAAAACTTAATTTTACCACTTCTGTGAGTGGAATTTCGAAAATCCAAGAGACACAGTTAATATCAAGGAGTAAAATGTTGCTCAATAAGATTAAAATATTTTTTTGGTGAATAGTAACTTTTTACTTTTATTTACCACGGTTAAAAGTAAATAGGGTAATTAAGGGTAAAAATGATATTATTATAACCCTAACACATGTCCTAATTCGATTGGATAAGTGTAATTTGACCAAAAACAATCTTAGGAATAAAATATTACCCTTTAGGTCCACTTGGATATGATTAGGACATTTATTATTATTTTATTTAATGAAAAGTTAAAATAGTTAAAATCAATGTTTAATAACTAAAACATTTTTAATGTAGGGTAATACATAAGATATGTTCTAATATAAATATTAATTAGAAATCTAAAATGATTTCCTACATAATTTTATTGTATTTATAATTTCCAAACATTAAATAATTTAATTTATTTATGACACAATGGTGATGTAGAAATTACCTAATTACTGAAATATTAAAATAATTGATATTATAAATAACCAAATAAATGTAATTTGAGAATTTTTATGAATTAGTGTAATTTTATAGGTTAATATATAATATTAGGGTTGGTTAGATGAATTGTGTTCGAAGTAATAATGCTGTTATGAATTTAGAGAAAAAATACCAAATAGTGTCAAAATGGACATTAACGAGTTTTTAAAACCAATATTATATTATTAATTGATATAATGGTCCTAAAAATCTAAGGATCGGCCAAAAGACTTATATAATAATATATATGACATTAATGAACCAATTGGGCTTCGATTGGCAGTTTATAGTAAGTTTATTAACCATATAGTGTAAGAATACAAGAATACATGGTAAAGGTTATATTATTTAACTTAAAGTTAAATCTAAATGTTAAGGTTAAAATGGTAACGTAACTTGTCTAAAACTTATTGGTTGAGAGGATTTCGACCCATCCCCACCCTAGACTCAAAATAAGTCACATTGAAGCAATTATAATAAGAATATGAATTTATTATAAAATAATATCTAATGTTTTTCCTAAGGTGCCCCTCTCCTCCTTTAAAAAAGGGAACCTCCTCCCTCTCATATTGACACATATTTGTTACATCAATCTTGGACAACCCTGGACCATTTCACTTCTATACTTCCATATAAACCATCTAGAGGTCTTGGTATTCTTCAAAGACCAACTTTAGTGCCCTAAGAGGAGGTTAAGAGGAGGCGCACCGAAGAATAGGTAATCTCTTTTACCGATTCATTCAAGTTTATTTATTCTTATACTTCCTCTTCATTATTTGTTTCATTATAAAATAATGACATCTGTATAAATAATATACTTATATGTTATTATAAATATGAAACAACCCCATTTCACCTTCTATCCATCCTACGGAAAATGAAATCACCGCGCGTGCGTACGTACGGAATACCGTCTCCACGTCGTGGTGTAATATGTTATTCCACCACCACCTTACATGGATTGGTATAATGATGTAAAGAATATCTATATATAGTTATTATATTATCATACTGATTCTGAGATATTATATCATCAACTCTAATTCCATTCAATAATTATGGGAACGATATCATCGCTCGTGCGTACGTACGGATTACCATATCCACAACGCGATGAGATTCATTCTCCTTATTAACCATTCAAGAATGATTATAAAGTATATATAATAAATAATAATGATATATGTGAAATAATAATTCTATTTTATTTATGTATATATATATTTCATCTACTTACTTCCATTCAATACAATAAGTAAATGAAAACCACGTTCATGCGTACGTACGGCCTATCGTCTCCATGAACAGTGTGTTTCATTTCATTTATCTATCTATTATATATAGATATATATATATATATACTGAATATATATGATATATAAATCATGTTTTAAATTATAGAAGTATGTAAATCCTGACCTAAGTAATAATAATATCATGAACAACAATTCTAAATGCGTACGATAAATGAAACGATTTTACCCAAAACGCTGCTTTAACATGGAATTAACAAAAGAACGGGTAATATAAAGTCATAAGTGAACCAAATATGATATCATAAATATTATTATGGTTCTGTTACAAGTTAATAATATGTTTAAAATCACTATACAAGAGTCTCAGAAACATACGGAAGAAATTGGACCTAAGGTAAGGGATAATTGTGCAATCTCATTTTTATCCAAGATTGATTATATGTAAGTATTTACTTGGGTTATATATTTTATCCATGCCCATAAAATGTTATTCATAAAGTGTTTAATATTCTTCCATGTATTTTTAATGTCATGTTTACCCCAATTTTAATTTTACTTTGTGTTATGGAAGGAATCTTTCTTTTGTTTACCATACGAGGAACTTTTTGACTTTTCTGACAAAAGTATGAGGAGATTGTTTTTTGTACTTATACGGAATATACGGATTTTTACAGTTTCATATTGCATTTTATTTATGAGTATTACTCTACAATATTTCATGGTTATTTTCCACAAAATCCTTTTATTTAAAAATTTAATGTCATTTTGTGAAAATAAAATGATATTGAAGAAGAAAGGATATTTTACTCATGAATTCATTTCAAGTGTTTTGTCAAAACTATTTTACATCTAAGATGAAATTATTTAGAATGATTATATTTCATGTGTAATGTCTCTATTATTTACATGGTTTTATTATTTTAATGATGAAATGATATCCATTTGTTTTATACGGATTATGTTATGATGGGATGATGTTTATGAAACCCATTTTATTCTTTGGGTTATGATAAATGATTTATGTTTAATTTGTGGAGCAAGTAAGAATGATTTCATTATGAGATGGGTGGGACCTATACCTCCATCCAATGTATTGGGTAAAGATTTATATCTCATGAGATAGACATGTCTGGAATGGTAAGTGAATATGGTTTAGTAATACAGGGATGGAATGACAAGTAAACCTGATTCAGTAATGGACTTTGTCCGCTAGGATGGTCTGGGCAGCAATGCCTTAGATACTATGTAAATCATATCATGTTCTTAATGGTTTTCAACAATTACATGTTTTATACCCATGATATTTTATCATGATTGATGTTCCATTATGATATATGCCTTACGTACTTCCATGTTTAATGTCATTGCTAATGATTTTGATGTTTAAAAATTATGTTCATGTTTTAAAGTTCAAATGTATGTGGGTTGTTTTATTTTCTCCATGCATACCCTTATTGAGCATTTGAGCTCACCCTTTTTATGTTTTCTTTTTCCACGTATATAAATAATGGTATTAGGTAAGAAAACCAAATGGGAAGATCTTTATGGGAGATGTTGAAGATCTTTCACCATGATTAGAATATTATGTTCCGAGTTTCCAAAGACACTAAAATAATATGGTCTTTGGTATTATGTTTTTGTAATGTATTAAATATTCCGAAAAATTAATGTAAAGTCTATGTACGTCAAGTTTGGGTCTCTACAGCTGGTATCAGAGTGAAGGATTAGATAACCTTTGGAAACTAGGATGTAAAAACTTTAGTGAAATCCCAAGAGATATTTCTAAGGTATGTATAGGGATGTCTCTAAGGTCAAGTATAAGTATAGGTTGTAGTCCTAAAATTACAATAACAATCTTAGAATTAAACCTGAGATATTAAATATTGAAGGTACTCCCCCTTTATTATGTTGTTTTCCTTGCTTGATTTTTGCCTCTTACACTATTCTTTTTGGGTTTTAGACGACGACAAGAACCCGAAGGAACCGTGTTGGTCAATGTAATGGGAAATGCAATGATTTTACTCCTGAACAAACCAATGTTATGGGAGATGGAGTGAAAAATATTATTTCTATACTCACACAAGCTATGAATCATTCTGGACATCCGAATCAGCAGAGAAGGGAACAATATTCTATTGAGTCCTTCATGAGGCAACGTCCACCTTATTTCAGTGGCTCTTATGATCCACTAGTTCATGAACAGTAGATATGTACCATTGAAAAGATATTTTCCATACTACGATGTTCAGAACATGAAAAATTCATTCTGGCTGTTTACCGTTTAAGAGGTGATTCAGACCAGTGGTGGACTCTAATTAAGAATACAAGGCCCAAGGTGAAATTGAATCAATGGAATGGGGCGAGTTCAAGAACTTATTTTTCAATAAGTACTTTCCTCGTATTCTTCGAAAAAAGATGGAAAAGGAGTTCCTTGACCTTATAAAAAAGGATGATGAATTTGTTGGTATATACGAGGCGAATTTTACAAGGCCTCCAAGGTATGCATCTGGCTTTATCATCCAACCTGAAAGTAATGTTGATAGATTCTTCAGTGGCTTAAAACCAAGTCTTCAAAAGGAATTAGCTATAATAGAGTTCAGTAGCAATGATGAAATTGTGCGTTGTTCTATCAAGGAAGAACAAGAAGTTGGTGTTACATATCCATCTCATGGTTTTGACAAAAATGAAAGATGGATTTCAAGGAAAAATCTCATAAAATGGTGAAAAGAAGGTGAATGTTTCTTTATGCTCAAAGTGTGGAAAGAAGCATGGTGGAGATTGTATAAAAGGTACTAGAAAATGTTTCAAGTGTAGAAAAGAAGGTCATCGAGTAGCTTAGTGTTGATGTAATGGGAAAAATCTCTCTAATGACGTGAATAAAGAAAAGACTACAGAGAATGCTCCACCAGCACTTAAATGCTTCAAGGGCATGGAAATGGGGCATTATGCTAATCAATTCCCCGATCCAAGGTTTAATGATGATCGACGTGAGTAACCTCTTATGGAAAAGGATAAAGGGAATTCACATGCGATCACTATTTGTGATGTTGAGTATGACAATGATTTTGTGGAATGATCAAGTGTTTTTGTAATGGGATTTCAAAATAGTATCATGGAATCACACATATAGTATCGTAGAATATTGGAATATCTATGCATTGGTTTTCAATAATTGTATGGTACAGGTAACCATGAAAAGTGATTGAAATATTTTTGGAAAGAGAATGGTATGCACATAATGAAGGGATAATGAGAAAAATGAAATTTTTGATAGTATTCATGAGTTCATGACTGATATAAGGACAATGTGATATCATGGTTTGAGTATATAGAAATTTTGGGATTTTGGTATGTGGAAAGAGGTATCTTTTGAAAACATTCATGTTTTCACTAAGGTTATATGGTAATTCATGTTTCAAAAGAATAGAAAAGGTATTCACATGTTTAGAATGTGACTAACAAGATATATCTTCTGATATATGGGGGATAAATGATGGTATTCACATGCTTGTTATGTGACATTACAAGTAATCATTTTCATTATACTATGAGATTGGACCAAATTATTTTGGATAAGACTAATGATTGGAATGAATTATGATAGACATAAGATAATATAGTTTAAAGCGAGAACATTTTTCGATATTATAAAAGGAATGTTATAATAATTTAGTTTTAGAAAAAGGGACATCATACAGGATGGGCGAAATACCGTCATGTCGGACAAGGTCGTGGGAATCGAACCCACAACTAAAGTGCGACAAACCTTTATCTCCTACCACTGGCCTACATGAATTCCCTAGTTAGTAGAAACTAGTTTTATTTTATTAATAGGTATGATAGATGAAGTATAAGTCCATATTATGAACCATATACGATTAATCTCACTATAGACGGACTTATGTATATAAATTTTCCTAACCTTATGTTTGAGGAAGATGGAATGACCTATCATTCTATCGCATGATCTGCTAAGACTTCAATAAAGAAAAATTCAACTTCATTTCATTAAGAGACGATGTGGAAATTGTTCAAGGAATGAGAAACAGATAAATTGTTCTAAAATCAAGTAAGTATTAATTTTAATTCAAAAATTCTTCAATATTTCGGAAATGAATCTTGAAAACCAAAAATGTAGTCCTAGTTCCCTCATATCTGATGAATCAGATGGTACCATAGATCATCACAAATTTATGGCTTTTTGATTTTTGTCTTTTTCATAGCCATGTGCTCTACCACTCTTCATCTGAAGTTGATAGTTAGATTTATCTTTAAAATCCATATTTTCACCTATGTTCTCTTACGTTGAAGGCCAGTGATGAGTTAATTTGGGTAACCATTACATTTCTTACTTCACTTTTCAAAATTAAGTTTTAGTATTCCTTTTTACGATGTGGGTTTCTATGAATGAAACTTTCAAGTAGTCAACGATTTATAACCCCGACGTATTTCGAGGGAGAAATTCATTTTAATGGTGGTAGAATTTAACACCATGAGAATTTATGAGATATATTATTTTTAATTTATTTGATGTCTTCTATTGTACACTACACCAAGATTATCTTGTACTATACACCACACCATTTTAGCTTGTAGTATACGCAACACTATTCTGGGCTCGTGTTACACACAATTTCTTGTTTTTTTTGTGGGAATTATTCTACTCAACATTAAGTATAGATTTTATTTAATATATTAATGAAATAAGTTTTTATTATGTTATACACAAAATCAAAGGGAGCTTGCACTACACTCAGCCCTAACATGGCTTGTATTATACGCAATCACGACCTTCCTCGATAGCGTGTGTAGTACAAAATACCGTGTTTCACTAATCAACGATATGTTATTAAAATATTATATAAATTTTCCATTATGAATAGTAATACCAAATTTTTGAAATTTTATAAATTTTATGATTCAATGTGGACTTCATTTTTAGATTCGGTATATTGAAATTAGCCTAGGGTGATGTTTTGGTATTTTTCTGAAAACTTTCAATTTTTGATGAATCGTGAAAAACACTAATTATAGTTTAAAACTGAATTTTTATTTAAATAAATATTTATTTTATTTAAATTTATTTTAGGTCCAAATTGATAATTAATATCTATATAAGTTCAATTTAATTCATTAGAGTCATTTTATAGTAATTTTAGATATATAATAATTTTATAGAACTTTTCACCGTCTTTTACCCACATCCTAGGAGAATTCGAAAATTTACATAAAACATAACTTAACCGCTTCTGTGAGTGGAGTTTCAAAAAACCGAGAGACACGGTTAATATCAAGGAGTAAAATGTGGTTCAATAAGATAAAAATAATTTGTGTTGAATAGTAACTTTTCACTTTTATTTACCACGGTTAAAAGTAAATAGGGTTATTAAGGGTAAAAATGATATTATTATTACCCTAACACATGTCCTAATTCTATTTTATAAGTGTAATTAGAAAACAAACCTTAGGAATAAAATATTACCCTTTAGGTTCACATGGATTAGATTAGGACATTTATTATTATTTTATTTAAAGAATAGTTAAAATAGTTAAAATCAAAGTTTAATAACTAAACTATTTTTAATATAGGTTAATACAGAAGATAAATTCATCTATAAATAATCATTATAAAGCTAAATATATTTCCTACATAATGTTATTTTATTCATAATGTTGAGACTTTAAATAATTTTATTTATTTATGACACAATGGTGATGTAGTAATTAACTAAGTAATGAAATATTAAAATAATTGATATTATAAATACCCAAATAAAAGTAATTTGAGACTTTTTATGAATTAAACTAATTTTATAGGTTAATATATAATATTAGGTTTGGTTATATGAATTTTGTTCGAAGTAATAATACTGTTATGAATTTTGAGAAAACAAAATACCAAATAGTGTCAAAATTGACATTAAAACGTTTTTTAAACAAATATTACATTATTAATTGATATAATGGTCCTAAAAATATAAGGATCGGCCAAAAGACTTATATATTAATATATATGACATTAATTAACTAATTGGGGTTCGATTGGAAGTTTATAGAATGTTTTTATCCATATAGTGTAAGAATACAAGAAGACACAGTAAAGGTTAAATTGTTTAACTTAGAGTTAAATCAAAATGATAAGGTTAAAATGGTAACATAAACTTATCTAAAACGTACCTATTGAGAGGATTTAGACCCATACCCACCCGATCCTCTAAATCAATCACTTTTGAGAGATTATAAACTGAATATAAATTTATTATAAAATAATATTTTATGTTTTTCTTAAGGTGCACCTCTCCTCCTTTATAAAAGGGAACCTCCTCCCTCTCCTCTTCACACAAATTTGAGCCATCAATCTCATCCCACCCCTAACAATTTCACTTTTCCACTTCCATAGAAACCTACTAGAGGTCCTGGTATTCTTCAGAGACCAACATTAGTTCCCTAATAGGAGGTTAAGATGAGGCGCACCGAAGAAGAGGTAATCTCTTCTACTGATTCTTTCAAGTTTTATTATTCTTCTACTTCCTCTTATTTATTTGTTTCATTATAATGTAATGACATCAGTATAATTAATATAATGATATGTTATTATAAATATTAGAAAACCCCATTTCAACTTCTATCCATCATACATAAAAATAAATCACCGCGCGTGCATACTTATAGAATACCATCTCCACGCCGCGGTGTAATCTATTTTTCCACCACCACCTTACATCGATGGGTATAATGGTGTAAAGAATAACTATATATATTTATTATAACATCATAATGTTACTAAGATATTATATAATCCACTACAATTCCATTCAATAATAATGGGAACGATATCATCGCTCGTGCATACGTACGGATTACCATCTCCACGATGCGATGAGATTCAATCACCTTATTAACCATTCAAGAATGATAATAAAGTATATATGATTAATAATAATGATATATGTGACATAATAATCCTTATGGATATATATATATATATATATATATTTCATCTACTTACTTCAATTCAAGTCAATAAGTAATGGAAAACAACGTTCATGCGTACATACGGCCTACCGTCTCCATGAACGGTGCGTTTCATTTCATTTATCTATATATTATATATAGATATATATATACTGAATATATATGATATATAAATCATGTTTTAAATTCTGGAAGTATGTAAATCATGATATAAGTAATAATAATATGAAGAACAACAAGTCCAAACACGTATGATAAATGAAATGATTTTACCAAAAACGCTGCGTTAACATGGAATTGACAAAAGAACGGGTTATATAAAGTCATAAGTGAACCATATATGATATCATAAATGTTATTATGATTCTGTTAAAAGTTAATAATATGTTTAAACCCACTATGCAGGAGTCTCGTACACATATGGATGAAATTGTACATAAGGTAATGGATAATTTTGCAATCACATTTTTATCCGAGATTGCTTATACATAAGTATTTACTGGGCTTATATTTTTCATTCATGCCCATAAAATGTTTTTCATAAAGTGTTTAATATGCATCCATGTATGCTTAATTTCATTTTTACCCCTCTTTTGTAGAGACCCAAAGCTTGACGTACATGGACATTACATTACTTTAGTGGAATACTTAATACATAACAAAAACAGACACACAAGCATCGTAATAGTTTAGTGTCTTTGGAAACTCGGAATATAATATTCTAATCGTGGTGAAAGAACTTCAACATCTCCCATATGATCATCCACTTTTTGTTTTCTTACATAAAACCTTTCTTAAAATCCTAGGGTCAAGAAAACATATAAATGGTGAGCTCAAATGCTCAGTAAGGGTAATCATGGATAAAATAAAACAAATCATATACATTTGAACTTCAAAACATGAACATAATATTTAAACATCAGAATCCTGAGAAATGACATAAATCATGGAAGTACATAAGGAATAGATTACAAAGAAACATTATTCATGATAAAATAGCATGGGAATTAAAACATGTAAGTGTGGAAACCATTAAGCACATGATATGATTTCCATAGTATCCAAGGCATTGCTTCTAAGACCATCTTAGTGGACAAAGTCCCTTTCTAGATCGAGTTCACTCCTCATTCCAGTCCTGTATTACTGAACAAGTATAACTTGCTGTTCCATCCATGTCTATCTCATGAGATATAAATCTTTACCCAATGCATTGGAGGGAGATATAGGTCCCACCCATCTCATATTGAAATCATTCTTTTGTGTGCCAAAATATAAACATAAATTATTCATCATAACCCAAGAATAAAATGGGTTTCAAAAACATCATTCCATCATAACGTAATCCATACAAAACAATTGGATATCATTTCATCATTAGAAAAGTGAAACCATGTAAATCATAGAGACATGATACTTGAAACATAAACATGTTAAATAATGTCATCTTAGATGAAAATGGTTTTGATAAAACACATGAAATGAATTCTTGAGGAAAATATCCTTTTTTCTTCAAAATCATTTTCTTTACAAAAAATGTCATGCAATTTTAAAAGAAAAGTATTTTGTTGAAAATAGTCATGAAATCCTTTGGAGGAAGCTTCATGAAAATAAGGCTTTATATAACCGTAAAAATCCTTTCATGCCGTATACGTTAAAAAAACATTCTTCTCATTCTTCTGTCAGAAAAGTCAAAAAGTACCTTGTAGGGTAAATAAAAGAAATATTCCTTCCATACCATTGGTTAAAAGTCAAATGGGTAAAAATGAATTTAAACATACATGAATACAATTTTATAAAACATGGACATTGATGATAGCAATATACCCATTAAATACTTACGAATAAGAAATCTCAGATAAAAATGAGATTTGCACAATTATCCCTTACCTTAGGTTTGATATGCTTTGTACGTATCTGAACCTCCTGTATAATGATTTAAATAATTTCATTGACTTATTATATAATCATATTCATTGTTATGATATCATATATGTTTCATTTATGACTTTATAATACCCGTTCTTTTGTAAATTCCATGTTAAAGCAGCGTTTTGGGTGAAATCATTTCATTTATCGTATGTGTTTCGACTTGTCGTTCTTGATATTATTACTTATATCCTGATTTAAATAATTCCAGAATGTAAAACATGATTTATATATAATATATATTCATCATATACATATATATATTATAGATCTATAAAAGGAATGAAATACGCCATTCATGGAGACGGTAGGCCGTACGTACGCGTGAACACTGTTTTCGTTTCCATATTGAATTGAATGAAACTAAATAGATGAAATAAATATATATATACATAAATCCAGTAGAATTATTTTTTCATATATTTCATTATTATTCATTAAATAAACTTTATGATCATTTATGTATGGTTAACATGGAGAATGAATCTCATCGCGTCGTGGAGACGGTAGTCCATACGTACGCACGAGCGATGATATCGGTCCCATAATTATTTAATAGAATTGGAGTGGATGGTATAATATATCAGAATCAGTATGATGTTATAATAACCATATATATTTATTATTTACACCATTATACCAATCCATGTATGGTGTTGGTGGAAAAATAGATTTCACCATGGTGTGGAGACGGTATTCCATACGTACGCACGCGTGGTGATTTCGTTTTCCGTAGGATGGATAGATGGTGAAATAGGGTTGTTTCATACTTATAATAAAATTTCAGTATATGAGTTATACTGATGTTATTACTTCATAATGAAACAACTAAAGGATAATAAGTGGAAGAAGAAATAAAGTTGGAAAGAATCGGTAACAGACATTACCTCTTCTTTGAAGCACCTCTTTGAGACCTCCTCTTAGGGAACTAAAATTTGACTTTTAAGAAGACCAGAACCTCTAGGATGTTTCTATGGAATTTGAGAAGTTAATTTGGTAGGGTTTGGACGATATTGAAGGCTTAATGTGGTGTGAGGAAGAGAGGGAGGAGGTGCTCTTTTATAAGGAAGGAGAGGGGCACCTTTGGAAAAACTAAAAATATTATTTTATTATAATGTCATATTCGGTTTTTAATAGCTCTAAATTGATTTATTTTGAAGATAATGTGGGTATGGGTTGGCATCCACTCATCCAATGTAATTTATACAAGTTTAGGTTTCTATTTTAACCTTATCATTTAGATTTAAACTTAAGTTAAATAATTTTACTTTTACCGTGTCTTCTTGTTTTCTTACACTATAAGGTTAATAAACATACTATAACAAGCCCAACAAACCCCAAGTTTTTTATTATTAATATATATAACCTTATCTAAGTTATTTGGCCGAACCTTAGATTTTTAGGAATAAAATAACAATTAATAATATATTATTTGTTTTAAAAACTATTTTATGTTAATTTTGACACTATTTGGTAATTGATTTTTGTGAAAATTATAACAGAATTATTAGTTCTAAAATAGTTATTTAAATCAAAACTAAAATGTCATATTAACCTATAAAATTATTTAAATTCATGAAATTTATCAAATTACATTTATTTGGGTATTTATAACATCAATTATGTCAATATTTCATTAATAAGACAATTACTGCATCATCTTTGTGTCATTAATAAATTAAATTATTTATTGTATAAAAATTATAAAAAAATACCTTTATGTAGGAAATCATTTTATCTTTCTAATTAATATTTATAGTCTAATTTACCTTATGTATTACCGTATATTAAAAATGATTTACTTATTAAACTTTGATTTTAACTATTTTAACCCTTCTTTAAATAAATTAATAATAAATGTCGTAATCTAATCCAAGTGGCCCTAAATGGTCATATATTATTACTAAGGTTGTTTTTGGTCGAATTAAACTTATCCAATATAATTAGGACATGTGTTAGGGTAATAATAATATCAATTTTACCCTTAATTACCCTATTTACTTTTAACCGTGGTAAAAAAGTAATAAAGTTACTATTCACCAAAAATTATTTTCATCTCATTGAACCAAATTTTAGTAATTGATATTAACTTTGTCTCTAGGATTTTTGAAATTCAATTCACAGAAGTGGTAAAATTTCATTTAAATGAAAAAGTCGGTTTTTTAACTACCACTAAGTGGTTTCACTATTAATAAAAAATTGCAGTTTTTTAGAAAAATACCAAAAATTCAGCCTAAGCATTATTTGATATTCCGAATTAAAAATTGATGTATATTTTTTAAAATTCAAAACATATAAGTGGAATTAATTAATTTTGAAATTAATTCCCGTTATCAACAACAAATAGCGTATTTTTTATGAAACAATAACTATCAAAAGATTGATACTTGTTTATATGCAATTTCAAAGTGAAATTAATTCCAATGACCAACATTGGATTAAATGGTAAAAATATATTATAATGAAACTTTAAACCCAATTAATAATATAATATATCCTTATAAATTATTGTGATGAAAAAAGTTGTTTTTAATTAAAATATAGCGTGTTTTTACTATTCATTAAAATATGAAAGTTATCAGAATAATATGAGAAATTTATCCAAAGTAATTTTTTATATCCTGATTCTAAATAAGAATTTTATTTTGTCAAATTGAACTTATATACATTTCAAAAATAATATTTAATGTGGGTGTGCCATCAAAAGGTGGCAAAACTACATTTTTTTTTAAAAATGATCATTTTACTCGAAAAATTGATTTTGTTCTCATACCTTGTTCTAGAAAATGTGTAAGATGAATAATAATGTTATAAAATTAAAAATTTAGTTGATACTATTCATAACGGCTAGTCCATAATAATATTATAACCATATATCGGTGTTTAGTGAAACCTGGTATTGCGTACAACACACGCTATCGAGGAAGGTCGTGATTGCGTGTAATGTAAGCCAAGTCAGGGTTACGCATTATCCAAGACTCCTCTGTTGTTTCGTATAACATAATACAACCATATTTCATTTATATATTGAATATATATATATTTATATATATACAGTCAATTTTTCGTAGAATAACTACTATCAAAATTGTGTGTAACATGATCCAAGAATAGTGTTGTGTATACTGCAAGCTCATATGGTGTTGCATATAGCGCAAGGTAATATTGTTGTAGCTTACAACACAAGACATAAATTAAATTAAAAGAATAATTTTCATAAAATCTCGGGGTGTTACATCTTTGACTTTTACTTTGTGTTATGGAAGGAATCTTTCTTTTGTTTACCATAAGAGAATCTTTTTGACTTATCCGACAAAAGTACGAGGAGAATGTTTTTTTACATATACAACATGAACAGATTTTTACGTTTTCATATCACCTTTTCTTCATGAATCTTACTCTACGATATTTCATGAGTATTTTCAACAAAATCATTTTATTTTAAAATTGAATGGAATTTTTTAAAAAGAAACTGATTTTGAAGAAGAACGGACATATTCCCCAATAATTCTTTTTAAGTGTTTTGTCAAAAATATTTTCCATCAAAGATGACATTATTTTGAATGATTATGTTTAAAGTATAATGTCTCTATTATTTACATGTTTTGATTCTTCTTATGATGAAATGATATCCATTTGTTTTATTTGGATTATGTTATGATGTGATAATTTTTATGAAACCCATTTTATTCATTGGGTTATAATGAATGATTTATGTTTATTTTTTGGCACAAGAAAGAATGATTTCATTATAAGACGGGTGGGACCTATATCGCCCTCTAATTCATTGGGTAAAGATTTATATCTAATGGGATAGACATGGCTGGAACATAAAGTGAATACATTTTAGTAATACAGGGTTGGAATGACATGTAATCCCGATTCAGTAATGGACTTTTTCAACTAGGATGGTCTTGGAAGCAATTCCTTGGCTACTATGGAAATAATATCACATGCTTAATGGTTTTCCACAATTACATGTTTTATTCCCATGAAATTTTATTATGATTTATGTTCCATTATGATCTATTCCTTACGCACTACCATGTTTAATGTCATTTCTCATGATTTTAATGTTTAAACATTAGGTTCATGGTTTAAAGATCAAATGTATGTGGGTTGTTTTATTTTCTCCATGCTTACCCTTACTGAGCATTTGAGCTCATGCTTTTTATGTTTTCATTTCCCCAGGATATAAAGAAAGGTTTTAGGCAATAAAACCAAAGGGGAAGATCTTTATGGGAGATGTTTAAGATCTTTCCCCATGATTAGAAGATTATGATCTGAGTTTCCAAAGACACTAAACTAATACGGTCTTTGGGCGTCTATTTTTGTAATGTATTAAGTATTCTGCAAAAGTAATGTAATTCCTATGTACATCAAGTTTTGGTCTCTACATATAGAGGAATGATTGGATGTTTACTCTACTTAACTGCTAGTTGACATGATATTAGGTTTATTGTGTGTATGTGAGCTCGTTTTCAAGAAAATAATAATGAATCTCAATTAAATGCAGTAAAGAGAATTTTCAAATACCTTAAGCATACACCCAACCTAGAGCTGTTCTATCCTAGAGGACAATCATTTGAATTAGTTATTTATTCTGATTCTGACTTTAGTGGATGTATGTTGGATTGAAATGAACCTTTGGAACATGTCACTTTTTGGGCAAGTTACTAGTATAATGGTGTAGTGAGAAAGAAAAATCTATTGCATTATCTACTGTAGAAGCTGAATATATAGCTGTTGGAAGTTTTTGTGCACAAATAATGTAGTCGAGACACAAATTACTAGATTATTGTTATCAATTAAGGCATGTACCTATAAATTATGACAACACAAGTGTTATTAACGTCTCAAAAAATCTTGTTTCACATTCTAGGAAAAAGAATATTGAAGTACGATATCACTTTTTGAGAGATCATTTTCAAGAAGGTGATATCACTTTGGAATTCATTGGTACTTAGTATTAGCTTACTGATATATTTACCAAACCACTAAATTTTGAAAGAATAGACTACATCATACACGAATTATGCATGATAAATATTAAGTAAATGTCTTAATATTTTATATCTTACTATTTTATAACTCACTATTTCAAGTGTACGGTCTCACAGTTAGTATTTCATGATTACTATCTCACCGTAAGATTCAGTCACTATCTCACTGTAATATTCAGTCACTGCCTCACTGTAAAATTCAATCATTGTCTCACCGTAAAGACCTGATATGGTCTCTCCGTAAAAATTCTTCATTCTTTTTTATTTACAAAGTAAAAACTGTATCGTTGTAATTATTCATTTCACCTTTTTATTTTCCGGATCTTTTACTTTTACGATGTTTGGTATTCCTAAATGTTAAAATAAAGGAAGTGTCACTTGTCCTTCACTTGAGCTTTCTTCTAATCAATCAATTTTTATCCCTTCCTTAACCATTCAGCCCTTCTATCTCTCGAGCCTTCGGTGAATTCCCATGATGAAACTCCCTTCATCGTTGACTCTTGAGAAATGTAGTTCAAAGGATATGAAGATCACAACCATGCTAGCCCCCGAAGGTCCTCTATATCCAAATCTGGTGAACCGGGTAGTGGTAACTGAGAAAGAGATATTCCCTAAGTAGCTTCTATATAGTAAGTCTCTAGTTTTGAAAGTTTTAAAAGAGCAAGGCTGGTTAGAATGGGTTTTCATGGAAGATAGACCTATCTACCCTAATCTTGTTGATCGATTTTATGAGTATGTTCAGTTCTCCTTCGATTCTAAAGATGGTTATGCAGTGAGAAGCTGGATAAATGGCCATAAATTCTCATTCTCTTCGATGTTATGGGTTGCATGCCTCAGGATGCCTCATAATAGAATCTTTGAGGAATATCATAGAGGACATCCACCTTCTAGTGAATCCTTAGTTTTTGGAAGATTCATTGAAAAGCTTAACCGGTAATGGCCCCAAGAGGAGAGCCATTGCTGCTAAATTGGATGGAGAATCTAGACTTCTTTTAATGTTTTTACAGAACCTGATTATCCACAGAAAAGGTGATTTTCTAGTACTAAAATATCATGATGTGTTTTTGATTCATCTTATAAAAATGGGCATAAGATCAACCTTTTTAAGTATGTCATACAGCATATGTGTGAGCTAATCAAAACCAAATCAAAGCCAACCTCCACGTTTTATTCCCGACATGTCTCAACCATGCTTCATGCCAAAGGTATGGTTGGACCTAAAGAAGAAGTTATCATGGATTTTGAGTTCTTCCTTTCAAAAGTAATTATTAAGAGGATGAAAATAAATTGGAGTCCTTGGAAAAAAGAATGGGTTGAATACAATTATAGGATTAATGAAAAGTTCAATCCAGTGGAACATCTCTTAAGACCAAAAGATACTTCTGATCCCGGTGTGGAACCAGTTGAATTTTTTGGGTATTGTGAAGAAGAAGAAGAAGAAGAGGCTATTGTGCCTCCTAGGGATACTATTTTTTATAAGGATGATAGTACTCTTGTCCCTCATGTAGTAAGTGAAAAGGAGGTCCCTCCTTCTGAAGATTTTTTTAATCTGGAAGATCAACCTTATGGTGAAATAGAATATGTTTTCAATGAAACTGAAAATAATGATTTAGAAGATCTTATAGAATAATAATTACTTGTTATGCAAGAAACTGACCATGGAGAACTCATAGTGGAACAATCAGTTCTAGAAGTCATTCCTGAGGCTGAGGAAAGGCTGGAGATGGATTTTTTGCAGGCTAGACAGGAGATGTGAGAGGAACTAAGAGATAAATTCGTGGAAATAGATCAATCTCATAATCCTCTCAGTCTTGAAAAGGATGCAAGCCATGAGGGGGAGAAACCCCCAAATCTGAAATCTATTGAAGAAGAAAACCAGATTGATCCAAACCTTGTAGACTCTCGGTATAAATTCCCCAGCATTAATGATGTGGATGACTCCCAGGAAGTCTCAGTAAAAGGCCTTGACCTTTCCACTATTTTCCAATTAAAATTTGTCTCTAATATTTCCCCTGAATAAGAACCTAAGCCCGTATCAGTCCCTATTTCTGAACCTTCACAGAACAACCATCCTTCGTAAGTAAATATGATCTAATAGAATTTGGAGATACCCTTTTTGATGGAGTTGAAAAACATCTGAATACCCAACCATCTCCTATAACAAATCTAATTGAGAGAGATGCCTCACTATTTTTGGGAAAACATATTTGGCAGATTCAACCCAAAATGCTTCATGAGATTCAGGAAGTCAGAGTTGAAAAAACACTTATTAGTGATGATGTTAATACTTTAAGAGGTATGTTTGAAGACATGATGAAAGTGGAGAATTCTAGATTAGAGCTTTCTTCTCATCTTGTAGAGCCTGTAGTTCCTCAAACCCCACATAATGTTACCTCTCCAATTCAACCTCATTTAGATTCTTTAGCTGAAAAGGTCCCAAGATGAAACAAAAATATTGTAAGAGAGATGCGAGAGATTGTTTTTAATCTTACCAAGATCACTGATGAGTATACAGGGTGCCTTCAAAAAGTTATAAATCAACTGAAATATCTAACCTTGTCTATCAATGGTTATAAGTCATCTAAACAATCATCTCAAACTTCCTTAGAATGTGACCTGCTCAGAACAGTGGTCAAAGATGAACTTCAGACTATGCTGAGTGATTTCCATAAAGATTCTCTATCTGATTTTATTAAGAACAGTCACATAGTTCTTGATCCGGTCTAGATCCATTCGAAAATTACTAATGATTCTCATCACGAAATTTCCATGAAAGTGGATTTATACTTCAACCGAATCTTCTCAAATACTGACATGACTAATAATATCAAATATCTTGTATAAAATCTGCGGATTCATCCTATTATTCATGCTTTCAAGACTCATGTCCCAAAACTGAAAGAGTTAACTCATCTATTGGATAAGTTTATGGAAAAAAAGGATGACTTTGAGAAAGAAATGTAGTATTGTGGAGAGATCATTACGGATTTTATTAAACTCATGAGGCCCTATATTCATGTATAGAGTACATACATTTTTGGTCCTTTAGCTGCCCCTCCGAGACCTGGTTTTCCTACTTTCACCTCTACACTAGCTTCCACTTCTATGTCTATCAGTCAGGCACTGAGTCAGATCAGGCATGTGATCCTTGATCAACAATTTCCTTAGTCTTCTAATACACCTAGTCTAGCTCCCTTTATCTTTGAAGGTCTTCCTTTACCTTATCTATCAACTAGCACACTCCCTTATTCTGACTCAACCTCTACTCTTATGGCTTCCTCTTCTACTGCTGCTGTTATAGGCAAAGAGAAGACCAGCCAGTGACGAAGGACAATGATTACTCTCTTTTGATAGGAATCTTGTTACATTTTTTGTACTTTTTGTAGTACCCCTCTATTTCTATAATACATTATACACTTTTATTTTCTCTTTTGTCTTTATTTTTCTTGCTACTTTTTGATAATCCCAAAAGGGGGAGAAATAGGAGACATATGGGAGAAATATAGGAAAATAGAACAATCACTCTATATATGTTATAAGTACATTTTAAATATGTTGTTAGAACAAATATACAATCTAAATATATATGATTTGTGATCATCAAAAAGGGGGATATTGTTGGACTCCTCGTGTATTAATCATGTTTTAATGATCAAAAATCATATTCAGTCTATAAACCATTTAACTCTATGAAATCTATATCACATCAAACACACAATTGTTTAGTAAAAGCTATCCAAAGCTCTTAAATGCTTTATACTCATTTTGGTTACTATATAATATCTTTTAATCTACTTTATAATTACTTCTCTGAAAAATTATTGAGTTTAATCCATTCCATAAATATCACTGCTTAAGTCTGAAGACATATATTTGCCTAAGTCTGAGACACCACGAACTACCTGACACCTTGACATCTAGACACCATGAACTAGACACCTTGAAGAAGACACTTTGAACCAGACACCGTGACATCAAGACACCATGAACAAGACATTGTGAACCAAACACTGGGACATCCATACACCATGAACAAGACACCGTGGACCAGACACCGTGACATCTAGACACTGTGAATAAGACACCATGAACCAGACACTGTGAACTAGACACCATGAACCAAACACCATGAAAGTGACACTATTTCCATGAAATACTGTGACACCATTTCTTAATATGTTTTTTTTGTATTTCTATTTAATCTCCAATAGTCATATTTAAATATTTTAAATGCACTAACATAATTAATACATCTTTTTAGACATGTCATCTGATAGTATGAGGTATGAGGTGTAGAATACATGCAACATGTCATCTCAAACACATGCACTCCAAGATAAAAGAGTAATGGCTAGAAATAAAGAAGTGTCACACGATACTAAAAAGAGAAACAAGATGGTGGGTAGGAGCACGACAATAGAATACACATAGAGAATTATTGAAGAAATAATTGTCTCATACAACTAAACATTGCTAGAGAACACACGAAGCTCAATTGAATCCAAGAATTGAGAACATCTTCGCACTGTCAAACATCACAAATAACATATGTTGGACATTTCTAAGTTGCGACACTCTGTTATCCTTAAGTGGAAATGGTTTTTTCATCTACTTCATCTCAGAAGTCCAGAGCTACAAAGAGTAACATTCAGAGCATTTATAAATATATCACAATATTTATGCTCTGTTGTGTAACTTTTTACTATCTTTCTAGCAATGTGTGTTTCTGTATTACAATACACTCTGTCTCCTGCATTAAACTGAAGTATACATGATATCCTTACTCAAACATATTTTAAAACTTGTTAATACCCAGAGATAAGTGTGGAAGAGGTCCCTGTGTAGACTAGTTGTTTCGACCCACAAAGAACCGTGGAAGAGGTCCCTGTGTGACCTGAATAGTCTTGTTTACTCTTGTTTAACCCCGATCCAGGGTGTGGATCAAGTTTATTTAAATAAACTGCTTGGTGGAAGGTGATCACCAAGTGGAGTGGATTAGGTCTCGACTTGATACTGAAGTACTTGTTTCATATCCACCGTGCTACTTAATTTAGTATTCTCTGTTTTACTTCTTTACTTTATAATTCATAAATCACTAAATTCTCTTTGACAATTAATCTTGGAAAGAAGTTATAATTGTTTTTTCTTAGTATAATTTCTTAAAATGTAATATTACTATCTGAACATAAGATTACTGAGAACTAATCAATGTTCTAAGAAGTTATGTAAATAGTCAAACTCTTATATCAGTATAACCTTGATTAGCTGGGCTGTATTTAACCTTCTAGTAAACCTTTTTAAGAATACTTTTTAACTAGAATATTTTATAGTTACTCAATTCACCCCCAACCCTCTTGAGAAATCTACTCCGACCAAAAAATCACAACTTGAATATTTTTTAAATTTCCGTACAAATCCATTCCATATATCAAACACTTTGTCCTAAGTGATTCCAGATCAACATAATCCTCCCGGTCCATTGAAAATGGATACTCGGTGTGCTAAAGGCATCTTTTCTTGACTATACACATCATACCCTGGAGGCTCTACATATGTTGCCTACAAAAACGAATGATCACCCAAAGGAAAATTCTCCACCAGGAAAGGATTCTCCAAATTTTGTACGCATAATGGATTCCATGCCATGTATCATCTCTCCTGATATGAGAGTCCCAAAATACATGGGTTATAATATCCTTCCCTCTCATGTTCGTGGATTTTCACAACATCACATCTGGATTATCATCCATTTAATAATGGTTCCTATAACAAATGGTCCAAACACTATGACCTTAAACTATGTGTTCTCATCCTGACCACATGAAATTAAACATTATGGTATTAATCCCTGAAACCAAACATTTAATTGTGATTCCGTCATCCAAGCTATATGAATTTAAACTATTTAGTACTGGGTGATTTCGGATCATCATAAACCTCATCGGACATCATAAATGGAATGTCAGTATTCTGAGGAAGCCTCTTCTTGACTATGCACAGTATGCCCCATGGATCTTCATATGTTTCCAACAAAAATGTTCTATCAACTAGAGACAAATTCTTCCTCACTAGAGGCCTATCCTACCCTTGTAGGCATCAATGGCTTCCATGCCTCATATCATTTCTCTTAATCCAAAATCCTCCATAATACTATATTACACATTCCTTCACCCTCATGTTCAAGGCATGTAAAAACATCCAAACATGATTTTCCTCTTGTTAATCATGGTTTATATAAAACGTTGTCCTCATAATATGACCCTAAACTGTAATACTCCAAATATTCCAATCTGAATGGTGTTAAACTCTATGGAACTCATCCCTGAAAATTGAAATTATATTGTGATGCCATAATCCAAGATATATGAATTGAAATTATAGTATACCACATATGACATCTAAAGGTAACACTTCTTGAGTTAAGCCTCAAGCCTTCTGTGATAGGTGTAATTCTTTACCCACTTCACCTCATCTCGGAACGTGTACAGATAAATCACATGATGTGACTACCATAGATATTTAAACAAGTGAGGTTTATATTCTAAAATCCCCCTATCCATCTCCCATTGGTCTTTTTGCCATGGATTATGTTGTCATCTTCTTTCTTCTTTTTCCCTATATGGTGAAGTGAAAAAGTGCCTTTTTTGAATCTTTCCCATCCTTTTTTTTTTCACACCAAGCATGACTCACATGGGCTTAGGGGGTTTTAAAGACACAAAATTCACCCACCGAGAAATGAACTAACAAATCTTCGATTCTTAATCCAACTATGATAGGTAGGATGAATTTCTATGGCCAAATCTTGAGGGACGTTATCCTCAGAAGTCAGTCCCGATAAACTGCTCACCCAAAATTTAAAAAGAATTCTTCCAAGATTGAATCTCAGATAACCGAACTACATGAGATATGATTCCTCACCCATGGATATGTAGGTAGCCCTTCTTATGGGTATGACCCCAACATTAAATCACCTTTTGTCTATCCTAGATGAAAATAAACTCCAGAGTGTGTCATTTATCGGATGAAGTCATTATTACCTCTTTAGCATCAAATCCATGTATATCCATGATGATCCTACAACCCAGGTGTAACATGTGTATAAACTCTTTGGGAACCAAATGAGGATTCAAAAACATATGAACATGGATGAAATCTATAATAGTATCCTAAAATTGGAAATAATTCCCCCCAAAAGGGTGTGATGAGCCTGACCTCCCATCCTCTCGACCAATGGAGTCCTTATGTTTCATTTGCCAAATTTTCCTCAAATGACCACCAGCCTTTGGAATGAAGGTCCATGAATCATGCATACCAGATTCATTGGGTATTTTATGAACCATAAATATACCCATTGGAAAACATCTGAGGAAATAATATTCTATGAATACCTACTACACAAGTACTTAACCCCTTGCAATTGACACCCGGGACCATTCGAATATTCAACCTCCTTCATATTGTAAAAGAGGATAAAATAATTAGTCCCTATGGGCCCAATCTAGTCTTCCGTAAAAGATAATGATGCAGATCTGGCCAAAATAAAATATGGTGATGTGAAACCCTCTACCATAATAGATGAGTGATGATTCCCATCAGACCATTTTTTTCTACCAAAAAAATCACATCAGGTTGGAACAAAAATGGTGAACCTGACGTGAATCCACAACCAAGGTGGGGAAATTACCCCACTGAAGCCCCTTCACCACATAAAAAGAATGATGGATAAGATGAATCATCAAATATTCATATGGTCAAGACATGATACTTTGATGGGGTTTTGTTGTCTATATAGGTCATATATATATATATATATATTAAGTTTCTAGTGAAACCTTCGATCCAAATGGAATCTGAAAAACCAATGCATACATGCACCTCAGTGATCCCACAGGTAGTTGGCCCCCCTTAAAGAGAAGGACCCCCTCGAATACCCAATGTCTTTATCACTGGGTATCAAACACGCTTATTAGAGATTACCACCATAGCAGTACTCTCCCTATATTAGAAGCCACAAGACAAGCCCTCTCGCCTACAAAATCTAAATAGCCACCCCTCAACTGTGATCGGCACCCCAACATAAGGCATACCTATTGGTTGTCTTGAAATGTTTCATGTGTGTGTCCCATGAATGTGAAAAATGTACCTCCCTTATCTTAGGGAGGTAGATGACATCGATGGTGGTGACTTCATCCTAGTTTCACATGGTTTTTACACACAGGGCCCTGTCGGAGAGCGTCGCCGCGATCACCATGTGACCAAGTATCCTCACTCTAAAGATGATCTTATGCTGAGGGACCCTACTAAAGTCAAGATAACATGGTCCCCTTGGGCCACCAACTGAGGGTGTAATACATACAATCAGGAACATTCCATCACCCTGATTCTTGATGATAAACTCTGTCATTAAAAGACAATGGAATTCAATGGGGGGACATAAAAATCTACCCCACCCCCACTCAAGACTACCATATAAATGGGGTGGTACAAAATAATATTTAGAAGATTACTTCTAGTGCTAATTGGTCCCTCTATGCATACAGAGAGGCAAACTATAGGTAGATGAAAATATCTATTGATTCACAAGAATCTCATCATCCAAATAGGATGGAAACCAGCAACAAGTCGGAAAAAATACCTAATGATTTGTATCCATCCCTCTATCTAAATAGAGAAGGAAACAAATATAAGTAGAGTCATGTTCATGAAGATTCATACAAATACCATGATAAAAATACAATGAAACTAAAGCCGATGAAAATTCATTATCATGAATATGAATCCCACCCGTAAAATATGACTGCAACCAGAGAATACAACTGGAAACAAACTAGTTCCTCTATCCTAGCACAGAAGAACTACCTGTATTTACTGGAAACCTATGGAGGAATAGAGTAGGAACAAAAACTTGCTCTGAAAACCTATGGAGGAATAGAGTAGGAACAAAAACTTGCTCTGAAAACCTAATGAGCCTTTATATATGTTCTATCCAAAGATGTATCTCAAGAAATCCTAGAAATGATGGAAGATCAAAAGAATAATTCAAACCTAATTCTACAGACATTTCAAGATATCATTGCATCAGCGACATAGGTGAGGAACCATGGCCATGAAATGGTTTCCTCGAATGAAATGAATTACCTAAAAAATGTTTTGGTCACTCTAGAGCAGTTATACATCCCCACTCTTGCCCAGGAGGGTCGACAGAAATATCCTGCAATACACGGAGTAACTGATTGGGAACAAATGCATGTTCCAACTAGGGGATTTCAGTCCAATGTGGTGGCCACTCTAGGGTAGGCTAATATCGCTCCCAAAACTCAAGATGTCCATCAATGTATCCCAATGACATTACATGAACAAACAAAAAAGGGGCCCATATAAGAAAGCCATTAACAACAGAAGATGGCCCCATTTACCTATAAGGGAGAACCCAAAAATGAAATGCGCTAAGGGAAACCAAATTGAATATCATATACATGATTACTCTCTACTAGAAGCTGGAGTTCTTAACACCCTCGAATATATATCAATAGTGGACCAAGATCCTGTCAGTACATTACCAGATTATGGAAGTGTTAGTAGAAGTTGTAAAGGCCCTCCTCGCAATGTTGCTACCAGTAACTCTGAAGGTAGTCACCATAGCACCCATAGGGGATTACTCTATGGGCCAGGAATGATCAATCATGAAATCCTATCTCATGATGCATGTTAGTGTATCTCTCCCATTTTCCATAAGATCAGACATTAAGAATTCCCTACCCTTCTTGTAGTCCTTCCTGATGGTCCACCCCAGGGTATATGCTATAGATATGGTTCCCCCTATAGTAATATATTAAGGCAAGATGGTAGTATTTGACATGATGATACCCATTTTGAAGGCCCTCCTTGTAATGGAAGTTTCTATGAAGGCCCTACCCATAGCAACATCAAAATACCAGAAGGTCCTCCCCTCGTTTTATTATGTCCCGAAGGCCATCCCTATGATGTACATTACATAAATTCTCATTGTATCCAGATATAATTTTGTTGAAGTACTCCACTATATCATAGTTGTCATCTAGAAGGACCTCCCCTCATTTAAATCAAGAAGAAGTATGTTCCTCCCCTCATTACAGCCCACTATAAAAGTCCTCCCTAGGGGATACACCATAGGGAAATTCCTCATGGCCGGGAATCAAGTCTCAAGGGAAGACCTAAACATTGTTACACTAATTGTGAAGGTACTTCCCATAATCAAAAGTCACACTATAAAAAATGTCCTCCTCTTGCTGGAAATTTTTTGATAAATACCTCTTACACTAAGGTGCTCAGAAATATAGAGTGAGACATGTCATAAACTTTGTCTACGATGAGTGATAAACTTTATCAAAAAAAAAATATGGTCCAAGGCCATGATCATATTATGAACAAACCCTTACACCACACACATATAAATGAAGATCCTACTGGCCCTACTACTTGGAATGAAATCATTAAGAAGTAGTCAATCTAGTCATATCATGTAGAAGAGTCCCTGAAAGAACAACAACTGGATATATTTCTTGTGAGAAGACAACTAGATTAGGATGATTTACCAATGATGTATTGTCGCATAACCAATTCTCACTTCAACATACCAAGGATGTTTTCTAAGGAATGTATACATTAAATTATCTTTAATAACGGGATGACTCTTCCCCACCTAAAAGAAAATTACTTTCCCTATGAATGGTGTGCAGACCATGACAAAATATTAGGATATATTTACCATATAATTGACCTGGAATCCCTCCTATCTACACAATGGCTAGAATCATAAATGAGGAAGTAAAACCGTGATCTAGACTACCTTTATGTGCAACACAATTTTTTTTCTTCATCGATGATGACCTGTATGGAATTTATATCAGGGTTTGTGGAAAGATTTGAGCTCTATAGTTAACCCTACATCCCATCTAGAGGACCTCATGAGAAATGAAATCTTGGAATGTCATTACCCAAAGGTAGAAATAAAATGAAATACATGCTCAAGATATGTGGAATGATCAGCAAGAATCGACCTTTATTATGTCTCAAAATTGATGGGACAGATGAGATCAAGCCATCGAGAAGTCTCTGAGCTAGGAAACTAAGAACATCTAGCAGGCTTCCATCCTTAGAGAATCCAACCAAAATGAAGGACTCATGTCCTCAAAAGAAAAAAAATCACATGTAGAACCATCACCATACTCAGATTACACCATTTTAGAAGTGCATGAAATCAAGACGTAGGAAATAGAGGCAGCTACCACCGCAAAATGGGATTAGCCCCAACCCGCAGAACAGGGTGCATTTTTAATTAAAAACTCCCACATATGACCAATGAATCTGTGACATAGTACATCAACAAACGAACATGTGAAACCCCAACCCATAGGGCTAGGGGAATATTTACCTCAATCTCCTGAATAACAGATGTCTATCTTCTCCCATCACGGAATAATGATGAGAAGAGAGTTCACTCATTTATCCCTATCTCGATGTTCATACCCCCTAGGATAAAGGCTTGTTGTAAGGTCAAAACAAGGATCCCATTGAGTCGATATTCTCTAGGAAATCCAAAAAAATACCACAGAATAGAATGAGAATGTCTGAAAAAGGATAAAAAATCTCTCATACCTTTCGGCACTGGGCACTTTGTCCCCAATGCGGTATGTATCAGATAATGTGGTGCACGTCAGTCCAATATATCTCATAGGAAATGATACAAATATGATTGATGTAAGGGAAGATGGTTCCATCCTATAGGTGTCCCACACTGAGCCTGATGGTGTGCATACCCAGGATCATAGAGCTTCTCTAAATGTGGGTGCACCCTCAACAAACCCATCACTACCGCACTCGCGAATCCCAAACAAGGAGAAGAACAAATCCGCAGTTGTCTATGACCCACCTCCTCAATCCATTGAGAATGTGTCCGTCACTCTTGAGGAATTATTCATTTAGTAGGAGGAATAAATGAAATAGCTTAGACAAATCAATGTCGAGCTGTGTTAACAAATCTATATTTTCGGATGTGTTCCTCAAGCGGAACATCAACAAGTGTTCCCAGAAGAGGTGCTTATTCCCCATGCACTTATCCCGGTAAATTAATATAAGAATGGATGCCCATCCCAACTAGCACCAAGGCCATTAGTCTACTTGAATCTATCCCCATAAGGGCGTCAATACTCCCCTCCAATAGTAAATCAACAATAATATATTCAGAAGGACCCATAAAGGACACCCCTGGCTGGGTATCCACCCCATAATTCTAGTAGTTCCAACATGTCCAGTTTTTACACCTACTATACCCACCAAATTTCTTGTCTAGAAGGATATGCATCAAGGGATATTGAACAACTTAGAGAAATTGGCATCCTAACTCGAATCCATGGAAGGGTGGCATGCTCTGATACAGCCACAACGCACACCTTACTCTAATTGGGTGATAAACGTTATGACACCACCAAACTTTTGGAACCCTGTATTCCTAGTATTCAATGTTTTAAGAGGCCTAGAACAACATCTAATGCACTATTCATCTTACTGTGACCCTATGATGGGCACCCTGGAGTAACAAGAAGCAGTGAAATATAGGTTCTTCATGCGAAATCTGTATGGTTCAGTCTTGGTGTGGTATAATAGTTTTCTAGCTAACTCAATCATAGGGTATGAGGACCTCTGGCGATAGTTTCCTTCCAGTTTAGTTCAACATTGCCTAAGATAATAGTCAGTGATCTCATTAACTACAAGTATTGAGATACTGAAAGTGTTTTAGAGTTCATCTCCAGATAGATAGTCCAAACTTATTCCATGAACTGGCCACTCCCCCAGGATTAAATGCTCGCTATGTGCATTAATAATCTCTATGATGAATTAAGACACCACTCATCCTAGTGAAGTACACAAGGGGGTTCTGGGATTTTACCACCATTTCCCAAAGGATAGATGACTCCTTAAAGTGGGCTAATCTCAAGTCCTGAGTAGTCCAATCGGCCCTAGGAAAAATAATGGGAAAAGATGATGCAGATTTTGTCACGCTTAAGCCACCCCCGGCAGCAGATCCAATTTATAGGCTTCCACAAAACCGTGGAAGACCCTGAGAACACCAAAAAACACCCCACCTTGGAAACATGAGTGAAGGGGTTTCAAAATAATTTTTCTAGGAACTAAGAAATAAATTTTACCCATTCCTAGAATACCATGTTTTTTTCTACTTCACTGGCACAATGAATTGCATCTTGCTCTGCCTAATAGATCCAAAGAGAGATGATGAAGTGGGTCTCAATGACCATCCAGATTATTGTCCCTACCACTAAATACTGGTACACAAAATCCATGAGTTCTTCGTATTTAAGGATCTACTCCAAAATATGCTGGATTTCAGTCAAGTCATGGTAGGTTTGATGCCAGCACAAGTGTCATATGTATCCACCTTAGACCCAAGAGAGGAAGAAGAGTGTCAAAAATTTACTAGAAAAAGATGCAAAAATACTATAGTTGGATGACTTATAAAGTAGTCAATAGAGATCATTGTATCCTCCATGAATTGTTTAAGAAACCAACCATGCCCCAATAGATCCTAATGCAACACAACCATCATTATCAATCCCACAACTATCTAAGGGATGGAAGGAAAGAATGAAGGATAAAATGATGAGGCGACACAAAATCCAAAACTAGTCTTGACACTTTCTCAATTCATTACAGCATACATGAAGTCATGGAAACCACCCCACCAAATGGGACAACAGGCACCACCTCGCCAAAATGGAAAACATACACAGCCCCGCCAAATAGATCCATCATAAGAAGACATAAAGACATAATTATTATCGAATCAAGAACAAATCTTAGGCTCCATTTATTTCATTCACTTGATTTACCCCATCTTCGATGGGGACTATGGCCATGAACCCAAATTCCCCACATCCAACAGTAGAGCTGGATGAATTGATTGTAGAGGATGAGGGTTTTCAGGAAGGTATGATCAAATAGTGAGTTAAATTATCAGACACACCTTAACTAAAACTGTTAATGTTATGGAAACTTGCAGATGGACCCTCCAATAGACACAACAGGAACTGAAGTGTTTATCTACTCATGTTGAATGAAATATGTGACCAATAATCATGGGGTATTAGTTATAGGTAGGGTATATGTATAATCAACCATGTCATGTAGGAAAAATAGTTCATCATAACTCATAATGTATAGAAACACCATCAAATCCTATCATAGAGGCTGGACCACCTACGTGCAAATCTCAGGCCCCTAAAGCCCTCATGAAAGAGCATCCCCAAGAAGAGAAGCTCCAAACATTAGAGAATACATAGGATATCCTGAAGTAGCTAACCTAAATACTGATAAAGATATTAATACTGGATGCATTGTGTCTATCAGCAAACATTAGAGAGGTACTCATCGAAGCCTTACTAATTCCCCATGAATTTGAGCGCGAAGTAACAACTTCCAAAGTCTATCAGATAGTGAATAATCCTGTAGAATGGGACAATATCATTTCATTCACAAAACATGATTAATACACCAACATTCAGGGACACATAAAACCCTTGTATGTGCCTTGAAAGATAAATGGAATAGATCTCCAGAAAATTTTCAGCGAAAATGGCTCTATAGTTAACCTTATACCGTAGAGAACACTTCGTTGGTTGGGCTATGATTAGGATAGTCTGAAACCCCACTCCACAACTCTGCCCGGATATTAAAAAAGATAATATAAGGAATTGTAAAAATCAAGCTTAAAACATGGATTGGTGTCCGCGTGTCTGATTCTATGTTTCTAGTAGTGCAGAAAAGTATGGCCTTCAACATCCTATTGGGGAGACCCTGGTTGAATAAAAAAGTTGTGAATCCCCCATCATACCATCATCGCATAAAATATTTCACTAATGGGAAAAAATGGGGAAATTTCATGATAATAAATCCACATTTGAATTATCTGATTTCATTATATCAATGCATGGATCTATGAACTGAATGGAAATCTCTCTTTGGACGACAACATTGATTGGGTCACCGCCACAAATGGATTGGAAATTACTCCCATCCATCCACTAAAATAGCTTGGGGAAGAGTATGTATTAACCATCAATCAGGTTTAGTTCATGAGTTCAAGATCAGACATGGAATAAGTTGTCTTCATGATTTCTACTATGGTCTCCAGGTCCAAGGATGCTGAAAAGAACGCTAACCACATGATGATGGAAATGGATCAAAAAAATTCTCCCAACCAATCATCAAGACCCTCTAAATTTATTATCTTTCTCACTAAGGCAAAATATGATGTATGGTAACAAAAAATATTTGATGAAATTATTCCATTCCCATTTCATCATTTTTAGTGAGTTCCCCACAGTCATCTGGGAAAAAAAGGAATTGTTTATGTTTCCAAAAATCAGAGTTGCAATTACTCTCCCAATGCTAGATAGTTATTCTCGAGAATAATATCCCTATAATAAGGGGAGTAAGATGAAAAGGTGGATAAGGATGAAGAATAAGAAGAATAAGATCTCAAAGATTCCCCTTCCACATTCTAAAACTGTGTCTCCACCATGATAGATGAACTTAAGAAGATAAACCTGGACACCGAAGGAGACCTGATTCCCACATTGATTAGTGTGGATTTTCCTTTTGAGGAGAAAATATCATATAGCTCCTTCCAAAAGATGAATTGAGTTGTTTTTTTTGTGGAATTATATATAAATTCTTGGACTCAATACCGAGGTCTTCCCTCATCACCTGAGTCTACTGAAAGTCCAGCATAGTTACAAGCATGCTTCCAGAAGGACCAAACAAACAAATGATTCCAAAATAGTGGCTGAAGTTGACAAACTAATCAATGAAAAATTCATTCAGGAAGTCCAATATCAAATTTCAATAGAAAAAACTGTCCCTTTCAAAAAGAAGAATGGAAATATCAATGACTTCATTGAATTTTGGGACCTCAATTTGTACTGCCTGAAAGATGATTTCCCGCTCCCGATTATGGAATTGTTGATCGACGAGACCGCCAGATATGAGGCCCTCTCTTTCATGGATGGATATTCTGGATACAACCTAATATGAATGGACCATGAAGATGAAGAATTCAATGCTTTTAGGTCCCCAAGGAGTACTCTTCTACAAGGTGATTAAAATTATTCAGAAAAATGAAGGTGCTATATATCAGCCACCATGCATCGCATTTTGAAGAACTTCTTGGGAAATTTTGTTGAGTGCTACGTTGATGACCTGGTGGTTAAATCATGATAGAGCTCAAACCACCTTACAGATCATGAAACATTCTTCAACAAATAGTAACAAAATAGTTCAAAGATGAATCCCCAAAAGTGTTCTTTTGGCATTACCTTTGGGAAATTCCTTAGCTTCATCATACGCCATCGCGACCTCAATGTTGACCGTGAGAAGAAAAAAGACATCCTTGGCATGTCTCTACCTTGCAACCTCACTGATTTGAAGTGTCTCCAAGGGATCCTGGAAAAAATTCATTGCATCAAATTTATCTTTATAGGTAAGTGTTTTCCATTCACCAGGTTCATGAAAACGGGGTCTCATACCAATGGGATAATGATTGTCAACAATCATTAGACAATCTAAAAAGGTATATAATAATACCACTAGTGCTGATGCCACCCTTTGAGGTAAGACCACCCATTTTCTATGTAACCACATAGGAATGGTTGCTAGGTTCTTCCTCACATAGAAGAAAGATCATGAAAACAAGAATTATCTCTATTACCAAAGTTGAATAATGATCGATGACAAGACTCGATATTCAATAATCGAAAAGAACTAAATAGCCCTAATCTTTATATTCCAGAAACTCAGGCATTACCCAAAGCTCCATGAGGTACATCTGGTATCCCTCTAGAACCCAATAAAGTATATTACTAGCCATCCTAAAAAATATGAATGGATATCATAGTTAGAATTCATCCTATAGCTGTCTGATATATAGTACGTCCCCCCAGAAAGCCATCAATGGTCAAGAGTTAGTAGATAATTTGAAGAGAATCTCCTAAGAAGAAATGACCCCATTGGATACTGAACTTCTTGATAAAGTAGTGTTCTCCTCCCAAGAAGGCCCCCATGTATAGTAAAAGTACTTCGAGGGTGCCTCCAGATGCTTGACAATGAAAATAATGGAGGATCCCAAGATCAACTAAGTAAGGATTTGATTTATACTAATATCTTCATAAAATTCTGTCTTGCATTAGTACTTCATACTTTGAGAGGGGTGCACAAATAATGAAGCAGAATACCTTGCCCGCAATGCAGGCCTGGAGCAGGAACATAATACATGATCCAAACATGTAAATATAAAAGGCGATTCATAGTTGGTCATCAAGAAGTTCAATGGTGACTATTCCATTAAGAGAGGAGTATTTCTACCTTTGATGAACCATGTTAGAGAGTTGTTGGTTGAATTTTCATTAGAACCAATACTATCTTATTCCCCTAGTTAGAAAATGGTCAAGATGATGCATTGGAAATTGAATCCACAGCCCTGGATGATCTAGATGGGGATGAAATATTCATCAACATTTCCCACCGTCAAATGGTCTTTTCATTCATTTAAAAAAACACAGATTAAATTAGTGATATTATCCCCACTCCCAAGCCTTACGGTCACACCTCTAGATGGATGAATCCCATTGAAAATTACCTTTGGAGGGGGGAACTACCACCAGATAGGGCTGGAAGAGAATAGATTTGGAGGAATGTAGTCATTTTTTTGTACAATGGCACAAACAAAGAAAAGGTTCTCTGAATGTGGGGCCTTGACGGAGTCCATATCAGGTTCATTGGAGGAGAAGATACTACTATAATCTTGAAAGAAGTGCATGCTAGAATCTGTGGAGTAGAAAAATCAACAGCCATGATCTCTCATCATATTTGATGGCTTGGATACTATTAGACCACTATGATACAATATTATGCCACATTCGCGAAGAATTGTCATCCCCATAATGTTCATGCTAATTTCATTCACCAACCCCCAGAACTACTACATAGATCTTTGTACTCATGTCTGTTTTTCTTATGGGGGATGGATGTCATGGGAGCATATCCTCTCACCACAGCCAAAAAATTCTACTTCATTCTCACATCAACCAACTTATTCTATAAATGGGATGAAGTCATACGGCTTTAAAATTTTAGGGAAAGATGCATTGTTTTCTTTGCAAAATTCAACATCATTACCAGATTTGGTGTCCCTCATACAATACTGAAAGAAAATGACACCAACTTCTACTCCACTATGTTGTACAAGCTATACCAGATATAGATTATTTAAACCAATAGTCCATCCCGCTCTCATGCAATGACCAATGGGTTGATAGAGGCTTTCAATAAGAATATATCCAAAATACTCTAGATTATGGTAGACACGGAAAATAAATCATGGACAGAAATGCTCATCCATGCTTTATGGGACTACCAAACCACAACCCGCAATGCCACCCAAGAAACCTTGTGCTCCCTATTATATGGGATAAAGGTGGGTTTTCCCATCAAAGTACATGTTCCATTGCTCTAAATTTCCTTTTGTGATCATCATTCCATGGATTAGAAATCTCATAAAAGGTTTAATGAGTTAGAGAAACTGGATGAGAAGAGGTTGCAAACATTTCACCAATTAAAAATCTACCAAAATAAGATCCCACATGCCTTAAACAAAATGGTTCACCTTCAGTCTTTCATCAAAGGAGAGATATTGTTGGTCCTCAAGACCCTAATGATACATGGTAAGAAACCCCAAAATATTTTGCCAAAATCGGAGGGGTCATATTCCATACATATGGTCTACTCCCATGGAGTATATTTCTTGATATGAATGGATTGAAAACTCATCCCAACTCCCACCAATGAAAGGTTTCTGAACAAATTCATCACACTAATGAAACACAAATGTCTTAGATGAAAGATGTTAAACTGCATAGTGAAATAAAATATCCTAGCCACATGATGTAAAACTGCATAGTAACATCTTTTTCCTTACCACGTGACATTAAACTACAAGACCAAAGTCATCATAAATGAAATAAATTAAAATTCATGGTAGGAATTTTGTTCCAGACAACAATCTATCATGTATAAGTCAGAATCATCTATGGAGAATATAGAAATACCGTCCAAATTTTTGTGCATGAGTCAGACTGACATTGGAAGGAAATTTTAGAAATACATGTGGTTTGATTCCTATTTATCAGTGGGATACGTAGTGACACCTCGACCCTCGATCCTTTTCCCTTCCATCACATAATATGTATTTACCATGTTCTATCATCTATCACCCCATTCTATGAGGTAAATCCTTGTTGCTCCTTGTTTCCCACATTAAGAATATATCACATGAGCTTAGGATTAGTAGTAATGCTTCCCTTAGGATGAAGAATCATAGAGGAATATGATAGACCCAACACTAATAGTGGATGTAACTGAAATGACCCTAATTCAATTCCCGAGTGAGATTAAAATAGGGAGCATATTGTTTACAAAATAATGTATGGATTGATTCTCTATCTTGAAGGATATATAGTGATGCCTAGATTTAACATCCTCTCATAAGCACCAATCAGAAAAAAATCCCTCTCGTTTCCTTACATATGGAACAGACCTCTTTAGGGTTTATTTAGAACTATGTACGGCTTGATTATTACCCTTGAAGGATACGTAGTGATGTTGGGATAATCTATCATAGACCATGAATTAGCACAAGATAAAAATGACCCCTCTCTGTGTATGGACTAGACCAATATAGGATGGGAATTTACAGAACTATGTATGGTCTGATCCCTATCTTAGAGGGATATGTAGTGATGCCTGAATCCCAAGTCTCAGTTCCATCCACTATATGGTAATAATCCACGTTGATTTACCATCTTCCTTAATTCATGACATTTAATTGTAAGGCTAATGTTTTCCAAAATGCAAGATGTTAAACTATAAGGTAGGTATGGTGTTCCATTTAAGAATCATTCATGTATATGTCAAATTCATGTGAGGAAAAAGATAGTAATACCCTTCACCTTTCTATGCATGGGTCAGATTGACATAGGAATGTAATTCTAGAAATATGTGTAGCTTGATTCCCATTTATCAGTGACATATGTGGTGATTCCTCAACTCCCAATCTTGGCCCAACCATCACCTGAAATAGAATTCCACTATTCTATTATCTATAACCCGATACTATGAGGGAAATCCTTTTTGTTCTTTATTTGTCACATCATGTATAACTCATGTGATATTAGGATATGTGGTAAGGGTTCCCTCATGTAGATAAATCATAAAGTAATATGATTGACCCGTCACCCATATAGGATGAAAATGAAAAGCCCCAAATTCTACGCCAGAGTTAGATCAGTACATGGAGTATTTTGTTTACCGAACTACATATGGATTGATTCCAACTCTTGTAGGACATGTATTGATGCCTGGATTTAACATCATATACTAGTCACCAATCATAAAAATTCCCTCTCATTTCCCTATATATGGACTATACCTTTTTATGGAACTTTTAGAACTATGTATGGATTCATTACTACTTTGCCGAATATGTAGTGATGTTGGGATCATCTATCTAGACCCAGCCATCAGCACCAGATAAAATATTCCCCTCTCCCTGTGTATGGACATGACCTATACAAGGAGGGAATATGAAGAACTACATATGGATTTATTTATATCTCATTGGGATACATATTGATTCCCAGATCTCAATTCATGGGCCCAACCACAATATGGTTATAATTCATGTCATTTTACCTTCATCCTTACCATATGATGTTAAAATGAATTAAAGATTCTAGAAATATGTATGACTTGATTCCTATCTCAGTGGGATACATAGTGATTCCAAGATCACATATCCTTAATCATTTATTATTTAAAATACTTTCCCCCTCCCTATGCATGGATCAGACCTTTACATAGAGGTTATGTCTTGAACTATGTGTGGATTTATTCTTTCCCTTGCTGGATACATAGTGACACCTTGACCACAAATCATGGTCTATCCACTAGAAATTTTTTTCCACTTTCCCTACATACAATACAATCCTATGTAGGGAATTCCAATCCTATGTAGGGAATTCCATTCTAGAACTATATATGGATAGATTTCTACCCTTGCAAGATAGGTAGTGATACCTAGATCCCCCATACTGGTCTAGATACCATTAAAAAAAGGAAAATTCTCTTTCCTCTGTGTGTAGGTCAAATTTTCTAGTAGAATCCAAGAAAATTTCTAACCATGTGACATTAAACTACATGGTTCCTCTAGAATCATTTATTTCCCAATTCTCAGTGTTATGAGATCCCAAACATTCCCCCAATTCCTACACAAAAAAATGAAATGAAATAATGGAAATTACACCTCTTAATTCCAACACTTAAAGGGAGTCAAAATATCATGCTCCCCCTACACATGATTCAGATCTATATAGAAGCATTCACAGTTCAAGGATAATCATGGTATGAATATTTCAGACATTCCCAAACACATCTTTTTCATTTAATAAGCATCATACTCTGGGAAAGCTTTCATCCCCAAAATCCTTCATGTCCATTATAGATGGAAGGGCAGTGTCCTTGAGACACCTTTTTTTGACCATGCACATCATGCCCTGATGGATCTACATATATTTCCTACAAAACATGTCCAAAAAACAAAGAAATATTATTCCTATGGAGAGTCTTTTTCCAATTGTTATACACCCATTAGCTTCCAAGCCCCATATCATTCTTCTTGACCCAAGGCCCTCCCTAGACTATGGTTTACACATTATATTATCACTCATGTATAAAGAATTCCAAAATATCCTAACCAATATTATCTCAAATCTATTCATGGTATTTTTGATATGTTGTCTCTGCAACATGATGGTAAACTGTACTGCCAATGTCCTTATAGTATGATGCTAAACGGCTAGGCCAGAAGTGTCTTGGCTATACAATATTAAACTGCACCACATAATTGAAATTCTAAGATTCTTATCTTATATTGGCCTCCTCCAACAAAATTCCTTTCCTTCCTGTGTATGTGATATACCTCTATAAAGAATGCTCATTAGGAATCTTGTGTGACTTGGTTTACCCCTGATAGATATGTATTAGACTCAAATCCTACAATCTAGTCTCAACCAAATAATGTATTGAAATGTCCCCTTCTATTAACATGAATTGAATCAAAGTAGAGAATCCTTGGACATGTACTATTTAAAGGGCTGCCTAAGGGTCATAATTTTTTTATTATTTCATGATGGGATTACCCTATGTCTACCCCACACGATGATATATTATGTGGAATTCATCCTTTCTACACGATGTTAAACTATACAATGTTCTTGTAAGACTAAAATGCTCCCTACCTATGATTATTACATTCTTAATTGGTGATTGAAAATCCTTGTAATCTCATGTTCCTCGTACCAAGCATAGATCACATGAGCTTAGGGACCTCAGTAAGAGATCCAACATGACGTCATGTCATATTAGTCTTGGATTTTGGTCCAAGAAGAATGACCCTAAAAGGCATGTTATGGTTCCCTTACACATAAGGAACCCCAGGTCTAGGTCATACGATGTTAAACTGCACGGATACTCCAATGATGGGATAGATTCCTCACCCTACGTATGAGCCAATTTTATGTGGGGATTACTTGTACCAATGGGTGAATCACAGCCCAAACATTTCTAACAAATCTGAATACCCTCATTTCACACATCAAACTCCATGGTTTTAATAATATTGGATCCCCATAACCCTCCATGTCCATCAGATATGGAAGAGAAATTTCATGTGGACACCTTTGTTTGACTATGCACATCATTCCCTAGTGGATCGACATATGTTTCCTTCAAAACAGTGGCCAATAAAAAGAAAATTCATCCCCAGGAGAAACCTATACTACCCCGGTACACCTAATGAATCTCAAGTCCCATGAAATCCCTCCAGAAATGGGAACCCTCAATGTTATGGTTTATATTCTCTTTCCTACCCATGTCCTGGGAGTATCATAACATCCTGGCCTGATTCTCCTTTGGTCTCTCAATGCATCTATAATATAACAATTCCTTATCAATATGCATGAATTAAATCTATATATGAAAAAATCCCCCCACTTATTTTTGTTTTTCTATGTAATGATCAGCTAATGAAATGACCCCTTTCATGTTTAGGTGCATCCCCCTTTCACAATTCATACACCATGTTCCGAAAAGTCCCAATACTCATAATCCTTCATAGAAATTAGAGATGGAAGACTAGTGTCTTGTGGATAGATTTAGTTGACATTGTATATCATTCCTTGGTAGATCTGCATTTGTCTCCTGTGAAACGACCATAATCCAAAGGCCAAAGTCATCCCTAGGATAGTCCTGTCCTATTTCTATATTCTAGAATGAAAATTATGTCCCATACCACTCCCAAAATTCTAAGACACCATAGATTACGGTTTACATTATTTACCCCTTCAAAATGCCCAATAATGAAAGGGTTTTACAGTTGAACTGATGAATCATTTACTCTCCCTTGGTTAGAGGAATATGATATCCCATAATAATTATCAAGGGTCCTACTTGTATGAAATTAAATTATACCATTCATCGTCTCTCTCTTACACAACTGAAATCCATGTGGGGTCAGCTTCATATTCAAAGCCAACACAAATTTACCTAATACCTTCAGATATCATCCTTCAGATATGCCATCCACTGTGGTTGCCAACATCCAATCACTGAAAAAGAATTATAAATCTATAAGTCCATTGGAAATAGATGGTCAGGGTCTTGTGGAATCCTTTGATTGACTATGCACATCCTGCCCAGTGGATCTGCATATGTCACCTACAAAATGACCATCAACCAATGGAAACTTCATCCTCAGTAGAGTCCATTCCTACCTTTGTATTCCTAAAATGGATTTTTGTCTCCATATACATCCAAAACTCACAAATCTGGGGTAAATAAAAAACCCACATTCGTGTTTGAGAGTTATTAAGACATTCCATCCTGATAACTCCCAAATTAGTACTCATTCTCTATTAATTTTGGTCAAAGATGATCGACCTAAAACATCTTCAATAAGTATAATATTAATATAAATAAACCACCAATGAAATAGATGTGGTACTCGATAGAGTGAAAACACAGAAAGGGAACCCCTGGATAAAATTTCAGTACTGAATCTTAAAACATATACTATGTAAGGTTCTGGCAAAAATATTGAGAAATAAAATATTCAAAAGAGACATATAGATTGTGGGGTTGAAAATACCAAATGGAGACATAAGAAAAAGTCATGTTATACCCGCTAAGCCCATATCAAATCAGTATTGGGAAAAAATTAGAATGATAATAGAAAAATGAAATAATTTTGTGTGGTAATCCATGTGACATCAACAATAGTCAAACTACTCTCGTTGAGTCCCTTGGATCAATAAATAATTAGAGAATTATCTTACCATTCAAGTCAGGACCACTTGAACAGTATAATAGTCGCCTCTTCATTTTGATCAGACCCCATTCGGATTGGGGGAATTTGTAGGGTCCTGAAAATTCTACAAAGAGAAGTAAAATACTCCCTCAATTTGGGATAAGCTAATAAATACATGTTGGATTGAAAATTTGAGAATAAATTTGAAGAAATAAAATTTTGAAAAGAAATATGGCCTGAAAATGTACTAATTTACAGGAAAGATTAATGGAAGGCATGAACTGTGAACCACCGATATGTAGATAGCCTATGATACATTGGCCCGAGAGGCATTGGCCAATGAATGAAACTGGTCATGATGATTTTTGACCCATGATCAAAAGCTACTACGAACTGATTTCACTGACCAAAATCTAATGAAGGCACACCCTAAATTACATATCCAAGAACTGAGTATTTCACAAATGAGGAGTAGTTGGCAATAACCTTTGAATTTCATATATAAAAATCGAGGTTGACCGAGTCACTCATGGGCCATATTTCTTCCATTGGCTACCACAAAAGTTCCACATGAAATTCCAATACAACTTCTCCAACACTCTATAAAAGGACCCCCATGGGAAATAAAATCGGAGGGTTGAAGAAGACAGAAATAAGATCTCCAAGATTGGTGAAAAAGAGATGAAGAACAAAGAGGGTGTGGGAAAAAATTTCCCGCACCTAAATCTATTCACATGACTCAATCCCACACCCAAAGCAATTTGCAGATTCCATCCTACGAACATTATTCAGAATGTAGTTCACAGAATTCATCCCCAAAAAAATTATTTGGAGGATCCTTTGAATCCAATCAGAAAAGAAATAAAAAATATAAAAAAATGGTTTGAGGATGATCCTATGAGGGAAACAAAGTATGCAGACTCCCTATGTGGAAAATAGTTTGAGGACTCCCTATAAAGAATGAAGTACATAGACTCCCCTTTGAGGAAAACAATTCCTGACTATATCTTATTCATCCAATAGTTCACAAAAGCTACTATTCCAAAAATAGTCATCATACCATCCTGTGTGTCTAGTTCCATCATGAATAGTATCCTTTAGGAACAGACAGTTCATGACCATCTCTTTCACAGATGCTCCTATATGGATAACTCCTATGAAGAAACCTCTATGTTGAAACCCATTCATGACCACATGTCTATACCATGGGGGTTGTTCCCCCACACCCCACTAGGGATCAATTTCATGATGTGGTCACATCCCATTGGGCCAGTCCCTTCACTATTATCATAGACCCCTATAAAAAATGGATGGTCACACCTCAAAATTTCTGGCTGGGCCAACGACATTTTACATTATTCCCTTATGCCACTCAAACATCCTTCCCTTAAAATACCATGAGAAGAGACATTCCTCATGAACTTATGGAAGACCCTATCACCTACCTCTTATGCCATGTTTACCCAGAACTCCATGGAAAATCATTTCCTGATTGTTTCTTAAATTTCTTGACACATCCTTTCCCTCTATCAAACTCTGTGTCCCAGGTGATTCTAGATCTTCATAAACCTCCATTTCCTTTGGAAATGGATAGTTAGTGTAATGTGGACACATTTTCTTGACCATTAACATCATTCCCCAGTGGATTTGCATTTGTTTTCTACCAAAATAGATGATCAACCCCCAAAAAATTCATCCTATGGAGAGTCTTATCCTACTTCCGTACGCCTAATGGATTCCATGCCCCGTATCATATCTCCTGATCATAGAATCCCTAGATTCATGGTTTAAACTTTCATTCCCTCTCATGTTTGAGGCACTTCAGAACATTGTATCTTGATTATCTACCAGTTGATCATGGAACATATAAAAAATGGTCCAAACTCGATGACATTAAACTATGAGTTATCTTCCTTACCACAAGACATTAAACTGTGTGGTATTAGTCCCTACAACATGATATTAAATTTTGATGATATCATCCAATCTATAGAAATTTAAAATATAGTTTACTGGATAATTTTAGATCTTTATAAACATACCCATTCATCAGAAATGGAAGGTTAATGTCATGAGGAAACCTCTTCTTGACTCTAAACATCATGCCCCACTATCTCTGCATATGTTTTCCAGAAAATGGATTTCCAACCAGAGACAATTTTTTCCTCACGAGAGGCCTCTTCAACCTTTTTATGCCTTAATGGAATCCATGCCTCATATAATTTATCTTAATTTGAGAACCTCTATAGTCATGTTATTCACATTCCTCCATCCCAATGTTCAAGTCATGTCTTAATAACCAAACAAGACTTTCCTCTGGTGAATCATGTTTTCTATAATAAGCGTTCCTCGTTGTATGACCCTAAACTTCAAGACCTCGAATTATCCAATCTGTTTGAGGTTACACTGTATAGAACTCACCCCTACAACATGACATAAAACTGTTCTACCATTATCCAAGATGTATGACTTTAAACTATGGTATACCCCATATGAAATCTAAAGGGAACTTCACTTGAGGTAATCCCCTAGACTTCTGCGAGAAGTTTCACTCTTCTCCCTCTTCACTTAAGATCTCCTCCTGTCCGGATAAATCAATAAATGAGACCACCCTAGATATCAACATAAGTGAGGGTTTCATGATTAAATATCCCCATTCCCTCTCTCATTAGGCTTTTATCCATGGCCTCTTCCACAATCATTGTCCTCCTTTTCCATCAGCAAGGAATAAAATGTGTTCCTTTGTTGAATCTTTCACAGCCTCTTATTTCTCACACCAAGAATGAATCACGTGGGCTTATGGGGTTGTGAAGATAAATCATTCCCCCACCCATAAAAAAACTATGAGAAATATGATTCCAATTCCAACTAGGATATGTATGATGCTTGTGTAAGGCCCGAGCTCGAGGGACTTTCCCCTCAGTAGTCAGTCTAGATAAAATGTTCCCCAAATTCTAAAGGGATTAATCCTAGGTGCAAGTCTCAATAACCGGACTATGTGGGATCTAATTCCCCTCCAATAGGTATGTAGTAATCCTATCATATGGGTCCCACCCAAAAATTAAATCACCTTATATCTCTCCTAGAATAAGAAAAACTCCAGAGCACCTCTTTGCATGGATTAAGTTAGTATTACCTCTGAAGAATCAAATCCCTATATATTCATGATGATCCTTGAACCCATGGAAAACCTGTGGATATACTACTCAATAATGAACTGAGTTTTCACAAACATATGAACATGTCCTAAATTAATAAGAGAGTCCCGTAATAGGAAATAATTACCACCAAAAGGGCGTGATGAGCCCGACCTCCCATCCATTCAACCAATAGATTATTTAAGTGTTATTGGTCAAATCAAAACCCAATAAGTGTATGACTTTAGATTTAAGGTCCATGAATCATGGATACTAGGGTTGTTGGGTGATTCTAGCTTCATGAATAAACCCATCAGACACTGTCCATGGAAATAATATCCTAAGGGGAATGATTGCACAAGTACATAACCCCATACAATAACCCACTAAGAGTATTCTACTATGAATCCTCCTTCATAATGAAAAGGGGTAAAAACTTCCTAGTCCCCATGGGGCCACTCTAATCTCCCCTGAAGTATAATGATGAGGACCAGGCTAAAACAAAAAAGGGCGATGTAAAACTCTCTACCATAACAGATGACTGATGATTCCAATCAGACCATTTTTTTCCTGCCAAACAACACAAATCACCTAAGGTCAAAACAATGATATATATATACATATATACATATAAATTTTTATGGGTTTATACTTAGTTTACGTGCTAACTAGGCCAATAGAGAACTTCGATTTTTTCAGATGCGATAAATAACCCACAATGAACATTACACGAATTCCATAACCAATGATATTTTTTATAGTACATGGAAAAATAAAAAAAAACTAGAACCCAGAGGAAATATTTTCACAATAATTTTTCAATTATATTATTAATAATAGAAAATACTAACTAAAAAATTAATATTATATTGTGAAGAAATCAATTTTAGGGGATGAGTGAGACCCGAAACATTGAACAACCAAAGAGATAAAATTATCAAAAGAAATCACAAAATTAGTCAATAATAAATTAAACAAAAATGTTTCTTTCTTGTCATATACATGATAATACATTTTTAATACAAAATTATGGATTCATTCATGGGAATAACTTAATCTCTCACTTCAAGATTCATATGGTTCAACTCCTTTGTGTAAACAGAGTTATTCAAGTTCACTTGAACCATCTTTGTGGTATATACCCTCAGAAAGAGATCAGGGTAATTAGAGATATTAATGTTAAAATATTATAACTAACATCATAATTCATTTCTAGAAACTAATTTCTATGATATAGAACCACCAAACTAGTCTAAAGGATCATAAAGTGTCCACACCAAGATCATTCGATGGTATTTCCAAATGAGTGTAAAAATCCCCATTTTCCCGGATTTTTGATGCTGACATGAAAAAATATATGATTCTAAGTCCTTACCTACCATCCCCAAATTAAGGATGACAAATTATCTTCCCTTATCTAGTATCAAAAAATCAATCAATATGAAATTATGAATTTTTCTCCAATAACCTCAGCGAGCAGAATACCACACTACTTCGGGGTGGAGGAACCTATGTATCCCATTATAATTTACTCATCACACTCTATCCCATAAGAATTGTGATAATAGTTAAAATAGCTGGAAACCTATCGGAGTAAGATTGACTCCCTATGATCCTCTTTATCATCTCTTACCTCAACCATATCCACAATAACATTCAGTATAAAACAAGTGGTCTTCTAGAGAGGATATTTGATAAAAGAAAAAATATAACGCTAAAAATGGCGGCGAGTGCCTGAACAGAACCATAATCCATATCGTGGGACATGACTTCTATATCACATCAATATGAAGAATTAAATCTATGATGAAAACCTCCACATTGAAGGAATTTGGATTTCGAATACCCATTGATGAAAAAAATAGATAAAAAATAAAAAATCTCCTCATATTAGATCTATTTCCATAAATCATCCTCACCACCCACTAATATCCAGGTGTGATGAGGAAGAACCCTTGAGAAATCAATTTTAACAAAAAATAAAATAACACAAGGTGTGAAACTTACAAATGGTAAATTCAGCAGCTCAAGAAAACAAACCTAACTCGGTCTCCTATTCCATTTAACATGCGAGGGTTCAAAAATAGAAGAGGGACACCATGAAGCTAGATCCATAGGGATGATTTATTATTGTAATGACCTAAATGTTTATTAATGAAATTTCTCCAAACATGTATTAACGTCATAATTAATCACAATAGGAAACATCATTACACATCATGCTTAAATGAACTACTATGTGACCTTTAAACATAAATTTTATACTATTGTGTTTTAAATTTCAAAAATATTACATACACGGTTGCGATCCTTAAGATGTTTGGAGTCTGATAGGACAAAATTAATTTTTATTGAATAGCAATCTACCCTTATTAAAAGTAATAAGGAAATTATGAATAGTAAATATTGAAAAATAATAGTAACCTCACCAATGAATGATTGAATAAAATTCTGGCATCTTATATGTGACAATATGACCATAGTAAAAGTATTGGTATTTTTGTAAATGATTAATAAGTAATTATAATTAAAAAAAATTTAAAAAAAATTATTTCCCAGAAATGTGTTCATAAATTATCAATTCTATGTCTTATGGTTTTAATAGAAATTTATAAGACTTTTTTAAATTTCAAAAGCATTATAAAATTATTTTAAATTTTTTATTTTTTATTTTCCTTGTAAATTATAATTTTAATTAAAAAGAAAAATAATCATATTTATGAAATTATTTTCATAAAAAGGAGTTAATATTTTTATTCTATACGTTGAAAAAATTTAAGGGTAATTTTTTGGGATTTTTCTGAAATACTTGAATTTTTTGGTGAATAGTAAAATACATTAATTTTCCATATAAATACATTATAATTTAAATACAATATTCCTCACATCATGAGTGATGTAAGTAAAAAAATATCAAACTAACAAGAACTTATTACTATTCTTGGTCATGGGCTCATCACTCTTTCATGTCTTGTGGAGAAATAATTAATCAATGAATATAATATTGAGAAAACCCCTCTCCCCTCCACTATAAATACCACCCCTCACACACTCATTACTTTATACCTCTCATGCTTCAAGACTTGTCCAAATACTGGCCGAATATCTTTCCTATACCATTCCCCACATCATGCATCTCTTGGTTTGATAAATAGACCAAAACAACTTCTCTAAAGAGGCTCTCAAAGAAGATATAATCAAGAGGTAATTTCTCTCTCTTTTCTTTCAATTTCCTTTCAAATTTAGTTTATTTTTATTCTATTATACAAAACATATATCACACAAATTTCATGATAACTCATGTATGATTGATATAATGGTATGATATCATGTTAATGTAAGATTATTCATTATACAACTCCCTCTCTCTCTTTGTTTATAAAAATGAAATCAATCCTCGTGATGTGTCAATTTACCTTCAGTATGGGTGATGAAAATCCATTTTACTTCAAATCCATCAAGGATACGAATGAAACAATTAAATGGTTGTAAAAAGATTTTAGTATATATTTTTAACCCCTTTTATGTTCTGGAAAAAACTTTTATTCATAATACTAATTGATGAAACAAAACTTGTTTATATTGATTTAAAAACCACCCAAATTAATCAAAAACTATCATCATTATATTTTAACTAATTATTCACCAACATGGTAGATAACATAATTAATTAAAAGATCATCCAAAATCTTGAATGATCATTAATAACATATAATTTCTATTCTAGTTTTTATCTATGTTCTACATGAACTTCCATTCATGTGTACAAGTAAATCATTCGTGAAAAATAAGAAAAATAAAAGTCTCGAACAATGAACATAAAAACTATACCTTATTCAAGGACCCATGAAGCAACTTAATAAATACACAATGAATCAAACTCATGTATACAAGGTTTGGTGATTTCTAATTAATGAATCTAATAACATTATCAATGTAATAACCTAGTGATTTATAAATGGAAATTCATTTCATATAAATATTTCATGAAATCAAAACATAATGATCTAATAAGTCCTACATGACCTTTAAACATATGTTTCTCACTTCCATGATTTGAATTTAAAAAATCTAACATACATGGCTGCAATCAGAATGTTATTTGTAGTCCGATAAGAAAAACATATTTTTTGGTGAATAGTAACATACCCTTATTTATTGGAACATACCCTTATGAATAGTGATATACCCTAATTAATATTAACCTTACTTATGATAGTATGAAAATAATATTCAAGTGAATGTATGATGTAACTATATTTTAGAATAAGTAAATAAATGTTTTAAAACTAGGTTTTTAATAAATTACGAGTTTAATTAAATATTAAAATAATCATATTTAGAAAATTATTTTTGAAAATGGATTTCATTTTGGGATTCTACATATCAAAAAATGGTTATGTTAAATTTTTGGGATTTGTCTAAAATAACTGAATTTTTAATGAATAGTAAAATACAAAAATTTATGATAAATGCTAAATAATGGATTTATTGAGTCATTGATTATGATCTATGGATTTAAGCCCAATTGGTTTGAAGTAACATCCATTTATAACTATTCATGGTCATGGAATCATCACTATTTCTGGTCTTGAGTTAAATTAATGAACTAGTGATTAAAAAATTATAAAAACCTCCTCTCCTCGACTATAAAACCCCCATCCTTTCCTCTTCTCTTCACTAATATGAAGCCTTTTTCCTTGCCAATATTCTGCCCAAATAACTCCCCAAGATCATCCCCCACGTAAAAAAGCTCCAAGCCCTTTAAAAATACCAAAACCACTCCCTTTAATATGTTCTCAAAGGAGATAAACCCAAGAGGTATATTACTCTTTCAAATTATTTTATTTCTTGTAAGTTCTTTTCTTTTCTTATTTCTTTCTTCACCTCTATTGATCCAAATAGTATTATAAATCTAGTAACACACATGCTATATAATTTTTTTATTCTAATTATATATTCCATTATCATCTATCATTTCCCCATTTTTTATTTAGAAATGAAAACACCATTTAAGATGTGTTAATCTAGCACATTCAAGGACAATGGTTTCCAAATTTCAATTATCATCATTGATTCTGGTCATGAAACAATTTGTGTAATGGTTGAACCAGATTATTATATATATAATATATCCTATTTATGGTTTTGTAATCCTTTTTTACAAATCCTATTATTTTTTAAATCAAAACATTTTCGTTGTAATTAAACCCACCGATTAACCAAAACGGTTATCAATAAGGTTTTATATAATAATTTAACTACTCTCTAAGTAAAAAAATTAAATTTGAAAACATTTATTCTCGTTCTTGTTCATTAATATAATATATCTTCAATTCTAGACAACCACATTCATATTTCATGTGTATCCAAACAGGAATATAAGAGAACCGGTCATTAAAAACCATGTAAGCAAACGAGCCTGAACAATGAAATTGAACATTATAGCCAATAAAAATTTCTTGAATGAACAAAAAGGGTTATAATAAATCAATTAAATATATAATAGGTTTTTTAATTGTAAATTAATAAACCTAATTTTTTTAGTTCATTAACAACAATTTGATAACACCACCAGATTTATGCTACGGGATCCTCTCTATTTCACTCTAAATCAAGATTGTCCTCTATGATATGACTTTTTTGTGTAATATAAAATTATGGGGTATGTTTTTTCACCACCCCCATAATTCCATCATGATTAAAAATTGATTATAAACCTCTTTTCTTTCTCCTCAATCCCTCTTACGTACACCCAACACCATGCCAATAAATCGTAATGAATTCTACCCGAACCTTATTTGTTCTTTCAAGTTTCCTTATCTTTCTTTATATAAAAATAAGATTATCTAATATATTTATGAAAATATTATAATTGATTTTTATTTTTAAAAATTTCATTTATGTATACCCTTTCATCACTATCATTCAAGGGAATAAATGTTTTTTAATGATTTCATGCTTAGAACATTCTGATAAGCAAACCTGTTTTAAGGGAAATTCCAAAATTTTTATCCCAATTCAAGTTCACTATATCATCTATTTAGGACACAAATATCTTTATAAAATTAGTATTTTTATTATGAAAACATTCTTGGTACAATTCTGGATGTATACAAAATATTTCCCTCTTTTCTATTTTAAAATCTATATAGATTTTTCCATAAAACCGCAAAAAAATGATTTAATGCTAGTGATTTTTAAATACATATCTTATATATTGTCATATCAGTTTGACACCAATTACCATTTTATATTCTTATTATACCTTATGAATGTCCATGTATGTTCTAACCACTTTCGTTCATGGACACATTCATGATATGCTCATTGTTTATGCTTTATATCGTGATTGTGGTACCAAATTTTTTCCATGGGTACCATTATGTATATTTATGTGGAAAGAATATTCATGAAAATTTTTAGATGGGTGATCCTAGATAGTGCTCCAATGCATTGGGTAAATTTAAGTCTCATGAGATGCGATGTGAAATGAGATTGGTGGTTTTCTATGACCCGTACTAAAATTGGAATCTGGATTAGAGGTTAGCCTTGACCCGTACAAAAATGAGAGGAGGGATTGGCAATTAGCCTTGACCCATACTAAAGACATGTTTTATGATTTTACCTCATTTATATGATTCCATTTTTATATTATCCAATTATTATATGATATTATTTCATTTTTTCCATGCTTTGGATATCAATTTTACATTCCTCTTAACTCACGTCCTTAAGCTATATTCTTATGTTCTTACCCTTACTGAGCTTTTTATTTCATCCCTTTGTTCATGTGTTTCCATGGGTACCTTATGTAGATGCAAGGACTAAAAAATATGTTTTCGGAGTTCATTATGATGATTAAATAAAAGGTGTTTTCCCTGATGTTTTAAGTTTTATGTATCATTTATTCCAAGACACTAGACTTATCAATCATTGGATTGTACTATGATGTGTATTTTTTCATAAAATCATGTATTGTTATGTGTAAAAGTCTAGGGTTTCTATGGTTGGAATCAGAGTATGGTCTAGTTATTTTTGTAGAATAGGAATATAGAGCCTTAGTTATAACCTTAAATATGAGACTATGTATAAGAAAACGTTTCTAAATTTTGGGGAGTATTGAGTAAGTACTTTATCAAGAAAATACATCCCTGCCTGGATACAAGTCGGTAGAGACCGCTCTGGCCCAATTGTATCTAGGGTTAAAATCCAAAAGAACCTCTTGGAACCGGACATTAATGGTAACTGGTGCATGAAAACAGGTGTTTTGGTTACGACACTCTCAAGGGATATTCTTTGGTAGATTCACAATCTTAGTATAAACCATTATTATGGGTCATTAAATCCCATAAGAATATAAGTTAAGAAATATATCATTGATAATCTAGATTTTAAGCTAAGAAATCCCAAGATAGGATATACGTATATTTTACAATTTTATCCTTTTTATGCTCATCGTTTCCTATTTATACTCAAAATCTATGTATTCCAGGCCTCTAATTATACAAATGTTTTAGCTAATGGCAGGAAATTAAAGAAATCATTCCAACAATCAATGTGATACGCAGTGTGAAGATTTCCCTAATGATATTCCTAATATGATGGGAATAGGTGCTCAAAAAATCATGATAGTACTTTCTTAGATAGATCATGTTATGAATAATAACATGAATCATGCGAAAATACCCCCTCCTCCAAGGAAAGATCATGTTGTCGTAGAATCCTTCATGCGGAAAAAGCCTCCCATGTTTAGTGGGTCTTATGATCCCCCCCCCCTCACAGAAAAATGGATTAACTCCATTGAAATAATATTCTCCACCCTCTAGATCTCAGAATAAGAGAAAATTGTACTGGTTGTCTATCATTTTGAAGGGGAAGCTATTTAGTAGTGGACACTTATAAGGAATAAAATGTCCCAAGAGGAAATTGATTCTAGGGATTTTGAGGTATCCAAGATGATGTTTTTCAACAAATATTTTCGTTGAACTTTATGTATCAAGATGGAAAGAGAGTTCCTCATAATTAATAAGAAAAAATATGAGTCCATCGGGGCATATGAAGAAAAATACACAAGCCTTGCATGGTAGACCACTAGTATTTTCGTGCACACCGAAAGCAAGGTGGATTTCTTATTTAGCGGATAAATGTCGAGTCTACGAAAAGCATTGGTGATTCGAGACTTTGACAGTTATGAGGATATTTTCTATTGTTCCCTCAAGTTTTAAATGGGGATTGGAGACACTTAGTGGTCCTGTGGGCCAAGTGAAATGAATCTGAAAATGGAGAACAACATGGGTGGTTCATCAGGAAAATACTATGATTGAATGAAGCCTAACTTTTCCCCTTGTAAAAGTTGTGTGAAGAAGAATCCTGGAAATTGTCTTAAGTGAACCGATAATTGACTAAAATGTGGCATGTTTGGTGATTTTTCCAAGAACTTCCATTGATATATGAAGAATCCCACTAATGCGGAAGAATAAATTAAGGTTCAAATCAAAACTCAGCCTGTAGTGTAGTGGTACAACTGCAAGGAGCATGTGCATTATGTAAAAAATTTCTCTAAGTCGAGGGTTGTTGGTGGAAATCAACAAAAACCTCTAAGAAAATAAACAATGTCTTATTCTATAACTACTATTGAGGTGGAGCCGGACAATGATGTGGTGAAAGGTACACTAGTTATTCAATCAATAATAGCAGACGTACTATTTAATTTAGTCTCTATGCATTCTTTCATATCTTTCATGTCTAGTAGAACTATTCAAACACCACTTAAAAATATGGAGGAAAAGTTATCTATGAGAATAGTGAATGGGTATATGATTGCGTCCGTGGTTTATAACTCTCACTGGTTAACATTTGTGGACTAAACCTCCCAGGAAATCTCATCATACTTCCTTTAGTGGAGTTTGAAACTATCTTTGGCATGTATTTGCATCATTGTACAAGTCCAACATCCAATGCTGGGAAATGGATATCAATCTTCACATCCCAAATCATCGTCTTATTATTTACTAGTGTAAGGAGGAAGATGAATATCATTTAGAATCATCGTCTCAATTGAGGATATTTTTTTTAGAATGCATATCAAGCTCAAATTATTGAGACAAAGGAGAGAATCATGCTTAAAGACTTGACCATCATGATGGATCACACTAATGTATTCCCTGAAGATTTTCCAAGCCTTCCTTCTAGAACGTGAGGTTGAGTTATCAATTGATCATATCTCTGGATCTATTACTATATCAAAAAAAACTTATATAATGGCCACCGTAGAGATAGAGGAGATGAAGATGTAGTTACAGGAGAATCTGGAGATAGTTTATTTACGCCCGAGTACTTCACCTTGGGGTGAGCTAGTCCTCTTCATCAATAAGAATGAAGGATCAATGTTCCTATGCATTGATTACCGTGAACTCAATAAAATCATGATAAAGAAAATGTTTCCCCTTCTACAGATAGATGACTTGTTTGATCAGCTTTGTCGGGACAGTTATTTCTCTAAGGTGGACCTTCGGTCTGGATATCACCCATTAAAGGTGAGGAAGGAAGATTTTCCCAAGACTGCATTTTGAATGAGGTATGGACACTATGATTTCATAGTGATACCCTTTGTACTCACTAATTCTCTAGCAATTTTCATCGATTTAATGAATAGAGTCTTTAGAGAGTATCTCGAAAAATATTTGGTAGTGTTTATTGACGATATTATAATATACTTCAAGAGAAAGGGGGAACTTGTGGAGCATTTGAATATTATGTTAATGAAATTGTGAAGTGAGAAGTTGTATGAAAAGTACATTAAATGTGAGTTATGGATGGAGGAAGTATCATTAATGTGGAATGTTACCACCAGCCAAAATATATCTCTAAACCCTTCCAAGACAAAGGAAATTGAAGAGTGGCCCAGGAAAACTTTTTTAACAGAGATCCAAAGATTTTTGGGTCTAACTGGGTATTATCAAAGATGTGTGAAAAAGTTTTGATGATTGTCATACCCAATGACCACGCTGACACAAAATAGAGTAATGTTTGTCTAGACTCAAGAATGTGAAGACTGTTTTAAGGAGTTGAAAAAGGGGATTATCACTGCACCAGTACTCACACTCCCCCTAAGTGGATAACTATTTTTGGGGAACAATTATGCTTCAATGAATTTATTAGGCTGCGTGTTGATGTAAACGTACAAAGTGATAGCATACTCCTCAAGGAAGCAGATAATCCACAAGAAAAACTATCCTACGCACGATCTGGAGTTGGCAGATTTGATCTCTGTTTTAACAATATGATGGAATTATCTCTATGGGGTGAAGTGTGAGATATATATGGACCCCAAGAGTCTCAAATATATATTCAAACATTTTAATATGTGCCAATGAAGATGGATACAGCTCATCAAGGATTATGACTGCTCAATCCACTACCATCCCAGCAAGGTGAATAAGGTGAAAAATGCTATAACTAGAAAGGATCCTTCATCTTTATCAATGATAATCATTTAAAAGATATGATCTTGTTATATTATTATAGGATGGACATGGGAATCATTATGGTAGTAACATCATCAATCATTTATCAAATGATTGCTCAACTATCCCTCAGGGAGAAAATAAAGGATGCTCAAATGAGATATGCTCTGAGTTCTTGATTGATGAGGAAGGAGTTGAATGATTTGATTCATGATTATATGCACCATCTGATAAAGAGATAAAGAATGAGCTTATAAATGATGCAAATAGATCAAATTTCCCTATCCACCCTGGGATCACAAAGATGTATTGAGATCATTTATAAATCATTTTGTGGGAAAATATGAAAAAAGAGGTTGCTGAATATATATCAAAGTTCCCGGTATGTGAGCTTGCGAATGTTGAGAGGAAAAATTCTAATGGTATGATATAACCACTACCCATACCAACATGCAATTGGGAGAACATTAACATGGACTTTTTCACTGGACATCCAGGGAAATCCATTTGAAATAATTCTATATGGGATGTGGCATATCATCTTAAAAAGACAACTCACTTTATTGTGATTCAATAGGACTTCTCATTTGATCAATTCGCACGGATTTGTATCAAATAAGTGGTAGGGCTGTGTGGAATACCACTGTCTATTGTTTCCGATTGTGATCCAGGATTCACCTAAAAGTTCTGAAAAATTATCTATAATTCTCTAAGAACTAAATTGAACTTTAGTACAACCTGTAATCCTCAAACAGATGGCCAATTGTATCAAACTATTCATACACTATAAGGATTTTTGAGAGCATGTTCAATTGAATTTAAAGGAGGGTGGGACCAACTTCTTCCACTAGTTGAATTCTCCTACAAAAATAGATTCCACTTGAGCATCTGAATGGCACCATATGAAGCCATTTATGGGAAAAGGTGTAGAACAAAAGTGTGTTGGGATGAAGTCAGTGAGAATAAGCTTCTTGGACTAGAAATGGTCAATATAATTGTGGTGAAGGTGAAAATCATTCAGCAGCATATCAAGGTAGCCCAAAGCCAATAGAAAAGTTATATAGAAAATCATCAATTATACCATGAGTTTATAGTTGTACACCTGGTATTTATATGAATATCTCCAAAGAATAAGGTCATGAGGTTTGGGAAGAATGTAAAACTAAGTCCCAGGTATATCGACCCCTTATAGTTCCTTGATCGAGTTGGAGTAGTGGACTATCAATTGGAACTTCTGCCTACCATGTCAAAAGTACATGATGTCTTTCATGTATGCCTATTAAGAAAGTACATACCATACCCTTTATAACTCTGTAATCCCAGATGCCCAAATCTAGTGAATAATTTTAATACATTGGCATGATTATAAGTAATCAGGCCTTGAATGACCAATCAGTTTAGTAGTCTTGGAAAATAGATTACATACATGAAAGTTACATTACAAATTCACAAATAAAACACAACGTAAATAATCCATTGATAAAACCAATATTTACCTATATTAACCCTACATATCAAACACAATACACTTCTTGAAATCCTATAATAAACAAAACACAAGAAAAGGGTGAGCTCAGATGCTCAGTAAGGGTTAATAATTTAGCAGAAGCTATAAACATTTAAGGAAATATGTGTAATAAAAGCAACAAAATTTTCTAAAATAAAAAAGAAAATAATATGGAGAAAATAAATCAAACATTACCATATAAACATGCACAAGGATATTCTACCAGTTGAATAATCACATGTAATAATTAATTTCATAATGAAGGAATGACTAACGCCAGACATCATTACCACATAGTCAATGCCTCGTGACAAGACTATGAATAATTTTTTTTCAAGGCCTTGTTTAAAGACATTGGTTTGCCTCTTAAGACCAACCAATGCATCAAGGGGCTATAGTGAGACCCACCCATCACTTTCTATGTCCACTACATTCCTCATATGATAATTTTGAAACATAACATAAACATTCTCATTAAAACTATCTTACGAAATGTCAATACTTCAACCATAAACCATGAAGGGTATAAAAATAACACATCTATATTCAAACATATCATAACTAATTTGATACACTATGGATGATTGTATTATAATAATTCAACGTTAATCAAGAATAATATCTAGTAAAAAATGTTGACATAGTTGAAAATGATCAGTAAATTTTTTTGAGAGAAATATACCCTTTTGAAATCATTTAAAAGTCACAAATTAATAAAGGAAGTAATTTAAAAAATATTTTTGAATCAAAGTGTCCCATAAAACATAGAACCTTTTTAAAGGAATTAAAATTTAAAAACAATAATGTCTATATAAATAAATCCTCACAATAATTTTGAAAACAAGGACATTAATGAGAATGAGTTTGAAGATTAAATATTTAAAACATTTAAAATGATGTTTTAGTTAAAGAGTACCATAAAAGAATCATTTTGAAATGTATTTTATGAAACATGGACATGGATAATAAATATTTCCCAGAAAATACCTAAACAAAAACAATCCCTGATAATAGTGAGATTGAGGAATTAACCCTTATCATGCACTTTCCTTTGGTCGAGGGTACGTTTAACCTCCTATATGATGACCATAGTATGTTATTAAATTATTATAGAACAATAATAATATTTATTACATCATACATGATTCATTTATTACTTTATACTATCCATTTAATAATGATTTCCTTGTTAAATTAACATTTTAGATAATAATCTCTTTCTTTATCGTATGTGTTTTACTTCTTATTCTTAATCGTATAATTAATTAATGATTTAAATACTTCAAGAATATGAAAAATGATTTATATATAATATATATTTAGAATATAAATATGTATAATAGATATATATACGAAATGAAAAACACAGTTTATGGAGATGGTAGACCGTACGTATGTATAAACGTTGTTTCCGTTTTAATATCGTATTGAATATAAGTGAATAAGATATATGTAAGTAAATATATATATATATATATATATATCAAGAAGAATTATTATTTCATATATTACATACTTATTAATAATATATATTTTTATAATCATCGATGAATGGTGAACCTGGAAATGAATCTCTCCCTGTTGTGGAGACGGTAAGCCATAGGTACACGCGATCGACGATATAATTTCTTTAATGATTAAAAGGTGTGGAATTGGATAGTATATTAAATTTAAAAAGAAATTACCATGTTATTATTATAATTTATATACATATTAATCATCATTACATCCATCTTAATAACATTGTTTTGAATAACAAATTGCACCAGGACGTGGAGACGGTAAGTCATACGCATGCACGCATGGTGACAATATATTTTATCGGATGGATATAATAATGAGTATGGTTGTACCATATTTATAATAAAATCACAGTATGTAGAAGGTACTGGAGTTACTATTTTGGTATGGAAATAATGAAGAAAGGGAAAGTGGAAGAAGAAAATAACTTTGAAAGAGGTGATAAAATAATTCCCTCTTCTTTGGGTGTTTATTTTTGATTTAAACAAAAGGGTTCTTTATGTTGGATTTCCGATTAATGGATGGACTATAGGTTGATGTGAGGGATGTTGGGAGGATATTTGGGTAGGTTATGGCCAAGAAAAATATATTTGGAGGTGTGATTTTGAGATAATGGGAAGTAACCTTTTATAAGAGAGGTGAGGGTCACTTTAATTGTAAATATTATTTTATTATAAAATTATTTTCAGATTATATTGGCTCCAAATTGGTTTATTTAAAAGATAAGTTTTGTAGGGGTCCAAATCCTCTCAACAAATAGGTTTTATTACTTTTTAGGTCACCATATTAACCCTATATTTTAGATTTAACTATTAGTTAAATTGTTTAACTTTTACCATGTCCTCCTGTTTTATTATAATAAATGATTAATAAACTTACTATAAAAACAATAGAGAACCCAAAGTGTTTAATTATTGATATATCTAACCTTATTTATGTCCTCTAACCATTCATAAGTTTTTTATAAATATTATATCAATTAATAATATAGTATTTTTTTAATTAGTCATTTTTGTCAATTTTCACACTATTTGGTAGTTTGTTTTTGTTAAAGTCCAAACAACATTATCACTTCAAACGAAATTTATTTAATCACCCTGAAAATGTCATATTAACCTATAAAATTCGAGTATGTCATCAAAAGCCTCAATTTAAATTTAAATTTAAATTTATAAAATAAATTATTTTAATCATTCATTCATAATGTAATTACTACATCATCATTATGTCCAAAATAAATTTAATTATTTAATATCTAAAAATTATATATAAAATACTATTATGAACGAAATATTTTTATATTCCTAATGAGAATTTATGGTCTAATTTATATTATGTATAATCCTATATTAAAAATGTTTTAGTTAGTAAACTTTGAATTTAACACTTTTAAACCTTCCTTACATAAACTAATAATAAATGTCCTAATCAAATCCAAGTTAACCAAAAGGATAATATTTTATTAATAAGGTTTGTTTTGGTTGAAATACATTTATCAAATAGAACATGGACACGTGTTAGGGTAATTATAATATCATTTTGACTTTTAATTACCCTATTTACTTTTAACCGTGGTAAATAAAAGTCAAAAGTTAATATTCACCAAAAATTATTTTCTTCTTATTGAACCAAATATTACATACTAATGTTAACCTTTTCTATAGGAAGTTTGAAATTCTATTTACAGATGTAGTAAAATTTTGTTTTATGCAAATTTAAAAATGTGCCCCGAAGGTGGGTAAAAGACGTTAAAAATTCAATAAAATTGTATACATATAATTTTATTATAAAATGTTTCCAATGAATTTCATTGAACATATATAGGTATTATATATCTATTTTGACTTAAAATAAATATAAATAAAATAAGTTATTATTAAAATAATAATTGGGTTTTAAACAATAACAAAGTGTTTTTAACTATTCATAAAAAATTGATAGTTTTCAGAAAAATACCAAAAATTCACCCAAAGATAATTTTGATAATCCGAATAAAAAATGAATTCAATTTTACCAAATTCAAAATATATAATTTTCATTAATAAATTTTAAATTAATTCATGTTCTCAAAACCCAAAAGCGGGTTTTTAAAAAGTAAAAACTATCTAATGATTGACATGAGTTTTTGTCAAATTTAAATCGAAGATTACTTATAAAGACCTACATAGTATTAAATGATAAAAATATAATCTAATTATAGATAAAAAATATTCAAATGAATAATTTAACACAATAAATTAATTCGACTAAAAAAGGTGTTTTCAATTAAAATTTTGAATTTTTCACGATTCATTAAAATATGAAAGTTATCATAAAAGTTCTAAAAAAATATCCAAACTAAATTTTTATGTACCGCTTCTAAAGTAGAATTTAATTTCATTAAATTTAATATATAAAAGTGTCAAATATTGGATTTAAAAACGGTTCTCTATTCAAAGGAGGTGAAATTTCATTTTTTTGAAAAAAAAGAATTAGTTCTTATATTATATGTAAGAAACACGTAATATGGATTCTAAAATTATATGGAGTATATGAAATTCATAATTTATTTAATAATACTCATAAATGATTTTTGAATGGAAAGTGTGGTATGTTGTGGTGTGATCTAACTCAGTGTTGCGTGTAGCGCAAGTTATTGAATTATTTTGAAGAGATAAATTACTATGGAATCTTGGGGTGTTACGCCCTTCACAAGTACTCTCTTTAGAGTTGGTACAGTTGGAGGAAGATATTTCCTATGAGGAGAATCCAGTGAAGATCATTAATCATAGAGATAAATTTCTACGTAACAAGACTAGTCACCTGGTCAAAGTACTAGGGTAGAACCACAAGTACGGAGAGGGAACTGGGGGTCTAGACGAGGAAATAATGGAAAATTACCGACACCTATTTATGGATAATAATTTAAAACAAAATTTCATTGGAGAAATTTCATAAGGGGGGGAGAATGTAATGACCTGATGATTTATAAATGGAAGTTTCATTCTTATAAATATGTCATGAAATCACAACATAATGAACTACTAAGTGCTATGTGACCTTTAAACATAAGTTTGTCACTTCTATGATTTGAATTTTGAAAATCTAAAATACACCGTTGCAATTAGTAAGTTATTTGGAGTCAGATAAGTAAAACATAATTTTTGGTGAATAGTAACCTACCCTTATTAATAGTAACATACCATTATGAATAGTGATATACCCTAATGAATAGTAACCTTACTTATGATAATATAAAAATAATATTCAAGTGAAAGTATGATGTACTTATATTTTAGAATAAGTAAATGATTTTTTTACAACTGGGTTTTCAATAAATTATGAGTTTATTTAAATATTAAAATAATCATATTTAAAAATTATTTATAAAAAATAAATTTCACTTTTGGATTCTACACATAAAAAAATGGTTGGGGTGAATTTTTGGGAATTTTATAAAGTATTTGAATTTTTTCTGAATAGTAAAATATGGCAATTTATGATAAATGCTAAATAATGGATTTATCGAGTCATTGATGATGATTTGCTGATGTAAGAAAAATTGGTTCAAAGTCACATGAATTTATTACTATTATTGGTTATGTAATACTCACTATTTCTAGACTTGAGGTCAATTAATAAACTAATGATTAAAAAATTAGGAAAACCCTTCTTTCCTCCACTATAAAATTCCCCCTCACTCCATCTTCTCTCCAATTCCCTCAAGCCTTGTGCCTTTCAAATATTATACCCCAATATCTCTCCATTATCCTTCCCCACTTCCAACATCCCCTAGCCTCTTCAAAATACCAAAAATGCTCCCTTTAAGAGGTTCTCAAAGTAGATAAACTCAAGAGGTAAATTCCTCTTTCAAATTGATTTTTTATGTTCTTTTCTTTTCTTATTTCTTTCCTCACCCCCCTTTACCCATATAGTACCATAACTCCAGTAACATATATTTACTGAAATTATTTTATGCTAATGTGATATATCATTATCATCTCTCGTTTCCCCATCTTTTATTTAGAAAGGAAAACATCCTTTTAGATGTGTTAATTTAACACATTCAAGGAAAACCATTTGTCAATTTCTGTTAAACGAATTGATATTTTATGCAAACATTTGCGTTATGGTTGAAACAAATTATTATATATATAATATATCCTATTTATGGTTCTGTAACCATTTTTAAAAAATGGTAATATGATATAAATCCAAACATGTTCGTTGTAATCAAACCCACCGAGTAACCAAAACGGTTATCACTAAGGATTTATATAATAATTCAACATCACAATAAGTAACTAAATTAAATTTTAAACTATGTAATCTCAAGTATTTTAACTAATAGCATATAAATTCAATTCTGGACAACCACTCTAATATTTCTTGTGTATCCAAACATGAATATAATGGAACCTGTCATTAAAAACCAAGTAAGAAAACGATCCTGAACAATGAAATTGAACCTTTTAACCAATAAAAATGGACTTGAATGACCAAAAATGGTTATAAGAAATCAATTACATATATTAGAGGTTCGTTAATTGTTAATTAATAAACCTAATTTTTTTATTCTGGTCATTAATAACAAGTGGAGAACACTACTAGATTTAAGGTAAGGGATCCTCTCCATTTTCACTCTTTATCATGATTGTTCTCTATTCCATGACTTTTTTTTGTGTAATCCAAAATTCTGGAGTATGTTTTTTCATTGTCCCATACTTACCTTCTAATTTATAAGTGATAAGAAACCCATTTTCTCACTAATAATTCCCTCTTAGGTATACCCAACACCATTCTAATAAACCGTCACGAATTTTACCCAAACCTTATTTGTTATTTCAGGTTTCTTTATCTATACTTATATAAAAATAGAGTTATCTAATATATTTATGTAAATATTAAATATTATTTTTCTTTTTATAAAATTTATTTATGAAGTCCCTTTCATCACCCTTTTTCAGGTATATACATGTTTTTAAAATATTCCCTCCTTAGAACTTTCTAATAAGAAAACCTGTTTGAAGGGAACATCCCATATTTTTACCCAAATTAAATAGAAATCTATCCAATATTTTATGCCACCAATATACTTATAAAATAATTATTTTTATTAGGAAAAAATTCTTGGTTCAATTCTAATTTTATAAGAAATATATTCCTCGTTTTTATTTTAAAATATCTATAGTATTTTCCGTAAAACTGTAAAAATTGTTTTATTTCTAATATTTATCAAATAAATTTCCTATATTTTGTCACATCTATTTGAAAAAACATACCATGATATATAGCTATTTAACCTTATTAGTGTCCATGTATGTTCTAATCCCTTTATTTCATGGATACTTTCATGATACGCCCAATTGTTTTGCTTTATGTCATGATTGTGTTACTCGAGTCTTTCCATGGTTAACCATATGCTTATGTATGGTTTATTATGTATGATTATTTATGTGGAAAGAATATTCCTGAAAATGATGATATGGGTGCACCCAAAAAGCACTCCAATGTATTGGCTAAAGTTATGTCCCATGAGATGCGATGTTAAACTAGATTGGTAGTTATCCTTGACCCATACTAAAATGGGAAATGGGATTGGAGGTTAGAGATGACCCATACTAAATAAATGTTTTATGTTTTTACACATTTATATGATTCCATGTTTATTTTATCCCATGATTATATGATATGATTTTATAATGTCTTTACGTTGGATATAATTATGACATGCCTCCTAACTCATGTGCTTAAGTTTTATTCTTATGTTCTTTACCTTCCTAGGATTTATAGCTCATCCATTTTTTCATGTGTTCCATATGGTACCCTATATAGATGTCAGGGCTCAAAATAAGTTAGGATATATTCATGGAGATTAAATAAAAATTGTTTTCCCCATGTTTTATTTTTTGTGTACCATGTCCTCCAAGACACTTGGCTTAAAGATCCTTGGATTGTACTCTGATTTATAAATATGATAAAAATCATGTAATGTTATGTGTAAAAGTCTAGGGTCTCTAAAATATAGACCATTAAAGTAATGAAAGCATTTAGATACATGGTAAGGTATGATTCTTGAACTGATCTTTCTTTCTTTGGGTTATCCCTTTTTCACTCCATTTTTGGTATGGTTACTGTCTAAAAATTATATTTTCATCATTATCTTCCCTTTTCTAGGATATATATGTTCTATACTTTATTTTATGAAAAAACCAATGTTTTCCAAAATAAAACTTCTTTCAAATAAACTCACAATTTTTACTTCTCGATGATTGTTTCACTATTCACATGAGGTTAATATTTCTATGTCAAGAATGATAATACGTCGATATTTTGGGAACCAAATGTTTATGAATTTATTCATTATTAATATAAACCCTTTTATTTCAATGGGTTATTTTATTTTCTTGTTTTAAATATTTTAAATTTGGCATGCATGATAATTTAAATGTTATGATGTGATGGGTGCAATTGGAATTATATAGCGTAATATGAATGTTTCAATGTCACGGGTGTGTTGAGAATTTTACAGCACTCCCATGCAATGGGTAATGAGAAAAATCTCATTAGTTAATGTGAAATGACTGGTGAAAATGATTCTAGGTTTGTTCACAACTATTTGTGGTAGTTAACCACTAAGATATGATGCTTCATTATTATGCATTTCCATATTTCAAGTCTTTTCTTAAAGTTTACTCTAATGATTAGGATCTTATGACTATGATATGATGATAATATTATGATTATCCCATGTTATGTTGTTTCATGTTCTTATCTATCCTCTTACTTGGATATTATCTCACCCCTTTTTGATGTATATCCTCATGTAACTACATGTACTAAGGAGAGGACTTGAGCCAAAAATAATCTAGATAATAAAGAATTATATAAATGTTTTGTGTTGTAAATTTTATGTATGTTACAAGTTCTCCCAAGACACTAAACCTTTGGATCCACTTTGTGTAATTTTTTTATGTTATTTATCACTAAAATGATGTAAAAGTAATGAATGAAAAGTAGGGTTGATATAGTTGGTATTAGATGCAAGGTTTTGTTAATTTGGAAATTCGGATTATTGAACCCTAGAGAAAACCTCTAGTATGAGACTAAATAAAAATATGCACTCAAGATGATTTTCTAAATATAGGGATCCCATAATATATTCTTTTAGTTTAAATTTCACAAATGAATAAGTTATTTATTCATGAATTTTTGACATGGTTTGTTTTATAACCTTTTCAGTTTTAGAAAATTGTTGGAACCAGGAGAAATTAAGACAATAACCTCTGCAAGGGCCAATGAAACAATTGCCTGAACGACATCCCCAACGGTTTGGGAGGTGGAGTTCAAAACTTCAGGGTGATGCTTACACAGCTATCCCAGCTTATGAATAATAACTGGAATAATGAGGAATGCAATCCTTCAACAAACATGGAGAAACTAGATATCGAGTGTTTTATGCAGTAATGACCACTGAAATTTAGTTGATCTTCTGATCCACTAGTTTTTGAATAGTGGGTTAACTCCCTAGAGGAGATCTTTTCCATGCTTCATTGTACACAGAAAGAGAAGGTGAAACTATCTGATTATCATCAAGATGGAGAGGCATATCAATAGTGGGATTCGATTAAGAACACCATTCCAAGAGATGAAATTGAATAGATGGAATGGTAAGACATTATGATCGCGTTTCCTAAAAAGTATTTCCTATGAACTCTTTGTACAATGATGGATTGAAAATTCTTAAAGCTCATGAAAAAGGAACAAGAATCTGTCATGACCTATGAAGTGAATTTCACATAGTTTGAAAGGTATGCTTAAAATTTTCTATAAAAAATGATATCAAAATTGATAGATTCATTAGTGGATTAGAACCACACTTTTGAAAGGATCTTGAAATTCGAGACTTTGAGAGTTACGAAGAAGTTGTTCAGTGTTCCCTAAAGTGGATATGGAGTTTGAAGAATGGTCCCAGAACTATGGTGATAAGAAATGAAGGATGGGGATTCATACCGGAGGATCTAATGATAATGGTGGGAAGAAAACTGAATCACCAACATGCCAAAAATGTGGGAAGATGCATCATGGGAACTACCTCAATGGGATGGGGAAATGATTATTGTGCAGTAAAGAAGGCCACCATTCCCAAGAGTGTTGAAAAGACATGATTACTAATGATAATGTAGTGGAATAAAGGAGAGCACCACCCATGGTCCAATGATACAATTGTAGGGAGAAAAAAAAATATGCAAGAAAAATGCACTGAACCTTGATTCATTGAGGTTAATCAGTGTAAACATCCACAAAAGTAACAAGGGAAGCCTTATTCCATCACTATTGTTGAAGTGGAGGAATATAATTAAGTCGTATAGTTTATACTTCCTATTCACTCAAGAATGGAAAAAGTATTATTTGATTATGGTTCTACGAATTCGTTTATATCGTACAAGTTTTCTAGAACTATAGAATCGATGCCCCGAAACCTTGAAGGATATATATATTTAAAACCCCCAAGTGGTGTAATCATTGTAACCCAAGTGTTTGACTCTTCTCCTATTGGAGTATGTGGGAATATTCTTCCAGCAAATCTCGTAATACTTACCTTGGTGGAATTTATCACTATAATGGGAATGGATTGGATCTCGTTATATAGACACATATCAACTATTGAGAAAAGGAAATATATTTTCATAATCAAACCCATTCCATACTCCTATAAAAATTAAATGAAGACCATGAATGTCCTTTGAATAATTCTTAAATGGTGTGGGAGTTGATTCCCTGTGAAGAGGAAGACCTCTCTAAAATGGTTTATTGAATGGAAAGTGTCAACATAGGTTAAATTACCATCATGAGGGAATATGGTGATGTATTTCCTAATGAGTTACCTAGACTTCCCCTAGATCATGAGGTAGAGTTCTCCATAAAAATCAAACCCAGAGATACTCTTATATCAATGTGTCCCTATAGGATGGCTTATATCGAACTGGAGGAGTAAAAGTAGGAGATTCAAGAGCATTTGGACATAGGGTTCATACACCTGAGTGCATCACCATGGGATGTGCCAGTGCACTTTGTAAAAAAGAAAGATAAAACAATGTGGCATTATATCGATTATTGAGAACTCAACAAGATCATCCTAAAGAGAAATTATTCTCTTATAAGGATTGACGATTTGTTCGATCAGGTAAGAGGAACTTAATTCTCTGAAAAGGTTGATCTTTATTCTAGATATCATCGGCTAAAAGTGAAGAAGGAAGATATTCACAATATTTTCATCTGTAAAAGGTATGTTCAGTATGATTTTTTGGTGATTCCCTTCAGAATTACTAATTCACCTGCAATCCTCATGGATTTTATGAGTAGAGTCTTTAGAAATTACCTCAAAAAATTTTCGGTAGTGTTTATAAATGTTATTCTAGTCTAATCACTAAGAAAATAGGTATATGAAAAACATCTAATACTTGTGTTGGAAAAATTGAGAAAGGAGAAGTTGTACACCAAGTTCAGTAAGTGTGACTTTTGGATGAAACAAGTCTTGTTTTTGGGGCATGTGATCACAAGTGAGGTAGTTTTTGTGGACCCATAAAAAACAAAAGGTGATTGAGGAATGGCCCAGAAACTCTAGTGTAACAAAAATAAATAGTTTTATTGGATTAGCTGGGTAATACTGATGTTTTGTGAGAACTTTATCATGATTGTCAGGCCTAGTAACTCTGTTAACTAAGAAATGGGAAAATTATGTCTGGACGGAAGAATGTGAGCGAAGCATCAAAGAGCTAAAAAAAGGCTAATCACTTCACCTATACTCACATTAACAAAAATTAGAGAACGTTTTGTGATATACAGTAATTATTCAACAAAATTATTGGGTTGTGTACTCATGAAAAATGATAATTTTATGTCCTACTCCTCATGATAGTTGAAGATCCATGATTAGAAATAGCGAACTCATGATCTTGAGCTGGCAACCATGATTTTTGCCTTGAAAATCTGGCAGAACTACCTTTATGGTGAGAAGTGTGACATATAAGATGATTACAAGAGACTAATGTATATATTCACAAAAAATTATCTCAACATTAATCAAAAGAGATGGTTAGAGATAATCAAGGACTACAATTGCTCTATTCACTATCATCTGGAAAGACGAAAAGGGTGATGATGCTCTAAGAAAAATAAACCAACAACTCTATCCTTGCTATGGATAGAGAATGAACATATATTATTGGGTATGCAAAGGATGGACTTGGAAATCATAAGGGCAGGGGATGAATCCTACCTTTCCCAAATGACTGTGCAAACATCTCTCCATGAAAAGATTAAGGAGGCACACATTGATGTTTTGGATTTAAAGAAGAAGGTGAATGCAGTAAACGAAGGGTTGTTGCATGAGTTCCATATCGAAGATGATGGTGTGATATAGTTTGGAAGGAGGATTTGTGTGCCCTAATCCCCCAGGATAATGAAGGATCTATTGAAAAATGAACACATGTCAACATTCTATATCCATCCTGCTAGAACCAAGATGTATTGAGATCTATGAGAACAATTTTGATGGGATTACTTGAAGATGGTGTCTGTATAATATATCTCAAGGTTCTTGGTATGTTATCAAGTTAAATCAGAGTGAAAAAAGTCCAAAGTGATGATGAAAACATTTTCCATACCCATGTGGAAATGGGATATTGTCACTATAGACTTTGTCATTGGTCTCCCAAAGACATTGAAGGAAAATAATGCGATATGGGTTGTGGTTGACCAACTCACCAAGACAGCCCATTTTATCGCTATTTAGAAATATATTTCATATGAAAAAAATGAAATGATATATGTGAAAGAAGTGTTGGGACATCATGGTGTTCCACTCTCAATTGATTCAGGCCACAATCCAAGGTTCAAATTTAAATTCTGGAGGTTTTTATAATATGTTTTGAGTACTGATTTATATTTCAGCCTGGCCTATCACCCCAAAACTGATGGCCAATCTGAAATGAATATTTATATTTTTGAAGACATGCTAAGAGCCTACTATTTAGAATTATAAGGTTAGTTGGATCAAAGTCTACCAATTTTTGGGTCATAATACAACTATATATTCCACTCGATTATTCATATTGATCCATATAAAGCTATGTATGGAAGGTGATGTAGAACTCACACTTATTGGAATGAAGTTAGTGAAAGAAAACTACATGGACCCGATCTTGTCCAAGAGAGGAAAGATAAGGTTTAAGTCATCCAAAAAAATGTCAAAGCTCCTTAGAGTCAGAAAAATAGCTATGCTGAAAACTGCCGCAGGAACTTAGAGTTTGACATTGGTGATAAATTAGTCCTTCGAATATCACCATGGAAGAGAGTCATTCATTTTGAAAAGAAAGGGAAGTTACGCCCTAGGTACATTGGCCCCTTTGAGATAATTGACCTCATAGGATATGTGGACTATCTACTTGCACTTCCACTAAATATGGCTCTAGTTCATGATGTATTCCACATGTCACTCATGAGAGAGTACATACCATATCCCTCACATGTACTGAATAAAGAGGTGGTATGTCTGGAAGATGATCTCTCATGTGGGGAGAAACTAGTAACAATTTTGGACCAGAGAGTTAACTATTCTACATAACAAGACACCGAACCCTGTCAATGTGTTGTGGAGGAACCATATGTACGAATAAAAAACATGGGATCCAGAGGATACGATTAGGGATAAGTACCCTCACATGTTTATGTAAAACAAAATTTCGAAGATGAAATTTCAACAGGAGGGAAGAATGTAATGACCCAAACCTTTATCAATGATATTTCTCCCCTCTTTTAGAAATGTCATAATAAATCACATTATGAAACACAATGCCATATCATGCTAAAATGAACTACTATGTGACCTTTAAACATAAAATTTTCACTTCTATGGTTTTTGAATTTATAAAATCTAACATATAAAGTTAAGATCAGTAATATTTTGGAGTCTAACAGGGAAAAATTAATTTTTTGGTGAATAGTAACCTACCCTTATTAATATTAACATACCCATATGAATGTTGGAGTTGGTGGTCTAGAACCAACTACCTTAAACTTTATTCATTTAAATAAAAGCGTTATCACATCTTGATTGTTCTTCTGCATGACATGTCATGTGATAATGTCCTAAGGATAGCTGCTTCATTAAAGGGTTGTAGCGGATCCCTGCTATGATGAGAACCCGGAAGTGCCATAACACTAATCTAGAATATTTGTTCTATGGCCGGATGATATAATTTTAGGGACACAAATAATACAGGTCATTAAGGGTGAGGACCCATAAAACATTGAGTCACCTTCTCATGGTGTGCGCCCTTGGTAATATCCAGTATGATATTATGAGAACGGGACCCGCCAGTAGGAAATCCACATTTCATAGTGTCATTGGATGTTCCTATCTGCGGACATGTGTATTGGTCCTTAGAATTTAAGATTATTATTAATGGGTATTGAAACTCTCACACTTAGATGTATTGACGAAAACAGTGACGACACACAGTTCGCAGTGAGGTAGGATACGTTGGGTGTGTCACGAGTAATACCGCATTAATATATAATGTGAGAAAGGATTTGTCCCTTCTGTTCCACAAAGGATGAAGATATATTAGGCCCTTTGATGGAATTGATATAGCCTAAATAAATCCATGCCCATGGTAAGATATGGGAAAGTTCAATTCTCGGGAAGTCAAGGAAAGAATAATCAAGCACATGGGTTGATGACACTAGCATGCAACCCGCTTGATTGGAGATATCGAGACAAAGGGATTATATTACACGGTAAGCGTTCGTAGGAGGTGACATGTCATTGCAGCGTTAACTTCTTTCTATATGGGTTCCTTGGCATGTTGCTAGAAGCTATCCTTGGAATTTAGGCAGGCTCAGCCTAATGCCACTGAGAAAGAGGCCTAGAGGGTCACACACTATGTGTGTCCATGTATCTCAGTTGAATATTAATTTAACAAGATAAATAAATATTATCCCCGACTGTGGTTTAATAATTATTTAAGGATGTCTGATCGCATTTATTTTGACACTAGTTATTCGAGAGAATATATTTTGGATGAAATAATATATTTATTAGCGAGTAATGAAGTTACATTTATTTAAGAAATAAATAGTCATTTCTCAAGGTCTAATAAATGTGGTGGAGAAAAATGGAAAATAAAAGTACATGCCGTGTATATTAAATATACACGCCGTGTAGTTTTATGGAAAACAAGTACACACCATGTATTAATTATTACACGCTGTGTAGTTTTTCCAGTTGGGATTTTGAGGATTTAATATTGTTTTATTAAATTATATTTATTATAATCAGTGTGGGCGCATGTCAATGAATTAATAATTCAACATGGGGGTTTTCAATAAGAGCTAGTGAAATAAATAAAACGTGTAACGTGTTTATTTATTGTCATAACTCTATTAACATCAAACCCGATTATAAATATCCTCGCAACCCCAATATTTTGGAGAGCCATTGTTGTGCACAATGGATTTGGAAATACTCTCAAGCCAAGAGAGAATTCCCTTTCCATCAAGAGCGCCCTCAATTTTTGAGAGAAAGATCCCCCAACGGATCAAGGCGGTCGATGGCGGACATCGCAAGCGAAGGTTCTTCCGCGCTAGCACCCGGAGATCCCTTCAGCGATGTACGGAGATGCGTGACACACCTGTGGATCACCGCTATAGGAATCCTACACTTGGATTCTACGACGCAACGATGGTTCACCGAATCGTGACCGGACACATCAACGAAGAAAGAATTCCAACAAGGTAATTCTTATGCATTAATTAAATTAATTATAATCAACATATGATGATCCTCTTAAAGGGTTCTGAGAAACTTCTTTTCTTTTTGATATTCGTTCTATTCTGAAGATTTAGTGTTTCATATCATGACCGATCTCGGATTGAACGTTGTTTAACGTTAAAATTAATGTTGGGCTAACCCACCAACGCGCTTCCGCTGCGCTCGGAACCTACAAGTGGTATGACAGGGGGTCATATCGTTGGTTATAATTATTTAGTTTTTCGTTGGTAATTTATGAATTTAATAATTTAGTTATTTCAATTCAAGTTTAATCGTTCTGGAAATCTGAATATCGAGATCTATTCCTCCTCCCGCGTTTCTCGTTCACCTCACATAAATGATTTTGTCTTTTAATTTTGATTAAAATAAAATAGAGGAACTCATCCAGAGGAGCCAAACGTTTCTGTCCGTGTAACACCAGAATAAACGGCATGTATTCGGAAGTACACGTTGTGTAGTCTAGGTTCAATGCATTGACTGATCTGCCAAATCAGGCCGTGTATTGGATTCTTTCTAAGAATTTAAGACACCGTGTGCTGACTAGAAACAGGTGGCACAAAGTTTCTGGAATACACGCCGTGTGGTCCAATGAACACGATGTGTAGTCCCTTCGGGTTAGGGTTGGGTCGTGTACTCCGTACATGGCCTGCCCGGCTGGAAACCATGTAACGCAGAAACTACACAGCGTGTGTCCAACTTTACACGCCGTGTACTCCGAAAACTTCCGAAGTACATTGACACACCCTATCCCCGGGCGTGTACTTCGGATGGACGATGAAGAAAAGTACACTCCATGTAGTCGGAACTACACGCCGTGTACTCACCCAAATTACGCAGATTTATTAAAATTTATCATTGTATTATACAAACCCATGAGACGTGTACCATGGTGCAGGTGTAAAGCTGAGGCACACCACGTGATAGGTGTTTTATATATATGTGTTTAATTTAACATTTTCCTAATAAATAGGACTTCAACGGGTTTCCTCCAAGGTATAGGTTACGTACAAGGATAATTTTAAATGATTTTATTTCTTTAAAATTATGATGGATGAGAATCTCAAGGAAATTCAGAAAAGGGATTTAAGATAAAAGGATTGATTAATTAAAGAAAATTAATTGATTCGAGCATGATTTATCTTAAACAAGAATGGTGAAGGAATTTAATGCTAGTTTTATTTATGCGTAAATATCGTTGAATGTATGGATGATCATGAGCTAGATCGAGAACTTTGTATGTGAATGGTTTCGTTTAATTTATTTATTTAAATTAAATTTGTTGGCCTGTGAGCCATCTCCTCATTAATATATAGGGAATGCGCGTCCAAGGATTCTTTTATGTAAAAACCCCTTTTACCCCTCACCTCCGTGTGAGATAAATGCATATGTAATGGATGGAGCTCCCAAGCTAGTGGAGGCAGCTCAAGTCAGGAGCCAAGGTGAAACCCATCCAAGGAGATACAAAGGTGGATAGGTGGAAAGCTGTAAACACGAACCCAAAAGGTTCAACATGTTTCTCCCCTAGGTCTTGGGTTAGTTTATCAACTGCTAGATAAACTAACCCATACAAAAGCTCATGATCATTCCATTTATTTTATTTCTGTCAGTTTCATGGTTTATTTAATGTGGGTGTGTTGTTACAATTACGCAATTAATGAACTAAACAAGCATGCAAGATGGAACTAAAATAAAACCGTCATATACATAAATATTATCTTAGACATGGTTAATCACTTAAGTATATCCCACTTAATATTAACAAGCATGCAATCAAAGATAATAAAATGGAAATTTACGTATAAGGATAAAATCCCTCAAAATAAATATTAAGTCGGCATAGCCTTCCATAATCTTGGTTAGAGTCGAACCATAGTTCAAAGTGCTTGACCAACCCTAGTTGGGGTGCCTTCAATTATCGGGGAATTCTAATTCAAGGTTTTGGGTTGACTTGAATTGGTTCACATCAAGGGTTGACTGCCACAACAGAACATGGTGTGACCAAGAGGCAAAGGTGGAGGAAATCCAAAAAGGATTTTAGGATTTGGGAGTCCACTCAGTGGATCAAGGAGCTGTGAGTTAATGCAGTTGGCATTTGGAATGCCTACCTAAAACCCTTCAAGTTTCTTGACCAACCCTAGTTGGGGTAATGCGAAGGGAAATATGGATCCTTTCCACTAGAATATTCACGCAACAGAATATTCCGAAGTCAATGGTGAGGGCTATTGGATTTCGATAAAATAGTGGGAGACTAAAAATTATTAATTTATTTATTTGTCTCAAATTTTGTAATAAAGTACCAAACCTTTTCTCATCTTAATTTGTAGAAATGAGAAGAAAAAGACATCAAACATATCATTGCGCACCATACTCAAAAAAGAAAACCTTCTCACCAGCACCAATTTCCAAGAGTGGCAGAGGCGTTTACACGTCGTCCTTCACCACGAAAGGAAATTATATGTGCTGGAAGAGCCTATTCCAGTTGCGTCTGGGAAAGAGGCTAGTGATGAGGAATTATCTCTCTACATGAAACACATGGATGATGCCACAGATGTCTAGTGTTTCTTGCTATCGGCTATGTCTAATGAGCTCTTGAAGCAACACGAAAACATACATGCGTATAGATTGATATCTCACCTTAAAGATCTCTACCAAGAGAGGATGAGACAGGAGAGGTTTGAGATCTCCAATGCTTTGTTTACCACGAAGCTTAGAGATTCTGTGCCAGTTGGGCCTCATGTAGTCAAGCATATTGGCTATATTGAATGCTTGGACATCATAGGGATTAAATTCCCGGATGAGTTGCATACAGATCTCATCCTATCATCACTACCCAAGACCTTCTCTAGCTTCATTTTCAACTATAACATGAGAGGCAATGAGAAGAGTCTATCGGATCTTCTGACCTTTATTCGCTAGGTAGATAAGGACATGGGGCGTGACAAAACCGCGGTCCTTATGGTGAACAAGAAAAGTAAGGACAAGGAAAAAGGGCCAAAGACTTATAAATGGTCTGAATCCCCCGAGCACCGTCCCTCCAAGAAGGGGAAGATCCAGAGGCAGGGCAAGGAACGAGAGGCAGTGTGTTTTTCATGTGGCAAGAAGAGCCACTGGAAGAGGAACTGCACCCAGAAGTGTGGGGATGCTAAAGGTGCATTTTCTATCGAGTGCAATCTTTCTATTTCTACACATTGGGTATTAGATACAGCTTCTGGGGCTCACATCTGTATTCAAATGCAGGAATCAAGTAGATTTAGAAAGATCGCCAGTGGAGAGGTGGATCTTTGAACTACCAATGGCGCAAGGCTGGCTGCGTTGGCTATTGTCGACTACCACCTCTCATTGCCGACTGGGATGATTTTGGTTTTACATAACTATTATTATGTTCCTAGTGTTACGAAGAACATAATTTCTATATATTGTTTGGATATGGATGGATTTGTTTTCAAATTTGGAAATAAGGGTTGTCTCGTTTATAAAGAACAACGTATGTTATGGTATGGCACATTTGAATAATGGGTTGTATGTATTGAATTACGAAAACCAAGTGTTGGAAATCGATAAGGAAACAAACTCACATGACTCATACATCACCCAGTTATGGCATCACTGCCTTGGTCATGTGAATGAGAATCATTTGACAAAGATCTTCCAAGATGGCTATTTAGAATCTACTGAGCGAAAACCACTTGATAGATGTCACGATTGTTTACAAGGAAAAATGACCAAGCCTACTTTTGGTGGACAAGGTGAATGGGCCACCGAGCTTCTAGGATTGGTACACACTGATGTGTGTGGACCATTTTTAGTATAAGATGGAGGTGGATATTATTACATCATTACTTTTACTGATGATTTGAGTAGATATGGCTATGTTTACTTAGTGAGGTATAAGACAGAGTCCTTAGAGAAATTTAAGGAATTCATGAATGAAGTAGAGAATCTGCTTTGTAAGAAGATAAAGATGCTTCGATCAGATTGAGGTGGAGAATATCTGAACCAAGAGTTCATCGATCTTCTACGGGAGTCTGGGATTCTATATCATCTCACTCCTCCTTATACACCATAGTGGAATGGTGTTAGTGAAAGGATGAACTACACCTTGTTGGACATGGTGAGGTCGATGATGAGTCATGCGGATCTTCCATTATCCTTTTGGAAATTTGAATTACAAACTACAACATACACATTAAACCGAGTACCAACTAAGGTGGCAAATGGAATTCCATCCGAGTTATGGAAGGGAAGGAAACCCACATTGTCGCACACACATATATGGGGATGCGAGGTGTTTATTAAGGCCTTATCAAGCAACAAACTAGCACCCCGGGGCATGAAGTGTATCTTTATAGGATATCCCAAGGAAATGAAAGGATATTACCTATATAACCCTCAAGACAAGAAGGTGACTGTCGCCAGAAAATCCATCTTTATTGAGAGGGAGCACATCCTCAACAAGGATAGTGGGAGAAAGATTGACTTCGATGAAGTTGATTCTCAAGATACATAGGAGTTAGTACAGGAACAAGTTCCACAGGTCCCTGTGGAAGAGGTTCCAGAAACACAAGTTCTATGTAGGAGCTCAAGAGAGGTATGGGAACCAGAGAGATTTGGTTTCCTAGTCACTGAGGATAATGAATCATTATTATTGTACAATGATGAACCTCTCTACTACAAGGAAGAAGTAGAAAGCTCAGAAGCTGCAAGATGGCTAGAAGATATGAATTCTAATATGGATTCCATGTATCAGAACCACGTTTGGGTTCTGGTTGATAATCCAGTTGATGTAAAGCCTGTTGGATGCAAAATGGGTATTCAAAAGAAAGCTGGACATGGAAGGTCAAGTTAGCACCTATAAAGCAGGGCTAGTGGCTAAAGGATTCAGACAGTATCAAGGAATTGACTATGATGAAACCTTCTCCCTAGTTTCCATGTTTAAATCCATAAGAATAATACTTTCCATAGCAGCTTACCATGACTACGAGATTTGGTAGATGGATGTCAAAACAGCATTCCTTAACAGGAACCTTCAGAATGATGTGTATATGAAACAACCAGAAGGGTTTATGACACCAGGTGTAGCCAAACGGGTTTTCAAGTTGCAGAAATCCATTTATGGATTGAAGCAAGCATCCAGGTCATGGAACATTTGATTTGATGAATCCACAAAAGAATTTGGTTTCATTAAGAACGAATGTGATCCATGTGTTTTGAAGCAGTTTAATGGGAATGCGGTCGTCATCCTAGTGGTATATGTTGATTACATATTGCTTATTGGAAATGTCGTACCAGCCTTACAGTCAGTTAAGGACTAGTTGAACAAGTGTTTCTCCATGAAGGACTTAGGAGAAGCAGCCTACATTCTAGGGATCAAGATCATTCCTGACAGATCCAAGAGGCTTCTTGGACTAAGTCAGGGTACATACATTGACCAGATACAAAAGAGATTTAGTATAGATAAATCCAAGAGGGGATTGGTTCCAGTGTCACATGGCTTACATATTTCTAAGAAAATGTGTCCCCAAACACAACAGGAGAAAGATAAGATGAGAAAGATCCAATATTCTTTGGCTATTGGATCCATCATGTATGCCATGTTATGTACCAGGCTTGATGTTGCCTATGCACTGAGCATGGTAGGCAGATATCAAGAAGATCCAAGAGAACAGTATTGGACTGTTGTATAGACTATCCTTAAGTATCTGAGAACAACTAAGGATATGTTCCTGGTGTATGGAGGAGACGAGGAGCTTGTCATCAGAGGGTATTCTGATGATTGTTTTAAAATAGATCAAAATGATATGATGTCAGAATATGGATATGTTTTCTGTCTCAATGGAGGAGCTGTGAGCTAGAAGAGTTCAAAGCAGCCAGTTGTCACCGATTCTATAGCAGAGTCCGAGTATATACCGGCTTCTAATGCATCTAAGGAAGCCGTCTGGATTCGAAACATTGTCTAGGAGATTGATGTGGTGCCTAGCAGTAAAGATCCCATTACATTGTATAGTGATAATACTGCAGCTGTGGCTCTTGCAAAAGAACCAAGGTCATATCAATGGACAAAGAACATACTCCAGAAGTATCACCTCTTGAGGTATTTCTATCTAAACGGTGAAGTTGCAGTGAGTAGAGGGTCCACGGAAGAGAACATGGCGGACCCCATGAATAAAGTCATATCTTAGTAGAAGAATGAATATCATGTGAGAGCTAGCGGGTTAAAGGTGGTTATTAGTTCGCTCTAGTCCATGTGGGAGTCTGTTGGAGTTGGTGGTCTAGAACCAACTACTTTGTACTTTATTCATTTAAATTAAAGCCTTATCACATCTTGATTGTTCTTCTACGTGACAGGTGATGTGATAATGTCCTAAGGACAGCTGTTGCATTAAAGGGTTGTAGCGGATCCCTACTATGATGTGAACCTGGAAGTGCCATAGCACTGTTCTTGAATGTATGTTCTATGGCCGAATGATATTATTTGAGGGACACAAAAAATACAGGTCATTAGGGGTGAGGACTCATAAAACTTTGAGTCACCTTCTCATGGTGTGCGCCCTTGGTAATATCCAGGAAGATATTTTGAGAACGATACCCGCACGTAGGAAATCCACATTTCATAGTGTCATTGGATGTTCCTATCTGCGGATGTGTGTATTTGTCCTTAGACTTTAAGATTATTATTAATGGGTATTACAACTCCCTCACCTAGATGTATTGAAGAAAACTTTGATAACACACTGTTCACAGTGAGGTAGGATATGTTGGGTGCGTCACGAGTAATACTGCATTAATAGATAATGTGAGAAAGGATTTTTCCATTCCGTTCCATAACGGAAGTAGATATCTCAGGCCCTTTGATGGAAATGATATAGCCTAAATACATCCATGGACATGGTAAGGTATGGGAAAGTTCAATTCTGGGATGTCAAAGAAAGAATAATCAAGCACATGGGTTGATGTCACTAGCATGAAACCCGCTTGATTGGAGATATCGATACAGAGGGATTATATTACACGGTAAGCATTCGTAGGAGGTGTCATTTCATTGCGGCATTAACTTCTTTCTATATGGGTTCCTTGGCGTGTTTCTAGATTCTAACCTTGGACTTTAGGCAGGCTCAGCCTAATGCCACTGAGAAAGAGGCCTACAGGGTCACACACTATGTGTGTCCATGTATCTCAGTTAAATATTAATTTAACAAGTTAAATAAATATTATTCCCGACTGTGGTTTAATAATTATTTAAGGATGTCTCATCACATTTATTTTGACACTAGTTATTCGAGAGAATATATTGTGGACGAAATAATATATTTATTAGCGAGTAATGCAGTTACATTTATTTAAGAAATAAATAGTCATTGCTCAAGGTCTAATAAATGTGGTGGATAAAAATGGAAAATAAAAGTACACACCGTGTATATTAAATATACACGTAGTGTAGTTTTATGGAAAACAAGTACACGCCATGTATTAATTATTACACACCATGTAGTTTTTCCAGTTGGGATTTTGAGGATTTAATATTGTTTTATTAAATGATATTTGTTATAATCAGCGTGGGCGCATGTCAAGGAATTAATAATTCGACATGGGGGTTTTCAATAAGAGTTAATGAAATTAATAAAATGCGTAACACGTTTTTTTATTATCATAACTCTATTAACCTCAAACCCGATTATAAATATCCTCGCAACCCCAACATTTTGGAGAGCCATTGTTTTGCACAACAGATTTTGAAATACTATCAAGCCAAGAGAGAATTCCCTTTCCACTAAGAACGCCCTCAAGTTACGAGAGCAAGATCCTCCACCGGATCAAGGCGGTCGAAGGCGGACATCGCAAGCGAAGGTTCTTCCGCCCTAGCACCCAGAGATCCCTTCGGCGAAGTCTGTAGATACATGACACACGTGTGGATCACCGCTAGAGGAATCCTACACTTGGATTCTACGACGCAACGACGGTTCACCGAATCCTGATCGGACACATCAACGAAGAAAGAATTCCAATGAGGTAATTCTTATGAATTAATTAAATTAATTATAATCAACATATGATGATCCTCTTCAAGGGTTTCGGGACTCTTCTTTTCTTTTCATTCTTCGTTCTATTCCGAAGATTCGGCATTTTATATCGTGATGGATCTTGTATTGAACGTTGTTTAATGTTAAAATTAAATTTGGGCTAACCCACCAATGCGCTTCCACTGCACCCGGAACCTACAATGAATATTAATATGATCCTTATTAATTGTAAATCTTCTAAAATAATAGTAACCTCACCCATGAAGGATTAAAAAAATTTAGGCATCTTATATATGGCAGTATGAACGTTGCAAAAGTATTGTTATATTTTTTAAATCATAACTAATTTATTATAATTACTTAATCAATAGAAAATAAAATTTATTCTCCAAAAATGTGTTCATAAATAAAAAATTCAATTTATTTTGGCTTTAAGATAATTTTATAAGACCTTATGTGAATTTTAAAAGCATTATAAAACCAGATTTAATTTTAAATTTTTTATTTTTCAGGTAAATTATGATTTTAATTAAAAATTAAATTAATCATATTTAGAAATTTATTTTCTTACAATAGATTTAATTTTTGTATTCTATAGGTTGAAAAATGGTTAGGGTGAATTTTTTGGATTTTTTTTGAAATACTGGAATTTTTGGTGAATTGTAAAATACAATAATTTTCTGTATAAATACATTATAATTTAAATAAACTATTCCTAACATCATGAGTTTTGTAAGAATAAAAAACTGGAAATCACATGCACTTACTACTATTCTTGGTCATGGACTCATCACTATTTCTTTTCTTGTGGGGAAATAATAAATTAATGAATATAAAATTGAGAAGACCCATCTCCCCTCACCTATAAACACAACCCCTCACGCCCTCATTACTTAACACCTCTCAAGCTTCAATACTTTTCCAAATTCAACCCAAATCATTTCTCTAGACCCTTCCCCACGGCTATCATCCCTTGGTATGATTAATAGACCAAAATATCTTCCCTAAAGAGGCTCTCAAAGAAGATATATTCAAGAGATAATTTCTCTCTCATTTCTTTCAATTTCCTTTCAAATTTCATTTCTTTTCATCTCTTATCCTCAACATATCGTATCCTAATTTGATGATAAATCATGTATGATTGATATAATGGTAGTAAATTAGGTTAATTTAAGATTATTCATTATACTTCTCAATCTATCTCTGTTTATAAAAATGAAATCGTTGCTCGTGAGGTGTTAATTTTCAAACATCAAGGGTGATGAACTTCCATTTTTCATTAAAATCCTTCAAGGCTTTCAATTAAACAATTAAATGGTAGAAAAAATATTGTAATATGTTTTAACCCCTTTTATGTTTTCTAAAAAACTTTTATTCATAATAGCAATTGACGGAACAAAACATGTTTGTTGTGATAAAAAAACTTCCCAAATTAACCGAAAACAGTCGTCATTAAATTTTAACTATTGAGTCTTACACATGGTACATAAAATAATTCATTAAAATATAATTTTAAATATTTAATGATAATTAATAACATGTAATACCCATTCTGGATGTTAATCCATGTTCTACATAAACTTACATTCATGTGTTCATGTAAACCGTTCTTTAAAACTAAGAAAAAGAACACTCCCAAACAATGAACCTAAACACTATAACTCCTAAAAATTTCAATGATGGATCTTAATAAATATATAATGAATCAAATTAATTTATAAAATGTTATTTAATTTATAATTAATAAACCTAATTGCATTATACATGACATTGAAGTGAATAATGCATTCAAAAAACAAGGTAAGGTTAAATTCTCGAACCCAACTTCTTTCTTTAGGTTCCAACTTTTTTCACTCCATTTTCGGTATAGTTACTCCCCAAAAATCATATGTTTTTAATTATATTACCTTATCTAGGATATAAATTTTATATAAATTATTTTATAAAAAACTCAATGTTTTCTCATGTAAAACTTCTTTCAAATAAACACACCTCTTTACTACTCGAATATTGATTCGGCTTTCACTCAAGTTTTATGGTTCTATGTCAAGAATGATATTCCATATTTACATTGGGGAACCAAATGTTTATGAATGAATTATTTAAGATGTGAAACCCATTTCCATCCATGGGATATTTTATGTTCAAAGATTTAAAATATTAATGCATGTTAGATGAGGGTTCTCATTTCTATTCGTGAGGCTGTGTGGATTCACGATGGGTACTGCAACTACACGATGAAAGACTTTATGATTCTGCGGTGTCTACAGGTTAATTCCATTTTCCACCAACTGTGAAGCATGTTTTATGTATTTTGGAAACTATCTCTCCTTGGTAGGATTAAAATTAATGTGGACGAAGCTTCTAAAAAAAATCTGGGCCTCGCGGGGTGTGGGGCTATCTTCAAGTATCATATTGGCTAGATCCTTTGGTGCATCTTTAGAAGATACGATATTTCCTCCTCTCTAGAAGCTGAAATAATATGTGTGTTTCATGCTGTCTCCTTCACCAAAAAACATGGTTGGAATATTATTTGGATTGAGTGTGACTTGAATACTATAGTACAAGCAATTTGGAAGGGTGAGATTCATCAAGCCTGGTCGATTACTACGCACTGGATGGATTTTCTCCATTATCTCAAAGACATTTATAATATTATTACATGCACCTATCATGATGTGATCATGGTTGCTGATGGATTGTCCATTAAAGGTGTATTTCAGGATATTACATGGTTGGAGGATATCCCTGATGATTTACACCCCCTTCATGTAAAAGATTTTAATACAATCCCATTTTTTAGGCTCATGTAATATCGATTTTTATTTAAAACTATAAATGATATGATGTGACGGGTGAACCTAGAATTATATAGTGTAATATGACTGTTTGAATGTGACTGGTGTGCCTGGAATTATACAACACTCCAATGAATTGTGTAAATTGATGAATCTAATGAGTTAAATTGAAACGATGAGTGAAAATTATTCGACCTTTGTTCACAACCATGTGTGGTAGTTAACCACTAAGACATTATGAATCATTTTTATGACAATCCACATTACAAGTATTTTCTTACTTTTTAATCTCATGATTATGATCCTATGCCTATGTTATGATGATAACGATTATGCTCATTCCATGTTATGGTGTTCCATGTTATTATATATCCTCTTACTAGGCCTTTATCTCACCCCTTTTTATGTATATCCTCTAGTGACTACATGTACGAAATAGAATTCATGATCCAATATGAGGCTTGTAATGCCCTGATCCTAGGAGCCCAGAGTCGGTGCATTATTTTAATACATAGGAGTGATTACAATGAATCAAGTCCTGAATGACCAATCAGTTTAACAGTGTTGGAAAATAGATTACAAACATGAACGTTACATTACACCTTAGAAAATAAAACACAACATAAATGATCCTTTGATAACACCATTAATCCCCTAGCTGAACCCTTCTTTTCAATCCTAATACACTTCTTAGAATCCTGGAAAAATTAAAACATAGAAAGGGGTGAGCTTAGATGATCAGTAATGATAAGAATATAGAGTAAACTTTTATAAATAAGCATAAACATTTAAGGCAATGTATAAGACAAAAACAAAAGGCTTTTAAACTTAAACTTCAGCAGAATATGGAAAAGATACAATAAAATAATTCCATTTACTCATTCATATAGATATTATACTAGTCGAATAATCACATGAAATATCAATATACACTTTAATAATGATGGAATGCATAATACCAGACTTCATAACCACATAGAAAAGGTCTTGTGCCAAAACTATAAATAAGATTTTGTTTATACCTTGTGCCAAGACAGTAGTTTGTCTCATGAGACCTACTGATGCATCGAAGATCTATAGATGGCTCCACCCCTCACTTACTATGTCCAATGCATTCCTCATATGAAAAGGTTTAAACCTAATATAAACATTTATATTAAAACTAGCATACAAAATGTCAATACTTTATCCATAAACCATGAATGTTATAAAAATAAAATACCCACAATCAAACATATCACAAAACCTTCAATACAATATGAAATATTTGTATCATAATAAATCAACTTCAAACATGTTTAAAATCCATCAAATGATGTTAACACAGATGAAAATGATTTGTAAAACTCTTTGAGAGAAATATCTCGTTTTCATGAAAAAATATAAAAGTCACAAAATTTAGAAAGAAACACATTTAACGAAATTTTTGAATCAATGTTTCATATACCACTTTCAAACATTTTAAAGGAATTAAAATTTTAAAAACATTCATGTCATATAGATAAATCCTTAAAAACTATTTTGATAACATGGACATTAATGATAATTATTTAGAAGAATAAATATTTAAGACATTTAAATTGATGATTTAGTAAAAAATTACCCTAAAATAATCCATTTGAAAACTATTTCAGGAAACATGGACATGGATAATAAATATTTCCCAGTAGATACTTACGTAAAAACAACCTCAGATAATAAAGAGATTGTAAAATTGACCCTTACCATGCACTTTCCTTTAGTCAAGGGTATGTTTAACCTCTTGTACAAAGACCGTAGTATGTTATTAAATTATACCTGAACCATATTAATATTTATGATATCATAAATGATTCAATTATGACTTTATACTACCCATTTAATGATAATTTCCATGTTAAATTAACATTTCTGTAAATAATAGCTTTCTTTATCGTACGTGTTTTAACACGTTACTCTTGATTGTATCACTTAGATCATGATTTAAATAAATTTAAAATATAATTATTGATTCATATATAATATATATTGAGAGTATAATTATTTATAATTGAAAGTTATATGAAATGTAAGGCACCGTTTATGGAGACGGTAAGCAGTACGTACACATAAATGTTGTTTCTGTTTTCATATCATATTGAATGGAAGTAAGTGAATAAAATATATGTAAATACATATATATATATATATATATATCTCTCTCTAGTATCATCATTATTTCATATATTACATACCTATTAATGATATAAATTTAATAATCATCGTTGAATGGTGAACATGGAAATGAATCTCATCGCGCTGTGGAGATGATAACCTGTACGTACGCATGAGGGAAAATATCATTATATTGATGGTGAAATCGTATGTAATTGGTTATTATATCATATATACAGAATCATTAAAATGTTATATTTATTATTTACATAAGTTATACTCATTATTATACCCATCCAATTAATGAAGTGTTTGAATAACACACTACACCACAACGTGGAGATGGTAATATGTACGTACGCACGTATAGTGACTTTGTCATTTATTGGATGGATAGAATAATGAATATGGTTGTACCATTTTTATAATAACATCACAGTATATATAATATACTGGATTTTGTATTTTAGAATGTAAACAACAAAGAAAGAGGAAGTGGAAGATGAAAAGGACTTGAAAGAGGTGATGAAATATTTACCTTTTCTTCAGGTTCTTTCTTTTGATTTGATCAAAAAGGCTCCATAGGATGGATTTCTGACCAAATTACGGATCTTATGTTGAATGGGGGAAATTGGGAGTATATTTGGGCAGGGTTTGGCTGATCCAAAAGGCTTTGGAGTTGTGATATTAGGATAAGGATAAGTGCCCTTTTATAAGAGGGGTGAGGGTCCCTTTAGGAAAAGATTAGAATATTAATTTATTATACAATCATATTAGGGTTATAATGGCTCTAAATGAATTTATTTCGATCCTTAGTTGGTTATGGTTCGACATCCTCCCATCCAATAGGTTTTATTCAAGTTTAGGAAACCATTTTAACTTTATCTTTAAGATTTAACTCTCGTAAAATAGTTTAACTTTTATCGTGTCTACTTGTATTGTTACACTATATGGTTAATAAACTTACTAAAAACGTCCAAGAGAACCTAAATTGGTTCATTAATAAAATATATATTATTATTTAATCCCTTTCTCCAAACCATATATTTCTGGAAATATTATACCAACCAATAATATAGTATTTGTTTTAAAAACTCAATTATGTCAATTATGACATTATTTATTTAGTGATTTTTGTTAAAGTCCCAACAACATTATTAATTAAAAATAAATTCATATGTTCATTCACTACATGTCATATTTACCTATAAAATTAGTGAAATTAATCAAAAGTCTCAAATAAAATTTATTTGGATATTTATAATATCAATTATTTTAATATTTCATTATTAAGGTAATTAATGCGTCATCATTGTTTCATAAAATTAAATTAATTAATGTATAAAAATTATAAATAAAATATCATTATGTGGAAAATATTTTTAAATTTCTAATGAATATTTATAGTATAATTTATATTGTGTGTAACCCTATATTAAAAATGGTTTAGTTATTAAACATTAAATTTAACACTTTTAACTCTTCTTTAAATAAAATAATATTAAAGTTATAATCAAATAGAAGTGTACCTAAAGGATAATATTTTATACCTAAGGTTGTTTTTGGTCGAATTATTCTTATCCAATAGAATTGGGACATGTGTTAGAGTACTAATAATAACATTTTTACCCTGAATTACCCTATTTACTTTTAAATGTGCTAAATAAAAGTCAGAAGTTAATCTTCACCAAAAATTATTATTGTCTTATTGAACCAAATTTTACTTACTGATTTCATATATGTCCCTTGTATTTTTCAAATTCAACACACAGAAGCGATAAAATTATGTTTTATGCTAATTTGCAAATGCTTCTATAAGGTGGGTAAAAAATGTTAAAATGTTCGATAAAATTTTATATATCTAAATATATTATAAAATGACACAAATTAAATAAGTTTAACATATATAAGTATTATTTATCTATTTTCACCTAAAATAAATTAAAATAAAATAACTATTTATTTAAATAAAAAGTCATTTTTAACCAATAATGTAGTGTTTTTTTCACAATTCAAAAAAAATATTGAAAGTTTTCAGAAAAATACCAAATATTAAACCTAATCTAATTTGAATATTCCAAATTCAAAAATGAAGTATATTTTAACAAATTGAAATCTTATAAGTTTCATTTATTAAATTAAAATTAATTCCCATTTTCAAAACCAAAAAGCGGGTTTTTTATAAAGTAAAAACTATCAAAAGATTGACATTTGTTAATGTCAAATTTAAATGTGAAATTAATTATAAATACCTAAATTGTATTAAATGATAAATGTATAATCTAATTATACTTAAAACCCATTCAAATGAATAATTTATCACTATTAATTATTTCGATTAATAAAGTTGTTTTTAATTAAAATTTAGTAATTTCACTATTCATCAAAATATGAATGTTATCAGAAAAGTACCAAAAATTTATCCAAACTAAATTTTTATGACTCAATTATAAATAATTATTTAATTTCATTAAATTTAGTTTATAACATTGTCAAATATTTGTTTTAGAAAAGGGTCCGCCATTAAAAGGTGGTAAAATTACATTTTTTTAAAAATACACATTTTATCTGAAAAAATGAATCTGTTCTTATATTATGTCTTTGAAACACATAAAGTGGATGTTAAAATTAAATAGAGTATATATGATTTAAAATTTAGTTAATACTATTCATAACTGGTTTTTGAACGGTTAGTTTAATAAGTTATGGTGCGCTCGAACTCAGTGTTGTGTGTAGAGCAACCTATTGAATTACTTTAATGAGATAACGTAGTATGAAATATTAGGGTGTTAAATTCTCTCATCCTTCAATAAATTGTATCCATGCAATTTGAAATTATTCTTCAAAAATAAATTCTTAATTATTGAGAAAATACCTTTGTGGAAAACCCACTTCAGAAATTGCTTTAATAAAATTTACTCTTAATAAGATGGAAAGGGAAATGAAAAAGACACCACCAAATTATGATCCCAATTATGATAACATTGGTTGAAATTAGAGGCACATAATTTGATGGAAAATATAAATATTTATCGGGAGTGATTGAGGTCATCAATCACAAACAAGTGTAAAATTGAGGGCCTCAAAGCCATCAATATATGATGATTTAAAATATCGTTAGCTCAACCAAATATAAGGTATTAAGATAACACATTTTTGGTTTTAAGATCCCATCCCTAAAGATTAATAATTTATTTATTCATAGAATAAGATGGATAAATATATTTGACAAGTATAATTTAATCCTTCAACTAATTTCAACCACAAACACATCTTTCACTCAAAAGATAATAGAATTCAAAAATATTTGATTTATCCTAATCATAAAGGTTTCCCAAAATAATGAATTTATAATTCATTTTTCAGACTATTTTAAAAACTACCTTATACAAACCATGACATCATGTATGCCAGTAGTAAGTGATCCACCCTTGTCGCCCATCAGTTGCGGGTTTAAGTCTCGCGGCCTTGCCGGACGTGATGGGTTATCGCCCGACCTCAGGGTTCTCTTTTTTATGACAATAAAAAAGTAATCTCGTGAAATTATTTGTCCATAACAATAGTATCCAATTTCAAACTTAATAGATTCCAACCTTTATACGTATCGAAAATACATTAGTCCAAACTCGTAGTCCAAAATTTATAAGGTAAACATAATGAAGATCCTTTTTCACACGTAATAAAATGTGAATACCTTCATCGTGTCATATTTTAAAACACGATAACACCCTAAATTATCATATAACCATATTCATTACATTCATTTTCCCTTATTCATTATATAATACTGGATATACTCCTTATATCCAAAAATGTTGTAAACTCCAACAATGAAAGAATAAACAAACCATTAACCAGTTCCAAGAATGTCAATAATATCCAAAAAAATTTATCCAAATCAATTATCTATTATTCCAAAATCAATACCTCATTATCAAGACCATATTAAATTTTTATCTTTCTTTCAACCATGTATTTTCCAAAAAATTTAACTTGACATTGAGTCACTTTTCTTGGTTCCACACAATCTCAAGTCATTAATGAAATAGTACTATAATAACATCCTTATATATTCTATAATTATTATAACATGTACATCATTAATACAATACCCAAATGTCCCTATACTTTAATAACAACATAAGACCTCTTCATCATTCCTCTTCATCTTCAGTAGTATCATAACCTGATTATTATCCAATAGCAGCATTTGGGGTATACTCTGAAGATTTGGACATTGATTTACGTTGTGTCCCAACTACATGCTGATAAAGAATTGTATATTTGAAACCTTTTTCTGACCATTGCAATCACGTACTTGGTGTCCTTTTTCTCCATACTTATAACAAACCCCCATTCACTTCAAGTATTTAACTAAGTGATTCTTTCTACAGTTATCACATATGGTAAAATACTTATTTACCCTCTTCCCTTTATCCATCTTTCTCTATTACAACCTTTTCTTCTCTTTCTTCCCATTAATTCCATTGGACTCAAGAAATTTCATTACTTATCTTATTAACACATGATAATATTTCTTCATATGATGATAATACATTGGAGACTATTTCCTTTATAAATGTTGTCTCAATACCATGAAATATATGATCCTTCTTACTCTTTAGATCATGCGTATTGCTAGAGGTCTCATTTCATCTACTGGGCACCATTTCTAAACAATGGCATACACTAGGATAGTTTATGAATCACAATTCATAATTCCAAAATTGTAAAATAATTAAAATAAATTGAACAGTTCATGGATATAATCCATAATATTAAAAAAAATTCCTTGAGTAAGTATATACTCATAATCCCTTCATAGTGGTTTCTAAAGAAAATGAGAATTATCCTAAGAATATCCCCACGGAGTGTCATATCTAAGAGTGCATCAATGCCCGTTGTCATGCACCAGTTCCCGTTCGAGTCTAGATCAAAGCAGTGTTTTCATGTTTTACCCCTAGGTACAACTGTGCAAGATCCGCCCTTATATTCTCGTATCCAGTCAAAGATGTATTTCCTAGAAAACTCACAAAATCTCTCCAGTACAAAAATTCTAGGAAGTTTTTCTATACTAATTTTCAAAGTCTCTCTTAGGGTAGTGTTTTATAATCACGGTTTTTCTAAATCTAGTTTCCAGGGTTATTTCTAAACTTTCTTTGATACCAAAAATAATTCCCCGACCCCAGAATCCTAGAGTCGATGCATTGTTTAATACATTGTCATGATTAAAAGAAATCAAGTCCCGACAGACGGATCAGTTTAGAAGTCTTGGAAAATAGATTACATACATGAACATTACATTACACATTAGAAAATAAAACACAACATAAATGATCCTTCTATAATTCCATTAATCCCCTATCTTAACCCTTCTTATCAATCATAATACACTTCTTGGAATCCTAGAAAATTAAAACATAGAAAGGGGTGATCTCAGATGCTCAGTAAGGATAACAGTATAGCAGAATCCATCATAAATAAGAATAAACATTTAAGGAAATGTATAAGACTAAAACAAAATCCTTTTAAATTTATACATAATAATAATATGGAAAAGATACAAAAAAAAATAGATCCATTTACTTATTCACATGGATATTCTACTAGTCGAATAATCACAAGCAATATAAATTTCCACTTTCTTAATGATGGAATGCATAATTCCAGATTTCATAACCACATATTCAAGGCCTTGTGCGAAGATTACAAATAAGATTTTTTCAAAGCCTTGTGCCAAGACACTAGTTTGTCTCATGAGACAAATTGATGCATCGATGAGCTATAGCGAGCTCCACCCATCACTTACAAAGTCCAATGAATTCCTCATATGAAAAGGTTTATACATAACATAAACATTCGTATTAAAAGTAGCATACAAAATGTCAATACTTTATCCATAAACCATGAATGGTAAAAAAAATAACACCTCTAAATTCAAACATATCACAAATTCATCAATACAATATAGAAGATTTGTATCATAATAAATCTACTTCAAATAAGATTAAAATCCATCAAAGGATATTGACATAGATGAAAATGATTTGTAAAACTCTTTGAGATAAATATCCCTTTTTCATGAAGATATTTAAAAGTCACACAATTTATAAAGGAATAAATTTAATGAAATTATTGAATAAAAGTGTCCCATACCACTTTGAAACTTTTGAATTGAATTAAAATTTTAAAAACATTTAATTCTATATAAAAAAACCCTTAAAACCATTTTGAAAACATGTACATTAATGAGAATGATTTATAAGAATAATTATTTAAAACAATTAAAATGATTTTTTAGGAAAAAATGATCTTAAAATAATCCCTTTGAAAACTCTTTCATGACACATGTAAATTGATAATAAATATGTCCCAGTAGATACTTATGTAAAAACAAACTCGGATAATAAAGAGATTGTGAAATTAACCCTTACCTTGATCATTCCATTAGTCGACGGTATGTTTAACCTCTTGTACAAAGAAAGTAGTATGTTATTAAATTATACTAGAACCATATTAACATTTATGATATAATACATGATTAATTTATGTCTTTATACTACCCATTGAATAATAATTTCAATGTTAAATTAACATTTTTGGAAATAATCTCTGTTTTATCGTACATGTTTTAACTTGTTACTCTTGATTGTATCACTTAGATCATGATTTAAATACTTCTAGAATATAAACCTTGATTTATATAATATATATATATATATAATATAAATATTTATAATAGATAGATATATTAAATGGAAGGAACTTTTTATGGAGACGGTAGGACGTACGTACACGTAAACGCTGTTTTCATTTTCATATCGTATTGAACGAGAGCAAGTGAATAAGATATATGTATGTACACACACACAGATATATATATATATATATATATCCAATAAAATTATTATGTCATCTGTTACATAATTATTAATGATATATATTTTATATTCATCGTTGAATGGTGAACGTGGAAATGAATCTCATCGTGCCATGGAGATGGTAATCCGTACGTATGCACGAGAGACAATATCATTATATTGATGGATAAATCATATGTAATTGGATGGTATATCATATATATTCATTAATTAAAATGTTATATTTATTATTTACATCAGTTATACTCATTATTATATCCATATAAATAATGAAGTGTTTGAATAACCAACTACACCACGACGTGGAGACTGTAATCCGTACGTACGCATGTATGGTGACTTTGTCATTTATAGGATGGATAGAATAATGAATTTGGTTGTACCATTTTTATAATAACATCACAATATATATAATATATTGGAGTTAGTATTTTAGAATGTAAACAACAAATAAAGAGGTTTTGGAGTAAGAAAATAACATGAAAGAGGTGATAATATATTTACCTCTTCTCTGGGTTCTTCCATTTGATTTGAAAAAAAAGGGCTCCATATATTGGATTTCTGATCAAAGTAAGGCGTCTAGGATGATGGGAGGAATGTTCGGAGATATTTGGGTAGGGTTTGGTTGAGCCATAGGGCTTTGGAGGTGTGAAATTAAGAGAACGTGAAGTTCCCTTCTATAAGAGTAGTGACAGTCACTTTTGGAAAAGATTAAAATATTAATTTATTATACAATCATATTCAGTTTATAATGCCTAAAAATGAATTTAGTTTGAGCCTTAGGTTGATATGGGTTGAACTCCTCCCAACCAACTGGTTTTATGCATGTTTAGGTTACCATTGTAACCCTATCATTTAGATTTAGCTCCTAGTAAAATAGTTTAACTTTTACCATGTCTTCTTGTATTCTTACACTATATGGTTAATAAACTTAGTAAAAACTTCCAATATAACCTCAAGTGGTTAATTAATGACATATATAATATTATTTAATCCCTTTGGCCAATCCTTATATTTTTAGGAATATTATATCTACCAATAATATAGTATTTGTTTAAAAAACTCTATTATTTCAATTTTGACATTATTTATTAAATTATTTTTGTTAAAGACCTCACAACTTTATTACAACACTCTAAAATATAACATGTCATATTAACCGATAAAATTAGTGTAATTCATAAAAAGTCTCAAATTACATTTATTTCGATATTTATAATATCAAGTATTTTAATATTTCATTATTAAGGTATTTACTGCATCATCATTGTGTCATAAATAAATTAAATTATTCGATGTCTGAAAATTGTGAATAAAATATAATTATGTATTAATTTTCTTTATATTTCTAATGAATATTTATAGTCTAATTTATATTGTGTGCAACCCTATATTAAAAATGGGTTTGTTATTAAACATTGAATTTAACACTTTAAACTCTTCTTTAAATAAAATAATAATAAATGTACTAATCTAATCCATGTGGACCAAAGGAATCATATTTTATTCCTAATTTTTTTTGTCGAATTATATGTATCCAATAGAATTAATACATCTGTTAGGGTAATAATAATAATATTTTTACCCTTAATTACCCAATTTACTTTTAACCGTTGTAAATAAAAGTCAAAAGTTACTATTCACCAAAAATTATTTTCATCTTATTGAACCGCATTTTACTAACTGATGTAAACCATTTCTCTCGGATTATTGAAATTCAACTCACAGAAGCGGTAAAATTTGTTTTATGCACATTTGCAAATGCTCCTAGAAGGTGGGTAAATAAACGTTAAAAAGATCGATAAAATTTTAAATATCTAAAGATATTATAAAACGACTCAAAGAAATTAAATAAAACATATATTTGTATTATTTATATATTTTGACATAAAATAAATTAAAATAAAATAATAATTTATTTAAATTAAATTTCAGTTTTAACCAATAACACATTGTTTTTTCACTATTAATAGAAAATATTTAATGTTTTCAGAAAAATACCAAAAATTCACCCTAAGATAATTTTGTTATTTATGATTTAAAAATAAAGTCTATTTTACCAAATAAAATTCATATATGTTTCAATTATTTTTTTAAAATTAATTCCCATTGTCAAAACAAAAAAGTGGGTTTTTAAAAAAAAAGTAAAAACTATCAAAAGATTGACATGTGTTTATTTCATAATTAAATGTGAAATTATATATAAAGACCTAAATTGTATTAAATAATAAAAATATAATCTAATTATTCTTCAAAACCATTCAAATTCATAATCTATCACTACTAATTATTTCGATTAAAAAAATGTTTTTAATTAAAATTTAGTAATTTTCACTATTCATCAAAATATGAATGTTATCAGAAAAGTACAAAAAATTTATCCAATCTATATTTTTATGTCCCAATTCTAAAGAATAAATTAATTTCATTAAATTTAATATATAAAATTTGAAAATATTGGTTTTAAAAAAGGATTTCCATTAAAAGGTGGTAAAATTGCATTTTTTTGAAAAATACATATTTTATCCGAAAAATTGAATTTGTTGTTATATTATGTGTTTGAAACACATAATATGGATGTTAAAATTATATATTTTATATAATATTCAAAATTTAGTTAATAATAATCATAAAAACTTTTTTAACGGTTAGTTTAATAAGTTGTGATGCGCTCAAACTCAGTGTTGCGTGTAGCGCAAGCTATTGAATTACTTTAACGAGATAATGTGCTATGAAATCTTGGGGTGTTACAAATATATAGAAGAAGGAATTAAATAAATTTTTTGTGTTGTAAATGTTTTGTATGGTCCTAGTTTTCCCAATATACTAAACCTTGGGATCATTTTGTATATAATTTTGTTATGTTTTTTATCACTAAAATGATGTAAAAGTAATGAACGAAAAGCAGGGTCTCTATAGTTATAATGAAATCCCCTGTAGAAATCCATAGTTAAAAAAAATAAAAGGAAAGGGATATTTTTGCACCTCCATGGCTCACACTACCAAGACCTAAAAAATTGTCATTAGAATGAACATTAATAATAAAATGGATACAATCTAGGATCCCAATTTGTGTAGCATCATTACATTTGGAGAATTCACAATATATTTTCTATAGTCATGATCCACACACACTTCTTAACCCTCAAATAATCATAGATAAAATTTTAGGTTCTAGAATAGTTGATTGATCATAATTCATTATACATCTCGATCCCTTCGTGCTCTTTTTGTCTTGAAGGAATTTCCACTTTTTCGTTTTAGTCATGAAAAGAAAAGGGGAGGGAGAACATGAGAGGAATATGTGTTAAAAATTATTAACTCTCTCTCGAATGTGATAGTGGAAAATTTATAGTCTTATAATTAAGTATTAATATTAAATTAATTTCACAATATCCCTTGTTAAAATATTACTCTGGGAGACCACATGCCATGAAATAAATAAACCTTGTTATTTTGTTTCATGAAATTCGCTATCCCACAAAATGATTAATATTTATTTTACAAGCTGGTAATTAAAGGGTTATCATTAGATATGATACTCAGCCTATTTTTTCTCCTTTTCATTTATTAAATTGTTGAATAAATATTTTTTTAAAAATATTATCCATTAGATAAATTAATGTAAATATCTTATCCACATTCCTCTGTAAAAATATTTTTTAAATATTCACATAATCTTATTATTATAAAATGTTAATAAAATAATATGATTAATTATACGAATAATCAATTAAATAATTTTATCTTAATATCCATCAAATATTCCATTATTATACACATCAACAATAATTTTAACTAAATTAAATAAATTAATTTTTTTGAAAATTTATTTTGTACTCCACTTTTACATGGAGGAAAAATCGAGTTTACCTATCAGAACTACATGGTATGGTCCTTTTTGTATGATGTGAACTCATATAAATTACCGCACACATTATATGTGACATAATTTGATATCATGTATTGTTAAATAAATTCTACATGGAATTTATAAGAATTACTGTAACACACCAAAGACTTTTTAAAAAATTTATCTTAAAATGTAATACACATAACAATGAGTCTCTATGAAAAAACACTTTGTTATTATAATTATTAAAAAATGATAGTTATAATGTATACATGAAACAATATTTTTCTGAATTTTTGATGTGAATTTTGAAAAATGAACATATTCAGTTTCATTCAGTATGAAATTTAGAGTCTGATAGGATCAACTTAACTTTTTTAGGGAATAGTAACTAGAACCATTTGAATATTATTGTTACCCTAATAAATATTAATATTACCCTTATTAATAATAAACTCACCCATGAATTTATAAACAAAATACAGGAACCTTATTAATGAAATTATGATATAATGGTATAAGTTAGTGATTATATTAAAAATTATTCAGTAAGTGTTGGTATTTTTGTGAGTAATAAATATTTAATTACAATTATATAAATAATAATTTTATTTAAAATAAAATTATTAAGAATTATTCATAAATCAATATTTTTTGTGCTATGATTTAAGGATAATTTAATTAGAACTTAGTTAATTTATTAGGGTGTTAGAAAATCAGTTTTAATTTTAAGAAGAAATTGTATTTTTCGAGTAAATGATGATTTTAATTAAAATTTAATGTTATCATATTTAAAAAAAATTATTTTCATAAAATTGATTTTATTTTTTATTCTACTTTTCAAAAAATGGGTAGGTCGATTCTTTGAGTTTTTTCTAAAATATTTGAATTTTTGGTGAATAATAAAATATGATAATTTACAATAATTGCTAAATAAAATAATTATAGTGTCATGGATTATGTTTGAATTATGTAAGAACCATTTTTTATAACTCACATTCACTCATCACTATATTTAGTCAAAATAAACTATAGTACTACTTTTCTTGAGAAAAATAATAACATAATGAGAAACTGCCCCTCTCCTCTACTCTAAGACCCACCCATCACCCCCTATTCTCCTTACACCATTATGTCTTGAATATTTTCAATATTGTCCCCAAATTTTCTTCCCTATTATCTCACCCATATCCAGGATCTCTTATTATGTCAAAAGAAAAACAAACCTTTTCCTAAGGAGGTATTCAAGGAGGATAATTCAAGAGGTGAACCCTCATTATTTTTCTTTTAATTTAATTTCAAATTATTTTATTTTCTTGTCCTACCCAAACCTCCTCTTTAAAAATGATCATTATAAATCCATTATCATCTATATACTGGAATTATGTCATGTTAATGGAATATCCAACATTAGTCACATTATTTTATCTATTTTTATTTAAAAAATGAAATCATCGTCCGAGAGGTGTTGATTTACAACCTTCATGGTCGATGAACTTTCATTCTATAATTTATCCATTAATGATGGTCATAAAACAATTTATATGTTTTAAAAATATTATAAAATATGTATTATATCTTATTTAAGGTTATGGGACCATTATTTATATATGATATTAAATAACAGAATAAAAGTAGTTTATTGTGATTGAAACCCCACTAAAATTAAGCTAAATGATTATCATTAATTATTCATCCTCATTTATGGGAAATAAATAATATATACAAAAAATTATAGTTATGGTTTTTTATTAATGTCATATAGATTCAATATTATAAAAATATACTCAATTCACATGAACTACTATAATTTTATACAACTATACCGATCGTGAAAACAAATGAAACAAAACTCTCTTGAGTGATAAAATTATATCTTATAACTCATCAGAAATGACATAAATAAACTTAATACAATTATAATAAATAAAATACATGTAGATATGCTTTTTAATTAATTAATTTATTTATTGCATTTGATTATCCTAAATGTTATGGTCAATAGTATAACACATTCAGACATAAGGTAAGACTTTTCTTCCCAAACCTTCATTTTCATTCTAATTACACTTTCTTCCTATATAAACCAATATAATTATTATTTTTATATATTTATTATAAATTCAGATATATTTTCTAAAATATTGTATTATGATCATTTCATCTTTTGGAAATAGTTGTTTTACAAAGTTCCCTTCTCAATTATTCCAAATTCACAAGCTTTATTAAAGTGAACGTCTCGATTTCTTACCCATTTTCAAGTAACATACATAATCTATTTTAAGACTCTATTATTTTTATAAAATAACAAAAATTTTCAAGAAAAACTATATTTTATCACTTCTGGTTTTATACCAACAGTCCTAAAGAATGATGTTTTTTCAAAAAAAAAACTGCTTTGAAAACAATGAAGTGCATTACTCTCAAAAATTTATCAATAATTATATTAGAGTAATTATATATATTTCAAAAAGAATATTTTATATTATTATTTATTGATTTTTATTGATTTTTTTTCATCAACCATGTTTTATTAAATTATTTATGTTTAGTTGACTATGGATGTGCTATCTTGATACCATTAACCATACTACTCAGAATGATTAGTGATTATGTCTACAGAATGGGGGAAATTATTTAAATTTAATAAGTATATGTTGATTATGTGTATCCCCATTGATTTGATAAATTCATTAGACTTAGTAAGTGACTGGTGGGGCCCACTATATCCCCTCGGTGCATTGGTAGATCTCATGAGACAAACTAGTCGGTGTTTTTATCCATTACATATGGTCTGTTGGTTGAGGCCTTGATGGTATGACTATGACGCCATTAATTTTTCATTCTTTCATTATGAAAGTAGTAATTTATATTACATGTGATTATTCAAATAGAAAAATATAAATGGTTATGTTTTATTTTGGCATTATTTATTAATCTTTTATTCCTGTTATATTATTCTTAGGATCTAGATTTAAAAGAATGTGTTATTTAGTTATTCATCATGAATTATTATTTATGTTTTAGTTGTATTTCATAAACTTATTGAGAATCCACGCTCATCCCATTTTTTTTATTTTCCCTACAATGGAATGTTCAATTTTATGAATGAAATTTAATGATAAACTTAATAAATAAGAGTGTTTCTAAAAGAGTTTCTATATTTTATATCTTCTCAAATTTCGTTGTATAACATATCTATGTTTCAAGTTCCCTAAAACTACTAAACTATTTTTTCCTTTACGATGAGTATTCCTTGTTTATATTCCAGTGTAATAAAGTAAGGCACTAGCATTGGGAAACTGGGATCAGGGCGTTATAGTTGGTATTAGAGGAAGTTTAGTAGAAAACATGGAAAGTATATTTATGAAACATGGATTATGAATCAAAATTGTAAGAAATATTTTGATAATAATACTACATGAAAATCTTATAATTTTGTTAAGGAAGATATTATGTGGATCTTCCTAGCAATTATTCCTTTTCTAGATACAACAAGTTGACGTGGTTCTGGAACATATGTACATATGGGTAACAAATCTGATGTAATGTCTCATACCTAAATTGAGGTAACAAAGTACACAATAATGGGACCTACTATGAACTAGGATTGACACTCCTGGGGGATATGCATAGGATAATTAAAATTTTCTTTACAACCCATTATGAAGGATTTAAATATAAATATTTCCCCAAATAAACCATACTTAATATTATGAGGTTGGACATCCATAAAATTTCATGTTTTGTTTTGTTTTTCTCTAGTTCTATATTATACATTATAATTCATAACCTAATTTTGTGTATGGAATCATCTAGAAATAGAACTTAGTAGAAGGAATTGAAACTTCATGAATATAAATATACTATGTAGGGACTTCCCTCTTATATAAGATAATAATGTCATTATTGGAGTTTCGACTAGTGTTGAGTAACTTATTACTATATTGGGACAGGTGACTCAGGTTATAAACATTATCCTTAACCTTATACAGCATCCTAATCCACAATGTGGAGGATAAATAGTATACCGCTTTACATGACAATAGACTATATCATTTAATACTTCTACAAACCCATTTCTAGCGGTGTAGTGAATAAGTTCCATGGAGAAGACATTTCTTTATTTAGGAAGTAATAAAAGTGATAAGGTAATCATGGATGTTTATCATCTTTCGGGATATGTGGATCAGTGGTGGTCATTAATTAAAAATAAAAATTATCAGGATTAAATCTAAAATATTTAGTGGAATTATTTTAAGGAACATTTCTGAGAAAATTATTTTCTTCATGAACAGTGAGTATATATGTAGAGGAAATTCTTGAGTCTAAGATATACAGACGAAGAAAAGGTTTCTAATTATGAATCTAACTTTTCATGATTAAAAGTGAATGTTATATAAAATATATGATATATAAGGAGAAAGATTGATCGATTATTCTTTGGTTTAAAAAATTCTTCCAAAGGGAACTGATCACCAAAATTTCTAAAAATATGTAGATATAGTCTCATATGATATCAAGATAGAAAAATAATTCACTAAGTCTTATGAATTTAAAGGAATGAAACAAAATAATGTGGTTGTTGAATACTCTTTTAAATAATATATGGAAAATTAGAAGAGGGGATGAATTGTTTTTCAATCCTATAATAATTGTGGGAAGAAACACCTCAGTAGTTTCATGAGAGGTGTAGGTTTTTGTTATATGTGTAGAGGAAAAGGGAACCAAGACCGTGATTTTAAGGGAATGAAAGAAGCTACCAATGTTCAATGATATAATTTCAAAGAGATGGGACATTAGGTAAATGATTTTCCATATAATGAAGGAAAAATTCCCTTAATTAGTCCAATATAGAAAGGACAATCTTATACGTTCAGAAATGTTTAGGTCCATGTTCTTAATGATGTGGTTGAAGGTACATTAAATTTTTTTCTAAAACATTACAAACAATTTATTTAATTCTAGATCATCACATTTTTTTATATCTACCCAGTTTTACAAAAATATAGACCTTTTCCTTTTTATTTAATAAAGGAATTATTATTAAAAATCCTAAGGAAAGTATCATTGTAAGAAATATGTGTCGATTTTTCCCTTTTATGACACATAAACAAGCTTTAGATGCTTCCCATATCATCGTACACATGATTTATTTTTATACAATACTCGATATGGATTGGCATTAAAATTATAATGTGAAAATATATTTTAAGAATAAAAAATTTATAATTTCCAAGAATGATTTAGAATCCATTATTTTTATATCAGAAACCACACCATAAAATATTTTTCTATATCCACCCCTAGAATATCTACATAAATAAATTCTTGGGGGGGGGGATGGGATCAAAATATCTATGGGTGGGGAAAGAAATATTTAAATTGAGGATGTACTTATTCAACAATAATATATCAATGTATTTCTAGAGGATTTACCGGGACATCCACCAAAGTGGGAAGTTGAGTTCTATTTTTATTTAATTCCTAGTTCAAGACCTAAAACAAAGAGCCCTTATAGAATATCTACTATGGAATTAGTATAAATGAAGAAACAACTAGACAAATTGAGTGATAAAAGGTTTATTTTCACTATTTTTTCTATGGGGAACCTTTATTCTATTTCTTAAGAAAAAATATGGATCTATATGGTTGTGCATTGATATTAGAGAAATAAATTCTACTACCATAAATAAAAAGTATCTATTGTCTCACATTGATCATTTATTTGATAAAATTCATGGATATTAAAAAAATTCAAAATTTTCCTTCGATCTATATATCATTAGTTTCATTTGAGGAATGAAGATACTCCAAATACAGCATTTCAGACTAGGTATGTGTATTATGAGTTTACAGTACTACATTTTTGACTAACTAATTAACCCTATGCTTCATGGATCTAACTAAAATGGTTTTCATGGAATATCGTGATGATATTGTAGTTGTTTTATTTATGATATCTTTGTATAATCCCAAATCTATGAAGATCACGAGAATCACTTTAACATTTTTCTAAATACTCTTAGAAGGAATGAGTTAGATTGGATGTTTATAAAGTGTGAATTATGGATTCAAGAATCTGATTTTATAGGACATATTTTATCTATGGATGGAATCTTTGTAGACCTTATAATGTAAAAGGCCATTTAGGAATGTCCTACACCAACGAATATTGCTGAGGTACATAGTTTTATTGGGTTTTTTTATTATTATCATTATTTTGTTCATAACTTATCTTGACTAGAAAACATGTTAACCAAGCTTACTCAAAAGTCGTTAACTTAATATGGAAAAAATAACGTGATGAATGTTTATAATAATTTAATAAGAGTTTAGTGAATTATCCAATATTGACTCTACCATCAGGAAATGGGGGATTTATGATTTAAAGATATTAATCAAAGAAATAACATGGTTGGTTCTTTATGTAGAAAGTTAGAGTTATTACATATGCATCAAGGTAATTAAAAATCATGAATAGAACTATTCAACTAATAATATTGAGTAAGTATATGTAATATTTTCTCTAAAGACGTGGAGAAATTATCTCTATTGTAAAAGATGTGAGATATATATAGGTCAAAAGAGCATGAAATATATATTCTCATATAAAGAACTAAACATGACAAAAAGATGATGGCATGAGTTGTTAAAGGGTTATGAATGCTCAATAAACTACCACCAAGGGATAGAAAATAAGGTAGATGATTCATTGATCAAAAAGGATCATGAATTTATGAAAAATTAGAACCGAAAAGGGTCTTATGTATATCGGTATAGCAAGTATGGATATGGAAATTATACAAGAAGGTGAAAAATCACTAAATTTCATTTGGTTTCCCAACCATATTTATTATAAAATATTACATGTTATTAGCCTAATGATGTGAATATTGAAAAGAAAATTAAAGCTGTGAATGATTGGAATTTAGAAGACATCATGTATGAAAATGAAATTCTGAATTTTTGGGTGAGGATATGTGTAACCTTATTAATCAATATAAAAATGACGTTATTGGATGATTCTCGTATCAATAATTCCTCTATAAACTCTAGTAACACTACGATGTATAGAGATCTAAAGGAACGTTTCTGGAGGGATAATATGAAGTGTGAAATTGGTAATTAGGTATCATGATGTTTATTCTGTCAATAGGTGAAGGCTTAAAGACAAAATCATAGATGAGTTTTGCAATCTCTTCCAATTCCTACATGGAAATGGGAAGACATCTCAATGGATTTTTTCACTGGACTACCCAAAACTCAAAGAAATAATGATGCAATATTGGTAATTGTTTATCGAATTAAAAAAACTTCACTTTTCCATGCTATAAGGGAATATTATACATCGAAGTTGCTTTCACAGCATTATATAAAAAATGTTTTATGAAATCATGGACCTCTTATCTCAATTTTGTCTTAACATGATCCATGATTCACATAAAAATTAAAGAAATGTATTCAGAAGGATTTGAATACTTAGCTTCTTTTGAGTATTTCTTATCACCCTCAAAATGACAGGCATTCAAAAAGGATGATCCAAACATTATAATACATTTTGAGATCATTGTCACTTGATCTTCAAGGTATGTTGGATCATTATTTTTCTTAGGTAGAGTTTTACTACAATAACAGTTTATATTCTATAATTCAAAACAAACTATATAAAGCATTGTACGGAATAACATTTCTTACACCAAAATGTAGGGATGAAGTTGGAAAAAGGAAGCATGTAGTCTGAGATCATGTGGAGTAAACAACAACCAATGTAAATAATATTCACACACACATCAAATAATCTCAATGAAGAGAAAAGATACATGATGATAATCAAAGGATGCATTTGGAATTTCAATTGGTAGATCACGTTTTCTTGAAAGTATATCCATGGGAGGGTGTTATAATATTTGGGAAGAAAGTAAAACTGATCCCCAGGTACATTGGACCTTTTGAAATTATAGAGGGAGTTGGAGTTGTTGTTTATCATTTTGTGATACCTCGTAGACATTCTAAATTACACAACGTGTTCCATGTCTCATTGCTATGGAAGTAAATGTCAAAACCAACACATATCCTCACTTCTAAAAGAATAGATATGAAACCTGATTTATCTAACAGTGAAGATCCAATCCAAAATTTCGACACTAATGAATGTGTGTGGAGGAATAAAATGACTCATCTTGTTAAGATACTTTGGAAAAACCATAAAATGAATGGGGTTATGTGGGAACATAAGGAACATATGATGAAGAACTACCCAAATATTTTTTATGATGTAATATTTTATAATTTGAAGGACGAAATGTTTGAAGGAGGGGAGAATGTTACCCCCTATATATTTATAAATAAATTTAACATAGAATGTATTGCACACAAAATTTATTCTCTTTGAAATAACACATTGTTACTATTATTATTTAATAAACATATTTATAAACTATCCCTGAAACATAGATTTTCCACCACTATGATTTGAATTTTAAACAACAGACATACACGGGTGCGTTCAGTACAGAATTTAGAGTATGAGAGGATCAACTAAATTTTGATTGTGAATAGTAACTTGACACTTTTGAATAGTAATGTTACCCTTATGAATAGTAATATGAAATTTATGAATACTAACCTCACCAATTAAAGTATAAATAAAATTTAGTCACCTTATAAATGAATGTATGATATAATGGTATAACTAAGTGAATATTTTATAAATTAATAATTAATTGTTGGTATTTTAGTAAGTAATAAATATTTAATTATAATTATAAATTTAATAAATTGATTTAATATAAAATTCATAAATGTTTTCATAAATTATTTTTTTCCTGATGATTTTAGGATAATGTAATAAGACATTAGATAATTTTTTTTGTGTTTCAATATCACATTTAATTTCAAGAAAAACAATATATTTTTGAGTAAATACTGATTTTAATGAGAATAAGAAATTTATCATATTTAAAAAATTATATTCCTAATATCATGTTTATTTTTGAATTATAAGCATTGAAAATTGGATAGGGTAAATTTTTGGGATTTTTCTAAATTACATGAATTTTTGGTGAATAGTAAAATACGATAAGTTACGATAAATTATAAATAATGGCAAGATAGAGTTATGGTTGATTTTGAGATGATTTAATAACCATTGGTTCTATCTAACATGCACTCATTACATTATTTAATCACAATAATCGAGATTATATATATTCTTGAACACAAAAAATAAAATAATGAATAAAATAATGAGAAATCACCCCACTCCTCCACTGTAATAACTACCCATCGCCCCTTCTTATCCTAAAAACTCTAATCCTTAAAAATCATTAAATTTTTTCCTAAATCCTCTTCCTTAGTATCTCACCCATGTTTATGATATCTTATTCTTTCCAAAAGACCAAATCCCCATTCCCTAATATGGTTCTCAAGGAGGATAATTCAAGAGGTAAACTCTATGTATTTTTCTTTAAATTTCATTTCTATTTATTTTATTTTAATATCCTATACTCACCTCCTCTGTTAAAATTATCATGATAAATATAGTTTTATATATATAATTTAATGATATCACATTAATGTAAGATCCAACATCAATATTTATACTCTCTCTGTCTTTTATTTTTAAAATGAAATCACCATCTGGTAGACGAAGATTTAAAACCTTCAAGGATGAAGATATTTTGTTCTTTAATTTATACTTAAAAGCATCTCAGGATTTTTTTTGGTTGAAAAAAATTATGAAATATGTATTATATCATATTTAATGTTCAGGAACCATTTTATATATATTATATTAAATAATAGAACAAAACTAGTTCACTGTGATTATAAAACTACAAAAATTAAGCCAAATGATTAATGATAATAATTTATCTACATATATGGAAACAAATAATAAATAATACAAATTAAAATTATGGTTTTTCATCAATATCATATAAATTCAATTATGGATAATTATACCCACTACACGTGAACTTTTCATACTCATATACATGTAAACTGATCGTGAAAACCAAGGAAATGAACGCTCTTGAGTGATAAAATTATATATTATAACACATAAAAATGGTCATAAATGAACATAATAAAATTATAAAAAAAAACTACATGTAGATAAGGTTACTAATTAATTAATAAATATATTTAATTTTATAATTGATGATGTTAATGTTTTGAGCAGAACACATTCAGACATAAGGTAAGTGTTTTCTTCCCGAACATCCATTATCATTAGGGTTGTGAATTATTACTCTATACACCAATGTAATTATTAATTTATTTTATATAATTATTATAAAATCTGATATATGTTCCAAAGTCATGTATTATTATCAGTTTATCATTTGAAAAAATATGTTTGACAATGTTCCCTTCTCAATTATTCCCAATACGCAATCCCGATTAAAGGAAATGTCTAAATTTATTTCCAATGTTAATGTACCATGCATAATTTATTTTAAGACACCATTATTTTTCTAAAATAAATAATTTTTTCATGAAAAAATATATTTGTTCATTTTTGGTTTTATATAAACAATCATCACAAATACAAATGATTTTTCCAAAATAACTCTTCTTTAAAAAGTAAAAAGGGTATTTCTCTCATAAATTACTTGATGTTTTTATTAGTGTATTTTAATCTATTTTAACAACTAAATTGTATTTTATTACTTATTGATGTTTAACTATTAATTTTTTTCTACTAGAAAATTTTATTAAATGGTTTATGATCAGCTTGACCTTGGATATTCTATCTTGATACCATTCAACATACTACTCAGAATGGTTAGTGATTATGTTTACAGAATTAGGGATGTTATTTAAATATAATTTGTATATGTTGATTATGTTTATCCTGGTTCATATGAAAAATACATTGGACTTATTATGTGATGGGTGGGGCTCTCTATATCCCCTACGTTCGTCATTATGTCTCATGAGACAAACTAGGCAGTGATTTTACCCAGTGCATATGGTGTCTTGGCTGAGGCCTTCATAATATAATTATGATGTTTGGTATTATAAAGTACCTCCCTGTGAAACTAGTAATTGATAATTTATTAGATTATTCAACTAGTATAATATCTATGGTTATGTTTTATTATGGAAATATTTGTTCATATTTTATCCCAGCTATATTATGTTCAAAATTACATTTTAGTGGAATGTGTTCATTAGTTATTCATCATGCCTTATTATTTATTATTCGTCTATATTACTTACCCTTTCTGGGCATATGATCTCACCCTGTTCTGATGATTATTTTCCCCAAGATTCCAAGATGAATATAATGAAATACATGAAAAGATAATCTAGAATACTAAGAGTGTTTCCAAAGGAGTCTCAATATTGTATTTCGTTTCATGTTGTAATTTAAAACTTGTGTATGTATCTAGTTTTATAAAACTAGTAAACTATTAAATACTTCGGTATGCACTTTCATTGTTTATATTACAATGTATTTAAATAAGGAACTAACTCCGGGAAACTATGTTTGGGGTGTTATATTTACTATGCAAGTACTAATTTAATGTCACATATTATATAGTATGTAATCACTATCAAATACTTGTATGTATTTATTTTATTCATAATTAATTATGATTTTAATATAATATTAATCTTATAAATTAGCTTTCACTTTCCAATTGATGACACACATAATCATATTAGTAAGGTTTAATGGATACATAAATTAATTTTCATTTCATGTAAATTAATTTATTCTATGTAAATCCGAAAAAGCCGAGTATTCCAGACAAATGGGTGAAAAATAATTACTCCATGTGGAACTAATTACAATACATGTGAATTAATTATATTTCATGTTAATTAATTACACAGTATGTAAATTATTGACAAATCATTTGTATTAATCACATATAATTTGTATTATTTACCCACATGTGAATTAATTATCCTACATGTGGTTTTGATAAACTTAATATGAATTAATTTCAATAAATATAAATTAATTACATTTTGTGTGTATTAATTGAATGAAATGTGCTTCAAATTTACTACACATAAATTAATTATATGACATTTGATTTAATTAATTACTTTCATTCTATTAACCAAACGACCATTTCATCATGTGGCATCATAAGACATGTCGGTGTGTTACAAGCTGTGAACCATACAAATAGTGTGACCCCCAAGATGGTTCTTCACGTATTCCTTATATATTATTAATTGATCCGATTTATATTAGTGATAAAAAATGTAGAGTGGAAGATATATTGAGAATCACATTAAAATAAAAAGTTTATTGAAATAAAAAATAAACATTAAATTACTATAATTATAAAAAATAATTGAATTATTATATATATATATATATTTTGACCTCCATGATACCACTTGATAATTCTTGATACAGTGGAAGTTCTGTGTGGGCCTTTGCACAACAAGACTTTTCTTTAATTTAATGAGTCATCTACAATGTACATGACATAAAATTAATGAAATTTTATTCCCAATGAATATTGTTAAAGAAAAATACTAGAACCAAGAGAATATATGTTCAAATTAATTTTATAATTAGTTTAACTACCAGAAGAAAGATAACTATAGTTTTGACATATATTTTTTGTATGATGATCATTTAAACCCGATTGGTGTAGTGTTGTTTAGTTGGGAGGTCCCAAAGTATAAAACCGTTTTTATCCACAAATTCTTATTTGATCTCTAAAAAATAATGATAAAACATCATATGCTAGCAAAGTAGATTGATCATATTGAACAGTTCGTCTTGATCGATTCATGCTCTATCATGCTAGAATTAATTGTCTATTACTCTTCCCATACATGAGTAGAACGGAGAATGAAGGATATCTTGAAGGGAAATATTTGTGCTCAATAATTACGTTTTTATAGAATGTGATAGTAGCCTATTTATAGAACTAGGGTCAGGTAATAATATTTAATTAATTAAAAAAGGACCCTTAATAAAATATTAAACCTCAAGAGACCCTATTCAAGGTAATAAAATAATATAAATATTTTATTCTATTTCAGGCACTAACCTTCACATTGATAGATTTTCATTTAATAATATTTTATGTAAGTAATTATCACCAAACCAGAAACTATGTCTATTCATCATCCTCGTGTTTTTTGAAATTCATGAATGAATATTTTTTATCAATTATTGTCAATTTAATAAGTTAAAATAAAAATTTTACTCACGGTGTTTGAATAAATATTTATTAAATAGTCGTACAATGGAATATATTATTTTTAAATATATAAATAAACATTTATTACTTGGAACAAAATAAGGGATAAATAAATATTAAATATTTATTAAATTAAAAAATTACCTTGGAAAAAAATATGTAAATAATATTTTTGATCAAAAACATAATTTTAAAAAAATATTATTTCTATGTATAAATAATAATATTTATTCTAATTTTCAAATAAAAAATATATATTTAATATTTACGGAAACACATTGTTGGTGACCATCTAGGCCTTTTCCTCCTAGTCAATAAACAAGCATGAATAAAGGACAAAATTATTATATAGTAATGGGTCACAACCCATATAGAGGAAGAATGTTTGTCATAAAAAAACACATATGAAATCTCACATGTTAATATAATTCCATTGTTTTGATATCTCCTCATGTTGTTTACACACTTGTTTCATCAACAAATATGCATGATTCTTCTTTATTTGACTATTTAAAATAAATTCATTATTACTACATGGTCATGGAATTTAACACGATGAATCTATTTCAATCAATGGTATGAAATATAAACATTCATAAATATGGAAAGAGAAAATCATTCCTCTACATATTCATTAATAACTAATCCTATGTGACTCACCCAACACAACCAACTTCACTATGAATTATCTCATCATAGTTTACAATAATGCATTTAAATGGGTGGGTGATGAAATGTATAAATAATAATCTAAATGTCTATATACCATTACACACAATCAATGATAGGAATATATGAGGACACATAAACAAGTAGAATTCTTATAGGTTGATATGTTCTCATAACCATATATCTTAGAGATTTCCATGTTCAAACATAATGTGATAATGTCTAATTAGTTTCCAACTCCTCATACCATATAGTAAATATACTATGTTCCCTATCATAAAAAGTTATCTTACCATAGAAAAATATATAATAATATCATCATGGTTCTTCTTGTTCTCACCATATATGGGAAATTCTATGACATTTTCCATGTGATAAATTTTCATGGGAATTATCACATTAATGATATGAAAAATATCATTCAATATTTGATAAGGTGTTATTATAAAAATAAATAAATATACAAGAAATCTAAAGTATAAAGTAATTTATTATGTGGAAATAACTCCAAAAAAGTGCAAAATGTATTAAAAAATATAAATGTGATGTGAAATATATATTTCATGTATAAATTTATATAAAATAAATTATAAATAATATGAAATATTTTATTAGATCTGTATTATATATCATTTGAATAAATTTGAAAAATAAAAATTTAAACTAAATAATATATGATTTCTTATGATTAAATAAACCTTAATTTTTTTTTAAACTATTAAGAAAGAGTCAATAGGATCCCTGACCACCCAAGAATAACATGGGAAGAGTTCAATAAAATCAAGGCCCTAACACTCCGAAGACCATTTTCTTCTAAGAATTGTCATTTCTGTCTTCTTTTAACCATGATATATATTTTTTTATCAATAACAATTCATACATTACATTAAGGATAAAATTGTATCTATTTTAGAAAATAATCATAATTATTTTATGGAAATATCTGAATCTTGTTATCTTTTTCAACATCTCGTGTGAGTCAATATCTCAAGGAAATGGTAGGAGTCATTTATCATTCCTGATCATCCATATTTCATCTATATTTTATTACTTCTAATTCAATTTACTTGATTTATTTTATTTTTTGCTTCACTATATTAGCTAAACCATTAATGTTTCATGTCCGATCTTCCATCATTAGTGGGATCAGAAAAGACATTTCAAAATTATTTGAATTATTATATTTAAAATTTTATATATTCTCTTTCAAATGATAATGGTATTCATTGAATCCTTATAAACAAATTATGTGTTTTATCTATATCGTATTGGTGAATGGATTATTGTATGAACTGTATACCACTCTATAATATTTTATTCCTTATTACGGTACATCATAAGGTGTGATATTGGGATAACTCACCATGATGTTATCTATATAGTTTACTATATTGGTATATCATAATTTTTATAGTGTGGGTTAATCAAATTATATGATTAATAAATCCTAGTAAAATGATAATTTTTAAATTTCTAGGATTTGATCCATTCAAGTTATAATTGATTATATAAATTTCAAATGATGAATTATTTTGGAGAATTTGGGATTCATTTAAGTATTAAATTCACATACACACATACATATATATATTAATGGTTAAAAAATTCCATTGTTTTCCATTACAATAACCTTGGTAAGATGTTCGAGTGAATGCATTGAGCCTTATAGAGAATCCCCAAGGACAATATAAATGAGGTTGTGGCCATGAAAATGTTATTTGATCTTCCGAGTATGTTAAATTGATTCATCCTATGATAATTTTTTCTTATCTTTTTTCCTTTACATATGTGGTACTAGTATACATGAATTAACCCTATAAACGAGGCACAATGACACTTTATAAATATAGAAAACACTCAGGGGTAGCTTAATGGTTGTCCTATAGGATTTTTCTCTCAATGTTGTTTTTTTAAATAATGTTTTTCACTAGATTATTATTATTATTATTTTCTATATATAATTTTGTTTTTGTGTTTTAAAATTATTTTTATGTTTTTATAATTTTTATAAATGTGTAATAAGTTGTATTATGATTGAAATAATAGAACATGAATGATAAAAACTAGGGGGGTGTAAGATACAATCACTACTACAAAATTGGGTTTGTCTAGCTCTAGGTCATTAACAACACTCTCTAAAAGTCTATTAAATAACCCCTTTGTAAACGATAAAAAATAACTGTCAAGGTGGTATTTAACATCTCATTTTTTGAGATATTAATGGTGGTTGTTTAACATCATTAAAAAAGTCTATTAATGGTGGCCCTTTATTAGTGATTGTAAAAAAGAGTTAATAAATACCCCTTTCAGTGATATTAAGAAATAAATGATAAAAGGTAATATTTTTAAAAAAATATAATTTAATTCAAAATAATATATTAATATGTTAATATATTTATATTGATAAAAATATATCATATATTTATTAAATATGTTTTAGATAAGACTAAGTAGGAATTTAAACTTAATTTTTCTGATATTTAGTGACAATGGCTTATAGAATAATTTTAAAAATATTTTAAATTAATAATTTTCTAATTTTTATCATGTAATAGTCATTTAATAAAAAATTTGAAGATAAAGAAATTAAAAAATTAGTAAAAGATCTAAAATAAGTTGAATACATAACTCGAACTTCAAATGAACATAACTTTTTATCCAAGTGTCTGTTTGGGTGCTACCATAAATCATATATAGGAATGTGATGACATTTATGAAATTCTGATTGATGTGATCCCAAAAATCTATTTATCATTGGTTAAAAGAATCCCATAAGGCCTCTAATAATGAGTTTATAGTCGGGGCACCCCAATTTTTAAACATTCGATTGAATTTAATCATATATTAAGGGGGTATAATTATCCTTTTTCAGTGGGGAATGAATTTATTTTCTAGTACTACATTCATATTGATATGTTGGGTCTTAAATTTTAATAAATTTCATAATTTACTTTTATTTATAATCAAATTTATAACAATAGATACATATTTTTTATATATTCACACACACACTCACAAAATATATCTCATATATGTATTTAAAAAATCTATATAAAGATATATATATATATATATAGATTATAAAATTAGTTAAATATATATAAATATATAGATATATGATAAAATAGAAGACAAAACAACAAAAGTGAGTGGAAAAGGGGTCGGGATATGAGCATGAGGTATCAGATTCAAAACTGGCTGGAGGTTGGGGCAGGAGCTGGTGGGTGTAATTATCTATAGTGATATTAAAAGTGGTGGGAAGAACTGATAAAATTTGTAATAATTAGAGGTTTTAATAAAAACATTATCCTCCTTTAGTAGCAAGTCCTTTATCTTCATTTTTAGCACTGTTATTGGGGACATTTAACATCACTTTTTTAAAGCACTATTAATGCCAACCCTTTGACATTAATAACTTTATCAATGATTCTAAAGTTCTTATTGTACCCTTACTATAATTGTTAAAGGGAATATTTTTAGTATTTAATGGGGAATGTAATGAAAATATAAGAAGAATTATAATTATATTTTGTTTCATAAGAAATTTAGTTTATAATTATTTGTTACCTAATGAATATTCTTTTTAACAACAGAATTCAATGAGTGAGTATCGTATACCATCAAAAAACCAAAAAAAATCATATATAATATAAACCTCTCTCAATAGAAATATCATTTATCTCAAATTGGTCTCATAAAATAAGTTAAGTAGATTTTTCAGGAAATGTTTAAAATTACACAACACCACTTCATTAAACAGTTCACCCCATGAAGAGAGATTGAAATTGAAATAAGAATGAGAAATAAAATTCAAATGAATATAAGGAGTTTGAATTCATGGGTTATTTCCAAAACTGTTGAACCATCAATTTAATGATGATAATTAGCATGGTAATAAAAATAATAAATATGATATTAAACTCAAAACATACTTCCCTGCTTCCATTTATTTATATATATTAACAAATTATCTCTCCATTAGTATATAGATGATCAAAACCATAACATGAGGATAAAAATCAGAAAAGGTAAAGGGGGAAAACATGAATTAAAGAAAAAAAATTAAATTATACCATCAGAGTATGATAAGTAGCATAGTATAAACGAATGACATTGTGAAGAAGACTTTAGAAACACATAAATGAATAAGGAACACATCAAAAATGAAATTTCAATAATAATGGGGGAGAATTTAAAAAGATAACATAAACAATAAAAATGATAAAATGGAATTAACTACTAGAAAAAATTAGGTGAAGAATGATATGAGAAATAATAAATGAAGAAAATTCTACATAGAAGTTATTTTATTCATCATGGGAAATGTTGTGATAGTTTAATGAAGATACTGAGAGTGGGTGTTTTTTTCAAAGATAAATGGTATAATTTATAGTAATCGATAGAGATATTAGTTGAGTACCTATGATATAGGTTGTAGTTTTCTTTGGCTTCCTAAGCAATATTCACAATGTATTCCAAATTTTAAAAAATTTCATTATCTATAGTAGACCTACATGTGTCCCAAAAGGTTTGTATATAATGTCCATTTCATATTGTTAATTTATTGTGGGTATCTATAATTTTGGAATTGTATTAATGGGATTCATTTAGGTTTTATTGGGTTGGATAGTTCTTTACTGGCATGTTTTTTTGGTTACCATTTTTTCATTGTTCTTCAAATAATGAAATATATAAAAGGGGGACTGAAAAATTATTGAGGGTTAGACTTCAATTATCAAGGTCGAGGTTAATTTAAAATGTTGTTGGTAGGTAAGGTTTAGTCAGGGTTGGAAGGAAATAGAATAGTTAGGTGCTAGTAATGGTTTTAATTTGTGTAAAAATGGTGTATATAAAGGAGGTGTATAGTGATTCTCTTAGGGGATCAATGCAGCAACACTGAGAGGGTTTGAATTATCTGAAGGGCCTAATTCCGGTTGGTGAGGACGCTTCAAGTGCATCCAAGAGACCTGATATCTATTCCGAGAGAAGACATATTACCAGGTACTATATTATGTACTTCAACAAGTACTGTTCGATACTGTAGAATCCATAACAAATCATCTATTTTGGACCTTGGTCCACTAGTTTCATCCTTAGGTACTTCGACACCTTTGGCCCACCCAAGGCCTTCAAACTAGTAAGAATATTAGGGAACCTCAAGGAATTTGGGACACAATAAGTATATCAGGCCATATGCAATTGTGCTTTAATAGACCAAAAAGACTCTACAAGGAGAAGGATCTAGATAAGGATTTAGAGGAGGCATATTCTCTATAGCAGAGCTAATGGACTTGGATGAAAGAGAGGATTTGAAAATTTCTATTGGGACAAGACTATGAATGAATAGGAATCCAAGATGAACATCTATGTGATGTTGGAGAGCTGACATAATGTTGTAGATGTTGGGGAGGGGCAGTTCCAAGTAGTTATCTCCATATGAATTCCTCTAAGACATTTGAATCATGTAATTTCCCGAAGCCTATGAGGCATGTAAGGGTTCCCCTTCGCCCCTTAATAGGGGATTTGTCCAAATGAATAAATATAGAACACCTTAAAACCATTCAGAGTAAGATTAGTTTAATTAGATTGGATTGATATTATCAATTATAAATAAATTCCGTTTTACCACTATACTTGTTAGAGTGAATGGATCTCAATAACTCATCTCACGCCCATTATAAATGTATGTAGATAAGATAAAAACATCAAATAACAAAAAACATGGATATATATGAGGCTCACTCAAAATTTTTTATATATTCCTCAGTGTATAGAACTTCTTATCCCATAAACACATTGTTGATTTTTTTTTATCACGAATCAACCAACAACAAGTGTATGGTCAGAACACCAATATATTACACCAACCAGATTACAGTGCAAGAAAAAAACAACATAGTAATAAACCACATTTTAAATTTATAATAACCCACTCTTAACCATGGAAATACAATGAATATCCTTGAAGTAAGTTCAAAAATATAGTCTTGAGGATCAACTGGACTAATCATACTAGATATTCTTCCTTAGTTGTGGAAATTTCCATTTGGCTTCCACTCTTCTTATTAAAGAAAATAGACACTCATTATATTCAATATAATTATATCCAACCTCTCAATATATATCTTTACCCTTTAACACAACGTTGACCTGATGATATTCAATAGTTTTAACATCTATATCTCTCCCAAAGACTCATCAATTTTTCCTCATTTAGTCCTTTTATGGTGTTAATTAACTTCTATTTTTTCTCTTCCCCCATCTTCATAAAATATTATTATTTATAGAATAAACATAATCATGTGGATAATGTTGCATAATTAAAATCTAAAAACACCACGAAAATCACTATTGTGACCATTATACAAAATGCCTTTTCTACTAGATATCATCTAAAAATAATAAATTAGTGATCCTTCATAACATGGAATTATATATTATTATTCAAACCATATATCATATCATTCAACGATAATCTCATATATCCCAAAACTATAATTCATTATTCTAATTAAAAATGTACATAGATCGCTTTAATGATCCAAAAATGTTTTTATCTTTGAATCTCCTCAAATTGATGTTTTTTTTTCTTACCATCGAGCATCTAAAAATGCCACCTCTTATTTTTAAATTATGAATACTTGCATGAAAGTAAAAAATTATGGATCAAATCTCTAAATTGTAAGAAATATCACTCTTTATATATCACCATCAATCAAATATTTATTCAGGACTTACTAAAAAATCATTAAGATATATATTTTCTAAACAATAGAATAATATAATAAAATTTAATATTATTATTCACCTCAACCACTTATTATTATCTGACATTTAAAATGATAATATATAACCTTTAAAATCCTTAGGTAACTTTTAAACATCCTCATAGTTAATCTTACATGTGCTAGTTTGATTCATATATATTCTATATAATCTCAAAATTAATTTTACATATCCTCAAAATAAATATTACACAAGCTATGAAACATAACATTTATCCATATATATCACTGAATTAAATTCATAATTACACTTATGTATCTCGTTATTTATCCAAATTTACTTTTATGGATTCTTACACATTCCCTTCACAATTATATTCTATCCCATAGATATTTCTTATGAACACTAGTTAACCCTGTAAATAACTAAGTCAACTCAAACATCCTCTAAAAACATGTAAAATTAATCAAATTACATTATTATTTCTTCACATTATCTTTATTCAAATAAAAATGATTCCAAAATTATGTAATGCACATATGAAATCCATTGAGTATTAAAATTATCTTCCACTACTGTAATTACATAATCTCTTATTTAATAAAATTTATTTCTCCAACAACAATTATTTTAACATTTACCAATCAATTCACCCCATTCATGTTCAGTTACTTTATAATTTATCGTCCATGAATAACTTCCATATAATGTGGTAGCCATCATACGTCATAACATAAGTATAGACATAAAAATTCTAATTAGATTTATTAAACTTAAATCAAAACCAAGTGTTAAACTTATTTATAGAGATAAAATGTTTAGTAGTCTCCATAATCCATAGAACACTTCTGAGAACACCAAATTCCAAAAATCAATAGATCCTAGTAACCTAAAAAATGAATTCGTCCAAAAAATTATATAGAATAACATTAATGTATAAGAAACATATATTGAGACATCATCCATATATTATAATCCTTATCATATGAATAATATTCTCATTATCATAATCATTGATAGTGTATCGCATTATAAAACTGATCAGTTTGACAACAACACCTCACATTTATCCTCATTCATGAATAAAATAAAGATAATATAAAATTTCAGATGCTTATAAAAATTAATTGTCCAAATATTCACATTTATTGGGTTCCTCATCACATTGAAAAAAATTTATTGACAATAAAGAAAACATATCATTATCTAAGGGAATAACATTAGTTATTCTAGAATAACTAGGATTCTTAGTTGTAAGGGAAATGTTTGGGAATTAAATGTTCGAATTGAACATGGGAAAGGATCACAATTAGTGGATTTCATTTTCTAGAACGAATTTGTAATGTGGGTTCAATTCCACAGATTGAAGAATATGCATCACCTAATTTTATCAATGCTAAATAGATAGAGGTGATAAAAGGGGCACCTTTATAAGTGCTATATAAATGTTTTGATAAAAGATTCTTTTTTTAGCGCTATAATGATTAGAAGGATATACCCATTATCAATTATCTTTTAAAACTGGTAAAGGATAACCATTATCAATTTTATTCTTAGCAATGACTATTTTTTTAATAATGTTTTAACATATATATTACTATTATATTTCTACTAAAAAATATGTTTATTTAAATACAATAATTAAAAATTCAGGTCTGTAATTAAAATAAATATTATATGTTAATATATATATATATATATAAATAATTCATATATATATATATATATATTGTTTTTTGAATATTATTTATGAGACTATAAATAAATAGATTTATTTAAATAATTAAAAAAGTGTACTAAATTTCTTAAAATAATAATTTTATTGTTATATTAATAATTATTTATATTTATATGTTGAAATATATATATATATATAAGTTTGTATAATTATATAAATATTTTTATATTTATATACAAATAATTATAAATATACTAATTTATAATTATAATTATAAATTATTATATATAAACAAATAATTTTATAATTATAATAAATATTCTTAAATAATATATATTCATTATATTAATAATTATATATACATATATATACATATATATATATATATATTCAAATAGGTCTGAGTGTGAGTTGACAGTCCAACTCTCACCCACAAACATTATTAGAAAAATAATGAAAAACAAACGAGATGAAAGAGAGGAATTATATAGAAAAAAATGCACCTAACTAATAAAATAATTGATCATGTCTTGACACTCCCTCTCGAACCCATGTATTTTGGTTAAATACCTCTATCGATATGGGGTCGAACTCTCCACCATGTTATTTTCTATTGAGGAAGTGCAAGCTCATCATTTGCTGATGAACTAGAAGAGTAATCTGGATTGAAACAAGGCATCTGATTCTAAGAGATCTCCCTAAAAACAACATCTGGATCATCTTGATAGGAATTCTCAATATTTTTTATAGTATTTTCTTAACTGTAAGGTATTACCTATAACAAAAAATTTCCAACTCCGTTTTAGTAATGGTAACATCAAGCTATTGGTCAAACCAGTTTCAAATTTATTCACTAAGACCCTAAGGGATCATTTCACCCTCATAATACACTAGGGGAATTTTAAATTTATTTCTCTAACTACTTCAAATTCATTAATGAAGGTCTTTCCGAACGATTCATATATAGTTTTCATAGCTTCAAAAAATTGAGATGGGTAAACCCATTATAAATTTTCTATGAACTCGGGTTGATTCCTGTGAGGAAGAATTACCTGAAATGGTAGTTGATTTAACAAAGTACCTATCACTATTAATTATGATTGAGTCAACATTTCTTACTCAACCATATTAAGACTAGTGGGACCAATAATTTTTGAAACATGTTCTATTTCAGACATAGACACATGTGGTTTATGTTTCCAATATGATGTTAATGGTAAACCCTTAACATCATTTGAAATAGAAATTCTCTGTAATGAATCTACATGCAAGCCTTATAGAGTTAGAGTGATTCATCCTATTAATGGTTCAATAAGACCCGATGAATAGGGGTAATGACCATCAATTCCCATTTTATTCATCTTTTAAATATTTGAATAAGCCTCCATCATTTTTATTTTTTCTTTTCCTTTGGAAATGACCAAATGATACTTCTACTGAAAATCAGAGACCACGTCATCCTACAGAGTAGATTCATGATTATGCAAGAAATCCCCCACACTAGATTCAACAAGAATAGGCTTCTCTGAATCCATAACAACTACCTCAATATCTCACATGAATTAAAGAATGGTCCATAAAGCATGATACTAGAAACTTAAAAAGAAACCAACATATTTAAATACATTTTTTCCATAACAACAGAAAATTTTCCCATTACCATAATCTCACCTGTATGATCCAGTTCATTAGAAAAATACTAGTTCACTAGAGGTGGGAATAACAGCTTGTCTGTCAGGCTTTCAAGATTCATCCACTACATCTATAAAATCCCTCCCCTCTTTTTCTTATGTAGTGAACCATATCATGTACCTGATTGTTAAAATAAAATAGAACATTTTCTGAGAAGTTGGAGAATGAAGGACTAATAATACATCAAGATGATCATAACCGACTCAATTTCTCGTAATGGATGTTATTAAAAACCACATCCCATGGGGTTGAAAGAATCACATTTTCTGTTCATATGGATTTAAGTTCAACCTTTACTTGAACCCTCAGTAATGCCCAAAGGAAGATAATCGGGTAGCATTGTTCATCTTGATTGGATGCCAAATTATGGAATCAATATCAAATAGAATGGATAGTTACCATAGAACGATATTAATATATTATATTTTCATCCATAACTATATACAGTTATCTAAAAATTTATTAAGTTTCAACCCGGGAGACCATTTTTGTATTCCCAACACACATGGCATCATTTTAATTGTTCTATATCCCCAAGCATTATGCTTCTACTCCATAGTTTAAAATAGAAGGTGATAGAAATATTTATAAATATATATTTTTATTACAAAATGTTTAATAGTTTATTTATCTTCATTTATTAAAAAATGTTTTTTATAATTAAAATAAATATAATATTTTAATATTTTATTTAAATATTTGTATAATATGTAAATTAATATATAAATTTAGATATATATTTATTTTGATGTTAAATAATTTAAAATATATGTACATGTATCACTACATGTATGTATGTCTATGTGTGTATAGGCATCTATGTATATACATGTGTGTATAGATGACTATGTATACAAAAGGATGTCAGTAATTCACATAAATGATATAAATTTAGTTTTTTTTACATTTTTTTATTTATTTATTTGAATTTGGTCAATTTAAAAATAAAAATTAATTAATAATGTTAAAAATAAATCTAATCATTTCCTAATAAATATTTATACATATATTTATATACTATATACATGAAATAATTTCAACATGTTTGTAATATATATGAATAATATTTATTTGTTTTTATTTATATTTTTTTAACATTTAATATATGTTTGAAAATTTTATAATTATCATTTTTAAATGATTTGTTAATAATTTTGTAATTTAAATATTTAATTATATAATGATATATATATATAACAAAAATCTTATGAAAGAATAAATTGTAGAGACCTAAAGCTTGACATACATGGACATTACATTACTTTTTTAGAATACTTAATACATAACAAAAATAAACATCAATGGACCGTTGGAAACTCGGAAGATAATCTTCTATTCATAGTAAAAGATCTTCAACATCTCCCACAACGATCTTCGCCTTTTGTTTTCTTACCTAAAACCATTCTTTATATCCTGGGGAAATGAAAACATATAAATGGTGATCTCAAATGATCAGTAAGGGTAAGCATGGAGAAAATAAAACAAACCGTATACATTTGAACTCTAAAACATGAACATAAAGTTTACACATCAAAATCGTGAGTTTTGAAATAAATCATGGAACTACGTAAGGAATAAATCATAAAGAAACATTAATCTTTATAAAATATCATGGGAATAAAACATGTAATTGTGGAAACCATTTAGAACTTGTTATGATTTCCACAGTAGCCAAGACAATACTGCCAAACCTATCTTAGTGGACAAAGTCCCTTTCTGAATCGAGTTTACTCCTCCTTCCAGTCCTGTATCACTGAACCGGATTAACTTACCATTCTAGCCATGTCTATATCATGAGATATAATTATTTACCCAATGAATTGGAGGGAGATATAAGTCCAACCCATCTCATAATAAAATCATTTTTACTTGTTCCACAAAATAATCATAAATCATTCATCATACCCAAAAAGTTAAATGAGTTTCATAACCATCATCCAATCATAACATAATCCATATAAAATAAATGAATATCATTTCATCATAAAAAAATTGAAACCATGCAAATCATAGAGACATTATACATGAAACAAACACATATGAAAGAATGTCATCTTAGATGGAAAATGGTTTTGATAAAACACTTGAAATGAATTTTCACTACTAGAAAAACAAGTATTTGCGACGGGCTATTTGCGACGGGATCCCGTCGCAAATACCCATTTGCGACGGGGTCCCGTCGCAAATAGCCCGTTGCTGAAAACGCCGTCGCAACTACACTTATTTGCGACGGGCCCGTCGCTAAAGCCTTTTTTTGCGACGGACATTCTCCCCGTCGCAAAGAGTATTCCGTATTTTTGTAAAAAAACTTTTAAAATAGTTTTTGTGACGGGACCCGTCGCAAATACCTTTTGCGACGGGACCCGTCGCAAATCTCTTTTGCGACGGTTCCGTCGCAAAAACTATTTTTTTAAAAAAATAAAAAAATTAATAATACTAGTATTTGCGACGGGACCCGTCGCAAATACTATTTTTTAAAAAAAATAAAAAACTATTAATAATATTAGTATTTGCGACGGGCATAGTATCCCGTCGCAAATACTATAAAAAAATAAAATAAATAAATTATTAATAAATTATTTTAATTAATATAATAATATAATTATAATTTACAAATGAAAATAATAAATTATTTTAATTACTATAATAATAGTAGAATTATAATTCAAAAATAAAAAATAATAGAATATTAATAAATGATTTAATTAATATAATAATATTACAATTATAATTCATAAATAAAAAAAATATTAATAAGTTATTTTAATTAATATAAAAATAATAGATTTATTTTATATTCAAATATTAAAATAATTCAAGTATTACAAAAAAAATAATTAAATTATAATATTATAAAATTTTAATATATATATATAATTTAATATTATAAAATATAAATAATATTATTATTCATATTAATATTGTTATTTAAAAATATAATATATTAATATTTTATAATGAGACAGAAACTACAAATAGAAAAAAAATATTTTGATTTCACAAATTTTATAACAGAAATACAAACTCTAATCTGAAGGAGGGGGGGAGGGGGGGAGGTGGGGGATCTGCAGATGGTGGTGGAGGAAACTCCATCCCTAAAGCATTAGTGAGTCGGCGCATGTACTCCATCTGCTCCTGATGCTGCTGCTGCCACCGACTCGCCTGCTCCTCGTACAGCTGCTGCTGGCGTCGACGCTCCTCCTCATGCTGCTGACGGATCTGCTCCTGCTCCTGTCGGAGACTCTCTATCTGTGCAGTCTGAGATCGCAACTGATCCTCATACTGTGTAGAAGAAGATGCACGAGCTCCTCTCGAGATGGACGCCGACATCGCAGCACTGCCATAATAATCCCCGGGAGTCAGTCGAGAGTCGATACCAACTACCTGGCCCTTCTCGAAGGCATACTGGGTGGCCTGCATCCATGCCGCCTCATCAAACTGACGGGCAGTGGTCTGATCTGATGACTCGGCCTGACTCTCAGGTCGGGCCTGTGCCGCTGCGGCCTCATATGACTCCTATAGTTGCAATTTAAAATTAAAATTGTGAATATATTATATGCAGTTAATTTTTAAACTTGAAAACAAATAATACTGACCACGATGTGATGCTGACGATCACCTCTGAGCTCCCCAGTAGCAGGATCACTATACATCCTCCGATATACGTCGTACTCTGTAATATCGGGGTGCTCGACAGCCTATAAGAATAAAAAATAAACTGTTAATATTTATAGTTATATAAATTATTTATAAATAATGTACATACCAGATGCTGTCTATGAGTACTGAAAGAACGAATCTCAGCTCGATGTGTCACTTCCTGCCTCCCCCGATTCTGCCTCCCCACCGATGATCTCCTCTGAAAGGCACCACTCAACCAGTGCGCACATAATCCATCCCATACATGGGATGAAATATAATCTGGTCGGTGTGCTCTACATGACTCATCAAACTCTGACACTCCTGTTTTCTTCATCGCAGCTTTTCTTAAATTGTGCAAAAACTGACGAAGGCGATCACGCATGGCCACCTCCCATGCCTCGTGGATGGCGTCACGCATGGTATCCTCGATCGGATACCATAAACCCTAAAAATAAATCAAAATATCAAGTTAGAAATAAGATAATTTTCAAAATAAAAATTATTTATTTACGTACGTACCAACCAATGGCCGAACATGGCCTGCTGCACATCAATGGGAATCTGCTCCCATGTGGTCCACGGCTGAGAGAAATAGTTGCGCAAAATAGCGCTGCCCTGTCCGACTGCTATATGCGAAAAACTGAAAAAATAATAAACATTTATTATGTGAATGGATTAATGAAATCTTAGTCAAATCCACAGGTTATAACACAGGTTATCACACCTCCGGGTGCGCGGATCAAACCCAAGACGTGGACGTCGCTCGGGGACGGGGTCAGGAATCATCAATCGTGCAAGACCGTGCCCCCTCCGCGTACTCCCTGGAGCGCCTGCAGGCTGAGGGTCATCTGCCAGCAACTCATCCGCATCGAAAGGCAGGTCAGCATCCGCCAACGCACGAAATGTGTCCTCGTCCATCTAAAACAGAAAATGTTAATGTTAGGAAATAATTGATAATTACTATTATATATACATATATACATATTATGATTGAATATAAATACCATGGAATTCTATAAGTGTTCATCTTCATCATCATCTTCATATATGTCAATGTCATCTTCATATTCCTCCTCAACATCATCGATATCCATTCGAGTTGCAGTTGCTTCATCTCTTACCATTTCAAATTCATGTGTGACATCATTAACATCATCGTCATCACCGACTCTTAAATGTGGGGTGTCGTCATCGATACTCATGTCTCTTTGTAAAAAAGATTGATTTTGAGTACTCTCTTGAAAAACTTCAATTCTTTGCACATCAGTGAAAGCACATTCACTTTGACTAAACTGATTGTCTCGAATTTTGATTCTTATTACACTCCACCAATCAGTCAAGTCTCTTGATGTTGCACAGTACTTTGCATAATAAACTTGATATGCCTGTTGAGCCAATAAGAATGGTTCATTTACTGCGAGAACACTTTTACATTTAATATCGATGATTCCATGAGTCGGATGAACACGCACGCCTCTCTCTGTATCCAACCACCGACATTTGAACATGGTTATGTAATGTTTTCCAAGATAACAGAGTTCAATGATTTCATCAAGTATGCCAAAAAAGTCAACTTTATTTTCTCGATGATGAGATCCTCTCAAGCTAACTCCACTGTTCATTGTTTTTTTCGATTCCCCATATGCATGTGTGTGGAATCGAAATCCATTCACCACATATGCATTATAAGTTTTAACAAGTTTGGAAGGTGGGTTAAACAATACACACAGCCGTTTGTCAATTTTATCAGCATGTCGAGACACCTGAAAATTTGTAAAATAATTATCAATATAGTAAACTTTACATTGAATGAGTTGCTAAAATATAAAGAATTTATGTTACCCGTTTTTGAAACCACTGAGAGAAATTTTTCAGTCGACGTTCTTTGAGAGCAGCTGCTGTAATTTGTGGAATTTGTTTCTTGATATGATTATCATACAACCTATAAAAACCAATGTTATTTACTGTAACATAAATGATAGAATAAGTGATATAAACACTTACATTACAACTGATGTCATCTCTTCACAGTTGAGCAGAACATACGTATGAGCTCTATGATGTTCATCATCTGAAAACCAGCGTTCAGAAACTCCACCAAAACCAAGCTCTGACTGGTTGAAAATAGATAATTGATTGTCGATTTCTTCAATATTCCTCTCATTCCGTCCCATTCGGTTGTGTTTTGAAGGATACTCAGATTCAAAATAATGGGAGCAGAAAAAAGATATTTACTCTTGCAAATAAGCTTCTGCAATAGATCCTTCAACAGATTCTTTGTTGCGTACTTTTCTTTTCAATTTTTGCATGCATCTTTCAAATGGGTACATCCATCGAAACTGTACCGGACCTCCACATTTGGCTTCATATGGCAAATGTAACATCAAATGTTCCATTGAGTCGAAGAAATACGGCGGAAATATTTTTTCCAGTTTACATATAATTACAACAACATCTTTTTCAAGTTTTCCTAGAGCATCATAATCTGCTGTAGCCGCACAAATTTCCCGAAACAAATGCGACATGTCTGTTATGGAATCCAAATCACAGAATTCAACAGACCTCTTAATCCAATGGGTAGAAGTCTCTCCATTATAACATGAAAATCATGACTTTTTAATCCAGTAATATGACCATTCTTTACACATCTACCCAAATTGGAAGCACAGCCATCTGGAAGTCTCAAATCTGCAATCCACTGACAAAATAATAAACGGTTTTCTTTAGACAGTGTATAAGCTGCTTTTGGTTTCAGTAACCTTTCTGTTCTGACATTCTCAAATAGTTCCAATTCTGGACGCCTGCAAATTTGGGCAAGATCTAAACGTACATTTACATTGTCTTTGCTCTTTCCTGGCGTATCCAAAACTGTATGAAACAAATTATCAAAACAGTTCTTCTCAATATGCATGACATCTAACATGTGTCAGACCAACAAATCAGACCAATATGGAAAATCCCAAAATATGCTACGTTTAATCTGATTGTGTTCTTTCCCAAAACTAGAAATTTTCTGTTGGTTTATTGTGGGACCAAAAGTGATGGGAGGTAATGAAAATACAACTGATTTTAACTCCGAACCTGATAGAATTTTTGGAGGTCCATCCCTTTCAGCTGTTCCTTTTCTAAAATGAGATCTGTTTCTGCGAAAAGGATGATCAGCTGGAAGAAATCTGCAATGACAGTCAAAATAACAAGGTTTCTTTCCATGAATGAGCATAAATGCTTTGTTCTCTCCCATACAGTAAAGACATTATTTATGACCATGTGTACTCCAGCCAGATAACATCCCATAAGCCGGGAAGTCACTTATTGTCCACATCAATGCTTCTCTCAGTATGAAATTCTGTTTCGTTGCAACATCATATGTACTGACACCAGTACTCCACAATAAATTTAATTCATCAATCAATGGCTTCAAATAAACGTCAATATTTTTCTTCGGATGTCCTGGAATTTGTAAAGTCAAAAAGATATATGGATCCTTCATCAACATCCATGGAGGTAAATTGTACGGAGTTAAAAAAACAGGCCAACATGAATATTGACTACCATAAGATCCAAACGGACAGAAACCATCAGTGGAAAGGCCCAGTCGAACATTTCTAGCTTCTAAAGCAAAGGATGGATACACTCTATCAAAATGTTTCCATGAATCACTATCGGCTGGATGATTCAAGCTTTTATCGGTTGAACTATTCTCTTTATGCCATGACATCATTGTCGCTGTATTCTTAGACATGAATAAACGCTGAAGTCTGGATGTAAGCGGAAAATATCTCAACTGTTTTACAGGAATCAAACCAGACTTCCCGTGTTGTCCTTCTTTATATCTCAGTTGCCCACATGTGGGACAACTATCCAATGACTCATTTTCCCCAGAATATAAAATGCAGTCATTTGAACATGCATGAATCTTCTGAAAAGTAAGTCCCAAATTTCGAACCAACCTCTTACTTTCATAGTAATTTGCAGGTAAAACATTTCCTTCGGGTAACAGTGTTTTCAGCAAAGAAAATATCTGGTCAGAACAGGTGTTTGACATTCCGTTATCTGATTTGATAGCAATAAATTTTGCAACTGCTTCTAATTTGCTCATCTTGTAGCCAGGATATAATGCATCCTCAGCAGACTTCAACAACTCATAAAATTCAGACGGTCCCAACTCAGGATTTGATGCTGTATCAGCCGTAGTTTCTGTATGTTGAACAGATGAACCTGCAACATCATGTACTAAATCTTGAAACTGGGATGGATCCGGAATCAAGTTGGTATCACCTGCTCTGGAACTGCGTTCACCGTGTTGATACCAAAAAACATAATCTTCTTGAAAACCAAAACGCAAGAGATGTTCCCCCACTTTGTCAAACGTGTCAAACGTTCTCAATGCACATTTTCTACAAGGGCATTTTATCTTTCCTTCTGAAACAAATTCTGGATTTTATGCCGCAAATGATAAAAAAATCTCCACACCCTCTATATATACTGGATTTAAACCAGAAAAATTTGGATTTCTACGTTGATTTATCCATATGCGGTCATCTAATAATGACTGTTGACGACCTCGTTGTTCCATATTTTTCTATAAAATATAAAATCATTACTGGTTTTGAATAATTTGTTAGAAAAAACACAAGCAAGGATTGAATATATTGAGAATAAAGCAAAACCTGTTACAAATATTGATAATTTTAATATTATATTGATTTTTTATTTTTTTTAATAATACTAATATAATTTTTTTCATAAATATTAATTATATAATAATAACATCATTACATTATTAGTATATTTTATTATTAATATTAAAATAATATAATTTTCTATATTATATACAATTCTCCTTTCATCTGTGTGTTTCACATTCTATCTCCACATGTAATATTGACATTCACTTTCACCTCTCTATTGGCGAGTAGGTTGATAATTTTGAAAAAGAATGCCAATATTACATGTGGAGACAGAAAAAACACAGAAGAAAAGAGAATTGTATATAATATAGAAAATTATATTATTTTAATATTAATAATAAAATATACAAATAATGTAATAAGGTAATTATTCCTAATTATTGGTAATTATTTCAAATTATTGGTAATTATTCCAAATTATTGGTAATTATTCTACATTATTGGTAATTATTCCAAATTATTGGTAGTTATTCATAATTTTTGGTAATTATTCCTAATTATTCGTAAATATTGGTAATTATTGTTAAATATTGGTAATTATTGGTAAATATTGGTAATTATTGGAAAATACTGGTAATTATTGGTAATTATTGGAAAATATTGGTAATTATTTGTAATTATTGGAAAATATTGGAAAATATTGGTAATTATTGGTAATTATTAGTCATTATTGGTAATTATTGGTGATTATTGGAAATTAATACTAATTATTGGTAATTAATACTAATTATTGGTAATTAAAACTAATTATTGGTAATTAATACTAATTAGTGGTAATTAATAATAATTATTACTAATTATTGGTAATTATTACTAATTATTCCTAATTAATACTAATTATTCCTAATTAATACGAATTATTCCTAATTATTACTAATTATTACTAATTATTACTAATTATTACTAATTATTAGTAATTATTGCTAATTATTATTAATTATTACTAATTATTAGTAATTATTGATAATTATTAGTAATTATTGATAATTATTAGTAATTATTGATAATTATTAGTAATTATTACTCATTATTGGTAATTATTACTAATTATTCGTAATTATTACTAATTATTCGTAATTATTACTAATTATTCGTAATTATTACTAATTATTCGTAATTATTACTAATTATTCATAATTATTACTAATTATTGGTAATTATTGGCAATTATTGTTAATTATTGGCAATTATTGTTAATTATTACTAAATATTGGTAATTATTGGCAATTATTGTTAATTATTACTAATTATTGGTAATTATTGGTAATTATTAATAATTATTGTTAATTATTACTAATTATTGTTAATTATTGATAATTATTACTAATTATTGTTAATTAATCCTAATTATTACTAATTATTGGTAATTAATACTAATTATTGGTAATTAATACTAATTATTGGTAATTAATACTAATTATAGGTAATTATTACTAATTATTGGTAATTATTACTAATTATTGAGAATTTTTCCTAATTTTAGGTATTTATTACTAATTATTACTAATTATTGCAAATTATTGGTAATTATTGATAATTATTGGTAATTATTGGTAATTATTGGTAATTATTGTTAATTATTGTTAATTATTGCTAATTATTTCTAATTATTGGAAATTATTGGTAATTATTGATAATTATTGTTAATTATTGATAATTCTTCCTAATTATTCCTAATTATTGATAATTGTTCCTAATTATTCCTAATTATTGATAATTATTGATAATTATTGATAATTATTGATAATTATTGATAATTATTGATAATTATTCCTAATTATTCCTAATTATTCCTAATTATTCCTAATTATTCCTAATTATTCCTAATTATTCCTAATTATTCCTAATTATTCCTAATTATTCCTAATTATTGGTAATTATTGGCAATTATTGGCAATTATTGGTAATTATTACTAATTATTGGTAATTATTGGTAATTATTGGTAATTATTACTAATTATTACTAATTATTACTAATTATTGTTAATTATTGGTAATTATTCCAAATTATACATAATTATTACTACTTATTGGTAAATATTTCTACTTATTGGTAATTATTACTATTTATTACTACTTATTGGTAATTATTACTAATTATTACTACTAATTGGTAGTTATTACTAATTATTACTACTTATTGGTAATTATTACTAATTATTACTAATTATTGATAATTATTACTAATTATTACTAATTATTGTTAATTATTACTAATTATTACTAAATATTCTTAATTATTGATAATTATTGATAATTGTTCCTAATTATTAGTAATTAAATAAATAATTACCAATAATTAGGAATAATTACCAATAATTACAAATAATAACATTATTAGTATATTTTATTATTAATATTAAAATAATATAATTTTCAGATTTATATACAATTCTTTTTTCATCTGTGCGTTTTCTATCTCCACATACAAATAATACATGTGAAGACAGTAAACACACAGATGAAAAAAGAATTGTATATATATAAAAAATTATATTATTTTAATATTAATAATAAAATATACTAATAATGTAATAATGTTTTTATTCCTAATTATTGGTATTTATTACTAATTATTAATATTTATTCTTAATTATTAAAAATTATTACTAATTATTTCTAATTACCATTAACTATGAACAATACTAATAATTTAAATTTATTAAGTAAGAAAACAATATAAACATAATTAAATTACAACTAATTAAGAATAATTGAAACTAATAAAAAATTTAAAATAAATATTAAATTAAAATGAACATAAATACCTTGAAAACTGATCTGCTCTGATCGTTCTTCAAAACATTAATATCAGCTCCGAAGAAAAAATTTAAACTGAAGAAAAACTAAACTTTAGAAACACAAGTTTGAGAGCAGGAGAAGATAGAGAATGAGAATGATTTGAAAAAAACGGATGGGGGTATTTATAGGTTAGATTATTTGCGACGGGTCCCGTCGCAAATACCTTAGCCAACATTTATTACGGTCAGCGAGTAAATAGTTATTTGCGACGGGTCCCGTCGCAAATAACCACCTGCCGACATACTATTTGCGATGGGGGAATATTCCCGTCGCAAATACCTTTTACCGCCGCCAGTTATTTGCTACGGGTATATTCCCCCGTCGCAAAAAGTTTTCCCGCGATTTGGCGCTCATCGCGGGAAAACTATTTGCGACGGGAAAAGCAATCCCGTCGCAAAAGCCTAATTATTTGCGACGGGTAAATACCCCCGTCGCAAATAACCCGTCACAAATACCCATTTTTCCCGTAGTGTTTTGAGGAAAATATCCTTTCTTCTTCAAAGTCATTTTCGTTTCAAAAAATTCCATGAAATTTTAAAAGAAAATAATTTTTTTGAAAATAGTCGTGAAATATTGTACAGTTATATTCTTTAAAATAAGGAGATATGAAACCGTAAAAATCTGTTCATGTCGTATAAGTTTAAAAAAACATTCTCCTCGTACTTTTGTCGGAAAAGTAAAAAAGTTCCCCATATGGTAAAAAAATAAAGATTCTTTCCATAACACAATGTAAAAGTAAAAGAGGAGTAAACCTAACTTTAAAAATACATGGAATAATACTAAACACTTTATGAAAAACATTTTTATGGACAAGATGAAAAATATAACCCCAATAAATACTTACGAATAAACAATCTCGGATAAAAATGAGATTGAAAAATTATCCCTTACCTTATGTATGATATTATTCATATGTATCTCGACCTCCTTTATAATGATATAAATAATTTCATTTAATTACTATAGAATCATATTCATTGTTATGATATCATATATGGTTCAATTATGACTTTATAATACCCATTATTTTATAAATTCCATGTTAAAGCAGCGTTTTGGGTAAATTCGTTTCATTTATCGTACGTGTTTTGATTTTTTTTCGTGATATTATTATTACTTATATCATGATTTACTCAATTTAGTAATTTAAATCATGATTAATATATCATATATATTTAGTATATATATATATAATAGATAGATGAAAGAAATGAAATACACCGTTCATGGAGACGATAGGCCGTACGTACGCATGAACGTTGTTTTCCTTTATTTATTTACATGAATGGAATTATGTTGATGACATATATATATATATATAAATCCAGTTGCATTATTTTGTCATTTATTTAATTATTACTTATTATATATACTTTATAATCATTCATGAATTGTTAACATTGAAAATGAATCTCATCGTGTCGTGGAGACGGTAATCCGTATGTACGTACGAGCGATGATATCATTACCATATTTATTGAATTGAATTTTATTGGTTGATATAATTTCATAGATTCATTATTATGTTATAATAATCCTATATAGTTATTATTTACACCATTATACCAATCCAAGTAAGGTGGTGGTGGAAAAACAGATTACACCACGTCGTGGAGATGGTATTCCGTACGTACGCACGCGCGGTGATTTCGTTTTATGTAGGATGGATAGAAGGTGAAATGGGGTTGTTTAATATTTATAATAAAATATCAGTATATAATTAATACTTATGTTATTACTTTATAATGAAACAACTAAAGAAGAAGAAGTTGATGAAGAATGAAACTTGAAGGAATTGTTAGAAGAGATTACCTCTTCTTCGACGCACCTCCTATAAACTTCTCCTTAGGGCACTAGAGATGGACTTTTGAGAAGGACATAACCTCTATTATATAACTATAAGGGTGTAGAAGAAGAATTTTCAGGTTTTGGCAGAGATTCAAGGCACAAAAGGGTGTGATGAGAAGAGGGAAGGGTTTCCCTTTTTATATGGGAGGAGAGGGGCGCCATTGGAAAAACATAAAATATTATTTTATAATAAAGTCATATTCGTTTTATAATAGCTCAAAATTGATTTATTTAGAATATAAGTTTGGTATGGGTTGAAATACTCTCAACCAATAGTTTTTAGACAAGTTCATTTTATTATTTTATCCTTATCATTTAGATTTAATTCTATGTTAAATAATTTAACTTTTACCGTGTCTTTATGTTTTATTACACAATATGGTTAATAAAATTACTATAACAAGCCAAAATTACCCCAACTGGTTCATTATTAATATATATATCTTTATCTAAGTAATTTGGCCGATCCATAGATTTTTAGGAATAAAATAACAATTAATAATATAATATTTGTTTTAAGAAATATTTTATATCAATTTTGACACTATTTGGTACTTGATTTTTGTGAAAATCATAACATCATTATTAGTTCGAAAAAGGTTCATTAAATCAATAATAACATGTAATATTAACCTCTTAAATCAGTGGAATTCATAAAAAGTCTAAAATTACATTTATTTGGGTATTTATAATATCAATTAATTTAATATTTCATTATTTAGGTAATTACAGCATCACCATTGTGTCATAAATAAATTAAATTATATTTAATGTCTAAAAATTATAAATAAACTACCATTAGGTAGGAAATATTTTTATCTTTCTAATGAATATTTATAGTCGAATTTATCTTATGTATAACCTTATATTAAAAATGTTTTAGTTATTAAACTATGATTTTAACTATTTTAACTCTTCTTTAAATAAAATAATATTAAGTGTCCTAATCTAATACAAGTGGATCTAAAGGGAAATATTTTATTCCTAAGGTTATTTTTGGTCGAATTAAACTTATCCAATAGAATTAAGACATGTGTTAGGGTAATAATAATATCATTTTTACCCTTAATTACCGTATTTACTTTTAATCGTGGTAAATAAAAGAAAAAGTTACTATTCACCAGAATTTATTTTTATCTTATTGAACCTCATTTTACTCCTTTATATTAACCTTGTCTCTCATATTTTCAAAATTCCACTCACAGAAGTGGTAAAATTATGTTTTATGTAAATTTTAAAATTCTCTTAGTAGGTGGGTAAAAGACGGGGAAAAGTTCAATAAAATTTTTATATATCTAAAATTATTATAAAAACGCTCTAATGAATTGAATTAATCATATATAAGTATTATGTATCAATTTTGACCTAAAATAAATTCAAATAAAATAAATAATTTTTTAAATAAAAAGTCTATTTTTAAATAGTAACCCATTGTTTTCACTATTCATCAAAAATGGATGTTTTCATAAAAATACCAAAACTTCACCCCAGGATAATTTCAACATTCCGAATCCAAAAATGAAGTCTTTTTTGAAAGATAAAATTTATAAAATTTCAAAAATTGGGTATTTCTATTAATAGCGGCTAGTTCATAATAATATTATAATAATATCTCGTTTAGTGAAACGTGGTATTGCGTACTACACACGCTATCGAAGAAGGTATTGATTACATGTAATGAAAGCCATGTTAGGGATGTGTTTAGTGAAATATCTGTTTGGTGTTACATATAACATAATCAAAACTTATTTCATTTATTCATTAAACAAAATCTATACTTAATGTTTCGTAGATTAATTTCCACAAAACAAACTTGAAATTATGTATAACCCGAGCCAAGAATAGTGTTGCGTATAATGAAAGATAATATGGTGTTGTGAATAGTACAAGATAATCTTGGTGTAGTGTATAATAGAAGACATCAAAGAAATTAAAAATAATATATCTCATAAAACCTCGGGGTGTTACATTCTACCCCCCTTAAAATGAATTTTGCCCTCGAAATTATTCAGGGTTATAAATGGTTTACTACTTGAAAGTTTCTTTCATAGAAACCGACATCGTAAAAAGGAACACTAAAACTCAATTTTAAAATGTGAAGTATGAAACATAATGGCTACCCAAATTAATTCATCACTGGGTTTCCACATAGGAGAACATAGGTGAAAATATGGATATGGAAGAGAAATCTAACCATCAAGTTCTGAAGGAGAGTGGTAGAGGACATGGCTATGAAAAAGCCAACAATCACAAAGACATAAATTTGTGATGATTTATGGTACCATCTGATACATCGGATATAAGAGCACTAGGACAAGATTTTTTGTTTTCTAGATCATTTCCCGAATGTTGATGAACTTTTACCTGAGGAGAAATACTTACTTGATTTTTGTGTAATATCATCATTGGTAATTCTAGGAACAATTTCCACTTCATCTCTATTTAAAGAAATGAAGTTGAATTTGTCATTCATGAAGTGTTAGTAGATCATGCGATAGAATGATAATTCATCCCATCTATTTCTATCATAAAAAGATTAGCATAAGTTATTAAAAATATATTAGTCCATCTATGGTGGGATAAATCGTATATGATTCCCACAATGGACTTATACTTCATCTATCATACTGATTAATAAAATGAAACTAGTTTCTACTAACCAGAGACTTCTTATAGGCTATTGGTAGGCGATAAAGGCCTATCGCACTTCGGTTGTGGGTTCGATTCCCACAACCTTGTCTGACGTGATGGGTTGTCGCTCGTCCTGCAGGTTGTCCTTTTTCTAAAACTACATTATTATAACATCCCATCAATAATATCAAAAAAAAATTCTATCCTTTATCAATACTCACTTATGTCCAACATAATCCATTCCAATCATTTGGCTTATCTAAAATACTTCTATCCAAGCTCATAGTATAAAGAAAATGATTACTAGAAATGTCATCAAACAAGCATGTGAATACCATCATTTATCCCCCATATATCATACGATATATCTTGTTGGTCACATTCCAAACATGTGAATACCGTAATCATATATTCTCATAAATAAAATGAATACCCGTTGAACCTTAGTGAAAACATGAATGATTTCAAAGTTAACTCGTTCCACATTCCAAAAATCCCAAAATTTATATATTCTCAAACCATGTTATCACGTTGTCCGTATATCAGTCATGAGCTCATGAATACTATCAAACAATTCATTTTCTCTAAATCACTTCATTATGTGCGTATCATCTTCTTTCTAAAAATATCTGAATAACCATTCATGGTTACCAGTACCATTCAACATATACTTTCAAATACTTTAGGAAAAACAATAGTGTAACTATCCTTAGATGTTTCTTTATTCTATTGTACCATTAAATTACTATACAACATAACTCTTTATAAACATACAATCATTCCACTACCTTATTAAACCATTGAACATGCTTCAACACTTCATTCATCTCATATATCATTTGTATTCTCCTCATCATTATCCACATAAATACTACCCATATGACCATGTTTATTCTCTTCATGAGATTTTCCCTTAGGGAATTGGTATGCACAATTCCCATCCATTCCACATTTAAAACATCTAATCATTGTTTATGTCATAGAAATACCATTATCCCTCTCCATGGTGTTAACTGAACCTCTTCCATTTCACTTACTGGATTTGTGTCCTTCTTTTCTGCAACCAAATCATCTTCCAGTTCCTTTTAAACATTCTCCCTGATGCCTCTTCTCACATGATTTACATGAGGGGAATTGAACTTTCTTTCCTTTATGATCATCATGAACTCCATCATTCTCTTATTAGCCAAGTCAGGAAACTTACCAAAATTGAGATTATTGATCAAGTTATGAGATTTCTGATTAGGCATAATAACGATGTTTGGACTTCCAAATCCCATTTCATTTTGTGTCTCATGGGGAATATCATTCCATTTTCCATCATATCCTATATTACCATGAATCTTCCCATTTCCAACCATTTTCTAAAACCCAAAAACAATAGTGTGAGATGCAAAAATGATACTAAGAAAACAACATAATAATGGGGGAGTACCTTCAATATCTAACATCATAGGTTAAATTCTATGATCATTACCATAATTTTAGGACTATAACCTATACGAATACTTATCTTTAGGGACATTCCTAGACATACCATAGAAATATCTCTAGGGATTTCACTAAAATTTTCACATCCTTGTTTCCAAAGGTTAACTAAGCCTTTCTTCTGATACCAACTGTAGAGACCCAAAGCTTGACGTAAATGGAAATTAAATTACTTTTGCGGAATAATTAATACATAATAAAAACAAACACCAAAGTATAGTAATATTTTAGTGTCTTTGGAAACTCGGAACATAATCTTCTAATCATGGTGAAAGATCTTCAACATCTCCCAAAAAGATCCTCTGATTTTTATTTCTTACCTAAAAACATTATTTATATCCTGGGGAAAATAAAACATATAATGGGTGATCTAAAATGCTCATTAAGGTTATGCATGGAGAAAATAAAAAAACAACAAACATTTGAACTTCAAAACATGAACATAATGTTTACACATCAAAATCTTGAGTTGTGAAATAAAACATGGCATTAAGTAAGGCATAGATCATAAAGAAACATTAATCTTGATAAAATATAATGGGAATAAAACATGTAATTGTGGAAACCATTAAGAATATGTTATGATTTCCATAGTAGCCAAGGCACTACTGCCAAAACCATATTAGTGGACAAAGTACCTTTCTGAATCATGTTCACTCCTCGTTCCAGTCATGTACCACTGAACCAGATTAAATTACCGTTCCGACCATGTCTATATCATGAGATATAAATCTTTACCCAATGCATTGGAGGGAGATATTGGTCAAACCCATCACATAATGAAATCATTCTTACTTGTGCCACATCATAAACATAAATCATTCAGCATAACCCAAAAAGTTAAATGGGTTTCATAAACACCATCCCATCATAACATAATCCATATAAAACAAATGGATATCATCTCATCATAAGAAATTTGAAACCATGAAAATCATAGAGACATTATACTTCAAACATACATATATGAAATAATTTCATCTTAGATGGAAAATGGTTTTGATAAAAAACATGAAATGAATTCTTGAGGAAAATATCCTTTCTTCATCAAAGTCATTTTATTTTCACAAAATGCCGTGGAATTTTAAAGTAAATGGATTTTGATGAAAATATCCATGAAATATTGTATAGTAAGATTATTTAAAATAAGGAGTTATGAAACTGTAAAAATCCGTTCATGTCGTATAAGTTTAAAAAAACATTCTCCTCGTACTTCTGTCGGAAAAGTCAAAAATTTCCTCATATGGTAATCAAAAGAAAGATTCTTTCCATAACACAATATAGAAGTAAAAGAGGGGTAAACATGAATTTAGTCATACATGGAAGAATATTAAACACTTTATGAAAAAACATTATGGACATGGATGAAAAATATAACTCTAGTAAATACTTACGAATAAACAATCTCTGATAAAAATGAGATTGAAAAATTATCCATTACCTTATGTCTGATATGCTTCGTATGTATCTGGACCTCCTATATAATGAAATAAATAATGTAATTGACTTATTAAAGAATAATATTCATTTTTATGATATCATATATGGTTTAATTATGACTTTAATATACCTGTTCTTTTATAAATTCTATGTTAAAGGAGTGTTCTGGGTAAAATCGTTTCATTTATCGTACGCGTTTCGAATTTTTTTTTGATATTATTATTAATTATATCATGATTTAATTACATTATTAATGTAAATCATGATTAATATATCATATATATTAAGTATATATATATATATATAATAGATAGATGAATGAAATGAAATACACCGTTCATGGAGACGGTAGGTCGTACGTACGCATGAACGTTGTTTTCCTTTCCTTATTTACTTGAATGGAATTAAGTAGATGACATATATATATATATATATATATATATATATATATAAATATAGTAGCATTATTATGTTATATATTTCATGATTAGTTATTATATATACTTTGTAATCATTCTTGAATTGTTAACATTGAAAATGAATCTCATCGCGCCGTGGAGACGGTAATCCGTACGTACGCACGAGTGATGATATCGTTCCCATATTTATTGATGGAATTTTAGTTGGTGATATAATATCATAGATTCAGTATTATGTTATAATAATCCAATATAGTTCTTATTTACACCATTATACCAATCCAAGTAAGGTGGTGGTGGAAAAACAGATTACCCCACGGCGTGGAGACGATATTTCGTACATACGCACACGCGATGATTTCGTTTTCCGTAGGATGAATAGAAGGTGAAATTTGGTTGTTTCATATTTATAATAACTTATAATTATATAATTAATAGTTATGTAATTACTTTATAATGAAACAACTAAAGAATAAGAAGCTGATGATGAAAGAAACTTGAAATAATCGTTAGAAGAGATTACCTCTTTTTCGACGCACCTCTTTTAAACTTCTTCTTAGGGCACTAGAGTTGGTCTTTTGAGAATACTAGAACCTCTATTATATAACTAGAATGGTGTATAAGAATAATATTCAGGGTTTGACCGAGATTCAAGGCACGAAATGGTGTGAAGAGAATAGGTAAGGGGTACCCTTTTTATATGGGAGGAGAGGGGTGCCTTTGGAAAAAAATAAAATATTATATTATAATAAAGTCATATTTGGTTTATAATAGATACAAATTGATTTATATATAAGCTAAGGTTGGTATGTGTCGAAATCCTCTTAACCAATAGGTTTTAGACATGTTTAGGTTAATATTTTATCCTTATCATTTAGATTTAACTCTATGTTAAATAATTTAACTTTTACCGTGTCTTTTTGTTTTTTTACACTATATGGTTAATAAACTTAATATAACAAGACAAAAGAACCCCAAGTGGTTCATTATTAATATATATATCATTATCTAGGACATTTGGCCTAATTCTACATTTTTAGGAATAAAATAACAATTAATAATATAATATTTGTTTTAAAAACTATTTTATGTCAATTTTGACACTATTTGGTACGTGATTTTTTTGAAAATTATAAAAGCATTATTAGTTCGAAAAATGTTCATTAAATAAATAATAACATGTAATTTTAACCATGAAAATTAGTGGAATTTATAAAAAGTCTAAAATTACTTTTATTTGGGTATTTATAATATCAATTAATTTAATATTTCATTATTTAGGTAATTACTGCATCACCATTGTGTAATAAATAAATTAAATTATTTAATTTCTGAAAATTATAATTAAAATACCATTATCTAGGAAATATTTTTATCTTTCTAATGAATATTTATAGCATAATTTATCTTATGTATAACCTTATATTAAAAATGTTTTAGTTATTAAACTATGATTTTAACTATTTTAACTCTTCTTTAAATAAAATAATAATAAGTTTCCTAATCTAATCCATGTGGATATAAATGGTAATATTTTATTCCTAAGGTACTTTTTGGTCGAATTAAACTTATCTAATAGAATTAGGACATGTGTTAGGGTAATAGTAATATCATTTTTATCCTTAATTACCGTATTTACTTTTATCCGTGGTAAATAAAAGTAAAACCTTACTATTCAACAAAATTTATTTTTATCTTATTGAACCACATTTTACTCCTTTATATTAACTGTGTCTCTCGGATTTTTGAAGTTCCCCTAAAAGAATAGGTAAAATTATGTTTTATGTAAATTTTCAAATTCTCTTAGGAGGTGGGTAAAAGACGGTGAAAAGTTCAATAAAATTTTTATATATATAAAATTATTATAAAATGACTCCAATTAATTGAATTAACTATATATAGGTATTATGTATCAATTTTGAAATATAATAAATTTAAATAAAATAAATAGTTATTTAAATATAAAGTCGGTTTTTAAATAGTAACCTAGTGTTTTCACTATTCATCAAAAATTGGTAGTTTTCAGAAAAATACCAAAAATTCACCCCAGGATAATTTCGATATTCCGAATCCAAAAATGAATCCCTTTTTGAAAGATAAAATTTAAAAAATTTCAAAAATTGTGTATTTCTATTCATAATGGCTAGTTCATAATAATATTATAATAATATCTTGTTTAATGAAACTTGGTATTGCGTACTACACACGCTATAGAAGAAGGTCTTGATTATCTGTAATGCAATCCAAGTCAGGGCTGAATGTAGTGAATGTTATGTTTGGTGATACATATAACATAATCAAAACTTATTTCATTTATTCATTAAACAAAGTATATACTTAATGTTGCGTAGAATAATTTCCACAAAACGAACTTGAATTTGTGTAGAACACGATCCAAGAACAGTGTTGCGTATAATGCAAGCTAATACGATGTTGCGTATAATACAAGCTAATACAGTGTTGTGTATAGTACAAGCTAATCTTGGTGTAGTGTATAATAGAAGACATCAATGAAATTAAAAATAATATATCTCATAAAATCTCGGGGTGTTACATTCTACCCCCCTTAAAATGAATTTCGCCCTCGAAATTCGTCAGGGTTATAAATGGTTTACTACATGATAGTTTCTTTCATAGAATCCGACATCATAAAAAGGAACACTAAAAATTAATTTTAAAATTTGAAGTATGAAACATAATGGATTCCCAAATTAACTCATCACTTGGTTTCCACATAGGAGAACATAGGTGAAAATAGGGATATGGAAGAGAAATATTACCATAAAGTTCTGATGGATAGTGGTAGAGGACATGGATATGAAAAATAAAAAAATCACAAAGCCATAAATTTGTGATGATTTATGGTACCATCTGATTCATCAGATATAAGAGCACTAGAACAACATTTTTGGTTTTCTAGATCATTTCCCTAATGTTGATAAACATTTACATGAGGAGAAATACTTAATTGATTTTTGTGTAATATCATCGTTGGTAATTCCAAGAACAATTTCCGATTCATCTCTATTTAATGAAATGAGGTTGAATTTTTCATTCATGAAGTGTTAGCAGATCATGCGATAAAATGATAAGTCATGCCATCTGTTTCTATCATAAAAAGGTTAGCATAATTTATTAAAAATACATAAGTCCATCTATGGTGAGATAAATCGTATATGATTCCCACAATGGACTTATACTTCATCTATCATACTGCTTAATAAAATAAAACTAGTTTCTACTAACCAGGGACTTCCTGTAGGCCAGTGGAAGGCGATAAAGGCCTGTCGCACTTCGGTTATGGGTTCGATTCCCACAGCCTTGTCCGACGTGACGGGTTGTTGCTCGTTCTGTAGGTTGTCCTTTTTCTAAAAGTACATTATTATTACATCCCATCAATAATATCGAAAGAATTTCTATCCTTAAACAGTACTCACTTATGTCCAACATAATCCATTCCAATCATTTGGATTATCTAAAATACTTCTGTCTATGCTCATAGTATAAAGAAAACGATTACTAGAAATTTCATCAAACAAGCATGTGAATACCATCATTTATCCCCCATATATCAGACGATATATCTTGTTGGTCACATTCCAAACATGTGAATACCTTAATCATGTATTCTCCTGAAAAAAATGAATACCCTTTTAACCTTAGTGAAAACATGAATGCTTTCAAAAGTTAACTCTTTCCACATTCCAAAAAACCCAAAATTAATATATTCTCAAACCATGATATCACTTTTTCCTTATATCATTCATGAGCTCATGAATACTATCAAACATTTATTTTTCTCTTTATCCCATCATTATGTGCATATCATCTTCATTCCAAAAATATCTTAATAACTTTTCATGGTTACCAATACCATTAAACATTTACTTTCAAATACTTTATGAAAAACAACTGTGTAATAATCCTTAGATGTTTCTTTATTCCATTGTACCATTAAATTACCTATACAAGATAAATCTTGATAAACATACAATCATTCCACTACCTTCTTAAACCATTGACCAATCTTCAACACTTCTTTCATCTCATATATCATTTGTAGTCTCCTCATCATCATCCACATAAATACTACCCATATGACTATGCTGATTCTCTTCATGAGATTTTCCATTAGGGAATTGGTATGCATAATTCTCATACATTCCACATTTAAAACATCTAATCATTGTTGATGTCATAGAAATACCATTATCCTTCTCTATGGTGTTAACTGAACCTGTTCCATTTCACTTACTGGATTTGTGTCCTCCTTTTCTGGAACCAAATCATCTTCCAGTTCCTTTGAAACATTCTCCCTGATGCCTCTTCCCACATGATTTACGTGAGGGGAATTGAACTTTCTTTCTTGTATGATGATCATGAAACTCCACCTTTCTCTTATTAGTTGAGTCAGGAAACTTACCAAAATTGAGATTATTGATCATGTTATGAGATTGCTGATTAGGCATACTAACGATGTTTGGACTTCCTAATCCCATTTCATTTTGTGTCTCATGAGTAATATCATTCCATTATCCATCATATCCTCTATTATCATGAATCTTCCCGTTTCCATCCATTTTCTAAAACCCAAATATAAAAGTGTGAGATGAAAAAATCATACTAGGAAAACAACATAATAAAGGGGGAGTACCTTCAATATCTAACATCTTAGGTTAAATTCTATGATCATTACCATAATTTTAGGACTATAACATATACGTATAGTTATCCATAGGGACATTCCTAGACATACCTAAGAAATATCTCTAGAGATTTCACTAAAATTTTCGTATCCTTATTTCCAAAGGTTAACTAAACCTTTCCTCTGATACCAACTATAGAGACCCAAAGCTTGACATAAATGGAAATTAAATTAATTCTGCGGAATACTTAATACACAACAAAATCAAACACAAAAGGATCGTAATAGTTTAGTGTCTTTGGAAACTCAGAACATAATCTTCTAATCATGGTGAAAGATCTTCAACATCTCCGAGAAAGATCTTCCCCTTTTGATTTATTACCTAAAACCTTTATTTATATCCTGGGGAAATGAAAAAATATAAAGGGTGAGCTCAAATGCTCACTAAGGGTAAGCATGGAGAAAATAAAAAAAGAACCACATACATTTTAACTTCAAAACCTGAACATAAAGTTTACACATCAGAATCTTGAGTTGTGAAATAAATCTTGGCATTACGTAAGGCATAGATCATAAAAAACATTAATCCTGATATATTATAATGGGAATAAAACATGTAATTGTGGAAACCATTAAGCACATGTTATGATTTCCATACTATCCAATGAATTACTTCCAAGACCATATTAGTGGACAAAGTCCCTTTCTGAATCGAGTTCACTCCTCGTTCCAGTCCTGTATCACTGAAATAGATTAACTTACCATTCCAGCCAGTTATATCTTATGAGATATAAATCATTACCCAATGCATTAGAGGGAGATATAGGTCCCACCAATCTCTTAATGAAATCATTATTACTTGTGCCACAAAATAAACATAAATCAATCAGCATAACCCAAAACGTTAAATGGGGTTCATAAACACCATCCCATCATAAAATAATCCATATAAAACAAATAGATATCATCTCATCATAAGAAATTTGAAACCATGAAATTCATAGAGACATTATACTTGAAACATACACATATGAAATAATGTCATCATAGATTGAAAATGGTTTTGATAAAAAAACATGAAATGAATTCTTGAGGAAAATATCCTTTCATCTTCAAAGTCATTCTTTTCACAAAATTCCATGAAATTTTAAAAGAAATGGATTTTGTTGAAAATAGTCATAAAATATTGTATAGTATAGTAATATTCTTGAAAATAAGGAGTTATGAAACTGTAAAAATCTGTTCATGCCGTATAAGTTTAAAAAAAATCTCCTCGTACTTTTGTCAGAAAAGTCAAAAAGTTCCTCATATGGAAATCAAAAGAATGATTCTTTACATAACACAATGTAAAAGTAAAAGAGGGGTAAACATGACTATAAACATACATGGAATAATATTAAACACTTTATGAAAAAAAAATTATGGACATGGATGAAAAATATAACCCCAGTAAATACTTACGAATAAACAATCTCAGATAAAAATGAGATTGAAAAATTATCCCTTACCTTATGTCTGATATGCTTCGTATGTATCCGAACCTCCTATATAATGAATTAAATAAATTAATTGACTTATTACAGAATCATATTCATTATTATGATATCATATATGGTTCAATTATGACTTTATAATACCCGTTCTTTTATAAATTCCATTATAAAGCAGGGTTTTGGGTAAAATCGTTTCATTTATCGTACGTGTTTCGATTTGTTGTTCTTGATATTATTATTACTTATATCATGATTAACTTACTTCCAGAAAGTAAATCATGATTTATATATCATATATATTCTGTATATATATATATAATAGATAGATGAATGAACTGAAATACACCGTTCATGGAGATGGTAGGCCGTACCTACGAATGAACGCTGTTTTCCTTTCCTTATTGACATGAATGGAATTATGTATATGAAATATATATATATATATATAAATCTAGTAGAATTATTATGTCATATATTTAAGGATTGCTTATTATATATACTTTAAAATCATTCTTGATTTGTTATCATGGAAAATGAATCTCATCACGTCGTGGAGACGGTAATCCGTATGTACGCACAAGCGATGATATTGTTCCCATCTTTATTGAATGTAATTGGAATGGGTTATATAATATAATTTAATTATTATGATGTTATAATAATCATATATAGTTATTATTTACACCATTATACCCATCCAAGTAAGGTGGTGGTGGAAAAAAAGATTACACCACGGCGTGGAGACAGTATTCCTTATGTACGCACGCGTGGTGATTTCGTTTTCCATAGGATGGATAGAAGGTGAAATGGGGTTGTTTCATATTTATAATAACATTTAAGTATATAATTAATACTGATTTTATTAATTTATAATTAAAAAACTAAAGAATAAGAAGTTGAAGAAGAAAGAAACTTGAATGAATCGTTAGAAAATATTACCTCTTCTTCGACACACCTCCTTTAAACTTCTTCTTAGGGAACTAGAGTTGGTCTTTTGAGAATACCAGAACCTCTACGATATAACTAGAGAGGTGGAGAAGAGTGATTGTTAGGGTTTTTCCGAGCTTCATGGATCAAAAGGGTGTGAAGAGAATGGGGAAGGGGTGCCCTTTTTATAAGGGAGAAGAGGGGCACCTTTGAGGAAACATAAAATATTATTTTATAATAAAGTCATATTCGGTTTATAATAGCTCCAAATTGATTTATTTAGAATATAAGGAGGGGATAGGTAGAAATAATATCAACCAATAGGCTTTATAAAATTTTAGGTTATTATTTTATCCTTATCATTTATATTAAACTCTATGTCAACTAATTTAACTTTTACTGTGTCTATTTGTTTTCTTACACTATATGGTTAATAAACATACTATAACATGGAAAAAGAACCCCAAGTGGTTAATTATTAATATATATATATATTTATATAAGTCATTTGACCGAACCATAGATTTTTAGGAATAAAATTACAATTAATAATATAATATTTGTTTTAAAAACTATTTTGGGTCAATTTTAACACTATTTGGTACTTGATTTTTGTGAAAACCAAAATATCATGATTAGTTCAAAAAAAGTTAATTAATTCAATAATAACATGTCATATTAACCTATAAAATTACTGTAATTCATTAAAAGTCTCAAATTACTTTTATTTGTGTATTTATAATATCAAATAATTAAATATTTCATTATTTAGGTAATTATTTCATCACCATTGTGTCATAAATACATCAAATTATTTAATGTCTAAAAATTATTAATAAAATACCATTAGGTAGGAAATATTTTTATCTTTCTAATTAATATTCATAGTCGAATTTAGCATATTCATAACCTTATATTAAAAATGTTTTAGGTTTTCAACTATGATTTTAACTATTTTAACTCATCTTTAAATAAAATAATAATAAGTGTCCTAATCTAATCCAAGTGGACCTAAAGGGTAATATTTTATTCCTAATGTTGTTTTTTTTCGAATTACACTTATACAATAGAATTAGGACATGTTTTAGGCTAATAGTAATATCATTTTTACTCTTAATAACCCTATTTACTTTTAACCGTGGTAAATAAAAGTTAAAAGTTACTATTCACCAAAAATTATTTTTATCTTATTGAACAACATTTTATATCTTGATATTAACCGTTTCTCTTGGATTTTCTAAATTCCCCTCACAGAAGCGGTAAAATTATGTTTTATGTAAATTTTCAAATTCTCCTACGAGGTGGGTAAAAGACGGTGAAAAGTTCAATAAATTTTTTATATATCTAAAATTATTTTAAAACGACTCCAATGAATTGAATTTAACTTATATACATATTATGTATAAATTTTTACCTAAAATAAATTTAAATAAAATAAATATTTATTTAAATAAAAAGTCGGTTTTTAAATAGTGACCTAGTGTTTTCACTATTCATCAAAAATTGAATGTTTTCAGAAAAATTCCAAAAGTTCACCCTATGCTAATTTCGATATTCTGAATCCAAAAATGAAGTCCGTTTTGAAAGATAAAATTTATAAAATTTAAAAAGTGGGTATTACTATTCATAACGGCTAGTTCATAATAATATTATAATAATATCTCGTTTAGTGAAACTTTGTATTGCGTACTACACACGCTATCGAAGAAGGTATTGATTGCATGCAATACAAGCCATGTTAGGGCATCATGTAGTGAAAGCTCCATTCGTTGTTGCATATAACATAATCAAACTTATTTCATTTATACATTAAACAAAATCTATACATAATGTTCCGTAGAATAATTTTCACAAAACGAACATGAAATTGTGTGTAACATGAGCCAAGAATAGTGTTGCGTATACTGGAAGCTAATACAGTGTTGTGTATAGTACAAGATTGTCTTGGTGTAGTGTATAATAGAAGAAATAAAAGAAATTAAAAATAATATATCTCATAAAATCTCGGGGTGTTACATAAATAAATAATTATATTTATATAACTATTAAATTATAATAAATATATCTTAATCATAAACATGTTTTTCATATTTATAATCAAATATATAAAGATATATATATTTATAGTTATATATAAATATTTTTGATATATATTTATTTATAATTATAAAATTAAATACATACATACATATTAAATAATTATAATATTATAATAAATGTATTTAAATAATACATATAGTTACTATATTTAGTGTAGAAGTTGTTGGCAATTAACATTGTGGATGGATTTTGAATGAACTCAGAGATGTAATTTCAAGATATCTCATGGAAATTCATGATGTTCTCTTATCTAGAAGAATCCTCTGAATCGTTATTGGTCTAAAATTATGATCCCCCACAAAAGGACAAGACATGACAGAGAGGAAAACACCCAAAGTGCAGAGGAAGATATCCTCTAAATATTGGAATGGGAGGGAATTCCCAGAAGTGATTTCTTGATTTTGTTTTGGACAGTTTGTCCCTTACACTTTGTTTATTCATTTAATTTATATTAATAAAATTGGATTCACGAGTTTGGTCTCCAAGTCCTTGACCGAGCTATTTTTGGTATAATTATAAAATTATAAAAATTATTTTAAATATGAAATATAGTTATTATAATTACAATTATATAGTTTTATAAATTTATATAATTATATAAATATACCTAAGCGGTGCAGACCATGTGGTAAAATTTTATAAATATATATAATTATATAAATATATTTATAATTATATTATTATATTTGTAAATATTTTTTTATAATTTTAGAAATATATACATTATAGTTGAGTAGGCATATAATTACAATGAAACACACTCACACACTCACCATATACCGGCGAATGGGAAGGTCATAGACACCACAATGGATTAATCACCCAATATACTGTCACATAGATCCATATATTATATATTAGCTCAATGACATTTACAAATCATGCCATGAATGTCTGTAACCACCATGGTTTACCTAGAACACATTTCAAGATATTTTTTACCACCAAAGAGGCCACCTGTGTATCAATAATGAACAACTTTCCTTTCATTTTCTCACCAGACGCCATGCCATGTTGATAGACACCACCCCCAAGAAATTACCCTCACCATCAAGTGGGGGTATGAAATACCCATTTAGTAGTAACCCATACCCAACTAAAACACCTTATCATCACTTTTGAATCTCAATAAAGCATATACCACCTCTGTCACAAAAATTTGTTGCACCAGTCAACCAGCACACCAGCCACATACATCATCTATCGCTCCACCGTCATCCAAAACAAATGGGAAAAGTCACATCCTTTATCCAGTAAAATTTGTGTTGTCTTTATCCTCAGGACCCCTCAAGAACTGTTATATAAATCCATCAATATGATCTCTTTTCCATAAAGATCTATTGCATGCATGCCATCATCAGCGACCACCATCTCCAATGAGTTTTGCTCTGAACTCGCCTAAATATCCCGGTCGAGTGACACCCCCACCCTCCATGTTGCGCGGAGGTACCTCCACATGTCTTGGTCACTAACCCCCAACATCACCTCTCCATGCTATAGTGGGGAAACATCCACCACCCCCCACCAAAGGGAAGGGTCATATCGTTAGTGGGAAGGTCATGGCCCCCCAAGAGATAACCATCCATTATATAGGCACATCGACTTCCATACAATATATTGTCTTTGATACCCTTAAAATCATTCCCCGAAAGTCCCTAACTGCGATAGTCATCCTGGAATTCACTGCTAGAGACGTGTCTTCCCCAAACAGGCCACCTGCATATCAACAATGAACAACCTACCTGTCATTGTGTCATCAGATGTCGTTCCACATTGACACACACATCTACCAAAACACTGCCCTTATCGACGATTGGTGGGTTTCCATTCTCCTTCTATAGTAACCACACCCTTTCCACCGCTCCTCAACATCGCATGTACGTCACTACCAACCATATGCCACCTCTACCATAGATAGGCATTGCACGTACCAACAAACACACCAGCCGCCTAATTATTCCGTTACTCAGTAGTTAGCCTAAAAATGTCCATAGTTACACCCTTCATCCCACAGTCACAATGTCATTATCATACACCGACCCACTCAATCACTATTACAATTGGCCATATAGAACAAGGCTGATCCCTTAAGCATTGTCGTTTTCTGGCCATCATCTGCAAACACCGTCCCTAAAGAGTGGCGTGCCACTCATTTGAAAAACTTCCAACCGAACTGACCAGGAAATTTTGGTCGAACAATACCACCCCCCAATGTCATGCAGGGACAGCTCCACACATCGGGGTTGTCGAACCCCCAACACAACCCACCCTGCTATAGTAGGTAACTATCCACCACCCCAATCAAAGGGAATGGAAACATCATCACACCACTCGTGCAACATCGTGAGCCACCACATAATGTGTTACTCATGGTAAATCACATTATACATCTATAACCCATAAGATGGAAAATTCCTAAGAAATGATCATGGCTACTTATGTTGGGGGGGAAGCACGTGACCAAATCACCTCCACACAATTAGCATTATATAAATATATATATATATATATTATAATTTTATTAATATAAATATTTATATATTAATAATAATATATATTATTATATAAATATGAAAATATATTTATAATTATATAAAATTTTATGTAAATATATTTTTTATAATTATATTTAAAATAAATAAATATATTTATCAAAATTGTTATTAATTTATAATAGGTATATTTATTATATTTATAATTCTATAAATATATATAATTATATAAATATATTTAATAACATATACAAATATTAATAATTTTATTATTTTATATAATTATAAAAAGATTTATATTTATATTTATTTATTAATTATATAAATATATTTATAGTTATATAGAAATATTTTGTAAATATATTTTTGGATAGTTATAATTATAAATATATATATTCATATATTTAAAAAATTATAATAAATATATCAACAACAATTTTAAAAATATATATAAATATATAAACATATTAATATATTTATAAATATACACAAGTAGGTATAAATATTTTTGTTTTTAATTATTATTATAAATAAATGAATTTATATTATGATAATTAAAAAATTATAATAAATACATTTATTAACATTATATATATATATATATATATATAATGATATAAATAAATTATTAAGATTAGATCATTATCAAGGATTTTTTAGTACTAATAAAGATGGCCCTTTATCAGTGCTAAAAGGGGTCTAGAAAACTAGTCTTTATCAACATGATAATTGTAGTTATGATAAAGATAAGTTTTATTATTTATTAAAAAGTGTTGATAATGTGTAGTTTAATCAGCACTTTCTATTTTGGTTCTGCTAAAACTCATCTTTATTAGTACTTTTTTGAATGTTCTGATAAAAACCATATGAGTTATTATAATAAGAACCCAAATAATGGGCAACCACCACTTGCACCATCACGATTTCGCGAAGCCCGAGTGCTACAGCCTCTATCACCAGAACCAACATCATCCTACACTTTTCATTATCGATGAATTGATCTCAATTTGATGTGCCATAATTTTCCTTGTTAGTGCTTCTATTTCTTCATTCACACCTTGCTAAACCTTACTGCACACGTCTTTACTTATTATTTATAAACCGAACGAATTTCACCAAAAATGATCCACCTCTTCATGATAGTGAAACAATGAGGCATAATCACTATGAAACACCACCCCTTCACATCGATCCTCTCCCTATGCAACATACTCCCTACATCAAGCTCCCATATGGATCAGTTTCCCTCCCTCTAACCTACATTTGAAATACTCATAACCCCTCCTCCTTATTTTATCTAAGTCATAGGATCCTAATGACACATCATTTATACTCTGTTACACACTAGGCTTGGCTTGAAGGAACAACACACTATCCAAAATTAATCCCCTCCATCATCGTCAAATACACACACAATAAAATATGATATACATTTTTCATGACTTCCATTTTTCTAGAGGTAACAGGAATGGGAGATTCATTTCCATGTGAATTTATTCTTCATCTCCTTCCAAAAAACTTAACACTCACACACACACAACTAATTTCTAATAGCAATATAAATTTATTATTTTTATTAAAATCAATTATTATTTTTATAAATATATAAATAATTGTTTATATAAATTTAAAATTTTTTATAATTATAATTTTTTATATTTATACCTGTAGATTTTGTAAGGAACCGAAAATTTGAAGGAAATTTTTTCCTTAATTTCTTTGGAATTTTGCGAGTGCGCTGTTTCAGACTACACCTGATTCTGAGGCCCGGTGTTCCCGGAATAAATTTTCAAAGTTTTGTTAAGCTTAAATTAATGTGTGTAAGAAGTTTTACTGAAAACGTGGAATAAATCTTAAACGGTTATTCGGATCAGAAATCCGAGGGCACTATTGCGGTCAGGATGGCGGGTTTACCCTAGGCGTGAGTTATGTTTAGTCAGCGCGGGCCTCCTCTGAGAAAACCCAATTTTGGATTAATCAAAAATAAAATAATTAAATAGATTATTTTATTTTTCAAAAGCTTATAACTCACAAAGGGTAACTCAGATTAAAAATTCAAGATAACTGCTGAACTTGTGAGGGTATGATTTCTTTAAGCAGATACTAACTTGGGACGGTGAGGGCCACCAGAAAAAGTTAGTTTTTGGCCATAAATAAAATAATTAACTGATAATTAATTTATTGTAAAATTCATAACTTTTAAAAGGTAACTCAGATTGAAAATCCAAGAGTACCGTTGGGTTCATTGGGGCGTGTTTCACCTAGGCAGAGCCTAACCTCAACCGCAGTGGGTCGAGGGTGACTGATAATAATTATACAAACTTTTTTTCAGGTACGTTCAGTAAATGTACGAGTAGGTTTTTCTAACATTTGAAACGATGATCAGAATCTAAATATGAGGGCACCGATGCACTCGCAGCTCCAGTATTCGCTTAAGGGGACCTTTACTACAGTTGCGTTTTTTTGGGTTGAGAGTTAATATTTGGGGATTTAGAATAAAATAAATAAAATTTGTGGAACACAATTTTATTTATAGAAGTTGCTTATTTCCTCGAAAGGGCTGTTATTGGTGGGGCCCGCACCCACATAACCTCCAATGAGAGGATATTTGTGAGGTAGGGCCCACATGAGCCTAACCTCTTCATCTTCCCTTGATCCTCCTTAAACCCCATCCCTCATTGAGGTGGAACCTCTCCACCTCCCAAACATTTATGATTCCACCTTCTCTCATAAATTGTGCCAACCACAACCAATTAATTACTTCATTAATTAACTTGGGTGTCAATAATTATTTTGAATTATTTTGAATTGGTTGTCAATTATTTAAAGTTGGAGAATCTTATTTTTAATATTTGCTGGGCAAATATTTTGGAGGAGGGAACCTTTGGTGAATTGGAGAAAGCTTCATTCTTCCACGAAGAACATCCTCTGTCGACGAAGAACGCTCCACGACACCTCCTACCCTATTCTTCCTCCACGATAAGGGAGAAGACACTGCTCGCAGGAAGCGTAATCTACGTCAAAGATTCTTCCTCCAATGTTGGCAGGACGACACGGTTCTCCGTGACGCCATCTACCGCGACGCTTGTCTTCCGCTACTCCATCAACGAACGAACCTGAAATACATGGTAGTGTTTAATTATTCGTTCAAGTTAAAATTAACGTTCTTCGTAGATTTTTGGACACTTGATTTTGTCATAATTGGAGGATATCGGACCTCACAAACACAGTTGATCCTCCTCCCCTTTTTGTTGATCATCGTTGATATTTTTGACGAAGGCGGCGTGGTTCTGTTGCACCGTGAGGGAACAAAGAGGACCGCGGCAGGAGCGGGACGCGGTGGTGGAGCGCAATGCCGTCGCACCGCACCGAGGAGGCCGACAGAGGCTACGGCTAGGAGCAGGCCCCGGCGGAGGGGCGCGACATCGTCAGGACGGCCTGATCACCAAGGGGCCGGGGCCGGGGCGGGCCGCGGCGGAGGGGCGTCGCGCCGGTCGGATAGGATCCACGGCCTAAGGCCAAGGCGGTCTTCTAAAGGGGCGGCCGACCGGCCGGCAGTCGGCGCCACCTGAAGGCTGGACCCGCGGGGGTCCTGTGGTCATTACCAAGGTTGTCCATTATGGCCGGCCATTTCCGCAAACAGGGGGCAGTGCCCCCTTCGCACCCAGCTCAATCGAGAGCCAAGCCGCGGTCGGTCTCCTAGCGCCGGGCCAAGCCGAGCTACGGCCGGGACGCCGGTGCCGGGCCGGGCCGGTTGCGTCGGGCCGGGCCACCCGAGTCGGGCCCGTCTAGCCGCTCCGAACCGAGCCAAGATGCGGCCGGGCCGCCATCGCCGGGCCGGGCCGCGCCCAAGTGGTCCGGACACAGACCCGGGTCAGGTCGACTCAGTTCGGGCCGACCCAGGGGGTATTGGGCCGGGTCAGACTGGGCCCAAACCCCATATTTTCGGACCGGTTTCCCTTAAACAGACATAACATGAATTTTTGACCTCCGATCGATGCACCGTCTATTGCGTAAGATTCCTTGGATCGAGACGATCGTTTCGGTATATTACACTCAAGGATTCGACAAAATTTGTGTTTGGCCGGGTTGGTCCGAACACGGAACCAACTGGGCCCTCGGAGCGGAAACGCATATAACTTGAGTTCTGAATGTTTGATTGATGTGTTGTCGACTTTGTTCGATTCCTCATGATGAGAAGGAACTTTTGACATAATTAAAATGAGGTTTGGACGTAGTTGGAGTAAGGATGGGTTGGATTGTACCCGAAATCCAACCGGGCATTTGGAACAGAAAAACCGATAACTTTCAGACCGAACATCTGTTTGACGAACCGTCAATGGCATTGGTGATCACGTTGAGAAACGGTCCCTTTGAGTATACCCTATGTGAGTTTGCGGTACAGTTGATATATGGTCGGGTTGGTTCATAAATGAAACCAACCGGGCCCCCGAAACTAAAAGGCTAATAACTCACAGACCGAGCGTCCGATTGACGTGCCGTCTGTTGCGTTGAGACGCCTATGACGAGGTGGTCCTTTGAGTTACTTATGTATGGAAATTTTTGATACTTGGTGTATCGACTAGTAGCTCGTGGAGAAGACCCTCCCTGAGACGAGCGTACGGAGTACGGAGACCGTGTAGCTGGCTGAGACCTGTTGACTGCTTGTCCGATTCGAGTCGGAGTGACTTGTATATTCCAGTGGAGAGAACTAATGTGTTTGGGTGGCGGACCCATGACAGGGAGTACTATTGTATTTGGGTGGAAGACCCGTGGTACTCGACAGAAGGAGTACCTCTGTAGGCTATTAGGAGAAGTGCACTACTGTGTTTGGGTGGCAGACCCCGGCGGGAAGCACTACTGTGTTTGGGTGGCTGACCCGCGGTACTCGACAGGAGGAGTGCCTCAACAGTCTAAGGTTAGTGAGCAGTGCCTCATAGTCGTGACATGATCAGTGTACTTGACATAGGAGGATTTCTTCAGCTGTTACAGTTTTGATAATGAAAACCTGGTTTGAGCTGAGTCAATGACCTTGTGTCTTCCTCATGATTGAGATGGGTTACTTGATAACTTAGTTATATGTATGGGCATATACCAAATTAGTGGTTATCCGTTGATTTCCTATATGTGTGATACCTCTTGATTGAGATGAGTTACTTGATAACATAGGTATAAGTATGGCCTTATATCTAAGTAAGGGTTATCTATTTAGATCCTGCTTTGTGGTCATCCTTGTTGGATTTAGTGAGACCATGAGGGTCTCAGGGTCCCTACTGAGTATCGTTATACTCACCCCTACACTAGCTATGCCCGCACCTCGTTGTGTTGGATGTATACGACGAATAGCGCAGATGGAGGCCGACTATTCGAGGAATAGATAGTACATGGAGGTGGACGTCACGACGAGTCAGTATCCAGAGGTGGACCTCACAGCGAGTTAGTATGCAGAGGTGGAATTCATGACAAGACAGAACTCGGAAGAGGTTGACGGGCAAGAGCATTAAGGAGGCTATCTGTACCTACCCTTCAAGTAGGATCAGTGGTGGACGATCCATGAGCTGTGCTATCTGTACCTACCCTTTAGGTAGGATCCGAGGTGGATGACCCATCAGCAGCTTCTATCATCCAACTGTTTGTCTTTTCTGTTGTACTTTTTTTCAGTTGTAGCTGTACTTTTCAGTTGGGTTTGTATTCTGGGCCATTTACTTTTCAGCACTTTCTTTTGTACTTAGTGTAATACTTCCACTTGTACTCTGGTTAGTTGTGTTTATATATTCTATAAAGGCAATGCCTTCCCAGTTATCGGGATTTACGCCTTTGGTGCTAGTCGCCTGCCCCTGGCCTATGAAAGGTGGGCTTGGGGTAGTCACGGAACGGGCCCCGAGGACGGGTCGTGACAGATTTAAATTTTTATACTTATATATACTTATAAAAATTAAATAGTATATATTATTATATTTATAAAATTTATAAATACACAATGTTTAAACATTTATAATTTTATAGTTTTATACATTTCTAAATTTATATACTTTTATAAATTTTTTAGTATATCGCATTATACTAATATTATTTCATAATATTTTTTTATTAAATATTTATTCTTTCATATTTTTATACATTTATAATTTTTTATACTTATAAATATTTTTCAGTATATCATATTAATCATATATAGTTTAAATATAAAATTTTATTAATTATTTATACTTTTATATTTTTCTCAATTTATAAATTAGTATACAATTATATAATTTTATTCTTTATAAATTATTATAAGTTTATACATTCATAAGTTGTAATTTTATATATTATAATTATATACATGTATAAATATCTAAAATTTTATACTTATATAAATTATGTTTAAATTTATAAAATATTTTATATTTTATATAGTATTATAAATTTGTATCCATTTATAATTTATGTATTTTTCATTAATATATTTACTATTTTCTAACTTATATATAATTTCATACTTCTATAAAAAACTATCAATATATATGTTAATATAAATATATATAATTTTTTTAATTTATACTTTTATACCTGTATAATATTTTTGAATTCATCAATGTTTTCATATTTTAATACTTTTATAGAAAAATTATATTTATTATAATTTTATATTTTTATAATTTTGTAATATATTTAATATTTTCTAAAAAATACATTTGGATAATTAAATGTTATCTTATTATAGTTAGTAATTTATGTTTGAAATCATAACAGATAGAAGTTGGATGTATACTTTTAAATGAGTATTAAATTAGTTCTAAAATTAGCTTTTATTTTTTCACATTTCATTTTCAAAAATGTATATAATGTGGAACTTATTCAAATCTAATTTATGATTTTATTGGTAGACCATGGTTTACTCATAATGAAGTAAGTTATCAAATTAATAGACTTGGATTTCAATCCAAATATGAGGTATGACACCATAATAGAAAAATAATTCAAAAACTATAAAATATTGACCTAACAAATCATTGTAATGTGAATGTTATGAAATGTGATTAGTTTTCTATTAATTCAAAATCAATATATGAACATAATGACTGGAAATTAAATTTTAGGATTAATAATATTTAAAAAATATAATAATTTATTTTTATTTATATTTGAAACAACTATTACATTCAATAGATGTATTTTATTTTATGAAAATTGTATTCAAATAATATAGATTTTATTTTTTCATATTCCGATTATTTCATTAAATATTCATATTTTCATTGGAAGTTTTACTATAAATATGATTTTAAGGGTAAATAATATGTTTTAAAGATAATAAATTAGATTTTTTTTATGTATTAGAATGTTGATGATATTTTAAATTAAAACTGTGATCTAAATAAATTAAATTTTTAAATTTCACATTGAGTTTTTTATAATGTAGTATGATATATCAATGGAATGAGTGGTATATATATTTATAAATAAAAATATTTGTATGTAAAGAGGGTTCTATATATAATTCTATGCTCATATTAACTTTGAGATACCTCTTAGATACACCTAATCTCACCTCCTATATAATATATATTGATAATAACATCGTGGAAATGGAATGTCACTAAATCTGTCCTACCCATAGGAAATCAATCATGAAATCACTCCCTCAAAAGATAAAATAATGTTTATCCCCATTTAAACTCCTAAACCTACTTTACATCTGACATCACCTACATGGTATAAATTATTTGATTTATACATAGCTAAAATTTCTCTCGAATTTAGTGTTAGATTCGAAGGGGATGAGTCTTAGGAAACAATATGAAATTATAAATATCATCCTCATCAGCTTAATCTCCTAAATACTTATTATTTAATTTTTTTCCCTAATACATATACCACAATTATTCTAGACATGAACCTATGTTTCTTGAATTCATAAGATAACACCTACCATCAATGTAGTAATTTTTTTTCGTAAATTCAATTACCCATTTCCATCAATGCATGATGAAATTATTTGAAACATTCAAATGTTGGGTTCCATTTATTTGAAATTCCCCTTTTTTGTATATATTTATTTTGTTAAATATTAATATTACCGGATTATGTATAAGGGATATTAATATAGAATATATGGATGAAAATCATGTGATTAAAGTGTATGATGATAGGGTGAAATATTTCAGCATGTTTTCAAAAAATATAATGCATATGAAACATCTCAAATTTTTTCTTGTTTACACTATTGTTATTGGAGACTAATGTGTCTAGAGGGTTTGGAAGAACACTTGATATGTCAAGAAATAGATCAAAGCTATAAATGTTGGAATAAACATAGGGAAAATTATAATTTATCTTGTGACTGGGATAATAATGTGTTTAATGGATAATCTAATATGATTACCTGTGTGGATACTAAATAAGTCAACCTCAAGGATGTGATTGTGTGTATGGATGACGATGAAGATAAAATTGAGTAAATGACAATTTCATTTGAATATTAACTTCAAGATTGTCCAAAACAAATTCGAAGTTAAATAGTTGTGCATGGATACCATTATATTCTAGTTACATTAAATATATAGCACTGTTATCCATACTAAAGTACATAATATAAAATATGGAAATGGATGGAGTGATTCCAGTTTTACTGAACTACATTCTCTCTTAAAGGATATTCTCCATGATGATAAAGATCTTTACATCCAAACATATGATGTTAAGAGAATTCAACGTTATATGGGTATGATTTCTGAAAGAATACATTCCTAAGAAATGATTTTCGGTTATTTTTCAAGGACCCCATGACACTTAATAATTACCATAGTGTGGTACTTCCCCATTAAATAAAGTTGAATTGGGGCCAATGGATGTTGTATGGTAATTTTCAATCATTACATGGGTTAGGAGACCATATAATAGTGAGTAGAAGGTATGGAAATTGAAATGGAATATTGAAACAGACAATAAATATGGGAATCTTCATCACCCAATAGACAATCATAAGTGAAATATAATTGATCAAAGTATCATGAATTTGGAAATGATCTGGAAATACTTTGTATTGAACTATCAAAAGATAAAGGGAATCATTTTGGTTTTCATATAATCACTCATTATAGATCTCTAGTTATGATTGAAAATTATAACATTCTTATGTGGTTATGTATGAAATGAAAATAAAATATGTTATCTATGATTATATTAGGACCAAAAGTACCAGGTAATGATATTGTTGATTTTTTGGTTCCATTGATTGAAAATTTGGAATTATTGTGTGATTCTAGTGATACATTCTATGATAGTTAATGAAATGAATATTTCACATTGAGAGACTTGTCACTGATGGCTCCTGTCTTGCGGGTGACATGAGAGGAGGGGGACTCGTTCATGATCATAATGGTTTAGTCCTATTTTCTTTCTCCATTCGGTTGGGCTCGGGAACTTCGCTCCTTGCATAGGCGAAGAGTATGATGGTTGGCCTCCAAGAATGCATCAAAAGGGGAGTGGTTCTAACGGAAGTGGAAACGGATTCCCTGATACTCTCAAATGCCATTCAAAGAATCGGGAGCATTCCTTGGTCTATCGAGTACATTAACTGGAGGTGCCAGGGTCTCTTGGGTACTATAACTAGAGTTTCTCATACCTGCCGGGAGGGCAATAAAGTTGCGGACTACCTGGCTTCTATAGTCTCACTAGGCCTGGAGGATATTTTCTTTCATACCTCTCTCAGTCTAAAAGCAATAGGGATTAACATCATTAGAGGGTATGCTCTCGGCCTCCATTACTTCAGGCCCCCACAGCCTATGTTTTCTTTTATCCTTTATCTTTTTCCTTTTATCTTGTATGGTTCTTTTCTTTTTTTCCTTTTTTCCCTCATAGTACGGATGCTTTGGTCCTCACCTCTTTGAAAAAATTCTTAAAAAAAAAAGAATCGAATGGAACATTGAGAGACATGTTTTAATGGAATATAAAGGTCATTACTACCTATAAAAAAAATTTAGGATATAAAATTAAAGGAACTCAAGGGTATCCCATTTCAGAACAAGTTCTGTAGTTAATTTGGTTGAAATATTCTTCAAAGACTATGTTTCTAGGAAATCACACATTTTTACCCTATATTAAAAATTATCGATTTTGGATGAAATCCTTAAATGGGATTTTAAAAGAACGCACAAAACTATCTCCTCTAATTGGTGATCGTTTTTAAGAGAAAGTAAAATATATATACACTTCTTTGGGAAAACCATATTTGAAAAACTATATGAAAACCAGTTATAAATGATATTAGTTTTTTTGATTTATGATACATGAATTGTTTGTACATCTGATTTTTTTTGATGTTGTGCATTTTGAAAAAATGTATGTGATTAATTTTAACTTTACTAAATTCTTCTAGAAAAACAAAGGATGGAATTAGGGATTCTTAAGACATGATTGACATGAGAATATGGGAAGTGTTGGTGCCTTTGAAGCATGAAAAGTTGACACTTCTTCTTTTGGATGCTTACATTCTATCCATACATGAGTGATATCATAATTTAAAATTCTTGAATGATATAATGGTTCTAGAGAGTTATTCTTCTAAATGTTATTCCCATTGGTATTCATTGATATGATGATCAACATGATGGTTAAATTTGTGAGAGTGATTCGACAATTTGGTTTAGTGTATCATAGATGGATGTACCCCATTAAACAGTACATGATGATTTTTAATGGGAATTTAAAAAATCAATTTTGGCCCAAGGGTTGTATTTCATAGAGATATATTTTTGGGGATTCAATTGAATGATGTACCGAATATATGTCCTATTGAGAAAGCATTGTTTTTTCAAGAATTTCATCACACAGTGCAGCACGTGGGTGAAGGAATTTATGGAATATATGTTGTCACAATCAATATTACTGATCATGAGCAGTAATGGCTTTCTATTTTTCATATTATTTTATAGTCTTCCTCATTTAGTGTCACCAAGAAATAAATTATTATGAATTTAAATAAATTAAGTAATAAAAGATGGATATCTATTACCCATAATGAATAGTTTATAGGATTGTTTCAAGACCATGTTTTTAAATAGTTAGATGAAAATATAGATTCGGTTTTAGAAATAATTTGAGGGATAGAGAGAAGACCAAGTGTTCATATATTATATTATAATGGTTAAGTAATTAATGGAAATATGTTGAACATAAATAAACATGATGAAGGCATTAACATGAAAAATATAAGAGTTACACTTATGGGGTAAGATATTTTTGTATTTAGTACCAGGGATTGAAATCAAATTTATATAAATATTTAAAACTTTCTAATAATCAAGAAAAATATGGGAGCTGGATTATACAACATTCCATGTGATAATTTTTCATTATAAGTGGTATAATAACATGGGTGATATTAATATAGATGATCTAGAATTCATGAATGTGGATTTCACTAAGGAAGGATTAAATGATGATTCATTTATAATTGAATCGTAGGAATAAATTATTTTATGTTTGAGATCCCACCATTGGAAATTGGTCAATTGTTTTGTTATTGACCAAAATCACTAAATGGTCAGTTGAAAATTCAACTAAGAATAAACCCTTAGTTGTGATTTCAGAATCATTTAATGGTTCCGATTTAAATAAAGACTTGTATGTCACAAGAGTGAACAATGAATTAATTAAGATACATGATAAAGGGTTAAATCATTTTAACCTTTTAAAACTAGAGTTCAATAATCATGTCAAATATTTTTTATAATATATATTATGTTACCTCATGTTATTATCAGTTAAGTGTTGTATTTATGTAATTTAATAAAATGTTGACCACTTCTAATGATAATGACTTCTGCACATATTGATTCCCTTAATAATGAGGAACCATGGAGTTCTCATCAATCTTCTTCTTTTAGTATAGTGTAACAATTTCCTACTGGATGGGATGATGCTCCCAATTCTAGGAAATATTAGGTTTCTCAACCTATAGTTTCTCCTATTGAAAATGAAAAATTATCTTCTACATAAGAAAAATTTACCAATCTAAAGAAATAATATATTAATGAGGTTGAACCCATGGAAAATGAAGATGATAAATAACGGATGTCCTTGAAAAAACAAGAGCCTCAACGCATGACATTGTCAGAAAAAATACATAAGGAGAAAATAAAATATATAAATTTTGAGGTCATATGGAATTTATGTAACACCCCATGATTTCGAAGTACATTATCTCTTCAAAGTAAGTAAATAACTTGCGCTACACACAATACTGAGTTTGAGCACACTACGACTTACCAATCTAGAAGTTCAAAAAGCCGTTATGAATAGTAAAAAATGAATTTTGAATTTTATATACTCAATATAATTTTAGAATCCATATTATGTGTTTCTTAGATATAATATATGAACAAATTCATTTTTTTAAAAAAAGTTGTATTTTTCTTAAAAAAGAATTTTATCACCTTTTAATAGAGAACCCTTTTCGAAGCCAATATTTGACAATTTTATATATAAAATTTAAGGAAATTAAATTATTCTTTAGAATATGGACATAAAAATATATTTTTGATAAATTTTTGGTACTTTTCTGATAACTTTTATATTTTGATGAATAATGAAAAATACTAAATTTTAATTGAAAACATCCTTTTAAAATGAAATAATTTTTATTGTTAAATTATTCATTTGAATATCTTTGGAGAATAATTAGATTATATATTTATAATATAATACAAATTAGTTCATTATAAGTAATTTCACATTTAAATTGTACATAAACACATGCCAATCTTTTGATAGTTTTTACTTTTTTCAAAACCCACTTTTTGGTTTTGAACAATGAGAATTAATTTTAAATTAATTAATGAAACTTAAATGTTTTAAATTTGGAAAAATATAATTCATTTTTTAATTCATAATATCAAAATTATATTTGAGTTAATTTTCTATATTTTTCTGAAAACATTCAATTTATGATGAATAGTGAAAAACACTACGTTATTGTTTAAAACATCATTTTTATTTAAATAATTATTTATTTTATTTAAATTTATTTTAAGTAAAAAAAGATATATAATACCTATATAAGTTCAATCTAATTAATTGGAGTCATTTTATAATAAAACTACATGTATAAAATTTTATTGAACTTTTAAACGTCTTTAACCCAACTTCTAGGCACATTTGACAATTTGCATACAACATAATTTTACCACTTATATAAATAGAATTTAAACAATATTATGGACATGGTTTACATAATTAAGTAAAATGTGGTTCCATAATATGAAAATATTTTTTTGGTGAAAAGTAACTTTTGACTTTTATTTACCATGGTTAAAGATAAATAGGGAAATTAATGGTAAAAATGATATTATAATTACACTAAAACAAGTGCTAATTATATTGGATAAATGTATTTCGACCAAAACCAACCATAGGAATAAAATATGATCCTTTTGGTCCACTTGGATTATATTAGAACATTTATTATTATTTTACGTAAAGAAGAGTTAAATGTGTTTAATTCAAAATTTAATAACTAACACATTTTTAATATAGGGTTATAAATAAGAAATATTCATCTATAAATATTATTTATAAATATTACAATATTTAATACATAATGTAATTTTATTTATAATTTTTAGATATTAAATAATTTAATTTATTTATGACACAATGACGATGTAGTAATTACTTTATCAATGAATGATTAAAATAATTGATATTATAAATATAAATATAATGTAAATTGACGCATTTGATGCCATCCATGAATTTTATAGCTTAATATTACGTTTTAGGGTTAATTAAATAATTTTTTTTCAAGTGATAATGTTTTTATGGATTTAACAAAAACAAAATAAAAAATAGTGTCAAAATTGACATAAATGTGTTTTTAAAAAAAATACTATATTATTAATTGATATAATATTTCTAAAAATCTAATGTTCTTCCAAAGGACTTAGATAAGGTTATATATATTAATAATGAACCACTAGGGGTTATATTGTCTTCTTATAGTAAGTTTATTAACCATTTATTATAGTAATAAAAGAGAACATGGTAAAAGTTAAACAATTTAAATAAATTAAATATAAAAGATTGGGTTTATATGGTGACCTAAACTTGTATAAAACCTATTTTTTGAGGTTATTCCGACCCATAACCACCTTATCTTATAAATAAATCAATTTTTATCAATTATAAACCAACTAATATTTTATAATAAAATAATATGTCAAACATTTCCTAAAGTGACCATCGCCTCTCTTATAAAATAATACTTTTTCCATATCTCAAAATCACCCCTCCAAAGCCATCTAGTTTGGGAAAAACCTACCCACATATCATAAATTCAATTTAACCTAGATGCCTTACCTTGATCCTAATGCTGACTTATGGAGCCATTTTTTTCAAATCAAATGGAAACACCAAAAAATGAGATAATTATTTTATCACATCTTTCAATGTTTTTTCTTCTCCAACTATCATTTTCTATGTTATTTCCATACATAAATAGTAACTCCAATACCTTCTACATACAGTGATGTTATTATAAATATGGTACAACCATATTCATTATTCTCTCCATCCTATGAATGTTAATGTCTCAATGCGTGCGTACGTATGGCTTATCATCTCTACGCCGAGGTGTAATTTGTTAGTCAACACTATGTTATTTGGATAAATTTAATGATGAGTAATATGTATATAAATAATTATAATAACATGATAATATCTTGGTATAATTAATATACCATCCAATTACATAGCTTTTAATCATTAAGGAAATGATATCATCACTCATGTGTATGTACGGCTTATCGTCTCCACGACGCGATGATATTCATTTCCATGTTCATTGTTCAATGATTTTATAAAAATATATATTATTAATAATTATGTATTATATGACATAATAATTCTACTGGATATATATATATGTGTACATACATATATCTTATTCACTTACTTCCCTTCAATATGATATGAAAAAGGAAACCGCGTTTATGCGTACGTACGGCCTACCATCTCCATAAATGGTGTTTTCCATTCCACATATCTATCTATTAAAAAAAATTTGTATTATAAATGTATATGATATATAAATCATTATTTATATTATTGAAGTATTTAAATCATGATATAAATCCTACGAACAAGAATAACAAGTTAAAACACGTACGATAAAGAAAACGATTACTACCTGAAATGTTAATTTAACATGGAAATCATTATAAATGGATAACATAAAGTCATAATGAATCATGTATAAAATAATATATATGAATATGGTTCTGGAATAAATTAATAACATACTATGGTCATTATAAAAGAAATTAAACATACCCTCGACCAAAGGAATGTACAAGGTAAGGGTTAATTTCTCAATCTCATTATTATCTAATATTGATTATGATTAAGTATTTCCTAAGAAATTTTTATTATCCTTGTATATGTTTCATAAAAATGTATTCAAAATGAATATTTTAAATTTTTGTGTTTGGGAATATTTATCAAGATCATCATTTTAAATATTTTAATGATTGATTTTTCTAAATCATTTTAAATAATTTCCATGTTTTAAAAATGATTTTAAAGATTTATTTATATGGACATGATTGTTTTAAAATGTTAATTTATTTCAAACGTTTCAAATTGGTATGGGTCACTTTCATTGAAAAATTTATTTTAAATGTCATCCTTTCTAAATTGTGTTACTTTTAAATGATTTCATGAAAAAGGGATATTTTACTCAAAGAGTTTTATTGATAATTTCCAACTATGTAAAATCATTTACTGGATATTATTCTTGATTGAGGTTGATTTATTGTAATACAATCTTCCATATTGTATTGAATGTTTTTTATATGTTTGACTATGGATGTGTTATTTTTATACCATTCATGGTTTATGGTTCATGTATTAACATTTAGTATGCTAGTTTTAATAAGAATGTTTATGTTATGTTTCAGCATTTTCATATGTGGAATGCAGTGTACTTAGTAAGTTATGGGTGGATCCTGCTATATCTCATTGTGCATTGGTAGGTCAAATGAGACAAACTAGTGTCTTGGCACAAGGGCTTTAATATTTGTAGTCTTGGAACGAGGCCCTAACTATGTGTTAATGATGTTCAACGTTACGTATTCCCTCATTATGAAACTAATTAGTACATTTGATTATTTGACTAGAAGAATATCCATGTGGATGTTTATATGGTAATGTTTGATTTATTTTCTCTATATTATGTTCATGTTTATGTTTAAATGGCTATTGTTTTTATTACACATCATTCCGTAAAATTTTATAGCGTCCACTAAATTATTTACCCTTACTGAGCATCTAAACTCACCCCTTTATTGTGTTTTATTTTATCCAGGATTCCAAGAAGTGTATTAAGTTTGATATGCAGGGTTAAGCTCAGGGAATAGTGGTTTTGTCAATTGATTATTTATGTTTTGTTTTATGTTGGAATTTGTAATTTAACATTCATGTTGTAATCTATTTTCCAAGACTGCTAAACTGATCGGTCCTTCGGGACTAGATTCCTTGTAATCATGCCAACGTATTAAAACAAATCACCAAATCTAGATAATTGGGGTTATGGAGTTACAATTTATATGGACATCATGTTAACCCCAATAAGTCAACGTTGAGTAGTTTCATTGGTCTCACTACTTAAGAGATCATGCCGATTGATGTCACTTCATGGCACCCATGTTCATCCTACACTTAAAAAACTGATTTGGGAATATATTTAGGTAACATTTTGATATCTATTATATATTTTACTAAAAATAATAAAATGAAACATTGATTTAGAAATCATTATACCGTTAAGAGCATACTTATAGAAATTGAAACCCAAAATAAACTAGTATTAATGATTCCAATAAAGGATAACAGATGATTTATCACAATACTATTGAAATTTGATATCATAGATGATGAAGGGAAATAAACCCACACCAACCACATATATATGAATAGCTGATAAGCCATAAATCATGGGATTCATTTACAAGTCATCATGAGGATATAACTTTTTAGGTACATTGTGGCTAGTAATACATTGTTTAAAAATACATGTATTAGTCCCATTGATTGAGAATTTTTAATTTATGAAACAAAAACTGAGTGATGAAAATTAAAAACTGGAAGGAAAACCAACATACCCCTACCATCATGCAAGGATGGGGTTCATATCACATGAAAAAAAAAATTATGTATTTTAAATTTACTATAATACATTTATTTGACATGAATCAAAAAACAAAAATAGGTTACCATATTTTTATGAATATTCATGAATCCAAATCCAAAGAAACATCCATATCACATCATGTGATGTGGAAGGAAGAATATGTAAATGAAGATGTGATACTAATAGCTTAAAATGACCAAAAAGTGTGTGACTCATGTCTAATTATAATATAATAAAAATATCTTTTTCTTTAAATCTCGATTATATAACCATGATAAAATATTTTCTAATATTGTATATCAGACATAGACATATGAATCATCAACAACTGTACCGGATAAACACCTACTGTCTATGGACTTGAATTATTTGAAAGATTATGGCTACATTAGAGGTTTAAGATTTGGGGTGAAACCCCAAATAATTTTTTAGAACAGAAAATAATATGGTAATAAAGAAAAAAGATGAAGAGATATATGCTTGATTAGTTTCACAAAAATAAAATTTTATTAGAAGTCTGAGTTGATATAAAATGTTATGGGGGAATCAAGGAGATAAAACAACTCAAGAACAACTACATCATAAAGATCCCACCCACCTTCATCAGTTTTTCATAAATCCTTTCCCCTCAAAGATAATTCCTAGAGGAGGTGATCAATATTCTCAAAAAAATTCTATGAAATATAAATTAGGCAGGCACTGATACAATTAATGTTCTAATATTCTATTAGGTGAAAACAAAATTGATTTATATCTATAAACACCAACCCATTGCCTTATTATGAGGGCCACCATCTTCAATAGCCATGAATACACTATAAAAAAAATACAACTTACAATAGGTCATGTAAGAGTGGGGATTACCGTAGCTCATGATCCAAGCACTATTATTTCTATTCCACTTAGTGACATAAATATTAATACCGTTGAGCAAGATGCTTGATCATTTTTACCATGGCGGTTTGATCTTGTAAAAAACCTTGATAAAGAGGTATTCATTTCCAATTTAATTTTCATTCTAAACATTTAACAATTAATGAAATATCTATTAAACCTATGAATGTTATTAACAAGGGAATATGTGAACGGATGAAAATAAATCTTGAATCAAAAACATATAAAGTATTAACTAACCAATCAAAAATATCTTCAAAAATCATCTTTTCCAAGAACATTCAATATTCACATTTACTAAAATTGAAGGTTCATGCCAATATAAAGTTACTAATTTATAGTAATAAAATAGTTTTTTTAAAGAAAAAATATATAGATATGCCATTATAGACTTCATTTTCTTTGAGAATTTAAATTAAATACTCACATATGATTTGTTATGTGTCTCAATTGTAAATTTAAACATGAGGTGTGTTTTTCTGATTTGTTTTTCCAATAGCTTATAACTATGTTTATTACGAATAAATTCAACTCAATTTTTTAAGTCTGTATATGAATAATAATTAAAGGGATGAAACCATTTCCATAAATAAGGACTCATTAGTACTCACATCACATATACATACAAACCCAAAATGGAATTAAAAATTTTATAGAAAAGTGAAAAAGTATCCAAATAATTTGAATTAATGTTTACAGATGATAAAAAAATTATTAATAACAATGATGTAGTTGTAAAACACTACAATTCTATAATATTAAATATATTTTCATTTAATTGATTAATTATTCCTTATTTTATTAAATATTTTTTACTCATTATGGTTTATTTGGATACTAGAAATATTTAATTCCTAGATTCACATCAAGGATACCCAACAAAACCACCAAACGTGATGGTGTTTGTCAAATTTTAATACACTAAATCCATATTTTTATAACTAAACATCAAGTTAAATATTTTATATTATTTTCTAATGATAATTTTTTTATTATTTTGTTGTGTTTAAATATCGTTAAAGTCATAGCATGAGGATAGTCCATGCATATAAGGAACATGTAGCATATCAGATATCGTGCCTACCAGATCTTATTCTAAGGTGTCAAAGAAGGCCAATCCTGAAATCCATGAGATCTCAAATCAAGGTATGTCCTAATCTATGTGGGAACATTTTTATGACTCCAAATATAGAAATTACATGTCTTATTATGATCTTTGTCTTTATTGTTTGAAGGATGAGGGAATGTCCCTTTGTTTGACCCCGCCCATTTCCTTAAGTACATTTTATTTTATTTTAACAAGCATTTATAAGAATTGATTCTGGTTGGACATGTTTGGTAGCATCCCCGAAGTGGTATTTTTAAATATAATTAATATTTCATTTAAAAAATTTAGTAATCCTTTATGAATTTTTATTTTATAGTACTATTATAACTGTTGAAAATACTCATATACACAAGACTAAATAGATTTGTTTAGAAAGGTATAGGATACATACTTGATGCCAAAATGACACATATTTCCTGAATATATTACTCCATATTTCTTATTTATTTTATTTTCTCATCATTTTGTCAAAATGTTTAGTATGTTCTTCATTTTTTATATCTGATTATTATTTTTATGTTTCCACAGATATCATAAAAAAATGACTTCATCAAAAAGGATGATTCACTCTTATACTATACACATGCAATCAATCTAATATACAATGTACCTGATATAACATAAATTCTATTGTTTCATTTCAAAATTGAAATTTTATTAGTCTTTTTTTTTCATATTTATGTTTAATTTTTTTTGTAGTATTAATAACATATGAATTTTATTATTATATGGGTGTATTATTTTTCTCAGGATGGGGTGGATTGTTCAAATATGATCATGCTCGTTCCATATTGGACATCAAGGATGAACCTTAAATAATGAAAATATGGAAATGGGTCAAGAATATACCTAGATATCATAAAAATATGAATTACGACTATTTATTTATTTAAATTTTTCACCATTTTATATAATATTTTTAAGTTAATTTCCTTATAAATATTATCTACTACTCATTTTTTTCACATATTATTTGGGAAGTCAATGTTTTTTTCAAAGTATCTACAATAATCCAGAAAAGAATGAACTTGTTTATTTCTGATGGAAGAGGAAACCCAAACTACATACAAATTGAAGTGTTTCACGGTAAATGGTGTTTCTCTTCCATCTAAAGGGATCTTTTTTTCTATTTTATAGATTTTTTCAAAAATTTGAAAGGAAAAAAATATCACATACTCAATCATCCTCACCTAAATTTGATACTTAGTGGGATCGGTATGACTGAGACTACATGTTTTTACTTTATAATTTACATTTTAGTTCAAAACACACATCACATACTAAAAACTAACCAAATTTATTTATATTGTTTTTATACAAAATGAAATCATTATATATGTCATTTGTGACATAGAAGAATTAGTCGCACCTCAATGCAATATATAGTGTGGCCGGTATAAATCAATGAATGTTTGTAATTTGAAAATTGATATTAATTTTAGTAAAAATAAAATGTGACATAGTAAAATCCAAGAAAACAACTTCAAATTTTTTTAATTATTTTTCATAATGACGTGGTAGAAATTTTGGATATATAGGATTCAACGATACCTCAATCCATGCACAGTGTGACTGATATAACTCCAAGTGTGTCATTTTTTACATAAATTTTCCATTACATTTAGTAAAAAGAACACATTACATACTAAAACCAAGAAAAAAAAGTATTGTTATGATACTTTAGAAAAAGGATCCCAAAATCATTTTTTTTCATACAGGAATCAACCTCACCGCAATATCACACACATTGTGATTTTTATAACTTGATGTGTTTCCTTTATTTAAAATTGATATTATTTTTTGTAAAAACAACATGTGGAATACTAAATACCAATAATGCACATTCATATTGTTTTTATAATTTAGGGAATTAATCTGTAATTAATTTTTGATGTCTACGAATCAAAAATCACCTCAATATGATGAATATTATGACCAGTTTAACTCTAAGTGTGTCTTATTATTTAAATTTGACATTAATTTTATTAAATATAATAAGTGACATACTGAAAACAAATAATACACTTTAATATTATTTTTATACTTTATGAAAATGACCCATAATTCATTTTAAATTGGTATTATCCATCCTAACCTCTATATGATTCATGGTGTGACTGATATGGCTCAAAGTGTGTAATTTTTTAAAAAATTACATTAGTTTTAGTAAAAATAACAAGTAACATAATGAAAAATGATAAAATGTATTAATATTATTTTTATAGTTTTATAAAACCATCCTTAAGTATTTTTTAATGGGTAGGAATCAATACCACCTTTATACAATGTATAATACGACTGATATCATTCGAAGAGTGGTTTATTTAATTTGACATTAATTTTACTATTAAAAATTGGCATATAAAAGACCAAAAAAATAACATTAAAATTTCTTTTATAATTTATTTTATTGATCTATATGTCATTTTTTACGTGTAAAAATAAATTGAACCTCAATATGATGCATAGTGTGACAGTTATGACTCAAAGTGTCCATTACTAGTTCAAAAATGTATTTTTAGGCCAAAATTTGTGTCACTCATAGAAAACTAAGAAAAATTCACTGGTGGTCTTAATAATTTAGGAAAATGATTTGTATGACTCTTATGATGTGTAGGAAGTATTCTAATGTAAAACTGACACACAATGTGACTAGTAAGACTCAAAGTTTTTGTTTCCAATTTGCAATGAAATTTTACTAAAAAACACAAGGGAAAAATTAAAAACTGAGAAAATGCATTCAGACTATTTTGATACTTTATGAAAACAATCCATAAGTAAATTATATGGTGTATGAATTAGTATCACCTCATTCTAACTTCTGATGTGACTGATATGTCTCAGAGAATTTTCTTTAATTAGAAATTGACATTAATTATAGTAAAAAAAGGATATGTGACATATTGAAAACCATGAAAACGAATTCACATTGTTTTATACTTTAGGAAAATGATCCATTTGTCAATTATGAATGGTAAGAGTCAAACACAACTCAATCTAATTCTCAGTGTGACCAGTATGACATAAAGTGTGTAGAATCACTTTAAATTTGATATTTTAGTGTAAATCATACGCCACATACTAAAAACCATGAAAATGAACTCTGATTATCTTTATAATTTAGTAAAATGATTCATGATTTGTTTTTTATGTGTATGAATTAGTCTCATGTTAAACTGACACATGATGTGACTGGTATGAGTGAATGTTTGTGTTTCCTATTTGAAATGACATTTTTGCAAAGAACACAAGTGACATACTCAAAGATGAGAAAACACATTTTCATTGTTTTAATGAATTTGGGAAATGATATATATGTTACCTGTGGTGTGTATAAATTATAAGAACCTCAATCCGATGCACATTGTGATCGGTATAACCCCATTTGCATCTTTTTAATTATTAATGGGAGTAATTTATTTAAAAACAATAAGTGACATATCGAAAACTAAGAAAATATATTCGTATTGTTTTTATACTATATGAAAATGAACTATAATTCATTTTTGACATGATGAAATCAACCAAACCTCAATATAATTCATGTTTTGATAGTTATAATTTTGAGTGTTTCATTTTATTTAAAATTGACATTTTTTACTCTATATTTTAATATTTATGATTAATTTATTTCGTTATAGTATTACAAAAATAATATTTCTTTTATATATAGGTACATTCATCTTCTCAGGATAAGGTAGGTTGTTGGAAATTGGTACCATGGTTAGGATTTTTTGAGAGGGGATCACAAGTTCCAAATAAACTAAAACATTAATGTTTACATATGTTTCTTGATAGTAATTCCAAATGTATTTATACCAAACATTGGTTTAAATGTGTATACTAGTGACTTTTTTAGTTGTGATGTACAATTTATTTTAATTACAGTATATATTGAAATACATGGGTATTTTCAAATAGGTTAGGTGTATTTATGGAAGTGTGTTGTTATTAAAATATAAAAATGTATTAGATTGTCCTTTATCAATGAAATTTTAATCACTAAAAATAGGTGGCATTTATTTGGGCTAAAATAGCACTGATAAAGGTAGGGATTTATCAGATCTTTTTTAGTGCAGATAAGGGGGAACTCCTTTTACTATGTTGAGGACAACAACACTTTTATAGAACTATTAAAGCCCTTTTTCACACTATTAATGGGATTATCTGATGTAATGATCTAGGAATTTGTTGTTGGACTATATAGAATTTTTAGTTCAAAGAGATCTTGGATTGATAGAGATAATGTTAGGATTATGTGAACGAGGTTTGAGTATAATAAGTGTTCTTATGGGGGGTTGGATTATAAGTTAGTTGGATTAATGCTGGGCTTGGGTAAAGGGAGGATGAAAATTTGTAGTTGAATACAAAAGGGTAGAGTAGTGGGTATTTAAGGATATATTGAGGCACCATGTTTTATCCTTAGAAATTTGAAAAACATAAAAAATTAAACATAAAAAAACACATATCCTCATTTCACTAATGGTCGGTATCAAGCCAATAAAATAGTAACACCAAAAATTACTACGGACACTAACTCAATTCAGATTGAAACTATTCTTTTCAGAAATCTTTATCATTATTTTTTATAAATATGCAGTTTTAATCCTACAAGATAAACCCAACCTCCTTTTTTCATCTCATCACTATCATATATTCCTAATGAATACGTCAATCATTAGGCTAACACAATGTTTAACTCCCATGATTGAAAGATTATAGAGAATAGTAGGACCCATCCAAGTAGTGTATCGATATCTTGATTACAGCGGACAACATTTCACCATGAACAATATAGAAGAATCCAAATCTTTATGATCTACCAAGATCAACTCCACATATCAATTTATGTATAGGATTTCCTATCTTGGTGCTTCTTGTTTCACCATGAATGCTTATAAATATCCCTAAATGGGACTTCTATATTTTCACTGGTTATGATGATGACTATCCCTAGAATCCTTAAAATGCACTGTGAACCATAAATTAAAGTAACCCTATATAACAGAATCTCATCTCCTTCAATTTTTTAGCTGTAATGGCATCCCCTTATTTTTTGACAACAACATGAACTAGACTGTAAATGATAACACTAGTGTGCAAAAATTGGTTGTATTTAACATAAATGGTAGTTATTATTCAGCTCCAAATTTATTTATTCATGTCATAGTCTAATATTCTCATAAAAAGTTAATTTTATTTTCATTATTATGGAAATTTTTTCATATATAATTTATTCTCTTTTCTTCTGTAGGATTTTTGTCATGGGTTCCATTAATTGGATTTCAAACTGGGAATTTCTAGTATACATTCCTGGTGGAATGATATATATTTCTCTTTATTATTTATTGTTATTCATTAATTTTACCCAATTTAATGACTCAACCTATGGTATTTTGTGTTTCCATAGTGAATGTTTGATCGTAGTAATTTAGTGTGATTTTTATGAATATGACCCCTCTATTTCGTTATTCCTTCAAGCCGTAATATGTTTTTGGGTTTTGTTATTAAATCATGTTATGTGAGTCTTATACTAATTCTCCACAAAACTAGTGTTCCTCCCATTGCACACATTTGACCACTTTTTTACTCACAGTTTTTTACTATAACCAAATCCCTTTTGAGAAACTCAACTTGATCCATGTAGGGAACTATGGCTCTTATAATTCCCTTTCTTTTTGTTTTAGAGAGATGAAATATTTAGAGAGGAGTGCCTCTAGTGCTTTGTTCAAGGATTACTCACACATATTCTTGTGGTCCATTCTTATGTTATTTTTTAAATGTTAACAACCATTGTAGGTATCTCACTATACTGAATCATCCATGGTATATCCCAATTCATGTTCATAATGACCATGGATTAACTACTATCACCTAGGAATCAAGAAAAAATAAGAGGTAATAATTTATCCATAAGATTAACCAAATATATTTAAAATAGTGAAATATTTCACAAATAGTTTTTATTCTATAGCACTCATCAAGAAAAAATTTCTAGATGTAAATAGATACAAAAGATGAAATGGTAATCAAAACTAAGACATCACATATCCAATGATCATATCATCCAAATATCTCTTAATTGCAATTGGATCACTTACTCCTCCTATCATCGATAACTCCCTTTGTCATACTAATCGAGAACACCAAAAACTAGTAAGTGGTTATTTTCGTTTTCCCAACATAAGAAAAACAATATTCTCCAAATTACCAATGGAAAAAGTACATTGGCAGAAACATTGGCTCTTTAAGATCTTACTGTTCATTTAATAAGTTGTCCGTATAAAATATACAAAATATGATGATTTTTAATTAAATCCTATCATGCTAAATTTTTTAATATTAATTAAAAGGCGTGTTTTTAAATCACATTAATGGAATGTATAAAATAATAATAATAATGAATTTCCCCAAAAATTATTCCAACATGGGCATTTATATCCATAAGAAATGACTAAATAATATCATAAAAATATCATGCATAAATCATTTTTAATTATAGGACCCTGGTTATGACACACAAGGATAATTAGTATAAGGCTCAAATATCCTCACACATCTTAGTGAAGATATAGAAAAAATTTCACACACTTCCCTTGTTCATTAGGTTAGGGAAATAAGAGTCTACCATAGTGAATGACTATATTCAGTTATCAATTTTGTCAATGTTTTTATCATAAATTCAATTCTAGGTAGAGCTAACACATTTTTGGAATTATTTCCCTGGACTACCCACTTACCTAGAAAGGATCCAATGTGATTTTAGCCAATCAATCGTGGGGAAAATCAATCATCTCAAATAAATTCATCAAACATCATTCAAGCAGCCCAAAAACACATTTTCCAACATTTAATTTCATTTAAAAAACTGACATCAAATATTTTTCATCAAAACCCATTCATTTTAAAACAATCATTTTATTTAAAATCTATAAAAAATTTCATTTCATTTTTCTAAAAAATCATCAAATTCATTCATCAAATAAATATTTTCAATTGGAAATAATTTTTTAAAAACCGATATATTATTTTTTAAATAATTATCGAAGAGGTTCAACACACAACATTCCAATTAAAAATATTTATCATGAATCTAAATTAATTATTTTTAATTAATTATAAATCTAATAAAATTAAATCAAGAAAAAATATTCAATTGATTTTATTTCTATATAGAACCACTAAAATCAATATTGGTATTTTTAATTAATATTTTTATTTCAATGTAACATCTCGGATCCGGGTGCCATACAATGGGTTCCCCGAATAGGGTTGGTCACACGACCTAAAGAGCATTTCCCCAAACAATAGAGGCTTCTGACTAGAAACGAAGGCCTATGAATGATAGGGGGAAACTATGCCCCCATTTTTCAAAGTGCAGCATAGTGGAAAAGAAGTTAAACATAGAAAAGTTGAAGCAGTAAGAAATATAGATCTGAAATGGACAACAGAACTGAATTAAAAGATAACCAACATTCATATATATGAGGATGAAACATGTCCCTAATTCTAAGACATATCCCTATCTATTTAGATACTACACTTGCTGCACACAACTTGTCTTCCCCTGTTACTGCCGTTCCTATTCCTACCCTTGAACATACTCAAGATACTACTTCCTGTCCGGTTAGCAGGGTGGTTCCCAAATCCCCTATTCTCAAACAGAAATCTTCTCCTAATTTCAATCCAACTTCTGATCCTCAGAATCCCGAGGGTATAAGTACTGTTTTGTTTGAAAACAATACTAAGCCTTCATCAATTTCTGATTCTGTCAAGGCTGGGGCTACGACTCACTCCTTTTCTGAAAAATATACTATACATGTAGCTGTCTCCATGGCCAGTTCTTATTTCTCTTCTAATATTACCATCCCAGATCATGTTGCTCTAGAGGTGATACAGTCTCTAAATGATCAGTTACCTATTCATAGAACTAAGGAAGAATACTCACCAGACAGGACTGAAATTATGATTCCATCGGTCCCTTCCCTAAATCCTAACTCTAATCTGAATGTATATGACATGAAAAACTCTAAAAACCAGGAGATCAAACAAAACCCTTCACCCTCCCCAATGGTCACGAGATCTCAAGGGATGAAAGGATCTGGTAATTTGAAAAATAAGATGGGTACTAAATCTAAACCCAATTAGTAATGAATTTACTATATTGGAACTGTCAAGGTGTGGCTAATCAAGAAACCTCCATCACTCTTAGGAGGGTTTTAAACACTCACAAACCTCCTCTTTTTTCTATTTCGGAACCTAAATTCACTTTTAAAATGAACTTCTTACGTTTGGGCTCTCTCAATTAGAATTTCCTAGGCTCTTGCAAAAGAGAATCTCACTCTGACTCTATGTGGATTTTTTTTCATACATCATTAAAAAATGTCAGCATTTTTAGAATCTCTGATCAGCATCTTACCGATGACTTTTTGTGGAATGATGGCCATACTTTTTGTATGTTGGTTTATGCTAAGAATAGATATCAAGATAGAAGAGTATTATGGAATGATCTTCTTGATTTGGATAAATGCATTCAATTTCCTTGGGTGGTCATGGGAGACTTCAATTCCATCCTCAGCCCCTGTGAAAATATTGTACCCTCTCACCTTTCTAGATCCTCTAGGGAGTTCAGAACTACTATTGAAGACTGTAATCTTTTTGAAATAACTCTTTCTGGTGCTAAATTTACTTGGTACAGAAGACACCAAAGTAAAAAGGTTGCTAGTAAACTTGATAGGGCCTTCGTCAACATGAAGTCTCTTGATATCTGGGATAATATTTCTAGTATTACTCTCCCTAGGATCAACTCTGAACATCATCCCATCATTGTTAGGCTTCTTATAAATGATAAAAAAGATGTCCTTCCTTTTAAATTTAATAATTCTTGGTCTTCGAATCCTGACTGTGTTGCTTTCATTTATAACATCTGGAATTCTATGAAACATCAACAAGACTCTTTTTCCTGTATACACAAATTTAAAACTCTCAAACAGGACCTCAAAGGTTGGTGCAAATCTTCAAATTCTCAAATGGATCTGGTTATCTCTTTACTTGAGAAGGAACTTAGTCGTTTCCAAACTCAAAACACCAACTCTGATTTCAACTTGGATCCTCAATTGGAAATTAATATCTCCATCAAACTTAATTCCTTGCTTACCTTCAAAGATAATATTCTCAAACATATGTTCAGGACTAAATGGTTTACTGATGGAGATCGTAATACAAAATTCTACAATTTCCTTCAAAGAATTAGAAAGACCAATCATCCTCTTTCCAAACATTCTAATAATGGAGTGATCATTGACTCTGAAGAGGCCATCCCAGATCATGTTATCTCGTACTATTGTAACGTTTTTAATGGTCCAGGTTTAAAAACTGAGCTTAAACCTAATATTATTCCTTTAACTGTGGATGAAAGGGTTAATGAATTGCTTCCGAGCACTCCTCTTGATCATGAAATTAAAGACACTGTCTTTGGTCTTAATCCAGATAGTGCTCCTGGTCCGGATGGGTTCAATAATGGTTTTTTCCAAAATCATTGGGACATAATCCACAAGGATGTTTGTAACCTTGATAAGAGATTTTTCACTTGTTGATTCCTCCCTCATGGAATCAATGCTCAATTCTTAACACTAATACCTAAGGTTGAGAATGCATCTGAGATCCATCAATTCAGACCGATTGCTCTTATTAACACGATTTTTAAAATCATAACCAAAATCATTGCAAATAGACTTACTCATATTTGCAATAGAATTGTTTCTTGGAAGCAGTTTGGATTTATTAAAGTAATATCCATTAAATATTGTATTTTTCTTGCCTCTGAATTCTTTAACAGTTTAAATAAAAAAATAGAGGGGGATGTGTGGCGATCAAGCTAGATATCAAAAAATATTTTGACACCATTGATTGGAATTTCATCTTTAAAGTAATAAAAAGCTTTGGTTTTCAAGAACTTTTCATTAGAAGGATTAGGGCTTTATTTCATTCAGATTATATCTCTATCCTTATTAATGGGTCTCCTAGAGGTTTTTTTAATTTTTCTAAAGGTGTCAGACAGTGTGACTCTCTTTCTTCTATTCTTTTTGTTATTGATGAGGATTATCTTAGTAGACTCCTCAGTAATCTGGTTGATCAAAGTAAGCTTAAACCTATACAAGTTGCTAGAAAGCTTAATGCCCCTGCTCATCTTTTATATGCTGAGGACATTATCCTGTTTCTTAAAGGGGATCAAAAGAATATTCATATTCTTAAGAAAGCTATTTCTCATTATGAGGAAGTTTTTGGTCAAGCGATCTCTTTGTATAAATCTTTCATTTTCTTTGGTAATAATTTTCCTATTGGAAGGAAAACTAGCATTACCTCTTATTTGGGTATCAAAGAGGGTCTCTTTGCTTTCACTTATTTGGGAGTTCCAATTTTTTGGGGGAGACCCAAAGCCAGCTATTTTTCTAATATTATTGATCAGATTATAAACCAACGTTCTAATTGGAAAGGGAAATCTCTCTCTATAGTTAGGAGAATTTTCTTGGTCAAATCAACCATTGTCTATAAAATGGTCTACTCCTTCATGATTTATAAATGGCCTGTTGGTATTTTCAAAAAAATTAATACTTATATTAAAATTTTCATTTGGACTAGAAGTATTATTGAAAGGAAGCTTGTCACTATACATTGGAATTATTATTTTAGACCTCTTGATAAAGGTGGGATTGTCATAAAATTTTTAAAGCTTTTCAATGATGCTCTCCAGGCCCGCCTCACTTGGCGTATTGTTAATCCATCTTCTAAAGCTACAAATTTTTTGTATCATAGATTTATTACTAGGGTTTTAAAATGGAATTTTACTTTCATTAACTCTTCCATCTGGCCATCTATCAGGGACTCATATCATAAGATCATGGAGAAATCTAGATGGATGGTAGGTGCTGATTCTTCAATTAACTTCTAGTGTGGAAAATGGTATGATAACCCCTTGATAACACTATTACCTACTAGTAACATTTCTAAGGACACTAATCAATCTATAAAAGATGTTTTTCAATTTCATCGTCATGATCTCCCTGATAATATTATGCAAATCATTGATAATCATTCTTTTTCCCCTGATGGAGACTTCATTGTCTGGGAACCTACCCCAAATAGCATTCTTGACTCTAAAAAGTTTTATAAGCATAATTTTTCTTATATTGAATAAAATTATCTTTGGGTGAGCCAGTTTAATAAACCCTGGATTAAACCCTCTAGGCTCACTCTCATTTGGCATATATCCCATAATAGATTTCCTACAGATACTATTCTTCACGTTTTTGGAATCCAAATTTGTTCTAAATGTCGCATGGGTAACCAACACGGGGAGGATGCATATGATATTTTCATGTCCTGTGCGACAGCCTCTGCCTTATGGAATTTTTTTTTCGACTTATTCAACTGCAGATGGACTTTTACTGATTCTATTTCTGTGTTTCATAAAAACTGCACTAAATCTAAACTTTCTTTGCAGATCAAAAACATCTTTCTGGTGGCAGTGGCAGAACTCATCCATGAGATTTGGTATGTTAGAAATGACCTTATTCATAATAATCACACTTTTAGTCTCAATGCAGGAAAATCATGGATTCACGTGGCGATCCAAGAAGCTAATTTCATTCAAAAAGACTGCTGCAACAACTCGGTTGGGGACTTTGAGATCCTTCGCCGCCTCCGAGTTCCTGGAATTTACCCAAAGCCCAAATGCACCTTCGATGTTTTCTGGCAGGCACCAATGCCAGGATGGATCAAAGTCAATGTTGATGGTGCTTCTGAAGGAAATCCAGGCCCTGCATGTTTTGGAGCTATTTTCAGAGATTTTGCTAGTCAGTGTCAGGGCTTTTTCTATGTCAGATGTGGTCACTCATCATCGCTGGAGGTGGAACTGTTGGGTGTCATCCGTGTTGTTGACTATGCTCTTAAAAGAGGTTGGAGGAAGTTATGGATTGAGAGTGATTCAACCACTATCATTCATGCCATCTAGAATGGCAGCATTCATATGGTATGGAAGCATACTACTCATTGGATAAACTACCTTAACTCGCTTCGTGGGATTGATTTTATAGCTACCCATACTTACCATGAAGCGAATTCCATTGCTGATGCTCTTGCCAACAAAGAAGTTCACCAGCGCATGATTTGGATGAACTCCCTGCCTACTAATTTATTTGAGCCTTTTGATAGATATTGTAAAAGAATCCCCTATTTCAGACTCTGGTAACTTTCTCAATTTTCAATAAATTCTGCTTTGGTCTTTGACCAAAGTATTACCTTTATAAAAAAATGTCCCTAATTCTAAAAATACAGCCAAAACATGATACACGACAATATAATACAATAGAGCACAAGGTAAAAATTACAGCAAAACAAAACCAAGGAAGTGCAATAGGAACATAGCAGCATTGCAAGCCAAAGCTTGATCCCATGCTCTCCTACTCTGCAACAATCATGTACCTATGTAGGGACCCTTTCCCTTATCGACACCCACATCAATATAATCTGTTTAGGCCTGAGACCTGACCCTAATAGGGTGTGAGAAATAAATCCCAGTAGGCAACCACCAAAGGCCCATTCCCAATAGTCAATGAAATGTGCAACAATAGAGTGCAATTATAAAATGTAGTAAACTAGGAAGTAATGAAAAGTAACCATTCCCTCTAGTTATATTTCCATTTTAATAATTATTTAACAATTCAATATAATTGAATTCTGAGTTTCCCGAGATTCGGCCTCGACCGACAATCTCTTATACAGTGCCACAACAGAAACCAGAATATTATATCTAACAAGTAGAAGATAATAATAACACCAAGCATGTGCTTTATCTTGGAAGGTAAAACATAAGAAATCACCACAGTGAATATTAAAAGTAAACATTTTCCACATACATGAAAATCCTTACCCTCAGGAAAGAAGAGGCGAAACCATCAGGTGGATGACCTCAGGTATAACAAATATTTCCCTTAGGTATTTGAGATATTTCCCTCAGGAACGGAAGCTACTTCCCATAGGAATACGCAAATTTTCCCTCACGTTAAACGAAACACTACCTGTAGGTTAACCAAACACTTCCCTCATGCATTCCATAGGAAAAGAAATTAACAGGGCCGAGCCCAACTCATAAGCGAGCAGTTTATATTTGTTTCCTCTCAAGAAAAACTCAAAACATGCTATAATCACAGCATACCCATGGTTATCCTGGCCAAACAACTAAACAAGTGGAACACACCCTCAGGGTGGCCCAAGATCAAACCAATGATCTCAAATAGTAGTTTACACATTATTCATTAGATTACCTATGCAATTATAGGTATCTAAATAGTCAAGGCCTCATCCATACAACACCCCGAACATGGGATCATGGCACAACGGTACACAAAATCAACTCGACAGATGGAATTAAACAAAAGACCACCTACCTCGATCTCCTCAGATCGATATACGTGAGAGGAACCTCCATAAATGACCAAAAATGATGTAGATATGAGATGATCGATTACCAATTAAATCCTAAATAAATTCACTTAGGGAAAGAATTTGGAGTAAATCCTCAAGGAGAGGGAAGAACTTACTCGCACGATTCAAATGAGATTGATGGCGGAAGAATCAGAGTTCCGGTGAGCGATCAGGAGATCCTCCAAATCTCAGCCTCCTCTCCCGTAGCTCCTAGTGAGTCCTCTTCTTCCAATGTCATATGAGGTTTCTACTACATGTTTTTAACGAAAAAAATAACTACACGGCATGCACATCTCAAGTACATGACATGCACTCTTATTTTAAACTATTCCTCTGGTGGCTACTTTCATCCACCTTACTGTTCATCAGCCGACTGATTACACAACATGTATTACTAAGTACACAGCATGTACTATCATTTTTAACTATTTCTCTAGAGGTTACTTACCACCGCCTCACTGTTCACTTGCCGACTGATTACACGATGTGTGTTACTATGTACACGACATGTAGTTATTTTTTACACCATTAATCACTGAGAAGCCTACACGCCCTATATTCTCATCCCACACAGCCAATGTACATGGTGTGTGTATAAAAGTACATGACATGTACCCATAAATTTGGGTTTTTCCCACATTTCCCTTGTTTTATAAAAAACACATAAGGAAAAGGAAAAGAATAAACGCGTACCTCAAGAAGAATACCCGTGTTCTTACAAACTTCCCCCTAAAAGAAATTAGTCCCTGAATTTCCCTACCAAGGGTGGTAATGAAAAAGATGAGAACAAATCTGTCCACTGAGAACATCCATCGATCTCTCTCTCTACGGTTTCATCCTACACTCAGCCATGCTGTTATAGAACATGTACGAGAGGAACTGATCAACCTCGAAGAACCTTTGTGACTATATCAACAATAAGAAATGGATTCTCCTCAAAGGATCCATCAACAAGTAGTTAAAACTCCTCGGGCTGAAAAATGTGAGATGGTTCTGAGTGATAACGGCACAACTGAGGTACCTGGAAGACATCGTGCATGGCCCGATACCTTTGTGGTAACTGCAACCGATAGGAAAACGGCACAACTCTCTCTAGAATTTTAAACGGACCTTCATACCTCGGTGAATGTTTACCCTATCTCATGATCTGCCTATGTACCATCCTCGGTGAAACATGAATGAAAACATGATGCCCAATAATGAACTCCAAGTGTCATCTACGACGATCAACATAAGCTTTCTAATGAGACTGTGCAGTAGCCATCCGCTTCTGAATCAACTAGACCTGCTCTGATGTCTCCTGCACAAGACGTGGTACCAGTAAAGCTGCCTCACCTGCCTCCATCTATCAAAAGTATGATCGGCATAGCATTCAATATAAAGCCTCATAAGGTTCCACCTAAATAGTTTCCTGAAAAGTATTTTTGTAGGAAAACTTGACCAGGGGTATGTGATTCTCGTAAGAGCCCCCAAAGTCCAGGACACATCCACACAACATGTCTTCTAGCACCTGTATTGTTCACTTTGACTGGCCATTGGTCTGAGGGTGGTAAGATGTGCTAATAAGGACCTGTCTACCCAATTCCTTATGAAAACACTTCCAGAAACGAGACATAAAACGGCAGTCCCTATCTGAAATGATAGAACGAGGGACCCAAGAATACGTACAACCTCTCGGATATAAAAATTCTGAATCTCGTCAACACCGAAGGTCTCCCTGATATGTCAAAAGTTATCTACCTTCATAAGTCTGTCCACAACAACCCATATGACATCATTTCCTCGAGGTGACATCGGCAACCTGATCAAAAATTCCATCGTGACATCATACCATTACCACTTCAAAATGGTTAACTGTTGTAATACTCTAGCTGGCCTCTGGTGCTCCGCCTTCACCTATTGATAGGTGGAACATCTTGTAACAAAACCAGCTACCTCTCTTTTTATACCCAGCCACCAATACTGACGTCTCAAGTCACGATATATTTTGGTAACTCGAGGATGCACTACCTAAGCTGAAGCATGAAATTCCCACATAAACTCCTCACATATATCCCCCGGTACCCACACTCATCGATGGATATGCAGTACCTCATTTTCACCCATCGTCCAATCAGGAGGAGGGTCCTCACCTTCCACTAACTCCCATAGATCTAGGCCTTCTGAATCTGATAGCTGTCTCATCCTCACTCTATCCAAGAGGATACAAGTCACAGCTAAGGATGAAATAAAGGCTCGCCCCTGACTATCATGAACATCCAAATGCATCTCAGAGAACAAGGCCATAAGCTTCCACTCACCATTGGCCTATTGCACTGCCTGTATCTGAGTCCTTTTACTCAGTGCATCAACTATTGTGTTACCCTTACTAGGTGTATAAGAAATCTCATAGTTGAAGGACTGAAGTTATTCAATCCACCTTCGTTGTCTCAATTTTAATTCATGCTGTGTAAAATGTATTTAACACTTTTGTGGTATGTAAAAACCACAAAATGTTCTCCCCAGAGATAATGTCTCCAACAGTGTAACGCATGAACAATTGTATCCAACTCAAGATCATGCGTTGGCAATTCCTCTCACGTGGCCTCAACTATCGAGACCTGTATGCAACTACTCGATCACCATGCATCAACACTGCTCTCAGCCCAATACCTGATGCATCATAGTAAAATTTATAGCTCTTACCTTTATATGGAAGTATCAGGACTGGTGCTGATGTCAACCATCCCTTCAGCGCCTGAAAGGTTGTCTCACAAGCTTCGGACAAAATGAACTTCATACCCTTCTTAGTAAAACCCGTCAACGGTGCTGCTAAGAGGGAGAAGTCCTATATAAAGTGACTATAGTAACTATCAAACCACAAGAAACTTCATATTTCAAATATGTTCTTAGGATGCTTCTGAAAAACTACTCCCCTCACTTTCTCTAGGTCTATCGTAACTCCTACTTCTGAGATAATATGACCTAGGAAGTGAATGTTTTCCAACCAAAAGTCTCACTTTGAGAGCTTAGCGTATAACAGATGATCTCTTAGTGTACTGAAAAATATCTCAAGATGGTTAGCATGGTCATGTCGAGTGTGAGAGTACACCAAGATACCATCCATGAAGATTACCACAAAAAATTCAGATATGGGTGGAACACATGATTTATCAGAGCCATGAAAACTACGGGCGCATTTGTGAGTCTGAATGGCATGACCAAGTACTTGTATAGACCATATCTACTATGAAAGGTTGTAAGTGGTATGTACGATGGGATAACGTGCAACAGGTGATATATGGATCTCAATTGGATACTCGAGAACACATGGGCCCCTCGAAGCTGATCAAGGAGATCATCAATCCTCATCAATGGATATCGGTTATTGACTATCAAGTAGATAAGCTTCCGATAATCCACACAACGTCTGAGGGTACCATCTTACTTATTCACAAACAGGAAATTCAAACCCCAAGGAGAAGTACTGGGTCAGATGAAACCCTTTGCCTGAAACTCCTCCAACTATCTCTTGAGCTCCTGTAATTCTGGTGTAGCCATCCTATAAAGAGGAATGGACACTATTGTTGCTCCTCGCAAAAGTTCAATAGAGAAATGCACCCCTTTCTCTGGAGGTAGACCTGAAAAGTCTTCCGTGAAGGCATCCCAAAAATGATTAACAACTAGATGGAAATCCTTCTAAGAAGTTCCCTGATCATCAAGATATAAAATCACAATCTAGGATGTCACTCCACCTCACACAAGATTCTCAGGTCTAGCTCGGCTCACCTGGACATACCATTCACTCTTGTATAGAAACTCTCCACCCTCTAGTGATGTCAAACTCACCCTGTGACGATAGAAATCTACCATGGCTATAAAGGGTAACAACCAGTCCATCCTGATAATGATATCATAGGCTATCAGATCTAAGACATAGAGGTCCCATAGAAAGTGACACCCACCAACCTCTAGGGGGAACTCCTTGAATTGATGTGAACCTGCCGTTACGGTTCCGAACGGAGTGTTTCGAATCCTGATATTAGAAGAAGAAGAAACACAAAGCCCAAGGCTCCCCACCATGGGAACAGATATAAATCTATTTGTATCACCAGTATCGAAAAGTACAGAAGATAAAACAAAAGAAACTAGAATAGTACCTATGACAGTGGAAGGTCCATGATCCTGCTCATGTTGGGTCTGTTGCACTACATATTCCTGCCCAGTGCTATGGTCCTACGACACAGCCTGGATACCCTGATCTAACCTGCCATGTTGTCTCTATGATCCTGGTGTCTGGCTACCACAACAACGAACACCACCTCAGCCTAAACATCCTGACGTATTCAAATTTATGGACCTATAAGAAGATATTGTCCCTGATCCTGCATGAAGAGTCTGTATAGAACCCCTCTCACTAGCCACTAGTGAAAACTCCCTTCAAAAATGAAGAAGATGACCCATCTTGCTGCAATCTCGGCACTCCACTAGGTCACATAGACACTGAGGTCTCTTGTTCCCCTCTTTACCACACTGTTAACACATTACCTGGCCACCTGAAAAATTCTTCTTGATATTACTTCCACCATGATATAAATCCATATGACTATTCCTCTTTACGATAGAAATAGTACCAGAGACCGGTGCCGAACTACCCTAGTCTGCAACACTAGCTTCTGGTAGGTTCCTCTCATTAATCAACGCCTGGTTCACAATAGCATTCATTGTAGGCAACCTGAAAATAGTAACCAGGGTGAAGATATCATATCGAAGACCATCCTCAAAGTGTCTAGCCCTCAACATCTCATCACCCACCAGAACAGGTGCAAATCTTTGAAGCTCGGTGAAGCGGGCAGAATTGTCAATCAATGACATGGCGTCCTGCTACAGATTCATGAACTACCGTGCTCGATCATCCCTTAGAGTCTCTTGAAAGAAAAGGTTATAGAAGACAACCTAAAAATGTTCCCACTACATGTCTCAGTGATCCTCACTCTGGGTGGTAACATCCCACCCTCTCTTGGAAAAATCACGCAACATGTAAGTAGCATGCTTGAACCTCCTCTCTGGAGGCATCTCTAGATGCTCGAAGATCGTCTGCATTGAATATATCCATGAATCCTCAGCTTGTGGTCTACCATCCTCGAAAAACATAGGCACATGATGCTTCTAGAATATACGTGTCAGCTCTACCATCGATGTGGCAACCAGAGGTGCTCCCATGAAGGTCTGCATAAACCACATGAACCATTCACTGAACTGTGAATCCATGACTGCATCCAGTATAACATCTGGTGTCACATCTGGCACTACTAGAGGATACATTGGTAGCCCATGGCCTACCATCTCTAGAGTATAATCATCACCACTCTATTGGCGAACAAATAATGGTTGTCTCAGCGGCATGAATCTACAAGGTCAAACACACACCTTAGATTAAGATCATCATGGACTATGAAATGGATGCATAAGAAGGGAATAGGAGAAATAAAAATTTATGTTTTACAAAACAAGACTACACAATGTGTATAATTTATACACGGTGTGTTCCCTATCATCTTTAACATGGGTGTGTACTTATCCCAGAAGTGGTCGTGTAACACCCCAAACACACGACGTGTTGTCCTTACACACAGCATGTACTTGAATTTTATCCCCCCGCCCGAGTCCTTCTACATGGATAAGACACATTGTTCTCATTAGAAAAATACTACACGATGAGTTTGTTCCAAACATAGAGTGTACTAGATGAGATTAAATACCCATGTTGTTCTTGACATGACCGGATACATGACTCACACTACACGGCATGTTCCAGATGGACACGACGTGTACTTGAAAAGATAACACTGACCCGTGTTGTTATCTATGTGGACAGATCCCAAGATTAGACTAAATGGCGTGTTTATCATGGGAACGATGTGTATAAGCTATGATTTATTGATCCGTGTTGTTAGTCACATGGTCGGACATAGGTTCACGACGACATGGTGAGTACAACCGGTGCATGGCGTGTTCCCACAAGAGTTTACCTATACCATGTTTCATTCCTAGGTACACGGTGTGTTACACCCGCACACGACGTCTACACCACCATGTTTCCCCAGCCACATGGAAAAGTCCACATGGTCATTCACCGGTCAAGACTAGAAAACGTTTCCCATAGGTACATGACCTGTCCTCGGTAAAATCTAGAAGACCAGTGTCCCCTCCCACACGGTGGGTAACACGGCCTTATACTACACGGCCCGTACATATAAGTACACAACATGTACATAGATTTTTTTTCATTTCTTGCTGAACATAAGAGTTTATGCCGTCTGTTCAAAACTACATGGTGTGTATTCTGGGTTTTTCCGGATAGTAAGCATCAAAAACTACTTTGGAGTCTCTTTTTCGTTAATTTCATGCGACGGTATGCCAAATTTGGATCAGTGGGGGCCTATACTCCCCACGAACCAAATTTTATCACCCAAACATTCACATTATAGTACATAATGAACCAATAGTCTGGATCCTGATTCGCTAAATTCCAGTCCAAGAGAGCCCATACTTCTCAGGAACCAAAGTTTAGTGTCTATAAACCCAACCGTAACATGTAAAAATACCCTATTAAAAGCAGTATTATCTATCATGGTAACTATCACAACACTATTCATTTTCTAGAAAAAAAATATATCACAACAACATGAAATTTATAATGCACCTACATGGAATGGAAACTATTCATGTCATGTGATTTTAACATGTGCCTAAATGATGCATGAGATGGAACACCCTCATCTCATCGAGTTGAAACTAAATAGAATCTAAGAATAAAAATATAAACAGCACACCACAAGGTCATCATCCAACAGTGAAAATCAAATCAACTGTAATAATAATATATAGAAAATCAAAATTTAATTCGATACAATCCGACATTTACCTGTACACGGGGTAGATACTTCTAGGAAAAATTTATTACTTAATCCCTTAATAGTCTATCTCTTTATATAGTCTCCAAATAATAAAAAAATCTAGAGAAAAGAAACTCCTATGATACAAGTTTGTAAAGTTCCAGATCCATGTGCTACACAACGGGTGCCCAGAACCCGGTTGGTCACATGACTTTAAGAGAAATTCCCCTAACGCTAGAGGCTGCCAACTAGTAGTGAGGGCCTAGGACTAATAGGGGGGAAGCTATGCCCATATTTTTCAATGTGTAGCATAGTGTAAAAATATAAACATATAAAAGCAGAAGCATTAAACAATATAGACCAGAAATGGACAACAAAACTGATATAAAAGATAACCAAAAATCATATATATGATGATGCAACATGTCCCTAATTCTAAGAAAGAATCCAAAATAGGGTACATTTCAATCTAATAAAATACAACACAAGGTACTAAGTACATCAAAACAAAACCAAAGAAGTGCAATAGGAACGTAGCAACATCAAAAACCTAAGATCAGTCCCATGCTCTCCTACTCGTGTACAACAATCATGTACTTGTGTAGGGAACCTTTCCCTTATCAAAACATGTAGCAATATAATCTATTTGGGCCCAAGACATAACCTAAACAAGGTGTGATAAATAAATCCTAGTAGGCAACCATCAATGCCCCATGCCCAACTATCAGTGAAATCTACAACAATAGTGTGTAATAATGAAATGCAGTAAACTAGGAAGTACTCAAAAGTAACCATTCCTACCGGTTATATTTCTATTTTAAAAATTATTTAAAAATTCAATATAATTGAATTCTGATTTTCCCGAGACTCATCCTCAATCGACAATATCATACACAATGCCATAGCAGAAACCACAACTAGATATCAAACAAGTAAAAGATAATAATAACACCAAGCATGTGCTTTATCTTTGTAGGTACAACATAAGAAATCACCATAGTGAATATTCCATGTAATCATTGTCCAAAGACATGTAAATAATTACCCTCAGTCAAGCTGAAGCAAACCCTTCAGGTGGATGCCCTCAGGCATAATGAATCTTGCCCTTAGGTTTTCAAGATATCGCCCTCAGGCAGTGAATCTACTTCCCATTGACATAAGCAATGTTTCCCTCACGTTAAACAAAACACTGCCCTTAGGCTAAATAAAACACTGCTCTCAGGAATTCCATAGGAAAATAAAGTAACCGGGATGAGCCCAACGCATAAGCAAGCAGATTATAAATGTTTCCTCTCAAGAAAAGTTCAAAACATGCTATAATCACTGTATACCCAAGGGTATCCTAGCCAAATGGCTAAACAAGGGGAACACACCCTCAGGGTGGCCCTATATCAAATAAATGATCTCAATCAATAGTTTACACTTTATTCATTATATTACCTATGAAATTGAAGTTATCTAAATAGTCAAGGCCTCAACCATATGGAACCCCGAACATGGGCGTGTGGCATAATAGTTCACAAAATCTACTCGATAGTTGGAATTAAACACAAGACCACCTACCTTTATCTCATCTGATCGATATACGTGAATGGCACCTCCCAAAATGACCAATATCGATGTAGATCTGAGATGAATGATTACCCATTCAAACCAAAATAACTTCCAGTAGGGAAAGAGTTGGAAGGAAATACTCATGGAGAAGGGAGACCTTACTCGCATGGTTCAAATGAGATCGATGGTGGAAAAATTGATATTCTTGGGAGAGATCTGGAGCTCTTCCAAGTCTCGTCCTCCTCTCACGTGGCTCTTGGTGAGTCCTCTTCCTCCTCTGTCAAATGGGGAGGCTAATGCATGTTGTTTTAAAAAATAACTACACGACATGTACTTCTTAAGTACACGACATGTACTATTCTTTTAAATTGTTCCTCTAGGTGCTACTTTCTACCACCTTACTGTTCATCAGCCGACTGATTACATGGTGTGTATTACTAAGTACACAATGTGTACTATTCTTTTTAATTGTTCCTGTGGCGGTTAATTTCCACCACCTCACTGTTCACCAGCCGAATGATTACACAGTGTGTATTGCTATGTACACAATATGTAGTTAGTTTTTACAGCCTTTATCACTGACAATCCAACACGCCCTGTATTCTCATCCCACACAACCAAATTGAACAATTTGTGTATAAAATTACATAACATGTACCCATAAATTTGGAATTTTCCCACATTTCCCTTTTTTTATCGAAAACACTAAAGGAAAAGGAAAAGAAGAAACTAGTACCTTAAGAAGAATAATCGGGTTCTTACATTCAAGCATATATTTTTTGATTTAAATTTTTTGATTCTAGTACATGAATGTTGAATAATACCAATTTGTGATCAATTTTTCTTCATTGATGTTTTATAGAAAGAAGAAAAGATATTTGAAAATGGAATGAAAAGAGATGAATATTCAAGATAAAATACACTTCACACCATGAGTGAAGAGAAACGGAAAAACATGGAGTTGTTAATGATGCAGTAGAGATGGAAAAATGGATTAGGAAATTTATGTTTCATGTATTCCATGTCACCAGTGTTATTTTTTTTGGAAATGTTTTTGGAATTTTAATATTGAAATTCATGATGCCTGAAAATTAAATGATTACATGACATGTAAGCTTTACACATAATGTAATTTTTAGAGAACATGAAATTAAATATGTCACAGAGTGGGATTGACACAAAAATATATATATACACCACCTTGGATGATCATTAGGAGATTTTGGAATGAGAGGACCGATGAAATATGCCTTCTTGATCAAAATACACCACCATGGATCCCTGTTGCTACCAAAATTATGTAGGGTTTTATTATTATTTTATAAACCCTCTCATGGATATCATGAGGGGGTCATTTATTTGTGTTGTGTCTTTCATTATGAATGAGGATTTATTGTATGAGTTATTTTATTTTGGATTGTAATGTATATTCGGATTACGTATTGGTTCATCATTTCTGCCTCTTTGTTGATTCTATTTTCACAACCATTGTGAGTGGGGTTAAGGAGTGGGATTACAAACTTTCTTTCATTGAGAAGGAACATTAGAAATTTTATTGAACACTATTGATTAATGTGGGATCTATTTTTCAAACATCCACAATTACTATTAGATTTATTTCTTTGTTATGTTTAAATAAGGTTTTAGGTTACCCATCCTTGCAATATGAAGAACCTGGCTATGAGAAAAGGATAACTTATGATGGAGAGTGTTTACCATGATAATTTGACTCTCTAAAACATGATTCTGTGGAATACATGATTTTTAATTAATAATTTCATTCCATTTCAACCTCTTAAATAAGATTCATTACTTCCCAGCACCATTTCACAATTTTATTCTACCACATACTTGACCAATAAAATTCTCAGCAGTTTGGATTTAATTTATGCATATGGAATATCATTTTGTTATTTTTTATTTAATAAATATTTTCTCCAAACCCATATTTTTGGGTTTTACCTACACTTTTCAATTACCATACAACACTACAGTTTAGTGAGTTTTTTATTTCATGTTATAAATTTATAAAATTAATAACCCTATGAGAAATGGATTCTCCCAAAGGTCTATCAGTAATCACTGAAGTGAGATTTATAATATGAGGGACAGAATTTGATTGAATGTAATGATAAGGGATCATATATATACAATTCCCAAATAAAAAATTGAATTAAATAATATCCAAATATCTAAAACCCCATGGAGAATAAGAAACATAAAAGAGAAAATAATTCCTCAATATATATAGGTAACACATATTGAGAGAGATTTAACACTTCAAATGATAAATAAATCCATTTTATTTCGCAGTTTGAAGGGGAAATATACCTTCAATGGCGTCTTCAATGTTTTTTGGGTCTGATTTGGTTCAAATTAGTATTATTTAGAAATTGAATAGGGGATTTTGATAAATGAATTATGTTACTACCACAACCATTCTTTCATATATCGACATCACCATATTTCCATTGGCTTCAACCATCTATGTAGTGATGCCAAATAGGTTTCCTTCACCTCAAGTAAACCAATAGACTATCTAATAGAGTTCCTGTAGTAAATCCATTGTATGATCCTTCCACCAGATGGATGATGGCCCTCATCATCCAGCTAAAGTAATTCTTATAGGAAATTCCCACTACCATCATTACACTGGATGGATGGTGGATCTCAACAATTAGCTGATGGACTACCTATTACTATTCCAGATATAAGTTCATGCCCACTCAACAACCAAACACATAAAAACCTCCCCCAAAATCTCCCAACCTATCAAACAAGAATTAGATCACAAAACTAACACATTCGATGTCATAAAAATAATGACAAAGTCAACCATAAAATATAAATACTATAGATAAATTTGAAAAACATGAAGTTAAAAAATAAACCATCGATCATACATGATATTTGGTGTAATTATGTTACAGTTATCTCCATCATAAATAATTTATTCCCCCATAATGATTGATGATAAAACTAGTCCTTATCAGGATGAGGAAACTACTCTCTCAGAAAGGTCTTATCTTACCACCTTCCATGAGTTTCAAAACCATGATATCAAAAAACAAGAACTAGAGGTGATGGCTTCCCATGGAGAAACATCATGAGATAATAAAAATATTAAATGGTTTCTTAGTTACCACCATATCAGGTTTGACAACAAGGTCCTACCAATTTAAAATAGGATATAATACTAAAATATATTTTCTAATATGTTACATTTGAAACACATTATGGATTAATGACAATGGGGGTTTAAAATCCAAACATTAATCCACCATACCAATTTGATCATAATCATCAAATGTACCCAAGGATTTCATCTCAAAAATTACATGTTTTTATATTATTGATTACCCAACCAAGGAAACACACTAAAAAATCATCTATCTATCTATGAATTCTAAAGGACATCAATGATGATATATATTATATTTATATCATCTCTTCATCATCACGAATATATTTCAAATCATATGAATATTCACGATTATATGCTGAAGTAAACTAGAGCCCCCATGTGACGCTTCACCAATTTCCAACCAATAGAGTGGATATTTACAAGACTCTCTATAAAGGACCTCAAAGCGAGTTATTTAAATGAAACACTTTTAAATATTGTAATATGAAAACAAAAATAGCCCCAAATTATAATCCAAATCCCTACCTATGTTACGAAAATAATAAAAAGGAATTATTTCTAGAATTTTTTCATCATGTTCCATCTAACTATCAATTTGAGGATGACACAACCTGATAAAACTGGCCAAGGATTCTATCACCAAAGAGAATCCTCCCCAAAATTGGGATATGAACCATGTGTCACTATCAAGAACTATGGATGGGGGACCTATGTATCATCTAAAATTCTCTTGGATATACATATTTCATAAGTCCTACATTGTTGTGGTATTAAAAATGGAAATAAAGTGATCCAAATATTTTAATCGATCTATCACCACTGAAATCACATTCATTCTACAAGATGAATGTGGAAACTGAACAAAAGATCCATCAACATCTGATCCCATTTACAAGATGAAACAATAAGGTTTTGAATAAAATCTGAATGCTTCTGATTTATAGCCTTGACCTTTTGAGAGGTGTAACAATGAGAAAAAAAATTCAATAATGTATCATTTCATACCTAAAAACTAGAATAAACACCTCATATCATTAAACCTATTCTTCATGCCTAGGTCAATTTCTCACTTGAAATGATGAATATCACCCAAAAAAATCAACCTCATAGGAAAAATAATAACACAACAGTTCTTAAAAAAATACCCAATAAATATAGAAATAATTCTCTAATGGTATACCCACATATAAATAATACCTAATATAGCAAAAATCATCATCAAATTACTGCTCCTAGAGGGTCATATGAAGAAGAGAGTATCTAAACTAAATTCTAGAAAAACTACCTTGACCTCATCCTCTTGGGATCCCAAATTAATGTGATTAAAGAGATCTATTAGATTCCACCTATCTATAGATACCTTCATATATTGGGATGGTGGTTTCTTTCCCAGGTAATCAATAAATTTTTTCCCTTTCCAAGAATTCTAAGAGATATTGATGTCAAAAGATTGTAGGTGCTCTAATGAAAAAATATGTCAAAGATTCAATTCATTTAGAGAGAAGATATAAATTAGTATTTTATTATCTGAGTAAATGGTAAAACATTCTCTAAAAAGGTTATTTTATAAAATAATAAGAACATTAATCCTCTCAATGAGTTCTAGATAATCCATGGGATAGTTATTCTTAGGAAGATAAATTTTATGATGACCATAATCCTCCATGTGATCACCCTCCATTAGAACATAGCCCCAAACCCAATCCCGATGCATAAAAACACATAGAACATCATATCCTATATTAAAGTGAAAAAAGATTTAATGTTATAAAATGTCTCAACGCATATTTTAAGCCTACTATTTTGGAACTTAAATGAACTCCACTCCCTTCTGATTAATAGTAGTTTATGGAGAATCTAATTTTGAGAAATCAGTTATGAACTTGTGGTAGTACCCTGAAAAACCTAATAAGATCTAATTATCAAAGACACTGTTATATTGATTCCATAACATTACTACATTCACCATTTTATTATAAATGAGTTTCTATGTTTTAAGAAACTAAGTAGTAAGAAATTCACCTCACAAGACAATAATTGTCTTTTTTATAGCTTGGAATAAAGATGATGATTCTTCAAGATACCCAAAAAAATTCTAAAATAACGAAAATTATCCTCCTAGGATTTAGAGTAATCTAATATTTAACAAAAAACCACAAAAAAAAGTTTCATGATACTAGTATAAAATCATGTTCATCAATTCTATAATAAAAAATATATTTTTGTCATACCAAATTGAATAAAAAGATAAATATAATGGACATACATATTCTTAAAAGTGGTCTTTGGGATATCATATTCTCTTATCCCTAACTAGTTATAACCAAAATAATGATAAAACATATGTAAACACTTCAAATCTATTAAATTATCAAATAAACAATAAATGTTGGGAAATGGTTACTTATTCATGACTGTAACAAAATTTAACTTTTATTAGTTAACATAGAAGTGAAGGATTCCATTGGAATTTTTGTAAAAACGTATTTATGATGCCCAAGGTGGCACACTAGATCAAATAAATCATTTGGAAATCAATTCAACGAGATTATCCTTTAAGTACTTATGTTTATCTGGTTCCATATGGAAAGAAGAAATAACTACCAGCTTATTACCTTACACAATGTCGATTGAAAACTCAACCTCTATTTCAAGTTGTAGATCGCAAAAGTATCAAGGAAAAATTTCTATAACGTTTCATGTTATAGGAATTATATCACTATAATAATAATCTTACTCTAGTCCAACAGAAAAAAAATATATAAACCTTACTAAATCCTAATGTGGTGGTCCAACTAATCTTGAACTCAAGTCCCACTTTACATGAAAACACTATACTCTACATTGGGGGAAGAGAGAGACACCCACCAACGATAACAATAAATTTTAGAATTTTGAGCCATAAACCAGTCCATCATGAAATTTACATATGGTGGTTTCATATAATTAAACAAAAAGTCCCAGAAGTGTTTGATTTTTGATATAGATAAATAAAAAGAAGTTTATTTTAGTCCCTACACTCTATACATCTTGAGATGTATTATGATTTCCATCACATAAGGCAAGTTCTCCATAAGAATATTTAATATTTATATGAGGCGGGTTAATACCAATGAATGAGAAGTATTTGTATAAAATAAAAAACCACTAAATATTAATCAATATTAATGGTGCCTCTCATAGTATTTGTACCCACATTATTTCCCACTGGGAACTCATATACTATGTGATGTTTCGTAATTCCTGATGAAAATTTATGGAACCCCATTTCCCTTAAAGCATCTATCTACACCATAGATCCTATTGTTACTAATGATCCCATACCATTATGAGAATTGTTAAAAACATGGGAAACCTATTCTAGTAACCTAAGTGTTTGCATGATCTATAAATATTTTGTGTCTTCATAAATGCATTCTTCGAGTCATAAACATAATCACATCGGAAAAAAGTCAGTGGTCAATTACCAGATCCTATAGATGATTTGGATAAATTCTAATATTGGGAAACTCCACTAATATTTCCCATTCTAGGAAAATTCCAATTTATCTCCCCTTTAATGGAGCTATGGAAACTACATCTAGGATTTGGAGGAACTCCAGTCTACGCTAAAGTACCATTCATGTAAATTTTGGTCATAATCACCATGTATATAACATCAACATAATAGGTAACATTATTCTTAATGAACTAATAATGGTTATCTAACCTAATACCCGCCACAAACATTATGCCTTATTCTTCGCAATTGATACTACATTAGGGGACTATTGAGAAAGTTTAACAAAACAATTGACATATTGAGTTTTCATTAAATAACCTTAATGAGGGTTGAGAATATCTATGTATATAGACAAAAAAATTGAATATTGATATTATTTATACATGATAATATCCTCATTTTATTACTAATCCAATACCATATTCTTATTTTCATGAACAATTATATCCCACAACTTCCTTCGTTGACACACACTCTTGAAGACGACACATTTCACTATAAAAGAAGCGGGTATCTCCAAAAACATGAGAAACCATTCAATAATTCCTATATAATCTAATGAATCTTAAGGATTGTTAATTAATTATAAATATAGTGGGTTTTAATGAATAAAATATCATATACGATCTATTCTTTCTTCTATATGTGGTTCTACCACTTTTTGTTGTACAGTAACAGGGGTAAATCCTTGGCCCATAGTTTGGACCATGTGCAGTACTACCTCTATATTTTTTCCATCAACAAGAGGTTTAACATGCTATGGTTCACCAAAATCTCCCTCATAAACACTTTTCAGAAGTATTATTATGTGTGTAATGGTACTAAACAACATTAACAGATAATAAAGGAATATCATTCAAGAGATATAAGATAAATAACTATGTCAGTCAGAATTCAACATGCGAAAATATATATCAAATTAATTTTTTGGTAAAAATACTTAATAAGATCAAGAAGTTCCTTAAATACTCTTTTCCCTATCGTTCATAGTAATTTATAGCTCACTATAGTGAGAGTTTTCTAAGGACTCACTCAAGACCTACCCATTAACTCCTGATAATCCTCCCTCTTATCTACCGATACATCCTAAACTATATATGGCCTTCAAAATTTAAAATGTTATTATGAATCATAACTTTCTATAATATACCCATTTTATATAGAACATAAAAACTAGAATATTAAATGTTATGATAAAATATAGTTGATACAGTCAAAAGTGAGATGATCCCAACCAGTATGATCGTACCATATGAAGGCAGTTTATCGGTGCTTCCAAAGGACATAAAATAACTATAATTTTCCATTGATCAAGTAAAATATGAGATTCAACAACTAAAACATGAAAAAAAATTCTTTCCCTAATAAGTTCAAGCTCATTGAGATCACGACCCAAACCTAGATTGATGAACCACCCCCACAAGAACCTCACCACTATTAATCTTTCCATTAGTGCGCTTGCTGGTGTATTAAGGGGATATGTATCTCAACCCTAACATTATTATTTAGTGATTTTTATAATAAAATCATTATTATATTTATCCTTTATTATTATTGTTACGTTTTAAATGACTAGAGAATGAGTTTGACAAAAATAATATTTTGATATGATAAAATAAAAATTTTATTTTTGAGAAATGTATTATTTCATTGAAGACACACTATTTAAATGAATTAAATAATTATAAATATAAATTATATTTTAAAAAATATTACAAAAATATTTTTAAATAAAAATGATAATATAATTATTCAAAGTCAAAAATAATTTTCATAGGGTTCAGAAAAAATTTATTATAAAAACACAGTATTTTTCAATTAATGTTAATTTGTTTAATTAAAACTAAAAATTATCATAAATACATAAATTATTTTTATAAAACAAAAACATTTTTTAAAATCATCATTTCAAAATTATCCAATGATTATTTTTTCATAATTTTTGTAGAGAGACTAATTTTTGTGTTAAATTTAAATCTAGTATAAATATACAATGTGTATTATGACAACATAATGACCCAAAAGTGATGTACTATATTCCAAAAAAAGTATACATGATCAATTATTAATTTTCCCTTTAAAATATAATTTTTTTAATTAATTTTCTAAATCATTAAGTAATCCTCCAAATCAAATGTTAAATTTTACGATTCTAATTTAAATACTTTGTAAACATGACTCGTATCCACACCACCTAGGGTTTTATAATAATGATATTATTTATTAAACATGTAAAATAATAAAAATATCTACACATTGGTAGAAACTATATTACAAAATAGTGTTTTTATTTTTTGTTTGGATAACTTTATCATATAGAGTACAAAACATATTATGGAAACTAATATTGAATTCTCCTCTATTTTCCATTATAAACTCACCCAAACTCCCTTTTCGCTTTACTAAAAACCCTTGGAAAACAAATTACTCTCCCATTCCCTCTCAATTTTCCTCCTATGGTTCCCCAAGAATTTTAGAGTATCCACCTTTAATCTTAAAATCATCCTCTCATGGTAAGGGATTATCTCCGTCTCCAATTTATTTAAGCACACCATTATATTATTCCCTTTTTCCATATTTTCATACTGGGATATGATTTTACACATAAATGGTACATAATTAATAATTTAAAAGTTATGATATACCCCTTTGACAATAATTAATAAATCCCATGAACCTTTACGTACCCACATTATGATACCAGAATAATCTTAAATTTTTTTCACCAAAAACACATTTTATGGTGATTTTCCATCCTTATTTCCATCGAAAGGATTTCGTGTAGAGTAATAATTCTGTTTTTATTTTTTAATTACATGTTTAAATCCAAAAATCCTTGATATTGGGTTTTAAATTGTTGAAATTCATCTTTATGTGTAATGATTAATGTGGAAAACATATTCATGTACATGATATTAAAATGATGTGTGTTCCCAGATAGTGATTCAATACATTGTATAAAGTTTTAGTATCATAAGATTCCATGTATGGGATAAGGGAGTAAACATGATCCATTATAGGACTTTGACCACTATTTTATGATGTATTTATGGTTATCCTTGAAATATGTTTATGACGCCTTGTTTAATGTTGTCGCCACATTCTAATGTTGACTTTATCATATCCTGATATATCATGCCTCATTGTTCAGGATTATGATTATCACCCCTCTTATTTTACCTTTATATAACTCTTGGATCACTTGTACATTTGTATATTATTAAATTATTTCTTAAACCCTTAATATGTTTATAGATAACCCACTTCTTATGTACATTCCCCGGTTAACCCATGTAGTTTTAAATGAACAATTGAATTTTAGGAGCATGTTAAGTATCTTTTAAATAAATTGGTTGTATTTATGTTAAAACATGTTATGATATGTACTAAATTTTCCAAATAAAATAGACTTAATGGTATTTTGGGACAATATAATGTGTAACATTAAGTAATAAATAATGAATTATTTTTTTTAAATTATGGGTTGTCACAGTGGGTATGGGAGAAAAGTATTGTTAATTTTTGGATTTATATTAGAGAACACTAGTAAAATTCATGGGGATAAGAGTAGACATAGGAAAACATCCCTAATTTTTTTAAAATTATAGAGTTAATTTTTTTAAACATATATTTAAAAATATAAATTCATAGGTTAAATAATACACTACATTGATGAGTGATCATTTTAATGTGTTTAATAGTTTGAAAATAATCATCCCTAATTTCCCCTTTATTTTCAGTCAGTGTTTTTAATTAGTTGAATTCGATTATAAAAAAATGTGAGGGGAAAGACGATGACATCCCAAATTATATGGAAATTATGATGGTTGCAAATATAAAAGAGAGTGTGATTATACAAAAAAAAGAAATAAAAAACCATGAATAAAAACTAGCACATAGTGGAATTTCCAAACATGAAAAATATGAGGAGGATGAAATTTCAAGTAATTTCATCTAATAAAGGTGATAAATGAAATAAAATTCAATTTACTATGTGTAAAAATGTTGAAAAGGTCATAAATAAAAATGTAACAAAGAAACATAGAGATTTTTTAAGTGTGAAAAAATAAGGTAAAGTTGTTAATTTTTGTAGAAAAATGAAGAGTTCAGTTAGCATAATGGATGGAAATAGAGTTCAATATAAGGTTCCATTAATAGTTTTATGTCATAAATATGGATAATTTTGGAATTATCTATGAAAATTAGATATTTCAAGGCCAAACAAGCATGATGACCACAAACAGTCTCCGAGACCAAGGGAACGAGGAATGTATTGTACATAAATGTATCATATTGATTGGTTTAAACCTAAAATTTAATAAATAGTTTTTTTTCATATTTTACTTCGATTATTTCCTTATTATCTTATATTTTAATTTTTCTAATAACATCAAGTCACCACCCATAAAATATGATATAATTTGGGAAAACATTTTATGATTATTGTATTAAAATTTATTGTCTGTGGGAATGTTCAAGAAATTATTATAATTATTTTAGTAGTGGAATTCAAGGATTATTGGGATATGGACTGTTTAACAACCCAATAAATTCTAATATTTTAATTTTAGAATAAATTTAATTTTTTTTATAGCTTTCTTTAAACACCAGACTATGTTATGCTTGCACTACATGCAATAATGAGATTAGCTTGGGGAACATGCGACACTAAGTGTTGAATATAATATATGATACATAGGAATTAAGATATATTTAAAATTTTAATTTATTCAATTACATGTTTTTATGTTCATACAATATATTTGATATACATATTATAATAACAAATCTAGTTTTATGTATAAAAGGCTATATTTTTTCTAAAGGTGGGTTTTCACCTTTTAATGGGGAATAAATTTTAAAACAAAATTTTGACCATTTTGTAAAATTTATTTGAAAAATTAAATTTCAATTTTTAATTCCAAATGTCGAAATTATCTTAGGGGGATTTTATGGTATTTTTCATAGAAGTTTCATTTTAATGAATAGTAAAAACTCATGAAATATTTTTGAAAACTGCATTTTAATTTTAATAATTATTAATGTAAAATTAGATTTTGAAATAGTCATAAAGATGTAATATACAAATTATAAATATTAATCCAATGTAGTTCATTGGAATAATTTTTATAATTAATTTAATTATAAAAACATAATGATATTTTTAACATTTTCACTTTAAAAATTCACTTTCTCACCATGCATACTTGATTAATTTTAAATTTAATTTCCCACGTCTATGAATTTAAATTGGAATAAAATAGAAATAAATTGTTACAATTAGTATAATATTTAATGTTTACTACTATAAACTAATTTTTTTTACCAAAAACCTTAGTGAATTCAATTAAACTAAATTATAGAAATTAAGGTATGAATTAGTTTAGTTTTTGGTTAAACATTAATTATAAAGGAAAAATGTCCAACATACTAGTACAAAACCCATTTTATGCTCATATTTAGACCGTACACATCTTGGTTAATGTTTTTGGAGTGATGGGGATAAGATTATTTGAATTTTATATATTAAATATGTTATGTAAGGAAAATGAAAAAAAGAACCTTCTTTAAATTTAACATTTTTATGTATTGAACAAAGAAAAAAACTTCATATTTTTTGTTATACATATCCTTTTGAAATATAAATGATTTAATTTTATCATAATTATTTATCATTATTGTTTAGAAATTTATTATCTACTTAAAATGCATAGAAAACTATAATGTTGTGATTCTTTAGTTAATAATTAAATAAAATACCAGACAAGTCTAACTAGAAGAAAAATATTCTAGAAATTTATTAAAAATAATGTAAATAAGATGTTATGAAAGGTAGGAGAGGAAGAACTATGAGGATTCCCCCATCCATCAAGCATAAATTTTAAACATCCTAACATGAAAAATAATTTTCATAATCAAACTCATCATCACTTTCCCATTCATATTAAGAATTTCCTTGATTGAAGATATTAAGGACCTCTACATTGGAACTTTTTTGTACCTTATAGGCTGATCTAGAAGAAACCTTCCATGACATGTTGGATTAGTGCTCATGAGGCCTTCTATTCATAAGATCAAACAAGAAACCTTTATTTTCAATCAGTTGTTTCCTCCCATATATTATAACATCATAGAAATAGGCATGGCCATTGTCTAGAGCCGTCAGGGGAATATTTTATATCCCTCTTTCATCAAACAAAATTCTCCCCCACTTATTAGAGATAATTGAAGAGTTAAAGATATTATATATCTCCTTTTGATAATGAGTATTTTGTGCATCAGTTTTAAGATCACCATCTTATGGAACAAAAATGAGTGTATGGGTTACAATCGGCTCCTATAGGAGTCCCTAATCAATAACCAAGTGTTCCACATGTTCCCCCATATAGGAAAAGACTTTAAATTTTCCTATGCATAATACACATAGTATCTCAGTTTGGTGGGACTCGAGCCTGCACCAGTTCTCACAGAGAGTGAGGTATACAACTAGCGGGGACTGAATGACTAAATAAATTTAAACATAGTAGCTATGAACATCATAATTTTAAATTACAACATTTTCTTTATTTTTTTTTAAATTTTATAAAAATAAATTATATCAAAATTAATATAAGTGTTATTTTATAATAAAAAATATATATTATTTGGATATTTATAATTTAAGACAAATCTAATATTCTTTAGATTTATTTTCAAATGATAATAAATTTAAAAAATTTTATAATAAGGGATAAATTGATCTCTTATAATGAATATATTTACACAAAAATAGTAAAACATATGCTAGCATGGTTAGGGTAAAAACATTGTTTATACACATCATATACAATTCAATTGAATTAATTTCCAACAAATATTGGAATTTTAAATTAAAAATTATAAGAAATATTTTATAATTCAATGGGTTTATATTTCATAATAAATATCACTTTTATATAGTCTTAATGGTTATATTACTTATTTAGAAAACCAGTTACCTTAATAAAAAGAACAATGGTAAAAGTAGGGAAATGATGAATATAATGCACAAAATATAAAAATGCAGTTTATTTTTAGTGGTGGATGTTTTTCTCAACAATAAAACCCTTTAATACATCATTTTTATATTTTGTAAGAACTTGTGGAATGGGAGACCTCTGAATGGTGTTTACCTTTTTCTATTTACATGAATTCCACTCCTCCTCCACTATAAAAATGAAATCACTCCCCCCACATAGTCCCACTTGTCAAGAGAAATTTTCATGTCCAAAACCTTAAAAAACTTTATAACATCTCTCCCATAATCATATAAGACTACCTTTGGGAAAAAATTAATCCAAGGAATAAATTTGGTAAAACCAAAAAGAGTTACCCAAAAAAGAGGTAACGTTCTACAATTAGCTCTTTTGTTTTATTTCATTCTATAACAATGTAATTATTATTACATATTTCCTATATAATAACCTCAATATCATAAATATTCTATGAAATATTCCTCTTATTTTAACCACTTATAGATTCACACACTTCTATAAAATGGGATACACAATCACCATTTGTGTGTAAGGCAGACTACCGTCTTGTGAACCAAGGTCATTCCTTCTTCCACTACTAGCATTCAAGGTAAAAAATTATGAATTAATTATAGTATATATATGATAAATAATATATTTATAATTTCATTATTCTTATGATTCTTTTTACATGATACATACATTCATGATTTCCAATTTTCGGGAATATGATAACATCATTTCTGGACCTGTGGACTACCTCATCTTCAAAGTGATATTATTCATTCAAACATTAAATGGAATATATTAAAGATTATTTTAGTTAAAATATTTGATAAATTTGAAATTAATATGATACTATAAATATAATATAAATTTATATAATTTACTTTTTTGTTATAATATGTCATGAAAATGGAAGCAGCCTTCATGCGTACGTATAACCCACCGTATCCATAAATGGGGTATTTTATATCCTATGTGAATACATTATGTATAAATATAAATAAATATATAGTAAATATATATAATATATTTAAACAATCTTTTATATTATGGAGATGATTAATTTCAAGGTAATAGGAATGAAAAATAAAAAATCAAGAGGTACTCAAAAAACAAGGCAATCAATGCCCAAAATGATGAAAATAACGTAATAATTTTAGCAGAAGGGAAATAATATGTTACAAGGGGATAATATATGATGTAATAAATATAAATATGAATCATATATAAGTTAATAACATTATTAAAACCATTATATAAATGTATAAAGTGTGTTCAATCAAAAGTGAGCATATGTTAAGGGATTCGTGTCTCATTTTTATTTCTATGCGGCATACACCATTTCATAACATATATTTTATGTGGTGTATGAAATTGCCATAATGTATTTTATATCAAGACTAATGTTATATTAATTGTATTAAAATTTTCATTTTATTTTATTTCATTCACATGGAAGATAATTTCAATGGTTACCATGTGGTAAGGGATTTCATCTAAATTAAAATTTCATTGATAATTATTTATTAGTATACAAAAATTGAAATTAATGTGGTTTATATACTTATACCTTTATCATCTAAAATCATATTTCACTAATAATTTATGTTTCTTTGAGTTTCACTATGAACTATCTCATCCAATGTTATTTGACTTTAATATTACCATGTGGTAAAAGTTATCTTCGTAATATCAGTTTTTTGTGATTGTTAAATTTATCTTGAAAAAATCACTTACATTTTCCCATTTTTATTATAAATTATATGTATATTAAATATTAATATTCCTATTCAATAAATATTATTATTTCCTAAAACTTAAACAATTTTAAAATATGGGGTTCAATTTGATAGTCATTTTATTAAGTGAGGAATTAATGATAAATCCTTATCCTTTGTTAAATACAAATATTTGATAAGGCATGTGGTTTATGATTAAAATTTATAATTCAACTAAATGAGGAATTATTGGTAAAGGCACTATACTAGTTAGGGACAGGTTAATGCATGCCCCTTGATGTATAGATATGTTCTCTTGAGATGAATCATTTGGCCAAATTAGAGTAGTTCAAACTGTTTGGAAAATATATTTTGATGGAAAATGTTTCATGTAATATGGAAACAAGGAATAAAATAATAAATAATTACAGTCATTCATATTATGTTATTATTTTTCAATAATATTTTTTCTTTTAAAATATCTATTGAAAAATTTCATTCCATATTTATTGATTAAATGTCTTGTGTTTCATTTATTTAAATTTCCATATTTAGTATGCCTTATTATGTTTTTTATATTGAATGTATATTCAATTATTTACCTTTCTATATTGAGTATGCTCATTGATTCCAGATTTCTTCAACTATAAGATTAAACAAACTAACTAACTATTTAAGCTCAACCGTATTTTGTTTCCTTTTCTTCAGATATAAATATGAGTTCATTGAATGAGTTTTAAGGAAGATATTTTTTTCTATTTGTTATGAATTATTTTTTAGTTTCATTTTTCAATGTAAAAAAGGAATCATGTATGTAATCATGTTTTCCAAAACTACTAAAATGATCATTCTTCTGGATTTCATTCATTATATTCATGAAAATTTGATAATGTAAGAAATGGGATAAAGGATTTTGGGTTTGAGGCATTACAGGTTGTATCAAAATAATTTTAGTAGAAACCATGGAAACTATATTTAAGAAAAGCTATATGAGTGATCATAACCCTAAAATTTACATTCAGGATAAGTATATAAGAAAATACCAAATAAACCATGTTTATTATACTGAGATTAAATGAAAATAAATGTTTCAATTTATGCTATATATGTCATTAATTTTGAGATTATACATTATTTTACATATTAGTATGACCAAATATAGTGTACATCATCAAATAGAAATGGTACCTAGTATATGTAATGGAAACCTTACCAATGCTCACGATCCAAAGATTAAGAAGGAATATATTATTTATGGTAATGAGATAATTTTTTATGGGAAATAGTCTCCCAAGAATTCTCATTAGATGAGGACATAGTATCATGTGATACAAGGACATGGAAACATTTCTCTAATTCTAATGGAAACTAAGGGAAGAATGGTAATAAGAATAAGAAAGCGAAAATATGGATAAATTAAAGAAGGGAATGAAGCATTCCACCACATGTGATAATTTTGGAATGAAAAACCATAAAACTTTCTTAAAATGAATTGGATTTTTCTACATGTTTAATTAGAAAAGATAATATGATATTGATTTCGAGAATATGAAAAGGATTTCAATTTATAATTCTACCACTATAATGATATGTGATACTAAGAAAATAATTTTCTCATGTGTCAATGTAATATACCAAAAAATAGGACAATGAATCTTGGTCAAGAATTTTATTCCACCATTTATGATGAGGAATGATTAATATGACTATGTTTGGTTTCAAGAATTCTGTCATTTTAGTATTCAATCTGTAAGGTACTAGTCAAGATAATTATAAAATATTTACTGATTGAACAATATTACTTTTTCACCAATGATTTAAAAGCATGTACTTATCGATACAGATGGCCATAAAAAATGATTCAATGAAAAGTATAACATCTTGGAAAAAATATGATGGAAGGAAACATAACCCTTAATTTATTTCTAATTTTGAGAAAATTATTTTTGGATAAATAGATGATTAGTATGGATAGGGTAAATTAGATGTTACTGACTAAATTGGTACAAAAAAATTATATGTTCACAATGTCGTTAATTCCATCATTAATGGAGTTTAATTTTTTTTATTTAAGTAATATATGCAATCAACTATGTTTGTTTTAAGGAATAATGAATAAATGATGTTTTAAATAAGGTTATACGGGATTTAAATTTATTACCAAATTAAAATAGAATACAATATGAAGATATTCACATGTTTGGTATGGGAATATTAAGAGACACTTCATATTGTTTTAATTTTTGAAATTTAGTGAACTCCTTTTTAAAGTGTTGGAACATAATATTTTGGAAAAGTTAATGATTTATCAAATTAATTAATTATATATTTTGATGAGTTTTTATATATTAATGTGTTAATTCACCATCTAATGAAACATGTTCTAATAGATGTATTATAAATAGTTCAAGACACCACCAAACAGTAAGAATGTGTTTATGAAATATAAATACATAATGTACATTTACATATATTCTAAGAGATTTAAATAGTTATTCAACTCTAGTAAAAAGGGCCTGGACAAAAAATAATGATACCTTATGTTTCTTTTAACCTATAGCCTTTCTAATAATCATAGATTTGTTGCTTTATGGCCGTAAACATTCCATTAACCATTTACTTATTTATGGTGAATTACCTTAGTAACTCTCTATAATTTTCTACAAATTCCATCTAAGAAAATATTATAACTTGTAATTAATGATATACTACTTTCAAACCTAGTTATATGTTGTTTATTGTTCCTTAAGAAATCATTCCACTTCATGGATAAAAATGTGGAAAAGGGAAATACCTTAGAAAACAGGAGGAGAAAATACATGACTAATTTGAAGATTTTCACAGGCATAAAATTTTGATCTCCCAAATTAAGCCCAATCACCAGCAGCGTGAAATTATACTAGGGTGCCACCATTTTATCACGTAAACTACTTGAGTGCCATATCTTCTATTCATCCAGGTTCTTATTTTTTCCCTTAAATAGACCCACAAGGTCTTCATTTTTATGGACAAATTTCCCTAAATCCCAATTGCTATTCTGGTCACCCTAGTGCTTCACCCAAGTCTTATGAAACCACCCAAGTAGTTATTTAACACCTAATGCAATGAAATTAAAAGAGGATCATGGGAGTTAATCCAATTTAATGTATGAAATTCATGAAACATGTGTGCCCAAAGTTCCCAACATACATAAACCAGGAACACCTTCACACCCTCTATTTATTATATATGAACTCTAGTGCCCCGATTCTGGGAATACCTATTAGGTCTCTTGAAGGATTGAACCATTTTTCTAAAAATTCATATTTTTAGGTTATTTGTTAATTAAGGTAACATCAGATCTCCCAAGACTACTTGTCTAGCCAATACCCAAGTGCCAGAGACTTGGGCACCCCTCTTTGGTTCACCTCACCTCTTCAGCCTCTTCAAGCCTTTCATAAATCCTCCTTCATAGAAATTCATGGATGAAATTCTTCTTCATTGGCTCAATTTTCTAAAAAGGGACATGTTAAAACCTCCACAAAGACCTCATGATTTAAAAAACCTTTGGGAAAGGCACCGTAGCATGAGTCCTATTTGGATTTGTATCTCTATAATCATAGTCTTATCTAAATTACCCTTTTAGAAATATGGGGTTCTTATAATTCTTTTGGATTTTTATATTAATCAGCGCGAAGGATATTCTCCTGGAACAATGTTGTGGAGTTCCCAGTATGGAGGATTAGGGTCCGATCCATGTATGTCCCTTGTCTCTAATTTTTGAAGCCTCAGTTCCTTGGTAATAATGGTATAGTTCACACTTACATTTCCTTTTGACAAACCAATAGTCTCCCTCCTCTATTGGGATAAATTTTAGGGTATGACTCCTGGAGTAATCCCCTAACCTTTCGGTCTGGACCCAACAACCATAAATTTTTATTTCATGTTGAAGGGTTAATTGATCCCCACACTCATACACCGTTGTTTTAGATGCTTTATTCATTGGCCAAAACTCTTACTTTAATGTAGGAAAAAGTGTGTTGTTTGTTAAATCGTTCATGTACTCTTGTTTCTCACACCAATCATGACTCATGTGGGATTAGAGATTTGTGATTAGAACAAAATCCACACAATCAACCTCAATTCTTGAACTATGATAACTATGATTCCCACCATAATTGGGATACGTAGGAAGCCTTCACCCAAGGCTCAAGTTCACTGGACATCCTCCTTAGGAGTCCATACCTAACACCCTTAATCGAGGAATCCTAAATATAATTAAACCACCAATTAATCCCCCTAAATATATATAAATTAAGAAATCTCTAATGGAATATGTTGCAAGGTAATCCTCTTTAGAAGTAATCCCCCAACCTAATTTTTTTCAAAGGTCCATATTCCCTAGAACGACTTATCTAACTACATATTATTTGATTCACATATGAGTGGGAAACATAGGAAGCCTCTCTGAGGTTCAAACCCAACAATCCAAATCAACCATGTTCATCCTCTATGATATTCCCAACATGGTCTAATAAAACTAGGAAACACATATCCTTTTTATTTCTCTTGCCCTACATAAGAATTAGACCCACACCAAACATTTACTAAGCACCTTCTGTTTAGATGTCCTTCCCACATGAAATTAATTTTTATAGTTAGGTCCTTATCAGATGACCATAAAATGTATCATGTGTCCCATTAAGCATAACCAAACTACGAGGGCCCTGATTCCTTTCATGAGGATAGGTAGGTATCCCATTTATGGATACGATCACAACATAAAAACAAGTTTTTTCTACATAGATGACCATAAATTCCAAACTGCCGCAACGAATGCCTTAAATCCAGCATCATCATTACAAAAGCTAAATAATCTCTATGTTTTATATTAGATGATAACATTGAAGGATACCCTCAAAAACATATGGATATATCCATGGATGAAGAACCAAAAATACATATGGATGATTTTGAGTTGCATACACGCTAAATAATTGATTGAATTCTCAAAGGGAAACCTAAATTAAACCTGGTGAATTAATAAGTATTAATGAACATGTATTATATCTAAATGAGAGTCCCAGAGTTGGTAATAAGTCCTCACAAAACGGTGTGATGAGCCTGACCTCCCATCCTCTCGACCAATTTGAGTTATTAAGATTCCTTGGTAAAATAGACCTAACAAATGTCTACATTTGGAATGTAGGTCCCTTTGGATATAGAATTATTGGGTGTTTCCAGTTCCATAAATAAATCTTAAGGAACCCATCTATAAGTAGTGATTCCTAATTAGAACACATGTTCTAGGGAAAACAAAAAATAGTGAACATGATCTGAATCTTTTACCAATATTATAGTGTTACCCATCTATTAGGCCTCTATCAATTGATAAAATTTTTCCTGACAGAAGAATAATTCACATGTGTGTCCATTTAAAAGTTTCTTATTTTCTCGAGTTCATTGTTTTTGTTTGTCATATATACATTCTCTTTATTCAGAGGAACTGTAACATTCCAGGTAAATAATGAATATGAAAATTATAATTTTTATTAATATTTGAAAATTAAATATTAATTTTCCTTTAAAAGGGATTCTATGATATATGTCATACCTAATAACCAATGATGGCTTTCTTTGAAAACTTATATTTCACAAAATAGTGAGTTATACCGAAAAATAATATAATAATTTTATTAATTTAAATGGAAGTTAATGCCTAACTATAGTATTGGAAAGAATGAATAGACCTAACAAAAATGTGATTATATATGTTTTTTAAATGTTTTTACTTTTATCCAATAAATTTTAGAGGTTTAAAATGTGAATGAGTCTAATTTTATGCATAAATACTCTAATTTTCTTTAAAAGGTTGATTTACCTCCTTTTTATGGAAAACCCTTTTAAATATATTTTATTAATATTTATATGTTATATATGACAAAATAAACTTATTCATTATAATCGGAACATCAGAATTTACTATGGATAAATTTTTTGTATTTTTCTGATTAAGTTCATTTTTTACAGAGTAGTTAAAAATACTGTATTTTAATTCAAAACTTCCTTTTAATATAATTTATTGATATAATTAGATTATTTTTTAAATGGTGTTAAAGTGTACTTTTATTATATTTTTACCATTTACTCCAATTTTGGTCATTGGATGTAATTTCACATTGAAATTGGACATAAACAAGTGTCTATATCTTGAAAGTTATTATTTCTTAAAAACACGCTTTTTGTTTTGAGTGTGGGAATTAATTTTAAATTAATTAATGAAACTTTTAGGTTTAGAATTTGGTAAAATAGACCTCATTTTTTAATTCGTAATATCAAATATTGCATAGGGTAAATTTTTGGTAATTTTATGAAAAACATCAATTTTCGATGAATATTGAAAACACTAAGTAGTAGTTGAAAAGATGACTTTTTCATTTAATTGAAATTTTATATCTTTTGTGAATTTAATTTATAAAATCCAACTTAAATGGTTATTATACGTAATTAAAATGTGGTTCAATAAGATGAAAATAGTTTTTGGTGAATAGTAACATTTGAATTTTGTTTACAACAGTTAAAGGTAAATATGGTAATTCAAGGTAAAATCAATATTATAATAATATAAAATTACCTTAACACTTGTCCAATCCTTATTGGATGGGTAATGGCCGACCAAGACAATTTTGGGGGAGGATTTTTGTCCTTTGATAGCAATTTGGGTAAGATTATGACATTAATTACTTTTATTTAAAGCAAAAGTAAAACTATCATAAACATGTGTTTTTTTGCTAAAAAAATTTAATGTGGGTTATATAATTGATATATTTGCCTATAAATAATCATTATAAATATAAAAATATTTCATACATCATGTTATTTTATTTATTATTTTTAAACATCAAATAAATAATGTTATTTATGACACAATAATGATGTAGTGTTTACATCAATAATGAATGATTTAAATAAATAAGTTTATAAAAATTAATAAAATATCTAAAACCTATAATTTTTTTTATGATTTTACTTCGAAAATGAGTCATCTTTTATTGATATTTAATGTGTTTTGGACTTTTATAAATCAAAATTCATTATATAATAATATAATATTCTCAAACTTTCCTAAAGAGCCCCTCCTCCCCCTTATAAAAAGCTGTCACCTCTAACCCATTAATCACACCTCTGAAGCCCCTTTTCTGGTCTAGCCTCTGCCCAAATAATCTCTAAAGATCCCTCTCTTCCACTTATAAGCCTTACTATAGGCATAAGGCACTCCAAGAAATCCTTTTGGTTCAATCCAAAGAGAGTTACCCAATTTAAGGTTAACATCTTCTCTTACATTCTTTCATTTTATTTTACTTATCCTACCCATTAAATATTTAATTCCTTTATTTTATAACAAAAATAGTATCCTAAATATACTAGGTCATTTTTATGAGAAGGATTTGAACGACACTTAAACACACCTCCATCAAATGGGTAAAGAACCTACTATTTCTCTAGACAGCGAACTACTGCCTCACAAAACGATGATTGGTCAATATTCTCTTACCACCTCTTATGGTGAAAATTATGTTCTAAATATACTTATATGTAAAATATATTATATTTATATTGTATTTTTTTACTGATTTATTTTTCATTTACACTATACCTTTATAGTTTTCATAATGGGTAAAAGCGATAATTTCATTTGAGGAAGTGTGGACTACCGCCCCCTCAAAGTGCTATGACTCTTTAATGCCATACATGGGACACATAAAGGATAGAGTTAATGAAATTATATATTATATTATACTATAATTATAACACACCTATGTATCATTATTTGTTTTCAATCTATTAAAATATGAAATAGAAATGAAAGTAGCATTCATGCGTACATATGACTTACCATCTCCCTGAACGGTGCACTTAGTTTCTTATCTCCAAATGTTATATACTATTATAAAAACATATATAAAATTTATATATATGATATATATGATATTCAAATAATTAATGTCATTCCATATATAATAGAATTTTGACCACATGGACAATTTGTAATTATAACAAGTTCATTTTTGACTCATGTTTCGAACATTAACAAAATGTATGATATGAACTCTGATAATTAACTAATTTATATAGCAAGATAATAAGTGATATAGAAGGAATAATAAAACATGAAAATAGTTATTATGAAATTATAAATTAAATTATGTGTATTATTCAGGAAGAATAAGGAACATACAAAACAAGTCATATTTGAGGTTAGGGGTTTCTTATATAACCTTTAATTCCATTATACTTTCATTGTTCAAAACTTATTTATATAATGTGGTGTATTTTGTACTTCCATTTGATATATCTTATCATGATTCTCTTTATATTCATTGTATTCTACAATTAATTTGGTCCGTATAAACTATTTTTCATACGACTCGATCGATTAAAACGTGGTAAGGGGTTTTCATCCCCCTTTTTATCCGCGTGAGATCCATGATATATTTACCACTATCACCTTTTGTGTTGTGTATGTACTGAACATGATTGTATTATTTTTATAATTTATTTTAATATATGGGTTATTAATTCTTAATTTTATGATCCTTCTTTCATGTGGTGTTTGTTTTTTAAGTTACCCAATCGATAAGGGAACCTTTCACCCTCCTTTTTTAAAAGACTTCTTTTTGTTATGTGTTTTAATTTATATATTATTATGTTTGGATATGTTATTCTATATCGTTATTGTGGAATATTTTAGGTCTAAGTGATGAGATACCCTTTTTCTCTCTCATCAACTCATTTTTTAAATTTTAATGTGATGTAGTTAGGCTTTCAAATTTCAATAAGAGAACTTCTTAAAAAAATTTCAATTCTTTGGGGTTAAAATTATTCTTCTTGATTATGTCATGCTATGAATATGTGTAAATGACCTATGATTTTTTTACACATAATATCTCCTTATATTGGGTGTATTATTATTTGTAACACATAATTATGTCATTGATGTATCCTTAATCTAAGGATATGATCTTTGCAAGGGACTCTATCTCAATTTACATTCCATTGAAACTTATTTCTTTTTTATACACCCATTCATTTTTATATGTTTTATATACTGCCCTTTGAAATATTATATCATGAATCTACTTATTCTCATGATATTATAAGCTTTGATTGATGTTATTCCTCAATTATTTGTATACAAGAGTCTCTCATTTAGTTTGGATCTCTTTATCTAAAATATCACTTTAAATGTTTTAAAGATTTATTCTTCTAAATATTTCTCTTTGATGAAAATTTTTTTAAAATGGTTTTAAGGATTCATTTATATGGTCATTAATGTTCAAAAATGATAATTCCATTAAATGTTTCAATGTTTTATGGGACACTATGATTAAAAAATCTCTTTATTAAATGTTTTAAATGGTTTTGAAAATGGTTTGGTAAAGCATTTATTTTATCAATATCATGAAATTATTTTTTATGATTGAAAATGAAATGTTATTAATGAAATTTATATATTTTCAATATCTTTTTTTTATGATTTTATAATGGTACTAGGACATTTGACGTGTGGTTACATGATAAACCAAATGATGGGTGGTGTCGTGATAAGCCTGGATGGGTGGTTATGTTATAACCTCTATTGCATAGGGTATGGAAGTTGGCCGTATGGCTATTCCATTTTGTGATATGTGTGGATGTTGACCGAATGGTTATACAATTTAATTATTTTTAGGTCCAAATTTACTTATATATTTTTTATGTTCATTATATGGGCTTTATTGTAATATTTTGGTTACAAAAGGGAAATATGTGATATTTTATTAAATGAAGAATATTTTTTACTTCATAAAGGTGAAAAGATTTACTTTTTATAACCTATTCATGGTTTACTTATTGTTTTGGAAAACTAACTGTTTTCATTCTTTGTGTATCCCTTATTAATATTTTTTTCTCATCCCATGATTTTGAAATGTTTTTCACATGACATAAAGTAGAATAGGGTCAAGGATGAGATCAAAGAAATGTCAAGCAGTCTAAAACATGGAACTAGACATGTTTCCTTTTAAGAATTTTTATTTTATGAACAAAATTGATACTGAGTAGTAGTGTTTACATGTAATATTCAAGTTGATATGTAAAATATATGGCCTAATTCTCTAAAACATTAATCCAAAAAATATCATCAATATGAATTATCTTTTTAACTCAAGATTATATAATGTTTTAATATTGGGGCCTTATATTTGGTATCAGAGGTCGGTTTAGACAACTTTAGGGATTATGAGTTTTTATTAAAAACATGGTTAGTCTCTAGGTCTACTATTTAAATTAAATCCATATTTTTTTAACTTTTTTAGATCAAGGAATGATTGTTATAAATAGAAGGAGGATGATCTCAAACGAAGTTATTATCTCTTCCTGATTACTTTCTTGAAATAATTATTGCAAAGTTATATCCAGACAACTCTGAATCATTTTCAAAAAAACAACTCATTTCTAAGTAATTGTTTGAGATATCAAAAACCTCCACTATACCTCGATTTCATCATAGATCATGCATTGTATTTAATCAAAACCTATTTTAACAATATTCTCATATTTTCAAGAAAGGTAAATATTATCAAGGCATTTTCAAATATTTTACCATATCACAATATTTTGAAACATATTATGATTTTTAAAAAGGTTCTGAAGAGGGAGACCCTTGCACCACCTATTTATATTTTATTTTAAAATATTTCCTTTCAGAACATGCTTATTGTATTTTAAAAGGACTATTGATTGAATGTTTTAAATCAAAATCGGTCTGAATGTTTTATAAAAATCATGTTTTATCAGATATATTGAAATTATATGTCATACATGATTATTTTCCAAAACTATTTTTCTATGAACACCCATATGAACCAATTTGTTCAAGGTGTATTTGGATGAATGAAGAAAATTATTTTGAAGGATATGTAAATCATTGTTGTAATTAATGGATCTTATAACTATGTGATCAAAATGATGATGAAACCATACAGACACCATGATCAAGGTATGATGTTCTTTATATTAGAAATAATTTTATTTTATCATATTGAGGTGGAAAAAATATAAGATATTGAGGTATTAATGTATTGGGATGAAAATGAAAGGTATAAGAAAACCATTTAGGTCAAAAAATGTTTGGGTTATTTTTGAGTTTTATAAAAAGGACAACCTATAAAATGGTTGACAACCCGTCACATCGGACAAGGCCACAAGAATCGAACCCAGAACTGAAGGACGACAAGGTCGCATCACCTACCACTAGCATACGTGAGGTCACTGGTTAGTATGACTTATTCCATTAAGTTAAATTACATTACGGATCAAGAATATGTTTATTTTGGGTTATTATGTTTTGTCAAATGGATATCCTTAATGGAGGAAAATTATTTGGTAATTAAGTGATAACGTTTACTTTCAGTACTAAAAATCACACTTATACCAACACCATTTTCCCAATGGTTTTGTTAAACCATTGGGATAAATATTTTTTCCAAAAAATGTTGAAAATCATTGTTATATCTTCATTTAGTGTTGTCTTTCCCAATGATTTGTGCAAACTGTTGGGTTATAAAGATTTTAACCAAAAGTTTATCTAAATTGTTGGGATATATTGGGGTATAGTGATATTTCCCAATTATTATTTACAACTGTTGGGATACAGTGATGTTGAATAACAATTTTTTAAATCCTTTGGGAATGTTTTTCCACAAATAAGCCATATCCCCCACTTCCCTTTCTAGATTAGATCGGTTTATTTTTTCCTTACCAGAGCGGTGCTCTCTTCCCAGCCAGAGACCCCTCCGCTTTTAAAGAGACATCCTAGTTGTTTCCACTTAAAATTGCTGAGTTGGAGTTACATATTATTCCTACACATATATTGGATTTTTTAAAAAGAGGTTTAGATTATTTCCACATCTTATGTAATCTATCATCATTTAGGGTTTTCGGTTGTTCTTGAATGTGAAATTGGAATTTTCCAAATACTACACCCTACACTTAGACAATGAATTTACCTTCTCAAACCACCACAATCACTAATTTATCTTAGAGTTTGGAACAATATTAGTATTGTAGGGGTACTTTATTTTCTCCCACTGGTGGGGTCTGTGCTGGTGGATATGAGGGGGGGGGGGTGGCTATGCAGGTGGGGGTGTACAGGTCGGGGGGGGGGGGGGGGGGGTGGGGGGGTGGGGGGGGGGGTGCAGGCGGAGTCTGTTGGGGTGATGGTGGGGGGGGGCTATGCAGGTGGGGGTGTGCAGGTCAGGGGGGAGGGGGGTTTTGAGGGGGAGTCTACTAGGGTGAGGTGGGGGTGTAAAAGTGCGGTGGGGGTGGGGTGGGCTGTGCTGATGAAGGTGGGGGAGGGGGGTTGTGAAAGGGGGGTGCATGTGGTGGGGGTGCAGTGGGTTGGGGGAGGGGGTGTACAAGTGGGGGTGTGCATGTGGTGGGGATATACAGTGGGTGAAGGGTATTTGCAGGTCGGTGTGTGTAGTGGGGGGAGTCTGTTGTTCGTGAGGTGTGAGGGGAGGGGGGTTGTACTGCTGGGGGAGGGGGTGGGCTGTGCAGGTGGGGGTTGGGGAAGGGGGGGATGTGTAAGTGGGGGGTAGTAGGTGGGGGTTGTGAAAGTGGGTGGGGAGGATTGTGCAGGTTGGGGGTGGGTATTGCAGATGGGGGTGGGTGAGGGGGCTGTGAATGTGGGGGGGGGGGTTCGTATTGGGGGTGCAGTGGGTTGGGGGGTGCAGGTGGGGCGGGGGGTGGGATGTGCAGTGGGTGGGGGGAGGGGGTGTGCAGGTGTGGGTTTACACGTGGGGGGGGGATGTACAGTGTTCCAGTTGGGAGGTTGGGTGTGCATTGGGGGGTGGGCTGTGCAGGTGGGGGTGTGTACGTCGGGGGGGGGGGGGGGGGGCTATGTATGTGAGTCTGCAGGGGGTGAGGTTGGTGGGGGGTGTACAAGTGAGGATGGGGGGGGGGCTGTGCAGGTGGGGTGGGGGAGCTTGAGTGGGGGAGGGGGGTTGTCCAGTGGGTAGGGGAGGGGTGTGCAGGTGGGTGGGGGGGATGTGCTAGTGTGTAGGTGGGGAGGGCGGTGTGAAGTGGAGAGTCTGTTGGGGGGTGAGGTGGGGGGGGGGGGTGGGGGTTGTGTTGTGGGTGGATATGAGGGGGTGTATAGGTGGGGTGTGTGCAGGTGTGTGGGATGTGCAGTGTGTAAGTGGGGAGGGGGTGTGCAGAGGGGAGGGGGCTGTGTCGGGGGAGTCTGCTGGGGGTGAGGTGGGGAGGGGGGCTGTGTAGGTGGTAAGTCATCACTTCCATAGTTCTCCAATAAGAACTGTGAAATCATCACTTCTATATATTTGGATATGTCTGAGAACTCTTTGGTTTTGGTTCTTGTCCAGTCATCGTGATGAGTAAGGAATCACATGATATAAAAGTTACATCAACCATATAGGATGAATTCCTTCTCTAACAACAAATTTTTCCAGAAATAATAAATCCTTGTAAGGTGGTGGGATCCTTTTAAAATACTTTCATATAGAGACTAGGGGAGGAAAATCCCCATATATATCTACCAAGACGAGGGACCAACTACCATATACACATCCCAAATTTATAAGCCTACCTCTCCATGTATAAAATGGATAGTGATTCTGTCTAGACTTCACCTTCTAATGACATCCCAAATCTAATTCATGATATGAT